>CM068983.1:12453918-14953918 GCA_035357415.1 Ophraella communa | reverse complement strand
AGTATATTACATAACGAGTGTGGAAAGTGAAGTATTACACACAAGTGAAGTTTAGCACGAGCCGCGTAGTGGCGAGTGCGGAAACGTAACGAGTGCAAGAAATACACTTTCCAACGCGTTGTGTACACGATTTTTCCTACGACCCCAATATTTCTTATTATAATAAACCTTTCTCAGGAATTCACATCAAAATTCTTTATTAACTAAATGACATTTTAATTTTTTTGTGGGCTCTATAAAAATTAAAAGTAAAATGGTCAGTCGGTGAAATTAATTGAAAAGTAATGTAATAATAATAGACATAAAGATAATTGTGAACAGAAACACAAACATAACTTCACAGATCCACATTCGACACATGCACGTAACATAAACTCAATAAAAAAAAGAAGAATAAACTGTTCTTTTTTCTAAAAGTGTTTTTATAAAAATAATAATACTGAATAAAATTATGTTTATTTTTTAAAAATTTAAAAACCTATAAGAAACTTTTTTCTTTATTCTTACTTTATACAGAAAAATTTGTATTGGCTATTACAATACAATATTTGACACAAGGAAGATTTAAAAAAAAATTAAATGGTCCTTGCTTTGACCTTTATGTGTTTTTACTATTGATAAATTTGACGTAAATGTAACAGATCATAGAACTATATTTTTTTACTTTTCAATACGTGTATTGATATTTACTTTTCAATACGTGTATTGATATTAGCAACTTTCTTAAGTACAAATAAGTGTGCAATCTAGCACTTTCATATGTGGTCGTAGAAAAAATATATTATGTACAATTTATTGGGAAATCAATGTGTAATATCACTTTAATCAAAAATAATATTTTCATTTTATTATCACAGTGTCCGTACATTAGACATCAACAATAAAATAATTATATGTTTAACATAATTGAATAAAATAAACTTTATTGCCCTAACTCTGACTCTGAGGAAGTACCTACATCTTACAAAGAACATTATAAAATAAAACCTATTAATATAATCAAAACATTTTTTAGGAAAAATACCCCCTAAGAGTAAGACAAACATTGATGCAACTTAATAGAGCTGTTTGTTTAGAATACCCCGAATTTAATGTTCCATGGTTTCATGAAAAATATGTACAGGAGAACCAAAAAAGATGTAAGTAGGTATGTAAACCTTTTTCGGTGTAAGTATCAATCTTTCTTCTGTAAAAGATAAACAATGTACTAAAACAAAATATATTTACAAAACATTGGCATAGTAAAAACTAAACAATACATTTGTACAATATATAAGTTCATTTTAAAAAACTTACTAAATGATCAATTGAACGAATTTGATCAAGTGCTTACTCGAAAGTTTTTTGGCAGCTGACTTGCTATTTTGGTGACTGTAATTTTTGCAATAAATACAATAAAGGGTGTGTTCGGGGAGCACGCTTTCGAGCTATGTAGCGCCAAGCGCCATATAACGCAAACGAGGAATAGTACTAGATAGCGCCAAGTAGCGCAAATAGCTTGCTCCTCGAACACACCCAAAGTGTTATTACATTGGAAGACTATATTATTTAATAATCAAATCACATTTTGCTTTACTTTTAGATAGTACTGAAATTGATTATAATGTTGTTGAATCAATAAAGGAATATTTAGTGGAAATTGCTGGTAACCATATATTAGACAACTTTACAACTCCATATGGGTACCACATAGACTTTATATTGCATTTAAACAAAGAAGATAACATTGTTCCTATAAATTCAAAATCTATAAGTAAGAGGTATGTAAGATTTCCACAAATATAGTAAACATAAGAAGAAAATGTTCTTTGTGGTTACGATTTTCCAAATATATTGACCATATATCTAAAGGAAAAACAACTGTTTTCCAGGCTATATGCCACGCCTGAAACTAAATTATACATATTAGTTGATTTTTTGGTTTTCAGATTGAACTGAAGATCCATTAGCACATAAATCTATGAGGTGTTTAATGATTTGTCTAGCTATCGGCAAATACAGATTTCTTTAGCTCAGATTAGCAATCTGATGACATGAAAATGTCGATTGACTTGGTGGATTTTTATCACACTCACTAGTTGAATGTTTGGTTGAATATATACCCCGAAAAGTAATAATTTTTACTGAAAAAGTGGAAAATTGTTTCCACCTGCACCCAGAGTAGGGAAACTTAACAGTTTCTATACCAAGCTTGACCGTTTTCTATATAAAAAAAACAACTACTTCCTGGGCTATATGCCCCATCGGACATTGAATTACATTCCAATAGAAAACGTGATGGCGACCGACTTCGTCGATACTTAAAATCATCTCTATCGATTTGAAATCAACGGGAAGAATACTACTCATAGACCGGTTTCGACCTTGCTGTGTCTCATCAGTACGAGGTAAGTAGTTCTTCTCATCCCGCAGAGCAGGATGCAAAATGATTCTTTTACGCCAATACATAAACCGTGAACCCACGATTCCATGATAAAGTCGTAAAAGCGCCATCCTACCGTTCATTTGCAAACCAACGTATCAAAGGTAACTAATCGAAAGATAACAATACAAGAAATAAATTTCTATAAGGTGCAGTCAATAAAAAAACTGAAAAAGTGGAAAATTGTTTCCACCTGCACCCATGGTAAGGAAATTTAACAGTTTCTATACCAAGCTTGACCGTTTTCTATCAAAAAAACAACTACTTCCTGGGCTATATGCCCAGGAATAATTTTTACTTTAGAAATATGGTTAGCACATTTGGAAATTTTACTGAGAGGAATATACTGAACACTTTGATATTTCTCATTTTTCTATTTTAATACCAATATGTAGTAGTAAAAATATGTAAATTCAGATATATTTAAGTAATCAATAATGAAGTAAATTCAGGATATGACATTAATATTTATTCAAATATACATTTGGCATTTTGCAAACAAAACAGTCCATTCTTATGAATTACTCAACTAAAATTATATATTTATACTAAATAAATTACTAAAAATTTTTAGGATAGCCTTGCTACTGGTTCGTCATTATGCCTTTACCCGTCTTTACACTCATTTAAAAGGTACATATCAGATGAAAATTCGGCATTTGGAAATAATGGGTTACAACGTTTCGATATTGAAATTCGACGAGTGGTCAAATTTGTTATATGCAAGTGAAAGAATAGAGTACTTAAAAAGGCTCATATGGCCTAAAACCTGGAAAACCGCACAGTCTGTTATACAAAGATGACAAATGTAAAAATTAGCTAAAATATAATTTTATTCAAAAGTATTGGAAGACCTATTTTAAACGTATCTACTTGTAAATAAATTAATTAATAAAAACGAATATAAAAACTCCAAAGATGCTTGGATGCTTCATGACTCTCATGACCTCTACTCCAGTTTTTTGTTCAAATGTTATTTACTTGTTTAACTAAGGAAATCATGAGTACCTGTTAAACCAAATATTTTATATTGGATTTTCATACAACCACTTAGGCTCTGCACTTCAACCAACTGACATATTTTGAGTCTACCTCAATAAAATTAAACTCTACAAAGCCAATGTTCTACGCGAAGCTAAGCTGCTTTTTAGATGTTGTATTTCTAATTTCTTAGGAACTTGGAACTTGAGTCATTTGTAGACAATGCTACACACCTTGTTATTTTGCCCTACGCGTATTAGATCCTGAAGGCATTTTCAAACTAACTTGGAGTCGATCCGATTTGGTTCCAGCCGCCTGGTTATCGAAAATGATTTTTATAGCTTTGTTCCTGCAGTTATGCTTAAGCAGTTCTGGTAGATACATTTCTGTTGATTGATAAATTGTGGACATCTTACCCAAGCTCTGGCTCATATTAACCCTTTGTTTCCCTCCAAAGACCTCAGCTCCATCACTGTTCACGGTCTTAGAACCGTCCATGTACCATCGTTGGTCAGCCATTATAAAATTCGATTTATTCGTCTCCCATTTGCCCCTTCCTGGGATATGGGCGGTAAATGGTTTGTGGTAGTTGTAGTTAGGTGGCATTGCACCTGATACCATCTTCAATACCGGATGATTTTTTATATCTCTCCAGCCCTGGTTCTGACGCCAAGGGTTGTATTTAGCCACTAGAGTCTTCAGTGCATTCAGTTAAGCATTGTTGTAGAGCACATATAATGGATTTGCCAGTTGGATGACAGGCCTAGGAAATGATGAGATTACATAACAGACATTTTTTTATGTTTAACAAAAAGTTTGGTCATTTTGATAGCTATCCTATGAAGTTTATTTGTTAAAAATTTAATATTTTTATGAATCCTGAATCTAAATCATTTCTTAAACCAAATGAAGATCCAATATATTATTTATCTTTTGCTGAATTAGTACATTTTTATTAATGTTCAAATCGTCAAATGAATTATCGATAAATCAAGCCTGTCTAAATGCGCGTTCACGCTATGCCGCGTGGCCGTTGTCACTATCAGGTTGGCATTGCAAAGCCAAAGTGGACGAACGATAAAACGTTCTCTACCGAGATCGTCCTTTTCTGTGGGACTATCGTATAAAAAAGAATAAAGATGTGAATAAAAAACTAAATGCTTTTACAGAAATGGCTGAGTTTTTGTGTTTTATACTATATAATGATTTATACACATAGGAACATGATAATTATTATACAGTAGGTTAAGATGGAAGCAATTATTAAAGTTATTTGGCAAACAAACATTTTCGTTCAAACAGTTTTAATACAATTGGGAGTTAATTTACAAATATCGTCGGGTTATTATAACCTCTACTACTAAGTAATAAGTATATTTTGTCATTTAATCGACCAGTTAGTAAAAAATATGTTAAAATAATCATTCTTTGTTATAAATGAAAACTGACATACGAAACAAACAAGATAAAAAGTGCATTCCCCAGCAATATGAATCAAACTTAATTAAATTAAATTGGGCTTAATGTCGGCTATTACTAGATAAATTGGGTTGATGCCACATACAATCAATTGTTTTTTAATTAATCGTTAAATCCTTTGCAGGGTTTTAAAGAACACATATTGGCGGATATTCACTAAACAAGTTCATTGGCCTTGTGCTTATAGTGTGACTCTGGCACTACATATATAATTGGTGTACAAATCCTGCGATATTTAAATTACACCCAAACATATTATAAAAAATGATAAGGAATGCGAAAAACTGTAGGCTATATAAATATTTCTAAAATAAATGAGGTTATATTTATATATTATATATTAAAACACTAAAAAAAAATGTGTATGATGTAACTACACTCTTTCGAACTGCTAAGCCATTATCAGAGTTACTTCTCTTTGTTTGATACATTTGTAAACACCATATTATAACCGTATCAATTAGGTATATATTACACAGGATAATACCTATTTTGGATATAAAATAAACAACAGTTTATTATCTACAGCAGTACAATAAATTTTGGAATAAATACCATCGTCTGTTTGAAAAAAGCAAAACATTTTTTTGTTGATGAACTACTGCACACTAAGTTGGATCCTTTCTGGATAAGAAAATAATAATTTTTAATGTCTAACGTCTAATAACTCATCAATTTGTGTTTCTTCAAAAATTTGAAAATAATCATACATCCCAGTTCTACAGTAGGTAGTAGATTAGATTACATTATGTAAGAACTGTGCAGCTACACGCCTTTTCCCACCTCGAACTATTCCAGATCTGTTGTTCGCCTATGATTAGAAATATCTGACTTGAAAATGTGGACAAAAACAAGCTCATTATGACGTGAGTGATAGTGGACTGAAAGTCTCTTAACGGACAAGAACATAAAGTTGCACGTGAATAAATCGGCAACAACGAAGTCTCCAGAATGGTGAATTGAGACAGGCGAAGGAATTCATAACAAGTCCCACGTATCTATATATTGAAGCACATAAGACACAATATGAGGAAGCGCATAGGTCTTTTAACAGGGTAAAACAGGCTTAACAAACATATGCTCTCGCTTTCATTGGCAGATAATACTTTGTGCAGATTCTGTCAGGAAGAACAGAAAACCTTTAAACATCATACTTTGTGAATGTGAAGGTCTTTCAAGACATTCCCGTGAACTTGACACACCATATTTAAAAATCTTAAAGTTTTTTTAGAGTTCTGGCATCGTTTGCAATAGTTCTAGAGTTCTCTGTAAGTATTTTCAATAGTTCCGGTTAATAAATACAAAAAAATCGAATTTTAAAATATGGTGCGCCAAGTTCACGCAGCGCACCGTATCATGAAAATACATTATTTTTTCGTAGTTCTAGTTAATTTTACAATAGTTCTAGAGTTCTATATCCATTATACTAATAGTTCTAGTAATTAAACGCAAAAAATCAATTTTTGAAAACTATATAGGTGCCTAAAATGTAATTTTATTTAAAAAAATTATTTACGAATTCTAACCGATCTGATAAGAGATTAGAAAAAGTCACAAGGGTTTTGTGTAGAACTAAAGGAACGCTACTCAGATCGGCTAGAACTCGTATTTTTTTTAAATAAAAGTCGATTTTTCGATATTTAAAATGACGATAACTTGAAGAAAAATAATTTTGCGGGAAAAAGTCACACGGGTTTTGTGTAGAACTAAAGGAACGCTACTCAGAATTCTAATGAGATCGGCAACAGTGGCGTAGCGTGGGTGGGGCTGAGAGGGCGGCCCGCCCCGGGCGGCAGCCTGTGGGGGCGGCAAAATGTCGCCGGTGAGTGAAGCGGATTGAGATCTATCATCTATGCAGTGAAACGAGTCACTGAAACGCGCTGGAGCGCTAGGCATGTAGCTGTCAAGATGCTTAACAATAAGTTTGAGGTAGTTCATGAGGTACTGGAAGAATTAACAGATTCATCTCAAACTTCCGAATCAAGATCGGGAGTCAGTCTTCTCCTGACAGCCATGCAGTCATTTTACTTCCTAACTTTTCTTGGCTCTTGGGCTGCAGTGCTACCTGAAGTAGATGACGCACAGATTTACCTGCAGCAACGAGGACTCAGTATGCAGAAACTTTGCGCCTTGAAAACCCTCCTAGTGGAAAGTAGCGACTGTTTCGTCCAAGACGCAATGGACTTTGCTAAGACTCTCTGCGAAAAACTCGGAATCGAACTCAAAACGAGAAGAATTCGCAAGAAAAAACGCATGCAGGGCGATGAATCTTCTGAAGATGCAGCTTTGTCTCACGAGCAGGAACTCCGTCGAGAGGTGTTCGCATCATTCGACAAGATCATTCAAGAAATGACGACTCGATTCCAGCAAATTCGGACAAGTTCGGATTTTTGACGCCAGCGAAACTTTTGGACAGCAAATACGAGTGTGATCTTTCCCATGTATTAGAAGACATTGACAAGGACGAGTTTCAGATGGAGCGGAAGCGTCTCCAGCAGTTTGTTGCCAGTTCTGAATCAGAGGAAGACATAAGGGGTAAAGGACCACTGGAGCTCCTTCAGTTCATTTAAAAACTGAATCTCGGAATTTCGGTTCCAAATATAGGCATCTTGATTCGAATATATTTGACTTTGGCGCTTAGTGTTGCAAGTTGTGAAAGAAGTTTTTCGAAGTTGAAGCTAATAAAAAATTACCTTAGATCTACTATGAGCTCCGCTAGACTATCAAACTTGGCTATGTTGTCGATTGAACAAGAATTGGCTGCAAATATTGATTTTGACAAAGTTATTTCTGACTTCGCTGCACATAAGGCCCGTAGAATCCGCTTGTAAAACCACTCATCCTATTTTACCTTCAATAAAAGATACTTCATTGCCTGTGAAATTTAATTTTAATTAAGCACCTATAGAATGGGGGCGGCAAAATGGGTCTCCCGCTCCGGGCGCCGAGATGGCACGCTACGCCACTGATCGGCCAGAACTCGTGAATAATTTTTTTAAGTCGATTTTTCGATATTTAAAATGAAGATAACTTGATAACTTGAAGAAAAATTATTTTGCGGGAAAAAGTCACAAGGGTTTTGTGTAGAACTAAAGGAACGCTACTCAGAACTCTAATTAGATTGGCTAGAACTAGTGAATAATTTTTTTTAAAGTCGTTTTTTCGATATTTAAAATGAAGATAACTTGAAGAAAAATTATTTTGCGAGAAAAAGACCCCAGGGATTTGTGTAGAACTAAAGGAACGCTATTCAGAAGAACTATTAATATAATGGATATAGAACTCTAGAACTATTGTAAAATTAACTAGAACTACGAAAAAATAATGTATTTTCATGATACGGTGCGCTGCGTGAACTTGGCGCACCATATTTTAAAATTCGATTTTTTTGTATTTATTAACCGGAACTATTGAAAATACTTACAGAGAACTCTAGAACTATTGCAAACGATGCCAGAACTCTAAAAAAACTTTAAGATTTTTAAATATGGTGTGTCAAGTTCACGGGAATGTCTTGAAAGACCTTCACATTCACAAAGTATGATGTTTAAAGGTTTTCTGTTCTTCCTGACAGAATCTGCACAAAGTATTATCTGCCAATGAAAGCGAGAGCATATGTTTGTTAAGCCTGTTTTACCCTGTTAAAAGACCTATGAGCTTTTTCATATTGTGTCTTATGTGCTTTAATATATAGATACTTATACGTGGGACTTGTTATGAATTCCTTCGCCTGTCTTAATTCACCATTCTGGAGACTTCGTTGTTGCCGATTTATTCACGTGCAACTTTATGTTCTTGTCCGTTAAGAGACTTTAAGTCCACTATCACTCACGTCATCATGAGCTTGTTTTTGCCCACTTCTAAACAGTCCCGGACCAGCCTTGAATTGACGTCCTTCCTTGTACCTTTTTCTTCGTGATTTCAAGAGCTCCGCAGTAAATGGCAGCTAACGTAGAAAAAATTGACCTTTACTGTTGTTTGAATTCAATAAGTATTACTGTTTTGAAATATAAAATTTAGATATCATATAATCACTAAAAATTATTTTGTCTGCTACTAATACACAAAAAAACTATAACTCCGCCATTAACGAAAGTAGAGATTTTACAAATACTATATGTGTATAAATTTATGTAAATTTAAAACAGCACAGAATTTGGGGTAACAAAAGCAGAAGGAAAAAATATCAAATCATTGCTTCTTAATGAAGCGTATAGTGTATACTCTTCATACATTTATCGTTGCGAAATATATTATGTATATTAAAATTTTGATCTGAATCTGAAGATACTTACATCAATAGTTGATTCCACTTCAATATAACAAATAAGGTCGCGACGGGTTCTTTAATTTTGTTGTTACATGAAGGGTTTTACTGTCGAGGGGCTTGTAAATAACTGTGGTTGACAGAAAGTATTAAGAGATATGGTTTTATTCTTAATAAAATATAACAATACAAAACGTGATCATTTTAGAAGTGAAGTTAACCTATAATAATAATCCGTTACTCTTCTTTTTTTGAGATTCTCTTATGGAAGGCCTTCTGAGAAGGCAACCAACATTACAAGGGTGTTACAGATTCTTCTCCTCTGCTCAACGAAACGTCTCGGGAGTAGAAGCAGGATGGATGGAGGTTACTAAACAACAGGAACACTTCTTGGGTTTAGCGTGTCTTCTGGTTGGTGGATCGTCAGGCAGAGGCACAGGTTCGACTACCAGAGTGTCCTCAGGGAAAGGGACACTGGAGAGTTGTCATCTTCGTCAGGATCAACTTGGCGGAATGGCGTCAACGCGGACACGTGATATTTTCCGACGACTTCGATAGGCGGATTGATCGTAGGAATCTCATACGTTGTTGGAGTAACGACCCGATGCACGTGATACGGTCCATCTAGACGCGAAGCGAATTTACTTGTATAAAAGTTCTTTGCTTTACTAAGCGCGTGTACATCGACGAGTACTCTCTCTACTACTTTAAAGGAATCGACAGAACGACGGTGTTGATCAGAATTATTGTCTTTAACACGATCTTGGGCACGTTCGTGAGTTTCGCGCGCGGCACTTAGAGTATTCACCAGAGTTTGTAAACAAGGATATCTTCGGGACGAAATTATCATTGTCCAGAATAGCACGAGTGTCGCGACTAACATCGTCGGGCATACGTAGCTCGCGACCCATATTTATCTTTGCGAGTCAATTTGAACGTATTCAGAAACAATATGATTGTAGTCTAGAAAATAATGCACGTATCTGAATATCAGTTTTCTCGTTACCCTAAGAATTGGCAAATATTTCTTTAAAAATTTGGCAAGCAGGCTTAACAAACCCATATTCATGCAGTAGAGCCTTGGTGGCCTCATCAAAAGAAGTAATGGATCCCTTAATTCCTTGCAAGCTGCCTGATCACACAATAACATACTTAAACCTTTAATGGAATTTTCATCAGAAATGTTTAAACATTGTTTGTAAGTTGTGATGGAGTCCACAAACGCATCCACAGGAGCTCCATCAAACTTAGATTTGCATGCTGAAAAATTTAATGTACTTACAGTGTCTTTATGCATTCACTGAGATCTATTAACATGTCAGGAGATATAACTTTGAATATCTGACATCTTTTCATGTCTGATTTCTTCTTGATTAACAACTGAATGTACTTTACGGCCTGATCTTAAAAACATGCAGTTGTGCCTTGGGCCAAAATTACTTTTTGTATGCAACTTTTACAGTAAACGTAAATGAAACTGTACAAATCAGTTTTCATTTGCAGAATAATATTTACCGAAAATAAGTACAACACACGCGAGGAGGTGAAAAGCACTATACACTCTGAATTTTTAGGTTCAACCTTCGAGTTTCGACCGAATAATGTAATTGAAAAAATGTTAAAACAATGTCCCCGTATGTTCTAAAGAGTACTGAGTCCCGATCAGTGTCTGTTTAGAATAAAAACAATTAATTTACAACTGAACTCACGAAGAAAAATCCTTAGACCCCACGTTGGGCGCCAGATTTGTCGCAGCTGATCTTAATCGCGACGGGTTCTTTAATTTTGTTGCTACCTGAAGGGTTTTCTTCTTGAGGGGCTTGTAAATAACTGTGTTTGACATAAATTATTAAGAAATATGGTTTTATTCTTAATAAAATATAACAATACAAAACTTGATCATTTTAGAAGTGAAATTAACCTGTAATAATAATACGTTATATGAAACTTTAGCCACCGTATAAAAAGTAAGTTTGTGTTAAAAAGGTCGTTATCCAAGAGCAGAAGTTTGGTGTTACTCCTCCGTTCTTTTGTACTGAAACTTGACGCACTCTCTATATCAAGGAACAAGGAACACAGCTATTGCACTTTCTTTCCCTCTAAACGCTTTTGCTAATAGTTGGTTTAGATTATCCAGTGCCGCCCCCGTTGACTTTCCTGGTTGATAAGTATTTTGGCGATTGTTAAGAGGTTGTACTTTGAATTCTCAGTAAATCATTTCTTATACGAGTATATCCATCTACCAATTTTTCCATTGTTTTAAGCAAGAATGATGATAGACTTATTGGTCTAAAGGCTTTCAAGGCGTTGTTACGGGTCAAAATAATTAATATAAATATTAAATATAATACTGGCTCAACGGTAGCTCCTCGAAGGTTTTATATTACTATGGCGTCAGTAATAAACTAAATTCCATTACCACAAATGAAACTGACTAATATTATCAGAGTGAAGTAAGGTCTACAAATATGCAAGTGGTGGCAATACCCCAAATAATAAAATCTCCATATATATTTAATACTCCTATGTGGACAGTTTCTATAAGTGGAAGGTGTTCCGAAACAGGAAGGAATCTGTCATATATTAACTGTAAGAAAAATTTGCGACGGAAGTCGGCCATCTTGAAGCTCCTTGTATAACGCATTGATTACGTTTACAGTATGCTGTCAAAGTAATATTTGCATATAAATGTCAAAAATAATCACATAGCCGTATCATTCAGTTTTTATAAACACAAAATGATTTACGACACTAAGGCAAGGCGCACATTGAGACACAAGCGACGCAACCCACGCAGGGTAGTACAAGCCACGTTTCTTTATCATGTACTCAGCAATGCACGAGTGCATATTAAGACGCAGCACAGCGTAGGCCATGAATGTGTCAAACCAGACGTGTGTTGCTTAGTGTTCGAAACACAGATTACGTGTGCGTGCGTGGCACAATAATTGCAAAAAATGCAGGAAGAACTTATTAAGGCTTCAGATTCCCAATCTGCGTCCGAATCTGACTCAGAACTTAAATTTAGTAATAAATTTTCCATCAGAATATGTTAAAATTATGTTTAATTACTATATTAGCGCAGGAAACAACACAGCTTTTGTGACAATATGCGTTCAAACGACACAACGCACAAATTTCGTGGACTTCGTCACTTGTGTTACCCTGCGTGGGTTGCGTCGCTTGTGTCTCAATGTGCGCCTTGCCTTAATGTATTCACATACTTGATTGGTTAGAATTTAATCAATCGGTACGTCATTGGAAACGGAAATTAAAATTGACAATTGGCCGCCATATGCAAGCTCCTTTCTGGACTCAAGGTCATTTTGCATAGACTCCTTCCTGTTTCTTTTTGTTCTAAGTGTTCCGATACGGTTGTGGTGCTAGTCATACGGTTTTAACTTGTTACCATAGCAATTACTTTATTATGACGTTTTTAATGTATTATATTCTTTATTCTGTCACTCGACTTTTGTGCTGAATAAAGCCTTAATCGTTCTAAACCGGTATTTTCCATTACAATTTATTCAGCACAATTCGTACTGAAGTATGGATCGTTTCCTAAAGCCGGATAAATTTGAAACTGATCCACATTCTCCAACTGCCACTCAAGAATGAAAGTACTGGCTGAAAACTTTCGAAAACTTTAGAGCCTCCTTCCAAGATCTGGATGATGAAGGTAAGCTGAGATTTCTCATAAATCATGTCTTTCACAATGTGTATCAACTGATAGCTGAAAGTGACGCTTATAGTACAGCGATAGAAATTCTGAAATCAATTTACGTGAAACCAACGAATGAAATCTTTGCAAGGCATAAACTGGCAACTAGAAAGCAACAATCCGGAGAATCAATTGATCAGTATCATCAAGCTCTGCAACTACTCAGCAAAAATTGTGAATTTGCGGATGTAGACTCATCGAAAAATGTATGTCCGCAACGCTTTTATTTGCGGAATTGACTCAGGTCAAATCCGTCTAAGACTTTTAGAATTTAAAACTCTAGCCCTTGAAGAGGCGATCAAAAAAAAGCATGTGCTTTGGAATCGGCTAAAAATCGGTCTGCTTTATATTCAATGAATGAAGCCAATCTTAGTGCAATCCCTGGCCTGAAAGTCTCTTCTCAAGATGCAGTTTATCCTAATATAAAATACTATTTTCGCGGACACCCTCGCCATAAATCACGCCAGCATGTCCTGCAAATAACACTGAATGTAACAACTGAGGACAGATTGGACAGTGGACAATCTTATACAGATCTACTAAGAAAACTGTAAATACAACAACCAAGTCAGCCAACCTTAGTGCAGCCTCTTCATCAGCTTTGGAAAATACTACGGTACCTTATAAAGTTAACAATGTACCCACCCATGCTCTAATCGACACAGGAAGTTCTGAGACATTTATACCAAAAGAGTTTGCCGAAAGCTGTCGTTTTAAAATGTATCCAACATCAGGTTCTGTCTCTATGGCTTCAACTTCCCTCAATTCAAAAATTTCAAATTATTGCTTGGCAAGACTTGACTTACTAGGGAACTTTTACAATGATGTCAAATTAAATGTACTCCCAGATTTATGTGCTAATATAATCGTTGGTCACGATTTATTGAAACATCATTCAGAGTTGAAATTCGCCTTCGGAGGATCAAAAATCTTTAACGGTTTGCTACCTAGCCCCAGCGAGAATTAAGCCCCCGCAACTTTTCCAGTACTTAAGTGGAAATGTGAAACCAATCATCACGAAATTTCGAAAACATTCCAATGACGACTTCAAATTCATGAAGGAAGAAATCAGCAAACTCCTCGAAGATGGAATAATCGAAGAAAATAGATCTCCGTGGAGAGCCCAAGCATTTGTTGTTAAAAACGAGAATCATAAGAAGAGGATGGTCATTGACTACTCACAAACAATAAATCGATACACTTCTTTGGATGCTTATCCCCTTCCTGATATTGAACAGATAGTAGAAAAGGTATCTAAAAACTCGTATTTCAGTACCATAGATTTTAAGAGTGCTTATCATCAAATTCCATTGAGAGAAAAAGATCGTCCTTTCACTGCTTTCGAGGCATGTGGTCGACTTTATCAATTCTGCCATCTTGCGTTTGGCCTCACCAATGGTGTCCCTATTTTTCAACGAGCAATCGATGATGTCATTTCCAAAGGGAAATTGGAGAAAACGTACGCCTACCTTGATGATGTTACAATCTGCGGAAAAGATAGGGAAGAATATGACCGAAACCTCAAGCGATTTATAGAAGCAGTGAATAAATATGGTGTTACAATTATTCACGAAAAAAGTAGTTATGCTAAGACAGCTATAAATCTACTTAGATACAAAATAGAAAACAATACTATTTCTCCTGATCCCGATCGTTTGAAACCTTTGTTGAGTCTTTCCCCACCAAACAGCTCCAAGGAACTTCAACGTAAAATTGGAACATTTGCACATTATTCCAAATGGATACCCAATTATTCAGATAAAATTGAAAAGCTTTTAAATATAAAAACATTTCCTTTAACTCCAGAAGTAAAATCTAATTTTGAAGATCTGAAAATTGAAATATCAAAAGCAGTAGTAAACACAATTGACGACAAGGAACCTTTGGTAGTCGAAACGGATGCTTCCGATTTCTCGATCTTCGCAGTTCTTTCTCAATCAGGACGCCCGGTGGCTTTTTTGTCCCGAAAGGTCAACGGTAGCAAAAGAAAAAATTCTGCTGTTGAGAAAGAAGCCTATGCCGTAGTGGGTGCCTTGAAGAAATGGAGGCACTTTTTGATAGGCCGGCATTTTCAAATTATCACTGACCAGCGATCTGTATCTCAAGGTTGACATTAACCATAAAACCAAAATAAAAATTCAACGATGGCGACTGGAACATTCATGTTATAACTATGACATTCTATACAGACCAGGAAAACAAAATCAAGTTGCTGATACCTTTTCAAGAGTGCTGGTTCAATTAATTCTGACAAGCTATTCTTACTTCACTGTGACTTGTGTCATCCTGGTGTGACTAGCATGATTCACTGTGTGCGAATTCACAATTTGCCATTTTCTGTGGGAGAAGTACATAAAAGGACTGCATCTTGCCCTTCATGCAACGCTGTGAAACCTAAATGTTATTAAAATGATAATTGCTCTCTCATCAAGGCAACCCATCCTTTCGAGCGAATCAGCATGGATTTCAAGGGTCCTCTTCCATCTAAATCTCGCAATAGATACCTTCTTACTATTATTGATGAGTATTCTAGATTCCCGTTTGCTTAACCTTGTGAAAATATGTGTTCGTCAACCTTTATTGACTGTCTGATTGATTTGTTTTCCTTATTCGGTGTTCCTTCATATGTGCATACGGACAGAGGCGCATGTTTTGTATCTAAAGAAGTCCAAGAATTTATTCACAAACGCGGTGTAGCAACATCTATATTAACTCCTTATAATCCTCCCGGTAATGGACAAATAGAGCGCGAAAATGGAACTATTTGGAGGGCAATTACTCTGGCTCTCAAGCAAAGAAATTTCACTTTCCGATTGGGAAATGATGCTTCCAGATGCGCTCCATTCCATAAGATCTCTCCTATGTACTGCGACAAATGAAACTCCCCATGAGCGAATGTTCAAACATAATAGAAGATCTACTTACGGCTGCTCACTGCCATCCTAGTTGATTCCTGCTACTAAAGTTCTCATGAAAAAGCACGTTCGACTGAGTAAGTGCGACCCGTTGGTAGAAGAAGTAGAACTGATCGATGTTAATCCCAACTATGCTCGAGTCAGACAGGAAGATGGAAAAGAGACAACTGTGTCACTGAGACACTTGACTCCTAATGGTGGAAACGATTCGCAACGGCAATCTCGAACGGTTTCAAATGATGAAGCAAACGAACCCAGATCAATCAAAGAGTATTTCAGAGACAGAAGAATCTGGAAATCAATCACTTATTCCGATACATTCTACCGACAGTGACAGTAATTTCTGCAAATATTCTGTCTCCTCCGACTCATCCCTTGAATCTCCATCTACATCCAAGTACAACAATCATAATAGTTCGACCAGGCAACGTCGTTTACCAGAGAAGTTCAAGGACTATGAAAAAAATTATTAATGGGAGGAAGAGAGTGGTGCTAGTACGGTTCTAGCTTGTTACCATAGCAATTACTTTATTATGACGTTTTTAATGTATTATGTTCTTTATTCTGTCACTCGGCTTTTGTGCTGAATAAAGCCTTAATCGTTCTAAAAAGGTATTTTCTATTACAATGGTGAAACAGATAATGTATCGTTTGCTGTCTCGCATGTAAGCTTAGTCAGTGCTACGCATTTTTTGTACGCATGTAGCAAAATTCAATTGGATAAATATGTTTTAGAGATTTCTCAAGCATGCTCTGTATGGATAAAACCTACGAGCGCGAGAGAGAGAAAGAAACATTGTCGGCACCGTAGTGTAGTGATATTCTTGGCCGTATCAATTGGAGTATATGAGTATTAAATATATTATGCTAAACTCGGCTTTAAATAACAAAAAAAGATATTGGTTTTTTTTGAGAAAAAACCTTCAAAAATCACGTTTATCTGAGAAGGATTGTGCTCGCATTTTGATTTTAGAAGTTATTAGGGGTTAAACCTTCCTATTTTATGATTAACCAAACCTGCAAAGTAGTTTTAATTTGAGGAGATTCTTCCGCAGAGTTACGCACCTAGAAAATAGACTCTGTATTGATATTGTTTATTTTGAGGAAAAATGAATGATAAGCATAAAAATCGAGAAAAGAAGAAAATTTTTAAAACACTCACTAAACTAAACCTAACCTAACCTAACCAAATACTTACAATTTGATGTGAAAATAGTGAATCTTCCAATATCACAAATTTGAAAGAAAATCGCTATTTTTAAAACATATTTAAAATTTTTAAAACACTAACTAAACTAGACCTAACCAACCTCACCTAACCTAACCTAACCAAATATGTACTTACATTTTGATGTGAAAATAGTGAATTTTCCAATATCACAAATTTGAAAGAAAATCGGTATTTTTTGCACTATTTGTTACTATACACAATATATTTGAATATATATATATATATATATATATATATAGTGTAATGAATATTATGATTTCAAATATTGTTTATTGTTTGATTGATATTATTTATTAGATTGATATTACTTAAATGTTCTAATAGTAGCAAGATCTTATTTTTCTCAGGGGTGTTTGGTTATGCAAGTTTCCAGTTGGATTATTAGGTAGGTATTTGAATAAAATTTGATTAAATTATAATTACTAATTTATTATAAGAAAAAATAAATTAAAACAGTAATCTATAGAATGACTAATAAAATAATAAGTAGGAAAATATTAAAAAGAAAGGCCTTTTATTAACTATAAAAGAACTTACTTGATGTTAGAATTGGGCTAAATTAATCAATGTTATTTATGTAATGGTAACTAAGATTATCGAAATACACTAATTATTGAATATCAAGTAAATTCCTTTGTTTTTAAATTATAAAACTTAACTAACCACTACAAAAATTTTCAAAAGTTTACAATTTTATCTGACCTTGATGTAAAGTCCTGCTTCCTGATTGGTGGAAAAAATCTGTAGTTGCTCTATGAAAAGCGGAAACGAACGAAGTGATACGTGGAATATCCGACTTTGGTAAAATGTCGTGTTGTTAGACGATTGGTTTCTCGTGTAATATTATTGTTCTTTGTTCCTCCAAATTGATATAGTTTAGTGTTCGTTGGATTACAGTTCCTTTAATTGTATTATTAATAGTAAGTACTCTTATATTCTTCTTTTTTATCAACCGAAAATGTTTTAATTTCACTTTTTGATTCGATTTTAATGTCACTTTTTGGCACTTTATTTTACTTTTTAATTGTTTTACTTTATTTTATTCTTAACGTCGCTATTTAACACATTATTATAACTACTTTAAAAACTATTTGTTCACTTTGTTCTATTTGACTGTTCACACTTGACTGATCTATGTTTGACTTCCAATAATATACTCCCCTCCACGACCTCTGTTCAAGTCTTTTTATAGGTTTCAAACTTTCTAGAAACTTCGGTTTTGTTCTATGGATTAGTCATTTCTGGAAAAATATGTGTATCTCTTTCTTTCCTATTTATGACTAGACATACTCACTTCGTCTACTGTCCGATCATTCCAGAACAAAATATGGTAAAATGTATCTGTCTCCTTTTTACACATTATCTGTCTTTTTTTTACACATTATATAATCAATTTTCGCGAAGATTCTAGTAAGTTTTAAATAACATATTTATGTACTAAATATAATATTGATACATTACATAATGAAATTATTTCTAACTTAAAATTCTCTTACAAATACACAAAATATATAATAAAATAATACAATATAATAAAAATTATTTGATTAAGTTATACTGTTTTCG
The DNA here is from genome assembly GCA_035357415.1 of Ophraella communa. Taxonomy (NCBI): domain Eukaryota; kingdom Metazoa; phylum Arthropoda; class Insecta; order Coleoptera; family Chrysomelidae; genus Ophraella; species Ophraella communa. Next base: position 14,935,336 of record CM068983.1, on the reverse strand, counting down.
AATATTTAAATATTACAATAGACTATATAAAGGGTCTACTATTCATTTACAAGGTGCGTCACTCTGCGGAAGAATGGCCTAATTTGAAAATATTTCTTTATCATTTTGTATTCGCTTACCATTTTTATAATTTTCCGTCTTCCTTCTAGTTGCTGTTCCACAACTGTTCCTTCCACAACTTTTTCTATAGGTAACAGTATTTAGAACATCTCGCCATTATAAATTAGTATTATCTAATGTCAATTGATCAATGAGTTAAAGGTAATGTTCCCTCATTCTATCAGAGCACTACAGATTCCCTTAAAGCAGATGGTAAATGTCACTACAACTAATGCGATAAGAATCATACTCGATCTCTTTGCTTCATACTTACTTACCTCCAATTTCTTAGTGTTAGACTAAAAGCGGAGATAAAATCAGTCCTTTCCTACTCACGCACAGCTTTGTAAATTTTCGTTTTCGTTCCGAGGAATTTCATCTGAATAACTTGAACGGGGTTCGCTTTAATTTTATTAAGTGGCAAAACAAATTCCTTGGTAGATTTCGTGAACTAATTTTAATTGTTAATTTGTACAATATAAAATCAATCCTTTTATAAAACTCGATAAACAATCTTTTATTGTACCTTAAAAATTATTTTTTTGTATCGAATAAATATAATAAAAAGGCTTAAAAATATAAGAATATTTACTTTTTTCTACAAACGTCAAAAAATTAAAAGGTTCACGAATTGAATAGCAATACGTCACATTATTGTGACGTCACTGTCACCATTGCTTGACATAAGTCATAGCATTATATCCAAACAAACTTTTTGCATAGAAGTTTTTTGTATTGTGGATTTTCTTGTTTTTTGTAGAGTTTTTAACATTATTAAGGAATAATACCACCAAAGAAAAAATGGGTTTCTTTCCTTAGATAAGCATTCAAAGTAAGCCAACAATACTTTTACATGAGTGATATTCTTGATTTTTTTAGCAGAACAGCATTCTTCGTACCGATTTAACACCATTTCATATACACTCCTTGATTTTTCCGGCAAAAGGGAGTCCACGATATTTCTCGACATTTCTTCCAAATCAGAAGGCAAACTATCAGCTTCAGAATTACTCATTTTTTATATTATATTAAATTCTACCTACTAATATTTGAAACTACACAATACTTACTCCTTTAAAAATAGTTGTCATTGTGACATGTCGAAAATGCAGTTTTTAATTTTTCGAAAATGTATTGATATAAAATTTTGTATGTAATACGAATAATAAACAATCATTATGGCACACGCCGTGTTATCATTCACGACATGTACCATAATGATCGTCTTTATGATCCTTATTACATAAATAACTATTATTTTGTGTAAAGTGAGAAAAAATTAATATAATATTACTTAACCTCAAAAGCAAACTTTTTTATATAAAACAAAATAAAACTTCTTTAAATACGACTCGACACATTCCTTAACGATAATAATGTGTCTATTTAGCACTACAATAACTCATAAACAAGAAAATACTTATATTTAAACAAACTTATTATAAATGAAAAAAGTTCTAAACTTTATTAATATTAAATTAATCCAAATTTTTAACAGAAAACTAAATTTTTATAACTTGTAAAAAAACAATGAGTCATAAATGGTTATCCAAGATTTTAACATTGTAGATATAACATAAACTCCTTACTATTTTATGTTCTAAGATTAATTTCCTCATATAGGTACACCGAAAAAAGTATAATACATATTATTTGAAAACTATTTCGTTTAAAAATTGTTTCAACTTTACTTTGATTCTACAGCAATACAATTTAAAAAACATTATATGCTAATTTAGTTATATTAAAAAAAACATGGAAAATTACACATCTCTACATTTTAACCAATAAAATGCCTTAATTTTGTCTAGTTACCTTGCGTAACTAAAATTGTTTTCGTGATGCCACGATATTTAAGTGGAAATGGACTGGGAAAGTGGTGACGTAGGTGTCAAACCAAATGATTCCAAACAACTTTTGTTAATGTCTGTTTTATATGTGTTATTGACTATTTTATTGTATTTTCCTGATTTTTGGGAGTATTTTTGGTAAGTGTTCATTCATATATTTTACATATCACTAAAGTAGATATACGAAAACATTCTAACATAACCTTCAAAGTTGTGCATTTTCATAAATTTTAAGAATACTTACTAAAAAAAGGTACCTACTTTAACAGTTGAATTTTAGAAGACTTTGCTTATATGTACTTAGTTATGGTATGTTATATTTTAATGAATAATAATAATAATAATAATAATAATAATAATAATAATAATAATAATAATAATAATAATAATAATAATAATAATAATAATAATAATAATAATAATAATAATAATAAAATTAAATAACAAATAATAACAAAATTAAATGGTGGTAACACCATTAGAGCAATAAATACTTGGGCTATACCTGTCATACGATATAGTGCTGGTGTGGTGAACTGGACACAAACTGATTTGGACATACTTGATAGGAAAACAAGAAAACTAATGACCATCCACTACGCATTACATCCGCGCAGTGACACTGATCGGTTGTACTTACCACGTAAATATGGTGGACGCGGGCTTTTGCAAGTGAAACAAACAGTAGAAGAGGAAAAACATGCACTAGCTGACTATATAAATGAAAGTCACGAACATGCACTGATTGACGTAAAGAACCAGAACATACTTAAAGCCAGACAAACAAAAATTGAATACAGGAAGAGGGTAATAAAAACAAGAACTGAGGCCTGGCATGCGAAAACATTACATGGCCAATTTTGGAAAAAGATCAAGGAAAATGTGGACCATGAAAAGACATGGTCATGGTTGGCTGCTGGAACTCTCAAAAAAGAAACTGAAGCATTAATTCTGGCTGCTCAAGAACAGGCCATCCGAACCAATGCAATCAAAGCTAAAATTGACAAATCAACTGATGATTCCAAATGTCGACTTTGTAAAGAATCTGATGAAACTGTCGATCACATACTCAGCTCATGTAAAACAATTGCTAATACCGAATATTTGAAAAGACATAACACAGTCGCCAAAATGATCCATTGGAACCTTTGTAAAAATTACAACATCCAGACAGCAAAGAATTGGTGGGAACACGAACCGGAAAAAGTGACTGAAAATAGCCAAGCCAAAATACTTTGGGATTTTCGCATCCAAACAGATAAAGTACTGCCACATAACACACCAGATATAACGGTCATTGAAGCGAAAAAGGTAAGCATAATTGACATCGCAATACCTGGAGACAGCCGTATCGATGAAAAGCAGTATGAAAAAATCTCAAAATACCAGGATCTGAAGATTGAGGTGCAGCGGTTAAGGCACAAACCAACAGAGGTGGTCCCAGTGGTAATCGGCGCACTGGGTGCCGTTCCAAAAGACCTTGGAAAGCACATGAAACACTTAAAGATAGACAAAATCACCATATGTCAAATTCAAAAGGCTGCCCTGCTTGGATCAGCGAATATACTATGCCGATACATTACGACATCCTAGGTTCTTGGGAAGAACCCGATGCGTAATGACTAATTCAGTGAATTTAGCACTGTGAAATCTATTAAAAATAATAATAATAATAATAATAATAATAATAATAATAATAATAATAATAATAATAATAATAATAATAATAATAATAATAATAATAATAATAATAATAATAATAATAATAATAATAATAATAATAATAATAATAATAATAATAATAATAATAATAATAATAATAATAATAATAATAATAATAATAATAATAATAATAATAAAATAACTGAGACAAAAGCTACATCTGGAGTTGACATTTCGCAATTCGAGAGCATAGAACACAAATTTTGACGTCACACTTTCCCTGTCCATTGTAAATGGTACTATATATTGTATACGAATATTAAAAGTGTATCTAGTATGTAACTATTGTGTTTTTAGATTGATTGAATTAATTATTTCTTGGAATATAATTTTTTTTTGAGTTATTATAACCTTCTGTTTAAATGAATTTAATTTTTCTTTTATTTTAATTATTAAGTTTTAACATTTGTGGGGCTATACATATATATTATTTGTTTAAATTCAATTTGTTATATCTGCTTACTAAGCCGCCATTAAAGTTTAATTATTCTTTTGTTTCAATTTTGGGCATAAGTTTGCCTTTATATAAAATGTAACTAACCAAAAAACAGAGAAATCCGCAGTATTTATACCCTTTCTCCCAGAATGACATATTAGACTTAAATTATTGAAAATCAATTGTTTAACTAGGCAATTTTTCGTAATTTTTTGATAATTCTATTTAATTAATATTCCTTTATTGATTGTTTTATTGGGTGATAATTAACCTTTAACTTTAATAATTGATAATAAATTAACTTACATTAATAAAAAATTTACTTTTTCCTTATTAATTTTTACTTTAAAACGGAGCGAAGTGACAGCCACCGGTTATTAATCAAAATGAATTTTGAAAAAAATTATGAGCTAATACATTTAAAATCTAATAAATTTTAACATAATCACATTCCTTAATGTTTGAAATACTGATGGATATTGTTTTCTATGGCTAATACTCTATAACTTTTTTATAAATTACTTTTAAAATTATTTAATTTCCGCCATTTTTATATACAAATTTAAATTAAATTACATAATTAACAAAACATTTCTATTCTAAACATACAAAACTTTAGTGTAAAACATCATTAATAACATATACAAATAATAATAATAATAACAAATTTATACTGTTCTGGTATTTCGCAACCATAATCTCTAGTGTCCTTTCACCTTGCAATTTCACATTTTATACCTTCTATCTAATACATATTGTTTATTTATAGTGTCCTATCACCTCCATTACTTGTTTAACATAATTTTTATGTCCGATAGTTTGATTTCTAGTTTCCTATCACTTTATAGGTTCGGGTGCACTATCACTGTTCTTATTTGTATTTCACCCTGTCACTCATAGTTTATAAATCACATGTTTGTTTTTATATTACATATGTTAATATTTAACAAATTCAATGTTTTTAGTTATATTCAAATACTGGAATTCTCAATGTTATACCCACTATTATGGATGTTGAAATCATAGACCATTACTATCTGTAAGTATTGTCTTATACTATTATAAACTTAATTATGATTTACTTTACTTGTATGGATTATTTACTATTAGTTTCTTTTTGGTATTATTGTTTATTTAAAATATTTAATCTAAATCATAACTTATAAACTACTCATACTTTATAATAATAATACTTCTTGTTTTGTTGATATTATACTTAACTTGTTATTTTCATTTTATATTTCTAATAAAACTTATTCTAATAATGATACTTAAATATTTCTTGCTGTAACTAATATGTTTACTTTTAGTTTAGTTTTTTAGGTAATTTGAACTTGATGCAGGAATCGACATCTAAGACAAAGATGACCCAAGCAGACTACTGAAATATAGTGTTTTGAAACTCAAATTATTGTTGGACTCAAGTTTATTCAGTGTACCTAGTTAATGTGTATAATTCAGAATAAAAGAAGCTTTGAAATTAATTTTATTGAAGACTATTATTATTATTATATATATACTTTTTCTTTATAAAATATGGACTGTTCTAATAAATAAGGTAAGATTATTTTAATTTAATTTTTAATCATTACAATATATATTATAGTCTGTTCAATGATCCTTTGCCGTTACGTCATAATCAGTGACGTATTCTGCTAGTGCAAAAAGTAATCTATTCCACACGATGTGTGAATCACACGAGTGCTAGATACCTTTTGGTTAAATTTGTGAAAAAATGTTTATCTTTTCTGGTTTATCAATTCTGATCACTATAAGAATTAAAAATAAATAATTTAAATTTTGTTTAATTTTTTTTATGTCAAATACTGACCTGTACACTTTTCGATTTAAAGAGAACCAAAGTTTTATCTGTTGTATTTTTTGGAATGTTATTTTACAGGGCCAAAACATTCCAAATCTTTTTAATTTACACGTAAATCGGACTAAAATCCTGAAAGCTTTCGAGGCTGGATAAAATGTCGTAGTAATAAGAAATAATTTTTGGCAATTCTCTTGGGTATTTGCTGACATTCGGAAAAAATGTAACGAAACAAGTACGAGCTATCCGGGGAGTAGAAATCTTACCTAAAAGGAAAGAGGAAAAGTTGATATTTTTAACCTGAAATAATTTGACTGAGTTCTATAGCATATATCTTTCCGCACAGAACAGAATCAGTTTATTTTGCAAAGATTCAGATTAAGAAAAAATTCTTCAATATTACTCATTTCAAATTATAGTTATTATCCTAACAATTGCAGAAGGTTATAGCTCCCGTCGTTGGGCAAGCAGCTAAGTGCGGGAAAGTTATTTTCTCCCTAGTTAGGATCAGTATTTTTTCTACAAGCATAAAAATAGTATATTAAACAACGCGAGTGTCACAACGGCCATATGAAATAAGTTGTTTATAATATTTTTTATATTTTGCCATTTTATCTTTGCCATCTTTTAAATTAATTTATTATTTGTATGTCAATTACGACAATTTTTATTTTCAAAAGTATGTTGGTAGCACTGTGTAATTTATAACATTAGAAAGTTTTGAAAATTAAATTATCAAAAAAATATCAAACTCATCACAAAGTTGAATAATCAATCTGAATGGGATGAAGACACCATACAGAATTTAAACCAGAATACCATAAAGTGGTATACGGACGGTTCCAAGCTAGACGAGGGAACTGGAATAGGAGTTTTTGGACCGAGAGCCAAATACTCAGAAAGCTTGGGCACATACCCGAGCATCTTTCAAGCAGAAGTCCGCTCCATCGAAAGATGTGTGGAATTCAATATTGGAAGAAACTACCGCAGCTAAGAGATTGTGATCATGTTGGATAGTTAAGCAGCCATCAAAGCTCAAATATAATCAGCTTGAAGATGGTTTGGGAATGCCTAGGCAAACTAAATGAACTAGGCCAGAAGAACACTGTCATCCTCCTATGGGTCCCAGGCACATAGGAATAGAGGGGAACGAAACAGCAGACAAGCTGGCAAAAAAAGGAGCTGAAACCCCACGCTTGGGACCAGAACCATTCTGTGGGATCAGCAGTAGAGTAATCTTAGAAAAACTAAGGGAAGAAATGGAGAAGGAAAAATCCAAGTACTAGAATCAGCTGGAAGGACTGAGGCAATATAAGATACTACTGGGGAACTAAGACCAGAAGAGATCTCTTAGCTCCCTTAACCTCAGTAAAAAAAGGCTCCGAATTTTAACGTGAATACTAACTAATTTGAAGCCCGACGATGTCCTAAACTTCCTCAGTAAAATAGGACTCTAAGAGCTCCTATATATCTGAGAAAACAACAGAACTTGGCAAGTAAGGGGGGACACAATAGATCCTATAGGTCGCAGTGTACTTATCACCCCTAATTCATACATACTGAGATGAATAACTAAGCTCAGAAAAATTAATAAGTAAAACTTACCTCAATGAGTTATAATAAAAAGGATATTTTAATAATTTTCATCTAATCATCAGCTATATTTTTTTTATTCCATCAAAGGTATTCCATTATAATAATTTCTAATAGTAAACATTCAAATAGATAGAGAATGTACTTGCTCTTGGATAGGATCCATGGTGTCAATCAATAACAATCCAAATATGTACAATTCCAATAACTAGTCCCAATTCATATAATAATGTACAATTGACATAGTTTTCTTTAAACTCTTAGAGTTTAAATTAGTACTTAAAAGTTGAAATAGGATTAGTTTAATAGATTTATGAGTAAATGTTAAGAGTTTTTTATAGTTTTAACTCAAATTTTGAAAGTATAGAATGAATTTGACAGCACTAAAAACAGCCTATTTCAAATCAAAATTTTATAGGGAAAAAGTGAAATAAAAATAATGTAAATAGATTTTTAGTAAATATAAGAAGATAAACTATCTTTATATTATCAAAGATATGATCGAAATTGTAAAATCATTACCTCATTTCTTGGAAATTTAGGTTATTTTTTGAGAAGGTAAACAGTTGAAGGTAGAATTATAAGTCATTATTATCACAATCGGGCGAGACTATAAAAAGGCCACGAAATCAATTATCGCTCTCTTATCACTCTCTTGTTCTGACTTGATTGACATCGAAGATATCGATTGGTAACTTAAAAATTTTCATTATTCAAAATTTATTAATTTATGTTAAATTAAAACATTTAACATCAAAAATATGTGTATAAAAGTTTTTTAAAAATATTAAATCACTTACCAAAGCAGTAAATTTGAGATAATAGATTCAGATTACCATTAAATTTAGAAGATTCCATTACATCACCATCACACATAGCACGGCCAGCAGCCATATTGGAATTCTGTTCGAAGTGCATACAACCGTTGGAGCCGATCTCTGTGTTTCGGCATTTTCCGCCTGATGTGGACAATATTACGAAAAGACTTTAAGATACAAGGTATGTTCAATAATTAAAAACTTAAATTTTCATTTTTTACTGTGGATAATTGTGTGTACATCATTTTTATTTTTGTCATAACTAGAGATTAACACCCGGTTTCTGAAACGTACGTCAAATAATCAGTTAGTTAACAGATTGTCAAAATTAACAATCTGTTAAACAACTACGGGTTTCTGAAAAGCCATTTACCGTAAAATTAGCTAATCAACTGTTAACAGGTGATTTGTTTTTTTGTCTGGCCACTCTAGCTGAAATCAGTCAACATCATCCACTCATTTATGTTTTGTTTCTGTCTAGCGCATAGCTTTGTCTCTACCTTTTGACACCAAATGTCAAATTCAACTTTACAGGTTATGTTATTATTTTATCTAAAATATTCGTGTTTATTGTTTGTTGTTATAAAAGTTCACACTCACCAATATGTCACGAAAAAACTATACGGAGAGAGAAAAGAAAGAACTCTTAACAATAGTGAATAGTAACTAAACAATTTTTTAACACGCCGCTATTATTTCCTCGCATTACTTGAGAAAAGCACTACAATAATGTACTATTAAATTTGTTTGAAATGGATAGCTTCTAATTTTATAATCTATTCAGGTACAAAACAATAATAGAAAATAAGAGCACCAATGCAGTGACAGTCGAAAAGAAAAATGAGGCGTGGGAAAAAATTGCTCAAGAATATAACTCATCTGCTGAGAATCCACGAACAGCGAAGCAACTGAACACTGCTTATCAGAATTTAAAACGCCTAACAAGACAAAAAACAGCTGAAGATAATGTGTGTACCTAAATTTTTATTAACTACTAGCTGTGCCCCGTGGTTTCACCCCCGCTGCTTGGTCATAGCTTGATGTTATATAGCCTATAGTCTTCCTCAATAAATGGGCTATCTAACAATGTTTTCAAATGGGATCAGTAGTTCCTGAGACTAGCGTGTTCAACAAACTCTTCTGCTTTATAATATTATATAGTATAGATTATTTATTACATACTATTATAAATTATAATATACTTTTCATAGTTAACTTTAGATCTCTGTGCAAACAAATATTATTGAGCGAAGTCTTCTGTACATCCCTGTGAAAGACTTCCAGTTTTCTTTTACATACTTGTCTATTAATATTATTTGTATCTAATATTGTAGAAGCAGAATTATATGGAAAGCCAACATGATTTAAAAAGCTTAAAAAAGGCTAAAGCTGAAGACAAGGTGTGTATAAAATTAGTAATGTTGATTTCACATTTCCCTTGTAATTGTAAAATTGTAGTTTTGTGGGGCAGACTATTTTGACAATATAGGTATTTTATGGAATTAATAAATATTTTCAGAAAGCAATAATGGCTACTGGTGGAGGAACTTTTACACCGCAATTGGGATTTATTATGATTCTTCAAATATTTTACTATGAAGTCTAGTATTTCTACAGGTTATTGATGGTTCATAAATAATGTAAATATTAAAAAAGGCACATATAATGGATGGACAATACATTTATTTCAGATAATCATGAAAATGATGTTTCCATGGAGCTGCCACTGCCACTGGAGGAAATTGAAATAACCGAAGAACCACCAGTGGAGGAAAAAAGACCACCAAAATTGCAGAAAAAGAAAATTAAGCCTTCATGTTCTTCGCACAGTCGTAATATTCATCTGAAAAAAAAGAAAAACATAGAGACCACTACCTCCATCAAAAGAAAATTTTATCAGAAAAAACTTCTATGTGCATTATTAGAGAAGAACCCAATTAATAAATTATAAAATATCAATGAAAAAAGAAAAACTAGTTGATTTAGAAATTAAAATTAAAGAATTAAAATAGTTCTAAAACAAATAGTATGTAATAATGAGAAACTGAATATAAACTACAAATGTCTTTTAATGTAACTGTTTTTCATTTTCATTTCCTCCTCTAGATTGGGGAAGAATTGGTACCACTTCTGTAGGTAAATCCATATCTACCAGGTCTTCAATAACATCATTGTGACGTAGGGCAATGTTGTGCAGGACAGCACAGGCAACCACAATAGACATAGAGGTGTCTAGTTTTACGCGTAACCCCATAGACAGACAGGGGAAGCGTCTCTTTAATACTCCAAAACACCTTTCTATAGGGTTTCATGTTGCAATTTGTGCATGATTATATGCTTCTTCACCAGCTGTTCCTGGCTGTATAAATGGGGTCAACAGGTATTTACGACAGGGGTAACCACTGTCTCCCAGTAAGACATTGTTGCCATACACTCCCATCTCGAAATCAGCACAGATGTGCGAATCATTAAAAATGGTGGTATCATGTACAGATCCCGGCCACCTATATATTATGTCCGTGATGTATAAATCTGCATCACAAACCGCCTGAACATTTAGTGAAAAATAACCTTTTCTATTGCGGAACAGTTCTGCAGATGGCCCGCCAGGAGACTGAATTTTTATATGTGTACAGTCAACAGCTCCGATCACATAGGGAAACCCACTGATGGCATAAAATCTGTTCCGGACCCTAGCCTGTTCTGCACTAGTTAGTGGCATTTTTATAAATTGGGGCCTTAATTTAGCTATTTCAGTCGACACCTTCTTAATTATGCGGCAAGCTGTTGATTTATGTACTCTAACATTATCTGCCACAGATATTTGGAATCCTCCAGAGGCATAAAAATTAATAGCCAATAAAACTTGCTCCGCGGCGCTGATGGCGTGATTACGCTGGGTCATGGGTTCCAGGTGCATCAGTGATTCCATCAACCTAACCTAACCTAATCAAAGAAAACAGGTTTTGAAATTCTGTATCGGTCCATAAATTCTTTATCATTGTAATGGTTTACTGGATGCATTCGCTCTCGAAACAGGCGAGTTTGCACCAGATCTTCCTCTTCACTAGATAAGGATATTTCATCATCAGATAAATCAGACAACATTTTTATTGGGCACCTATTAAAATTCACTGAAATATTGAAGTTATATTATTTATTTATTGATTGTACAACATAAGTATAATTTGATTTGACACTCTGTTAATTGATCAATTTTCGCTAATTAACTGCCGATTAATAATTAGACATTGACGCGAAGTTAACATGAGAAAAAGCCTTCCGGAAACCGAAAATTACCAAAATTCGAGATTTGACACTTGCAATGACAAATCACTGACAAGCTGTCACTTTGGTTCGTTCAGAAACCCAAACTGCGTTTAACTATAGATTAACAACTTATTACGTAATTTTTTCGATGACGCGCGTTTCAGAAACCGGGTGTTATAATTTTAATGTAATAAGCATATGGAAATCTATTAATAGTTTTTGTACGTTTTATTCATAAACAATTATAACAATTAAATTTTAGTGTATTATAATTTTTTTTTAAATATTTAGTTTCTCTTGAATCCTACCCAAGATAAAGAGTCGGATTTCAAATTCAATCAGATAATAATTTGACTGAGATAGTTGAAATACTTTTATAAGGCGCCCAACTACATAAAACATAAAAGTAAAATTAATTATTATATTATTAAACGATATTAAATCATAAATCTTAACTAAATTAACTAACCAAAACATATAAGAATATTAAATCATATTGATAAATCAATTAAATAGTCAATTAAATAAATATAAAATTATATATAAAAATAAATCATTACAATACATACATTTATTACTACGTAAACATGTCTATCGCCATGCTACCTTACTTTAGATTACCGTTATTACGAACATTAACCCCGACTCACCACTATATTAACCACTTTACTTATCGTAGCCGAATGCGCTCTAATACGTTCAATAGAACGCACTAGAAAGAAACCCCTTAACCGAATGCAACCCCTAACCGGATACCAAGCGAGAACATAGACAGCCCTCATCTATAAATTACAATGCTTAATATACCAACCTTTTTTCTTGCCGAAAACTCGACGAAGACAGTTGTCTCCCTACCGCAATTTAACGTATTCCTTTGGCTGGTGAAAGATACAGCCAGCTGGGATAAAGTTAAGATACAGCCAGCAAAGCTAGGCTACAGAGATATTCAATAACTCTAAGTACACCACAAACCACTCTAAGCCCTTTGGTACCTCAAGAAACCTGATGTGTCAAAGGTAAGTACCTTTTGCTACAAGTTAGGACTTGTCCATCCTTTACTACTAACCTGGCAGATAAATTAAACAAATAAATCTTTTGATATTTTCCTCAGTTTTATTTACAAAACCCACTTGGCTCTAAGAGCTGTAGGGTGTATCGTGTTCGGTTTAATTACTCATTTAGTTAACTTTAATATTTACTGGCAATTTCAATAACTTAAACTTATTTTTCAATTGCCCAATGTGTTACTAATTTTTGTTTTTCCCTTAACGAATTAAAAGACAGTAGCACCCTTAAACTTTTATAACCAGAAACCTGGAGCCGAATTACTCCTTGATAGAGTCTCTAGTCGGGATTTGCCTTAAGGGCGGTTTAGAGTTACAACTACTTATTCAAAAAAATATAAATGAATACAAATAAATTGGTGATTTTTACAAAAAGCACTTACCTACTGTCGTTACTGTAATAATTAATACAAATGTAATATTTAGATCAAATTTTGGTTGGTGCGTGTTATAATTATCTTACATAAAACTACTTGTATTGTTCATTCCAGTATAAAATTCTTTTGGTGGGATCCAAATGTAGTAATAGGCCAGTCTATGAAATTTCAATAACCTGTAGTTATTTTATTATCTTCAACTAGATCTATATCATCTTATTGTACATTTCAGTACATAGTTTTGCATTTAAGAAAAATTGCTGGTGAGGCTTTCTTTTCCTGGAAAACATCTTATCTTAATTGTCACTATGAACATTCAAAGAATGAATGTGAATGTCCTTTCTTAATTGTAATTTCAATGAAATTAATTAATTACAATTACAATTAATTGATTTTTAATTAGAATGTTTTTCAGTTAATGTATACATAACATTTTTTTTATATATTATTGTTCCAAAGTATGTAAAAATATTGGACACATATACCTACTTACATATTTTATTTGTTGGTAATGTAGGTACCTACACTTTAGTTTTTATGAGGTAAATTCGTTCAAAAAAAAACAGGTAGACAGGTTCTTGCTTTGGAGATTTTACTGTTTGTCTATATATATATATAAAGATCGTAAAAATAGCGCCTAGGTTTTGAGCTTCATAGTAAGATTTTATTTACTTATTTATTAACTGATACATTTAGTGTACATTTTGTTTGCAGACTGGCCTAAGGTACACCAACGTAGACACATAGCCAGTCGAGTTGTTTCTAGAAGGTGAGTACCATCTACCTACCTGTTAAATTAAGAAAAGAAAAGATCATTGATTCCCTTGACCTTCAGGTAAATACCTGAACTGGTATCTAGTGGAAAGAATTCAGTGAAGTACTTGGAATATACCAGAGAGAATTGGTTAGCGCGTCTGGTTCGACTTCAACAATATTCTGATTTAAAATGGTTTTCGTTAGATGCATTTAATCAATTTCAATACTTTATAATTTATAAAGTTTTTCTTAAGAATTGTGTATGATTATAAGTAATATTCATTTGGTAAAATTACATTTTTCTACCGATTATTCTTTGTTACTGTGTTGCGCTGTGTAGTAGACAATAATTTTATCCAAAAAATTAGGTATTAAAATAAAATTCGTATAAATATTAAGAACATTAAACAAAGAACTTTTGAACTAAATTTCAAAGGTATTTTATTTTTAGAAACATTAGATTAGAGTTTAGACATAAAAGAGACCAGTAAACCTTTTGAATGTCCTGAATATTGATTTTCAAAACTTTTCCGATTAAACAGAAGAGCATGTCTTGACTTAATACAAGAGTTATCTCAATTTTTGGAAGAATCAACAAGAAGGGACACCATTCCTTTTTATTTACAAGTGTTGTATTACAAACATGCTACTTGCAGTTTACATTACTCCTTCCTGTTCAGTTTTACATATCTAATATTTGCCAAAAATATCATTTGAAAGCTTTAGATTTAGAAAATGAACCTGCGTATATGAACTAGATATTTGTCACAATTATAAATAAAACTATTTTTCTCTTTTTAAATATCATTAAGTCATAATTATAAGACAGAAATTGTACTAGTGCACTTAATTCATTCATTTGACCTCTTCTTTTGTGTTCTGCATTTTGGCACTATATGTAAAAGAAAAAAATTGTAACGAAATGACTTGTTCTACCCCTGTATGGTTTTGTGGGTGAATTTTGCGCGTATTTTAAAATTATTTTTTTTCTAAACATTTTACTAATAACTTCATTTGTTTTTTAGAAGTTTTCTTATTTTTTATGTTACTACTTATTTTATAAGTTATCGCGCAAAAACTAACCTCACATTCTTCTTTTTGATCACAAAATTACACAAAAACAATAATAATTGCAGTTTTGTAAGCTTTAAAATTAGAAATTTTTAGCATTGTAATAGCAATATTATTATGAATCAAAATAATAACAAATATTTCTAGGTATTATAGACCAAACGGAATACGAATTTAAACTACCCTATTGTTATTGTTTAAAAGATTTAATAATATGGTTACTATAGCTATGTATAAACAGATTTGACCTGATTATCATGAATTATGCATGGTAATTAGTTGCTCAGACGATGGCCAAGGCGCATTTTTTTAAGTAAAATGGATCCATTTTAGTCCATCATAAGGATCCTATTCCCAAGTTACATAAATCAGGGGTTTATAGACTTTCTTGCGCTGATTGTAATTCAATTTATATTGGTCAATGCGGACGTAGATTTGAAGCACGTCTCTCTGAACATGTTAACTTCATTAAAAAATACCAGGATTTTGAACATTTTAATTCTCCTTCATCGTTTGCGAATCACATCCTTTATGAAAACCATTCTCGTGAACTTTTTACGGTAGATTTACTATATTTTTGCGATAAGGGTTTTATATTGAATTTACTAGAAAGCCTTGAGATACACGTAGCTCTTTTAGAAAGTAACATCAATTGTCTTAATGAACAACTTAGACCGTCTGAAAGTTATGTTTTCCTTAGTCCCAAAAATATTTTGTTAAATACTTGAATTTCCCTATACCCCTTTTTTCTTCTTCTTTTCTATTCTAAATTTTAACATATAGACTTCAAATTTGATGAGAAATTTCATAGTTCTATGATACTGTACTTGTGGTCAAGTACTTCCCTTTCTTCTTCAGTTCCATGCATTTCTGTTTTATGTTTGAAGTTTGTTAAGTTAACCTTATTCATTAAATGGTAGTGTGTCTACTTTTGAATAGTTTTGAATAATCTGGCATCCCATTTAGTTATCTACTAGGTACAAATTGAGTTTTACACTCATAATTTTTTTAAGTATTCTTAGTAGAATATTTTCCTGGTTGGAAGTTCCTTTTAAGAAATTCCATTTACATGGGAATGATGAATTCCTACTTTTGGAACCTCATATGTCCCCAAAAGTTTCCACAAGGAATTATGACTCAAGCCCTTCCAAAGTCTTTCAAAAAGTCTACTCTGTAACTGTAATAGTCAAAACGTATAAGCTGCTTACTTTCATTTTTGGGATTCGTTACCCCACACTTTATCTAATCAAGTTTACCTTTTCTGGATGTTTTGTATTATATCCCCTATTTTTCCTATTGGGTTTTAAATTTAAAGAGAATATTACGTTGTTTCCACTATTTTCATATCGGTCTCTACATTTTGAGATGTTCTAATAAGTACAATATTATCTCCTGTTTTTATCTACCTACTGTGTTTTCTTTTATCTCACGACGGTTTACGGTAAGTTTTGTTTACTTATTATATTATGTTTGATAATGAATTTTCTCACCAAGTTTGTCTTGAATAGCATTTTACTATCATATTAAGGCTTTTGTGGATTGTTTCTTGACTTTGTCTCATCATGTCAGTATTAATAATAATTTTATAGGTGTTTGTGAAAATTTATCATTTTCTAACAAATAAACTTTTTTTAATAAAAACTCAATTTTAACAATGTTAACTTTATTATATTATTTTAAATACTTAATTATTTATACAACAATTTGTAAGTTCAGTATTATTATTCATGTTTATTATTTTAATATGGTTTGACATTTGATTGTAACCTTTTCTACTATATTGTACTATTTTCTGTATTATCAATTTGTTATTGTAATCAATTTGTGAGGAAGTGTATTGAATGTTTAACTTGATATTGTACACTTACGATCCTCTTTTTATTCTTTTATAATTCTTTCGGCCAGATGATGGTCCGAAACTAGTTGCAACAATTAATAAAACAGTTGTGGGATAGACTTTGAGTTTCCTTTGAACCTTTTGTGTTTCAACCCACATTTGAGAGATGGATAGCTTACAAGATGCAGATTATTAATGAGAATGAGAAACCAAAATAATTCTTATTTTGATTTAAAATTAGGATTGCTTGCATTTCCAATATTTTTTAGTATGCGTCGCCAGCACTCGTTCAGTATACTGATCTGGAGATCATCCCGTTATTATATATAATAAAATTTGATTCTTCTTTTCACAGCGACAAAGACAGTTTGATTGATTTCGTGTAATAATGACTAACCTACTAGTCATTAGAGGAATCGAATTTATCTGAAGAATGACATGACAAAATCGATATGGCTTTGCCTGCTGAGTTAATGATCCTATCCTCTTTTGTTGGCTTCAAATAACCTTTAAAATAAAATCAAACTATACGCATCTACCTGCTACAGAAATTAATAAAAGTTGTCTGTTATCCACTTTTTGTGCTCAATATTTTCTTAACGTTAGTCGACTCCATTAATTAATACAAAAAATGAATTGCTGGCTTTGAACTTCTAATGAAAAGCAATTACTTAATATCGTTTAAGTCTATTTAATAGTTGAGTGACAAGTGACATCAAGTTACTAATACAAAATAGTGAATTGGATATCACATCTGAAGGTCAAACAATCATTGATCGAGAGTATTATATAAAATTGAGAATTATTGTTGTTCACTTGATTTTACTTAGGTACTACTATTTTTTAAATCAAACATTTGTTGAAGTGAAAAATCAGTGTACTTTTGACTTTTGCTAGTCAATACTATCATAGGTTGGGGCGGAATACATGAACAATATTTAAATGGGGTCCTTGTGGTACAAAGATGAATCTTAAGAATAATTTACAAAAAGAATACCATCTTTTCATCAGATCACTTATACGATGAGCTACAGGTAAAAGGCGTTCACCAAATTTATTTTCAGAAAATTTTGTTATTTTTATAAAAACAAGAGGCGGTTCTTACCCCACACAAACACAGTCATAACACCCCGATGGTATTTTTCGTTCTCGAAGTAAAAATACTATAGGACAGGGTGCGAATTACCCTGTCCCAATTTTTAAACGCTCTACGGCATAACTACGTGTTTTAAATTGTAAGAAAAGTGGGGTATGCCTTGCCTACAGAGTCGGAATCGGACCAAATGTTTTGTGTTCGGTTGTTTTTGAATTTTTTTATTGTTGTTTCTGCAAAGATTTAAAATATTTATAGTTTTAGTTTATTCTGTTAGGGTTATTACTATTATATTATTATTTATAGCATTGCCTGTTAATTGTTTTCTAGGAATGTAAATACACCATATAAAAATAATCTTTATATTGTCGATATAATATTAATTAATTTATTGATACTTTGTGCATCATCTGAATTTAGAATTCATAAATAACATTGTTTTTTGTCTCTTGCAAATATTATACCTTTTCCACACTTATCGAGTGGACTGTTCGCTCACTGAGGTAGTCTGATGGAGTAGTTAATCTTATTGGAGGTTAGGTGTTTGGTTATTTTATGATTATTTCTTAGTTTTGTCTGTTTATCTAAGAGTATATTATGGATTCACACAAATTATATATAAATGAAAAATTGTATGATGAAAAAGATACATTGAAAATAGGTTAGTAGTTAATTCATTATACTGTAACCTTAGAGTCACGAATACATATAACAAGGATGTGAAACTCCTATGCCGAGCTATAAGCGCCCGTGGCTTAATTTACGGCTCCTGGGCGGAGTCTAGTCCACGGTAGTTGCGTACTTTGTACTGCGCATCAGTTCGAACATCATACGATCATAACTATTCGAAAACACATGCGGTTAGTTATCTCGCTCGCACAAAGAAAAAGACAGCCTGTTGCGCAGTACGGAGTACGCAACGACCGATAATTTAACCCTGCCCAGATAGGCGCCTTTTCTCCTGCTACCCTCTCCACTCGAGTTTCACATCCTTTTTATATGTATTCGTGCTTAGAGTATATATACTGACGTAGAGACAGCGTCCAAATGAGCTTTGTTTTGTATCAGGGGGAAAAAGTCATATAGTGTCCAGCAATCTCATTGGTCCGTATTGAATTTGCGTGTCAAGTCGAATTGTCACATATGCCATTTATGTTAATTTGTTTTGCATCTAGAGTTATTTTTACAATTTAATAGTGTTTGGATATTACTTTTAAAGTCATTTTTTTAAGTTAATTTGAGTATATATTGTAATGATTAAAAAAAAACAAATTAAATTATCTTACCTTAGTTATTAAAATAATCTATGTATTATTAAGAAAAGGATATATGATAAGAATAATAGTCTTCTGTAAAATGAATTTCAAAGATTCTTTTATTCCGAATTATACACATTAACTAAGTAAACTGAATAAACTTGAGTCCAATAATCATATGAATTTGAAAACACTATAATTCAGTAGTCTGTTTGAATCATCTTTGTCTTGTTTGTCGAAACATGCATCAAGTCCAATTGTTTTTGAAATTTTCATTTTGTTTGATAACTTGTAGCTGTCACTTTGCTCCGTTTTAAAGTTAAAATTAACAGGGAAAAAATGAAGTTTAATTAATAAAAGTTGATTTATTATCAATTATTAAAGTTAAAGTTTGATTATCAACCAATAATAGAACCAATAAAGTAAGATTAATTAATTAGATTTATCAGAAAATCACGAAAAATTCCCTTATTAAACAAATGAAATGCAATTACATGTCAATTTGAGGGAAAACGTATAAATACCGTGAGTTTCACTGTTTTTTGGTCAGTTCCATTTGATTCAACGCCAAATCCACGTTAAAAAACAAACCTACCTTAAAATTTTACGTTCCTGGATATGAAAATCACAAAAACCGCCAAGAGGCATCAAGCGTTATATATTCAAAGGAGCAGTCGACGCCATATTAGGATACATGGTTGCCTAGAACACCATTTCCGACGGAGTGACGTGTGAAGTGGTAAAACGCCGCTGTCAACATCAATAGGAGAATATTCACGGTATGTGTTTAAAAAAACAAAATTATATTATTATAAACATTGTTGATCCTTCTACTATTTTTACAAATCACATATCTCGACTATTTAATTGTGAAATAAACTGAATGATTTTATAATGAGATATTCAAATTGATATAAAAGTAAAATCGAATGATTAGAAGGTAGATGTAGAATCGATTATCGATTTATTCAGTAAAATCAAAGTTTTAGAATTTAAATGAATATTTTCAAATCAAATTATAGACAGGGCTGTATTGTAAATTTTAATATCACATATACATGTCAATTTAGATCTGAATAAAACAATTTTGAACCGACTACTGAGTGATAGAGTTCTCATGTTTATGAATTGTGTACCGGGTAGATCACAAAATAATTTTTAAAAACAACAAGATAAATTTTAAATTTAAAACAAGTAATAAATATTGATATGGTTAGCAAAGACAGATGGTGAATTGGAAGGATCAAAGTGTATACAACATAACTGTTTTTATAGCCTGATGATGGCCTCAACGTTAGGCCGAAACTAGTCGCAAATATTTTTATACATCCTAGTAAAATTCTGTAACATTGACTTTGGGTTTTTCATTTGGTTGTATTTTGTTTGTTATTATAGTCTATATAGAAAGGACAAGGAGTAAAAAATCATTCATTTAAGTAGATTTCATAGACATACCAAAATATATTTTAAGAGGGATACCGTAAGGCAACACAGTTTATTCATAATAGAAAACAAACCAATCTGTAACAATAATTATTTTATATATTTTTGTTCTTTTTGTAAGGAGATTAATTCAAACTTTGAATATTGTCACAAATAAATTACAATGAAATATATTTCTAAAAATTAATTAAAATCAAGATATCGTTACAATTTTTATTCAAATTCAAAGAAGCAGTTTGAGGAATTTTTCTCAAAAATTTTAAATGGCAAGTGGCCTACTGTAATCGGCTTAATACGATTACACCCTCAGAGTAATAAGTAAACATAGAGTAGGCATATTCCCTACTACTTGTCGTCGAGACAGATTTGTTTACAAGCAGAGCATTGCCAGACGTTGTGTTTTGTAAGTACTAAGTAGGAAACAAAAACGTAAGAATATAATTTACAACAATTTTATTTTACTTTTAAGAGAAGATTTTTATTCAGAGAAAATATTCTTTAATACTTTTTAATATTCACTTTCTTACCTTTCTTTAATACTGATAAAAATTGCTCTAGACCAATTGTATCAAATACCAACACCGAAAGTTTGGCATCAGTGCCTTTGTTTGTAATTGTTTAGAGGTGAGTAGCAATTTGTTCGATTTTTCTTGAATTTCTGTGTATTTAAGTGAACTTTATAAAGTGTTTTTATTTATTTTCAATATTGAAAATGGTGAAACCCCGAAAAGCGTGTATAATATGTGGTACTTCGCAAAATGATAATCTAACCTATCACCGGTAAGTTATTCACTACATTGGCGTACAATTAGCAATTTCAATTAAAATTAAGAAAATCAAATTAATAATGAAATACATATAATATCCTTTTAGATTTCTTTCCGATAAAAATATGTTAGAAGTATAGTGCCATGCCATAAGTGTAGATATAAATTCCTTACCAAAATATGCGTATTAAATTATTTAACTAACATTTATATAGGTATTACGGTGAACTCTAACCAATTACACACCACTGTACGGCTGTGTTTACCTACACCACTAAATTTTCCATCTCTCTCAATTATAGGTTCATTGCAATTGACTACAAACTGTATGTTATTGTGTTGTTGTGGCATCTCTATGTTTACTTATTACTCTGAGATTACACCTATTTACAGATTATTCGATTATTGTGAGGGATTTTCCAAACAACCCAGTTTTCTTAGAAACATTATCGGGAATATTATTTTAAAAGAAAGAAGGTACATTAAATCAGTACTTAGTATTAGTTCTTTGAGTAAAGTTGTATGGTTTTCATATTGTAAACCGTTGGAATATATTTAAAACATTTGTTGAATGTTAATTGTGCAAGTACCAAACAATGTCGATAAGCCAAGGACCATCTAAACGACCAAAAACAAGTCCATTATCTTTAAATGAAAAAACTCTGATATTGAATTGTTATATATCATTGAAAAACAAGGATCCAAGTGCAAGTGTTAATGATATTGTGGAATTAACGGCTGCTATGTTGTGTGTTGCTAAATCAACAATTTATAGATTACTAAAAGAAAGCAAGAATGGAACTCTTCAACCCCCTAAAACTCCTTCAGGCCGAAAACCAATTGAGATCGATGAGTTATTAAAACAAAGACTAAGGCGTAAAGTCCTTGGATTTTACTTAGGAAATTCCAACACTTGACAAAATTATGACATCAGTGCAAGAAGATATGGACTATAAAAAATTCTCCAGAATGACATTATGCAAACTTTTGAAAGATGTGGGTTTTAGATATACAAAACATAATAGAAAATCTCTCTTGATAGATAAACCGGAAATAGTTTTTTGGAGAAGAGATTATTTAAGAAGTATTCGACATACCAGAGAACAAAATTTGAAAATCTTCTACTTAGACGAAACATGGATAACTGCTGGATATACGGTTTCCAAATCTTGGCAAGATGAAAACATTAAAAGCGGAAGGCAGGCATTCGTGGAAGATTTGTCGTTAGGTTTGCAGCCACCATCTGGAAAAGGAAAAAGACTTATCATTGTCCATGTTGGAAGTTCTGAAGATTTTGTTGATGGTGGATTATTAACTTTTATTTCAAAACGCACGGGGGACTATCACGAAGATATGAATGGGGATGTCTTCGAGGAATGGTTTGTTTAAATGTTGGATCTGATTCCAAAAGGAGCTGTTATTGTTATGGACAACGCAAGTTACCATTCACGGTTACGAAAAGCATTGCCCACAAGTCGTTGGCGTAAAGCAGAGCTTTTGGAGTGGCTTATTTCGAAAAATATTAAGTTTCCAAAAGTTCCACTAAGGAAAGAACTTTACAGAATTGCAAAAATGAACAAGAATAAATACAAAACCTATATTGTAGAAGAAATGGTATATCAGTTTTTCGACTTCCCCCTTATCATTGTGAACTTAATCCTATAGAATTAATATGGGCTCAGGTAAAGGGGGAAGTTGGAAAAAATACTACTTTTAAAATAAACGATGTTGTGAAATTGTTTGAGAGTGCTGTAAGTCATGTTAGTAAGGAAAATCGGACAAACTGTATCGAGCATGTTATCAAAGTAAAGGCAAATATGTGGAAAATTGACAATATTGGTGATGATTTAATCGACCCTATTATTCTTAATGTTAACAACGATTCTTCCTCTTCCGAATCGGATATAGAATAAAATGTAAGTAATATATTATTCCAATAACTATTTCTGTTCATTTTTTATTATATCATAATTTAAAACGTATTTTTCCCCAAAATACACACCACTGCATTGCGTTATTCCTTATCTGCTAATCCTTTAACAATGAAGAAACCCTAAACTTTGCTACAACTGCTACAACTACAAATACGGGGTCGATCTACCTGGTTTTTAGATTTACGGAAGAAATATAATTTAAAGTAAGAGATTTATCAAAAATTTCATGGTGCTCCCTGTAAAGGTTTTGCATACTTAATTAGGGTTTAATACTCCTCGTACTTTTTGTACATAGTATATTTATGTATATAGAACCTAATATTGTAAAATGTCTAAACATTATTGTTGTCATCGACTAATATAGGAGTACATTGTGAAATAAAGTATAACCGTATTTTTTGTACTTATTTAATAAATTTAACAATTCCAACTTACACTTTCCTGTGTTTTGAATAAATTTCTAATTTAACGGTTGTCATGGATTATAGGGTCAAATAAAAAGCCATTGAAGCAAATGAAATGCTTTATTAGATATACACCACTGCAATAAATACACGCTTTATTATAACAAACTGATATGACTTAATCATCAAAAAGTTGTACTAAAAATCGGAAACAAAAAAATATAAATAAAATATAATATCGATTTTCAACGAGGACTGATAAAAAAATGGATTTTGTCTCATCCAAAAATATGAGATCAATTTTTTTGGATGCACAACATTTTACATAAATTTCCTTAAAATTGACCTGCAAAACTATTGACTAGGCACACTTATATATAACAAGAAACTGTTTCATGAAAAAATAGAAACTTTTTTTGACAAAAAACAAAACCAATAAAATAAATCAACCCCACTTTGTAAGAGTGGAGCGATACAACGGTATTTTTTTTCAAATTTTAAAAATAGTTTATATTATTACATCAACATATAAATTATTTTTGTAACATTACCATTACCAACAGTGTATACACGGAATGTTTAAAATCCAGCCAGATAATGTGCTCCAATATAATATAGTTATCGAGTGACACATACTATAATATTATTAACGATCATATACAAAATAAATTCTTCGAAATTCGATCTTTAAAGAAATCTACTACTACCATGGGCTTTTATATCATTTTGTTTCATTTATTTTTATTCTACTTTTACAATATCAATTATTATTATTAACTGCATAAAATAAAAACATAAAAACGGACACCATGAATTATTATATTACAACTTTCATCAAATATACTAATTATTGTTAAAATGCATTTAATTCAATTTTGTTATGGTCCATAACAAATATTATTTTTCTCCCGCATAGTTTTATTTGCATAAAATAAAGTCATTTATATGTTTTAACCAAATAAAATGTAGGTTATAGATAAAGTAACTAAATTTATGAACGAAAATTGTTTTAATACATAATTCTATTTGTTGTGACTAAAAAAGGGATATTAAATTTAGTTTATTAAGCAAATAGTCCAGTTGGAGAACAAGTAATAATTAGCAATCTCGCTCATTTTTTTATAATTAGTTAAGAGTATATTGGTTAATATTAGAAAAATTTCATTAGTTCAGAAAAATATTTTTTCTAATTTTTACATATAAAGTGACACATTTCAAAACTCGTTGATGTTATGAAAAGTCTTACTTTTTGTAACTAGTTACCAAAATTAAAATATTTCCCAACTGGTGAAAAGCAAATTTCGCCACGAATTGCAAAAATACAGAATAATTGTAAGACTAAATTATTCAAAATACCTCTTTATTCTCGTTAAATATGGTGTACTATCATATCAAAAAAGTTTTATAGCTTAATTTAATTTTAATACGTGAATAAAAAACTACTACAACGAGTTTTATAAATTGTCACTTTTTATGTCAAAATTTGAAAAAATCTTTAAATTTGAATTTTATTAAATAATCACATCCCATTCAAAATTAGAAAAAATATTGTGCGTTCTTTTGCGCGAAATCCGCTCGTTCGAAAAGTTGTGCTCTTTTCAAACTGTCGCAAATAACTTTTTTTCAATTCTCATATACTTTGGTCTGGAATATATAAAATGAAAAATAAAAGGATACCATTTTATAAGGGAAGTGTTTTGTGACTGAACTATTTTTTAGGATAGAATTTGAAATTACTCTATTTTGAATTATAAATTGAGAGTTCAGATAATACATTTTTTAAACATAATTATGATTTTTAATTTCTGAAATTATTATATAGGAGACCTACTCCACGAATAAAATTTTCGCTCATTCATATTGTACAGTTATAAAATGCGGTTCTTGTCTGTACTAAATACGTGAATAATCAAAGAATAAAATGTGTTTGGTGGACCCAGGTAAGAAATATAAGAAAGAAGAAATAGATAGAATTGGGTTGGGAGAAAAATAAAACCTATTAATATGACTGGCTCCAGAGTGCACAATGAAAATGATTTTTTATAATTTGCATATACCAAATCTACTTTAGGATTTTTTTTGTTGAGCAATTGAATTTACTGTTTAGACAGACACAAGTTTTGTGATACTTGATTGATAAGCAATGTTCCCATTTTCAGTTAATCCTTATGTTAATTCTAAAGAGAATACAAAATAATTTCAGCAAAAAATATAAATAAGGTAACTTTTATCAGCTAGCTAATTAGAATCGTATTTATAATTTAGCTGTCAAATGCAAATTTGTAACACCAAGAGATTAAAATCTCTAATTGCAATTTAATTTTTTTATTTCTTTAAAAATGTTGCACGCGAATTATAAAAAATAGTATGGTATGTAAAACTCGTGTCACAATAACTGATTTTGCAGTACTCGTGCTATGCGTAACGAACCACGAAGTGGTGAGTTACTACTTGTACTACAGAAGTCTTTGTGACACTTGTTTTACAATATACTATTTTGTTCTTACACAAGTCAATGCATGAGAAAAATATGGATTGATATGCTCCAAGAAATGATATAAAATTAATTATAGGACTTTAATGCGCAAATTGGAAAATATGATTACAAGGGGATGGTAGCGAGTAAAGAAACAATTTATTAAAAAAAGGAATAATTATGGCATGAGACTATGCAATTTTGGAGTTTGTACAGATTCATAAGCATCAAATTTAAGCACAAATAGACCACAAAATAACCTGGATGAAGCCTGGAATAAGAGATGGTAACCAGATAGGCCATGCACTAATACCAGAAAATGGCTACGACTAATATTATACTAGAACCTTCAGGGGAACCAATGTAGACTTAGATAATTTTCTAGTAGTCATCCAAATGAAAATGGAGATAAAAAAAGTTTAGAAAGGTGAAAAAAAAACAATGGAATACTGTAAAACTTGAAGAACGACATGTTAGTAAAACTTATAAACAATGCATGTATTTTTGTTTATATCAATCAGTATACTTTAAATTATTTATAAAAAAATTCAGCCAGATTACTAATTACCGAATGGGATAGAATGCTAAATTTTTTAATCAAAGTTATTTTTGAAACGTTTACAAACAGCAGTTTAGTTGACTGCTTTAGCCAATGGCGAAAGAATTCACTACGTAATGAATATTTAATACATTGCATTATTTACCTATTGCGGTTAAAATTTGGTGTAACAACCTGCATATAATTTTAAAATTATACTGGTATTGTTTAGATATTTTTTTATTTTAATATACCTACCTACCCACCCAATATACCTATACCTATGAATTGTAGACCTATTTCACGTACATGACAATTGGTTGTAAATATAAAATAACAAATTGTGTATAAATTAAAATAATTGTTGTGTTTTCATTTTTCTTTAGAATAAATACACCAACGTAAATGGATTTACTTTAATCGTAAATGTATTTCTCATGGCTTATCTATACTTTTTTTTTTAATTTTGATTGGATATAAAAGCCCTTCGGAAAGTTACAGCTACTTATCAATAACATTTTGATTAACAACTTTGAAAAACACTTTGGAAAGTTTGGTTTGCAAACAAGTGGAGAACAGTAATATTTATTGTCCACTGCCGCAGAGAACTAGTGACGTGCACTTCTGGTGAAAGGGGGTGCAAGCATGCGCAGAAATTCTACACTAGGCCAAGCCAGGTGCCAACTTTAGGCCAATGAAAACGAAAAGAATCATGTACACAACTAAGTACAAAGTTAAGAAAATATATTCCAAACAATACACCATATGTTACTGATATAAAATATCTGGCTCGCGCCGATAAAAACTTGTTTAGTTTTATATAAATAGCTGTGTACACTTTCTTTATTGATTCGTTTAATAATAAGCTTAACACTTGATAATATAGCTCAAAAATATATTACATACTTCACAATATATTGCCATCAATTTTGCAAATTTAAGTATATACTAACGCATCAGTCTTTAGAGAAGAAGTGATATGGATCTAGGGATCGTCTGATTAGAGGGAGTTCTCCTATCAAATTGGCACTTCTTTGGTATATTTGATTACATTTTATTGGAGTTTTTAACTAACTGATCAAAATATTTTTGCTTAATGACAACTAATTTAAGTTCAGCTAAGTAGAAAATTTGTGATTAATATGCTACAGTTGCAGCCATAACCTTATTTTTTACTAGTAACGATAAATTAGGAACAACTATAGCCTTACTTTATAACGTCCTTCTATTTACTATTAAACTTATTTTAAAATGTAAAAATTTAATATTTTAAAATAAATAACAAATCTCAAATCAGTCTTCTTATTAAATACCACACAATATTAGAAAGAAATTTTATGTTTCATTTTGAAATTTTCAATTCTAATAAACCGTTAACATGACTAAAAGTGATATGAAAAACGACAACAAATTTTTAGTTATTTTCTTTTTATATTCTAATCTATTTTTAAATAAAAAATCTACCTAATCATTTTTAATACATTTTTTTAGAAATTTTTTCCACCATGCAAGTATCAAGTAAATAATAAATCATATCATAGTAAAAGTTTTAAAATTATTGAAAGACAATTTTAAGAAAAGAACACATCTAGAAAATCATTAGTTTGCAAAAGCTATTAACTATAGTAAAAAATATTTTCTTTCAGACTGGTTCACTAATATAAATTGTGCTAAAGGTTTGCCCACAACATAGAGGTAAGCTTTCTAAAACCTTTTCGGACAAGAAGGCACAAAAAAGGGTGTAACATTGAATGTCAAATAAAAGCTAGTAATAGAACAGAAACAAGTAACTGGAAAAAATTACAGTACGGAGAATGTTAACGCTAGTAGTATAATTTCGAGTACAATTTTATAAATATTGATTATTTTAATACCTATCGAGTTTCTTCAAAGTATTCAAAAAAAATAAATCATCTTCATTTGTTCAAAGATATTTGCATTCTAAAAAAAAACATGTATTAAAGATGACTATCTTATGTGATTATTTTTAAATAAAAATAGATTAATTTCTAAATCATCGATTTACACACATTTTAAAAATCTAAACATTTCTGCAGCGAGAATCTAAGTATATTGTGGTTTATTTTTCATTTCTGAAGTTATTGCAGTAATCCTCAAAGGAAGCTCTCGCACGTACAATACTGAAATAATATTTCTGTACCTCGAAACTGAAATAAACGTTCAGTTACGTGATTAAAATACTTCGAATCATAAATATTATTGTAATTTTGCGTTGCTTATAAAATAGAAACCACGAAATAAGCTCAGAAAGCCTGATATTATAAAATCAATATTCTATTTACAAATTGAATAATTAATTTGGAATGATTCTCCTTAATCTCAAATCCTTTGGTAGGTATTATTCCATGAATCTTTATTTTGGCATCACAAAACCATTTACCATTGTTTTAAAATATACGGGCTACTTTCTTGCATGGGGGCTCTTTCTATTCAATAGGTAAAATACGAATCCCTATAAAGAGCAGGTTTTGTTCAACTGCACATTTTAAAGATTTCTCAAAACCCTCGGTATCAATGATGTGGTGCTTACACAATGTAACCAAACTAAATATATGAGGAACAAAAGAAATGTTCGACAATAAACCGCAGTAAAAAAATATTTAATAATAAAAATACAAAGAATGACCAAATGTTTTAAGACCATTGTAGGTGAAGGAATTTGCTAAAAAGTAAAATGTTGACAACAATTTACACGCCGTATACACGTATAAAAAATGTAACATCGGGTGTTCTTCAGGGGTCACATCTTGAACCAATTTTGTTTAACTTATTTGTTAATGATATGGTGGAAGTCTTACAGAACAGCTGATGATTTAAAGTAATTTAAAAAAATTAAAGATTTAGATGATTCCATTATGCAAGATCCAAATAATTTAGTTTATTGTTGTGGTATTAAAATGCTAGAATTGAATCAAGGCAAATGCTATCAAATTACATTCTCGAGAAATTCCAACTTCCCTGACTTTAATTACAGCATAAAAATGATAAATCTTGTTATAACCAATGATGTAAGATATTTTGGTGTCACGTTGGATTCTAAATTGACTTTTAAACAACACTGATTGGACATTACATCTAAAGCAAACAAAAAGCTTGGCTTCAGTAATAGATCATCAAGACATTTTTCAGATGTCTTAAAACTATTATGTTGTTCATTAGTTCGTAGCATCTTGGGTATAATTCAGCAGTTTAGTCTCCACATTTTATTACTGACATATATTTCATAGAAAGGATCCAGAAACAGGTCTCTTAATCTGCCTTTAAACTATGAATGCAATTAATTTCAACATTTTTAATATCTTCTACTTTTACAAATGGAAAATGTTACTAACTTAAGGTGTACACAGTGGTAAGACAGCACCAGGGCGTAAAACTTTAATTATAAATTTCTTCACTTTTCCCAAATATTACGCTACCAAAGTTAGTTTGTTTTACATTAATTAGTAATTTGAGACTAGTCTAATGTAACTGAATTTGAGAGCTTTGAGGTTTTCTGCTTTGATTAACTCGCTGCGCCAAGCCTAAACATATACTTTAATTTATATATACATATATCCAATCATGATAATCACAAATTTTCCCCAGTGAATAATACAAACAAAGCCCCCAGACGCCGTACAACGACGCCGACGCCCGCCAGGGTTAGTTTCTAACAATTTTCTGCGATCGTTAACCTCTCCCTCTTTGTAAAAATTCACCCTTGGTTTCCACATCGGACTTAAACATAGGCGCGAAAGCACGCGATACACATACAGTGAAAAAGACGGAGACAAGCAAGAATGGACATGAAGCAACGTAATAAGGCGGAAGCAACAAAAGAAGCACATTATCGGGAATGAGAAAACGCCATTTTTAAATATGGCGCAGATATGTGTTTAGGAATGATCTAACACACACTAAATCTTATTCGTTGTAAAGTGCCTTATGTTTTTATCGAGCTGACAACCGATACATCGTTAATTCATTTTGGTTGTTAAAATATTTGTTTTTACTAAATGTCATCTTTTAATTCCACCCCTTTTTTAAATTACGTTTCATAATACATTCACAATAATTTTGTTTAAGAAATCCAGTTATGTTTCAACAATATCATCACTAAATCCGAAGTTGAACCCTTAAGATTAAATTAATAACAGTATGTGACACCAAAACGAACGTTCTAAAAACGTGGTGAGTCACTGGTTTCACTGCTTGCGTGTTTTATTAGTATTTCTCATGACAATAGACAGTTAATTATTTACTCAAACCAAGTTTTGACCATTTCCTGAATTATAATTGTCAGGATATACAATTATCATAAAGTAAACTGGAATAGAGTGCTTCAGGTTTACTGCAAAAGGAAGTAAACTGGTGGAATGCTTTAGACGTTGGCGGATTGGGGTAAAATTCAATTTCAAATTTGACAGCCCAAATCCTTTAACCCACAGACGAAAGTATATTTAAGAGCAAAGGTTTAACAATAAAAGAGTAAATACGAATTTATAAGAAAGAGCTGCTAGTTATTTTATTCTAGTACATTTTTATACTGACTTAAAAAGTGGTATACTTCTTACCAAACCCTTCTTTCAGTTCGTCATAGTTTATTCATTTCTTTCTAACACATTAAGTTGTAGCCGACAGAAAAAACGGTAGTTCCGTGATTATTTCTCAAACAATATCAAAACAATGCAGAGCTTATGAGTAATTAACGTATATTCGCGTATTTTGAATGCTCCCAACTTCTAACCAATCAATCATGCAAATTAAAATATTTTGTCGCAGAATACTGTAATGCAAATGCCCCTTAACAGTGTCAAACACTGAAGTGTCACAATTGTCGTTCAGGTCAGTATTTTACGTTATTTTATGTGTTAAACACGCTATAAAGTGAAAAAATTAATTTTATATTCATTATTCAAACAATCTAAAATAGTTTTTATATTTTGCACTTATAAAAATCTTCATTATAAAACGCATTTGCGTATCGTAATGTAACTTTTACGCACGCAAATTTTTGTTTTAAATGGTTGGCGACATGACAAGACTAATGACAACGACATTTGTGTCTAATAGGAATTTATTAATTTTATATTTTTCTTTTAGAAAGTATTTGTGAATATGAATATCATCTTTTACTTATATAATATATTATTATTGGTGTATTAGTGATTTTAAAATATTTGTAAACAATAACACTTCATAATTTAAATTTCAAAACTGTCAAATGTTATAAATTACACAGTGCTACCGACATACTTTTTAAAATCAAAATTTTCGTAATAACATAAAAATAATAAATTAATTTAAAAAATGATAAAATGGCAAAATATAAAAAATATTATAAACAACTTATTTCATATGGCTGTTGTGACACTCGTTCTTTAAAAAACTCATCGCTTCGCGATTCGTTTTTTAAACTTGAACTCGTGTCATAATAGAATTCCATATGAAATGCGTTGTTTAATATACTATTATATAGTGTAAAAGTATCAACTTTTTGGCAATTATTTGATAACTTTTCCATTTTTAATAATCTCATAAATACTAATGTTTTGTTTTTTAAATCCAAGGTGCAATAAAAGTTAGTTTCATAATTAGCTGAATACGATCCTGGCAACTGTCAGATTTGCATATAGAATTACATGCAATAATACTCAACATTCCCAAAATAGTGTATGACGTCACAAACTATGACGAACTGAAAGAAGTATAGATTTTGGGCCTTTAATTCCAAAAATAATATTGTATTGTATAATATTAAATTCTCAATAAGAGCTGATAGAGGTTCCTTTTTCATACTTTTTTTGGTAATTGTAGGTTGTGGTTATATATTTTCTACTGTCTGCACTTTTTTTCGGTTCTCTAGAGTAAACGCAAAACAAAAAACGTTGCACGTCAGAATTGTGATGTTGCCATATTTAAAAACTAATACGATAAGTCGGGATTTATCAATTTTAATAATCAGGCAACTCTTAGCACACCAAAAATTCAAAAGATGGTGATGATGACATAATTATTTTTAACTGTTGTCTTGTGTCATTTCAAAGTTTAGATTTTTTAATTTTATTAACAAGACAATATCAGAAAAAATATCCTTAAATAGTTTTCGATATTAATCAATCAATACTAAACAGTATATTCGATGTTTTAAATTTGTTTGGCAACAGCGCTTTTTTGCAAAACAATACGGCTCCAAAATAACGAAATTTTAAGAGATATATTTATAATTTATAAATATAGTTTATTTACGATAAAAAACACTATGATGTCATTTTTAGTTACTTTCCAGCTTATCAGAATAAATATAAAGTTATCAACCATAAACACAATTTAAACTCAATGGATAGTGCAATTTACAGTCTACGGGTTAGCAAAACTTCAAGACTGTCAAATCAACTGGTAAAATTCCCCAGTTTGTTTTAACGTTTATTGACATTTGATTCATCGTCTTTTCTTATACTTTTAAATTCATCGTTTCGTTAATATTAAAAAAAAAGTTATTTTCATAACTATTTAGGCAAATTTGCAGTGTGTAATTAAACGCATTAAAATGCCCAACCTACTGAATAGTAAATGTCAAGTAATGGTAACGGTAACATAATTGGTAAGTTATTTTGAACGAGAACTGTCAAATTTACTTTTCTAGTTTTCGTTAAGTAAAGAATATAACGACAGCTTGGCAACATCACAATATTTTGCTTTGAAACGTCATCTTCTTTTTATCGTAAATAAACTATACAGTAGAACAAATTAACCTTTACCCTGACGTCATATCTACAAACCTCTCGAAATCAATAAAGTAGACAAGTGTACACAATTGCTTGATGTGTTTCTACTAATAATAGAAAAGGATGGGGTGTATAAAGTTTGTGTTTACTAGTGTTCGCTGTTAGTGACATCAGGGTAAAGGTCAATTTTTCTACTGTATTGTGTTGCTATCATTGAAAAATGACGTCATTGAATTCTATGACGTTCAATGCTTTTTGTTTTGCGTCTACTACACAGTTTGTAACGTAGCTTCTGCAATATTTCGTAAATACAGTTAAATTTGAAATTTTAAGGTTATAATTTTGACTTCAAGAACAGCAAATTCTACAAATCTGTAAAAACTTTACTGATTCTGTAGCTTGTAGGATACCTAATGCAAAGAATTCCACCATTAATCGAATTAAAATTGTGAACAAACTTGATTCAGTCCAAATTACATTAATAAGAATTAATTTAATAAAAGTATTAATTCAAAATTAAAGACTTTTATTGATTATACCACTCTAATACATTCTATGTAATTTATCTTTGTCAGCTATTCAACAAGCAATCAGAGAAATCATTTAGAAATAAATTAAGGTAGAAAGATACTTGGTTTTTATGTTAATAAGAATAAGTCAATTATTCTTTTATTATTATTAAAGAAATAATCTGTTGAAATCCAGTATTTACTTATTTTAACAATCAAAAGGAATATCCGTCGTAAGAATGATGGATGAAAAAAAAATAGTTAATTTAATGACTTTTCTCACTGTTATTAAGGGAAAGTTGTTGTTTTTATTAAATGGCTTAAGGCTTAACTTTATTAAATTATTATTTATTATTCTTGTTTTGTATAGTTATTTAAAATATTTTTTTATTTAATTAAATCCTGAATGATTTTGGGTATTTTATAAGTTTTAACATACCTTTCCAATATCTGGATAAAAATTAATTAACACTTTGGAATATTAAAAAGTGTTCAAATAAAATCCACTTTTCATCTCGTTTATTAAATATTGATTGAAGTTTATCAAAATACAAATGCATCGAACCACGAATGAACAAGTGCCTACTTTATTGAAAAAGATTTTTTCGGGATAATATTTACTCTATTTATATTCAAATTTATGCCAATACATCATTTTTCTTAAAGAATGTTTTATTAAAATATCCATGGTTATATTTCGTATTCGAAAGCAGCTTTTCCTTTTCTTTATCATTCAATACTGCAAATATTGAATGTACATGAAAATAAATTGATCCTTTAAAATAACAGCAATATACGTGGTTGGCCAATAAAATAAAACGTGTAACGTTAATGAGAAAGAAATTTAATTATTAAAAAAGTAAATTATTATTTTTTTTGTGAAATACTCAATGTTAACGAGTCATTTTAAAGTATTTAATTTTTTAACTATGATTCTTTAGGGGTTGTCAGTTCGATATGCCACAAAGGTATATTTAAAACGAATACTAGGTACACATATAACACGCAAATGTCTATTGCTATTGCGAAGATTGGCAGGAACAAGTACGGACAAAGCGGCTATAATGCTATTTTGGCGTGTCCGGCAAAACCCGTGAGACTATAGGAGTTACAACACTCCTTTTTTGGTCTAGGACCAATTTTTTTTTAATTCGAATGTATGAGTTATTCGATATAACAAGTAGAAAAGAGAACAATAAGAAACTTAATGTACAAGATCACTTTTTTAATTGTTGTATATTTTAATACATCAAGTAATAAAATAAAAAATCATATTTATGAATAATTACAATTCATTTTTATTTTTATCGATCTAAATGCAACCCATCAACAGCAGTATTCTTCCTTTTCATTTATATATAACAAAGTACAATACTAGATTTTTATGTTTGGTGTTAGACAGAAAATGTGAAGTCTTAGAAAATGGTAAAACTATAATTTTACTTGTACAGCTGTTACAATTTGATTGAACTTGAATAATGAACAAATCAATAAAAACTCTCGTTTTGTAATTCGGTATATCAAATATATCAAATTATTTTGGTGGATTGGTCCTAAACTAATATTTGAGAGTAGTTTCTCCTACAGCCGGAATAACACGGGCCGAGAATTTCAAAATGTGCGGCTTCACAACAAGAAAACACTTAAATATATCATAATATAATATGTTGATAAACTCGAAATTGCCAGTCCTAACAAATATCTAAAATACTACTACTTTACAACCGAATCCTGGGTCTAGACGAGGCTATACCAAAGATTACAACTCGATTTTGCAATTTTGATTAGTTTTAACTTCTCTAAAATACTTAATAAGAATAAGTTATTAGACAAAAGATCTTAACACTGCGACACATATTCCAGAGACCTACAAAAATATGTTTACAAACATCAATAGTTATCATAAATCCTTTGCTTGATAGTTTTGAACAATTTTGTTGGCATTTTCACAATAAATAACGGTAACTATTATTGCTTAAATTATTTATGACAAAAGTAAAATACGAAATACACAAATAGTTAATGTTAATAAAATTACTAATAATTTTTTGGGTGTGTTACACGATACCAATCATTACTAAAATTAAAAAGCCCCATTACTCCAAGAAAGTTAGGTATAACTTTTCAGATATAGCCTATATATGTCAAGCTATATTTGTTAGGCTCTACCTTTTATATTTCAGCTAAAATCCAGGTTCGTATAATTTGTAACCATAAAAAGGAAATAAACAATTTAACAAAATTTTAAGAAAAAATCAGCTTATTTACTTCAAACATTTCCTATTTATTTAAGTGTATAATGTACTGAGCCTATTTCCAATTAATAACACTATGACTCATCCTCATAAGGATCAAAAGTGTCCCACAATATATCAAATGTGTAGGGAAGCATTAAACTGAATTTATACAGTGTCAGTCAGCAGTTAGATAAATAGGGTGAGTCATAATATCAGCATTGGAAACCACTCGATCAATGTCTAATGGAAATATAAGGGGTAGCAATGTGATTTCATTCTGCGATTAGTTAGTTATGTTCACGATTTTTACAGAAAAACATATTGGCAATGGATAATGGTCGAAGTAAAACAAGCTGAAAGTGTTCAACATATGCTAAATACTTTTTAACAATCAGAAAAATTTACCGGATGTCCTAAAAAAAATAACTGCCAATAACTATGTTTAACTAATACTCAATGGATGATCGGTGTATTTTGAAGATCCAAAATATTTTTTGCAGTTATTGTTGTTTGGACTCCGATTGGGACCTGTATTACTAAATAACAATTTTTAAAAGTAAAACATTTGGCACAGTTTAAATCGATACTCTTTATTATTGTCAATTATCAATTGAGGCAAAATGGCAAACAACATGAAGTTTTGGTTGCAAAATCGAGTTAATGCTTAAATCTACAATCCCAGGAAACATTACAACCATGAGGGGACGTACAAAGCACATAAAAATACATTATATTTATATAAAACGACTAGAATATAACGTAAGCAGTTATTTGGTCAGTGAATTTGCGGGCCAGGCTTAATTATATCTCCTTAAATTTTTGCAAGCTTTGGTCCGCCATATCCAGCCAACAAAGCAAGGAAATTTTTGGTGTAATTAGTACAGTCAATAAATTTACAACACATAGTCTAATATTTTGGTGTTTTTCCACGAAAAGGTGTGTATGAAGAGCAGTTATTGCTGTCTCTATTGGCAATTTTTATTCTTTTTTTTACGTAAAATAAACCAGACTATATTTATCGTAAATATTTTAAAAAATATGAATTGGTTTTCATATCTCACAAAAACTATTTGGATTGCCCTTTATTTGAACTTAATATAAAAAGATCTTATATACAATTATTTATTTATGTATTCTTAAGTTTAAAAAACTAGAAATATTCTTTGTAGGCGTCAATTTTAACACATTTAAACTATTGACATTTTAAAAGTTCACCATCGGCAATTCTGTAAATGTTTCTTTAAACCGTGTTTACACCTAAAGCTGACTATAATTTTGAAAGTTTGGTTTTGTTGATGAAATTTGTTGACAACAATGACATTTATGTATGTAGAAATTCCCAGCACGAAAAACGTATTGGCAACAATGTTGGCAAAAAGTATTTCCAACTTTTGTTGACTAAATCCTTACGATGTTGTCAACTCCGGTGTAAACGCGGCTTTAGGAAAACCGTGAAACATGACAAATCAAGTCTAGACTATGCTGTGTTGGAAAAACAATTTGTTTTAATAAAATATTTCTATTTGTATAAAATTGATTTTAAAGAACTATTGCCGAATTGGTAATACCTATTACTACTTATTTATATTTACAAAAAAAAACAAGCTTTTCAAAAGTATACAGCACTAGTTGGTCTGTTTTGATTAACTGATTTCTAACATTTCCACTCGTAGTTCCCATAAATTAGAATGAAACGATAATCAAATTAAATATTAAACTGAAAATTTAAAATAAATTGAAAACTCGGCTACCTACACAGTAAGTAAACTCAAGTAGAAATTTACTTTTCATTTACATTTACGGTAATTACTTAGAAATAAGATGTTTAAGTTTATTTTATTGGTATTAAGGTTGGATTTCGCTTGAAATGATTTAGCGTAAAAATTTATGTGATGATACACATAAATGTTTTTATCATCCATCCATTTTGCCAATACACGACGGAAACTGATGACAGATGAATATTGAGAGTTCGTTTGGAAAGTCCAATATCCGTAAATTATATTCATTTTATGGATCATGTATCTCAAAAGGGGTTACATCAAATTTACATTTATTTAGGATATATCACAATATTAAAATAAATGTTTTGGACCTTACAGAGAAAATTGTTAAGCACATTATAAGACGTTGAGCATCAGAATCAGTGAAAACAGCGTATAAAAATAATTGTTTTTTGTGCAAATTACATTTTGATTCGGTTTTGATTTTTATTGGGATATTAAAAGAGTAAAAATTGCCAATGTCAATAAATTCAGTTCTTACCTTCTTTAAAGTGAAATCGATCCTTGATGCAACTTTTCTTAATTTATCTAAACGAATACTTATAAAGGATTATTGTAATTTTTTATTGCTATTCAATATTGATAAATAGGTAAACAAATCAATTTTTCTTAAATATTACCCATACAACTAATAACAATTATCATAAAAATATTCAATTATTAAATGAGGTGTAAAATGGCAATATATCATAACTACAACAAAAAATGTTAAGGCTCTCTCGATAAGCAGTAGTTGACCGTAATTATTTATTATTATGATATTGAAATTATTTATTCCGATTGGTTATAAATATTTTTGATAAGGCATGCTTCCAGAGCAATTTTTTTGTTATTTAATGACTAAATACATTGTTTATAAAAATGCTTTGTGACCAATATGAATTTGTAACAATGCAGTACAGCGGATTACGTAAATTGATATGGGAGAGGTTTTTTTGCCATATATGAATGTCATTCTGGATATTAGACCGTGCTCAAAATATCTAAATGCGATTTTCATGGCTGATAATTATTAATGAAAACACTGCAATCAGCCAATTCAAAGAGAACAACTATGTCAATAACAACACAGCAACACCTCAACACAGTTAATGAGTAAGCTCTAAAAATAACTAATAAGACCAAGTTAATGGTAGTTACAAAATTGCCACAAGACCTAAACCATGCTCCACTCACTCACACTGTATGGGGTTGAAGCATGGAGCCTCAAGAAAAACCACATCGACAAACTATAAGCATTCGAAGCTTGGACCGATAAAGTTACTAATGCCGAAGTGCTGAATCGGATCCAGAAAGATTGCGAATTCATTAACACCATGAAAAAAGGAAAGCTTCAATACCTTTGAGGACACTTCTCCAACTTATGGTCCAAGGAAAGATTTTTTGGAAAGCGGAACATTGGAATTCGCCGTGTGTCCTGGCTAAAGAACCTAGGGGTTTAATTGTAGCAATGTTCAACTGTTCGGAGCTGCAGTCAACAAGATCCGTATTGCTATGATGATAGCGAATCTCCGATAGGAGAAGCACTATAAGAAGAAGCTGGGTCCACACGATACAGATGGATCCACAAGACACAGACTTTTTTTTGCACAAAGTCCGAGTAAAAATGTATGTAAATATATATCTATATATAATGACGAAATGTATGTGCAGACTTTAGCGCAGAAAGAATTCTATAGAAGTCTGTGTGAAAGTTGGTACCTTTAAGGTAGTTCCAGACGATACCAAACACGCATTTTTACTCAGACTTGTGCAAACAAAAGTCTGTGTCGTGTGGATTCACTCTAAGTAAAAATGTTTAAGTAGACTTTTCCATCATATCGATTTTTGCTTGCACTTATTTATTGGGCAGACAAAATTCTATGGAATTGTGTGTCGACCTACTAATATTCAGAAAAAAGGGTGATGAGCTTTTATTACCTGAAAATATTAATAATCCGCACTGGAATTCAGAAGACAATGAAGGGGAGAAATACAGCTGGACAGGTAGTTTCTTAGACAGGGTTTGTAAATAAAATAAATGTTATTTAGGTATTCTATAAAATGTAATTATTGGAAAAAGTCGTGCAATCGAAGGTATTACGTCTATGTTGAGCGAAAAAAGGCAAACATTTGGCTGTGATGAACAATTTTACGTATTGGCAAGCTAGTATATTAAAAAAAGTGTGGTTAGGTTGGGTTATAGATATAGGAATAATACGAACATAATTTTTGTATTGGTCAAATGCTACCAGATCAATTTCTTCGGAATTTGCGTGTTTCCCTATTACAGATATATACAACCATTTTTTTGGTTTAATTTTTATCATTGCATAATTGTTGTTGCGAGTCTATTAATTTACTAAAGATGATTTCTTTGTTAAATTAAGTTAGCCCATCAAAACAAATGAATTAATTTAAGACACAACATCAGTACCACATTGTTTTAATTTTATTTTAAAAGTCATCTATATTTTTAAAAAACTTCTTAAAGAAAGTAAAAAAAAGTACTTGTAGAAAGTTCATTATTCCTTTAAAATTTTCTTAATAAACTATCAAATTGTACGGCTTGTATGGAATGCCATTTACCCTCAGCGTTAAAAAACACAAAATCGATGGTGAAAGAATACATTTTTGCTCTCAATATAATTATTCCGTGAATGAATCGGTAGACAAGCCTGTTGAAACTCAGTGGAAAATACGTAGCCAGCTGAATAAGCCAACGACCAACAGCAGCGCTTTTATATTGATCTGTTTGGGTGTTTCTTCCATGAATGACTCCTAGGGAGAAGTCCCCCTGCGATAACATTTTTTACAGCGTTACCACGTATCTGATTTAAGTCTCAAATCTAGCGATCTCCTCTGAAAACTTAAGACTGATTTTATAGTAAACTAAAGTTGTTGTTTAGTGTTTTAATGCTTCGTAACAATTAGAGTTTTATGTTTGGAATTTTCCACCCCAATTATCAATTTCCGAATTTAAAGCAATTAAATTAATTAACTTCGGTGGTTATAATTGCCAATAAGAAGCTTAAACAAAGATTTTAATTAATAAAGTTTTACTTTTTTTAATTTCTTTTGTCGAATTTTGCTTGCGGATTTTTACTTGGTCTAAAATGCTCTTATCTATGTTAATATTTAATAAATTCTCTTTTAACAATTTTGTGTTGTTTCTTTTGTTCTAGGTACCCTTCCTTCTCTAACAATTCTTTTTTTGCTTGATCGTTTAATCATTATAGTATGTGTTCTTTTTCATTTATTTCATTTTTTGTTTGTTTTCACAGCTTTTACACTAATTTCTCCAGTATTCATTAAAATTAATCAATTTTTAGTGGTTAATCCACACTCCAGCTCTTTGTTAAATATGTCCATCGGGAAAGTTTCTTTTAAATACACTAATTCTAAACTTTGATATTTTTCTTTCAATTCACAAACTTCGGTTTTTAATCATTTAGTATAAAAAAAACTGTTACAAAGAATTTCTTAAGTTAAACATTGGTTTTATACATTAAAATTGTAACTTTTATTGAATTGTGGTTTTTGTTGGGCTTTCATTATATGTTATATTTATTAATTTTCTTAATCCTAAAGATTTTCTTGTTGATTGCCGCGGCAACACCGCTTATGCGAACATTTTCACACCAGCATCCATCTTGAATTCGTGAGAATATCGTCATCGGTTTATATTCAACATATAAAGGGGAAATTCCTTTCCATCGGAAACAAGACTTTAGTAACAATTGATGATTTATTCTCTTTCTTTTATTGCACCATCCTGTTCGTCATAAAAGTTTAGGTTCTACTTTTGTGAAAGAACAGAAATCAAACTTTTTGTATAAAACGAATTAATACCTACATGCTTTGTCGAATTTTCTGTAACAGCACTGTGATTTTTATTATTAAAGGAACTCTTGGACATAAATGTCAATCAATATTTTTACGATGTACCTACTTTATTTTGACTGAAAAGAACCATTCACTTTTGGTAAACATATTATACCGGTTACTATAAAAATGTCTCCACTTTGTAACGAATTCACAAAACGAATGTTGTGTATATGTCACCGTAAGATTATAAACACCGTTAGTTTACAATATAACTCGCGAGATTGTAATCTATTGAAAAGTTGTGAACTGAACCGATCTATTTACAATTAAACGCTAGTTTATTATCTGTACTTAAACCGTCAAATTGTAAACAAGACGACCAAGTTCATAATCTGCCAGATTTTGATTACCAGTAAAATTGTGAACTGTCCCTGATTGGTCGGTTTATTACTATGTAATTCCTGTTGTACCATAGAATTAAGAAATGGAGGAATTAAATAAAGGAAATAATACAAATAATTTGCTTGAAATAAGTTAAAATTACAAAGTAGGTAATACTGTTGAATATTATTTAAAGTACGTTTCACAATAATTCGTTGACTTGGTACCTGCTCTTAAGGGATTACTAATAAAAGGTGGTTAATATTTCTTCGAACATTTACAGAAAGGTATTATTTATTTTTGTCCAGGAAGATATATACGTATACGTATACCTAAGTTTCAACAGTTTTGTTTAATTTCAATTAATAAATAAACTTAAAATTTGTTTGTTTGTTTTTAAAAAATTTCGTGATTTTTTTTACAAAATAAATTTAAGTTTTAGTAAATGTTACTGAGTTTTATTTAAATCTATTTTGAAAACCGAATTACGGATCTTTTAATGTTTACTGTACAGTGAGAAATTTATAACCTTTCATTACTAATCCTCTAAGGTCAGGTACCGGCGTCAACGAATTATTGTGAAACGTACTTTACATAAACGTCACAAGTAAAATTATATCAGTGAATAACAAAAGTAGGGAAGCTTTAGTGATAAATAACTGCTATTAGCTGAACATTATACTTTTCGTGCTTTCATATTGGTTTTGTGCTTGTAAACTTATTTAATATTAACTTTTTATGTTGTAGGTATTTGTATTCACTTCTACACTGAGATACCAGTTATTCATTAAATTTTATTTTCCTAATACAAATTTTGTTTTTAATTTTTTCATATATACTTTCTTTATTCAACTCCTTTGTCTATGCTACAGCACGAACTATTGCTAAACCGACCAATCAGGAACGGTTCACAATTTTTCGGGTAATCAAAATTGTTTACAATTTAACGCTTTGCTAAGGTCAGTTTATAAACTTACGAAAAATAATGCGTTATATTGTAAATGGTTTGGATCCAGTGCACAATATATGCAATGCATCTGCATGTTTCTTGATATTTTCCTTCTTAATGGTATATAGGCATTTACTCTTAGTTAGGTACTTAGCAGTGTATGCAAAAATTTGTTCTCACAGCTTTCCGAAAGCAAAACTTTTAAATATTTGATGACAATGTCAAGTTAAATTATAAATACATCCCGTTTATAGTGTTATTCGCCTTTGGGATTCCCTTCGCCAAGGCTGTATATATTTTGCCAGTCTGCTTCTGAAAGATTTCTTGCTGACATTGCTTTTGTTACGCCATCCATGTTGTTGGTGGTTTTCTTCTCTGGTGGTATCCATTCGAGATTTTTTTTGAGTAGTCTTTCTTACCCCATGTCCATACCAAATTAGCGGCGTTTCCCAACTCGTGCC
The DNA here is from genome assembly GCA_035357415.1 of Ophraella communa. Lineage (NCBI taxonomy): Eukaryota > Metazoa > Arthropoda > Insecta > Coleoptera > Chrysomelidae > Ophraella > Ophraella communa. Next base: position 14,891,857 of record CM068983.1, on the reverse strand, counting down.
CGTTCAAAAACCAGGTAGAAAATTAATACACCAACTCGTGCCCGGGTGCATCGGAACTGCGGTTTTTAATTCTTATTTATTATAATTAAATATTCAAGAGCTACATATACCGTTGTCATTTATTTGAAATATAACTACTATAAAATGTATTAATTAAATATATTGCACATAAAAAACTACCTACATATTATTAATACTATTATACCAAGATACTGTTTTAACGAAAGTAAATGTTGATATCTTAGGTTAGGTTATGTTAGGTTAGGAATCACCGATTGTCCGAAAATATGCGTTACACTTTCTATTCACACACACCCACTTAATTTCTCCAGATGTTAACTTTTTGCTGCTTTGATTAAATTTGTGTTGTTCTACAATTAATAATATTTTCCCACGTTGACTTGATACTTCGCGAATTATAGAGCTGCTCTTAACCCTCCCAATTACGAAATAAAACTAACTCATTCATAAATATCAAACCCGAAACAAAATCCTTTCTAGTAAGTACTTCAGGAAAACCTAATTTAACAATAATACCTGTTCCTGTAGAGTTTAGACAAGATGGGATGGTAATTTGAACAGATAAATTTTTCAATCGAGCACGTGTTAGGTATACAGATTATTGAGACCTTTACTCTTGTACCTTTTAAGGGATTAGTGGGCACGAGTTGGGATGCGTCCCAAATTAGTTGTTGCTTTTCAATGTCTCCTATAATCGTTCCTTTGACTTTCATTTGTTTCCCTTTTTCTTCATTTCTCACATGTTCTAAATTAGATTTCTTCTCTGCTCTCCTCCAAAAATCCATTTCCAATGCCCTGTTGTTTTTTTTGTTTTTGTGTTAGTTGCCATACTTCGGAGCCTTTATCATTGGTTTTAATATAGAATTATATAGCCTTTTTGTTTCTGGTCTCATGTTCTTTTGCCATAATGTCGGGTTCAATGCACCTATCACTTTTTTTTCCTTTTGTTATCTTATCTTTTATGGCTCTTCGCTTCTTCTGTTAGTTTTATTCCTAGGTATATACATTGATCACATTTTTTAATTTTTTCATATTCCACATCCAATTCTTCTGAGGAATTTTCTCCTCCTATATTATATTTTTTATATATTATTTTATTAAGATTTATTTTTAGGTCCTATTTTTTGTATTCCTCCATAAATTTTCTACCCATATATTCCAAGTCCTCTCTGTCTTATGAAAGTGAAGTTAAATTTAACCAAACTTAAGATGGATGCATTATGAAATGGCAATAAAGGTGACTTTTAGAGAAAAGACATTTAAAATAAAGTAACTCTATTTTTGAAAATGCAAGAAAAATTGCTTATAAATCTTTAGATTTAATTTTTTTAAAGTTTTTTATCTTGGGGAAGTAAAATAATTTGCTGTTAAATATAAAATATTTAAATGGGGATTTTTAAAGCCTAGAGCTTGAATATTTAAGCAGAATTTATTTTTTGCAGTTGCTAACTGGTTTAATTAATTAATACATTCTCGTAGCATTTTAATGCCACTTTTAGCATTATATTAAAACCTATTCAGTTTTGGTTATTACAAATTACTATGAAAATATTTATGAGGCGACTGACTACTGTTGTTTGTTTGCCTTTTCTTTAATAGTCTTGAAAGCCACATGCCTGAAACATAAAGACTTCCTGTCAATGTGTTTAAGATTAAAAGTAGATCAACGTTTCTGTTTTCCATAAGCTGTCTTTTCACTACATCGTGGAATAATTCTTTTTTGTAATACCCAAATCAGAAGTGTTCTCAAACTACGATATTAAAGCTTGTAATATGCCGTATTCATATTATAATTTTGAAATTTTTAAGATGTTGACGTTAACCATTCATATTAAAAGTGATACAAATCGTTTAGTCATTCAAAGAAAACCAGATGCTCAACATTAACTAGAAACAGCTCATTGTATATTGACATAAAAAATTAAACATGTGCAGTCCCACTTTATTCCTTCTGATGATATTTTATACAGATGTATTTTTATGTAAACTGTAAGACGGATGCATCAAAAATATTTGTTAAAAAGTTATTTTAGTTGTTGATAGTTTTCGATATTAAAAAAAGTACACAATTCTAAAGAGGAACCAGAAACAGACTTGCCTAACCATTTAAATCGTTTCAAAGGTACATGATTTATTATATGCAATAATAAAATTAAACCATTTTAATATAGTTTTATTCAAAAATATTATTATATTATTTGAGCAAGGTCTAATTTGGCTTAGGTTATTTCAATATTGAACGTCGTCGTGTAATGAAACTCACATCGTTAACAACGATTGACGTAGGTAAATTCATAACTAGGGATAAGTTCGATAATTGGAGCTTAAATATATAATGAATGTGTTACTAAGATTTCTCTTTTTCTCTGTATAATAGGATCAGAGAGGGAACGAGGGAACCAAACCAAACATATTTGTTTAAATCTAAACAATGTACAACAAAATTAACAGTAAATATTAAGAATGTACTATAAAAATAGATATTTTATAAAGGACTGGTGTACCATCACAGTTTTATTAATTTAATTAATGTTTGTATTTATTTAATGTAAAAACATATTGCTCTGGCTTTAATAGAATACTGAGTATAAAACGTTGTTTAAAATAATGTTGAATAATACTGAATGTACTGAAGAAAATACGTTAAAGTATTTTATTTAAGAAACAATATTTTTATTGAGGTATTACGGTTAAAAGGTGATAACAATAGAAAGAGAGAACTCAGTTATTTTGAAACTTTTTGGTTTCCACAACGATCAGGTAAGTTTTGTTAAGGTTTTACTTATAGTCCCCAGTACAAGGACCTCTAATTTTTTTGACACATACAAATTTCATACTTTGTGAGTGCTTTCTTCGCGTCGACTCCGACAAACTTTTCCTCTGCGTGTCCACCACCCTCAAAATGTCGATGTAACGTCACTATGACTCCCCGTACATATAAGTTTGATTTTTTTAAAATTGATTTATGAAATTACGTTAAAAATTGTGGTCAACTTGTCCGACAAAAATCATGCAGCGTATAGAGTGTTCACCAACAAATTTTTCGATTTGAAATAAAATGCTGACTGTAAAAAAATATGTGTCCGACAAATATAATACTGCTAACTAATAAAACATTAAAAATTGATAAATTATTATTACAAACGAAGTAAACCATCCATATCTCAAATGTGACTTACAATAGTTACAAACTATAATACTTCTAATTTTGTAATAATATACATCAATTATTATGGATATCAACAGTTACTTCAGAATTTGTCCAAATTAGTTGGTGGACAACCCATACGCAGCATAATTTTTGTCGGACAAGTTGACAGCAATTTTTAATATAATTTCAATAAACAATTTTTAAAAAATCAAATATGTATGTACGCAGAAAGTTTTCGCAGAGGAAAAGTTTGTCGGACTCGACGCGAAGAAAGCACTCACGAATTATGAAAGTTGTATGTGTCAAAAAAATTAGAGGTCCTTGTACTGGGGACTATTAATACCGTATAAGAAACATTCATATCTAAAAATATTCATTAATTGTTATTAAAATTCCAACTTAAAACGTGTATAATAAAAATTGAAGTATATTATTTGTCATTTTACACATCAATATTTTTGTTACATACTTATTCTATTTTTTTAACAGTTTTCAGACTAACAAAGAATAAAAAGTACTTACTACACTCTTGAAGTTTTAATAGTTCATTAAAATCTGAAGATTGATGTTTTTACTGAATTCCACAAAGTGAAATAAACATGAAGTGTCAGGATCGATTTCACACTTTCGAGAACTATCCACCAATCTGTGCAACGTGAATATCGGTTTGGGAAGGCATTTCCGATCATCACAGTCTGTTAAAGAGGTTTCTGTACTAGCGCAAAAATGAGTGATAAAAGAACGCCATTACTAAACCAACAAAATAATTCAAAAATTTATGTACACATACGTATTCATTACCACTTTATTTTGATAGCTTTTTTAGCAAGTTCGTTAACTTAGAAAGATCAATAAACAAAGAAAGTGTGAAAGAGATACAGAAATATTTTAATTTTTTTTAAAGGGAACTCTGTATTATTGAAAATCAAAGTAAATACTACATATTATTGGTATTAAGAGCATACAGTAGTGGCCGCATCCGAAAAAAAATGTCAAGTCGAACTAGAGCCTTAGAGATTACTTGATTTGGATCGTTTGTTTTTTAACGTGTCTATTTTGTTTTTTATTTTTTCTACACCCGTACTATAATAATACACTTATATGCCCATAATCCGTTTCATAATGATATTCATTATAACACTAGTGTTATAATGATTTTCATTAAGATACTGAACAATTGACCGCATACCACCTATATTTTGCATATTTTAAGTAGGTATCAGGTAGGCGTCTCTCAAAAAGTGTTTGACAGTTCTAACTTATATTCCAAATTCATTAAATTTACCTAAACAGCTAAGCCAAGAGCTCTAGTTTCCTTGAACTAAACTTTAAAAATTAATAATTATCAAAATGTCTGATATCAGCGATATAGAAGAATTACCATCGACTCCTCCACATATATCGGAGAAAGCAGAAAATGCAGTACAAAATATTTTGCCTCAAAAATCTAAGAAAGTGTACGAAAAATTATATCAATGGTTTATGGACTGGAAAAGTACAAATAATGTTTCGACATTTTCCGAAAATGTTTTGATTGCTTATTTTCAAGAATTAATGGAAACTATGAAATCATCTAGTACTTGGACACATTATTCAATAATAAAATCGTTGGTAAATATTAACCATAATATAGACATTTCTAAATATAAAAAACTACAAGCTTTATTAAAGCGAAAGTCCGAAGGATATGTTGGAAAAAAATCAAAAATATTTTCACCTGAACAAATTAAAACGTTTATCGACGAAGCACCCGATGAACAGTTTTTATTTGTAAAAGTAAGTATTCACCTAACATTACATTTTTAAAAATTTTGTCATAATCACATTTTCCATTCGACTCATGCACGATATATTTCATTAGGTATTTAATTTATTTTTTATTTTAGGTAGCAATGATTTTTGGAATAATGGGAGCCTGTCGAAGGCATGAATTACATGACCTAAAATGTGAAAATATCAAAGATATGAATGGAATCTTGATTGTTAATGTGGTAGAAACTAAAACCAAAGTACAACGAACATTTACAATTACAGGAAAATACTACGAAATTAGTAAAAAATATATGATTCTACGACCGAAAATTTGCCCCACCCCATCTTTTTTCGTTAATTACATTAATGGAAAATGCACGATTCAAAACATTGGTATTAATAAATTTGGTAATTTAGGGAAGCAAATAGCAACATATTTAAATCTGCCTGATACGATTTTATATACAGGGCATTGTTTTCGAAGAACATCTGCACCATATTAGTTGATGCCGGTGGTGATATTACTACATTAAAACGTCATGGTGCCTGGAAATCAAATTCAGTGGCGGAAGGCTACATTGAAAATTCGGTTCAGAATAAAATCAGCATTTCCAATACAATATTGAACTCTATTGAGAGTAACAATAATGAAATAAATGTAAATATTCCTTCCACTTCCAGATCAGTGGGACCTGGAATAAACTTTTCAAACTGCACAATAAATAATCTTAATATTTTCAAGAAATCAGATTAATTACAATTATTATTATGTTGAATATAAATATAAATGGAATGTTTATAGTTTTCCTACATCTATGGTAATACACCTCACAATTTTGTAGAATTTTTTATAGAAATACGTGTAATTACTGTTATTGTGTTCATTACAAATATAAATATAATATTTTTAGTTCTTGATTATTTATATCGGTCGTAGAAAAAATAGCGTATGCAACTCTCATGTAACGGTTATTAATACACTCTCATTAACCATACGAAACTCGCCTTCGGCTCGTTTCGTATCCCAGTTAATGCTCGTGTATTAATAACCATCATTACATGATCGTTGCATAATATACTATTAATATTTACCGAAAATTAGGAACGAGGTGTCATTCGATCCGGATAATTATCCAATATTAGTTAGTTAAAGGGTTTTTTGACACATTTAAAAGTCTGTGTTGGATATATCCAACACTATTTTCTCAGCGCCCACACATAAAAATGTGCAGTTTGCACTTTAGTTTTGCACAAATATATCAAATAACCACAATATCCCTTTTGAATATTTATAATTTTTACAGAGCCCTGAAAAAAGTGCTAAAAACAGAGTCTGATTTTTAAGATAGAGCTAGGGCTTTTATTAAAACCTAAAATTTTTGATCAATTAAAAGTTAATAAAAAAGACCTGAAGTATTAACGTATCTGTCATATTTCCAAAGTTATTTAAATAATAAAAAATAATGAAGAAAGTTTTAAAACACAAAAATATTTAAAGTTGTTTAAAAAAGGGAGCAAATTAAATAAACAGATAGAAAGTGAATGAGATTTTTTTATAATCCAACAAATCAATAGAACGTATTGTTTTTAGAGAAAAAATGGTTTCTTAATATATTTAGCTGCAACAAATATTTTTTTTTAAACCGTTGTAAATAAAAAATTGAAAAATGTTTGAATTTTTCCAAAAGGGATCAATTTTTTAATCTATTTAGAATAACTAGGCAAAGTAAAAAAAATCCCAAGCGCGGTTTTCTGTTAATATTTATGAAAAATATGTGTGAATCTGACTAACAATTTAAAAGGAATATTGTAATTATTTGTTATATTTGTGCAAAATCAAGTGCAAACTGCAAATTTTTATGTGTGGTAGTATGGGATACGTCCAATCAGACTTTTTAATATGTCAAAAAACTCTTTAAATGACTAATATTTGAGAAAAAGTATACATTTTTTGTCCCACATACCTATCCCACTATCTGTAATAAAACACGAAAACATTACATAGGCGCAACCAGCTTTTCATTAGCACCCCCTTGAAATTTTAAATTTTTTGGACAGATTGTACAGCTAAATGTTATGTTGAAATTATTTTAAAAATATAAAATTAGCTTTAGAAATCCAGCAGTATCAGCCGTCAATATCTGATACTACGAAATTGCTACCAGATATTGGCGTCACAATGTACTGAAATTTGAACATTTCTGTCAGCCGGCCATCCCGCGACTTCAGCGCTGGCACGGCGGCGCTTACATACACTTAATATAACAATTACTCTATTTAATCTTTTTTTTTCAAAACTCTACTGAGATATCTTAGATTAGTATGGTGGCTGGTTAGACGCAGTGGGTGACAATGTTTTTTATACGAAAAGCTATGTGGTTAATTTTTTAGCGATTTTGGAATAGTTTGGGCGTGGCACCTAAAAAAAATTTCCCACCTGAAAAAATGGCGGGCTGTTTGGGTTCTATTTCATTTATAGCCTTGGGGCTTAAGCCCCCTCAAAAAAACGACTCTAGTTGCGCCTATGATTAGGGTGGTCGTTCATACTCTCTTTACCTGGCACTAAAAATAGGCGATTGTGCTCGTTTTGACATAATATACCGTAGATGATTTTTACTAACTTTCAAACGAGAACTGATGACGCGGTACTGTTTGCTCTTAATCAACAACTGGCAATATGTAACTTGCATAGAAAAAATATGAAGATAGATTAAATGTAAATTACAATCTTAATTTGAAGTTATCAAGATACATAAATATTAATAAAATTAGATATATCGATTACATGGTTGTAAAATAATATCGTCAAAGACATAACATCTCCTACTCGGTTTCATGTTGTAAATCTCTTTTTATGCCAATTCTATTGATTTGTAGGGATGTACAGTTTACACAATTGATTTCATCGTTTTATATTTCACTTTAACGTGTTATGCACAACTGATCTTTATCACTAATAACTTTTTAACATGTGGGTATTATTTGGAAAGCAGTTTTTGATGTAAAAACTTCCTGAACACGTTCAGTATGCAAACTGTATACACAATTTTGAATTGAATTGGAAAACTTTTTCTGAACACACATTTGTTTACGATTTTTTAGTCAGTTAACAACTTTCCAGCTACCTAACAACTGGGAGTAGCATTTCATGTAATTTTAAAAGTGGTCGTGAATCGAAATTGATATTAAATTTTTAAACAGTTTTGCTAGCAAAATTTTGGCTTTTTAAACAGTGGACATTGCGGCATGGCGCATTTAACAGTGCACAATAATAATTCTACAACATGAGCAATTATTAAAAATTACTTCCTGCAACAACTCATGCATTGTAATATTAAACAACGGTCATTGTGCATATTAAAAACTTAATATGAAATAGGTTCGCTCATAGTTTTGACAGCAGCGATATCTTTGAGGCGCCCAAAAAAGACAAAACTTTGCGCCTTCCACATTTAAAACGGGGCTTCCAGCAGACAACCAGGAAAATTAACAAAATTAATAAACCTAAAAACTGAATAAATTTAGTACACTTTAACCTTGATAATTAGTGGCAGATCTAATTTTGCAAATAAAAACAAAATCTTCTAACAACGTTAAATAATTTTTACTTTATCAATGGCAAAAAAGTTTAAATGTAGTTTACAAGTGACATGTTAAGGAAAATTAAAAACTAGACAAGAGCATCAATACCATTTTTTTGCTAATTGCTTATAATATTTTCAATTGTGTCAATTAAAAACCCTGATCTTTTTGTATACTAATTAATAAAAAAACAAGATTTTTATCTTCTTGTTAATAACTTTCTTTGCCAGTTCGTCTTTTAAATATTAAATACAATTTTAAAACGTCATTCAGTAGAAGATTTCATAAAATGGCACTTGTGAACTAGACTAGTCAGGTCTAAAACCATTCAGTTACATTTTTAACCTTAGTAGGTATCTTAGAAATCAATAATTTCTCCCTTCGGGTTGCACGTATTCTTAAGAATTTCATCTTTCAAAAAGTTATTCGAGAGAGCATCGACAACCGGCAGAATATATTGACTAAGCAATATCTTTAACAAATGACGGTTGTACAAAATAAATGGAGTTATAAATTACGTGTCTGTTGCCTTGAGGCAAATAAAAATTGTTAAATCTTAACAATTAGAAGATCGTGCCAACGATCGTGTATAAAATAAACAAATATCAGTTGCCACTAATCTCAGCTTTTATTCTTTTGATTGGAAACGATAAAAATACAACACGCAATATTTTAGAAAGTATAAACGGATAATGGCATTCCTAATCTAACTGATATGTTAGGAACACCCCAATACATTAAACAAACGTAGGTTAGCAATACTTTTTGACTAACCAGTACAAGATTGTCAACGATGTTTCAACTAATACGATTATGGCGTAGTGTCAATGTAGTATAGTTATAAAACTAAGCGGCAACATAGCAAAACTTGACACGAGATGATAGATCGATAGAAACACACTGACATCAAAATACTTAACTCCCTTGTTTGTACGAATTCGAAGGTTATTTGGAAATAAACTAATTAACTAAATAAAAATAGGTTTTTAATTTCATAAGATAATTTAATAAAGTACCGAAACGAATATCGGAAAACAGACTATAAATTTATTTAACACTGTTAAAAATGGGTGTTATTGATAAAGAAATAAAAATTGGTACAATCACATTGCCATTTTAAGGAGGCTATAAATCTCAAGGCTAGCTACAACTCGAATGCTAATAGTTTTATTTGTTTATTTATCTGCTTAATAAATAAATTTTACCTCCTACTCTAATACATTTAACAAATGCTTTTAGTAAAAATAAAAAATAACAAATTAATATAAATTCAATTTTCAAGCAGAAATATTCTTTTTAAATTATAAACATTTTTTTTATACATAATTATAGTTACCTATATATGGTTGGGATAACGCATATTGTAAAATAGTTTGCCATTGAAAAGATAAATTAAATTTCTCGCTAGCTTTACGTAGGTACTTTTTTTCATTTGATTAGGGAATTGTTTATTTTAGTTAAAATGCATAAAGCACCAATTTTATTTCATAATACAATAATAACTCTCCAGTGATTAATTCACGGGCGTGTTATCAGAATTGCACCTTCAAGCAATTCTCTTCTAAAAGTTGCTCCATTGGAGTTCGTTGGCATCAATGATAAATAATAGTCACTGAAGCCAACATAAGAGTGAGATGCATCGAGTCGAAACAGCTTATAAAGGGCAAAACAGTATTGGATGTGTTTCAACCCGATTTTCGATATTCTTGTAGTTGTACGTGTTTAAACATAATTGCATTGAAACTTTTTAATTTAATTTTTAAATTTAACAACTCTGTAGGGAATTCTGTTCACGAACGATAAAATATAATAACAATAAACTGGTTAAATGGTTATAATTAAAATTTTGAACACTAGTAAGTATCCATTGGGGCACAATAAAATTGTTCATATGCTGTCGCACCATCTCGTTCTAGTAACTGAAGTTTTGCTATGCTCCATCTCAATTCATATTAAAGTAAAAATACATTTTCCTGGTTCGCTTGAAAATCAAAATAAGTAGGTATATTTGAGGGGGAGTAGTGCAGTGTGTCGTGTGGTGAACATACAAGAAAAAACTACCTATTTACACTCTCCACCTGAATCAATAGAGTTTTATGTTCCCTATATTAATTGACTTTAAGGTAAACGTAACATATTTTAAGTGACAAACCCCTAAATTGGGACCAAGAATATTCGCGTTAATTGTGCGTTTGTTCAGATAAAAGTGGAAAGGAGATAAAGAATATCAGTTAATTAATGTTGCTCTTGTTAGTCCTGAATACACAGTTAAATTTAATAAAGCCACATTTACATTCATTTATGCGTTCTACGTCTCCAATTTTGTCCAGAATTAAAACAAAAATTGCGATTTTCAGCTACAAAGCAGTTGGTTGTTAGTTTAACTCTACAAATACATAAAATTGGATTTGTTAATTAGCGTTTATTTTATTTGAATAATTGTAATAAGTTGAAAGGTATTAGTAAAGTTGGAATGTTACGCAATTTGAAATGTTATTACCTATCTACCTTATATTTAATAATGGACACCATGTAAGATCAACCTATTTAATATGAAAATAACTTTTTTGTCACATCAACTAATCCCATATCCTCAAGGAATATTACTTAAACCTAATGTGGAAAACTCTCATATTATTTCTGTGTAGTATATAGTACAGAAAGTATTATAATGCAAAACCTACCTGAATAAATGGGAACTACTGCTATTTTTAATACACAGTCTGAATGTGGGGTCATACAAGAACCAGATCTTCCAATAGGGAAGATGCAGATGTAATGTATATAAAAATATTTTGGCTAAAATGTGAAAACAACATAAAAGGAGGGCCACTGCATCATTTTTATTTTACTAAATATTGACTTACAAGAATTAAAATGGACTAGAAATGGAACGTGTTTTAAACCAATCAACGGCTAGTGACGTCACTTCTTTGGTGACAACTTATGTAAGGTTATAGTTGTGAACATTTATTATTGCAAACATTTTTTGCTTTAGTAGAAATCCAAATAAAATTACCATGGAAAAAACCCTGTTTTCACTCTAATCAGTACGTTGCCATGGATACATTTTGATTTTGACGTAACAAATATTTAATATTTCGAAATATCACCATTTTGTTCTGTATGCTTTTCTATAATACAAAATTTTTTATTCTAATAATTCTCGAACGTTGTCAAGAATCTACCGATAGTTAATGTTGACACTTTTTTGTTGAAAGTTTAGATTTTTAATCTGAAAGTATTGAACTGCTAAGGTATATATACAAATAAAAAAAATGTGCAGCTCCTGAAGGTAAAGAATTGAGGTAAAGGTAAAGGTAAAGGAGGTTCATCATATGGACCTCCATAAAAGCCAAAGATACAGATGACATTTTACAGCGCATTCGAACTGCTGCTGGGGTAATAGGTGCCCTTAATCCGGCATCTGAACATTTCTGGTGTCGACAAGACCAACAAACCATGAGTATTCACAAACTCTGTTCAGGCTTGATTGGGTATAAGAATATTAACACCATTAACATTCTCAAAACATAGATTGAAGAATAAATGACATTCCTATTAGCAGCTTGAAACCATTCTTTTCCTCAATGTTGGGTAATAAGGTCCAGTTAAAATTATTTTTTATCAGAAACTTTTTTGATGTCGAAAAATTGGTACAAAACAAGAATATTAAAGCTAATTTTACTAGGAACATTATAATAACATCGTTATTACTAATTAATGATGGATTGTCCATTTTTTATACTTCACAGTTCCTTGTTATTTATATTAAAGATATGTTATTAGTCGATAACAATTATTATATGATGAATTGAAGCAACGATCAATCACAACCAATGTCAGACAGGAATAACGTCACAACTAAAATCCATTTACGCGGGAAAATGTATATATCCAGTTTGATACCGCGATTCTGTACACGTTCATAATAAATATTTATTTTATCTCTCTAAAAAGGAATGAGTGAAGTAATCACTGATCTGAACTTTTCGCTAACAAAACAGTTAACTTCACTATTGAAACAGTAGTTTTTAATAAAAAATCACTTTTACTGTTTTTTTGCAATGACAATAATTTACTCACAATCCAGTGAATAAAGTTTACTTGCAAATCAGTATGAATTTTAAATGTTCTACCGATAGTTCCTTCAAACTCGACAAGGACCTCGTCGATAAGTTGTCGCCATGAGTACGACTAAGTTGTAATTCGAACAAGTGATAGTTGACAGTAGTGACCAAGGAACAACTAAACTTTCCCACAGTGCTTCGATAATTTCACATGAGTGTAAATTGTAATTCTAAGATGATAGCCGAAGCAGTTGTAAAAGAAAATTTAATCCATCAAGGCTGCGTTCATAAAGTTTTACTCCGAGTAGAGTTAAGGAGAGTCGGGTTAAGTAAGAGTTAACTCTATGAGTTTACTACTTTGGGTGTCTTTATGAACGATCGGAGTAAACAGTTGAATAATTGACCACTATTATTTAAAATTATGACCAAAACAGTTGAAACTATAAATACGTAATTTTAGAGAAATGGTAGAAAATGTGAAGAAAGTAATTTATTTTTCTATTTTTTCTTTTACCGAAAGCTTATTGCTGAATATTGAGGTAAGTATTATATAATGCTTTAATATCTCTGCTTAATATCATAATGAATCTTTCTATCTATAGGTTATCTCATACCTCACAGAACACAAATTATCTCCTGAACGCCGTACTCCGAATTACTTCCGATCATACTCAGATTTCTGAACGATATAGAGTTAACTCTGAGTTAAAGAGTAAACTTTATGAACGCAACCCAGATAGATTTATTGTGATGTACTTATTATAAAATCTTTTTTAACCTTTGTATAAATTGTAAAAGTTTCTTAAGTTTGTTTTATATGAATTGTTTCTTACTCAAATTAAAAAAACACTTTGCTACAACAATTAATAATTTCAGTAAATACTAACTAGTTAAAGTGGTTTTCAAGAAAAATGGTTGACGGCATTTAAGCCACCTGCTTTAAGCCCATTGTTTGGAAAGAGCTTGTCAACAAACATCGTCTGTATTAAGGAGTTTAATTCGTAATTTTTGACATTGTTTTGGTCGTTTTTTGATGCATTTTTATGAAATAGTTGGTTGGTACCTTTATTTTGGCTACTTTTTTTTCGAAATCCGACTACCTCTAACGAAGGGATGATTTTTTTTAGAAAAAACCCTTATATCACCGTAGCTCGGTCAATTTTTAATGAAATTTAAAATTTTTCATATGGTTAAATTCGAGGTTTTCATTATTTTCCTTTGGAATTATTCCATTTTTCAACCACCATGTTTTGCGTATTAATTTCTATGCTTTTGTAAAACCTCAAAAACTAGGAAACTTGTAATAAAAAGATCCCCTACCAGGAAAAATCTTGATTACTTCAAAAAGAACTAAATGGATTTATTTTATAAATGAAAACAACGAGCTTTATATTTATTTAACTTTTCTAATTAAAACTGACTTTTTTTTTATCTGTCAAAACATAATCAATTTTGAAATCCAAAGCAAACTTCAACTAATTGGTTTACAGGAACTTCCTATTTCCAACAAAACTATAAAAGATATCGAAACGAAACAAAATCTGTCGTCTTTAGCTTATTAGAAACTGTATTTACTTTTTTTTTAATTATTAAAGCCTTTTTGGCATCGTCGTGATGGTTGAAAAAATTTTAATTTTTCCCGAGGTACACTACTTTACTCGATCCGGTCCTGTACGAAAACGGAAAACGACAATTTAATGAAATAGAAAGTATAAAGGGCCGGATTTTAGATATTTATGTATTAAATTTATGTAATTTAATATTTTTCAGGTATATATTCGTATTTATTATAATGTTAGAGCGTATTATTAGAAAAGTATTAGGTTTAAATACAACTGAAGACTTCGCGCGAGATGAAAACTGACAAATTTTGCCAAAATAGCTTAAAATTTTAACTGCTATGCCTATTTCAAATTATTACAATCCGGTCCCAATGTCGACTAATCTGGGATGTTTAAGGCCGTATTTGACATAAATAATGATATTGCTTTAGGTTGCTTAACTAAAGTCAACTGTATTTAAGATTTCTCTCACTGATATTTAAGTGAAAGGTCTTCCTGTTTCGAAAACAGTGAACCAAAGTTCACTTAAATTTTAGTGAGATTGATTGATTGTTTTTGTGAAAGGTTTCACTGTCTTAACAGTGAAAACTTGCTATTTACTCAGTGAAAATATTCACCGGTTCAATCAATACAATCATTGGACATATTTGGTAGTGATTGAAACAGTGACTATTCACTACCAATCAGTAGTTTTTCACCGATTCCTTTTCAGAGAGATTAAAAGAACATATTTTTAATGAAAACATAGAAGCATAATAATATCTTCAATATATTTAGTTGATTCACAAATTAAAGTAGAAAAAATGGACTCTACATTGAGAATAAAACTTAGTACAAAATATCTGGTCCTTTTTACAAAAAACTGAATTTCCAGCAACGCTATGTATAAAAGCTTTGGAATGTTTGAAGAATATAATACACACATAAAATAAACCGAATTGTTCAAAGAAGAAATATTTCGATTTGAGTCATTACCAAATTTTTCGTTAAAAAACCATCACTTGAATAGAACGTAAAAAAACTCAGGTATATTAAAAAATGCGAATCTGTCGATAAGTGAAGAGTACAAGCAAATGCTTTAATACCTGGATGAGTGACTCCAAATGGATTCTCGTTTTTCTTTGATCAGCAAAAAGCACATATAAGCTTCCATTTTATAAAAAGAATATCTTATCCGCAATGCGAAATAAATATGGGATCGTAAATTTTGTAAATTTTATGTGTTCAGCAATGTATAAATTCTAAATAACGAACTTTATTATTTCTGTGACTGCAAATACTTAATAGCAAGAAGTTTGTTTATAGTCTGCGTCTCGCAGGATAATTTGTGGTGAATTTGATATCGAATTTATACAGTAAAATTATGTAAGCAGAGGTAAAGACGTTGTAGAAAAATACTTTTTTGTTACAGTAACCTAGACTTCTAAAAACGATTCCATGATAACTTGTTAGTCACAGAACGTTTGTCACACGAACATTTTCAGAGAAATCGATGATTGTCACGAACATTTCAGTTCCCATAATTTAATTGTTAATTGCAGAGACAAATTATTAAATTATTGGTTTGATTTACTCGTGGTTTTTGAAGCTTTGTAATATTGTACAGAAAAAAAGAAATCAATTATCGGGATATTGTAGTAATCTGACCGCGAATTCGCAATCGGATGTATTTGTTATTTAATTGCTAAATAAAAATTTGCATTTACATTAAATAGTAATACTTCCGGTACCAAATTAGGACTTTCACCATAAACGCTATGGTGAATATATTCGCAACTAAATTTAATACAATACAAACAAGTTTTATGAGGTATTGTAAAAATACAGTTTAGTTAATGTTTTTATACTGTTTTTGTAACTGAAAACCCAATTCATTCTGCGTACTTTTCATTTAACGGAACTTCTTTCAGAACATTTTAATTTAGTACATTTTACTATTATAAAAATCTAGATTTTGTTTTTGTATAGAGATTGATTTAAAAAGGTGTAAGCTATTAAAATGCAAGAAACTGTATCGGTGTAATAGTGATAAATTCGGTAATGTTATTCTTGGCCCCAATTCCGTAGGACTTCTGGCAATTGCCTTATCACTAAGAAGTTCGTTACCAGAAAAAGATGTGTTGTTTAAATTCAGTCTTACCGAAAAACGTTAGCTTTCAACTCAGCCATACTGAGAAAACTGCCTACATAAATTTCAAAAACTACTATACACTACTAATACTAGTGACTATGATAAGAAAAAAATCACACATGCCTATACTAGTTATATAGGATTTTGCATAATTGGGCCCAAGGAAGATTGTTCAAAAAAGTTTTTTAAACATTACACAAGCTTCAGTAAGGAATATCAATTACACTTATGTCTAGGTACAAAAGTTCTATATAGAAAGGGATAGCTGTAAAACAGCAGTGCCGTGCTTATAATTACCTACCGTTCACTCGGGAGGGATAGGGGATAAGAGAGGAGGCAATTACTGTGTAATATGAAAGGGTGAAATTCTACGCTTTAAATTTTATTAAAAAGGCAATGTAAATTTGTTACTTAACTACAAGTATTTTTTTATTATTACACTTGCTACGTAGTGATAATTTTCAGATAACCACTTTAATATGATTAAAGGTCTGCTTCTCTTTGAATGATTTTCATAGTTAGTTCTAAAATTTAATATTTCGCTTCAAGCTCTTTGAAAGTCTTTTTGGTTACCTTACCTTTGAGATTTCGCCTTGAAAGCAAGCACCTTTTAAAGCGTTTAGATCTTAACATCGATAAAATCGCGAGATTATTTGATCAAAGACACCTTACAAAGGTTCAGTTCCATTATTTACCAATATTTTTGTGTTAATTAGTAATTAAGAATAAATTTTAGTATGAATAAATAAAAGTAATATTGTGTCGTGTTTAAGCTATTTTGATTTAAATAACAAATTTTTAAGTACCGCCAGTGCCATTTTAATAAATTTTTTATTGTTTTTGCTATTATTTCTACCCTTTCATTTTACCAAAGAAAAGAAAATAAATAAAAAACTAAGTGAAAACTGCAAGAATGGTATTATTAATTAAAAAAAAAGCATTTACAACAAAAAATCAAAGAAAAACAAAACAATGTACATTTCATTTAAGAACAAATTTTACCATTAAATTAATATATAATAATAACAACGTTTAAAAAATGCAGCAGTAAAAAACTGAGCGCCGTGTTGCACCGAGGTCATTCTGAGACTTGCGTTTCTCAAGGTGCCCATCCAAGGACGTCGACGAACAATAGAAAAAATAGAGTGGCTCTAAACAAGACACTTAAAAACAACATATACAACACTTGTCGGATGGGCATCGAGAGACGTATTATCCGAAGTAACTGGGTGCCGCAGGGTTCTCTCTCAGGGCTGGTACTGGGATGAGATCGCTCAGCCCTTTAAGACATTGCGAACCAATCGCCTCCGGTCTCAAAAAACAACAATGATATAATTAAATAAAAATAGATAAATTATCTTAAAAAAACTTGGATTTTGCTATCGAGATAAAAACACGGGAAAGGGATAATGTTAACGTCAACATCAAGAAAAAAATACGATAAGTTTAAATCGCCTAGACAGACTATTAAATGTTTAAATAATCACTTAGCTCATCCCAACAGTCTTTAAATGCGAAAGAATTGAATTGAGTGAAGTTAGTGATTCGCTAAAAAATTATCTGGGTATATTATGTTGGCATGTATGGAAAAGAGCCGAATCACAGAATCCATTAATCTACTTCAAAAGTAAACGTAGTGTGGGTCCTTATCGGACTATGTCAACATAATACAGCTGATAATTTAGTTCATGTAAACTAGATTTAAGGATTAATTATCGTTTATTTTTCAATTCTTCACACAATGTTTGGTTTGAATTAGATAAGTGGTCTAATATTATAATTACCTAAATAGATCTACAACTTACGACAATATTCGAATTTTACTAACACGTAATCATTGCTCTAAATATAAAATATATAAATAAAATAAATAAAATATTGTCATGTGTTGGCATATTGTTAATAAAATAAAAAACAAAAAAAAGAAAACAAAAACGCGAGCGATAGGAAGGATTTGGGTTAAGGTTATGATGACCCGTGTTTTTTTCTCGAGAGTAACAAGAACATATTGAACGAAAAATAACTAGCTACTAAGTATTATAGTCTTGATATAGGCATATTGGCCTCGGAACGCAAATCCATCTATGAAAATGAATCGGCGCCCTTTATCTTAAACTTGGCAGCATCAACAAACAAATATATTACTACAAAAACTACAACTAAGTAAAAAAATAAGAGAGTTGGTGGAAATATGTAGCATGCACCAAACATACATGAACTAATATTATGTGAATAACAAAACTAAAAATACATAAACGTAAAAAAAAACAAAACCGACAACGGGATTTTGTTTCCCGAGCGGCGGAAAAATCGGGCACGGCACGTGGTATTTTATAGTATACAAACATCCACTGGATAAAGGGAAAAAGGGAGAAAGAACAATAATAAAAATGAAATACTACTACGTTAATCCAAGTACAGTTCGTGGTTGACTAGGGTCCGTAACAACGCGGCATCCCGCTAACAACAAGGCGCTATTTCTAAGAACATACACAACATCATACACGCATATTAAAATAGATCATTATCATCGGAAACTGCTCAATTTAAATTACAACAATGGCCCAGGCACCATGCGATGCTTGGTTAACATTTCTAATCTGAATAATAATAATAATATCCCTGTTTTAAAAATTGATAAATTTGGTCATACAACATGGCAACAGGCCACCACAGTAGCGACTCTGTCCAGCTTCGCATAGTCAAACGTTATAATATTAAAATATCAACATGTGAAATACAGTACAAAACTATGACGATAAATATCGTGAAAATTTTGACAACTTTAAAAAAATAATACAAGTAACAGACCAGCATCCGACCACTCCATTCAAAAATGCATCAACAAAAAGTGTTGGGAATGGCGGCTGGAGACCCTGCCCGGAGGAAATCCTTACAGGCCAATAGGAGGAACCTGAACGTAACGATAAATGTAGAGCCTGTAATCTTTGCTTGCCAATACGACCGATCCATCATCCATTAGGGCAACGTCGAAACATTGGGCATGCTTCACTTTGCTTTCCAAAGCAGATACCAATTGTCCGTCTTGAGTGAAAATCGTTAAATTGAAATTATTGTGATTATCGGCAATCAATATTTCTCCGTTGGCGTTGATTCCTACGCCGATGGGATAATTAGTAATACCTTCGCCGCCGATTTGTCTCAAATAAACTCCTTCGTAACTGAATACTTTGACGCAATGAGCGCGGTTGTCGCTGATGAAAATTTCTTGTTTATCGTTAACGACTACACCGTTGGGGAATTCCAAGTGTTTGGAGCAACCGAATTTCTGAAGTACGGCACCGGTTTGATCGAATATAATCACTCTCATGACTTTACATTCGACGACGACAATTCGTCCTTTATTGTCTACAGTTACACCGCGAGGATGTTGGAGGATGTTTGCTCCAAATTTACGAACGAATTGACCGTATTGATTGTATATTTGAATCTGGTGTGTTGGCGAACGTTCGGTTACAATAATGTCACCGGAAGTGCGCACTACCGCTACGCGATTTGGATATAATAATTGTCCATCGCGTTTACCGCACTCTCCGAATTGGAATTTGAACCTACCTTCTTTATCGAATATTTGAATTCTGTGATTGTTCGTGTCCGCAACAATTATATCGTTTTGCGCATTTACTGCAACTCCACTCGGTTCGGTGAATTGTCCTTCCATAACTCCGAATTCTCCGAATTTACAATGGTAAATCATTTTTTGTCTTTTTATTTGAGATTTCGGTGGGAATATCGCTGTCGACATTAGCTTCGAAGTCAGATCTAACATGGGATCGTTGTGAGTCGAACTCGATAAGGAATACGGATCGGTTGTTCCATTTTGGAAAATACTATCTGTTGTACCACCATTTGACCACTTTTCGTACGGATTGATTCCGTTAAGATTCAAATCTCCTATGGTAGTCGAAAATGGACCCAAACTATTGGCACTGCTGAATCTCTTACTGATTATATTTGATTCGAATGGTGAAGTTGATTGACTGGAACTGGAAACGGTGAATGGGCAATGGATATTGCCTCCATTTAAACTTCCAGAACTACCGTTTACGCTACTTCCGCTGGAACTGGAACCACCTCCACCTGTAGGTCTGGCAATGGGAGGTTGTTTGCTAGGACCGACTACCGGTTCGGAGTTTGATCTTACATAACCGAATGTGTTTCTTACACCCACTTGAATAGCTTGATAATTGGAAACAAATTCTAATTCGCATGCAGCCTGCACGCTTTGATCAATGTTGTAATTTAACAGACCTTGTAACTTAGCATCTAACAATTTTCTAAACATAAGTATTTCAACAACATTTGCACATTTATTCAGTCTCTCTACAAATTCGCAAGTTTTATATATTTGCTCACATGTTTCTTGTCCCTTTTGCGTAGCTACGCCTAACGATATTTGTTTGGCGCTAAAAACACTTTCTAATTCTTTAAGAAGTTCTTGTTTTCTTTCTTCTAACATAGACCTGTAGAATAGGAAAGTATCATTTATTTCATTTTGAGCTTTATGGTACTGTACTTGAAGGCGACTGGAAACATGTTCGACATTTTTAAGTATATTTCTGATATCGGTTGCTTTACTTTTGGCTTCCGTAACGGCGTGTTGAATTGCTTCGATTTGTTTCGGAGCCGCTTCATTGATATGTTCGTAGTCGTGAAGTCCAACGGGATGATCCATATTTAAACATTCTTTGCAAATTGGTACTGCACAGGTGCGACAATAATATTTTAGCAATTCAGATTTGTGACGTGGACAAATCATACTTTTTTCAGCATTATTTATAATACCGTTAGATATCAAACCGTTCTTAGGCTCATCTTTGATGTCTGTTAGGTTAACGACTCTATGGCCTTCGAAACAATGCATAAATTGATGTGCCATGACGCAATTTGAACACAAATAATTGGCACAATCTACACAGCGAGCAACGGCGTCTAATTTTTTATGTTTACAGCCTGTACAACGAACTGCAGATGAATGAAAGTCGTTGCTGTTTTCAGAGTTGAATAGAAGGCTGTTTAATATACCTTCGATGGATTCAGAATTGCAACGTGGACAGACAAGTTTATTTTTCTCCAAACAATTGTTGCAAAATGTATGGAAACAGGCAAGTAGTTTTGGGTCTGAAATCGGTTCCCTGCACTGTTGACAATGTAGTTCGGAAGGGTCGCTGTCTCTGTCTACTGAGTCGCTTACTGGGGGCGATGATCCGCTTACTGATAACGGTGAATCTGCCAAAGGCGAGAGAGAAAGGTAATCGTGTTGATCACCAAATGATCCAATTGAATTTGCTCGTGGAATCGATTCTATTGAAGGTGTCGGTGATGCCATTTTCATTTAGCCGTCATCCCTGAAACAAAACAACACTACATAAGCAAAATATTCTCTAATTACCTTAAAACAAATAGTTATTAACAAAATGGGTAAATGGTTACTGTTACACAGAAGTCTGCATATAATACGTAATACGTAAATAAAAGTAAAAATTATTTTAGATTAAAGAATCACATTATACATTCAAAAACAATGTAAATAGCATTAATTATGAAATTAATTGTACCAACTATTAATTTGTGGAAGCATGCTCAGAAGTGTAGAAAAATTAACACACTAAATTGGCAATCGAAAGAGATGTCATTGGATAAAAAGATTTTTTTTATTGATATAGTGGATTAATTTGTTAAACCTTTGTTTATTCTGCAATCTAAACATTAATGGTTAAGAAAAAATTGAAACCTAGAAAATATAATACCTATCTTTAAATATATCAAATATTTGATTAAAATATTTATTTTATACATATTAAAAAAAGAGTAGTACTTAGAGTATTTATATTTTATAATAAAAATGATAAAAGAAAAGTTATAAATTTGCTTATGACCATAAATATAAATATCAGGTACAGAATTATTCTTCGATCTCTAGATGATAAAAAAATTTTGATATGAACTTGGTATACTTTTAATTCATAAATGTTCCAGTTAAACTTAATATTTGCCGTTTATTCTTCAATAAAACTATACACTGTACAAATTTGGTAATGCATTTTTTGAGAAAAAGTTTGTGCCTTAAGAGAGCCGCCACCACCACATGTATGTATTTTGTCTCTTCTGTGAAGAAATTTTGAACTCCGCAACTAAAATATGATTAAGTTTTTAAATAAAGGTAGCTTGATGGTAGATTAACGATATTTTTTGTCAAAATTAACCATTTACTGGTGTGAATGTGGCAATGATTTTTAGTCCAGTCGCTAAATAATTTATCGATTAAAAAAAATTTTGTGCAAAAACCTTTAATAAGGAAAAGTTTACACTGAGAATTAACAAATTTACAAAAAACCCACTTGTTTTCATAATTGAGACGGATCCAGTAGCAGGAAATATTTAGCTAAATTTATATTTGCATCACAACTTCTTATTATTAACAAACTACTCTGTAAATTTTATCGAATCGCAAGGGCAGAAAGGGGTAAATAAGTTGTCGAATTTGGAAAAACTTAACTTAAATGCCTTGGGAAATATTTAGCCAACTTAATCTTTTCATCTTACCCTCTTCTTATTCTTAAAAAGCTTGTCTGTTATCTTTATAAAATCGCAGGCCCTCTAAAGGGTAGAGTGGGGTAAATAAATTGCTGAATTTTGGAAAAATGTCATTTTTTCGTAGTTTCCAAGCACTTTGCATAAAATAAACAAAATCACATACCCCTTTGCGCATATTTAATTTAATTATTAAATTTGAATGCATTTGTCCTCTTGGACGGTCTATCTGAAGACATACTGTATATTGGGCTCGTAATAATTATGTAGGTCAGGTAGTACTATAGTTCATCACAAGATATTTCGTCTTGGCTTTTGTTTACAACATGATTTTACAATAATAATCTCTCAGTAGGGGGTTAATAATCCGAAACAAGGGGCATTATTACATAAAACTGAAGTATTTTATAAAAAAGCACCTGTATTTTTTAATTTTTTTGAGCTGTTTTTCTATCTTAAAGGAATTATCAAAGAACCTACGACTTTGACTACGACAAACCGCTATTTCCTTATGAATTGTTAGTTTTATTTTTATCATCAAAATCAAACCAAACCTATCTACTATATTGTACTTAAAACCAATACTGTTCAAGCATGTGAAGATAAGTTAAGACATTATTATTATTGACTTTATTACATTAAAAACTAATGTTTGAAATACAATTTTAGTACTAACCTTACTTATATGAATGTTCCCTACTTATTATCATTCACTATATCTAATATATTTTTGTTAGAATTATCTTACAGCGTCTTATGAATACCACGGTTGCACAAAAATTTAAATAGACTTTTAACTATTTTTAGAATATTAAACAAACTCTTATTGATAAACGCACCTCACTCATTCCAAAGATCAGATGTAACTAAAACTAAATTTGTTCTTAACCCTTGTGGCACTAATCTGCCATTTAGTTTCACTTCGTCCCAGGTAAATTTTTATTGGTGCATGAGGCATTTAAAATTCCCAATCGGCGTCCCTTCTTGTCGGTAGAGATTAATTTGTTATTACAATCTTGAAAGAGTCATTATGCCCACCATTTTATATTTATTTTATTAGTTTTAGTTCACAAGAAAATATAAAATGTCTTTGAAATGTTTGGTTTGTAGTAGTCTTGCAAGAATACCTTCCGGATACTTACCTGCTCTTTTATTTAAAATTGTGTAGCAACAATAATTTACTTTAATCTGTCGGCAAACTACCTGCTAGTTCTACCATTTATTGTTAAAATATTTTTGTGCCACTATGAATTTGTATATTTATTAACTGATAAATAAAAAAAATATATATATGTACCTATTTAAATTCATGTACTGCAAATGATGGGTGGTATAAATAATTTTATTTCCGTAAATTCAACAAAAAGTCTTTTGACGAAATGATGTACCAAATTCGTTTTAATTAAAAATTGAAAACCTTTGACTGAACATTTCTAAACAATTCTTGTTGCTCAAATAATAATTAGCACGTTGAGGTTTCGATTGGAGGGAATTTTTTTGGTGCCGAAGTAATTAAAGCGGAAGCAATAAGTGATTTTTTATTTAATTAAAGGCAAATTAATTTGGAATTTTGCTTTTACTCGAAAAAGTAATTTAAAGATAATTGTAAATGGACGATAGATATTATAAATTATTTTTCAATCTCATGGTATTTTTACTATTTTAATTTTAATTATACAGCCATTATAAAAGCCAAATGGAATAGAATGACAGGTACAACCCCCAATTTTTTAAATGGGAAGTATAAGCTTGTGATATATCATTTGAAAGGTCTCTTCATTCTCTATTCAAAAATGTTATTGTTTTTAAATTTGATGCAAAAATTAACATAAAAAAAATTAATATCATGTTGTTACCGAAATTAGCTAAAATATACTCGAAACTTAATACAATATACTTAAAACTTATTTCCCGTTTAGGTCTTGATAATGAGAAAGTGAACAAAAACCATAGCAATGTGGTTTTTAGATGGTAACCATTAAAAAACTTTAAAGAATTTCGGTGGCAACGCTATTTTAACAAGCAGTAGTAAATTGTTTTATTTAAGTTGTCATTGTTGTAATTTAAGTATAAAGTTTGTTCAATTCAATTCTGAAAAATGGTGAAATTAACGGAAATGCATAAAATAACAGTTTTACAAACGATTGGTTACGGAGATAACATCCGAACACAACAGCCTATATCCCAAGGAACAATAAGTAAAATAGAAAAGCAGTTTCGCGAATTTGGTCATGTAAGGCAGGTAAAAAAACAGCTGCCAATGTACTGAGTGATGAACTCAAATTAGATGTGTTGCTTGAGTTTCAGGAAAACCCACATACATCGAGTAGACAGGCATACACTACATTCAATGCTAGCCATACATCGATAGCAAACATATTAAAAGAAAATAAATTGCATCCGTATAAGATGATACCTACTCAGGAGCTTATGGAAGACGATTTTGATAGGAGAACTTTTTTTTGTGAGCAAATGATGGACATGTTGGATAACAATATTATCCAATTAGAAGACGTTATGTTTTCTGATGAGTGTACTTTTTTACTTAACGGTCATGCTAATCGGCAAAATTGCCGCTACTGGTCCACGGAAAATCCTCACTGGATGAGAGAAGAACACACTCAATGCCCTCAAAAGGTTAATGTTTGGACAGGGATTGTAGGGAAAAATATCATTGGTCCCTTTTTTATAGAGGGCAACTTGAATGGCAACAATTATTTGGCACTACTTCAAAATGATGTCATTCCAACGTTGGCAAATTTATATCCTGATCCAGGTAACCAAGTTCCAGCGAATACGATATGGTTTCAGCAGGATGAAGCACCACCACATTACCAACTTAATGTCCGGCAGTACCTCGATACAATATTTCCCAATCGGTGGATAGGGAGGCGAGGATCGATTGAATGGCCAGCGCGATCACCTGATCTTACATTATTAGATTTCTTTTTATGGGGATATGTGAAGAGCCATGTGTACAAAACTAAACCTTCTGATTTAAATGACTTAAAAGAACGAATAACGCTTGCGATTAGGTCGATCACTCCTGATATGTTAAATAATGTTAGAAGACAGTTTTATTTGAGATTAGGATGTTGCCAAGACGTTCGCGGAACATTTTGAACATCTACTTCATTAACATTCATAGTTCTTTTTCGTGTTCTACATTTTATTACGTTTTGCATTACATTTTAGTTTTTGATTGTATTGTAGCGAATTTCAGTAACAACATGATATTAATTTTTTTTATGTTAATTTTTGCATCATATTTAAAAACAATAACATTTTCGAATAGAGAATGAAGAGACCTTTTAAATGATATATCACAAGCCTATACTTCCCATTTAAAAAATTGGGGGTTGTACCTGTCATTCTAAGGGGGTTGAAGGTAGGGGTTGCATTTTTACGTTAAAGAATGTCAAGTTATAATTTAAATTTGACGTGCTTCGGGATTTTTTATAAATATGTACAGTAACCGAAATAATGAATTTATTCCATTTGGCTTTTACACACTGTATAAAAGTTTAAAAGATGCATCAAAGCGATATACGAGGACAAGAATTTCTCCGTCTTGCGATGGCCAGAAAAGGTTTTTTCTGCACTCATTTTAGTGCGGACTACTATGTTGTGTAACAAGTGAGAAAAGTACTTTCCCCCATTTGTTGCACGCTATACTTTTCCTACAACAATAATGTATAGAATAAAAGTAATATGTAACTTAATTTGTTCCCTCTTAACAGTTAGGTAAACAATTTATATATATTTTTTAATTATTTATTTATATATTTATTTATGTGACAACTATTTAAAGCTGAACAGCAATCAACTAAGATTTTGTCAATTTTAACTCTATATAAATGTATGTGGTTTGGAAAAAGTGCGGCGAGAAATAAAATTTTTATAAAATTAATATTTATATTTTTTCACAACAAAACACTTTGTTATACGAGGCCACCTAGCCGTTTGTTAAATTAGAAATTATTATAACAATAACCTCAATATTTGTCAGTAGACAGTAGACTTGGTAAAGGTACATAAGTCATCAGATAAAAACCTTTTGTTACAAGTGACAACAGCCTCAATATTTCTTATTAATGCTTTCAGCAAATATTTTTCTAAACAAACGTTGGGCTAAACGATAAATTTAAAATTAATCACAGTTGTTAACGATAATTTTATTTGCAACAATAGTTATATAATTTCTACGAAATGAGATAAAATCAGCTTACGTATTGTTATAATCAAGCTTTTTCAGAATAAACACATTTTTTTAATCTCAATTAAATACATTTCACGGAAAGGTCAAATAGAAATAATTTCAATTGTTGGTCTGGCCAACTTCCAGGAAAATTATATTAATATGAAGTCTGGAATTCTTAAAACGTGATACATCTATTAGCAGGTACATAAACATGGATATACAGAGGAAATTTGGTTTTGTTTGAAAGAAAATTAAAAACTTTTAACTATTTAAACAACTAACAAGGTATTTTTTTAATTAAAAACGATTTCAACACTAATAGCCGTTTTAAATATGTTTATTCAAATCTAATATTCCTGACATTTCCGAAAAAATTTAAATTAAAAACTATCATTATTCCAAATGTCACAACATTTTAAGTTAACAGCAAAAACTACTATTTTAAAGAATTCCACTACCGTTAAAATTTAGCACAAACAAAGAACCTGGAGTGGCTTTTTTTAGGTACAGTGTTCGCTAATAACAAAGAAACACTTGCTCGTTCCAAAATAATCTTCCCAGAAGAGAATTTTTTTAATTAACTCACTTCTATATCTCGAGGAACGGAAGTGTTTTCTATTTATACTTAGAAAACTAGCGAAAAATCACATGTCAATAAAAAAATAAGTATTAAAATTATAATATGTTTATACCTACATATTTAAACAAAATTTCTTATATAAAATGTTAATATTTAATTATTCTTTAAGACTGAGAATACATGGAATTTATTAAATTTATTATGTTCATATTCTGATAATGACAAGCTACCACGTTAAATTTTTATAAAAAGTTCAATAACCCTTTTGAGTAATATCAAAAATCTTACATTAGAGAAATAACCAGTCATCAAATGACATGACTATAATTAAGGCAAGTGTAAGAACTACAGTGTAGCTAATATTAAAAATAAAATTTTCGAATTATTTAAGACAGTATTATTCGGTTTCAAAAGTTTTTAAGAGAGACAGAATGAAAGAAACAAAGAAGAATAATTTTAAGTTATCGTGTTCATCCACTGTCACTGTATAAATACAATACTATTATTGGTTTACCAATTACTAATACCTTTCCTGACGTAACTTTGGCAATGAGGTATATACTGAACAAATATATTTACGTTCCATAATTATGAAATAAATATCTCATTAGAGAAAATTAAAATCAGAAATCATGTAAAGCTTTATATTCACACGTTTTAAACAGATTATTAACAGCTGATTTATGTTGTTCACGTCATTTCCAGTTAGAAATTTCTCCGCTAGGAGCCAACACTTGTCTTGCAAGTTTCCAATAGTACCCTTGATAAAAAGGTTTTAAGATATTTAGTTAAATGAATATTAGCTTCGTAGGTACATAAATATTTCAAAATATAAATTATTCAACCTATAATTTCTCTCAATAGTCGTATCCTCATCATATTTATAGTCTTTTTCTCTATTAATTATTTTCCTCATATTTATAAACCATCATGTAAAAATTATGGAAAGTAAATTATGAAATCAAAATTGACGATCATTTATTCGATATTAACTGACAAATTTTTAAACGTGTTGTCTAGTAAGGTACTACAATAAGTAGAAAATAGTTTTATAGGAATGTTCATTTAATGTAACAATTTTATGACATTTAATGTATTATTTCAAAAATTATAGATACTTTCCAACAAGAATTAGATTTTCTTGAAGAGATAGAAATTAGAAGACATCTTATGGATTGGGAACTTCTCCACGGTTAAACTATTTAATTAATATTTCATTTAAAAAGACCAGCGTAAGTTTTTAGAACTTTAGTTCTTTACGCCAGGTTTTGAGCGAGAAGGATCGTGCTGCAAAAATGCTGACTGTTGAATGCAATGGGTGACACCTCAAATGGAATGCGTGACAGGTAATGCAAATCCCTATACGTGAAAAGATAGTTGGTAAATACTACTGTACCTACTTCCACCTAGATGGCGCCAGGATGATGTAATTTTATTTTTAAATACTCATTGAAACCTACAAGGGTACATCAATAAGTTGGTAGATGGCGAGAGGACATTACTTAACAAAAATATAATATGTATGTATAAATTAGGGGTGATAAGTACACTGCGACCTATAGGACCTATTGTGTCCCCCCTTACTTGCCATGTTCTGATGTTTTCTCAGATTTATAGCAGCTCTTCGAGTCCTATTTTCCTGAGGAAGTTTAGGACATCGTCGGGCTTCAAATCAGGTAGATCCCCTTCTTCTAAGACAGGGTATTCTGAGAGTATGTGTATTGAGGTTTCATCCTCTTCCTTACAGAATCTGCACTTTGCTTCATCTGCTAAAAAAATATAATACCAGGGTACATCAAAAGTTGGCCAATGGCAAAGTTTTTCTAGTGATTGAACTACTTTTGAATTCTACAGCTGAATGAAGTTTAAAAACTGTTACATACTACTTGCCTGCAGCTTGTTGAGATTTAACCAAACGAGTTGCTCTCTCAATACAAACAATAAGACAAACTGTCGTTTTCGGATCAAGAGTTCCTGAATGTCCGGTTTTTTTCTACTCTTAAAATCCTCTTGATCCAAGCAACAACTTCATGACTGCTAGGATTAAACAGAGTAAAGATCAATCTTACGGTAAATTTTACTGTACTAATTTTGGAATCTTTGGCGATATTGATTGATGGATGCATTCGCAACTCGATTCGCAACGATTCGCAAGCATAGAAATAAAAGATAAAAATAGGATCAAGCAGTTTCTTAAAGGAAAAAATATGTTTCTACGAAAGTCGTTTTACCGCTGCAAATATAAATTAAAAAGTGTGATAGTATCAGTGATAAGTTACTCTGTAAGATGTACAATTCTTAAAGGATTTTTGGAAATACAGTTGAGAATTGCAAATAAAGATGTCGCTAGTGTTCGGAATTCTTCCGTTTGAAGTTAAAGCCAAGTTGTCAAACATAAACGAGTCAAGATTTGCCCGGATAAATTAGACACCGAAAATCATTCAAATAATTTTAAAATTGCAATTTGATATTAGCTGAAAAAGTAAACTTAATGTATGATCAGAATAATTAGTGTAAAAATATTATTTCTAAAAATTTGCACTTAAAGGTACACTTGAATGTTTTGTAACGAACACTTTGGAACATTGTTTTAACAAGTAATACCATAAATAGATTTGACAGAGTAATGGTAAATTCAATTCTAATACAAAAAATATATATTGAATCGATCAGTTTAATTTTCAATTTAATCATTTCAAGGTCAACATTTACGAGCATGAAAAGATTCCAAACATGGTGTTGGGCCTAGAGCGTCGACATAATGTTAAACGGTTTTAGGTTATGTCGATGGCCTGGAGAATAGAAAAATAAGTTTCTCCATGTATTTAATGAATTCAGGAATAAAAAACAGATTTCTTAAATCGCCTATAACGTTGTACAACTTATAGGATAACTTATCAATGGATAGCAGTAAGAATGTAAATAGTGTTCAGTAACACAACAAAATTGTTTAATTTTTAAGTAAACACATAATTAATTATATATAAATTAGCATACTTAATTATATTTTGAAAAACCGTAATTACTATAGATATTTAAATTAAAAGTCACAATAAAACACGTGTACAAACAGGTGTCTGTATCTACTGCTCGAAAAATTAAAACAATAAAAAATTGAATAATTTTAAATAGTTTAATGGAGCTACAAACATCGGAAAACTAGGGATAATCGAGGGGATAATTTAAAAAAATTATTAGATAGAAATAATTTCTGTATCAATTAAACTCAGTTCGATTTTTAATGATAAATATACCTGTTCGCAAAGTTGCAAAAGGTAAAACTACAGTTTTTAAATTTTAAATTAATCTCTAATTAGATCTTTATAAGATATTGTCTAGTAACTACATATCAATTATTCTGTTTTGTCATGGACAGGAGACATTATTTAACGTTAGACAAAATGAATCTAGCTGTAGGTCTTCTTGAAGGTGCCAAGAGTCATACTCAAGTTGCTGACCGTTCTCAAAGCGTTATCAGTAGATTATGGAGAAACTGTTAGTCCAGCCGCGCAACATCCACGACGGGGACGCTTTTCAATAGCAACTCAAGATGGCAACCAACAATAACTGCTACTGAGTTAGTTACGACTTTACAAAGAGCGCATAACTTATCTATATTTCGAGGTACAGTGCGAAATCATCTTCATGAACCAAACTTGTTCAGTAGACGGCCCCCGCAAGATGTCTATTAATATTAAAGTATTATTTTTTCCTTATTTAACTAAAAAAAAACTAACGATTTTTAAAAATATATATAAATAATATTAAAAATCTTACATTAGAGAAAGAACCATTCATCAAATGACATGACTATAATTAGGGCAAGTGTAAGAACTAATATTAAATGTTCATTAATATTTAACAAGTATAATTTTTTTTCTAATTAGCTAAAAAAAACTAACGTTGATTAAAAATATCTCCAGAATTTTCCAATTTGTGTAGATTTAGTAAATCCAGAGCCGATATGGCTCCAATTATACCATAGGAATGGTTGAAAAAATCCAACTTTAAAATTTTTGGAATGACAAATAACAGTTAATTTTCTAGCGAGTCAAAAGGAATAGAGCAACAGGGGGGCATCGAACGTTTGAAGGGCAGTCGTCGATTATTCATTGTATAATAGAGACGGAAAACGATGAATCAGAGGTGGCTTGCGTGGCGTCGTCGGCGAATGCAGCTAGCGCGGCGCGAGGAACTGTCAATTCGTCGGCGGGGGCGAATATTTAGTCGAGTCTGGCGCGGGGACAGAAGCGCACGATCGATGTACAGGCTGAAGGGGACTAATGCCTGTTGCCTGGCAACGGAGTGAGGGTTGCAACCCCACTTGAATTATTGCTGCAACAAGGTGGCTGGCCCAGCCAGACTAAAGTCTACGATGCGTTTTTGTTTTTAACACTGTGACTTTGTTCATGCATGCGTTGTCTAACAGTTTACCAAAATAATCGAAGAGAATAGCGTTGTCGTACCGTTGTTAAAAGAAAATGTGCTTTTAAAAATATTCCAAACACACGTAATTAACAAAAATTTGTTGTGTTTCTTTGAGTATACAGGCTGTCCCATATCGACCTTCACCTAGAAGTTTATGGGGAACGGATAATAGAAAATGAGTTGTAAGGAGGCTATCGGTTTTTGGGCTAATGACCGATGTTAATAAAATTTTTACTACTTATAAATTAAAAATAAAAAAATACACTTTTCAAAATTTTAGACTTTAAAACGGTCCGGAACATACTTTTATTTATTTTTTAATTGCTCGACATTACAAAATTATAATGAGTACCTCATTGCAATTTTGCAAAACCCAAACGTCAGTTACATTTTTATTTCTGTATTGCAAAATGTTTTGCCTAACTATCTATTTACATGCTGATACCCGTATATACAAACGATCGAACCAATCATTAGTTGAATATCCTATGGTAGGCCTCTTAACTGACAATTTCAGCCTACGATAATAAACTTAGTACGCTCCAACATTATAGCAATTTTTTAACATTTTACAGCAATCTGGTTCGTGAACCAACAGTGTAGCCACTACACCACAAGTATAAAATTTTGTTTTATTTCTTAAAAATGGTGAGTAAACATGGAAGAGAAAGGTTGGAAATTTTTGAATTAAGATGTTTAAAATACTAAGTAAAATCAGGAAATAAATAAATATTTTCTGCAATTTAAATTACTTTTAATATACTTACAATGTAAAACGTAATATTATACTCTACCATAAGAAGAAGCAAAATATTACTGTATTTTCTATGACCAATAATACGTTAATAAACACACTTAACATGTATTTACAATATCCAGTAAATTGAGATTATGAAACGTTAATTTAATTTTGTAACCAGCAGAATATGTAACTGATTGGGTTGGTGCATATCAATTTTACAGTTTCTGACGTGCGTTGAATTAGAACCGAATGTTGGTGCATACGGACCCTAACCATATAACCATCTTTGTGTCTGTGATATCACGTATCTAAACATGCGCAATTGCCATGTAAAAAATGTGTTTTACTAATTTAGATTATAAACATTTTCTCATATTCTTACATTTTAGTTTTAAATCAATTATGTTTATTACAGAACATGAAATGAAATACTTTCATTGTAATTTTTAATAAATTTGTTACATAAAATAAATACTTAACACAAATATTATTAAATAAATTATTTTTCTATATTTTTCTAGTTATAATTTGACAGTGTTTATCGTATTGTCAAATCAGGTTAATTAATTAAAAATGGTAAGATTAGAACTTGACAATGAAGATTATCTGGATATTTTATTTTTACAAAACAAGTTTGGAAAATTTTCAAAAATAAGGTGCGACGAATTCACCAGGAGATATCCTTAAAAAACC
This sequence comes from Ophraella communa, assembly GCA_035357415.1. Taxonomy (NCBI): domain Eukaryota; kingdom Metazoa; phylum Arthropoda; class Insecta; order Coleoptera; family Chrysomelidae; genus Ophraella; species Ophraella communa. Next base: position 14,858,389 of record CM068983.1, on the reverse strand, counting down.
TCGGTCTGTACATTCGGTAAATAAGAAAACTACCTCAACGTCCTCAGCCAAGGTAGATTTAAATAAAAGCGATTTCTGTAAATTTCAGTTAATTGAAATTGAGTATTTTAGCCTTGTTCAGAAAATCCAATCTTGTATTTTTGTCAGGCGAATACTATGAGTTCCATGAAGAAAGAATAAATATCAATTTACTTTTAATCATATGTAAATTTATTCAATGAAGATGAGATCTCAAGTAAAATAAGCATATTTATATTACATTTTTAAAATTATCAAAATTTCTAATTATTTCAGTTTTTGCTATCTATACAGACTTTGGTTTCAAACCAAGGTGACGTTATCTATATATAGGAAACTACTAAAACAATATTCGTGAAAATTGGTATATGTGAATTAAATATTATGTCGAATTTAAAGAAAATGTTTTAACAGGAATACCAGTGAATTCCTATACAAAAATGTGTACGTTTTTTAGATATTAATTTTTTTGGTGAAAAGAAAATTCTGTATAAACATCCCCAGCACCAATTAAAAAATATCTTATCACCTTAATTAGTAGGAAAGTTAAGCTAATTGGCCACTTGTTGAAAACTGTTATATTGTATACAGGGTTCGCAAATAGTGATGAATCTTCTTTTTCATTTAAATCTTCATAAGAGTTTATCTTAAACAGATATGCGGACAATTAAAGTTAAAATTGCCAGTCTTTTATTTATAGTTTATTTTTAAGAGAGATTAATAAAACAGTCATTATAAATATTACTACAAAATACTCGACAAAATACTTAAAATATTTCTCAAAATTTTATAAACTTCTAGGATAATAACTTTTGAGGGTATTTTATGCCAATAAGCTTCCTAGAACAATAGACAAGGGTTTGGACAGACCAAAACCTTTATATGAATATTTTGAATAAGTGTAAAATATAGTTTTAGACTTAATATTGTTTTATTATACTTATTCGTCGTATTCCAAATTAAGCAGATCGTAACACGGATTTTTAAATACTATTGAACCCTTACGCCGGCCCTATTTTGCGATGCTTGTAGAGTTTTTTCCATTTTGACAGTGACAGTGTAATAGTTTATAAAATAATAGTAATAAATAGAGTAATAAATAATAAGAATATTTAAATAAGCTAAATCTTTATCGTAATTTCCATTTTTTCTAAAGGAAGATACCAGAAACAAAACCCCCATTACTGGCGCCCAACGTGGGGCTCGAACCCATGTCCATGAGATGAGTATCATGTCAGCATCGCAAGATAGGGCTGGCGTAAAGGGTCAGTAGTATTTAAAAATTCGTGTTACAAGATAGACATTTTCTAAACTTATTTCACAGAAAATGTGATTGATTCCTGTGATTGCGTATTCTTAATAGTTCACTAAAAGTAGTGGTAAGTTGCAGTCTATTATGAATGCTAGTGTTGTGGAAAATTCGTAAGTTCCCTATAAAAGCCAAAAAATTGGTCCTTTAACAGTTTATGAAAAAACAATAATTTTTAATTGTTTTAAATAATTTACAAACATTTCTGTAAAAGTATTTTATATACCGTGGAGTTAGCAGTACACTTGGTGTTGGAAAATCAACAAATTTCAGACTTATTAAAGAAGAAAAAGAAGCTTGTAAGAACCCAGCAAAAACCAAAAATTAGGATAGAATATAATTTAAAAGAAGGACTTATACGAATAATGCATCCTTCTTTAAAGGATAATATCCAACATTAATCTTAAATAAGTCGAAGCACACTATGGAAACTTTTTCTCTAGAAAAAGCATACGGGAAAGTCTATTTTTGTAATTCAGGAGACATTTCCTAAGGACCATAAAAAAAATAAGAAACCAAAAAAGAAGAATATTTTATCTGGATAAAACTTGGATCAACAAATACATTTTTGCAAGATGAAAGTCGAAGTCGAAGTAAGGCTTTATTTATTGATTTATTCACTTGCTTAAATCCACCATAACGGAAGGGGTGCCGTCTGAGTACATATCGGCAGTTCAGATGGTTTTGTTGAGGGTGGTAAACTTTTAAATCTACTCGTATTATGCCGGTGTCTACCAGGAGAACATAAATTCTGCTGTTTTGAAGAATGGTTTGAACAATTGAAAGATATTCTTCCAAAGAACTATACAATTGTAATGGATAATAAAAATTATTACTCAGGCCTTGTTGAAAAATTGCCCATATTCAATTGATTAAAAAAAGATTTGCAAAATTGGCTGGTTTCAAAAAATATTAAGTTTCCTTCCGGATCTTTAAAAAGAGAACTTTATTCCTTGTGCTCTCTTCATAAAGAGACATTTAAATTGATATATGCATTATGAACTAAACCCACTTGAACTGATCGGGGCACAGAAAATTGAATGATGTCAAACAGTTGTTTTTGGAAGCTGTAAATAATGTAAAACCTGAAAACTGGGAAAATGCCATTTTAATATGTTTTTAGACTTAAAAGTCCGATTTAATTCTTTTTTTCGTAATGTATGTTTATAAATAATTCCAATTAAAATTCATTTACAAAGTATTTTATTGTTGGAATAAAATGGAATTACATAAATCACAAATTTTATTACTTTAAAATATTCTCAACATTTACATAACTGATTTTCCAATTTTAATTGTTCAAAGTACCTGCCAACTCCAGTAATAGATATTTATGGAAGTTTTCAAACAGCAAAATTACTCTTATTAATGGATTCTGTTTGAAATATTTTAGCTCCGCAAAAATAACATGAATGGCAAACCAGAGTGGCAAACAAAATAAAAAAAAAGGAAATCTTTTTAAAACAAGTTTTTGAGAATTAAAAATTATTTACTTGATACATATTTTACAACGTTAAAATAACGAAATTTACCTAACAGGTTTTTTTGAATGGATTTATTATTTAACCAAACGCATACAGAATTAATTAAACACGTTTTAGAAGTGTATAGGGCAGGTAGTAGCAACGGTATGCGATGATGTTACCAAGAAAGGGAGAAAACGTACATTATTTATTTGGAACGTTAGGGGTGACTACGTGGAGAAGAAAGAAAGGTTAATGTCTCTTGGTTAGACGAAGGAGGGTGGTAAAAATACCGTGATATTCCCGGCAAATCGTTAAGAAAGAACGAATTCCTCTATAAATCTTCATACCTTAGTTTGTTCTCGGGGCAGGGTGGAAATAAGATACATTAACGATGAAAATAAGATACATTATCCGAAGGAAAAAAATGCTTGGATTTATTTTGAAGTATTTTTTCGTGTTAAGAACATACAATACGTTTGATACGGGTTTCTAAAAAACAAGAAGAAAAATGTATAAAAGAGTATTTTTATTTTAAAAGATGAACCGTGAAAAATACTCTAATAGCATTTTCAACTTGAATTGAACGGGTTATTTTATATTTTATAAATTCGTGTGACGAAACGATGTTGGTGGCATATCAAATTTAAAAGCATCACGTTTACAGAATAAATAAAAAAGTAGTTTTTTAAATAACAAGTCAGTGACGATACATAAATAAGAAACGAAATATTACCTATAATTTTTGCGAGAAAAATATCATTATCCCATGTAAAAAAATCTCTATTGCAACGTCAAGCCTCAAATGGAAAATTTTATGATAGGTGGTTTTGGTTGTCACTCAGCTAATATCATTTTATAGAATAAAATGTCATTCTGTAATTGTGGTAGGTTTAAAGACTGGAAGAATATTAAAGATAATTATGCAGATAGAAAAAACAGGTCCAGATCCAGGTCACAATTTATAAAATTACATGTCTTGGTTACTGGAAATCCACATATTATTATAAATTAGGCAATTATTGTCGACTGGTAGTTTTTGGTTTTTAGGTGTATTACTAGACAGTTGTAAATTTTATAGACAATTTAGATTTAGATGATACCCCACTGGTATCTATTCGCTAAACCCTCTCTTTTGAATTTGTCAATAAGTTTACCATTTACGTATGCCTAGATACAGATTCTAAGACGAATATTTCCAAAAGGGTCAGAATTTTGTATTTTTTTACATATGTCATATACTACGTAGCTCCATCAAACACATAAACACATTTTTGCAGCTTATAACCATAGTGAGAACTATTTGTTTCACAAAAAAAAAACAGAAAAATAATTAAATTGATTGTACTAACCCTTACTTTTTGGAAGTCCATCTTATTAAGAATAATAAAAAAAACGAAGTTTTTTATTATTCTTAATTAGAAAAAAAATTCATAGATTAGATGAAACAAATAGGAAAAAGTAGATTGTTAATGTAATAGAATTATTTTCAAGATTTTTTTACCGGGGGGTGTACACTTTTTGGGTATTAAAGGTATACACAGCAGCGCAACAGGGCTGGGTGTATTCTCACAAAATGACAGCTTCCTGCCAGTTATAATAAAAGTAACGGATTCCATGATTACTAGACAAATTCACGGAAAAACAGATAAAAAATATTGGCCAAAAATACAATTCTTTAAAACGACAAACACAGAACAATGTGGGTTATTATTTTGTGTTACAAAGAAAAAGAAAAACTACTTTAAATAGGGACAGAAAGCTACCAATTTCAGTAAAATTGCTGGAGATCAAGGTATGTGATTTGACAAACCAAAAAGGGTACTAAAGTTAACTTTACGTCATCCTTTATCGAAACGAAATCGATTGGGAGTGTATTTGATAGACCAAAGAGGGCCGAAATCGCCTCAGGTTATCTTCTTCAATGTAAAGTCTGTTTGCTACTACTGAGTTTACCTTATTTTAGAAACTAATAGAATAAACAGCAAGCTGGGCAACGAAGCGGACTTATAATAAACCTCAATTTCTATAAGGATGATTATCCTTTCGAGGTAATGTTCACGCCATCAAATCTGTAAGAAAAGACAGGCATGCATGAAAAAATGTAGGTATAAATTCGTTTTACGTACTTAATCAGGCCACATGTATTTTGCGTTCCGTAAATTCCAACCGTGTAAAAAGTATACACAATAAGTAAATGAAATATTAGATGGAGCTACATATTATTAGACGTTTTGTGATGAATCATTTTAATTTAATTAAATAGCAGGACTAAAAAGGTGTGGTAAGGGGAGAAGAAAAGTTAGATTGTATGGATAACCTTGGATATAATAGTCTAGTCGAAAAGTTGATTTCCTGCGAATAGTTACCAGTCTCTTAAAAATATGAGTGAATGCTCAAACGATCCGGAATGGTATTTAGAAAAATTACTAAAACTTTTATAGGGCCTTTTATAACAAGAGAGTCCCGTAAAAAAAACAGTTATTTAACAATTGAATAACTTTTTGAAAAATGTTTATACAATTTTCATTATCACGGGACCATTTTCTTTGGAGTGTTTAGATGACACCTGAATTTTTTCAAATTTTTAAATTAATATTTACTTGCATAAAAAAAATATTGAAAAGTTTCGGCTATTATAGTGTTGACGCGCGCATGCCAAAACTGCAGCGCGGAAGCCGATTTTCAACGTTAAATTAAAATTATAAATATTGGTCCTACAATTCCGGGAGTCGACAACTTCCTAGCTGGAATTTCCTGCTCTTTCAGAAACTTTTATCAAATTTCAGCTATCACTTATACTTTTTGAGATATTAACGAAAACCGGAACGCCTATTTTTTTACAGTTTTTTGTTAATAACAATTGTAATTTTTATTTCCGGAAAAAAATAAAAAAAAGTCTTTCTCTTAATGCCATTCCGGATCGTTTGAGCTATCACTCCTATTTTTAAGAGACTGGTAACTATTTTTCGCAGGAAATCAACTTCTCGACTAGACTATAATATGTGTTACAATTGGTTAAATTTCAATAGGGTGTTAAAAAATAATTATAAACATAACTTTTAACAATAATATTTCGAAATGAATTCGTACAGTTCGACGTCATTATATTTTATTACTTGTAAATTTTACGAAATACAATTTCAACAGAAAATAAATGTTCGGAATTAAATATAGATTTTAATTTTATACAATACCATATCTTATATATATCGCCCAGCAACGACACAAGTTGATCATTCCCGAACTATTTTTCTGGAAATTTAGAAACAAAATCCACATTCATCTTAAACCAAGAAAAAAATGTTATAATAATAAAAAACTAAGCCGAAACAAAAAGACTTAATGAAGTCCAAGATAAAAGATAAATGTTTGTAATTGAAAAAAATATCGCTTCGATACCTACTAAAGTTCTAAAATGAAACATTAAGCTTAGATTTATCTTTATATTGTGCTTTCTAAAGGAACACTTGTTAAGAAAGGAATTTAAATTATGCATACCTCGGGAGCATTTTCTTACTCTGCTTATTAACATTTATTCGCAGCCTTTTAAAATTTTATCCACAGTGTTAATTACCCAAGCTCGCTGAAACGAAATTTCTTTTGAAATATTTCCTTAAAATTTGCACGGACAATGATTTTTGAAAATCATTTGAGCTTTGTTTGAAAAGGGTTATTAAAATTAAACCGTACCACCCCAATGTAAATATTTTTGATTACATTCACATTTCGCCAATTGTCAAAAAGTCTATTGTGAAATTTTAAATACTGAATCCGAATAGGAATACAAAAACTTAATTGTTTATGTTAAATAACAGTTTAAATGGGTAGAAAATTAGTATAAACGATATACTGGTGAAAAATGTAAATTATATAGGTATACTTTTAAACTGTCTTCATGATAACACTTATTAGTTGACAGTAACAAGTGACAATTTATTAGTTGCCTAATTAGATACTTGTTTTGCACATATCTGTCAGTAAATTCGTTAGATTGTTTCCATAAACAAAAAGTTTTGTAACAACGTTAAACAGTATATTAAGTATGGAGAATGAGTAAGGGTTTTATACCGATCGAAGACAATTATTGTTTCATATCAGTTACCCTTAACGTTCGACATGCTTATAACGTTTTTTGCACGATTGATACCATTATAAATTATAAAATTAAACATTTTCGTCATATTGACTAGTTTCATTCATTTTATCAAGATAGATACTTTGGTTGTTAGGTAGTAACTAAGGTGCATAACAACAATGGAGAATTGAGTTTTTATTTAGTTGTACAATTTTGATTATTGTAAATAAAAATATGAACGAAAGTGAATTTGAAGAAATTGACGGGCTTGGGTGTTCCGCAATTATTCCTGAAAACTCCAAAATCCGTTATCAAAATACCTACCAAAGTTTTAAAAAATGGTGCGAAGGCAAGAATTAAGAATCGATTAAAAGACTCTATTGGCATATTTCGTTCAAAGACATAATATGCAGTTAAAAGCTCCTGAAAGCCTCAGGGCAGAATATTCAATGATTAAATCCACCGTTTTTTTTTTATGATGGCATTGATATTTACAAGTTTTCAACTTTGATCGCGTATTTGAAGAGAAAAATGTTGGGGGCCTAAGAAAGCGAGCATTTGTACATGGGAGCAATTTGAAAAATTTCTGATGGAAGCACCGGATGAAGAGTTTCTAATTTACAAGGTAAGGTAAGCTAGTTTAGGTAAAAGAAATACTACAATGAAGATTTTTTCATAATTTATAGATCGCAATGATATTGGGAATATCTGGTGCCTGTAGAAGAGAAGAATTATATATTACTATGAATGACATTTAAAAAACCGATGGTTTAATGATTGTAAAAGTATCCAATACAAAAACTAACATCCAGTGTTATTTTATAGTAGTTAATAAACCAAACGATAAAATTCCATATTTAGAAATTCTGCAAAAGTATATAAAACTTCGTCCAATACAAGTAAAATCAAATCATTTGTTCTTAAGATACGCAAAAGGAAAATGTTGTGCTCAAGTAATAGGGAAAGGGACAATCGGAGGCTGACCTCAAATTGCCAAATTCTTAAATTTGCCTAATCCCGAGAACTATACTGGCCATTCGTTCAGGAGGACATCAGCACCGATTTTGGCTAATAAAGGTGTTGATGTCCTCGGATTAAAGCGTCATGGAGGTTGGCGTTCATCGACAGTTAATGTTAGAAGTGAAACCACAGCCCAAACAAGTGGGATTTCATTAAATAATTTAACAAATTGTATCATAAGTTTCAATATTAATAAATAATTCGTTAATTTTTTTTATTCTTTAAAAAATAAATTAAAATTAAGAGATTTTTGAACTCGACGGTGAAAGAATTATTTATCGTCGAGTTGCTAGTAAATTTCACCTACTGACGTAAAATCTGTCATTGTAAACAGTCAAAAATGATCAATCGTGCAAAAAATATTCTTTAATTACTGTGAAATATGCAACTTTTAGGGAATAGTCCTAGAATTAAAATTGTTATTTTACATAGGTACTACTATCATCATTAATAAAAGAATGTGAAATTATAAAAAAGAAAAAATCAAGTAGAGTTAATTCCAAAATTATCGCGACAGCTACGGTTTTCCCACCTATCTTTACCGTCGACTCGAACGCTAGCGATTACCCAGTTCGAGAAATAGATTCCAGTGGCCCAGCTAGCGCTGGGACTAAGAAACACCGCACACGGAATCCGCTTAGCAATTGTTCTACTAGAATTCTCCGACTGCGCTGCGGCGCGAGCCGATCGGAGATCGTCGGCGAATACCCCCACATTGCCGAATTTTACTTGAGCTGTCGCTATAATTTTGGAATCAACTCTAACTACACTACAATATATTTTCAAAGTTCTTTCAAGAATTTTGTGGTGATAAGAACTTGCTAAGAGTTTAATTATTACTTATATTAAACATTTTTTTCTGTATATTAAATGAACAAATTGAATAGAAACTTATAATAATAAATGTGCAACTATAATAGCATTTACTTTTTCATATAAAGTACTTTATTAAATTGTTAATATAATATTTTAAACGCCTCTTTTTCATTTTTAATCAAAATATTTGAAGCAAAAAAATCACAAACCATTAGTTAAATTTCTTGACAAAGAAAACTTGCTAGCGTTTATGTCGTTTTAATAAGGGGTATATTGCCTTTTTCCCGTCACTAAGTGCTTTTAGGATCATGCGAAATTGTAAATATGGTGATTGTTTCATTTGGTTTACTGGTTTCAGACGATTTTTAAAATTTCAACAGACAAAAATAAAAACGGACGTATAAAAAATGTTTTTGATGTGGGGAGTATTCTGAAATTGTTTAAAAGAACCGAAACCGCTACTTAAAAATTATGGCACATTTGTAAAGTCTGTGAGAAAAAAATCTGTAAGAATTAACATAGCAATACCTTACAGATTCTGTAGTTTATAGGAATTGCTCAGAATTCCACCATTATTTTCTTGAGAAACCAGCATTTTTTCTGGACAACTTTTGATTTTTCTAATTGCAGTTCTTAAACGCTAATGCTATAAAAAGTTAACTTCAATACGCTTTTTGTCTAAAAGATAAAAATTAATGTTTCTTTATTCTTATTTCATTATTGATGTTTATGTGGATTTTTGTTTAGTATTGCCAATATTGGAGAGACATTTAAATCGGGAAACGCAGTGGCGTGCTAGTTTGCCAGTATACCTACAGAAGATTCATAGACAGCAAGGCGGCACTATAATGGTATGGGGTGGCATCACTCTTGGTGGAAGAACAATCTCGTTTATCTGGGACGGTTTCTAAATACAACAGACTACCACGATATTATTCTCGTATATGCACAATTAGCTGGTCCCCAATTTTAATTGATGAAGAATGAGCGTCCACATACTGCCAGGGACGTACGAATATTCCTTGAAGTTCATGAAGGAATTAAAGTTTTACCATGGCATGTACACCCCATTGAATGTAGTATGTTCAAAACAAGACAGCAACTGTTTGAGGGCCTTTCATTGCAGTGGAACAGAATACTTTGCTGGGAATTTTTTAGTTTTTTTTGGAATAATTCTATTTCTGTCAACTATTTCAAATACATTATTTGACAACGTTCTGTAATCTCACATTTTATTTTTGCCACCTAGTTTATTTTGATGTAAGTACGGTTTCCACAAAATAAGAGCTAGTACAATCAATTTCGAACTTTGAAGAAGAAAAAAACTTTAATTAATATTACTTAATTTTTGGTGCGGATAGTATTCATTTCCTAAACTTTTACTAAAATTAAAATATGAACTGCCAAAATTAGATGTAAAATTAAATGGCCATGAACAAAAACTTTATAATTGAAAAAAAAATATATTTAAAATACAGAATAAACAGCAGTATATCAGTTTCTTCCACTAACTTTGCTTAAAAAATTAATTATTCGTACTCCTATGGTTTTAATTAGTTTTAAATTAAATATTTTTAACATTTGGCTGAAAAAAAAAACGAATAGAAGTAGGTTAGGTTTATTTCATTGCTACATTTAGTTCTGCACACTTCAATTTATTCCACAGGAAACAATAGTGTTTAGCACGACCGTAACATCAACTTCCTCGAATTTATATCGGCGGGGGTAATTTTACGCTTTGTACGTACCAGCCGCGACAGAAAAAAAACGGTCAAAAAACAACAAAACTTTAATGCGCTTATTTAATACAACCAGTCGATCATTAGGGTGTGTAAAAGTCACAGCTGTCTTTCATTCGCATCTGCTGAAAATGTTCATATATTATAAAACAGATTTCTGGTCGGTAGGTACCCAGCCACACAGGGCCAATTTATAATTCCTTCTAAACTTACAGTTCAAGTATAAAAGGAAATAGCAATAAACGTCATGCAATGTGTAAATTATTAAAACGCAACGTGGGGATCCTTCACTTGCCTAAACTAATACCCAAGCAATGTAGACGTTCCAGAAAAAATTCGAAAAATTTATGGTTTTTCAACTAATCCCGATAAAGGCTTTAAGTTACTATCTTTCCTCTTAAAATACAGCATAACGTTTCTAGAATAATATTTTTATAGCTTTTAATATTTAATAAGAAAACAACAGCTCGTAAGGACCAATTACAAATGAAGTAAACACGATATACGATGTAAGTTAGAATGATACACAAATGATGTGAACTATAGTCAAGTATAGTGACGAATGCTGAATTTTTCAAGTTTGTTAATGCAAATAACTTTCAAATAAAACTCTCATAAAATGTTTTACAAGTTAGACGTTTCCTAAGAATGACAACCATAAAATTTATTGTACTAACCCTCATCCATCTTACCGAGAAGAATAAAGAACTAAACGTTTGAACGAATCTTCCATGTTTATTTAAAATATTGGCATTTTTAATTCAATGACAGCTGTTTCGCTAAAACTGGCATCGTCAGATTGCTTATTTAAGTTACATTTTATATTTTCAATGTACCTATCTGGTGTTGATTAAATAGTCTTAACATTAATGTTGGAACATTCTTTTTTTATTTTATTAAAGTAGCATCAACTACAGGAATTATTAGCGACATTTGTTAGTGATTATTACAAGTTATATATGTTAATAGCTTTTAGATAATTAATTAGGTTTTTGATGTTCGCTTCTTCGCCGATAACAGAGTTCAAATCGTTTTTAATATTATTGTTCAGTCTTTGGATTGCAAACTTCGGGCATTCTACTAATAAGTGGTGGACAGTAATGTTTTTTAGACACTGATCACAAAATGGAATGTCTGATTTCGTTATGAGATGGATATATGTGAGGTTTGTATGACCCAGACGCAGTCGTGCGATTTTCACTTGGTGGGATCTGTTTGTTGTTGGCTGGGTCCATGGTTTCACTGACGGTTTTATAGGGTCCATGCACTTTGCCACGCACTGATCACTTTAGATTTGATTTCTTGTTTCATGTCGTTGGGGGTTACTTTTTTTTTCTGGGATTGCATCGTCGCAAGTGGGTGCTAGGCGAGCTTGCTGGTCTGCTTCTTCATTTCCCTGAATGTCTGTGTGTGAGGGGACCCACATAAATTATACGTTGGTATTTGTTTGCTGTAGATGGTTAGGTTGATGTTTTATCTGAAGTGCAATTGGGTCATTTATGTATAGATGTTGGATTGATTGGAGAGAGCTGAGGTGAATCTGTGATTATGAGACAGAGAGTTTGTTCTATGTTTTTGATGAAAATGAGGGCTTGTAATATGGCATACATTTCAGCTGTATATATGGTAGTTATTGGAGATAATTTATATTTTAGGGAGGTATTTGGAAGAATAACTGCTGCCCCAACTTGGAACATTCTGAATGATCATAATTCCTAAATTCAGTTTAAAATTTTATTGTTAATTTTGAGCAGTAAATATAAGTTTAACTAATATGTCAGCCAAAGTTGAAGCTAGTTCAATTTGGGCAAGATCAGCTTAACTGCTGTTGGCGTTTAATGTCATTTCGAATGCTTTTTCCTTAAATGGTGTTTTATCTTAAAATCTTAAAAATTATTCCAATAGCAATACTATATACTCTGAATTATTTCATTTGTGTTTACTATAGTATTATTTTAGTACAGAACACTGCTTAAATACACTACCACTTCATCAACACACTTCTAACTGTCTAATGCCAAGTTATCTTCTTAAGAAGCCGAATATAAACAAAGCTTATTTACAAACGAAAATTCGAATTTAGAATAGTTGAATATTCGAATTATTCTAATAAAACTCCGAGCCCTAGTTTGGACCCCTCTATGATAATAAATATTATCTAACGAATTAACATCACAGCTGTTACCAAAAAAAAAACACATTATTTGTTGTCATTATCGTAACTTGACGTTAGCAATTTGTGTATAAATTGTAATCTATAATCGTGTTAATAAAGGAATCGTATTAAAAATTATGTTAAAATATGCCGGTTTTAACACCGCTAATTGAATAATTAATTAAAAATTTATTGTTACAGCATTGTTTTCATTTCGATATTATCAATGAATCAATTAATAACGATCTTTTTAGACCGTTAAAAAAAGGATAACAATGTAATTTAAAGAAATATATAAGTAAACTTATAATATTAAAATATACATTTTTACTGACTGATAATAAAAATCCAAGTCTTAGTTAGCAACAGCTAGAAATAAAGTTAATAAAAGCGTATTAATTTCCATTTAGGTTATGGATACATCATTGGCACGTGGCTAGAATTCAATGTAACTGCCATTTTTATTTTACTTCGGAGCAATTTCAATAAACACAATGGAAAGCACGTGGTCACAAAAAAAACCAGCTACAAAATTTAACAAGAATCGTCTTTCAGTCTATAACGATAACGGTTTGAACAATCAATACATTTTATTTACAATGTACTCACGTGTATTTGCAGATAACAAAGAGAATTACGTTTGAAATATATAAACATGGGAAATTTGTTATTAAAAAAAGTATATTAAAACTATTAAATCTATATCGTATGAAGAGTGAAATGTGAGCAAATTTATTTAATTTTAATTGTTGAATCAGATATAGCGGAAGATTTTTATATTAGAATGGCTAATTTTGTTTAACACAGGGAAAATAAAAACGTTTACAACAATCCTAGCAATGAGAAAATTGTTTGGGAAGTGAAATTAGACAATAAATATTATTTGTTTTAATCTTAACACAACCTGTAAAATGTCCATGTTTTTCTAACAGTAGGGTGATACAGGAAAAAAATACTTTCAAACATTTATGCTGATGGCTACTGATAAATTTTTCAGGGTTTCTCATTATATTTTTACCCCCAGTTATTTTAATTAACTTCGGGAATCCAAAACAGGGACACAACAGATCCCATTTTTCATAAAGGGAGAGCCCAATAAAATGCACCTTCAGTATTTTAAATGGGTCACACCGTGCATTTTTTTAAATTAATTTATTATAAACTGTCAGTCCGAGTGTCAGTCCTCACACTACAGATGAAAAAGAAAAAGTGGATATATTTTCAATTAGTTTCTTTTTTTAAAGTTCTTTATTAAGGTTACTATGTTTTTGTTACTAATACAGATGTTGATACTCTAAACACATGCTGTCCAGATTGCATGTGACTAAAGCATAATTATTTTTACCTACGACCACCCCTGTAAAAGGTCAATAACACACAGTCCTCAATCAATGTAAGATGTCTTATACTGCACGGTAAAGAAACCGCACAGTTGTATAAGGTAAATCGCACGGCTTCCCTAGCAACCATTTAGTAACTGTCAATAGACATATTTTAAGTTGAATTTCATACTATATATAAATGGCAAAAACATTTATTAGATATAAGATTTAATTTAATATTTTGAGTTATTTGAAATTATGTAGTTTGTTCCTTTCATCAACCCACTTCCTTTATCTGTCTAAATAGATCATAATATAATAATAAATGTATTTAATTACGTCATTAGTTATTTTTATGTAATAAAGTTATTTGTTTTTTAACTTTAATTTTACTTCAGTCAATTTACAAAACCCTTTAAATGTTTAGAATGCACAATGTTTTAATATTACGCGAGAAACCGACTAGTAACACTAAATTAATAAAAAAAACAACAAAAAACGTGTCTCATTACACTACAGCGTTCATTCAAAACCGAAATATTTAAAATATTTCTTATAGATTAGAGCATGCGTCTGACTGTATGCGCAGATGTTATTGTTCAGCAAGTTAACCAATATATTTTTGAAATAAATGTTTATTATGCTTCAACAAGCAAAATAATCGAACCACCATTAATATTTAATAGCTCTACTGTTACTATAAACAATAATTATAATAACTAATATAAAATGGTTAAATGTTATACAATAAAATCATCAAAAAGATCTATTGTTGTTGTTCAAGTATTATTAATAATAACATTATTAATACAAGTGCAACTCGTGCTGTAAAGCATTGTAGATGATTCTTTTGTTTAAAAAAAAATTATTCGGACCAAAAATTTATCGGTTGAGGATTTGGTACAGGCATCCATTACTGGAAGTCAGATGTTCTATGTTCCTTGTCATATATAACAGCTAAATTCCCTGTCACGGATAAGTCTTATAAGTAGGTATACATGAAAAAATTATAGTGAGAAACTTAGTATTCATAATTTATTTTTTTGAGATTATGGTGAATAAACAAGATACTGTAGCTAATTTAAAAAATAGATAAATCAGCCTCAATATTTTTAATGCTTTACATATAAAAATAGGCATGCAAATACATTTTAAATTTAGGTCCCGAGTCGGTCGGAATACCGGCCGGATCGGCAAAATATCCGATCCGGTGCATCCCTAGTCTAGAGTTAATTTAAATCCTTCAGACGGGCGAATCCTTACGAATTTGTAGAATTAGTACCTAATAAAAAATTGCAAAATTACTTAAAATTTTCTTACCAATTTCTGTTCAAAACAGTTGCTCTGCTTTATTTACATGTTTCTATGATATTAGTGATCAGTGCAAGAAAACTTGCTTGTTTAATTAAGTGGTGCGTGAATTGTCCCTCCCCCCTTTTTTAACGTCTTTTTGAAAAACAAATTTTTTTTTTATTTTCTTTATGTCACTAAATAGAGCAAGATTCCAGAGCCACCAAGAGTCACCTATTTTTTAACGGGCGAAATGTGAACAATTGTTACAGTCCTTTCACAATCAACGCGAAGTGACAAAATCTTCTAAAGCCAGTAAACCATAGACGTGCAACTAAGAATAATAATAATAAAAATAAGTCGTCAATAGAGATCCCAAAATAATTAGTAAACGTAAATTCTGATGTTCCATTTTTATATAATATGTTCACCAGACAACTATTTTAAAACCTTTGACAAGAAGGGTTCAATCATCCCTTAAACTCAATTTTAATACCTCGGTGGGAGCGCGACAGCATTACCCAAGCGGATTTGACTGAGTGAGACCGACTGTACCTGTTGAAGCCATGAAAATTGATTGAGAAAATATTTTATAACTTTAAGAATAAAAAATAAATAAATTATGACAACAAAAATAAAATTGACATGTTAATTAAAAAGGCAATTTTTTTAGAGTAATACTTAATAACATTTTCTTAAAATTGAACTTAAAGTTTTTGGAGTTTTTTAGAGATGAGTTTTTTAGTTGGCCACATTGCTTTGCAGACTATATTCTCCAAAGTTGAGAGTCTAAACTATAAAACTATGTGACATCTGGTGGCTCTCGAATCTTAGACTAAAAGGAAAATTAATGTATACACCTCTGGAAAAATCTATAGATGTATATTATATTTTTTTTAATACACCAAACGTCAATTTTTTTCACAAAAGTGCTTATTTATCTCTTTTTGTTATAAATTACTTCGTCTTAATTTTTAAGATGGCATTTTGAGACACAAAAATTTTCTCTACATTATCAACAGATCATATATATGAGCGAGTATATAAGTGACCAAAGTTCAAATGGTTTAAGGAGCCCGTATCCCATGCAATCTGAAACGAAAATGTGTCAATGATTTTTTTGGCCATAAAGTGCAGACATCTCTTAGTAATAGGATAAACTAACAGAAATAATAATAGAATCCTTTCACTAAATTGCTCTATTCATCGGAAAAAATTTTACCTGCTAAAAACACATGTTTTAGGGCTAAAAACCATTTATATAATTCTCATTTCTAGACCTTGCCAGCCAACAAAATATATTTTGTATTTTATCTCGGGAAAGAACGAGGGTAGATCAACATTTAGTAATATCAATAGGTGCTCTAGTAATTATTACTTTTATCTTTAGTTTTTATTAAAAACATTTTTTATTTGTATTTTTAATTCTATATATACCTAATCACCGGTAGGGTAAGTTTATTATTTTTATAAGTTTATGGTTGTGTGTGATTATTTTTAAATCAGTTCTAGGTAAGTGTCAAAAAATTATTAAAATATTATTAACTTAGAGGCGATGCATTTACAAATGACACATTAAAGTGGTCAACATATTTTAATTTTGTAATACCTATTTACTTGCGTCGAAAATTCGGAGACTAGATACTTATGAAAAATAATGATGTTTTCTAGAACGTTGCTGGATTTAAACTAATGTTTTAAAATTTGATGAAGTGCTGCAGAGTACCCACTATTACTACCCGAATGTTAACCCTTCAGGATTATTTGTTGACTTGAAATACGGTTTCTTAGGTGCATCGCCTGATGGTAAACGAATTTTTGTAACTATTATATACATATCAGAGTTTAATAACTTATTATGTTTTAGGTTTAATTGATTCAGATGAACTTGTTGAAGTAAAATGTAAAAGTAGCCACATCAAAAATATTATTGAGAGAGGCCGTAGAAAAGCGTATGGTTCCTTGCTTAAAAATTGAAAATAATGAAATTCACTTGAAGGAAAATCACAATTATTATTATCAGATAAGATTTGTTACTGGCTTTTCATTTTTCTAATTTTTTAGAATATTACAAATTATTGTTTTTAGATACAAAGACAACTCGACATCACAAGAAGAAAAACATGCCATTTTATTATTTATACGGGAGATGATAATCCACTTTTTACCGAAAACATAAATTTCAACGAAACTTTTTTTAACAATATGGTAGAAAAGTTGAGACGATTCTATGAGGATTGCGTTGGGCCGGAAGTTATTTTAAACAGGAGAGGCAAAAGATTAAAATATAAAGATCCACCAGAAAATATTTAAATGTAATAATAATAAAATTATATTTTTTAAATAAAATATTTTGATGCCAGTTTTTCTTTTTACTTAATTCAGAATACCACGTATACAAAATTTACGCTAACATTTTTTTCTCTCAGAAACCTGTGGCCAGATTTCTTCCAAAATTTGACCAAGAAGTGTCTATATGGCCACCAATAATTGGTATTTTTTTCAAGAATTTTGAATTTACAGTTTTTTGTTATTAACAATTTTATAATTTTTATATTTATTTACAACGATGTTTATTCTGTGTCTAATGTTTTTTTAATTGTGCTGGGAAAATGGAATAATAAAAACTTATTCTGTAAGCGATCGCTCGGCACACAAACAATAATTTTATTATTTACCCTCATATATAACTATAGATGGCCAGCCGTACGCTGGCTATTATAATTAAAATTTCTTCAAGATATAACAATGATATAACTGGTCTACTGACAATCAATATCCGCAAATCAGTATTCTTTTTTTCATTTTTCTAATTTGTTTTATTGAATAATTGTTTTGTAAATATCGCAAAATTTTTAAAAAACGTTACATTAATTTATTATACAAAAATTTGTTTTGACTTCGTTAATAAAAAAAAGAAAAAAATATATAGTGCCTAGTTCCATCTATGATAAAAGTTATAAACTAAAGTACAATTATTTCGTCATTAACTACGTCCATTTTTGATCCAAAGTGAAAAAATAAAAAAATGCAGCATGATTTTAGTTTCTAACTATTTCTTAGGTCTGATCTCTTTAGAAAATTCTGATTGGGCTATTTGATAGAAAAATGTTCAACTTAGGAAAGGTTTAGTTTCATTTTAAGAAAATTTTTTTAGATTGTTGTTTATTTATACAAATGTAAAGGTCTAAAATAGTTCGCATTCAACAGCTCTTTTTCAATATTAAACAATTAATTAACAAAAAATAAATGCAATCCTTACCTAAGTTAGACCTTTATATGCAATTTAGTGAAAAAAATAAAACGATTTGAGTTGTAATAACGGAGAAAGTTAGAATAAACTTTTGGTCTGCAGGTGCCATTCTGATGTACAGCGATACCCCGTCCTTAAGAACTTAAAATAACAGTGTAACATCAGAAACAAAAAACAGATTTAATGAAAATTATTTCGAAATTTAAAATAATCGAACGACTAATTTTGTTTTGATATATTTGGCGTGTAAAGCTATAATCTATTTTAAAAACAGAATGTATAAGGCGTCAAAATTGCTAACCGACAGATGTTTACCGTTGGCTTTAATTCACTTTTAAACAAGACTCTCCATTTTAAGATTGGTATTTATACTCACCCAAACGTGTTCATGAGATAATTAGACATCACTTACCTGAAACAAACAAAATTAATTGGTAATTAAAAAAAAATGTTTCATTCTGAATTACTGATTTTTTTTTTTGTTTTCGAGTTCAGTCGTCAATAAAATTGTTACTTTACGTGTTTATCTTTATTAGATGCTTCTTCGGCTAAATAAAGTCAACATTAACGTTTTGTGCAAGTTTTTCTTTCTTGGCATAGACATTTTAGTCATTCAGCCAGACAATTTTGTTTAAGTTAATATAGTCACACTATTTCTATTATATTATATTTTGAATATGTAACAAAATATTTAAAGATACCAAAGTAATATTTTAGCTAAACACCGTATTGTATCAATCAATTAATCAATCAATTATAATGTTTACATGCGGAGTTAAACATAGGGTTTACCCCGAGTTCAATTTCATGTTAACACGGTTCGAGTTGAAAGTGGGTTGACTGGACTCGACTTTTCTGGTTGTGTGGAGTCGAAATAAAGTCTTGTGAACGCGGCTTGAGTAGTTGAGTTGACAACTGGCAACTGACAGTTGTCATTTCAACTATACTTGAACCCTATCTCAAATTAATCGTTCAACCCTGCTTACATAAAAACACGAGTTGAAAAAACTCAACCCAATCTCAACTCAGTCTTTTAATCCTGCATATAAACATGGTAAATATATAAATCCGAATTAACATATTTAACAAATTTTAGAAATAATTATTATTATTTTCGCATTATAAGCTACGAATTTCAGGTACAATAAGAACTATGATTTAATTTGGATTCTGAATCAATGGAATAGTGCAAGGTTAAAGTGAAAGTGCAAGTTGAATGTTAATTTATAATTAATAATTAATTATTTCCCTACACTAGCTTCTACTATATTGTGACCCCGATAGACAATTGACTATTCCAGACAACTCCATATTGCAGTGGATAGATTATGGTGCGATCTAGCGGAACATTTTAAAGGTACCTACGATGTAGAAAACTTGGAAACTGTAATTTTAATGTCAATATTGCCATAGATCTTTCATTGTTTGTGACACAACTTTTCCACTTTGTGGAGTAGTTTAAAACCATCAATTCTACCTTCTGAACACTTATTACTAGTTAATCATGCTTTTGGATAATTAATTTTTATTACACAATATTACGAAGTACCTAATTTTTTTTAAAGTCACTTCTGTTACCCATGATCGGTACCCCTTACCTTACTTAGATATTCAACTATTTCTCATTACATAATTTCACATATGATTCTTATTGTTATGCTTTATTTTTTTTAATGTAAAGCTTGTTTTATATTTTAGCCTGGTGACGGATTCATTAAGAGCCGAAACTAGTCGCTAGCTACTGAATAAAACTGTGTGACATTGACTTGGAATTTTACTTTTCTTTTTTATCTAATTATGTTAATCATCCATCCATTAATTTGCGGTTATATATTTTACACCTAATTAAGTGATTATTCATTCAATATTTTCAAAAGTTAAAGACTGATATATTCTCCCAGGAATATTTTATTATACAATAGTAACATAAAAATAAAAATATGCCATTATTTGTATTAATTCATTTTATAAACATTCTTTAAAAATGACCGCTAGTTCTACAGCTTAAACATTGTAAATAAATATTTTCATTTTATGATAACCTACATTTTGTTACATATTAAAATTAATTAATTTGAATAATAAACAAACTTATCACAGTCAATAAAAATTTATGGTGTTAATATTTCAAGATTGTTTTTGTAATTAGCTGTGGGAATAGAATATGCGTTCCAATTTACATCGCTTACATTTATCAGAAAAACTCTTCATAAACAAACTTAGGTATACTTTTACATAAATCCCAGCTCCTAAAATACGTCTCATTCAATACAAAGATCCTATTAATAACGGGCATCATCTGTTGCTCCCTGTAGAAAAAGGCCTCGAATTTGGATTTCATCTGGTGACCTTATGCATGCATTCTACTGTTGCATTTCCACAAATACCTCCATACAAACACTACACACACACACACACGCATAAGAAATTCAAAACACAGAATATTCGAAGACGTCAGACACCGTCGTCGTGTTGCATCGTCCCGACCAGCCTGGGGGCCATTAGAAAACATATGTTGAGAAAGAATGCTCAAGGTCACTGGTAAGCTTCTTGAATGTGCTCTGCACTCGGCCAGATTCTCGTGCTTTGTCTGAACATGGCCGGAGTAGAAGGGTACGTCTTTCGACGATTTCTTTAATTAATACTCAGTAATATCGATCTTAAGTAATTTGTACTTGAAACCTTAAAAAAAAACTTAAGTTTTTTATTTTAAAAATCTAGTACTACTAAAAATTTGTTATAGACTTTTTCAATATTCTATAGTAGGAAATTTATAGTTTCTAATTAAAAATTTTTTTTGACAGCCGTGGAATGTTTTTTTTGGATTTATGATACCTATTATTTTTATTTGTTAATAATTGCAAGATAGGTTAAATATCATTAAGATATTTATTAACAAATAAATGAAGTAGGTATATTTTAACTACACTTTGTTGAACACCTTGTATAAAATGTATACTTTTTGTTGTAATTGTATAAATAATTTTATTGTACAAGAGAATAATTAAAAAAATAAAATAAATATATCCATTTTATTTTTTACGAAAAGTGATTAAACACTTTGTTTTAAAATTGGAATTTTCGAGGGAATTTTTCCTTTTAAACTGGATAAGCCAAGCTTCAATTATAAAACAAGCTGAACGCGTTTGGTTAGTATAAATGATGTGGACTTTCGTCCAACTTTACACAGGAATAAAAGAAGCTTATGGGATAAAGTTGGGTCACGTTCACAAAGAGAATTATGCGATAAATCTGAATATTTTTTGTTATCAATCGAAGTTGAACTATTGATGATTTATTTGAACTTTTTTAATTTTTAGAACTTTCTAAAGCAGAAGCTTTATTAATTAAATGAATAAACTATAGTTTGGTCCGCCGCTGAGAACTAGCTAAGAGATAGAAGGGCATAAGAATGAAACATTATGAGGTCAAGAACTTCTGTGGTCGGCAGAGACTATTAACATTTCCGAAATGTGTTCATAATTAGTCATCACTGGAGACTTGAAATGGTCTCAGAAAATAACACGTCTTGCCGGGCCAAACGATTACATAAAGATATATTCAATATAATATACTTGTATATACTTGTGTTATATTGAATCTATCTAAATATGCGAAAATACAACTTAGATTCACCCATAATAAGTATAACTTAATTTTAAATTTCATTGTATGTAGGAATAATTATTAAAATTTTGTATCTAAAACTATCTGACCCGGCCATCAATACTGTTAAAAGTATAAAATTTTTAAAAATCATTTTAATGCTTTGTAATGTACATCTTTCGTTTTTCCTTCCGGAGAGAAAGCAAATAGTGCCGGTGGTTTTTCAACTCTCAACTACGTAACATTATACAGGGTGGCACAGGAATTAAGGACCAAAACTAAAAATGTCAGTACCTAGTTCACATAACTTTTTTTCTATGGACCTTCCTCCTTTGTTGAGTTATACGGCTTTAAAGTTATAAATTAAAAATACATTTTTATTCATGCCACCGCGCGTAAAATACTACAAGAAAACCTTTTACGTTCGTACCATCTTCAAAAAGTGCAGGATTTGGATCTAGGAGACTGATGAAGAGGGATTTGCGAAAAAATGGCATTGTCAATTCTCATAATTTACATTTGTTGGCCCATGAGAATCCACACGGCATAATTCAGATACGGCATCAACAAAGGTTTATGGCAAATGCTTGGGCTGTTATAATTGAGGTTATAATTGGAAACCACTTAGTTAATCCATTTCTAATTGATTGTCGTTTAGATGGACAGTTGTATTTAGATTTTTTCCAAACCCATTTAAATTACCTACTAGAAGATGTACACCTATACAAACCAGAATTGATATGTGGTAAATGTACGATGGTGCTCCACCTCATTTTACCATTGTGGTAAGTGAACACTTCAACGTTGCATACCACCAAAAATGAACTGGAGTGCATGGCCCCCACTTAGTCCAAGTCCAAACCCAATGGATTCATTTTCCCGATGGCTACCTCAAAAGTCCGATACTGACTTTCTGCAACTCACTGGTATGGACAAAATAAATGACCTGATGTACTTGATCCAATTTTCATAAAGTTGGAAATTATAGATTTGGAGTTATGAATAAAAATGTATTTTTAATTTTTAACTTTAAAGCCCTATAACTTAAAAAAGAAGGTCCGTATAAAAAAAGGCAGTCCCAAGTTTTGGCTTCGCATTTCTGGGACACACTGTATATAACCTTATTGTAGAAATTATGTGTAGTTGGTGGGTAGTAAAACAAAAGAAAGTAAAGGATTTTGGTTTGCAAAATGCAGAAGATTCGATCTTTACTAAGGTCTTTTTGTTCTAATCAACTTTCTTTCTGATGTCATGTGGAGCAGGGTGGGCTTAAAATTTTCTGAATTTTTTTTAAACAATTTCTAATTAATTTTAAATATAAAATTTATAGTTGATTAAAAATATTATATAATCATTCATTCCCCCAGTATAAAAAAACAAATAGCACCATGTGAGTCTATTAATTATCCATAATACTAAATTAATACTTTAGGGGATATTTGTCAAACATTTCCGTTATTCAGTGTATAAATGATTAATAGAATTAATAGTTTTGAACAGACTCAATAACGTCAAATTGAAAATTCAATACCTATGCGGCATTTTACACCTTCCACGTGTTGTATAGATTGCTACTGCATGATTTCGAAGTTCTTGCTACATATACCTTTTGAAAGTCAATGCGGAGAATATGCATTATAGTAATTGTGCCATATTTTATTAAATAAATTATCAAAATCTCAATGTATTTTCTGAAAATATTTATATTTTGTTGTCTAATTTTTTCAGATATTTCTTTCTTTACGTTAATAAACTTTTAATTATATTTTGACAATATACTTATACTTATTACTTTTCAAATTATTCTATCGACCCATCTATCTTAATTTTAATTTTTACAAGCCTTAACGTTTGTTACAACTGTAAATCTATCTCTAATCCTCCGTTATCGCTAAAGATATAAGAATGAAATTCCTAGAAATGACTTACCCTCTCGACTAGCTACTAACCTTGTGTAGGGTGTATGTTTAACACCAAACGTAGAGTTGGGTTGGGTTATTGGTTCGGTATTATCGGCACGGGTTAAGGGAAAATAGCCACGCTATTTCGGGTACTAAGGGTTTTGTGGTTTGACGTTTTATGGAGTGACGGTTGACATTACCATAAATAATTATAATTCTGCCACGTTAGATTATTTATTGCAAAGCAAAATGATAATAGTGATAATGGTTATAGATGGATTTAATAACACTATTATACCAATCCCCCAGAGTATGATTATATTATTCTTAGTTGGATTAAGATAAATCAAAGCTCTTCTTATTAATTGATACAAAAAATATTTTGGGAAGTTGTGTAGAAATAACTTGAAATGATTATTGCCAGACAAACAAGAAAATTGAACTCTAAAATTAATTTGGTTTGCAATATATCTCTAAATGTATGCAATATATAGCTAAATATGAAATAACGCAATAAAATGTTTACCAAAACAGGTAAGTTTAACCACTAATTATTATTAAATATAACGTCTTAGTCTTATAAGTGAGTAAATACTATTGTACGGCAATTGTTATAGGTCTCACCACATAATAAAAGTGTTGGGAACCAGTCTAAGGATCCAGGCCCTATTTTGCCTATCTGTAGGTTGACTATGGATGTATGAGTGTGTCTGAAGGTGTGCCAATGGGTGTTGTGTGGACTTCCCTGTTGTCTCTGCCCTCCAAGGTATCCGACAAAAGTAATGTGCCTCTGTAGTTGTACCCAGAAATGTAGAAACAATGTAGAAGGTAGAAAGTAGTAGTAAGAAAAGAAGAAAGAAAGTAGAAAAAAAGGTCTGTAAACAAATAGAATGATCTTAGTATTGATTCAATAATACCATGTGGACTTGTAGGTTAAGGAAAGACTTACCGTTGATGGAAGGTGACCTTTAAGTGTGTTGTCCTTTAAAATGCCAGGAATTAAATCCGCAAGAGCGTCTTCTAAATAATATCCTGATACTTAAAAGTGTTTGGTATTTAAAATCCAGAAAACTGCAATAAGTTGTACCCTTGATACACGTTACAATACCATACCTTTTTTCTTAAAGAAAACAAAAAAAGGAAGAATCAACAATCCAAAATTTGTGACAAGTCTCTGCCTACCATCTACTAAAACCAAAAATCCCAAAGACACAGAGAGTATATTTTTAGATTTATGACAGACAAAAGGTGAAGTGGTACCACTAAAATGTCAAAATGATATTGTTAAGAGCATAAAAGACAAGACAAATCAAACTTCTTAGGAAACTGTATCTGGGTAGGTTTTATTAAAGAACCACATAACCAATTAGTTAACAAGAATTAGACAACAAGAAGAATCTTAAACCTGTAACAGCTCTCCCCTAACTACAAAAAGGTTTTCCTTAAGAAAACTAATAAAACTATAAGTTTTTATAGAAGAACTGCAAAACCAATTAATTAACCAATCTATTTTTAGGATCTTGGACAACATAAAGAAGAGTGAATATTAAACCTGTAACACGTTACCTGTAAAAAAAATAAGCATTCTGTATATATTATGTAGGTATAAAGCCTGCCTTTTGATCAGACGTTATATAGGCTTATTTTTTATTGACAAGCCTTTTTGTTACCTACAACGTTCTTAATCTTCACATATTTTCAAAAATTTTTATCCTTTTTACATTTAGTTAAAATCAATCCGTTATGACGTAGGTAATCATCCTGTTTTAGGTAACAAATCCAACTGTGGTGTATTCATCAGTTTCATTTTATGGAATATTTTATTTACGGCTATATTATCGTGATCGTGTATGTATATATCTACTTTGTATGTAAAGCTTTTTTGCAATACCTCACAAGTATATCCGTGGAATATTTAAATATATTCTTAGTAACATGAGTCAATTGACTATGAAATGAAAACTTAGTTGGTGTTTTCATGGAATTATTAGACGGTTAAAATGTAAAAATACTGAATTATATCAATTTTAATCTTGTTGCCAGGATACATTTAATTTAAAATTACAATTCTGTTTCTTTGATTTTATATTATAAGAAATTTATCAAAATTCTAGATAGTTTTCTTTTACTATGAGGATTTTACAACGAACTAGAAATTCGTCGTATTTCATGATTCATGGATTAAACTCTCTGATAGTTAATTGCAAGCCGATAAAGGAAACTTACTATACCTGTCGCGATAAATATATTCAACTAACACTAAAAATTGTACAAAAACCTTGACTAAGACCTTGTAAATTGTGAGTAACGAGTATATCAGATTAACATCAACCAGACAACCTGACCTTTTTATCTGCTTTAAAGCAGAAACTTAAGTTTTGCCTTATCTTTTATTTTTTAGTTTATGTAAATTGTTTAAGATCGTGAACTTTTCATACAATCCTTTTGATTCATGCTATTTTTGTTATACATATTTTAAAGAGATGTTTAACAGGATTATTGTATGGACATGATTTAAATAGAAACATTTGGAAAATGATTATTACTGCATATTTAAAACATTACACACTCAACTTCTTGTTTCAATT
This sequence comes from Ophraella communa, assembly GCA_035357415.1. NCBI lineage: Eukaryota > Metazoa > Arthropoda > Insecta > Coleoptera > Chrysomelidae > Ophraella > Ophraella communa. The sequence goes on along the minus strand of CM068983.1, from coordinate 14,831,831 downwards.
TAAATAACACGTGGAGATCAACTTCTGTACATATATGCATATTTATACTTTTTGGAAATATGTATGTATAGTAGAAAAAATTGACCTTTACCCTGACGTCACACTTACAAACCTCGCGAAATGAATCGGAGTCAAAATTGAATACTGTTACTTTGTCGTGTGCAAGTGGTGTCGGGTTTGAAGTTTTTTATAGAATTTATTTGAATGCAAATGATAAAATGCTTTGAACAAAACTCGATGTATCAAAATATTGACAGTTGCCTTGAGAGGTCAAAATAACACCGAATACGGAACTACGAATAGAAATGAAAGCAAATATACTCCCGCCAAAACTAATTAATATTTTTAACACAACCATAGGATGGCGCTGATCGTTGCGTCTACTCATTTTAATTGTTCTATTTTTCGGAAGAGGTCTCTCTACTAATACTATTAACGACAATACTTTTTAATTTAACAGATCTGTATCAATCTGTATTTGGCGAGAAACAGTTTTAAGAAAATTAAGAAAAGAGACAGTAGTTCTGAGAATCAGGAATAGAGCAGGAGTTTTGTCTTCAGTTTTTTTAGTTTTGTTGATGTATATCATCTTTGTGCTTCCAAATAATTCTGTCCTTCAAACTATCAACCCCTCTTATCTAAAAGGAAATGTTGTGTACCTACCGGTGTGAAGTTAGCGGCCAAATTTCCAGCGGCCGAATTTCCGAAAGTACCCGAATGCCAGTGGCGGCCGTTTCATATCATCAAATGCCGTGCCTTTAAAATCGGCTGCCGTAAATCTAGACTACCGTTGTCAATCCGCGATTTATACGCAAAAATGCCCTTGTATACTTGATATACTTAAGAACTAGCTACTGTTGAGACGTTATTACCTTGCAGACAGTTTACCAACAAAAAAACCTCTAACAAGGTGAGTCCACCCGTATTCTAGTTTCGAAAAAAGGCCAAAAATGCTACTTATAGAAATAAAACAGTCAGGCCTTAAAAAACTAACCTTGGAAAAAAAAGAGGTAAAGTAGTTTCTAATGTTCAAATAATAGAATTAAAGACCTAATTAAAGATAAAATAAAAAAATTGTCTTCAAGAAATAATATCCTTTAAAATATAAAAAAACCTGAGTAAAATTAAATTTAAATTTTTCTTAGTAAAAGTATAATGAAAAACATAAAAAAACTAAAGAAACCTAAAAAACATTCCTTATATGTTAATAGCTTCCTATATACCGAATTTCATTTTGGCTTTCGATTTGTAAGTAGCATTTTTGAATTTTTTTATATTTATTCCTGATTAAGGGTGGTTTCCCCCTGTTAGACGGCCTGCAAGGAACTGGCGTTTTAACAGTAGCAGAGGTATGTTAATAGCTTCCTATATACCGAATTTCATTTTGACTTTCCATTTGTAAGTAACATTTTTGAATTTTTTTATATTTACTCCTAAATAAGGGTGGTTTCACCCTGTTAGACGGCCTGCAAGGATCTGGCGTTTTAACAGTAGCAAGGATATGTTAATAGCTTCCTATATACCGAATTTCATTTTGACTTTCAATTTGTAAGTAGCATTTTTGAATTTTTTTATATTTTTTCCTGATTAAGGGTGGTTTCACCCTGGTAGACGGCCTGCAAGGAACTGGCGTTTTAACAGTAGCAAAGGTATGTTAATAGCTTCCTATATACCGAATTTCATTTTGGCTTTCCATTTGTAAGTAACATTTTTGAATTTTTTTATATTTACTCCTAAATAAGGGTGGTTTCACCCTGTTAGACGGCCTGCAAGGAACGTTTTAACAGTAGCAGAGGTATGTTAATAGCTTCCTATATACCGAATTTCATTTTGACTTTCAATTTGTAAGTAGCATTTTTGAATTTTTTTATATTTTTTCCTGATTAAGGGTGGTTTCACCCTGTTAGACGGCCTGCAAGGAACTGGCGTTTTAACAGTAGCAAGGATATGTTAATAGCTTCCTATATACCGAATTTCATTTTGGCTTTCCATTTGTAAGTAACATTTTTGAATTTTTTTATATTTACTCCTAAATAAGGGTGGTTTCACCCTGTTAGACGGCCTGCAAGGAACTGGCGTTTTAACAGTAGCAAGGATATGTTAATAGCTTCCTATATACCAAATTTCATTTTGGCTTTCGATTTGTAAGTAGCATTTTTGGCCTTTTTTCGAAACTAGAATACGGGTGGACTCACCTTGTTAGAGGTTTTTTTTGTTGGTAAACTGTCTGCAAGGTAATAACGTCTCAACATTAGCTAGTTCTTAAGTATATCAAGTATACAAGGGCATTTTTGCGTATAAATCGCGGATTGACAACGGTAGTCTAGATTTACGGCAGCCGATTTTAAAGGCACGGCATTTGATGATATGAAACGGCCGCCACTGGCATTCGGGTACTTTCGGAAATTCGGCCGCTGGAAATTTGGCCGCTAACTTCACACCGGTTGTGTACCTACATGTACAAATCGTGAAGGCAAAATGCATCGTGTTCCAAAAAATGAACCAAGTGTGTTTAGTGAGTGGATTTTAAAGATACAGTCTTTAAATTATAAAGAATTGCCAGTTAAAGACATTTATAAAAAATATGTATTTTGTGAGGAACATTTTTCTAGTAACTGTAAAGTTTTAGGTACCAAAAGAGGTCTTATAAGAACAGCAGTTCCAACTTTAAATTTACCTGGTAAGTGAATAAATCAAATTGTAATTTATAAAGAAAGAAAACCTGTACTAGCAGATCATGCAAACGTTTTTATGCTGAAAGGACTGTATAAACAGTGGAAGCAACCGAAGGACCTTATAAATCCATGGCAGTAAAAAATTTGCTTAAGGTTCTAATCTGCAAATGTCAAAGTATAGGTTTGAAGGTAGTATCGACAGTTTGTGACCAAAGTGAAAATAATGTCGGAGCTATTAGACTGCTAATGAGTGAAACGAAGGAGGAATACTTAAAAAGAAAAGAAGAGAATAGAAATTTTGGTTTTGTGATCAATGACCAAAAAATTATTCCCATATTTGATGTCCCTCATCTTTTCAAGTGTTTGAGAAATAATCTTTTGAAAGCAAAATAAATAAATAGATGATCATTTTTTGATTGTAAACATATATATTTACTTTAGTTTCGTTGAAATGTAGCTGTCTATTTTATCGCAGAGTACTTCTTATTGACAGATAGATGGCACTAGATATAAATTTAAGGAATCTGTATTATCTACAATACTTTTTAACATAACCGCTGCTACTCGATGTCGCATACGGATCTAGACAGTAACTAGGTTCTTGCCATTCTATTCGTAGTTCCGTATTCGGTGCAAAATAAATTCTTATCAATACAACCATTTAAACGTTTTTGGCTCTATCTCTTTCCAACATTCGAAGGTCATAATTAGAGTTGAAAAGAACGTATGTTATTGCTTGATAGACAAGTGTACATAATTGTTCTCGTAATTGTTTCATGTATTTCTATTAGCAGAAAAGGATGAGGTTTTTGTTCGCTGTTAATAGCGACAGTTTTCTGCCATTTCCAAAAAGAAAATTTAAAAATATAAAAAAAAACGATAATCTTCCACCCTAATTACTTTCTTTGAATGCACTAAATATTTTACAAACCATTATAATATTGAAAATAATTATAATAAAAAAAAGATTTGAAGGTTTTCTGGAAATATACTAATTTAATAATTACACTTGATTAACTTTCTTATTGAACAATAATATATTAATAATAAATTGATAATAAACAAAAATTAATAAATAAGGATTGTTATATGGAGCAGATTAGATGTTTAAAGAAAGAAAATACCTGGTATTGAAGAGTTTTAGAGAAAACAACTGGAGTACAAGGAAAAAATGCAATTAGAGGACAAGAAAAAGGACAAAGCTAAGGAAAAAAGGAGTAAAGGACAATAAGTGGTAGATTAGGTTAGTTAATGTAGACAGAAAGGAAGATAAAAGACTGGAGACGGAGTGAGGTTTTTGCAGATAAACCTGGGAAAGTGTAGGGTTGCGCACGATATTTTGAATGAGGTGATTGTTAGGAGGCAGGTAGGTGGATGTGGTGCGTGGATCTGAGGTGAATGCAAAATATGTTAAAAAGCAAGGAAGAATTATGGATGATTCAGAGGAGGTGGGAATAACAGTGGTGGAAAACGGACTAAGAGTAGACGAAGTGAGAAAGGAAAGTGGATGAGTGGTCGTGCGTATAGAATTCTTGGCGGTGTACACCGTGACAATTTGCCCAAATGTAAGTCTAGAGGAGTATGAAAGATGCATGATTTTTCTGGAGAACGATTTGAGGGTGTCAACGGGTTAACGGTGCCTAATGTGAGGGGGGATGGAGGTCCGTCGTATATAGATGTGACTGCATGTGACGAATGGCTTGAAAAAAAGAATCAGTAGCTGGAGGGTGATGGAGCTTGAGCTTGCATAGGTACGTGGAGAAAGACATAAGGAATATGGAAAAAGAGGTTGCAGGAGGTAGAAGGCAAAATTGGACGAAGACCGAGGCGAGGAGAGACTGAGGAAGAAAGTAGGTGAGGGGATAGAAAAAGGAAAAAGGCATAATGTGAATGATTTGTATGAAGTGATAGAAGGCTGTAAAAGGGACATGAAGTGTGGCAACAGGTGTGTATGGAGGGCTAATAACATACTGAGATATATTTAAAATAAAATCAACATTTAAAATCTAGCGAGAGAGGTAGCAAACCATAACACTATGTTAGTTTAATTGTGATAAAATTTATCTCAAAATATTAGCAAAAATACACAGATATTTCAAATATTTCATTTGAAATATGGAAATCTTAACTTCTGACTGGCAATTTCGTTTAATTATCATATTAATGTCGGTTCATTAGCTTTAAAAAAATGTTTACTTCTTAATTTTGCAAAAAAACATTAATTTAAGCTGATAATATGCTGAATAAGTGTAATGACCTTATAAGAACCATAAGTATTGTTAGATTTCTAGCAATTAAATAAGTGGAGACATTATCTTTGTGTCAAAAAACAAAATATTTCCTTTACATTTATCTTACTAATTTAAATATATTAAATTGCATTAAATATTAAGTGCGTTAAACAAAGAGCTTTTTAACAAAACTTCCACGGCTATTGAAAAAATTAGTTTTTTTAGTTCAATGACAGCTGTTTCCATATATACTTTCATCATCAGATTGACATATTGAAGTTACATTTTGTTTTATGGGATAGCTATTGACATTGATTGTGTGGTGTTAAGACTAGAGGACTAGACTAAGTACCAACGACATAAGCCAAGATATTATTAGCTCTAAGCCAATAAAACCATGATTAATTTGTCTATATAGATCAGTGTAACAGTACAATAGTGGAGATCTTCTAAGATTTATTTGTTCATTCATTTCAAGTTCCCCAAGAACTTGAACAATTTCAGAAGTAATATCTTCAGCAACATCAGCATTAATGTCATGTAAAACAAAAAATAATATTGGTACACAATTGAAAAACCGTCAAAACAAAATTACCCAAATTATAAAAAAATCTGGTGTTTATAAAATTAATTGTCCAAAATGTAATGCTGTATATAGGTCAAACAAAGAAATTTTGAAGTAAGATTAAATGAACACTTAAGAGCAAATAGATTACAACAACAAGATAAGTCCAACTATGCAAAACACCTACTGGTGACTACCTATTTGTGATAAAACAAAATTTAGATTTTCTCGAAGAACATGAAATAAAAATACATCTAGCAGATCAGCAATTTATAGTTGTTAATGAACAAATAAATCTTGGCAGTTCTCCACTATTTAACTGTTTACTTTGATTAAGCCTTCATTTTTTACATAGATAAAACATACATGTAACACAAATATATTAAGTTATATAGTTTTTCCTGGTTTTTCTATAACATTGCACAGTTATACTGATCTTACTGATATTATTATTATTATTATTACTTCAATATGTTAATGATGATGTTGGATAATATATCAAAACAGCTGTCATTAAACTAAATAAAAGTGGAAGTTTTGTTAAAAAGTTCTTAGGTTAATGTTCTTAATAGGATGGACTGTCACATAGTAAGCGTTAGTACAATAAATATGATTAAATATTAACTAGGTACTCGACTAGGTACTTTTTTAAGATATATATTTTAATGGGAGTTGGACAAGGCAATGATACATTTTTATTTGCATCATTATCACCATCAAAAGCTGCTCATGTTTTATTTCTGAAATTGTTTTCTACATTACAGAATCAAAACGATTGAAATCGCATACGTAAGCCTTCATTTGAAATATATAACATCCTTTGTTTGGAAACGTTCTTCAAGAATTCCAATCTCCATAAATACATATGCAAATATGTATTTATTTCAGTTTTACATTCCTTACATTGCAACATCGTCTGTCATGTTAATATGGAATTATCGGACAGAGTTCACCCTGTTCACATTTAGAAATATCCCAATCGAGGGAACAGGTATTTTTATTTTTTAGTTGCCAACAGCAGACCAGACAGACAAAACGAACAGAATCCTTACATGTACAAGAGCAGGAGAGCAAAGAACAAGAGATCGATGTCTTGACTGGTATTCGTAGAATAAAGAAACAGTCCATTCATTATCAATGTTGTAAATTTTCACAACAGGTAGAAAATGACGCAGTGGAGGTACGGATCGTACATTCTACATTTTTTATTGTAATGCGGAGAACAGGAGTGTATGAAAAATAATTTAAATACAAAGCTAAGATTTTAGGTATCAGGTTATATAAATGTATGAGAGAATTATGAAAGTTCAAAGATCGCTATTTAATGACACGTTGCTCGTACTTGGTTTATGCGTAGTGAATAACTAAAAAATATATATTTTTGGTCAATTATGTCACCCATGTACCAACAACTCGACATCATGTCTGTGTTAACGATTCTATAAGTGTAATTTTGATACGATCTTTTTTGTTACGATAACGTATAATAAAAAATTTAACAATTTCGTTACCAAATAAACATTTCAAATAATATGATTATTGTAATAATTTTTTCCCCTGGTTTTTATAATGTTATACATGTATTTCCTATTCATTCTCACGATAGTCTATATAGAAAGGACAAGGAGTAATAAATCATTCATTTAAGTAGATTTCATAGACGTACCAAAATATATTTTAAGAGGGTATACCGTAAGGTACATTTTGTATTGAACGAATGAGTTGCAGCTATGCTAAAGAATATACGATTTAGGTCAGAGGTAACGGGATGTACTAATTTTAATAAAAAAAAAGTGATAGAGGTACATTAATTTTAGTAAGTTTGATAAAGAAAGGCAACACAGTTTATTCATAATAGAAAACAAACCAATCTGCAACAATAATTATTTTATATATTTTTGTTCTTTTTGTAAGAAGATTAAATAAAACTTTGAATATTGTTACAAATAAATTGCAATGAAATATATTTTTTAAAAATTAATTGAAGTCAAGATAGCAAGATATCGTTACAATTTTTATTAAATTCAAAGAAGCAAAATGAATATTTTCTATTTGTATTACTCCTATATGTAGTGTTTGGGGAATTTTTCTCAGAAATTTTAAATGGCAAGTGGCCTACTGTAATCGGCTTAATACGATTACACCTATTTACAGATTATTCGATTATTGAGAGGGATTTTCCAAACAACCCAGTTTATCGGGAATATTATTTTAAAAGAAAGTAGGTACATTAAATCAGTACTTAGTATTAGTTCTTTGAGTAAAGTTGTATGAAGTTGTATGGTTTTCATAATATTGTAAACAGTTGGAATATATTTAAAACATTTGTTGAATGTTAATTGTGCAAGTACCAAACAATGTCGATAAGCCAAGGACCATCTAAACGACCAAAAACAGGTCCATTATCATTAAATGAAAAAACTCTGATATTGAATTGTTATATATCATTGAAAAACAAGGATCCAAGTACAAGTGTTGATGATATTGTGGAATTAACGGCTGCTATGTTGTGTGTTGCTAATTCTACAATTTATAGATTACTAAAAGAAAGCAAGAATGGAACTCTTCAACCCCCTAAAACTCCTTCACGCCGAAAACCAATTGAGATCGATGAGTCATTAAAATAAAGGCTAAGGCGTAAAGTCCATGGATTTTACTTACGAAAGGAAATTCCAACACTTGACAAAATTATGACATCAGTGCAAGAAGATACGGACTATACAAAATTCTCCAGAATGACATTATGCAAACTTTTGAAAGATGTGGGTTTCAGATATACAAAACATAATAGAAAATCTCTCTTGATAGATAAACCGGAAATAGTTTTTTTGGAGAAGAAACTATTTAAGAAGCATTCGACATGCCAGAGAACAAAATTTGAAAATCTTCTACTTAGACGAAACATGGATAAATGCTGGATATACAGTTTCCAAATCTTGGCAAGATGAAAACATTAAAAGCGGAAGGCAGGCATTCGTGGAAGGTTTGTCGTTAGGTTTGCAGCCACCATCTGGAAAAGGAAAAAGACTTATTATTGTCCATGTTGGAAGTTCTGAAGGTTTTGTTGATGGTGGATTATTAACTTTTATTTCAAAACGCACGGAGGACTATCACGAAGATATGAATGGGGATGTCTTCGAGGAATGGTTTGTTCAAATGTTGGATTTGATTCCAAAAGGGGCTGTTATTGTTATGGAAAACGCAAGTTACCATTCACAGTTACGAGAAGCATTGCCCACAAGTCGTTGGCGTAAAGCAGAGCTTTTGGAGTGGCTTATTTCGAAAAATATTAAGTTTCCAAAAGTTCCACTAAGAAAAGAACTTTACAGAATCGCAAAAATGAACAAGAATAAATACAAAACCTACATTGTGGAAGAAATGGCTTCTTCTCGTGGTATATCAGTTCTTCGACTTCCCCCTTATCATTGTGAACTTAATCCCATGGAATTAATATGGGCTCAGGTAAAGGGGGAATTTGGAAAAAAATACTACTTTTAAAATAAACGATGCTGTGAAATTGTTTGAGAGTGCTGTAAGTCATGTTAGTAAGGAAAATTGGACAAACTGTATCGAGCATGTTATCAAAGTAGAGGCAAATATGTGGAAAATTGACAATATTTGTGATAATTTAATCGACCCTATTATTAAATGTCAACAACGATTCTTCCTCTTCCGAGTCGGATATAGAATAAAATGTAACTAATAAATGTATTCCATTTTATTATATTATAATTTAAATCGTATTTTTTTCCCAAAATACACACCACTGCATTGCGTTATTGCTTAACTGCTAATCCTTTAACAATGAAGAAACCCTAAACTTTGCTACAACTGAAACAAATACGGGGTCGATCTACCTGATTTTTAGATTTACGGAAGAAATGTAATTTAAAGTAAGAGATTTATCAAAAATTTCATGGTGCTCCCTGTAAAGGTTTTGCATACTTAATTAGGGTTTATTACTCATCGTACTTTTTGTACATACTATAACTCCTACATTTGGTTTTTAGAGGTTTTTATATTTAAAAAAAAATCACATAAGGCCATCAAACGATTATTATTTAAAAGACCTCCAGTACTATCAGTCAAGAGTCCCTATTATCTGCATACCGGATGTTATTATGATTAGTTCATAAATGTGACATATTTTACTCCAATGTTATATGTACATAATTTTACTAAGTAAAAAGTTAGTAAACATTTCTGCAAAGTAATATGTTACTGTTTGCAATAAAAATCCGCGTTTCATTTTTATATGCATACTTTGACATTAGTAGGTGTCTATTATGTTATTTTTCTGTATGTTTTTAAAGCAAATTAAATGTAAATTGTTTTTTTTTCACAGTCCAGATAACTATAAAAATAAGATAATAATATATATATAATAAAGAAAGGAAAGACCAATGTCAATGTCACACAAGTATATAATATATATATAATAGATTTAGGGTCGATTGCATAAACGCTTGTCAAAGCTCTGTTACTTACCAACGTGTTGTCTTGAATTTTTAAGAATAACTTGGTTAGTCGACGTTGATTTTTAAGCTACGTTGTCACATTTCTTAGAGTGAATAAGTAGACTAAACTTTGGAAAGACGAAAATTGTATGTGTTTAAAATTTAAACGGACTTCGTTGCTTATGTTTTGTTACTGATTAAACTAGATCCTTAACAGAATGATATTTAAAGAGATATTGTTTAGGTCGACAACATCGCACCGTCAACTTCATATAAAAATCAATAAATTTGAAATGCCCACGCACGCGCTATCGTTGCACATACACTGTTAGCTAACAGAGCTTTAACAACCGTTTATGCAACCGGACCTTATATATAAAAATAATGGTATGCTGTAAAGTACACTTATTTATTTTTGAGTTTGTTAAAATAAATCATCCCGTCCTAATTATGAGAAATGTTTACATAGGGAGTAGTTTATTTCTTTTTAAGAAGTTCTATAAGACATGCAAATAAAACAGTTGCATTTTAATAGATTAATTAATAAATATATTACATTTGAAATAAATCTTCAGAAAAAAAATTAATAATAGCCAATAGGGACTCACGAATGACTTTCCTTCCACTATTTCACTTATACAGAATCGACACGGCACTGCTGCATTTCAATTTCACATTTTATAATCACTTCTGATTCCCAAACCTACATTCTTAATAATTATACTTTGTTATTATTATTCTCAATCTAAAGTATTTTATTATAAATTTATTTTCAAACTCTTTTTGTTTCCAGCGACTGCTTCAACACCTTACTTTTTGTAAACCAAAATACATTTAAATTTCATTGTGTTTTACTGTAAATTTACGAAGATCATATAGTAAATATTAAAGAGTAATTAAACATACAATGGTCTAAAATTAAAGTAATAATTATATAGTTAAGGATTTAAAAGAAAATACAAATGTTTTGAAATTTTGATATTACAAACGGAAGTTTATGAGATAATTGCGGTTAATGCGGTAAAACTTACACGTGATGATTAAATTCAAAAGACTCAAAATGTAATCAAGAATTGTTTCATAACCCGGTTTTATTTTTAACTAAAAAACAGGCTGTTATCTTCATTTCTCTACTTCCAATTTTTTTATGTTGTAAATAAAATTTGTTCTCTAAACTAAAGATTTATATATATACAGAATAACTACTTTTCCTTTACTAAATTGAATTTTTATTTAGATATTTACATCTTGTAAATCAGGTCAAAGAAAACCCTCGAGAAAACCTAACCTTATTTCTAAAACTTGCAATTTTAACATTGTGTGCTTTCTGATGTATTATTTCATTCCATTTACTATGTTATTTAAAAATAGAGTTTTAAATAAGTCATTGTTTTATATAAGATAAAAATAAGTAGATGCATTGTCTATCATATTTCAGTTGTTCAGAATCACACTAATATATATTTTTGTTATATTTTAGTCTTGCAGTTCATTTTTAAGTACATATAAACTATACCTGAATTTCCAATGCCGTTGGGTATCTGTATTTATATAATTTCAAAAGTGAACTTTAAAATGTGTGGAATTCCATTAGATGTACCAATGAATCCATTTTTATGTTAAAACAATACTATTGCACTTTCAGTATTTCTATATGTATTTATTTAAAAGCAATTTTCAAAGTACCTAATCTCAAAAATATTTGCTCTTTATATGTTGTTTTAATAGAATCGTTGATAAAACTTGCTAGACAGTATTTATTCATTGGACATTGTCAAATTTGTATTTTATAGTATTTTTATTTTCAACTGTATGAATAATAAACAAACACTATAATTAAGACAAATAATACAAACATGTCATCACCACCAATATCAACCTAATCGATTAAATATTTTACTTGGTGTAGTATGAGTTGCATGGTTAACTTGATAAATTCCGACTTATCTTAATTAATTTTAAAACACGGCAACATCACAATTATGACGTGTAAAGTTTTTTGTTTTGCGTTTTCTATAGTTGATAGTGTTTTTTAATCATGTTTACAAATGCATTTAAACTATTTATTTTGAATTATTCCATATATTTAAATAATTATAATTTTTTATAAAAGATTCCTTAATAGTTAAGTCTATAGTTTTATATACAGTTACATAATATATACATATCAAATACTATAGTATATAAGTAACTAATTTAACCTGTTGAATCTTTATTGTTATTAAAAGAACAGAGTAATACAGACACAATGATAAGTTTGTTTAAAATATAAATATTTTTAAAGTATTAGTAATTTAAAAAAAAATGTTTTAGAAAACCCTGCGAAACATTTAATTTAAATATGAATTTGAGATTTTACTTACTAAATATAGGACTGTTGTAAAGCTTACCTAAAACAAAAACAAAAAATTAGTAAAAGAAAATAAAACCATTTTTTAAAACCAATTAAATAAAAAAAATTATATATAACTTGATCAGACCTATTTAAAAAATTATTTGTTTATAAATGTTGTAGGTACAATTAAGTACTTTAAAATACAATGTAGTATTATCAATATTCTTAAAAAATGTTTTTCTTATTTATTTTTACTTTTAAATAAACCATTTCAATATCAAACATTGGTAAAAAAATATATATTTTTGTAAATTGTAAACAAGTGGGTGTAGAGAAAGTGTACACGTAATTTTAGTTATAAAACAATGAATCCCACGTAATATACTTATTACAAATAACCAATTATGTAACACTTCAATTTACATGAATAGTGGTATTTTTTTATTTTAATGAAACAGTCTACGAATTTTAAGATCTAGATTTAATTACACACACTTAGTACATCGTATTATTTACAATGGTGTATCCAACTATTTATTTATTCAATTAAAGTAGGTACCTCGTAAGGCCCATAAATATACTAATGACAGAAAGTAAGGTTAGATTTTTTATGTACCACTGAGCAGAAATTGAGCAGGAGCAAAAGAACCATTTCACAAAGAATTTTTTAGTATTAATTATTGAATTAATAATCAATTCTTTAAAATGTATTAAATGCTTTAAAAATAAATACAAATAAATAAACACTTTTGGTGTATAACAATAAAAAGTTGCATATTACAGAAAAATTAATTAGAAATTATCTAAAAGATAATGACGACACATGGTAGGATTACCGTGATTAATATGTTATTTACTATTCGATTATGATTAAATAAAATCAATAAAAAAATCAGATATGTATCAAAACATGTACAAAGATTGAAGATAACTATTGGATGGAGCTTGTTGGGCACAACTAGGTGCTAAAAATGTATGAGCTTTGACATATCTTAATTTGTAGATAGTATTTTAATTTGTACATTTCTTGTTTATTTGATTTGTGCATGTTAATTTGATAATTTAACTATTTAATTCATGAAGTACTTATTGTTTAGTAGGTACACATTGTTTAGGCTTGACAACAACCAATGGACACATTTTTTAATAAGCTTAATTGGTACTAATATAAATTAATAATACATTTTGCAAATCCTTGTTTTAACCTTTGTATGAGTTGAACAACCTAACAGAAGGTAAATAATCTTTTAAGGTCATTGTCACAATATAACATTAAGGTTCATTCTCCTGTCGTTAAAATTATATTGAAATTGCCAGCAATGATTATAATCCATAACAGAACAGCTAGTTGTTTGATTGCTATAGACAAGTCTTTTGTTTTATGCCACTTTCAGGTTTTCGTTGCATACCAACATTTATTTTAAATTAGCGAGTAGTATTTTAACTTTAACACTATTATCAACAAATTAATCGTATTTATACAATTTAATTACGAGAATATTATAAAGGAAGTTACCTTAGTGTAAGTTATGTATCACTAGCTACTATTTTATGGGTCTTGTGAATGTTAAGAATGTTTATCATTAACATAATTTTATTTCTTTATACAATATATTATATTATATAAGTATACAAGTATATTATATTGTTAATAGCAAAACTATGTATAGTATTGATATTTTGAAGAAAATAGTTTTTATTTTAGAATAAAATAACATATGGACAACATAACGTCCATAATTTAGGGACTTTCCATAAATTATAAACAAAAATGTTCATTTTTAAACGATTTCCATTAAAAGTAAAGCAATAAATCCTAAAAACTGTAATTTACAATATTGATTGGAAGATAGTTTCATATATCAACCGCTAAACCGGTGAATATCGAGTTATTTTAAAATCTACAAAAAACCTATTTTTTATTTTAAATATGTTTAACAAATACTAAATACGTATCATTAATAATTTTTATTTCTTCCTTGGCAATTTTATCAAAAATTCTCACGTCCATAATTGAGTCAATAATAATATTTAAGTTTAGAATATAACTAACCGTTCTGTCCTATCTACATATTTATATTTTTTGTGCAATATTCACATTTATCTGTATATAAACAAAATAAGTTCAAAAACCCAGTATCAATAACGTATAATGAATGTATTCTACATAATATGAGTATTATGATATTTATGCATTTAACAGTGCGCTTTAATAAATGTTTAAGAACTAAATATGTCCATTTCACGTGGGTCAAAACATCATTCAAGTCGAACGATTAATATTAAATTTTTGCGGTGAGCTTTTGTTTCCCGACGATAACTAACAGCTGAAAATAAAATTCGGTTACGCCAGGTGAAACAAATTACGTCACTGTAGGAGACATACAATTTACGGAAGTGCTTATTACTATCATACAATGAATAATTATGGATCTGTCAATAGTGAGCTACAATACCCCCTTAAAAAAAGAAGCTTGGAGATTAAAGGCAACCGTTGTATGTGTATGTATTTAAATTTAGCTATAGTTAGCACAAGCAATAAAATAAAAAGGGAACTTTTAGATTTTTCTCAAAATAATCCATTATAGCTAGTATACTCCAATATAAGTTTCTGAAAATTTTAATAAAATTTAAGAGAAGTAAGTACAATGTATGTATAACAAATATTAATAAATTACTATTAAGAACTTCTGTTAAACTAAATAAATAATAAACTGTTCAATCAACATATCTGACAATTGAAATTGGTTGTGGTAACCTCTACTTTGTGGAAGTTCATCTTACTAAGAACAATAAATAACTGAACGGTTGAACCAAACTTCCACTATTTATTAGAAAAATACGTTTTAAAATGTAATTGCATTTCAAAACGTATTTTTTTCGAATAAATAGTGGAAGTTTGATTCAACAGTTCAGTTATTTCTCGAGTTATTTATTGTCCTTAATCTGACAATTGGCTAAAATTTGAAAATTTTCTCGTTTTGTTATTTTTTTAAACCAAATAAACTGGATGAATGCTAATTTCTTATCCAATATTTAATTACTTGGTATATCAATGGTGAGATCAATTGTAGGGGCAGTGGAAACTAGTCCATTTGCCACAGATTTTTCCAGTATCAAATGTATTAACCAATTGGGACTATCAACAAGTTTATATTACATATATTGCATATAATAATTGATGATATACCAGTTTGTATATTTATTTGTTTCCAATTGGGTGCAAATACATTATATTTACTGGAAATTTGTATATTGATCTGAATATTACTCGGAATATTAGATAAATGGTGTTTATCTTAAAACAGTATAATGTAATAATATGCATAAAATTATAAAAATAGAAAAAATATCCCATTTTTTGACATAAGGCCAAAGCATATCCTCAATTTAGTACTGAGGCTTATTGGGTTTTTAAACAGCCTTTTATAAAAACGTTCGCCATGAAATATGTACTATCCAAATTCCAAAATGTACTTTAAAATTCAAAAAATTATTAGTGTGTTTCTTCAAAACTGAGTAAGCGTAATTTGTCATGTATGCATGTAAGAAAAATGGGTCAAAAAATAGGCTATGCTGTGAATTTAAATAATAGCTTGTGGTAATAAAATTATTATGACATGTAAACTTGTGTAGTTTCAATTGAAATGAAAGAATTTTTTCATAATAGAAAGTCAATCAACCAATAAGCATATGCTTCTTAGTTTGGAAATGGTGACTTAACAAAACTAACAAAAGAAAAAAAGTAATTAATAACAATTGTTAAAGTTTATAAATTTGAATCAACTTAAATGATTAAAAATTTCAAATCTGAATAAAGCCCCTTGTTTTCTTGTTGCCAAACTTTGTAATTCTAAATTTTTTAATGTATTGTTACAATTAAAAACAATTATTTAAAGCGTATAAAAAATATATATTGAAGTATAACCAAAGAAGACAAAGGGAAACCCGAGGGGAAACCATAACGGGCCTTTGGGTCTTTTGTTTTTTATTTTAGGAATTATACTTTATTTATACACAGACTGGATCAATGACGGTGGTCGATCCCCACGAATATAATAATTAACGCGCGAATTAACGCAACAAAAATATAAGAGAAAATCATAATATACTAAACACATCGTATACTTCGCGTATAAAAATATAACATGAAATAAACTTGCGTCAATTCGTAGATTTTTTTTAACCGCAACAACCGGTCAAATATTTGCCAACATTTATTAATTTTTTTACGTGTTGTTATCATGACGTTGTGTTTTTCTTTTCCAAATTAAATATTTTAGTGGAAAGTACACACAAACGATGATTTTGTCTGTCATTTGTTCTAAAATTAACTTTTGTTTTGTTTTAAAAACATTTTTCATAAATTTTCTGATGCGCATCAGTTCATATCTTAATAAACAAAAACAAAATAATATTTGATTTTTATGTAAATTGATCATTATATGTATTAGAATTTTTTTCTTAATATATCACTCAGGAAATGTAAAATTATAAGAAAAAGTTTGATTTTTAGGTTAAGTAATGTTATTTTAATATTATCTCTCCTTACAGCAAAATAAAACTTCTTTAAATATAGCTTAAACTATAATATGTCTATATAGGTCTATAATGCTCACTATAATGTCTCAAACGCAAAAACTTCACAAAAACAAGAAAATACACAATACAAAATTTTTTATTGTAAACTGCCTTAAGACCAAAGTTTGTTTGGGTTTGGATTGAATGCTATGACCTATCTCAAACAAGATCGACATTCTAAAGTAATCAATTAAAATCACAGCACAGGCCCTTTGAATCTTTTGAAAATATGAATACAAAATATATTATTGACCCTTTTTCTTGAAATTCCTGAAAGACCACACTAAACAAAATTTAAATATTTAATTCTTGATGATTATATTGTATAATAAAATTCGTTTCTCTCATTTTACTTTATTATCAAATTAAAAATTTGGTTTTAGATCAACGAAAATGATTTATTATCATTCTTTATTTTATTAGAAACATTAACATGTTTTTTTCATTTTAGATACTACAGTTATTTGATGAGTTATTAATTATTAAATTCTGCAATAGTAGTTGAGTGCTAAATCTCACTTATTTTAAAAGAAAATCCATCAAGTTGGTACTTCTAAAATTCTATTTCTAGACCATTTGATTTCTAGCATCATTTGTCAACTCATAAAAATGCTTTTCAGCAACTTCTTAGGAAGATGACGCCATTCCAAGAGTATATTTTAAATAAATAAATATATCAGGACTAAATGATTATTTATATTTTAATGACCACCCTGATGGAGTTTAAGTGATTCAATAAAAATGTTTATTTAAAAAATCTGAATACCCACTCTAGGAAGTGATTTATCACTATTATTTTAATTTTGTTATCAGTAGTCAGTTTCCTATTATTACTGAGATTGTTGACACAGATTCACATAAATATTATGACTTATAAACCCATTTCAAGGAAGTATCATTCATTTTTTATGTGACTTTTACAATAATATCAAGTTTTTTTGAAGACACATCACTTAATTAAATAAAACAATCTAATATTGCAAATTTCCCCTATACATATCAATAACAATTTTAGCAATAAAAAATCTAACATTTAGGACATGGCAGTACTATTACTACATCTATTGCTATTTTATTTTTATACGTTTTAATTACAAAAAGAAATAATGACATTTTTTGTTCCAACAAAAGAAAAGCATACCAGTTGTATGTTTAATAATGCTACTACATAGTAAGTAAGACAGAGGTTGAAACAATCATTTAAGATGATGTCATTTTTCTACCATTTATAATATTAAGTATTAATACTTTTTTATGTTTCAGAAATAGGATTACATTCTCCATGAATGTAAAATGTATTTGAAATGTACATGTGGTAAGTTTCTTGTTTGGTATAAGCTTTCAGTACCTACTTGGTCAGCAAAATGTGAAAAATACAATTAAGTTTATACTGTTTGCCCCACACATAAAAAAATTGATTAATATGACCTTTGCCATGTATAGAGTTCAACAACCAATATAATTTTAAATTTACTTTAACAAAGTGTGTCTATTCAAACAGAGATCCGTAATATATCTAATTGTTACATAATGTGATTTTTACTGGAATGGCAAGTTTATTAAAGCAGATCAATGACCACTTAACAACTAATTAATTTTGATATTAGTAGTCAAGCAGCAATAATTATTGTTGAGTATTACTTAAATAATTTGTACTGGCAAACTGGTATCAACTTGTTTTTTTAGATTATATAGAAAATGAAATTAATAATATGATTCCGATTCTTATTACTTGAAAATATTTTACTTATCTTGGAAAAAATTGAAACCAAATAGTACCTTTTAGGTGATCTCTTTTTCAATTTCTTAGTAACATTAAAATTAGATTAGACAAACCCTGATTGACCTAAGAAACCTTTTTTGAGAAAAAAAATAGAAATTTGATAAAATGGACTAGCAATGTTGGTTTGACCTGAAACAACTAATATATAACATCAAAAAATTGTTTGACAGCTGAAATGAAAGCTGTCCTAAATTTCATAAGTGTAGCAATAAAGACAATATTTAGAACTGTAGAAAGAACAAAACAAAACCTTTTAAAAGCAGTCAATCAGTAGGTAAAATTGAATGGGATGTAAATTTATACTTGACAAGAATGCCATTATATGAATATTGAATTTAATGGTTAGGAAGTATAAGAAAGCTGTAAAGTGTCATAACTCAAAATAAAGAACCCAAGGTATGGTTCCTGAGAGTTTATGAAACAGTGGGTGGATTAACTAGGCTAAAAAACTGGTTCCTGAATTTATATAAATGAATGAAACTAGACCAAAAACTTAAAACAAACTTTCAGGGTACAAGAAGATGGTCAAAGAGAATAAATAGAATAAACTTACTTTACTCCCCACTTTACTTACACAAAGTAAAATTTGTTTTTAATTTTATGTTTTCAAGTATATTTTTAAATAGTCATTATTTTATGATTTTACTATTATATATAAATCATAATTAGCAGATTTTTGAAGATTATTTATTTGTTAAGTTTATCAGATATGTTTGTAAGAATTACAGTTCTTGTAGTTTACATTTTAAAATCAATCAACAAACCTATTACAAAATCATATCATTTTTTAATCAATATGGATAATAAAATCACCAACAGTCAGTGAGTTTCCATTCTGTCTGAATATTTTATGTTTCTCAATTACTGCAAATAGTCGATGGAAGATGTAGATTATAACTGGGATCAAAATTATATGTGTGAACTTAAGACTTATAAAACCTTATCTATGAATGTATTATTAATGATAACATTATTTGCTTTTTTACTGTATGATGAAGTAAAAAATCCGTTAATAAAAATTGATTTAAATTAGTGTATTAAGTCATCTTTAGCCTGTACTTAATTTGTGGTTCCCAGAAAATGTATTATGGCCTACTTTATACCTTAGGTATACATGGTAGAACAATTGAATTAAATAATATGTAATTAAAAAAAAATTACTGCAAAATATGCAATAATAGGTAAGAGAAAATATTTTTGCAAAAAAAGAAACAAATTAGAAGATAAAGAACAAAATTAAGAAGATGTATCTTTTATATTTATGGCACGATGAAAATTTCCTAAATTAAATTAATAAGATTCCATTTCAATAATATAAAAACTTTGGATTCTTGCTTGGAAGAAACACCATTTTATTGCTCATTATTGTTAAACAAGCAATCAAGTAGTTTTTAACACTCAGATAAGTAGTTCCAGGAAAGTACCTTTAGTGACTAGAAACAAAAATTTTATTAACTAGAACTTAAAAGGGTACAGGATACAGAAAAATATTATTTTTATATGGTATTTCAATGATTGTTAAATATCATAAAGTTAAAGATAAGCTTGCTAATGGTCCACTATAACTGTTTCATATCACATATCCGCTATCAGTTTTATTTAAATTTTTGCCACATTTAATTCTATAATATAATCTTTGTAAAGTGAATGACCTACTGGTCTAACTGTAACAAATTTCATACATATATCCAAATATATGTTCCCCCATATTAAACATGATTAATGTTATTTATTTTAAACATCAGAAATATAGTAATAATATGAAAAATCAACTAGATTGTGATAAGATTTACACATTATTACAAATAGTAAAAATTCCACATATGTTAAATGGAGTGTTACCTCAGTTTCTGTTATTTAACCTTGAATTTCTACCTGCATAATATTATCAACATCCTAAAAACAGCATTTGTTACAATTAACCATATTAGACACTAGTTCATTACAATGGTTTCTGATCAAGAAGTATGTGATTCCAGTTTAGTAGAAAATTAAATATTTAAAAAGATTTAACTAAAAATATAACAAGGATTTATAAAACCACATAATGTTTGAATTATCGTTTTTGGCAGCA
Source organism: Ophraella communa (assembly GCA_035357415.1). Lineage (NCBI taxonomy): Eukaryota > Metazoa > Arthropoda > Insecta > Coleoptera > Chrysomelidae > Ophraella > Ophraella communa. Next base: position 14,811,130 of record CM068983.1, on the reverse strand, counting down.
CTGAATAAAACAATAGCATAGATATTTTCATTCACCATGTCCCTACCTGAATACAATATGCAAAATATATAAGTACATTATAAGAGTTGGTTTTGTATTTATGTAAGTAGTAATTGCTTAAAAAAAGGAAAAGAATAATCAATATCACACTAATTTGATATTTTTTAAAAACACACACAACGTAATAATTGAAGTAAGAATGATGAATAAAAAAACTGTGAATAAATCACTATAACTATCATATTATGACCCATGCTAAGAACTTTTGGATTAAAAAATATTGTTTATGTTTAAAAGTATGAGACTATGCTGGTTGGTGACGGAATGGTCTAGTGAGCATAGTGTCATGCTTTTCAATACAAATGATATTCTTTTACCCAACATGTTCCTAGCACAGTCATAGTTATATGTGCAACCAGAAATACATATCCATGTGTACATCTGGTTGCATAGATAATGCATTCCATGTAATATTCTTATAAAACTATTAATTGAAATTTATTTTTGCTTTACTTTACTCTTGTGCAATGTTTCACCTTCCACACCAGTTATTTTTCTATAAATTTTTCTTGTAACCAGTTCATATTTTTACATCACTAATATTTAGGTATATCTTTATATGGATTTTACTGTTTCACAATTTTGTCAGGAAAAATATTGCACACTGCCACTGTAGTTTAGTTAAATCCTAGGTATTTTTTGGTTAATTAAGTTTTGTTTTGTAAAAACTGCATTTTAAATAACTTCTTGTGCATTATTTTATTTATATCTATTAAGTACTTACAAACATTAATAATTATTTATACATCTTTGATTAAAAATTTGTGAATTTTTAAAAATAACCTGAACAAATAGTTACATTATTTAGGATGAATGATTTTTGTAATATAATAATTTATTTTTTAGTTTTGGTGTACCTGTACTACTAAGCAGCCAATCTGAAAAAAATAGAGAATATATTAATTTTAAGCTACCAATTTTCAACAGTTACTTTAAAGTATTTTTTTCTAATAATTAGTCTGTAACACTTTATACCAAATTATCTACTGTATAGTAGTTTTGAACTTTTTTGTGTAAAGTCTCAGTGTAAGTGTAAGAACTTAGAAAAAATGTTTTATCATTTAATAGCAAACCTACTTACAGTCATCTTTTGATTTAAAATGGAAGGGTTTTTCACAGTAACTTATTTCCAAATATATTCAAAATGGCACTTAGTTACTATGTTATTTTAACAATTCACAAGAAATCTAGAAGCAAAACAGAAGGTGGAAGACAATTAGGCACAACAGTTTAGTTTTGTAACAATATGTATTGCATACATTTACAAAATAACTAATAACCATGCATCTTGGAATATTAAGCATTTGTAGCTTTATCAATTATTTTAAGATAAAACCAACTCAACATTCTAGAAAATACATGACATCTGAAAAATAATCTATTCTAGTCTTCTTTGATGTTAATATATAGGTAATTTATAATAAACAAAAAACTTAAAACATTACTGGAAATATCTATCTTATAACTAAAATAATCTATTTTGGAAAGAAAATCATCATTGATCAACTATAAATATACAGTCTATTTAAAGGAGTTACTTTTGGATTAAAAACGTATTTTCGTAATTTAAAAAGTTCAATGCACTGATTGATTTTAATTTGACACTTAAGTAGTAATAAATAATTGTAAATATTTAAAATAATATATATTTAAGTTTAGTATTCATAAAATATGTTTTATGAGCTAAAAACAGGATAGAATATTAGGTGGACAAAGGAAATGAAGGCCAAAACTCTTGCAAAAACTAAACAAAATACAGACTAAAAAGCATATAACATCAATCAACTTAACGCCTATTGGTTTCAAAATAATCCCCTTATTAAATTCAATATACAAAATTTTGATAAAAAACTAAATATTAATAGTTTAGTTTTAGATTCTTTAAGCATAAAACCTTTGCTCATTCCTTATAGTTCTCACACACTATTGAATAATCATTAAAATCTAAGGGATCATTAATAATAAAAAATGTCAACAACACAAAATGAATTAAAAATATCCTATGTACCTATATGGACACATTCAAAAATATTTTATTTTCCTAAAGCATTTAAAGACAAAAATCTATTTACAAAAAAAATAACTAGAGGTTAAAATAGGTACATGTTTTTGTTATCAAAAGTATACAAACAATTAACACTTATCTGCATAAACTTATTAAAAAATTAATTAGATATCATGATAAGTACTATGTATGTATTTGTTGTAAATAAGTATAGTAGTTAATTCATTGACCAAAATACACAAATACTCCAAGTACCTAGGTAGTATGTTAGTGAACACATTTAAATCTAGATATATCCACTAAGTTTAACAATAATTATTAATTCCGTTATACTTTAAACTGTGATGTTATTATAGGCTCTAGCCCCTTTAAATAGTAACTACTTATTTAACAAACTAATAATCTGTTTAGTTTTGTGTAAAAATATAAAAACCGGATATTTGTATAAAATGTGAACTACCTACATACAAAATCTTAAAACAAATTAAATGTAACATTTAACCTTCCCAACATTTATATTCATACCTTTTTCTTAGATACTTGTTTTTGACTTGACTATTTCACGAAATGCCATAACATTCTAATAATATTCACCGGCAACCGTATGACGAGCACATGGGTGTAGGTATCTTCAGAAAGAGATTTAATTTAGTTATATGAATTTAAGGTAAATTTTATGTTTCGTAAGTTTTAAAAAAAGATAAATTGTAGATCTCACAAACTACAGTTACCTTTTTAGAATGTATCCGTCCTTTTGCTTCCTTAAACAAAGTAAATATTATGTATTTAAGATAACGTGTCAGAGAAGAAACGTAAAAACGATTCAGGTACCACGTTGTTAGTTAAAAACGCGACCGGTACAGTTTGAGGTTAGAAAACGAACAATAACATTATTCAAAGGTATAAACCATACAATCCAGTAACAGTGCATGTTATTAAACTCTTCCAAGGTCAAAGAACTAGTCTCAGCGTAAAACAAAGAAAAAGCTATTTAAAATAACGAAACAATTATAAATATATGAAAATTATTTACTTTTTTCGTTATCCAGCACTACTCATTCAAAATAATCCTTTGTTAGAGCTGGAACACCATTAAATCACGTACTGTTTAGATAAACAAAGCACAATCTATATTAGGAATATTTTAATCGCGTCCAGTACTTACATTTAGTTTTAAAAGGTCCAACAAAACAGAAAGAGAAAAAATTAATCACTAAAATACAGTAAGATACGCACAAAACATTACTTTTTAACAACACTTTGTTCTTAGTTGAGACACGCACAGACAGAGTAGGTACGCTTTATTCGATACGACGTGAACTATTCTGTTGACTCTACATAACTGAAACTGACTCACCAGTCTCCACCACACGGCGCGCAACGGCAGATGTTCAAATAAAATCTACTCCGGACTGAACTAGGGAGGGAGAATCTTGCTATAACCTCTCACCCCTCTCGTTGAAAATGCGCCCTATTGGACATTGACACCCCTTTTCTGACAGGTAAAGGATAGACAGCGAAATATCTAGTTGTCTGACCAACTTATTTTAATTTTCCAAATGATATTAAATCTATAAGGTGGTTTTTAGCGGTAATTGTCTTTGGCGCTAAAATTTAGGCGCCAGAAGCTAACGATCGCAATACAAGAGCTGTTGAATTGGAATTAGCTTGACGGTTGAACTGTTGAATAAAAACAAGGGAATTAACTGACAAAATGACTGTTGAAATATAAATGATTAATGAAGCACTTATATCGTTTGAAATTCACATAGGTACTGGGTAACTACTAAGGAGTAGGTTTAGAACAGAAAAATAATACCTACGAATTTTTGCTTTTAGTATAATTTTATTTTACCATTCATTTATGATTAACTTTTTTATGTAAAATTGTAAATTATTTTTGAATATTTGGCATAAGAATAAAGAAATATAGGTACCTACATTTTGTAGGTAAATTTACAGGGGGGACATTCATTACATTTGAAGATAATCAACAAGACGTTGATAAATAATCGGCTATTATTGTTGTGTAAATTACGAGAATATTTTAAAATCAATTTGAGAAGACATAATTTTGGAATAATAATCTGATTAAAGTCCGAGAGCTTTAGATCGAGACCATTTTAAGAAATAATCCTGAACACGTCGATTTTCGATTTTGATTTAACGTATTTTAAAATAATATTCTAATACAGAGTGAATGCCTTATTTCGAGTAATGACGTCACTGTTATTTTTTTTTATTGGAACACCTTCATTTTGCCTCAATTTTCGGATTACTATAGCTAAACTTATTCCAAAAATGGATCACATGTTTATTCCAATTGGTACAGGGTGGATAAAAATACAATAGTTTTGTGTGTAATCATGAAGTAACGCGTAACATTTTTAAATTAATAAGAAATTATTTCTTTCTGCTTTAATGTTACAGGTTACTTTGTGAGCACACATAAAACTAATATATTTTTGTCCACCCTGTACCAATTGCAACATCTGATGCATCTTTGGAATCATCTCAGCTAGAGTGACCCGAAAATTGAGACAAAATGGGAATGTTCCATTAAAAAAAATGACTAAAGTAGGTAATTCACCTTAACTATTAGAATATTATTTTAAAATACCGTAAATTAAAATCAAAAATCGACGGACGTGTTTGAGGATTATTCCTTATAATGGTCTGTTTAACTAATAATGAATTTGTTCCATACTTTACGGACATAATACAGGAAAGTTGTATACAATATTTTTTCTACTCCTTTGGTTTAAATTTTTTTTAAACGTACTTACTAATTTTACACTAAACCATTACATTGAAAAGACCAAGGTATAGGTTATATTGTATTTATTAGAAATATCACACATTTTGTTTTATTGACTAATGAGCGTCAGTTAGTAGTGCTCTTTCTGTAATTTTTGGAGTATCCAAAAACATTTTCAACAACATGAAGGACTAAAAAAATTGATTTGGCAACTCGCACTTCCCTACAAAATAACTTGATTCTATTGGCTTAAATTAGTATTGTAATGAAAATTAGTATCATTAGGTTTGTACGATCATTTTAATACAGATATTAGGGCATGAATCGTTTGTACTGATATGCGCTTTAGTGCCTAAATATTGCTACTAGATTTTATTTATCGTCTTTCGAGTAAAACTTCTTCAATTAAATGCATAAAACAGCGTCATTGACTTTAAAAAAGCTATTTATAAAAAAAGGGAAAGTTTTGTTAAAAAGTTTTATTTTTTAATGTTTTTAGTAGGATAGACTTCCACAGAAAATTTGTTGATACAATAAATTATATGAAACATTGTATAGCATGAATTGTTTTAATTATATGAAGATGTTTTGTAATAAATAACAAGTTATTTACATTATATAGTAACCTATTCCAAATAATTTCAATATAAATAGTAGTTATGGCTAATGTTTTTTTATTATAATCAACAGAAAATTCAAATTTCAAAGGCATATGGGTAATTATTTTATTATTTAATTATTATTTTCTTATATCAAACGTAAAATGTTCTAATAGCACAAGAGAAAAATTGTTCAGTACAATATATTGCAAAAATATTTATTTAAAAGCGATATAGCGCAAATATTGAGTACCTACCTACCTATTTGGAATTTTTATTATGTAATTAAAGTTCACCTACAGTAAATAATCAATTTCGCTTTTTTCAACTTATGAAATTTGGATAAATGGGGAAAATAACAATAAAAACAATTATAGAAAAAAGCATATAATAATAGACCAATATAAGCTTTGTGATACCTACAAGAAATTGTTTTCAAAGCGTTCAAACAGCATCTTTATTTCAAAACTGCTTCACGTACAGAAGGATTTCTTTAAAGGATTCAGAAAATATTCTTCATTATAACTAATGAAGAAAATTAAGCTGTTTTCTTTGTTCGTGGACTGGGTGGTTGGTGAATAAAAAACTCGTGGATGTCGAATTTTTAGTTTATATTTTGTCCAGGAAACAGACAAATGAACAACAATACTTTTGTAACACATAGGCACAATGGATTACATCACTGGGAAATAATTAGCCCAAATTGTTAAATTAATTGGATTATTTTTCATAAAAACGTGTCACATCAATGAATTAATCAGCACAAAAACGTGTTACATCAATGGACAATATAACTTAACACTTAAAGTTCATATAAATACGAATACAATACTTAAATTATCGATAAACTTGAGAGCCGGTGCTTTTTACTACCGGTATTGGCGGTTGAAAGTTAAAAATTACTAGGTGGTTGTTACTGTTTCAATGTCTGTTCTCGTTCTGCCGTTCTTTTTGTTTTTTAGAATTTGTCCGTTAACAAGGGTGGCTGGCGCGAGAGAGGGGGTGTCTCGTAGATCGTTCTAGCTAGAGAATTGCATGAGAACGGATTGGTTTTGAGAAAAGAAACGGAATAATGAGAGGGAAAGGGATGAAATGTGCTTTGACTATTTGGTAGTTGTTGAAACGTTTTTTTTTATTTCAACGTTAAGAATGCGACAGGGGCGTGTGTATTTATTTGGAGAATGGGAATAAGTAGATAGTATGTGAGGATTATACATGAATAAAGGGACCGCGTGGTAGATGATTAACATTGGAAAGCGAAACGAATTATCCTGTTTAAATTTACAATTGGAATTTAAACATTTTGGGGGGCGGGCAAACGGAGAGGTTTGGTAGTGGTTTTATTTATCAGATCTTGGGAGGGGTGCCAATTTTGTTATAGGCCTAGTGTAGATTCCATCTCGGGTTTTTACACTTACCGAACGAATACGACCGTCTTTGCCGGGGAAAATTTCTAACACTCTGGCAAGAGGCCATTTTAAAGGAGGCGTGTCCTCTTGCGTTACCAATACCAAATCGTTAACTTGGATATTATGGGTTTCAGTGAGCCACTTGGGCCTTTGTTGGAGGCGATTAAGGTAGTCAACTGTCCAGATTTTCCAAAACAGCTGTCGCAGTCGAGAGCACTGTTGCCAGAATGATAACCTATTCACAGTGATGTTGGAGACGTCCTTCTCCGGAAAAGATGTGAGGGGAGTGCCTATAAGAAAGTGACCCGGTGTGAGTGGGTTTAGGTCACTTGGGTCGTTTGACAGCGGATACAAGGGTCGCGAATTGAGAATAGCTTCGATTTGTGTGAGTACTGTGTAGAGCTGTTCATACGTTAAAGTTGAGTTCCCCACGATTCTTATTAAGTGGTGCTTCGCGCTTTTTATGGCGGCTTCCCATATGCCGCCCCAATGCGGGGAGCGTGGAGGGATGAATTTCCAGGTAATTTCTAAGGATGCTAAATAATCTTGTATGGAGGTCATATTTGCATTTTTTGTTAGAAACAAGTGCAAGTCCTTGAGGTGATTTTTTGCTCCTTGAAATTGGTAGCGTTATCGCTATGGATGACAGAAGGGCATCCTCGTCGAGCAATGAATCGTTTTAGTGACCCCAGAAAAGCTTCTGTAGTAAGATCGGTCACAAGTTCCAAGTGGACAGCTTTCGTTGCCATACACAAAAAATAGTGAGATGTAACATTTCAACATAGGTGCCTCTTCGCAAGGTAGAAGCTTTAATGTGGAACGGTCCACCGAAATCGATTCCGACGGACTGAAATGGTCTGCAGGCTGTTATTCTGTCTTGAGGCAAGTCGGACATGATTTGGGAAGCTTGTTGAGCGTTGAAACGGTGGCAAGTCCCGCACCTTGCTATTATGCGCTTTATTTCTCTAATCCGTCAAGCGGCCAATATCGTAGACGGGTATTGGACAAGACATTCTGAGGACCACTATGGCCCAATCTAATGTGCTCTCTGGACAACAGTAGCGAAGTAACCTTGCATTTCTTTGGTAGGAGAATAGGGTGTTTCTGCGAGTAAGAAAGATGTGCCTGGGATAGACGGCCTCCTACCCGGATCAGACCTATGGGGTCAATGAATGGATTGAGTGATAAAATCTGTTTATTGGTTATGGGTGATTGTGTAGTCAGAGCATGTATCTCCTTTTGGAAATAAAGTTTCTGTGTGCTGAGAAGGATTACCTCTAGTGCATGGTTCAGTTCTGTAGTTGTCAGTGGGCCAGAGGTTTTGGTCTCTGGCGAGCGACTATTGTGAATGAATCGAAGTAGGTAAGAGAGTGACCTGATAAGTCTCGTCAGTGAGTTAAATTTGTCAAACAGCGTCGACCAAAAATCAGCAACGGGTAATACCGTGGTTAAAGTAACTTGCTTGGCTTCGGGAGGTGTTAGAACAACTGAAAACGTGTCGAGTGAATCAAGGTTTGTGTCATAATCGTGAAGGAAACTTGGTCCATGATACCAGAATTCGTAGTGATCTGGGTGCAGATTACCTCGTGATAACAAATCGGCGGGGTTAAAAGCGGATCGAATGTGGCGCCAAGTGAAGGATTTTGTCATCTCCTGAATTTGTGAAACCCGGTTGCTAACATAGACCGACCACTTTGACGGGTGCCCTTAACCCATGACAAAGCTATCTGGGAATCAGACCAGAGATTGATTGATTTGAATGTAACTTGGTCAGTTAAAATGAGTAATATTCGTTTGACGAGTGCGGCTAGTAGAACCATAGCGTTTAACTCTAGTTTAGGTATTGTGAGGATGGAACCAATGGGGCAACCCTGGATTTCGAGGATAACAGAATACAATGCACTGATCTGTCGGCATATATTGAACGAAGATAGACATTTCCGCCATAAGTTGTAGCACTCGCATCACTAAAGCCATGCAGTTCCAAGTAAAGGATCTTCTTATGAAGTAGCAAACAACGAGGAATCTCGAGTGTTTCCAGTTCAGAGAGTGTGTGACAGAATTCTGCCCATTCATTGAGCAGAGTTGATTTGAATCGGGTCGTCCCAATTTAACTTTTGGATCCAGGTTTGTTGCATGATTAATTTACCGCGAACGAGCAAAGGGTTGACCAAACCTAGAGGATCGTAGCAGCTGGAGATGGTTGATAAGATTATTCTTTTTGTGATATTGCATATAGGAACACTTGAAGGGACAGAAATTCGAAACTGGTCAGTTAAAGGACTCCACTCCAGTCCCAATATCTTACATGGGTTGTTTTCGAGGTTCATATCTTTGATTGCATGGGTAGTGCTGAAATCCTTTAAATTAGAATTTGAATAGAACTTGTGAAGGCTAAACCCGTAAGGGTTAAGACATTCATTTAACTCTTTGTATAAGAGTTGAAGGTCTTCTATAGTGTTCGCCCCGGCCAGAATGTCATCGACGTAGGTTTGGTTGAGGAGGGCGTTTGATGCTAGGGAAAACTGGGGATTCGAGTAGGCGATTTCATTCAGTGTTCTACATGCTACAAATGGAGCACTTTTTGGCCGAAACTAACGGAGGTCAACTCAATGCATTGCAAGGGTTCGGAAGGAGAGTTTCTCCACAATATGTTTTGAAGGAAATTATGTTCTGGTTCATGACTATCTGCCTGTACATTTTCTGTATGTCGGCAGTGAGGACGAATTTAAAAATCGAAAGCGACAAAGGATATCGAACAATTCTGGTTGGACCCTGGGTCCGGTTAAGAGTATGTCATTTAGAGAAATCTTAGATGTGGTCCGGCATGAAAATCGAAAACAACTCTGAGTTTCGTAGATAGGCTGTGGTCTCGTATGACGCATAAATGAGGTACAAAGTATTTGTTTTCTAAACGTTCAGTGGTAAGGGTTAAGGGAATCACCCGTGCGTGTCCCAAATGTAGATACTCGTCTATGAATTTTTTGTATTCGTGAAAAAGGTTGGGGTCCTTGGATAATTTTTTCTCAATAGAGTAAAATCTGTTTTTAGCGATTTGGAAGGAATCTCCCAATGTTCTGTGAGCGATGTTGATCGTAATGGGAGGTTTACCTGAAATTTTCCACAGGGGAGTCGAATAGTGGTGTTTTTGTAAATTTCTTCAGCTAATAAGTCGTCGCATGACATCAAAGGGCGAGTTTCAACTTCCTCCTGAATCCAGAATTTTTCAATTAGATCTTCGATGGAGCGTTCTCGAATGTGGGTAGTTGGTAGTGAGAGAAGGTCCATGTTACCTTTGTTGGTATGTGGTTTGTCAATGGCATTTAGATGACAAGTGTAAGAGGACTTGTTGCTCCTGTGAGCGCCCGAGCAAACAGCTTCTGAATGATATGCTGAACCCGGAGTAGCTCCAGCCAAGGAGCGAGATACTGAAGCCGGAGTGGCTTCAAACGAAGAGCGAGATCCTGAAGCCGGAGTAGCTTCAACCAACGAGCGAGATACTGAAGCCGGGGTAGCTTCAACCAAAGAGCGAGATACAGAAGCCGGGGTAGCTTCAACCAAAGAGCGAGATGCTGAAACCGGAGTAGCTTCAACCAAGGAGCGAGATACTGAAGCCAGTGTAGCTTCAACTAAAGAGCGAGATACTGAAGCCGGAGTAGCTTCAACCAACGAGCGAGATACAGAAGCCGGGGTAGCTTCAACCAAGGAGCGAGATACTGAAGCCAGTGTAGCTTCAACTAAAGAGCGAGATACTGAAGCCGGAGTAGCTTCAACCAACGAGCGAGATACTGAAGCCGGAGTAGCTTCAACCAACGAGCGAGATGCTGAAGCCGGAGTAGCTTCCACCAAAGAGCGAGATGCTGAAGCCGGAGTAGCTTCAACCAACTTGCGAGATACTGAAGCCGGGGTAGCTTCAACCAAAGAGCGAGATGCTGAAGTCGGAGGAATGACATCCGAATCCTTGTATGAATTTCGCAGACAACAGTGTGATGTGGTGTGATAGCTTTTGGTTTTTGGTCTTCCGCTTTGCGGAACATTCCCAGATATGACCCATCCTAGGTGCGTGTTTACTAATGCGGGCTTTCCTGACCCAAGTTTGTGGAGACCGGGTTGGATTAATTCGTAGTACAAGTCAGCTCCAATCAGAATGTCTATAGTGGAAGGAGTATCAAAAAAAGTGTCTGCGAGCTGTTCATTGAAACGCGGAGGGATTTGCAGTTGTTCCTTACACAGAGGAATCTGTGGAAGCATCACCGTGATATGATCAACTACAGCGCATTTTACTACGAAATTGGGCGATGGAGACTGCACAGAAGTGAATTTGATGTCCACCATCCGTGTAATTGGCGTATCATTTTTGCATATACCATAGACTTGTAAGTTGCACTGGTAAGGGGTAAGCGCCGCTCGATTTATGAATTCTTTGGTAACAAATGAGGTTTGACTGCCACTGTCCAGAAGCACCCTAGCAATAACTGGAACCTTGTTAGTAGTGATAACTAATATCCCGTGCAGTTGCTAGGGAGAACGTATTGTTGGGATGTAGACGTAGCAGATAATGCGGTCTTTGGTTGTCAGTTGTCATACATTTCTCCTGGGAGAGACATGCGCTTGTGCATTATTGGGCAGGTAATGCGGGGGAGGAATGTGAACGTTCGGAAGGGGGTTTGATGCAGCAGCCGGTTGATTATTGGAGGTTTGACACGAGGGTTGTAGTTGGCCTTGATCGTGGATCAAAGAGTGATGTCGTTTATTGCATAAGGAGCAATTAGATTTTGACAAGCAAACACTGACCGTATGTTTGGTTCCTAGGCAATTTAGACAAAGTTTGTTTGATTGGACGAAAGATTTCCTGTCTTTTACTGAAAGTGATGAAAATAAAGGGCAATAATAAATTCTGTGAGAGTAATCTCGGCAGTAGGAGCAGCCTGAAGAGTTTGGCGGCGGTTTTCTACTTACATTGTTTGGTTGTTTGGACGGATTCGTTTTGAGAATGGTGAAGAGATATTTTTTGTGACTTAAAATGGTTGGAAGGAGCGTTCGATGGTTTTTGGAGTTCAGGTTTTGATTGAGCTGTGTTGATGGTCTCTACCACTGCACAGCGTTGGTGTAAAAAGTTAAACAGTTCGTTAGGGGTACTTAGTGTATTCTGCGTTGCCTGCTCTTCGAACGCTTTTTTTGAATTATAGTCAAGTTTTTGTGAAATTATTTGAGTTAAAAGTGCATCTAACAATTGTTGTGGTGTTTGGTTCAGTGTTTGTAGAGACTCGTACGTTGACTGAGTTGATGCTATGAAGGCTCTCAAATTTACGACAGTACATTTTGTGAGATCTGGGGTAGAAAGTAATTGCTGAAAGTGATTTGCTACGATTTGTCTGGTATTATTATACCTTTTTTCCAACAGATCTAGTGATACTTGCAAATTGCTTTCAGTAATTGGCAATGATTCTATTAGCTTCAAAGCATCCCCTGATAAATGCGACCTTAGGTAAAATAGTTTCTCTGATTCTGAACTCATGTTAGAGTTTTCTAAAATTAACGCTTTAAACAAATTTATAAAGGTTGTGTATTCCAGAGAGTTGCCAGAGAAAACCGGTATTTTTATTTCAGGTAATTTCAATCGTGATATAGATTTAGGCGCTGTTTGCGAAAAAGGTTTTTGTTGTACGTCATATTGCTTAGACGCATTGAATTCTAGAGCGTCAAGTAAGGAATGTAGTTTTGCATAAGTGTCAAAATACGATGTCTCTGTCAGCTCTCTGTCTGTGGTGTCATCGTCAACCTCCTCAACTTGATCTTGTGCTAGGCAGTAATTATCAAAGTATTTCTTGCATTGCTCTAAGCGAATTGTTATTTGATTTTTGTCAGTGCAATCTGAATTGGCTTCCGCCCAATTTTTCATTCTAGTTATTTGTGCTTTACATGTTGCGCGGGTTCTTTTTGCATCGTCCATATTTACTGTTTGTTTTGATTTTTTTCTTTGTCATGAACACTAAGGTGACTAACCGATATATTTTGCGACTATACAAGTGTGTTGAGGAGATAACGTTTACCAAGTGGGGTATGCTTTGTTTAAATGATTCGTTTACTGCAACAATCTTCTAGTGTGGTGGGGCTAATACTGGAGCTGAATTTTCAATTTTTTGTATTGTGTTTAGAGTGAAAAACAAAAAAAAAAAAAATTGACAGCGGTTTCCTGCGACAACTGTCTATTTATGTTCTGAAAATCAAAATTTATTTTTTCTTGAAATTATTCTAAGTGTTGAGTGTAAAAAATTGGACAGCGGTTCCCCTGTAACAACTGTCAATTTATGTTCTGAAAATCAAAAATTTATTTTTTCTTGAAATTATTCTGAGTGTTGAGTGTAAAAATTGGACAGCGGTTCCCTGTAACAACTGTCTATTTATGTTTTGAAAATCAAAATTTATTTTTTCTTGAAATTATTTAAAGTGATCGAAAGAAAAGCTAATTAAAAAATTATTTCACACGGCATCGATTACAAAAACAAAAAAGGGAAACCGATACGTTGAGATTTTTGTTGCAATAAACTTTTCATCTGTTTTGTGTGTCTCTAGCTAAATTACACATATTTTGTAAATGTTTTATACATTATGTTAAATCAATGAAAATCAATGGGCATTTATAAACTACTTTTCAATCAACTTCCTATCCTAAATTATACTACTATTATTTTTCTCGATGTTCATAACTATTATTAAATGTTTTAAATGAATAACCATTTGGTTCTTTGATATTTTTGCGAAATGTAGCACTTTTGAATTAATTGTACATGAAATTTTTAATCAAAAAACTCACCGACCTTTGTAGATTCACTACTGATTCACTTTGATGAATCCGGCTATTCGAAGGACCATGAAGAAAATTAAGCTGTTTTCTTTGTTCGTGGACTGGGTGGTTGGTGAATAAAACTCGTGGATGTCGAATTTTTAGTTTATATTTTGTCCAGGAAACAGACAAATGAACAACAATACTTTTGTAACACATAGGCACAATGGATTACATCACTGGGAAATAATTAGCCCAAATTGTTAAATTAATTGGATTATTTTTTCATAAAAACGTGTCACATCAATGAATTAATCAGCACAAAAACGTGTTACATCAATGGACAATATAACTTAACACTTAAAGTTCATATAAATACGAATACAATACTTAAATTATCGATAAACTTGAGAGCCGGTGCTTTTTACTACCGGTATTGGCGGTTGAAAGTTAAAAATTACTAGGTGGTTGTTACTGTTTCAATGTCTGTTCTCGTTCTGCCGTTCTTTTTGTTTTTTAGAATTTGTCCGTTAACAAGGGTGGCTGGCGCGAGAGAGGGGTGTTCCGTAGATCGTTCTAGCTAGAGAATTGCATGAGAACGGATTGGTTTTGAGAAAAGAAACGGAATAATGAGAGGGAAAGGGATGAAATGTGCTTTGACTATTTGGTAGTTGTTGAAACGTTTTTTTTATTTCAACGTTAAGAATGCGACAGGGGCGTGTGTATTTATTTGGAGAATGGGAATAAGTAGATAGTATGTGAGGATTATACATGAATAAAGGGACCGCGTGGTAGATGATTAACATTGGAAAGCGAAACGAATTATCCTGTTTAAATTTACAATTGGAATTTAAACAACTAATTTCAATTAATAGAAAATATAATACTAATTACGTGTTACGTCTGACTCCGTTCCTGATAATGGTTATGTTTAGTTTATTGTTAACGTCCTTCAAATGTGTTTTAATTGATTAAACAACTATTATTAAATATTAATATTGTTTAAATCGTTGACTTTTCGATTGCTTTAAAAACGATTACCTATTTAGTAGGTACGTTACACACAATCAATAGATACATACGTACGTATACGAGATTATTAGGCGTTATCTAGAAAATAGATAAATTGTATATTGTATATATAAGGAAATACATTTTTGTTTTTTATATTAGATAAGCGTTACATTGATATTAAAATATTTGATAAGCTAATAATGTTGTCAGTAATAATTTCAGAAATTATTTATATCCTATCAGGGATAAAAAAAATAGATTATTAATGTACAAATGTAAAAATACATTATTGATTAATGATTTGCCGAATAGAACACTATACCGAAAATCCAACTACATTGCTACATTGGTCGCGTTCATCGGCACAAGTCAAAGATCGCTCCGAAAGTAGCGCTCCATGATCAGTAGCGGATCGTAAAATAAATGTGATCTTTTAAATGGCCGCCGATCAGTGAGCGATCAGCAAAATGAACCGTTTATGCACGCAACTCGGGATCGCTACCTGATCGATCAGGTAGCGAGTGTGCCGATGAACGCGACCAATTAGTACAAAAAAGATTGCCAATCATAGACCAATTATTAGAGGAGATGCAACATTCCATTCATAAAACTCTGTTTGTTTTGTCGCAATGATTACAAAAGTCTCTATGAGTTTTACAAAGAATGCCAATCGATTCTCTTTGTTTCGTCATCGTGCTGGCAACGCTGTATCATTATTCAGGAGTTATGATTACGATTGTAATCAGTGGCGTGCTATTTGTTAAAAATTATTGTAAACAAACAAATATTTTAACTTACTTGTGAAAAGAAACATTCGGGCTTAAATAGTCCTGTTTTTTACACACTTAGCAATGCCGAACCATTTCTCTCACTAAATTTCACTTAAGATTACCTATAATTCCGCCTAAAAACACCAATATAATTTCAAAAATCTCGTAACAACTACTTCGGCAGCATTGCTTGAAATAATTTAAGAGCCTGTGTCAAATTTCTTAGTATAACCACTTCTGCGCGTGGTATCATTCAGAAAAACCGTGCGGCGTGGTCGCTTATTGAGCAACTCATTTTTCTATTATCTAACCGAATAAAATAGTTGAATGGTTGTTCTATAAAGAGTTCTGGCTATAATTTATAAAATATTCATAAGAGATAGTATTATGGCCACAATATTTTTGCAAAAATGTAAAAATACTATAAATGATTCAATAACAATCACAAATCTCTTACCTTAAATGGAGAGCAGGCAACAATTCAAAAAATTCCAGTCGGCCATATTAAGATGACAAATGTCAACAATTTAAATTTGATAAAATGTTTCACATAATTGGAACACTCCATGTTTGATTTTATTTCTGAAAACTTTTTCAAATATCTTGACAGCTTTTCATCATCATATAGATTACTATAAAAAGTATCAATCAATAGATTCTACTTCTATAGGGTAATCTAAAAACAAGACTAGGTACTGATAAAACTTAGTTTTAATTAAATCTCATTTAATTTGAAGATATAGGTACCTATACCTAGGAAGTATTTGCATCGAACATATTATGTTCTACACCTAAATTGTGACCAAAGTGTGTTTTATATATACATTTTACACGTAATTTCAATAATTAATTTAACTGCTGCTGTAAAATAATACACTGGGTATATATCACATCAGCCAATCAAATAATTTTATTTCTGCGAAACTGTATTTGTATTTTGTGATTGTTATTATATTTCATATATAACGAATCTTTAAAATAACATATAGCTATTATTTAAGACTTTTAAAAACTGTGTTAACAATATAATATATTATAATTCAGAAATTAGCAGTCAATCTATTTGTTTAACAAGTATATTACATTTTATTTTAAAACAAATATGGGTTAGGATTTGTGTATTTTACTAAAAATGTATGCGATCTATCATTTTACACCTAAATATGAAGTGCTGAGTTGCCGCATTTACGAGTCCAAGATGGTGGGCGTACTAAGTTGAAAATTGTTCTGAGAGCCCAACAATATATTACATAAAAAGTATGGAAAGTGAAATATTACGTACGAGTAAAGTTTAGCACGAGACGCGTAGCAGTCAGAGCGGAAACGTAACGAGTGCAAGAAATACACTTTCCAACGAGTTGTGTACACGATTTTTTCTACGATTCCAATATTTTTTATACTTATTAATTTTTTTATCTTTATTTATAAAATTTATTTTAATTGTTAATGTTTTTGAAATACAATTAATTCAAATCAAATAACCACCTTTCTCAGGAATTAACATCAGAATTCTTTACTAGCTAAATGACATTTTAATTCTTTTCGCGGGTTCAATGAAAATTAAAACTAAATTGGTTATTGGAACAATTGGTGAAATTAATTAGAATTTGGAAAAAGTTATGTGTTAGTAATGTGTTTTGAATATTTTTTTCTTTTTGTTACTGTTGAAAGATTATACCTTGGAACTAAAACTATACCTATGTGTATATTTGGTTGCATATATCAAGCAAATCATTCAATTAAAAAAAATAATTAACATTTATTTCACCAAAGAATAATATTTTTTAAACAAAATGGAACAGATCAAAATGATTTATTGACAAAAATTAATAATTTTTTTATTCATTAATCTTGCTTAAATTATTACGTTCTGTGCGTTTTATAAAATATCGCACGTGTGTGATATTACTAATTTTCGAAGTGTCAAAACTGTGTGTTAGGTGTTCTTTTCATGGAGGGTAGTAGAAAAAATTATTAAAATTTTAGTAGCTTATTAACGACATCGGGTACATTGTTATTTTCTGCAACAAATAGAAAAATGTTTGAAGTTTTTTAGAAAAACTTTAACTTTAATAGTATTTTATTATTTTGTACACTGCATGTGTAACCGGTGTAATATGGTATTAAATTTATTTTTTTTAATATTTTTTTAAACTCATGGAGAGGGTCCCTTTTTTTGTTTCAATCGATGCACCGTGATAAACTTTATCAATATTTCAACATTTTAGAATGTTTAACACTTTGATATTTTTTAAATACCTACATTTTTAAGAAGAAACTCACTTAAAACTTAACAATTAATTAACAGACAGAAATATTTTCTATATATATAAAATAAGAAATAGTACAGGTAGTTATCATATACCTTATTTGAATGTTTAAGCCACTTTTTTGAGGTTAGCTTTAGCATAACATAGTTACCTAGTTGTTGTACTCAACATTTTAATTTCATAAAAATATTTATAAAATATATCTTGCTACCTATATAATGTTTATATTTTTAATCAGTATTACTTACTTAAAAAATCAATGGTTTTTAATAATAAAAATATAAATTATTTAAATTACCATTACATATACTTAACACACTAAGTAAATAAGTAAAAATATTGTTTAAAAATCTGTTTATGTTCCCTGTAAAAAATAAATCTTTTTTTTAACGAAGCCACCCACAGTTTTTGTGAAATTGATAATTTAATACCAAGCAATTAAAAAATAAGCCACAAGATGATTCTTATGAAAAAAAAATCACTGTTCTTTTTCAATACGGCTTTATTTCACTGGAAATATTTGCTGCCAGATTATCAAGTTACATATTTTAAATTGGATCAGGTAGGTTAGGTATACACTTAAGGTTAATATAGATTAGGGGGTACGACTTGTTTCTTCAGTAAACTTAATTAAGTATTGTATAACAGAAAAATTTTGATTTTAACGTCTATGAAGAAGCAGAAGTGAGTATTGTTTATCGTCTTAAATACTTTATTGGTCCTTAACAACCTAACCTAACCTAATCAAATCAGCTGGTATAAAGGTATGTGAATTGTAAAACTTCAATTTAAAACGTAGGTAGGTACATCTAGTTTAATTTTTCCTTACAACTGGACTATAACTTCAGCTGAACATTTCTAAGAACGCTTTTAGAAGGATTTGCATTTATAATGATTCTGTTCTGCCAAATGCAAACAAATGGAATATAGTTAGCGTCAGTAGTTAACGTTTTTAAATTTAATTTAAAACAACAAAGCTTGAAACCATAATACATCATCTAATTAACCTTTTATCTATAAACTTTTTTATTAGTTTATTTGAATCCATTTTCACCACGGTTTTCAGAGAAAGAAATAGGGTATAGCGAATGTTGAATGCAAATTTGGCAGTTGGTATAATAGTCTGAAGGGTGACCGATCATATTGTCATATTCGGTTCACCTTTATTAGAGTTCATTCTCCGTTTGGTCTGTAAACTAGCTTCGTTGTTCCCGGGTATTTTAAACTAAACTCTAACTCAGATCTAGCAAGTTTTGCATTCTCTTTGTTAAACTAGAAACAAACAGAAAATTTATAATGATGCGGGAACTTGACTTAGTTGAGGTACGTTACTTATTGAAATAGTTTAAAAGGAAGCTTGTTTTTGAAAATCTGAAAAGTTATTTATACAGTGAATATTTTTTTATTTAGTAAATATTTATTACAAACAAGACTTACTTTTTATTATATGTTGCAAATACCAATTAATTTATAAATGCTTACTATAAAATCCAATTATATGTCCAAGAATGTGTGGTATTACTTCAAGATATACAGGGTGCCCTAGGAATGAGAGGCCAAAACTTGGGAATAAGTATGAATGAAAATATTTTTTTTTAATTTCGAGCTTTAAAGTCTTATAACTCAACAAAGGAGGTCCGTAGAAAAAAAGTTATATAAAGTACTTAATTTTAAAACTACCTACTCATTCCCGAGTTTTGGCCTCTCATTCCTTTTTTCACTTTCGGAATCTTCTGAATTAAATTAAACTTGAAGTGTAGATTTCGTAATATGTATGGACGTCAAAAATATTAAGCAAAATAAATAAGAATTTCCAAATTGGTAAGTTGCACAATATTCTTTTAATGTTCGACCCTAATACTTCAACGATTTTTTTTAATTACATAATCATACAACATTTTAAGATACACATGGTCTGTATTCTATACAAAAAATATTGGATCTAAAGTGTGGTTTCCTACATCGTCAATAATTAAAGCAACAATCGTGCCAAACACGATTCTTGGTCCGATTAAACAAATGGCCACCCTTGAAAAGGGAAAACAGTTACAGCTGTCTCATTGCGATTAAAAGATAGATAGGTTTATAAACCTCGAAGAGGATTTACATCATATAACAGAGTAACAGAGAGATAGGGTTGCTTTTGCCATGTTACACCCTAAAGTTTTAATTCAAATAAATAAGGTCGAGTAAAAGTTGCCATGCCAACTTAATATTCCATTTCCATAATTTTTAAATTACTCATAAATTATAATAAGTACTTATTTTGTAATGGCAAAGTTCAAAATTGGTGGATTGCTTAATTTATTTAAATGTAAAATTTGACTAAAGTGCATTTAAATTTTTGATATTATTTATTAATATAGCAATAGAATGAAGTGATCATTTCAGCCATGTTGCCAAATCACTTTGACCACCTATATATAAAATTATAACAGGAAATTTATACATAATCGATATCAATCTGTTATCAAACCTAATACAACTACTGGCAATGTTATTATAGATAAATGTCGGATTGACATGTGATATACTGCCGAATATTATTTAGTAATTTCTAAAAAGTAAATTTGGGAATATTATGTCAATTGGTAGATTCTACCTTAGAACATAAAATAGTAAGGAAGGAGTTTAGGTTAAATCTATAATGTTAAAATCTGGTGACGGAAATAGGCCATCTTGGATAACCATTTATGACTCATAGTTTGTTTACAAGTTATAAAAATTTGTTTTAATTATTTAAGTTTAGAACATTTTTCGTTTATAATAGGTTTGTTTAAATATAAGTAAGTTTTTTAATTCAAAGTTTTAGTGGTATATATATATATATATATATTGTAAATACTTTTAAAGACAATGAGGTTAGTTGTAGTGCTTGTGGGTGCTCAAAGACTAATAAAAACGACCATAAGAAAATTGCTTTTCATCAGTAAGTAGCTATTATTATAATAAATATACACTATATATACGTAAAATATATTTTGATGTTTAAATTAAATTAATACTTTGTAATGATCTCTAAACTATCTTTTTAAAGTGACATAGGCGTATCAATAATGGAAAGAGGATATTTTATTTTAATTATTATTAATTTACAATTTTTTGGTTAATCTCATAACTGTATATGTCAATTATTTTTGACTATGGAGTATTCTAAAGCAACGTTGTACAGTAAATGTATTTGTGTATTAATTAACACATTATTACATTCACAGTTTCCCACGGGATGAAAATATTAACGGCAATGGTTAAATATTATGGATAAAGATAACTGCAGTGCAGGCAGTCCTTTTTATGCTCACAACAATCATTTGATATAACTTCTTCAGTAATTGTTAGACGAGTACCAAATGCTATATCTACAATTAAAATCGCAAGAATGAAATATGTAAGTAATTATTACATCCACAAATTGCTTTCATAACATTGACCAAATCTATATTTTTTCTCAAATCTATTTACAGATATTTTACTTAAACATATTTTTCACTAATATATACCTTTTCTATGCAGGTAAGGACTAACTACCTTTATGCTAAACATAACAACTAGCAGTGAAACTATTTCACCAGTTCTTGTTCCTGAAACTCTACCATCTATTTCTGAAAGTCCTCGTAGGAAACAACTTAAAAGACAAATTAATAAGATGCAAGTACAAAATAAAATAAAGACTGCTAAAATAAGAAAACTACAGCAAACTATATGGAAAACACATTAAATCATTAAAAACATTATTTTTGGAACTTAAGACATGTTTACACAAAACTAATTCAATTTAAGGGCCAACAGTGAAAGAATAAAAAATTTTAATATAAATTGTGTAGTATATAACTGGTTTTATTTCCTTAAATCTGGTACCCCCATTTTAGACAATATACTATTATTTTTCCTCTACTTTTCTTATTAAAATGGTTATTTTAATTTATAATATTTAATGCCCATACTGAATAATAGGTATGTTTCAATAAGGAAATTATTTTTCCATTAATAAAAATATAGGAAGAACAATAAATAACTGCACAGTTAAATTAACTATTTATTCGAAAAATTCGCTTTAAAATTCAATTACAGCTGTTTCGCTATAACTAGCATCGTCAGATTGAATTTTAAAGCGAATTTTTCGAATAAATAGTGGAAGTTTAGTTTAACTGTGCAGTTATTTATTGCTCTTAGTAAGATGAACTTCCAAAAAGTAGAGGTTAACACAATCAATTTCAAAAATATAGGAGGCCACTGTTAAAAAGTAACTTCCGGAAGCCATCTTGGATAACCATCCCGGTCAACTGTCCTTGAACGAGCAATACTTCCTTACTTTTTTATGTTCTAAGGATTCTACCCATAATAACATACATAGTTGGAATGATAATTGTTAGATTTATACATTGATTACCTACCTTCTTGACAATAAACTTATATAATTGATATATTTATAAGACTGATTAATTATAGTTATATTAAATATTACTCATTAACTTCAATAAATTTTCTATTGTAAGTTTAATTTTCATGTCAATTAAAATTCACACTGGCACAGGAGACAATATCAGAAGAAATAATCTTAGTTTCTCAAAACTTTATTACTAAACGTTTTCTTCATCTAGTCTTTGGAAAAGACTAAGGGAACAGTAAATTATGATTTTTTGTTTGGCAACAGCGCTTTCTTGCAAAACAATACGCCTATAAAATAACTAAATTTTAAATGAGATGTATTTTTATTTTTTAAATAGTGTGTTGTTATCATTGACAAATGACGTCATTGAATTCTATGACGTGCAACGCTTTTTCTTTTGCGTTTACTCTACTATTGTAAGGCCGAAAAGCCTTACAATTGAAATTGAAAAGCATTGCAATTATTTGCAGATTTTATGGATTACGTATAAAATATGCTTCAGAAATAGATACTTGTAACTGTAATATATAACATCTCCGAGTGAAACCTCAATGTAAACACTTTAATAGAACGTTTTACATCAGGGTTGCCATGTGATGACAAAAGCTGTCCTCCGCGTTAATGTTTGTTACCCACCGCAGTAAAACTAATGTTACTTATCTCAAATAAATGGTGATTTTGAATTATTTCTCGAAAATCGAATGTCGAATACCGAATACACAATACACATTTGAATTTATAAATGTATATTAAATGGATTATTTTTGTTGTCAAAATTAATTAACTAATTAACAAAAATGTTATCTTGGAATTCTTGACAAAAAAATTGTTTAAGCAATGAAATACACTTACATGTGGTTTCGACGTTTTGGTAATGTAACTTAGTTGGAAAAAAATGATCAATATTGAGCGGGTTCTTAAAGTAGTGTAGAGAAATGTAGCTTTTAGCTTTTACCCGCGACTCTCGTCCGCCAATTCGTCAGTAAAAAAGTAAAGTAAAAGATAGATGACAGAATTTGTTATTATGACGTCCCACTGTCTTTCTTTCCCACTCATTGGTATAATTGAAAAAAATCATGTTGCCAACATTGGAAAGAATGCTACTCAATGCAGTTGACGATGTTGGAGCATCTGAATTTCATAAAAACTGTAATCTCATATTTTATCCACTTTGGGATGGAATGTCGAAAAATCTTATCTACACCATGAAAGTATGGAGGGTAAAAGGAAGAAGGACCAACTTGTATAGGAATAATGTCCAGCGGTAAGCAGCAAATAGTAGATGGCGCGAGAAAAGCAGAAGTGCAAAAAGACAACGTGAAGTCAGTAACACTCCAAGTGAGCTGGGTTGAAAAATTTAATATTTTTCGTGTAGTTAAAAATTATGCAGTATTTAAAATTTCAATTATTTACGTAGTAAATGAAATTTAATTTCATTTCTATGTATATAAAGTCGGTTCACAGCATTATTTGACCCCTTCCGATTTCCAATCCATCTCTTTCTGTCATTTCACAGATCGTCTTCCAGTTGTCTTTCCCTAATTTCTTTATCAACTCCCTCTCTCCAACTTCTTCGCGGCCTTCCTGGTCTACGTCTACCTCTCGGTTGCCACTCGAGAACTTGTCTTGGTATTCTATTCTCCGGCATTCTCCTTACGTGTCCGTACCATCTGAGGTGTTTTGTTTTGTTGTCAACAATATTATGTGTAACCCCTATGATTTCTCTGACTCTTTCGTTTGTTACTCTGTCCCGTCTGGATATTCCTGCCTAGTCCATTTCTGTTTCTCTAAGCATTTTCTCTGGTCTGTCTTTTAAAGGCCACACTTCGCAACCATATGTTGTGATATTTTTTATTATTGTGTTGTATATTCTTCTTTTATTTTCCTTAGAGGTATTTTTATCCCAAAATACGCTGTTCAGTAAGTACATGCCTTTCCTTTCCTGTATATTTCGTTCCTGCATCTAATTTTCCGTCATGCATGATCTTTACTCCTAGGTATTTGTATTCTTTACATAATTTTATTTCTTGATTTTCCTCCAAATTTATTGTCAATTATCTGAGTAATGGAGAAAACATGATCTATCGTGGATCGACCTGCACGGAAACCAGCCTGTTTGTTTTAAATTTCGTTTCTTACTCTAACAATTTTGACATAGCCAATCACAGGACAAATTCTTCTTTTCTACTATTTCTACCGTTCTGTGACACTCTTGCTTCCTTTCGATGGACACTTTTTAATACATTGAGTTGGTCCTCCTTCCTTCTACCCTCGATACATGAAGGGTATCTACCCTTCAAAAAATGGTGTCTTATCTTCAGCCGTTTGGACTCTAGTAGTATGCCAACAATCAGTCAGTGAATCTATAGAGTTTTATTATGTATAGATATTTATTTTCTGTAAGTTCCTTGTGGTGTATTCATTCTATTTTGTTAATTTGTTTGGGAAATTAAACAACAATCCTTTTTTATGCTTTTATTTTTATGTTTTGGTGACGTTCCAGCTACCGTTGTCAAGAACAATTTAGTTTTTCAATTTTTTGGTCTGTGTGTGGTTTAAAACGTTTTTATTTCGGCATATGTTCAATGTTTTCAAAACAATTGGTTTCAATTTTATACCAGTATGTTATTAAACACTTAGACAGAGCTAGTGCCACCGAATATTAAACTTTAAATATAATTTTTATGACTAATATAGTGACTTTAACGTTCGCGTTACGTATAAATCTTTACTGTTTGGATTTCTATTCTTATTTGCGCTAAGAATTTTATATTTTTAGATATATTAACTCTTATTAAACCTCACGATAAATGAACTAACAATATTTTGGGGTCGTGGCAAAAAGTGGAAAAGAAGAAGTACTATCACGCTGGTAGGTATGATATTTTTGAAAAACACACAGAACGTAATATTTTAAGTGAAATGACGAATAAAAATTATTCATTTTCTTGATTAAATCAGTTTGGAGTCTTCAATTTGATATAATTTAAAATTATTATTGTTTTGTAAAAATAAATTTCAAAATAATATTTTTTTAGAAAAATAGTTATTTCGTAACGTGTGTTGTAAGAAGCATTTTGCTCACGAATGGAAAAGTAAGTTACGTACTACCTACGACCTCATTGTACTGTTATTATTAATAATACTTGAACAACAGCAACAACAGGTATTTTTAATTATTTTAATTATTGTTAATAGTAACAGTAGAGCTATTAAACATTAATGGTACTTCGGTTATTTTGCTTGTTGAAGCATAAGAAACTGGCTGAACAATAACGTATGCGCATACTGCCAGACGCATTCTCTAAACTACAAGAAATATTTTAAATATTTTGGTTGATCTACTTAGTTTCATCAACAAAGTTTTGTAAAGAAAGTTTTGTATTAATATTAAAAAATTTAAATTAATTTTTTATTAATATTCCTAGACCATTATGATGTGTGTATCTGTGCACAATATAACAAAAATTAGATTTAGTAAAATAATTTTGAGTACAGCAATAAAGTGCGTTTGCTTTATTCTAGGGATGCTATTTCAGTTTGGCTTGTATTGTATCCCAGTAAGTCTTTTAAAAGATGCTGTAAAGTATAAATTTCAGGTCACCTGGTTAAGGTTTTAACGGTTTCAACATTTTGCAAGAAGATTTTTAACTACAATTAGTTGTTTTTCAGCATGAAAATTTATCTCAGTCTATTGCAAGTTGCGATTTGATACTAAAAGGAGATAAAAATTTAAAAGTATGCTTAATAATCATGATGAAAATGGCACAAAAAGAATTGTTCATAAAAGCAGTGTTGATCGATTCGGTCCCGGCAGGTCATAGATTCAAATGTGTAAATTTTAATCCCTTTATCTATAGGCGTATAGGGTCCCAATGGTACTTAACTATACTAAAATTCCATAATAGTAGGCACTAAATTCTCAGAAATATTATTGAATTAAAACGTAAACATTGTTGTCAGGTTGGGTTTCTATATATTTTATCATCTTCTATTTAAATCATACACACGCAACTAAATGGTCATAGAATAACGGACAACGTGTTTTATTCATTAAATACTAAATACTAAAAAATATTAAATGTTAAAGAAACTTCCTGCTAATGAAATATATTCAACAACATCAATGTTTATTAAATATAAAAAAATTTGAATTATATTCTGGGACTAAAATTTATAAATGGCAACGTTGCGTACACAGAGACGTTTGTGGGGCGGAAAAAAGAGAGGTAGATTAAATTTGCCGTAAGATAGAGAGAGATATAAATATTGCTTCATCAGCTGAGCACGGTTAGGTTAACATTCATGAGCGTAACATTCGTTGAATAATACGTAATGTAAATATTATTTTTTTTCTTTGATCTGTTATTATAATACAGTTATAACGAATTAGGTCTGTTTCAACACTGATGACAGTTTTGGAATTTCTGTTGTAAAAATTCTAAAATTGGAAATACCCTTTTCAATAATATAATAAATAATGATATTTTTGTATAATACCTACCCTAGATAAACATAAAAGAGGAATAATATACTTTCTATACAGTTAATCCATTTAATCCATTCGTAAGAAGTAATAATGTAGTAGACGTCAAATAATTAGGCAGGTACATTTCTAGGAAAACGATTAACAGTAAAAAAAAGGTAATTTCATATCAGATCAGGTAAAAACCAAGGGATTTGTTTAAGGACTGAAACAAGGGAAATATCATTATAAATCAGTTTAATTTTGTGCTGTGAACTGTGAGCAATATGGAAAGTGAAAGCAGTCAAAGTAAACGCAGACGTCCAAATTTATCCGAAGGAGAAAAAACTATTATATACAATGTGTATTGTGGGCTCCGTGAACGGAATGAGAATATGTTGCATAATGACGTAGTTAATCTGTGTAGTGATTTAACTAAAGTGTCGACGAGAAGTGTTCACAGAATTCTTAAAACATTTAAAGAAAATGAAGGTAAATGTGATAATGTATCTAAAGACATTGAAACTAGAGGAAGAAAACAAATTCAGCTTGATGATTGCACCAAATATGCTATTCGTAGGAAATTCCATTCGTTCTTTTTCCGAAATGAAATCCCAACTTTAAAAAAGTCGCAGCCGAAATAAGTTCCGATGAATCGATGCCCAAAATATCACGACGTGTTTTATTGCGCACATTAAAGCAAATGAACATTAAATTTATGAAAAGAGGTAGGAAAGGCTCATCATCCGACGAGTTTTCTTCAGATGATAATGAATAATACAATACTGTAAGTAATTTTAAACTTTTTGTGGTGGTAGTGGTTTTAGTCCAATAAACGTAGGTCTGAAATCGAAATCTCATGCACACGGCTGCATTAATAATAATAATGGTGCCTACTTTTCTCATGAAACATTTTCACGTTTTATTACTCTGCTAACACCCTGTACATCCGATCTCAGATTTTTTTATGTCAATCTTATTTCCAAAGGATGCAAATTTTTTATAACAATAACTTTGTCATAAAATTAATAATAAAGGTTTTTCTCCTCTTAGCAACTCCATCCGTGGACACAGTGTATATTTTTTTTATATAATTAATATAATGTAATTTAATTCTTATTTGTGGATATAGTTTTTAAATAATTAATTTTTCCACATCTGTTTAGTATAATTTCCGTACGCCACTGCAAGAGGCAGATTAAGGCAAAAACGTCACAGTCATTTCTGAGAATTTAGTGCCTACTATTTTGGAATTTTAGTTTACCTGAAGATTTTCTTCGGGGAAATGTACCTCTTTTCGGAAATCCAATCCTCCCTCTTTTCAATTTTTTTATTCAATATTAACCATTACAACAAATGACGTAGCAAATATTTTTTAGGTGAGTTTAGGTTATGTTATGTTAGGTTAGGTTAGGTTAGGATAGGATAGGTTAGGTTAGGTTAGGTTAGGTTAGGTTAGGAATTTTTAAATCCTAAAATGTGTATACCTTTACAACAATATTTCAATGTAATAAATATATCAAATTTTTAAATTAGTTTTATTACCTGTTTTTAATTTGCTTTACCAACAGGTGGCTGGGACCGAATCCATACATTATTAGAATCAGAATTTGGACAATTTTTAATTTAGTTTTTTGTACAAAAAATAGTATATGGATAGATACTGCCTTATAAAACAGTATAATTTAATTTAAATTTTTATGCCATTTTAAATTATTTTTCTGGCTGTGACAAAACAATTTGTCATTTCAAAAAAGTGTAAATTAAAATTCTTCACATTAGCGGTTTAAGACAAAATGTATTTGTACAGTAATCCAATTAATAACTATACCCTAAAGAACCCGCATTTCGAACACTGTAGGCCCATGTAAAGTTTCAAGGACATGGGAAAAATAGACAAAGGAAATTGTAGATAGGTAGTTTAAAAATAGTAATCTGCTCTTACTTTTGTGTAAAAATAATAAAATATTACAATTTCAAAACCTGAAATAATTAAAGATAGTTGTCTATCTAAATACTATTCATATATTTTAATTTATTTATATTTAAATTTAATAAAACATTCTGATTTCCCGTATTAGTTATTTTCTATTCACGGCCCGTTTATGAGTTGATGAATTATTTTATGTTGCATTGAAAATCTTAATTTAAAATTAGACGTTCTAAAGTCTGATGTATTTTTAGAATGATCTGTAAACCTCTTTTCTTTGTTGATAACATTTTTATATTGGTCACAAAAGCTGTTTACATTGGGAAGGTGTAATCGACCGCTCGTTTCAAAAATCTGTTGAGGTTGGTGTAAAAAACATGATACACAAAAAGTATCTACTAATAACGAAAACTAGATATAATTTTAAGCAAGGTGAAATGACCGAAAAATGTTTTGACGGCACTCAAATGTTTCTACAGGTGGTATAAGCTATTTGACAATAATTTAAGGTTTACAGTGAATATACAGAGTGAGTTTTATGTATGGAACGCCTCACTTATGTCGGAAACGTCTTGGAAGTGTTTACATTGTTGTCGGATTTTCAGTTTTTCTGGAATTTGGTTGTTTCAAACGAATCACCCTGGTAATTTTGCTGTTTGCTTGACAAATACTGAACATTTTTAATGTAACATTTTCTATATCTATTGAGTGTAGCTTACTTTTTATTATATCCGCCCAAGTTAAAATAATACATTAAGATGACCAGGATTGAATAAACTCGTTTAATATTATTAATGTTTAATAATATCCTAATCAAAACCCCATAACAACATCTACCTTCAGTACATTAGCAAAAAAAATATTAACAGAACTGGTGCAGTAAAAGGTTTATCCAAATCATGGCGCAGAAAAACTGCAACAACTAAAGACAAATCTTTAGATTGTTACGTGACCAGTATCTACAATTATGGCGATTTACGTTTCCGTTCATAACAAAAGTGGCCCCATCGCTAAACATAATATTATTTAAAAAAATTGGATCGTTTGGGTGATAACATTTTTCCATCATTATGTCTGCAAACTCTTCACGTCTATCAAAATCTTCTTCTAACAACTCTCGGCCATATTGAAAAATCGACAGATATCAAAATTTAGAAATATCGTGCAAGCCGTTTCCAAAATAATTGAGTTATTCCATACATAAAACTCACTCTGGATAATTGTATATGTATCTGCTTAATTACAGTACCTATAGATATAGTAATTTTCACAATAAATGGTATTGACTGAAGGATTATAATAAAACCAATTAGACCCTTAAGTTGTAAAATCCGAGATGCACATCATAAATGTAAAAGGACCTGATTCAGGTAATTTTGTTTCTCTGAGAGGGATTGTAGAGGATTACAGCTTACACTTCTTGTTCATTTTAGTCTTTGTATTTCATTGGAAGTGTTTACTTGTGTTACGGCATTTGTTATTACAGACATTAATAGCAAATATTTTATACCCCAACGTACAGAATAGACAGTATGTGGCGTCCGTGAATAAAAAGTAATAGTGTTTCTTGCAGTGGTTCGTTAAAGAAGAATCACTTAACTTGTGACACGAAAATCATTATAAAAAATGTGTATGGTTCCTTATTTCAGCAAGGATATAACGGGGGTGTTGTAGTAAGAGTAACCAGTAATTTGACGAAGGTACCTCTTATTTCAGTTAGACGAATTGTTGAAAATTCCATGGAATCAAGGAAAAAGCGTAAAGATTCCGGTGTCACAAAAAGTCTAGACGACTGGGAAAAAGATTTGATAGGGCGAGTTCTGTCTGCAATGGGCTTTAAATATCGCAAAATTGACAAGAGACAAGTAATAATGGAATCCACACATTTAATAAACTGGCGTTCTGAATATATAACATCAATAAGAAAATACCGGTCTGAAAATCTACCTCGACAAGACGTGGTTTGACACGCATGACACCCCTTGCAAAGGATGGTCTGATTCCTCTGATAAGTGTAAAACAAAAGCACCATCAAATAAAGGGAAGAGAATCACAATATTACACGCAGGATCAGAAAATGGTTGGATCCCAAACGCTATGTGGCTTTCTGCCAAAAATATTAAGAACTCTTTTGTTGATTATCACGAAGATACGACAGCAGAGCTTTTTGAAGATTGGTTTAAAAATTGTTTGTTACCCAAAATTCTGCCAAAGAGCGTTATAGTAATAGACAACGCAAGCTATCATAGTCGACAATTGCACAAAAATTCCTGGCTCAAAGAATACGAAATTGGATATTCAAAACTTCACGGCTGCAAATGACATATATTTTGAGGAAAATTATACAAAAAAGAACTTGTGCTGCAGTCATTTTCTTAAACAAAACTCGTATGTTTGTGATACAATTACAGAAGAATTTGAACATACAGTGTTACGACTACCTCCCTACTACTGCGTGTTCAATCCCATAGAGCTTATGTGGCACCAACTTAAATCGAGTGTGCGCGGAAAAAATACTTCTCCGACTTTATGTGGTAGTGTGGTAGAATTAATTAAGAACTGTATGAATGACATTCCTACCGAGAGTTGGAAAAGTTCTGTTAGTCATGTTATAAATGTTGAAAACTCGTACCTTTCTGTAAAATCAATTGCGCCAATTATAATTAATTTAGATAAGGATAGCGATAGCGACACTGAACTAAATATATAATAGAATTTGTAACATTTAAATAAATTACTTGTATATCTCCTACATTATGCAAAATTCAAAGTTCGACCCTGTAGAACATTTACATCTTTTACCTGATGATTTTCTACACAATGAGATTAAATCGGGCAGTTTATTGCAGTTAATAAGCCAATACCATTTACTGTGAAAAATAATATACTGATTGGGATACAATTTTTTCTTCTGCTGCTATAAGAACTGTTGGTCTAACTTTTGTTTATTTCCAAACCTTAATAAGAAAATAAAATAAAAAAGTCCAATGAAGATGTGATTGCCGCCAAACGAGTATTTAAATCATTAGAATGAAGGATCTAATAAGAATTGAATAGGGGCACTTGAACATAGGGGACCTGAGTGCATTGAACTTGACAAAGATTACGGAGAGGTTGCGAAAATTGTAGCATTAAAATTGAATGTGTTTTGTGTTTTTGAGAACATTGTTAATAACCTAATACTGTCAATGAAGCAAATAAAAAAAATTAGTCACTTAACAATAGTTTTACAGCATTAATGTTAATGACTCTTTAATATCATTCGTGATTTCAGTATCTTTTTAATATCGAATAAAAGTTAAAATTAGATATCTCACAAGTAGCGGCTTCGCGCTATGTTAATTTATTAAAAAATAGAATTTATATCAATATTAAGGTCAAATCTCATTGACTCATTGGTTATATTCACATCAAATTAATATTGAAAGTTGATCCTGTGTTAAATATTGATTCCAATAATATCAACATCGCTATTTCTAAAATTATACATTTCTCACAATAGAAAGTTTAGTTGGCGAGTTGGTGAGTAGACAAAACGATTTTTACAAACACTTTGAGTTTTATTAGAGCTGGCTAGCAGCATGTTTGTTGTAAAATCGATTGGAAAGGTAACAAATCTAATTTTGTCCATTGTGGAGTTGGTTTTTTACTTTAACATGATTTGATTTACGCATTAGTGGTTGAAATATTAGGAATGATTTATCTATAAGGCAAAGAACAATATTATACGAAGAAAATATTCTACAAAACGAATTAAAAATAATTACCCATTCTGGATGATGTTATTAAAAATAAATCATGTAGGTCATCCATTTTCGATCCTTAACCTTCTTCCAATTGTTTAGTTTCTATTTTTTGATACCAAACAATTATCTTTATCAATCTTTATTAGAACGCAAATGTACGAATCAAATGGACAGAAGGCTTAACGCAATATTTTGATGCAGGAGGCGAGTCGCTAAGTCTACTAATATTTACATTATTTCAAGCCGACGTTGAAAACTTTTTTTATGATGCTGGACTTCGTGGAGTTAGTATTGATAGTGAACATTGTAACCATATTAGCTCCCAAAAGGCGCCAATTTGTAACAATATCCTTCCAAAGAGGCAGGGCGCCAATTTGTAACAATACTAGTTCCCAAAGAAGATCCCAGCTATAAGACTCTCTCAAAGAGTGTTTCGACTCCAAGTTAATGCTTACTATAGAAAGGATTGGTGGTATATAAGGGTTAAGGGCGCCACTATCTTTTGAACGCTTTCGATTAAGCAAACAAACTACACAAAAACTAAGGTGAAAAAAATGGAAACACCTTGTAACTAGACTGAATTTTAAAGCAAAAAGAAACTACATTTAATGTCAACCGAACACGCTGCACCCTCAAGACTTATAGTCCATGGGTATATAAATCAAACGGTTACTAATGGATATTTGTTTTAAAATGAAAAAATGGTAAATTTCCAAAGGAACTACAAACGGAAATGTTCTAAATGGATTTGACTAATTTTTGTTAGTAGAATGATCTGGTAGTCTCGGTTTGTGTACCGATGCTTGTAGTTGGAGTGTTGGCTGGTGGTGGTGGAGTCTTCATCAAAAGGAACTGCTACTATAATTATATAGAGTAGCGGGCTGTATCTGTGATACACCAGAGAAATGTATTGTCTAAGTCTCGCGGATAGCTTGCCTCTAGGGGTTGTTTGGACGAAAAAGGGGCTGAAACGAGATGTTTGCCCTAATTTATAGCAGTACTGAGAGGGGTTTCCGGTTACGTTCGTTGGTAAGGGTTTTGTTTCGGGTACGTTCTGATGTAGGGATGGGTTTGGTAACGATGATAAGGTTGTGTCTAATGTAAAGTAGGTCAGGGTTGATTTTAGGGTTCGGACGGTAAACTAAGGAAAGGTAGTATGGCGATAGACATGTTACAACATGAAGTTTTAATGTTACTGTATGCTGATGACATTGTGATCTTTGCACATTCGGAGGTAGACGTTGGTAAAAAATTAAAGATAATGTAGAAAAAAACAAACTATCTGTTAATTTTGAGAAAACAAAAATTAATCAATTCTTGAATGGTGGTACTTTGCCAAAACGGTGTAGGTTTTTTCTAAATGGTGAAAATATTAGTATGACCAACAGTTACGTTTATTTGGGTATTACGCGTACTTCATCTTCTTTGTTTAAACAAATGGCTACTCACGCAGTGGAGAGAGATAAACAGGCTAGTGGAGCTATATTCCCTATTCTAAGTAGGGCTAAGATTAATACTTGGGAAGCCAGAATAAAATTATTTTTAGTCTTTAACTCTGGGTGTGTTTATACATTTAGGTTATACTTTTTTGCTAGAACCAAACTCCTTTTTATAGACAATCATCTTTTTAAACATTTATTGTATCAACCCTTACAAAAATAAAACTTTTTAACAAAACTTTCACTTTTATTTAAAAAAAATGCTCTTTAAAACTCCATGACAGCCATTTCGATACAATGAGCATCGTTAGATTGACATGAAGTTACATTATGTTTTTTCAATTATGTTAATTAAGTAGTGTTAAGACTAGACCAACTATGGAAGTAATGAGACAATATTAAAGCCTATATATTACTAAGGGTAAGTTGATAAGTTAAATTTTTTGCTTACGATATTACCTGCTGCATTGCAGTAATGAATATTTTTGATCTGCTTTATTCTTTGTATTACCTAACATTGTATCTACTATCTTTGATTTGATATCGGTTAAATTATATAAGTTGTTTGCTTATTTCTTGGTGTATCAATACTGATTTACTTTTGTTTCATCATTGTTTTGAAATTTTGATTTGTTTTCTGAATTTAATTGTTATTGAAACTTGACTTAAAATTGTATAATCTTTTTTACAGCAACTTCTTTAGAATTTTAACAATATTCAACATGGTTTTTAGGTTATATATATTTTTGATATTTTATTATAAAAACATTTTTTTCTTGTTGACTTGATTTTACTTTCATTATTGTCTTGATGATCGTTTTATAAGACTGAAGCTAGTTGTAACGTTTCAAGAACTTTAATTAAACATTGTGGGATCGACTTTGCGTTTTTATTTTCGTTGAAACCTTTTTTATTATTTTTAAAATTTTAAATATGTTTTTTAATTATTTTTTAATAAACATTTAGTTACATAAACTTTTCGGTATCAAGCTGTCTACTATAACAGTAATTGTTCTAGTAAAGGTAAGTTAGAATGTGGCGTTCCCCAGGGATCTTTATTATGCCCAATTTTATTCTTAATGTATTTCAATTATATAGTCAACCTTGATATTTGTGTTTTATACAAATTTTTGCCGATGATGGACTAACTAAATTGGAACGGACATTACAAAGATAAAGAGGTGGTGTGATGCCAACCACTCAATACTGAAAAACCAATATTGTAATGTATCTGATATTGTGCGCAATAAATTATCATCAGGTTGTCATGCAGTTAGAGCTATTACTATAACTTTAAATTTCAGTACGGTCAGGAATGCTTATTTTGCCCCTATTGAATCTCACTTACGTCATTGCATATGTTTTTGGGGAAGTTGTACTTTAGACATGTTTTAATTTCTTTTAAATGTGTAAGGTCAGTGTTGATGTTTCATGTAAACCACTATTTTTAAAGTCAGAATTTTATCCCTCTCATGGCTTCTTATTTTACACACTGTTTGCTTGGCATTTACAAAATATATACATATAATTCATAATTCTTTACTTAATACTCGACAAAATTTTGTAAAGCTCGTAGAATCTTTAGAAATATGATCTGTAAAGTGAAATTTTGCCACCAGAAAATATGCTTACTAGTGGCATTTAGCAGTTAAAAAACCAGTGTTAATCGTAGTTCTACTAACAATAGCCAAAAGTCTGTAGTTAGTGTCCTGAATATTGAATAAATCGACATCATCGTGGTAAAGGAATTCATTAAAAAATGAGTGACTTTATCAATAATAATTCGTTTATAATCCCATATAATATACATGGTGATTGATTAGTGTGAGTAAGCTCAGTAGCTCAAACTGTCAGTTTCTGACAAACCAATCATGGCCAACTCACAATAATTATTGGTAAACGGTAAAATATCTACCAAATTAATACTTTGATAGAAAAATAAAATTATCTAGAAAACTGATAACTTTAGTTATAGGGAGTACTTCATAAAATTTGAAGAATGATATTAGTACTTTTCGATAGTGATATAAAATACAAGGTGTTCTTTTTAAATTACCAAGATAATAATGTACTTGCATTTTAACTTACCCTGTATTTAATTTAACGAATATTATAAAAACGAATATGTTTTGTAATTTTTAACAATTATTAAAAAACTATGGTTGCAATAGATCAATGCTCCTATACTCCTTTTGAATTATATAGGGAGTTAAACTTGATACGATTTTCAGGTAATATTGGTTATACATTTTTAAATACCCGGTATAACATAATGTAATGACAGTGATGCAGATTTCGAATTTAAAATAAAATACAGGGTGTTCCATTTAAAAAAAAACATAAGTTTGGTGTGCCACCATCCTATGGAACACCCTGTAAGATTGTAACTAATTTTAAAATGTGGAGATTAAAGTTGCCTACAATTTTTGTCAATTTTTTGTATTTTTTACTATAACAGATCTACTGAGCTTCCTCACACTAATCAATCACCCTGTATATTCATTCAGGTATTCGATTCGCAGCAGAAAAAACAAAGGTAAATGATGTGAATTGAACCTAACCTTAAATTATTTTCTTAGAAACGAACATTGATAGATGAGTATTTTATTGAAAGCTTATTAATATTATAAAAAAACCCATGAAGTATTTCAATACATTATCAGATTGTATAGAAGCATACCAGCGTAATAACAATTTTATTATGAAAAGATTTTAATATAAAAAAACAGGTTGTTGACAGATCTACTTCGGGAACAGCGCCACCATTTGGAACTACTTAAATAATCCTACTCAAGAACGATAAACATTTACCAGGATTGCCTAATCGGGCTGATTTGTCCGCCAGCTGTGTGACGTCACTGCAGTCCTTCATTATAACGTTTACCATATAAATGCATGGAAATAATAGGAATTACAGAGTATTTTTATGATTTCTGTAATACTAACGTACCACTATTTGGATTTTTAAGATTAAACACTTATAATTTATAATAAATATTCCCATAAAATCTTTTTAATACGGCCGAGGACTGCAGTGACGTCACGTGCGATCGATTTTTTGGCGAACGTACGTCTTATGGGATTAAGCAATCCTGGTAAATGTTTTATCATTCTTGAATCCTACCATTATACCAAATATGATAAATGCGTGCGCAATTTCACAGATCTCTTAATTTCATTACTGTTTATTTTGGCGGAAACGTACATTACGATAGAATGGACAAAAGGTTTTGATTTCATCCAGCGTATGCTTAGACGGTGAACTGTTATTGGCGTTTTGTTTATTTCAATAGGGATATCTCTATTTTTTATATATCTACGGTAAGAAGATGTTTGATAAAAAAGTTTTCGAAAAATCTATTGAGATTTTTTTAATTCATTTTATACTACATGCTAATAATATTTCATCAATTATTTATCTAATATAGGAGTAAATCCATTGATAAAACTGATTTATAAACGAATTATTTTATATGCTCTCGATGATACGTGTAAAGTTGTTTTTGTATTTATTGGATACATTATGAAATCACATTTATGTAAATGACAGTTGTGAAGTATTCAGCTTGCTTACTGAAGTAGTTTAGCGAACGGTAGAGGCACAATTAACTGAGGTAGTAATATCAATCAAGTTTACTGTCGATAAATTATCTATAAATGCGACCGAAACAATAGACACTTTCAAACGCAGATTCTAGAAAAACTGGATATTGATCATAAATTTAAGGGTGGGGCTTAGCTACACAAAAACTTTAAATTTCGTAAACAATAACTACTCTTAATAATTCATGTTATTAATAATTTGTTAAATAAATCTGTAAAATGTTTTTCTATACGATATAATATATACAGAAAACTTTGTATACTTGGCAAGAATTCAAAAAAACATGGATACGTAGAAATCATCAGAGCTCAATACTTTAAACTCAATTTTATGGGGGTACCTGATTGACATGGAAATTAGAAATGAGTGTAGGTTAAATGGTGGAATTCTGAGCATTTTCTATAAGCTACAGAATCTGTAAGGTATAGGTTTTGCCCTGTTAATTTTTACAGATTTTTGCTTACAGATCTTACATCATAGGTGCTCAGGATCCCACTATTAAAAATATTCGAAACGATATTGAGTTTTCTAGAATTGACATCTTGTATACATTGTTATTGTATGTACAAAATGACACTAACTCCTTGGTCCATGCATTTAAAACAACAATTAAACTTTAATAATTATTCCAAATTACAGGTAATATAAATGCAAAATATTAAAACTTTAGACTCATACTATAATTAAATATTAGTACAAAAACTTGAATTAGTACACTAATAGATCAACAAATAATATAGATCGATCAAGTTGTCAAGATGACACTACAAAAGTTAGAGTTTGCTTCAACCTTCTTTAAATAAGCTAACTTTATGACTTATCAGATATGCACAAACCAAAACACTCTTTTTCATTAAACCAACTGTTGGATTATTTGTTGACAGATTGGGAATATCAATCAAGATAAGTGGTATTCCAATCTAATGGTAATGGTAATGTAGAAACTAAGAAAGGCATTTAATTAATTATTTAAAGTGTCAAGCTTTATAACAGTATATTTTCGTGATAAAAAATAAATACTTATTGATTGGAGTGTGAATAATTTTACATAAATACATCTGGGGTAAAGTTTGATAGAGTGGGATCATACAAGTAACCAACACCAATAACTGGTTTGTACGGTTTGCTTTTTTTATAGTTTTCAATCATCCTTAACAAATTTTAATAAGAGGTAATGGATTTTGAGATGCGCCATGGCCTTGAAAATAGCTGCGCACTAATGCAAGGCAACAACGCACTAAATTCAGAAAGTGAAAACTAAAAATATCGGTTTGGTTTAGGAAAGAGCCACAGTATACTTATAGTCCAGTCAAATTATGTTAAAAATAACATAATTTTATTTCAAAATATAATATAAAAGTTGTACTAAATAATATTTAGTTAAATAAATAACTTACACTTCTGATTAAAAATTCTTAATATTTATAAATTATTTATTGAGTACAGTTTAAAAGGAACAAGTTAAATTATGAGTAAAGGAGTATTTTCATAACACTTAACGGGCGTGTATTCTAAAAAGTTTATTTCTTCTTGTTTTAATAAATTAATTTTAAAATAAGAGGTCACAGGATTACTAAACGAGTGAGATTGTAAACCAGATTTGTTATCATTTGAATAAAATAATAGTCATTATTTATAAGTAAAATAAACTATTTAATATCGCTCATTATTAAAGTCTATCAGTACAATTTAAAATACATAAGTATGGATTTTTTAACAATCGTAGATCAATGTATAGATATGAATTACAGTATTTTTTATTATTAAAGTTTATAACGGCCAAAAATCAATTTTACTATCCTTACTATCAAGGAACATAACTCACCAAACAAAATATTTTTACAACTTTTTGTCTTTACTACACTAACTAAACTATTAAAATTAATAACTATAATTAACTGAAAAAGAAATTAAATTTACTGCACTACTAAAATATTGGAAGCCGATCTGATCTGAACGAGAGACTACCAAAGAATGAAATTTTAGGGCTAACTTTATTAGGATAGTTAGTACCACCTTTTCGAACGTAAACTAGTGTTCTGCGACGCTTTCGTTCAAAGCTCATCTCAAAATCCATTATTTCTATCAAGTAATATTTTTATTAACAATTGTAGCCATATATATTTTATCTATTAGTAGTATTAATTGGTTATCAATAGAATATATTAATAACAGTTATATTTGCTATGCGGTTAATGTGGTATGTGATGCTATTTGATTTCAAATGAAGGTTCATGAATTCTACAACAGTGGTAAATTTGAAATTAATTAAAATCTATAAATTATATTCCGGAAATACCAAGAAAAAATTGTAATAATTCCAATTGGCATTTATGAGAGTTCATACAAATGTAAATGAAAGTTAAATCGACCTAAAAATATTACAAATCCAAAAATTCACTGTTCTAAGTATATAAAAGTATCTAAAAACCATAAAATAAACACATATCTTAATGAACATCGATGAACTTGGATCAAGGCCCACGAGAATGTAGCGAATAACCAAAAAAAATGGGATTATTCTCAGTCCCAGTCAAATTGCATCAAAACGAGTAGTAAGGAAAAAAGTAATGGTAAGTATCACTATACTTTATTGGATGTATTTAGGGACGAAATTATAAGAAAAGGACCTTATTTAGCAAAGAAGAGAGGCAGGATATGTGGAAATGCTTTCAAAACCTAATATGTTTGGAGAAAAGTAAGAAAGTAAATATATACTTTCGATGCCTGGTTACAATAGTAGAGTAAACGCAAAACAAAAAGCGTTGTACGTCATAATTGTGATGTTGCCATATTTAAAAACTAATAAGATGTCGGAATATATGAAGTTTAATAATAAAGCAACTTATAATATACCAAGCATTTAAACCATGGTTACACAAACTTATTAAGACTAGGGACTACTCGGGCAAATCATGAACTGATGGCGGGCCGGCCACCAGAAGATAATTAAAGACAATGAATAATTGATAATAATTTATTAAAATGGAAAAATATTTTTTTAATTTGAAGCGTGGCACTGGATAGTGATTACAATCTTTTTTATGTTTGGCTCAAATTTACTTGTAGCAACAAGTAAAACTGCTTGCAAACTTTAATTTGCAAGGCGGTTTCGATTTTTTGTTTTATTATTATTTAGTATTGAAAAAGTTTGTTCACATATATAGCTACCACCAAATAAGCTGGCACATTTCAGAGCGTTTATGCGCAACTCTTTGCGCATGCAGTGGTAAAAGTTCAGTAAGTCTCCTTCGTTGAATTTATTGCGTAAATCTTGGTCGTTTTGAATGTCGATAATTTCTAACTGCATTGACTCTGGTGCATCTGAAATCGTGAAAGGATTGCTGAATATGTCCAACAGAGGTTTCACTTTTTTAAACTCCACAAATATGGTAGTATTTAAATATTAAATTGATTGTAGCTTTGTTGAAGTCTATGATGTAAAGAACACTAAATTAATAACTTTGTAATAAATAAGTATTTTGTAACTAACATCTTCAGTAATTAAAAATTGAAAATAAAAATAATTCTACTTGCACCCTCTGAGGTATAGAATCTCACTAGTATTCAAAAAAAGCTTTACCGTTTTCTAAAAAAAAAACAACTACTTCCTGGACTATATGCCCTACAGGACATTGGATTACATTAAAATAGAAAACGTGATGGCGATCGACTAATAAGGCGATACTTAAGACAATTTCTGTAGTTTTGCAAATTAATGGGAATAATACTACTCGTAGACCGGTTTCGACATTATTGTGTCATCATCAGTACGAGGTACTTGCTAATCGAAGATAACTAAGTACTGAAAATAAATTATAGAAAACGATGGGCAGTCAATAAATAAAAATTTGAAAAATATTTCTCCACCATCATGCATGACAGAATTTGCCAGTTCTAAAATCAAATTTGTATACAGAATGCTGAAACTCTCTTTCTCTTTAGATTGAAGAAATATTCTGCAACACCTCTGCCCCCGTGCAATTTAGATGTATTTACATTCTCTCTTGTGATAGAATAACATTCTCACACTGGTTATCAATAATAACATTAGCCTTGACGCAGTTGACTGTCATAGTAGTGCAGTATTTTAGTAACTGTCAAAATTATTGCTGTCATGTTTCGATTCGAAATTATAAAAAAGATCATGAATATTTCCAGTGATTCAGAATTAAACTGTGAAAATACACCATCTGAAATTACAAAGAGTGTAAATAGTATGCTGGAAAATTTACTACCACAAAAAATCAAAGAATGAATATAAAAGGTATTAAAAACTGTTCATTGATTGGAAACAAAAATAAAATGTTTTGATAGATGTCGACATTTCAACATATAAAAGACTTAGGGCATTCTTAAAACGTTGCTGGATCGTGGAGAAAGTATAGTCTGCTACTCGGTTAGAATGAAAATTAGTGATGCTCCACTCACATCGAATTTTTATTCTAACCTTGTTACAGAATATACTATTCTACTCTTATAGTAGTTTCCAAGCCAAGTACTTACCTCGTAGTTTTTTATTGAAATGTAATCCAATGTCCGGTGGGGCATATAGCCCAGGAAGTAGTTGTTTTTTCTTTGGAAAACGATCAAGCTTGGTTTGAAAACTAAGAGTTTATGTATCTCAGAGGGTGCAAGCAGAAATATTTTTATATTTTTGTTTTTATATATTGACTGCCCCTTGTTGTTTGAAATTTATTTTCAGTAATTAGTTATTCTCTTATTTTTAAGCTCTGATTATTTAACTAAAATTATGCTAAAATAAAATTTACTTGTATTGACTAACAGTTAGATATTATGAACCAGTTTAAATATGTTTTTCCATAAATA
Source organism: Ophraella communa (assembly GCA_035357415.1). Lineage (NCBI taxonomy): Eukaryota > Metazoa > Arthropoda > Insecta > Coleoptera > Chrysomelidae > Ophraella > Ophraella communa. Next base: position 14,769,054 of record CM068983.1, on the reverse strand, counting down.
TCCCGTAATTACATATACTTTAACGAGCTTGAAATACTAACGAATCTTTTCAAGACAAACTTAACAGTTTTTTGTAAATATTTGGATAATGAGACCATCTACCCGATAAATTGCAGTTTCCTTTTATACTCGTTTGCACATCTCTTTTGTTCCACTTACTATTCGTTAACAAAGACACAATTTTTTAGTAGTGAAAAAATAAGCTGAATAGAGGGAAGACAATTTTATCAGATAATAATATGTTTTGTAATCAGGTATTTTTTAAACAGCTAACAGAATTATAATGTTGGTGGAAGTCTATAGAAATATATTAACACTGTAGTGACACAAACGACCAAAGTAAGCTACCTATCGGTTTTTGGAAAGCAGGAGCACAGAAAGCGAAGTTGGAGTCCTAGAAAAAGTCCACTTGATGTCCCAATAAATGGAGAAATTGAATTTTTTTTTGACAAATGGAGATCCGTTGATTGCCAAAATATAAAACGAACAAGATTTACAGGAACAGGATAGGATATAACGTACAATTCAAATTAATCAAATTCGATTTTCTCGTTTTTTGATTGCATATCTAGAAGAATTTTTATTTTTAGCAGTCAACTTGGATATTAAAATGTTTCGCCGATCGAGTGAGAATATATTTTGTGGTTATTTGACGTTTTGCAGTCTGTTAGTCACTAGAAGTATTCAGTTAGTCATTAGAAGTACCCCGTTAGCCACTATCAAGTCAGTTACAGTTAGTCTGTTAGTTACTAGTCAGTTATCCATTACCCAGTTAGAAGTATCCAGTCAGCTAGTATGCAACCAGGACCCTTATTCTCATCATAGGAGTAAAACTGAGAGAAGGGAACATTCGATCACATAAATAGGGAGTAGTCATATTTCTCTCGATCGGTTAAAACCGTATTCTGAACCAAAAGAAAGTCACTGACTTTGTTGCCAAATAAATAAGACAGTAGAGGTACTCAGTAGTTAATACATACAAAAGTAGGCAACTGAATGGAAGGACTTATGTTCTACGATATACATTTTTTTATAATTTTTCTAATATATGTTCTTTGTTGAAGTACACAAATATATTGATTTTTTTTTAAAGAACTATGAACTGCAAATAAGGAGCTTTAGTTCAGAATTTACTTTTAAAAATAGTTATGATAAAAATGTATCACTTTAGCCCGGCAAGTATTATAAAAACAAACCAAAATAAAGGCGAATGCTGTAAAAGCACGCACGTGAGACAGGAGATAAAGGACCGATAGTACAGACACAGATGAGGAAAATGAGACAGATAAGTGATGTTACCATCAGCTTCAGCTTGCAGCAAATCATTATTAATTTGGTTCACTGTCATTAATTCCATAAATTATAATAAAATTCATTATAACGAAAACTCAAAGTAAAATATATAATAAAGTTAATCACAAAGATGACACAAAACCATATTTAAAGATGGTTATGAAAAATCAATATGTATTCATTTTGCATGCGATCCCCTTGAAAATACCCGCTGCTCTTGGTTTATATTTATTTCTCTTATAGCTGGTAATTTCTAAATCGTTATTTTTCTTGCATACCTATGGTCGTATTATTTTCATTTTTTAAATTTACAGTTTTAAGAGATTTATTTTCGAATTCATTGTAAAACTAAATTCTTCCTGAGTTGATTGTTTGTAACCATTTTAAAATAAAATATACTGATGCCCTAATATATTTTATTTTTATTTCATACCTGTCAACAAAATCAGTGTCGTTTAGGCAACCGAACCTCTGTGCTAGAATTAGGTGAAAACTAGTCGGAATGTTTGATGTAAGTGTAAAAAGCATGTCATAAGGTATAGGAAATAATTCAAATTATATCCAAGTGAGTTAATGCATAGGAAATTAACCTCATACATTAATACATACATATAAGTCTGAAAATAAGCTTAAGTTAGATTGACTCCAAGTCAGTTATGAATTTTGAGTGTGTTTTAATAAATTTTGATTCTTTCTGTTGCTTTAAAATAATTTATTAACTAATTTATTTGATATTTTTTTCTGACCACAATTGTTATTAACAATTTTAAGATGTTTTTGTTAATGGATTAAAGTCATACATCTGTTATCAGAGGATATGCAACGTTCCATTAATAAAACTGTTTGCTTCGTCGCAATGATTACAAGAGAGTATCTATGAGTATTGCAAAGAATACCAATCGATTCTCTTTGTTCTGTCCTCATCCTGGCAACGCTGTATTAGTTATGCTTAAACTTGTAATCAGTGGCGTGCTATTTGCTAAAAATGGGAATACCACTGTAGGGTAATATATAATTATTTTTATTGGAATATATTTATGAATAGTTAATACTCAGTTTTTTACTTAAATAATTATTATTAACATTAATTGCACAGATAAAATTTAATGTATATTAAATTTTAATTTTTTAACTCTTTATTAATAGGTATTAAATAACCAAAAGAAAAAAATTAAAATAAAAAGACTCCTTGATTTCTCGATTGGATTAAATTTGAGGGGATGTGTAGAATAGTTGTGGAATATGCCGGGTGTTTTATAAAATGTGTAGTTTTAAACATAACTTTATTCAGGTTAAACTTAACCTTAATCAGTTAATTTTTCACCAAAAAGGTAATCTTGGTAAATATAAGCAATTCCAAAGGTATTATTTTAATTGGTACCACAAGACGAGCTAAATAATTGACGCATTTTGGCTTCAAGGTTGTATAAATCTTGTCCTTATCACTCTGAAAAAATTTAAAAACTAAAAGTATACAAGTTACGGTCAGGATAATAGAAACTTATTTTTGTTTTTACAAACAAATAGTTCTACTGAACAAACAACAGAAATAACAAAGTAATTTAAAATCAAAACTAAAAATTCAGAACTAAAACTTGTATCTAAACATTAGAACTAAAACTTAAAAGTACAGACAAATATATTATTTCCTTTATATAAAAGTTCATGATATTTACCAAAATATTGATAAGGGTTAAAAAATAAAAATATTAGGTTACAATTAAAATTGGTAATTATATACCTACTTACGAACAATCAGAAGATTTGAAAAAATGCGATATTGCCAACCAACGGAATAATTACCATACCCATTTATTTTGATAATGAAACCGTCATAGCTACGCCACTGGATTAAATTATTGCAAACAAACAAATATCTTAACTTACTTGTCGAAACATAATTTGGGGCTTAAATAGACCGTTTTTTTTACACACTTGGCAATGACGAACCATTTCTTTCCCTAAATTTCACTTAAAATTACGTAGAATTTCGCCAAGAAACACCAATATAATTCCAAAATCTCGTTGCATTTGCTTCGGCAACAATGAAATATTAAAATAATTAAAGAGACTGTGTCAAATTTCATAGTATAATCTCTTCTACGCGTGGCATCATTCAGACAAGCCGTGCGGTGTTATCGCTTATTGAGCAACCCATTTCTATGATCTAACCGAATGAAATAGTTCATTGATTCCATAACATGATTTGTATAATTTAGGTGGTTTTAATTCATAAAATATTTATAAGAGCTAGCATTATGGTCACAATATGTTTGCAAATTTAATCAACAAATACTATAGCTCATTCAATAACAATCACAAATCTTAAATGGAGAGAGCAGCCAACATCAAAGCACACAAATTCCAGTCGGCCATATCTAGACGACAGTCTACCAGAAATATGTATTGTTTGAGCAAGTAAAAAAATAAATAGTTCCGGTTCCTGTGATTAAAGTCCTCTTTAAATTCCTCTATTACAATTAAAACCTTTTAACTTAATTGAGTTGTTTACTTATACTCTGTAAATCAATCAATCTCAAAATATAGCATGAGTTTTTATATTTCATTACACGCTTGGTGACTATATAAGTACTTTAACCTAAACACCTAGCATATTGAAAGGGACAAAAGACGGCACTGACTGGCACAAACTGTTTTATGTTATGTAAATATTCTATCCATTAGCAGCCTTTCAACTTTCAATTTGTCGTTTGTTTTTGAATAAATGCACTGATTCCTATGAAATGAAACACCTATTTGGTATTTGGCTTTGGCATTAACCCTTTTATGTAAAATTCAATACGTCGGTTTGTTTTAACATCGATAAAATCTCGCGCTCAAAGCTCAACACTCTTGTTGAATTTCAGTAGGACAACAAATATAGGGTAGTAGAGATTAACACTCGTATTTAATCCAACTCTTGTTGATTGCTCCCACGGCTGATATTAAACCACGCTAAAAATGGATATACGTATGTGCAAATATTCATAATAACAAAAAAAAGGCTCAAAGAGAAACACAAAGCCAATCCCACAATGTTAAATTAAAGTTTCTGAAATACATGTAGCACTTACTAACACTAACTTTACCTATACCTATAGTATTCGCAACATTTTTTGCGAATAAAATGACGATTGACAGACTCAAATATTTAAACTTTATTGCAGAAAATAGTGATACACATGATAAAATAAAGCTTTTTTTATTTAAAGACGTAAGTGGGTAAAGGTGTCATGTCGTATTTTTTTAAAAAATTACATTTTGCAATTTTTCAGCTTCCCTGACATAGATTTTAACACCCCAACAATGCAAAAATTGAGATTTTTTGATGATAAAGGCGTCATGTCACACATACAGTGTATATTTTTAGTGGATAAAGGTGTTATGTTCATTCACAAAAATCGACCGCATAAGATTAGTGATGAAGTTAGGAACTGCATTGTGAGCCATATTCTGGATGCGAAATACATGGTTAAGGTGTCTTTATACCGACATATTTTTGAAACAAAGTTCAATTTGTCTTTTGGACAACCGAATAGTGATACATGCACTGTTTGCGATGTTAGAGATAATTCGGAAGAGCATAACTGCTTTTAATTCCCAAAGAATAGGTAGACAAATACCTTCCGTTGACAAGAAAACATATTATGTGATGTTAGATTTACAACAGACCATGCCGTTGACAAAATTGCCCACATCTAAGGCTTTTTATTTAAGGCAAATGTGGTTTTATAATGTTGGTATCCACTGTGTCAGACATTATTAAAAATGTAATAAATACTTACATTAATCATACTACGACCCTGTTCTTTTAAAATATTGACATTAGGGTAAGGATAGACCAAGAACGATAAACATTTACCAGGATTGCTTAATCCCATAAGACGTACATTCGCCAAAAAATCGATTGCACGTGGTGGCCTGTGACGTCACTGCAGTCCTCGGCCGTATTTTCCTATCTTGACAGTGCATTTTAGGTCGTTTTCAATCGTCGTTTTTAGATTTATTATAAAAATATTCAAAATTTTGACTGGTAGATATTGTGGATACATTAGTGTACGTTGCATTTTTGTGTAAAATTTTTAAAAAACTGTTCTTTTAAACTCCAGTTCGGACTTTTAAATTTCATGTGTTACACTGCTTGGCTGGACATTGCTTGGTTAGTATCGTTGAGTGTCAACGTTAATATTCAATAGTGAATACATTTTTTATTTTACGTTTTTAGTGAGATAGTTTACTTACTTACTATTTTTTTAATATGTAGTATTTTTTGTTAATTTTAAATTTGTAATTAAAAATTCTCTGTAGAATACATATTATGTCGCTCCATAAAAGATTCACGGATTGTACTAGTAATATGCTGCAAATTGTTTATTGTTTCTTTGTTTGTCAAAAAACACTAGTTTTAGGCATGATTTTGTGTAATAATAAATTTATTTGAATGTATTTTTTAAAATAAAAATAGAACTAAATAGTGTTTTCTTTACTCTACCTATTTCCCAAATAATATTCAATAAATTAATTAAATATAAGTATTAAAACGATTTTATGGGATTATTTATTATAAATTATAAGTGTTTAATCTTAAAAATCCAAATAGTGATACGTTAGTATTTCAGAAATCATAAAAATACTGTTTAATTCCTATTATTTCCATGCATTTATATGGTAAACGTTATAATGAAGGACTGCAATGACGTCACACAGCTGGCGGACAAATCAGGCCGATTAGGCAATCCTGGTAAATGTTTATCGTTCTTGAGGATAGACTGTAAAGTATCGATTTTTTCCCTGGACCAATAAACATCGATTGTATATATCATGCTATCAGTACATGTCCGACTTTCGATGCATGTGCCTTTTAAATATTTAATTTCTTGTACGTAAGAATATTAATCATGCATTTAAATGTTTTTAAATAGGTGACAATGATTTAAGGTGTATTAAAAAAACACGTAACGTTAGGATGCCAGTGTCTAAGAGTCTGTGATGTTCTGTGTCCTATGTCGTCTCGTTGGCAAGATGGCGTCAGTGGTCCGTTCCGGATAACGAAGCTCCTTGAAAATTTGTTGTTTCCTCCGGGAATAGTGTAGTAGATAGGTAAAGATTAAATAATTTTTATTTAAATTTGGTATTCCATTTTAATTTTTAATTATCCCCATTCCATTAGTTGATTTAAATTTATAATTTTATTTTTAATTCACAGCTTCAAATGAGAGGGGGAATAATTTTATTGTATCATATAGTGGTGATGTCAGCCATTATTTTCGATTTTCAATTATTTCAAACGTGGATTTGCCTTCGTATAAAATGAAACTACCACAGAGATTCGAAAATTCTCGGTATTTATAACCTTCCCCCATAAAAAATTTAATTTCAATAGTTTTTAAGCCGATTTTTAGAAATTTTTAAATAACTTAATTTAATTATTTTTACCTTAATGCTTAATTATTTAACTGATAATTAAACTAAAGCTATTTTTATTATTAATAAAATAACTTTCCCTAATTAAATTGCACTTTTTCCCTACTAAAATAAACATTGAATCGGAGCGATTTAATGGCTGTCATATACAATTTTATAATGAAATTTATAACAATTGCTGAAATTTTATGCTTTAATTTTAATTTACATTTTAAATTTGTTAAATACCGCCATATTTGATCCGAATTTTTGTTAATTTTATATAAATAAACAAGAATACAAAATTGGTTCAGAACCTATTAGAAATACATACAAATATTAGTAACAATAAACTTACATGTTAACATCACATTCTCTCACTTAGAGTTTCGTGTGTCTTTTTACTTTGTAAGTTCGAATTCATATCACTTGTATTTAAGGATTGCAATCATAGTGTCATTTTTCACGTAAACTACCCGTTGCTATAGATATCCAGATTACTATATTTTATTATCTGTAAGTATGTTTTATTTTAATATAAACTTAGTCACCATCTCAACTTATTGTATAAGTAATTTATTAATAACATTAACTTTTTAATCACAACTTATAATGTATAATGATCTGTATTGATAATATTTTATGTTTTTATTGATATTAAAATTTAATTTATAACTCTTACTTAATATTTCTTAAAGGAACATCCTTCTAAAGGTAACTTGTAAAGAACTGATTGTTTCAAATAGTAAAATTTTCTTTTCTTTCTGTTTTAGATATTGTTACAACTTAATGCAAGATTGGAAAACTATTAAGATTATAATTTGACCCTACTTCAGTAAAGTTAATTTAAGTGGTCACAGTTTGTTATGTATTAATTTAATTAAATTTGAAGAGTTTATTACTATAACATATCCTTTTTTTAAAAAAAAATTATAGACTATTTTTACCATGAGGGTAAGATTGTTTTTGTTTAAAATAGTGATTCATTACAATATATGTATATTATTTAAATATAAATTTAACGAAAAAATAGTCCACTCACTTATTTGGCTGCAGGCTAAGAAATTCTATTAATGTAATATCTAGTTATTCACTAAAATAAATATTATTTATGTCTACGTTTTAAATAAATATTGATGGTTGATGTTTTTACGTCGTAAGAAAAATATTAAAAAATCCAAGTAACTCTAGTAGCTTTTTAGAGATAAAAGTAACGTATGTGTATTACCAGATGTGGAAGCGTATATTGATATTCAGGAAGATTACATTGAATTATGAAATATAACTCACAGCAAAAATCGATTTTTTTTCATAAAGCGACAGAATTTATGGAACAACCTTCTATAACATACGCAGCACATTTTCTCAAACTGGGGACATCAATCAAATAAACTGCTAAACTCTAAAGATAAAACTGAGAGTTGAATAATACCATAAATCCAGATATAAACCATAACGTTCGGTGAGTGTAATTTACTGGAGCTCGAAAATGGTACATTCGATAGATTCCGTGTGGTTGGCGGGCTTTATAGCCACCGTTAGAAATGAAGAGGTAGTGTTTTATTGAACTTCAATTTTGCGGTTAGTTATATTGCCGTATCGTTGACGACTCCATAAAATGCACAAATCGAATAGTTTTCAGTAGCTGTGGTCAAATAAGTAGGTATGGAGAAACGTTTTCAATTTTCATGCAGAAATACCTTAACATGATTTCAAAGTAACGGAGTTTTTCTGTATAATAAATAATACACAATAATACAATTTTCACTTTCAGATAGCTGAAAGTAAACATTATTAACAAAATTACCTAAGCACAATAGAATGTCGAAAGTAAACAATACAACGTGGCAACATTGCGAATCGTATTCATTTAATCGGGTAGCAAACTGTCAATTTGTTTGTTGTCATCAAAAGGTACATTGCTTTAGGAATATTTGTGATTTTTCGTTTTTATTCACAGAAATGGGTCGATGTGCCTCTTTTGGGGCAAAGAAATGGGAGTTTATACGTTTCCTACAGATCCTATTATGAGAAGAAGGTGGGAAAAATCTTTGAAAATAGTAAAGTTTACATGTACTGATTATTCTAAGTTATCAGGTAAATATTTCAAAGATTCTAATTTTGACTACATCAAAGATAACTGGTACGTAGGCATTCATTTTACTTACTTGTATGGGTATTTGTTATTTTGAGGTTAGAATAGTGTTCTTTGATTATTAGTGGAAAAAACACAAATTATGTTTTTTTTCATTCATAAATTTCATGGAACCAAATTTGATGCAAAAAACTATCTTTATAAAGAGAAAGTTGTGCATATATGCAAATTTTTAACGTTTTTACCAGATAAGCTTTCTTCTCTCGCAGGGTCGCACCTCTTCAATTTCTTTTTCAACTGAGCGATTTTCCAGGTAGGATATATCTTGAATTACAAACAATTTAAATAAAAATCGTTGCAATAAATCAATAAATTATGGTGGAAAATCTGACAGCTAATAACCAATTTGAAACACTCCGCGTAACCTGTCGGATGAGTTTTCCGTAATCATCCTCATTGTCCTATCCAGTGGCGGCTCGTAGAAGGCAAGCCTTAAAAATTGCAATAAATGTAAAGATATTGATAAATAATAATTATTGATATATTTTTTTTCTAAAAATTCTTGGGTATTATCACTTAGCCATTAATTTGTAAAATAAATACATAATATTCAGGGTGTCCAGAAAAGAATGGTCATAAATTATACCACAGGTTCTGGGGTCAAAAATATGTTGATTGAACCCCACTTACCTATATACAAAAAAAGTACAAAGTGCTAAAGTTAAAAATTTAAATAATTTTTTTCGACATTACTCTAAAACGGTTTAATGTTAATGCATGAAAATTATGATTTTTAGGATTTTTTCATTTCTTAATATTAAATTTAAACAATTGTTAATAAACAAAAACGTTAATTAACAATTAGAAAATACTTAGAATGGCAAAAAAAATTTTTTTAAATTGTTAAATAAGCCATTTGTTTATAAAAATTTTTTAAACAATTGGTCACAAACATTTAAAAAAATTGGATTTATATTGTTTATAGCGTAAAAACGACTGTAAACAATTGTTTATAAAAATTTAAATTTTTCACATCTAAAATCGCATTTGTTTACTTTGCTTGTTAATAAAAATTTCAATTTTTAAAAATTTAAAAATTTTATGTAACTTTGTTCAGTAGCTTTATGATAAAGGATTCCAAGGGTTAAAAAAATTCTTGTGTTTTAATTTTACTCACAGTAACGAATTTAAAGTTAGTAACAATGAAGATGTAATTTTTTAGTTAACAAATGGATAGAAATGTGAAAAATAACGGAAAACATTTTTTGACTGCAAAAATTTGTTCTCTGATATGTTCTGTTAGTGTTAGGATTTTTTAAATTTCTTTTATTAATATTAACTTATTGAAAAAAAATAATTTATGTCATTATATTATAAATAATTAAGTTACAATTCGGGGGCTCTTTAAGAATCGATTCAGTTTTTTGTTCTAGCTATTAAAATTTATGAGTTATTAGCAAAAATGTAAACTCCCTTTTTTTAAATCTTAAATTGTTAATACCAATAGGAAATTTTTTAAGACGGATTTTGATATTCAGGAACATTTTCTTTACTTATCGTAAAAATCCTATATGAGTTTAAATAGTGCGAGTTCCAGTAATGCAAAGCAGTTTTATTTTACTTATTTTGAAGCAATATTATGTAATTTTGGAACGTTACTTTGAGATAAGATAATAAATTCTTTGCATGTACTTTGTCTCGTCTTTTAGCAAACATACCTTGGCCCAGTCAAGTCAATATCAGAGAGCCTAAAATTCAGGGACTCCAAGAGAGGTTTCTGTTAATGAAAGAGTTTAAAGGTTCAAAATAATGTGTTGGAGAAAGTATCTTAAAAGTTTAATAGAATAGAGAGTAATAATAATGAAAAAATGGAAACAATATAGACAAACAATAATCTGAACCATAAACATGAAAATATTAAATTTTTTAATGCTTAAAGATTAACTTTGGTCAGTGTTAACACAGTAGTAAAATTGTTTCTAAAATCATTTCTAATACACCTCTGCTTTTATCCATTAATTCTGTTATTATCTGTCATAATTTTGCAATTTTCTAAATACTCCATTGGGGCGTCCGTCAGTGCGATACTTTCTGCTCTGAATGCAAAAAATTTCGCACGAGGTCTCGTGGTCGTGCGGCACCAGTTTCTAGAGAAAATTTGGCGGGTAGAGTAGAATAGTGTTTTTCACCGATCTGTGGTTTGTGTTTTTCTGATTTTAATTATTGTATTACTATGAAAAAAAATTTACATAAAAAACAGCAGGAACTATTGCTTGTTTCATCATTGCTTTCTTTAAGCAATGATGAAGAATATTATTCCTTGTTGTTTAAATAAATGGACAAAATAGCCAAAATATTTTATTAAATCGGAGGGTATTAAATGGTTTTATAATAATTTAATAGACTATTTTTTTTACCTGTCAAAATATTACATTTTTGTGATTTCGTCCAATGAAAACCTCTAATCTTCAATGTTTTGCGGTCAATTAATAAAATGCCTTAATTTTGTCTAGTTACCATAGTAGCTAAAAAACTAAAAAATCTCCAATATCTTTTCCGTGTTGCCACGATATTTAAGTGAAACTTTTTTGACAGCTGAAACCATAGAAAACGCTGAAATATCAACGTACAAACCATAGACAAATACAAATATATTATATTTCTCTATGGTACAGACGTTTAAATTAGTAAGTTTTGTGACAGATGTCAGATGGGGTTAACAATTGTTTTTCAAATTATAGTGTGAAATTTTCTTACCGAATCCCACGAAGAGACTAATTTTCAAAATATTTATATTCTCAACAAAATTTCCGTAAATAAGCTCTAGTGATATTAGTGAAAAAACCACGAGTTGTTTTACTAGTATTGATAAAACCATAGAACTGTCAAAAACAGTATTGAACAATTAATTTTCTTGGTTATAGCTAACTATAAATCAACATTCATTTATATTATCTAAATATTCTAAAATATATTTTGTTAATATTATCCCAATTCAATTCACCTAAACTACAATAAAAAATCAAATAGGTAGGTACTTTAAAACTAACCTGGTTATGCATGCATTTAAAACTTTTAGATAGGTACCTACAGATAAATGTGGTCTTGTAGGTAAACTTCAAATACATATGACTAATCATATTCATTTTGGCAATTTTCTCTTAATATAATTATGTAAATAGGTATAAAAATCAATATTCTTTCAAATTATAACTGTGTTTTTACGGTGCTCATGTCAATCTACGACTGTCAATACTATCTAGTGTAGAGGTTAAATCAATAGGAGGGACAACGGCATTGATCACGTCAATAAAGCAGCGCCTGTTAAAGAAGAGAAGAGATAGATTTATAAAACTGTCATAAAAGTAATCCATTCAAAACATTTACGAGTTCCGATGCCAGCTTGCTTTGACTTTTTCGTTTAACTTATCTCAGAATGTCCTTACCCCTCCCATTTACTTATCCTGCTAGTGTAGTCGTGCCGTATTCTTGAGAAGATATTCTTTGTTAAAGTCTTTGAAAGATCAAAATATTATGCGTATTTTCTCTTAAAAAAAATGTATTTATTAAAAATTATTATATGTAAACCCACTTTCTTTCTGTCTCTTGATTATTGTTTTATTTTTAAGTTTTAATAAATTAGATCATAGGTAGGCAACATAAAATACACGCAATTTGAATTTAAACCTTCTGTCAATGTTGAATCTTTACTTTTTATAATTAAAAATTAAAGATAGTTTTAGTGAAAAGATATCGATGAATTATTAAATAAAGTGGTTTTTGTAGAGAATCCTTCAAAAAATAATCCTTTCAATTTTATTACATTTCAGTTTGTTTTCGTATTTTTGCCAAACTAAACTAAACGACAGAAAAAATTTATCGATAAAATTTTAAGGATTGTATTGTATAAAACCATCCACAGGTTCATTGATTTTACTAAAATTAAGTCAACATAAAATTTTTAACATAACCTATCAAATCGATAAGAAAATTGACACTCGCCCGCTAGGCCAAATGGATAATCCATTGACTCTGCACCAGTGCGTTTTTAACTGCGGGCAACCAGTGTCAGTTTTGCCCCCTAGTGTCAAACATTTTTTTCCAATGGAACACGCTATAACAACACAGTACTTTAGTTTTTATCCAATAAAACTTATTCTATTGTGGTATTTTATTGTATTTTGTGAACTACATCACGAACAAAGAATTTTTTTGACAGACGTCAAACTTTACTTTGCGATCGGTATTGGTTACGTCGTTGAAAACACCGAACTAGACAGACCAATAAGAATTTAAAAATGGCTAGTATTAATATATATATAATATTCAGAACAATAAACAACTAAAAGGTTGAATTAACTTTCACTATTTATTCGTAAAATACTTTAAATGTACTAACGGCCGTTTCGCTATAGAATTAGCTAAGTTAATTCAACCTTTTAGTTGTTTATTGTTCTGAATAAGATGAACTTTCACAAAGCAAGGGTTAGTACAATAAATTTCATAATATAATAACTTAAAACTTCAAACTAAAATTAAGAGTAAATATTATTGATTACTGTAATGTTATATAATATGTAAGTTAAGTCTTTTATGGGAATGGTAAGATATAAACGAAAATTAATTACTTAGAATAGAACGTATAAATCCATCTAAAAGCCAAACGTTACGGCCACAATAAATGTTCTTAATGGTGGATAATTACTCACCTTATTGATGTTTAATGGCTATAAACTTTTAAAGAATATAAAATATAAATAAAATAAAACATTACCGACAATCAACCCAGAATTTACTTTTAGTTAAAAATAACATACTTCTAGAATAGAATTTTAAATCAAATATAAGTAATATAATCAATGTATACAGGGTGTCCCAGACTAATTTATCCAGGCTATATCTCTTAAACGAATAAAGATTCTCGAATGGAACAAAAACTGATTTATTCCATTTCCAATACACTTTAATATGGCGTAGAAAAAATTAACCTCTAAACATTCATCCCTTAGTTACAACCCCTAACTTTAAATTTCTTAATAGCACCATTTAATTTTTTTTATAATTTTGGATTTGGTCTTCCATCGTCTATTCAATAAATTTTTCAAAAATAAAATGGGTTCGTAGGTAATCAAAAACATATCAGTTTATTTTTTATTTTTGTTAAATTAATCAAGAAAGCCTTAAAGCTTAAAGGAACAATAAAAATAAATGTAATCAGACGTTCGAATTGTAGTTCACTTGCTGCAACACACATTTCGAATCTTACCAGAATATTTCTGGTATGTAGGTAAATCATGGTCAATTTGCCATTTTTGCTTTTTTCACAATTTGGTTTTTGTCAATGTATTGATTGAGGAAAAAAAATCAATTAAAAGATTGTTTCTTTTATACTATTAAAAATAATAAAAAACTCTTCGTTTAAACGTAACTTCCAAGTTTATTTTAAAAATTAGATTTTAAATTACAATGACGGCCGTTTCGCTGATTAGCATCGTCAGATTGACATCTAAGATACTTTTTGTTTGTTTGTAGACCTGATGTTGTTAAGGTAGTATTAAGGCTAGACCAAGTATGGAAGTAATAAGACAACAATATTAAAGCCTAGATGTTAATAGCCATAATACTACCTAAACAACATCAGGTACCTAGCTAAGATGGACTTCCAAAAAGTAAGGGTTAGTACAGTAAATTTTCTTTTATACTATTATAAGTGTACGAACTTTTGGTATTTAATTTTTTTTAATAATATCTTTTATTTGTCTGAATTTGGGCTTCGTAGGCCGACATTATAAACTTCCAAATGCGTGTACAAAAAAAATATCTTATAATAAAGTCACAATATTTGAACATTTTCTAAATAATGCACGAAGTACAATTGAACGCACAGTAAGATGTGACCAAAATCTTAATGTAATAGCATATGTAAAGTTTAATCCAAGGTGTCTATCAGAACTCTCGCCAATGAAAGTTGTATTTCAAGAAGTTCGGTTCATAGAATTTTAAAAGATTTTAATTACCATCATTTAGTTCAAGGATTACAACATGGTGATAACCAAAGACGTCTTGATTTTATTGCAAGAATGATGTTAAAAATTAATGATGATCCACTTTTTTTATCAAAAATATTGTGGAGCGCTGAGGCTAGATTTTACAATAATAATGTAGTCAACCGTCACAATTCAACATTAGATGATGGAAATAAGATTTCAAAATATTTGGGGTATAAATATGTGGTGCGGTTTATTTAATGGTCGTGTTATAGGCCCTTACTTTTTTACCGGCACTCTAACAGGTTTTCGATATTTAGATTTTTAAGAAAACATACTTCTCGATTTGCTAGAAGGTATTCCTCCACACAATGCGAGAATCGTTAGCGATATGTGGGCGGCACGCTCATCTGACTTGTCACCTTTAAACTATTTCTTTTGGGGAGTAATAAAATATATTGTTTATCAATCAAAACCGCAAAATGTAGAAGAATTAAAAGAACATCTAAGACAAGCATGTCGCCAAATTACTCCTGCAATGATTCAAGCCACATGTACAAGAAATCTTCTGGATAGATTCGAAATGTGTGTGTGTGTGTGTTGCAGCAGATGGACTATAATTCGAACATCTAATGTAAATAATATTAATTAGTTAATTGTTATTTTTATTAGATTTATTTTTATTGTTCCTTTTATTCTTTAAGGATTCTTGATTAATTTAACAAAACTAAAAAATAAACTGATATTTTCTTGCTAACCCATTTTATTTTTGAAATTTTTGTTGAATAGACGATGAAAAACTAAATCCAAAAATATAAAAAAAATGTATAGGGTGCTATTAATAAATTTAAAGTTAGGGGTTGTAACTAAGGGATGAATATTTAGGAGATAATTTTTTCTACGCAATATTAAAGTGTATTGGAAATGGAATTGATAAGCTTCTGTCCCATTCGAGAATATTTATTCGTTTAAGAGATATAGCCTGGATAAATTAGTCTGGGACACCCCAGATACCTATGATGGGAGATATATAATTTTATACAAGCGAGCTATACAGCGTTATTCTCAGTGGGAAATGAGTATACTAGGAGAGATGGACACAAAGATGTTTTTAAATAACCTACTATATTTTATGGATCTAATTTTCCTCATTTTTTTTCAATCATATCTTATGAACCACCCTATATATTTTTGTGATATTTGGTTCTTATGTTCTTTGTCCACAGTGGTTTCGCTTAACATAATAAAAGAAGTCTTAGATCTGGTCTTAAAAAAACTAATAAGTAGGTTCCCAGTCGAAACAACATCCTATATCAATATTTTCCGTATACAACTCTCCATGTTTCAATAAAGAGGTGCACAATTCTTTCCCAAATGGTACTTTTTCAGCTTCAATCCATAAAATCATCATCTGTTTCTTATTCTCCTGATTCCTGGATCTCCAACCTTATTAAAAAACGATGTCCGTATTCGGGACAAATTATTATTATCAAAGAATAACTTATGGGTGAAAAAATAAAAAAAACATTTTTGTTCATTGAGCTACATTTAAAAATTCTAAAAATGAGAAAATTCCTATTCCGAAAAAAGTACAATTTTATTTTAAACAAAAATAGCGTTGTATAAGTTATCAAAAATTTGTAAAGAAACCCTACTTTTTCATTTTAAATGTATGTGAAAGAACTCTTTATGTGTTATGTTTAAGTTTGAAAAGCATATGGAAAAATATACCCCGTGACTTAATTTACATATTTGAAACGGGTGCGCCTTCTGGCAGTAGCCCTGGTTAATAATGTAGCAAGTAACTGAAAAATTTTGAATTCAAAGTTCATACCATTCAAAAAAATTATGAGAGTTTTCTACGGGTGTATACTTTGTAGCATATTACAACTTTAATATTTTAGAACCTATAATACATCTTCCAATTATCCAGCAGTCGTGAGTTATTTTAAAGAATAGATAGCTTTTATTTATGTAGGTAACAATGTGGTAAACAATATACGTATGTAAAAAGCGGTAATTTTAATTTCCGGAAATTAAAATTGACTGGTTAATACAGTATCCCTTATTTATAATATTGATTATTTCTTTCCAGTTTAAAGATACATATATCAGACCATTTTAAGCCTTGAATGATGGAAGGCAGTGAAATTCTGTACACAGGGAGGGGTAATAATTCCCTCTACTACGGAACATTGTGCTGGACAGCTTCCTCAGATCCTTAAAAAGGCACAACTTATACACAACAGCCCATGCTGACGATTTGGTTATTTTAGAAACGAGCAAATATTAAAGCTCTCTTTGTAACACTATATATGAGGCCCTAGAATGATGTGAGAACCACTCACTGTCAGTCAATCCCAATAAGACGGAAATGGTTTTCTTCAATAACAAAAGAAGAGTGCCAGAGTACCATGGGGAAAACCTGGGGTTTTTCTACCAAAATTATTGCATAGATCTACACAGCAATCATAAGACCTATGCTAACATACGAGGCTGTTGCATGGGTTTTGGAAAGTAAATCAGACAGCAGCTATACAAAAAAAATTGGAGCAGATACAAAGAATGGCATGTCTTAATATACTAGGAACCACGAAAACTACACCAACTAGAGAAATGAACGTATTAAATCTCACACCCCTGGACATATTTGTCAAGGAGGTGGCACTGATGACACTGCAGCGTTTCTGTAGGGTTGATTTAAAACCTAATGTAGATTGAGGTGCGCAAGGTAATCCCTGTTGATAAATTCAGGTGGTGGATAAAACCCCACTTTTGCAGGTGTATACGGACTGTGTGGCGCTAAAATTTAAATTAACAGTTAAAGTTAGTTTTTTACTTTTATGAGAAAATTGTGATTATTTTTGTAAATTATGGAAAATAGGGGATCAAAATGACAATAAAATATTTTATTTTGATTAGAAAGAAAAACATTTATTTATTATTATTGGACATGTGTTTTGAAACAGTTCTATGAAAATGACAGTGAAGAGATCTATGAATATTTATAAGTTAAAAGAAATATATAGGTATATAAGAAATATTATAAGTGCAAATTAAAGAAAAAATACCCATATATAAGTAAATACGAAGAGAAGAAAAAAGTATAAAAATAAGTGAAGAAAGAAGCGGGAAGTGATAGTGAGAAGAATTCTGGTTAGAACAAAAGTGTTTGGGAGAAGAAGAGGTTGTAATAAGAACTGGTTAAAAGAAGAAGATAAGAATAAGAAAAAATTTAAAGGCTTAACAATGTAAAACAAATTTATAGAAAAATAGATAAATTAAAAAATAAAGAGAATCTAAAATCTACATTTGAAAACTTGGTATATGAAATTAAGTAGACTGTCAGAGAGTGCGGACTGCTGAGTGTGTCAGGCTTAAGAATGAAACGGCGGAGTATATTTTGTGCAACTGCCGAGAGTTCGAAGGATTCGAGGCTACGGACAAGAATTCGAGAAGTGTCGTCAAACAGCCAATCCATGCCAAATTAAGCCTTAGAGTAAAAAATTAAATTCTTTTAAATATATATTTTTTTACACATAAGTAAAGTAAAAGGTCCACAATTTTCTACTCTGAAAGAATTGTTTTGATATTTAAATTATTTATATGGTTTTTGTAGTCTTAAACTTATCCTTTAGTGCAGGTGGTGAGTGGAGGGTTATAAACATATGTATGGTAGGTATAAGTTTATTAAAAAAAACTGCTTTTGTCTGTGTGAGTATCATATATTTATTTACCGGTATTATCAGTAAAAGGCACTAAATCTCTTTAAAATCTTTATATGTGTATTTTTGTGGAATACAGAAGTGTTACCATATCATGTTGTTTCATTATTTATCCTCTTAACTCAATAACTTAGACAGAATCTAATGTTTTTTAAGACATGTAACACCCGTTACCATAGATTTATGCTCATAAACCAAATATTTTTCTCTCAATTAATTACTTTCTTATACCAATTTAAAGCCTATAATCTACACTTTCAGCTCAATTTTTTTCAGATTTTTCTCTTTTTTCAATTCACTATTATCTCAAATGGCAGGCTCAATTACTGTAACACCCGCTACCATCTTCTTTCCACTTTATTTAATACTTGTATTGGTAATAAATATCTTAAACTACTATACTTTCAAAGAGTTTGCAATGTGTTATCATTAGGTAAATTAAATAAATTATAAATTTTTAAAATGAATTTAATATCAAATTTTTAGTTGTCCCAGTGTAACACCCGTTACCCGTGGACTGGCTGCAAAGACCATGATGAGCTGCATCAGAGGTATCTTCTTCTATTTTGGTTTCGCATTATATGCCCAAAATACGATATCTTCCTCTTTTTGGCGTTAAGCATTAACACGGTTTTCAACGTCCAGGTCTCTGCACCATACAGCAACACCGATCATGCATAACATTTGGCATAACGTAATCTCAGATTTCATTTAATGTCACCACTAGTTAGCACGCTTTTAAATAAAAAAAAAATTATTCCCAGCTGCTTCAATTCTGTGTTTAATGTCCTTGTCATTTTCCCAATTTTCATGCAACCAGCTTACTAGATATTTTTATTGTGCTACACGATCTAAAGTTTGGTCGTCTGCTATTAATGTTGCACCGCTGTACGGGAGTACGTCTGATTACTATTATAAACTTTGTTTTATTGCTATTTATTAGTAGACCATAATCTTTACCAACAAGATTAATCTTACAGCTTATCAATATTATCTGCAATTAAGATAGAGTTAGAGGTATAGGGCTGATAAATATAACATAGAGGTGAGCCACCTCTAACCTAACCTAACCTAACCTAACCTAACCTAAGAGGAGTAGAAAGATTAAATTGGAAAGTTAGAGGGATAAACTAGAATGAACGAGAACCTACAGGATTAATGTATTCATGATACATGTATTGGTAGGTCATAAGATATCCACAAGATAGAGAAAACGAATAACCAGGCCTGTATCTATTGTGGAGCAAAGGATGTCGTCTAGACTATGTTTGACTGCCATAAGAAGGGAAAAAGAAGTAAAACTAAGGATAGTATGATTGAGGTTTTAACAAAAAGAGAAAGTAGTTAATTAGAGAAACGATAAGGTTGATAATTGCTAAAGGGAAATACATGAAATAAGCATTCACAAGGGTTAATTATTGGAGGGGATGGTACAAACGATATAATCACTGGAATCTTTTCACGGTTAAGAAAATATAAATTCGATGTTCTAAAAGAAATAATAAGTATTCTGGGAAAATAATAACCAACGATGAATTTATTAATAGCAGTGATTGTGGTAAAAATGTAATGTTACATCATGGGCAGAAATTTAATTAAAAAAATAAAAAAGCTAATAATGTATTGGAATTAAATCATAAATGTGATAAGTGTGGTCAGGCTTAATCAATATTAGCAAATCTTTTAAATGTCAGTCTTGTATTTCAGTTTAAAGAGGCATCCAAGTAGTCGTCCTTGACGTCCATCGATTTATGTCGATGAACCAATATTTTATTATGTATTAAAATAGATGATTTATTATATCGTTAATTAAATGAGCTAATTTTAGGTATATTATTACATAAGTAACTGTTACATAAAATGTTTAAGAATGGAACTTATTTTAAAATGTAAAGCCATTTGTAAAGAAGATTGCAAGGACGTTAAAGCAACCTCTTACTCGATCTTCAACGGGTTTCACATCCTTAACGAGTGTGTCCTCTTTAACATAAACAACATTTATACTGATTCAATTGATTAAGTGAAACAAATAAATGACAATCAATTGTCAACTCATTAAAAAATGTGTCTTTAATTTGGCAAGTGTTGATAGAAAATACTAAATTCTTCATGTACTGATTGAGTAACTGGAGAAAATGAATGAAGTTCTACGCCTCTGAGCACATTTATTAGAATCCTAAAGATCCCAATTTATAATTAGCTTTCCTACAGGAAAAATTTCCCGTGGAAGGTGTATTTATGTAAGCGATGAAAGCACCGCATTTGTATATTTGTCTACACTGGCTGTACACACTTGAGAGAAAATTTAAAAGAGAAGCAAAACGGACGTAAAAACACATTTTCAAAATTATTGATACTTAATAATTATGTTCAAGTTCCAAGAATAATATTAAAATATTTTGATATGTCTCAAGAAACATAAACAGGTATATTTTTAGTTGAATGTGTTTAGATTATAAATTGCCAAATTTCTAATTGATATAAACTGGAAAGAAAAAAAATAATAAGTATTAGAATATTCTCGTAAATACCGGAATTCATATTAATTAAAAAATGATTTATGTACACAGCTTGGACGCGAATTATAAATTGCTTTATAGTGTAGTTATTGGAAAAAATAAATAATTTGCTGAAATAAAAACTAAAAAGATCTGAGTATAAAGGAGGGTATCGGTTTTTGGGCTAATGACCGATGTTAATAAAATATTTACCACTTTATTATAAATAAAAATACACTTCTCATATTCAGTACCTGGCAACATTGCAAATCCCAAACGTCAGTTAGATGGTTATCTCTGTATTGTAAAATGTGTTGCCTAGCTATTTTAGAAGATTATGAAATTTTGAAATTATTTATAATTTTGTTCAAGATAGTAAATACCTAAAATTGTGAAAATAATAATGTTTCAAAATTTAAATAATGGTTTTATTTTTAATTAGCTGAATGCAGACCTCAAATTTCTTCACTAAGTATCAATTTTGGGTTTTTTTAACATTTTTTGTCACGAATTGGTAAACACTGTATAGATAACTATTCCAATATAGTTAAACTTAATCGGCAAATAATGTCTGTCAGTTGTTGACTCGTTGACATTTAAATATCGTAGTTGTCAATTCTTAATCAAAAACTAATATCTTGCAAAGTAATAATGAAATATTTAACTGAGACTCGCCGGATTAAAATTTTAATGATGATTGGTTACGGCGATAATTGCAGAAGTCAAGTTGAAGTGGCAAACTTATTTAATCAGAGATATCCTCAATTGCCTAATATTTTACTC
The DNA here is from genome assembly GCA_035357415.1 of Ophraella communa. NCBI lineage: Eukaryota > Metazoa > Arthropoda > Insecta > Coleoptera > Chrysomelidae > Ophraella > Ophraella communa. Next base: position 14,747,270 of record CM068983.1, on the reverse strand, counting down.
GGTACTGTGTCTAAAATTCATGCACAATTCAGAGAACTTGGACATGTCAAACCATTAAAGAGAAAACCACACTTCGTTGAAGATGATGGGAAAGTGAATATTATGTTAAGTGTCGTGGAGAATCCAAAGTCAAGTTCACGTCAAATTTCTCGTCAAAATAATGTGAGTCACCAACTGTCCTAAAAGGTGTTTCCATAAAAAAACTTCATCCATATAAATTGACTTTTGTGCAAGAAGTAATAGAAGACGATCAAGATCGTAGAATGGATTTCTGCGAAAGAATTATGAATAAATTAAACAGAAATGAAATAGGTGGTGCAATTTTTTTTCCGATGGATCAACATTCACATTGAACGGGGAAGTAAACAGACAAAACTGTAGATATTGGTCAGAGGAGAATCCTCATTGGATACGTGAGACACATACTCAGTATCCTCAAAAGTTAATCGTTTGGGCAGGTATCATAGGTGATCATATTATTGGTCCTATTTTTGTAGATGTAAATTTGACAGCGGAAAAATATTTAAGCATGATTAGAGACGAAGTTGTTCCTGAGTTGGCCAACTTATATCCCAACGCAATAGATCCGAACCTACTGGATGAAAATATCTGGTTCCAGCAGGACGGAGCAACATCCCATTATGCTTTAATTGTAAGAAATTACTTGAAGGAAATTTTCCCCAATAAATGGATTGAACGAAGAGGTACTATCGAGTGGCCAGCTAGATCGCTAGGCCTTACGCCCTTGGGTTTTTTCTGTGGGGTTATCTCAAGAACAAAGTATATGCAACACAGCCAACTAGCATTGCAGACCTCAAAGAAAGAAATACGGACTATTTCACTATATCACCCTGTCCATTTAAACTTATGTTTAGAAAGCTCACATTTGAATTTCAAAGTTGACGCGTTTTTTAACTTCCAAACTAACCCCACAAATAATTTTATTCCATAAGTGATTTCCACACTGTATAATAATTTGGTACTTAAAATAAGCTGTTAAGTTCAGTTTGAACTACTTACCGAAATATTTTGATTAATCATAGAATAAATAAATCCTACCTGAAACAAAACAAAATTGTTGTTAGACATAATAAATACGATAACGAAATACGAAATAATAAATATTTCGAAATATTACCTTCACACTGAATTATGATAAAAAATCAATATGATGTTTGTGTGTCTAAAGGGTTATTGTTAAGCAAATTATTGGCGTGTCAAACAAGACCAAATAAATGCGTAGTAGGAAAGTATCAATTATTGTCGATAGTATTTTTAGTTTAAATTTTAGTTTTATTTGAATATTTTTCTTTAACCCTACATTGCGCAATTTTTATTTATCAATTTGATTTATTGTTAATGGGTAGGAAATATGCCACTATAGAACAAAAACATATTTAAAAAATTGTAAATTTATAAAAATATCTACGATTCACATTTGAATCAGTGTGCAACTTACTTATATTTTTCTATAGAGTACATAGAGTATTATAAATAAGTACTTGTATTGATAAGACCCTTTACGATGTTTGACAATGTTATGTCACAAGTAAAAGTAACAGGAATATTATCAATTTTACTTTTTTTCATACCATTTCCCTTGGTAATTTACCCCATTAAATTCTTTGAATTCATTATTTTCTATTTCTTTTTGGTGGCTCTGCATATAATTGTGGAAGTGTTGTATTGTCTTGTGGGTTAAGTGTTTTTCAAGAAAAACGGTTGACAGCAGTTAACATAGGCGCAACTAGAGTCGTTTTTTTGGGGGGGCTTAAGCCCCAAGGCTATATATGGAATAAAAATAGAAACCAAACAGCCCGCCATTTTTTCAGGTGGCAAATTTTTGTTTAGGTGCCACGCCCAAACTACCCCAAAATCACTAAAAAAATTATCCATCGTATAAAAAACATTGTCACCCACTACGTCTAACCAGCCACCATACTAATCTCAGATCTCAGTAGAGTTTTGAAAAAAAAATACCAATGACATGCATGTTACATTTTTAGTAAAGGATTACATAGTGTAATTATTATATTAAGTTGATTAATAAAAATAATAAGAGTCTAGACATGGCACTTTGTCCCGTTTCATTGAGAAATACCCCAATAAAAAATGTCGAAACTAAATTTGTTTTAATTAATATTTTAACAAAAATAAGACTAGTTATCAATGCAAAATTGAACAAATTTTATTCAGGGGGACTCGAATACATGTATTTTTTTTTAATTTAAAGTTAACTTTAACTTTCTTTGCTTCTTTGAAAAGTCGTCTACAACTAAATCTAAACAAATGTCTCTTTCAATATACAACATAGCCAGATTGGAAAATCAAATTATTAAAACTGCGACACCGATATTCACATAGATTGAGCATTCGTGCCGGTGATAGTATATGTAAGCGCCGCGCTGTGCCAGCGCTGAAGTCGCGGGATGGCCGGCTGATAGAAATGTCCAAATTTCAGTACATTGTGGCGCCAATATCTGGTAGCAATTTCGTAGTATCAGATATTGGCGGATGATACTGCTTGATTTCTATTCTAAAGTTTAATTTTATATTTTTAAAATGATTTCAACACAATCTTTAGCTGAACAATCTGGTCAAAAAATTTAAAATATCAAGGGGGGGCTAATGGTGAGCTAGGGGGGGGGCTAAACCCCCCTAGCCCCCCCTAGTTGCGCCTATGGCAGTTAAGCAACCTGCTTTAATCCAATTGTGTAGGAAAGAGCTTGTCAATAAACATGGAAAGTATTAAGGGCCAGATTTTAGATATTTATGTAGTAAATTTATGTAGGAGATGCTTAAGCATGGCTGCAGTAACAAAACAATAAACATAATTTCTGATAGCCCCGCGGAATCAAGTCCAAGTTAGTTTGGAAATGCCTTCAGGATCTAATACGGCTAGGAGAAAATAACAAAGTAAGTTTACTTTGAGCCCCTGGGCATACCGGCAATAAGGGGAACTAAAAAGCCAGAAAAGGTGCTGAAGGAATATTTATAGGCCCAGAGCCATTACTAGATATACCGAATAGCGTAGCCAGAGGAACAATATCAAACTGGGTAGATCGGAGGAGATGATAGGAATACTGACGACATAAAAACAATTGCGCAGAGAGGCGCCTGCAGATTCTGTCAGGATATTTTACCTATCATAAATTTGGTCTGTATCTACTCGAGCTCAACAACTTTATGGAAGTGATGCCAACGACCCTGATGAGCTTTATGTTAGGCATGGGGCTGATAGAACGACTATAACCTAGGGTTGAGCAACAATAAATCGTTCAGATCGCAGTGGTAGGGACTTTGAACGACAACTTACATAGAACCTAACCTAACCTAACCCAAAACCTAACCTAACCTAACCTAACCTAACCTAACCTAACCTAACCTAACCTAACCTAACCTAACCTAACCTAACCTAACCTAACCTAACCTAACCTAACCTAACCTAACCTAACCTAACCTAACCTAACCTAACCTAACCTAACCTAACCTAACCTAACCTAACCTAACGTAACCTAACGTAACTTAACCTAATATAAATAAAACCAAATTATTGATAAATTCTATTACAAAAATAATTAAAATAAACAACACAGCTAACGAACAAATGTAAAAATTTAACTACTTGGGTAGTCTGGATTACTCACTTAGAAGACATGGTACAAGACAATTAACCATAGAAAATAAAAGAAAAAAATGTTGCCCCATCTTATACCTACGTCATGACAACTACATTAAAACCATAATAGAAGGGTAGATTGAAGGAAAGAGATGATTGAAGTTCTTGCTTCATCAATAATTTATTGAAAATAAAACAATTTAATCTTTTTCTTTCCAATAGGTATTAAATATGTGTCAAGAATATTCACTCGTCACAAAAATTATCGCATAAGTGATTTATGAATAAAGTTTTTAATATTCTGTTTTCATTTTTTGGGAAATGATAGGAAATGAATTTGGAATTATGTTTCAAAGTAGTTTATTTAATTAAAATAAAAAAAATAATGGGCATAAATAATGAAATTACAATTATTCTAGATAAATCAAATAATACAAATAACAAAATAAAAAATTTAAACGATAAACTTAACATTTTAGTATCTGATTCCAATAACATCTCTCATTCTCCGTGGAAGGCTTCTTAGCACTTATGTAATCCAAAATCCAAATTTTCCCATTCTTCTATTAAAACATTTTCTAGCTCATCAAGGTTGTATCTGGAGCGATATTACGAGTTCTTATGCACCTGCCCAGGTAGTCGCCTGCCCATGTAGTCCCCAACATGTTCAATTGGGTTTAGGTCTGGACTAACTGCTGGTCAATCTAAAACTTGGATACCAACCTCTTGAAGGTATTCCATTATTATTCTGGCAACATGCGGGCGAGCGTTATCGTGAATTAGAATAAAATTCTCTCCAATGATTGAAACAAATGGCACTACATTTTCCTCAAGAACCCTTATATACCGATCAGCTGTCCGTGATCCCCTACGAAACACAATTAACTCCGTGTGGCCTTCAAAATAGATGCCTCCCCATACCATAATCGAACCACCTCCATTATTTCTGGCTGCTCTGTTACACTGAGCAAATCGCTCACCTGCGCGTCTATAAATTGAAATATGTCTATCGAATCCAAAAAGTGAAAATCTCGATTCATCCGTAAAAAGAATATTAGCCCAATCGTTAATATCCCAATTAAAATGTTCTCTTGCGAACCTTAAACGTGATACACGGTGTGCTCTGTTTAACAATAGATCAGCAACAGGCATTCTGGGTCTGATTTCAAAATCCCTTAATCTGTTTCTAACCGTATTGACAGATATTCTAACATTACGGACTCCAAAGAGAACATTTTGCAGTTGCCTGGCTGTATATGACGAGTTAACAAAGTCTGAATTCTGTTATCGAAAAAGTAAAGTAGAATTGATGTATGTATTAAATTGAAACATTTGTTTGCGTACTAAAGTAAATTTAATTAGATTTTGTAAAATAAGAAATAAAAACAACGTTTTTGAGTTATAATGATGTTTCCAAAACACGTTAAACGTGCGAAACGGTGAACGGTAGCTGCTTTTGCTAAATGCGAATTTAAATTTAATTGGGCACTTCAGTTCAAAGAAAAACAACCCTTTATTTAAAATATTTTTTTATTGTTTTAGGACACTATTGAATAAAACAGCTTTTCAAATTTTGTTGATTGCTTAATAACATTGTTGTTTCCATTTGGTTGTTCTACATTTCTTTTTTTTTTTAGAAATTTATCATCCCAGTATACGAACAGATTATTAAAAACTTAAATTTTAAAAGTTTTATTTAAAAAACATGGAATTAATTCTTTTAGCTGCAGATGTCAAAACGTATTTTTCAAACTCCTTGATTAATTGCATTTTCACATTTCAAAAAAGCCAACCAAAACATTATTCCTCTACAAAGTTCGAAGAAAACATTTCTTTGCTGATAAAAATTCAATGAGGCAACAGAAAGCCGGTCATCAGTAGCCATTCTCCTTTAATTTTTAACCATAAAGGACGAAATTTATTTCCAATTCAAACCGTTTTATCAAAACGATTCCACACTCTCTAGGTAACAAAAATGCTGCATCATCTCTCAAACATGTCAGAAAAATGAAAAATTCAGAATCATTTATCAAATAAACTACCACAGAGAGTTTTAACATGGTTGTCCCTAATGGGTTTTAGGGGATAAATACACTTCTTTCACTATTAAATACCTACAAATTAGGCTGTCGTTCGTTTTAGATTTTAATTTACGTTGATTGCATTTTAAACAAAGAGCTAGAAACCGTGAAAGCATTAACTTTTAATAGGTATAATATTAATGATAAAAGAAGATACAGGCTTTATTTTGTTATTATAGGTCGAAAATACAATCTACAGAAATTTGAGACATCTTACCACAGAATTACTGCGCTTCTTTGCTTACTCAATTCAAAACGAATGATAAAAATAAAAATGGCTCGACATCTACTGACATTAAGTGAAAAAAGTGTCAAGAAATAAATTAAGACAAATATTTTAAAAAACAAAAGTTCTCCACAGCGCCCTTTTGTTAGCAATAAACTCAAAAGCTTCTTCAAGAATTTTCACGCACCCATCACCCATAAATACAACGATTCAAAAAAAACGTTTACTACGAATCTATATACTTAATTTGTCATAGTTTTGTGCAAATTAATTAAAATTTAATTATGAAAACTATAAGCAAAGTTATTAATGACGGTCATTCACAATAATATAAAACTAAAAGTATTTGATTAAAATTGGAATCAAAATAAATTATATCTGAGAAATAAAATATTTAAAATGTAAAAGAAAAACTGTATAATAAATTATTTTTCTGTTCTGATAAATAAAGGTGATCAAATTGAACATTTCAATTACCAACTACTAAGCATTTAACCAAAAAGTGAATATGTTTTGGAAGGTAAAGTAATAATATTATAGATTATAAATATTTTATTTGCATATTATTTATTACATATATTATCATTTAATAATTAATTTGACAAATTTCCACGCCAGTACAATAGCACATAGCTCATAAAAACCTACAATTTGAATAAACTAAATGATTTTAAGTAGCCTCCTATATTATGCAAAATTAAATTTCATAAGTTCGACCCTGTAGTACATTTGCACCTTTTACCTGATGATTTTCTACACAATGGGATTAAATCGGGTAGTGTATTGGAGTTAATAAGCTAATACCATTTACTGTGAAAAATACTATATTATTACACGGATAAAAATTGTTATGAAAATGTTCGGAATTATTTATAGAGTGCGTCTGCGAAATTTTAGTTTTGTAGCAAGTAATAGATGCATCACCCTAAATTCGTCAGTCCTTCTTTTAAGTATAAGTGATTTTTTTTATGTTTTATGGATTACATGGAATGGGGTTATTTTGGTAACTCCTTTTCATCACTGTAATAATTAAGTTTATTGACATTCGATAGGAGATCCATTGCATAAAAATACTATTTTCCATTATTATCGGTATTAGTAATCTTCCAGTTTAAACATCCGCCTGAATCAGCCTAATGCGCATGCACGAAATTATTCGAATTTGACAGCGGGACAGCCGCGCAGTGTTGTCAGTTTATTTATTTTTCCGAATACCAAAACCGAATAGTTTAGTTTTGATTTAGTATATTGTAAATTGCGAATATAAAAATCTCTTGTTTTGATGTTATTCTGTGCGGTGTTGATGAATTCGGTCCCGGCAGGTCATAGATTAAAATGTGTAAATTTTAATCCCTTTATCTATAGGCGTATTGGGTCCCAATGGTACTTAACTACCTGAAGATTTTCTTCGGGGAAATGTACCTCTTTTCGGAAATCCAATCCTCCCTCTTTTCAATATCTTTATTCAATATTAACCATTACAACAAATGACGTAGCAAATATTTTTTAGGTGAGTTTAGGTTAGGTTAGGTTAGGTTAGGAATTTTTAAATCCTAAAATGTATACCTTTACAATAATATTTCAATGTAATAAATACCTATATCAAATTTTTAAATTAGTTTTAACTACCTGAAGATTTTCTTCGGGGAAATGTACCTCTTTTCGGAAATCCAATCCTCCCTCTTTTCAATATCTTTATTCAATATTAACCATTACAACAAATGGTGTAGCAAATATTTTTTTAAGTGAGTTTAGGTTATGTTAGGTTAGGATAGGTTAGGTTAGGTTAGGTTGGGTTAGGTTAGGTTAGGTTAGGTTAGGTTAGGTTAGGTTAGGTTAGGTTAGGAATTTTTAAATCCTAAAATGTATACCTTTACAATAATATTTCAATGTAATAAATATATCAAATTTTTAAATTAGTTTTATTACCTGTTTTTCATTTGGTATACCAACAGGTGGCTGGGACCGAATCCATTCATTATTATTCAGGTAGGACAAAAGTTCGGGACCCAATAACCACGTTATTTTTGAACTACCTGCTACTTGGGACCCAATAAGCATATGCCCATTCTGTGATTTTAATTTTTAGAGCAATGGGACAACGAGTTCAACTACAAAGAACAATCCTTATATTATAAGACATATAAAACCGCGAAAAATACTTGTCATTCATTTACAATACTCAAATTATTATGCATTAAATGCATTATTTCTTGATCTAGTTAACTCGATTACCTACATTATCCGCAATCTGTTAAATAGGTAATGTCTATAATTTTCGTATTTCCAATGTCTATTCACTCAGTTTATTTTTTCGTACAAATGTGGCAACGTAGCTTGAGATTTAAAGTTTGACACTATTATCGACCAATAAAAAAATTATTCTTCAAAATTCAAATTACCGCATGCGCATTAGGCTGATTCAGGCGGATGGTTAAACTGGAAGATTACCTCGGTTGTACCAAGTATAGAAGATTATATTTTTTCGCTGAACAAGCGTACATTTAGGCTTTAGAATCACAAGAGGCTATATGATTATATTTAAGTTCAATTAGAAGTAGTCTTACTCACTTAGTGATAGCCATTAAAATTAAGTATGAGAGTCAAGCCACGTAGGGGATAAAAGATGTGAAAAGAAAACTCCAATGTTTGCAGATATATTCCCGAAACTGATGGTACTCAAATAGTTCAATAAGATGGATGAACAATCTCGTTCAACACAAAACATTAGGACACAACATTTATTCTTAAATTACATTTTTGTTATGCTGAAGTTTAAAATTTAACTTTATGTAGTAAAATATAACATTCGTAAGATTAAGTGACCAGTGTTTTAAACGGATTATATTTCAGTCGACCGTTGCGGTCGATGTCGGTTTTTTCCATAGGCTGAGAATTTAATAAAAATGATTTTTTAGACCCGTGTGGCTATCAAACTTAAAAGGTAATATTCTTAGAACCCAAACTACCTGTATGTTTTTTGTGTGTATCTCCTTAGGTAGGTTAATTCAGTGTAGACAGTGCCGTTACCCCTAAATATTTGATATCATTGAAATTTCACTTTACGTGAGAATTTAATTCCAGTTTATAATTCAATAAAAATGTAATAACTTATTGAATTGGATATTCATATTTAAGGATTGATCAATCAATGATAAATGTGAAATATTTAAAAAGCAGATAACCCAAAAGAATTAATATAATTATAAAAATATACAGACATACAGTCGACCTTTACCTTGACGTCACTAAAAGAAAACACGAGTAAACACAAACTTTATATATCTCATCCTTTTCTACTACCCGTAGAAACGCATGAAACAAAATTACATACTTTTTTTCAACTCTAATTATGACCTTCGAAAGTTGGAAAGAGATAGCTCCAAAAACTTTTAAATGGTTATATTCGTAAGAATTTATTTTAACCTGACAACTTGATACATCGAATCTAAATAAATTTTATAAAATTGGTTTTGTTCAAAACCTTTTATTTATTTTTATTTTATGGTAAGTACAAAATTAACTTCAGCAATATTTAGTAATGTATAACACAAAAAAATACTGACAAGATAAGCAGACAATGAAAATATTTACGCACACGATAAAGTAGCCATTTTTAACTCCAAATCATTTCGTGAGGTTTGTAGGTGTAAAGTTAGGGTTAAGGTAAATTTTTTCGACTATATTCTACTTGTTTTTCTTTGGAGAAATAGTGTCTAATCAAAACTTTAGATGTGTCATAAAAAATGAATTGGAATATTTTTTATATTTCGAGTTATTTTGATTTTCTCCAACTTTTCCGAATTTGCTTTGTATTAATTTTATTTTAACAATATTTACATCAGGAATGCTATAGCCCATACATACATTTTGTAATTTTTAATGACAATGAAATATATTTCTATCTTCTAGCATAAATTGAGTTCTTATTCTAAAAGTCTTCTTCAAGCTATTACTAAGTTGTTACTGGAAAAATCTAATTTAAAATATGACATCCTCTCTAGTAAACATATTAAAAGATGTACAAAGCAATTTGGAAAAGAAGATTTTATCTAAAGAATCCTTACCTTTCTCTGACGAGTAAATATTATTTCAGTAAAAAACATTTAAATGCAAAAATTAAAGTGAACCAACTTTCAAACAAAAATTTTTATATAGACTAGGTATATATTGGATAATATTAAAATTCCTAAAATGAACAGATCTTTACCTTTACATACTATAATACTGTAGATACCAAATTTATTACCAATATCTCTTACATACTGTTTTTTCTCTTTATTTATTCTTATCGACTATTATCCCCTATCCAAACCCGAAAATATCGTCAATATTCAAGTATAGCTCAAGTAAAAGCTTCCAACAGCTCCCATTTCATAATATACATAGTTAGGGAGCTAACAGATTCCGTTATTCATAACTATATAATATATATTTATATACAAGATTACAATATATAACGATGGCAGACTAAAGGAATTGAAAAAAGTTCTAAGGTGTCTTCAAGCTTTTGTTTGTGATTTAAAACTTTATTAGGAATTAGGATATCTATTATTATGAGAAACCCTCTATATCATATATTATGTTTGAGTACATTTTTATTGATCTACACACCGGAATCAGGAATTAGGCTTTAACAATCTAGTGACTAAATTGTAATAATTGTTAGGTATAGATTTGTTTAAAATTATTATAACTGTCTACTCCACTTTGAAAAACTTAAAATAGTATAATACGTAACGTGTGTGGTAAATAGCATTTTACGCACGAATGGAATAGTTGCGCACGATGCCGCGTAGCGGCGAGTGTATAACTCCGCGAGTGCGTAAAATGCTTTACAGTAATAGTTACGTACTATACAGACGCATGCGCAGACGCTCAATGTGTAAAAGATTTTAAATATGTCGGTTCAATGTACTCCTTATTGTAGTAAAACTCATTTTCGTGATTTTTGAGTGATTAATTTAGTGTTACTGATCGGTTTCTCACGTAATATTAACATTTACTGCATTCTTAATATTTAAAACGGTTTCGTATAGTAACTTAAGTGAAATTATACTACAAAATCAGTAAAAAGTGTCTTTTATATGTTACGATTGTATCCACAAGTTGAAACAGCTTTGTAAGTATTTTTAAAAAGTATCTCGGTAATAATAATTTTATAAATGTTAAAGTAATTGACTTAATTACATAAAAATAACGTATCTGGGAAACGTAATTAAGTACATTTATATTATGATCCATTTATACAGACAGAAAGTAGGGTTAATGGAAACGAGTCAAATATATTGTAATAAATTACAATGATAGAATGTTGATTGGATGGATATTATATTTTAATTATTGTAATTATTAAATTGTTATATTTATTATTTTAAAACTTTTATTATTTTTATTAAGTTTTGTGGGGCTATAATTTATCATTATGCATATTTTAATTCAAATTTAACCTTTAATTATTCCAAAACACCTCAAAACTTCTTTTGCTTTATTTCTTCTTTAACTGTATACAAATTGTATATTATCAAAGTCAAAATATGTAATTTTTATCTATTATTATTATTAAATTTAGGTTATTTAAATGAATTATAACACATGAGTAACTCTCAATCTCAGTAGTCGGTTCAAAAAATAAAAATTCAACAATAAAGTTATTTATTTCACTTATTATACCAAAAAAAAACAATGTACCCTTCACCTATACTACGTTACGACCATGGGTACCTGCAGTGCGCAGGGATACTTAAACCATGTGACCTTTTTTCAGTTACATCCGCCCTTAGATCAGGCGTTAAACGCTATTGTGTTATGTCGTTAGTCGTAGTTAAATGTGGTGTAAATATTATATTTGAATCAAATTGTGTTAGAATAATGTTTAAAAGATTTTGAGTATCATAAAAGTGATTATGGTTCTAGTGAATAAAAAGCAAACACATACCGTTTAACTCACTTGTTGGATGCGTCCTCCTTCATGAAAACCGGTAACGAGTTGATATTTGGATATGGAGTCGTCCCAGGAACAGCTATCTCGTTCTCGTCTTATTAAAAATGGAAAAAACTTTTTAATTACTTCTCCAGGTGTTCAGGTTTATTATTGCAGGTTAGTATAATAAAATTTTATTTTTAATTCTTGCTAATAGATTTTATTATTATTAAACATCCCATTTCCAATTGTTTTGTGGATTACAAATTCATCATACTTTTACATAATTATTATTGTGTAGCCATTTTTATTTTTTGACAGGAAGTCCACCATTACATAATAACAATTTTAGAAACAAACTAGCGTGGATTGGCTTTCAGGTGAAATCAGAATGACCTAATTTTCAATTTTTTCGGGTTTTTATATACTCACGCCGGAAGTTGCTAATATGGCGGATTTTTCAAAAGTCTTTTGTTTATTATAACCTTTTTGCAATAAATTTTTAAAAAATTAAATTTTTAATTTGGCAGTTTCTGACTTTCTAATTCTTATGTATACTATATAACTATATAACTTATAATATCACAAAAATACATTCTTCAAATTTTAAAACCCATTTTTCCCTATAAAAGATTTTCTGGAGCTACATAATGGCGGACATCTTTACAATTAATAATGATAATTTATAACAATTGTGAGCAAATATTTCCTTTTGGCATCTAATTTTAACATAAAATGAAAATTTATATATCCAAATATAACCAGTAAACTTTTTCTTTTGACGACTATACTTATTTTGGTTTATATTTGCGTTTGAAATCTACTGCGTCATAACAATTTTTAATTAAGATTTATATGATAAACAATATATAATAACACCTAAAACCCTCAATGAACAACTTAAATTTAAATATTTTATGACAACACATAGTTTTAATAAATAATAACACTAAAATTAACACTTAATATTAGATTCATGTCTTTTCATTGCAATCACTCTTTCTTAAGTTTATATTATCAGTGTGTGATCACTGTATCACAATTTAAAGTGTCTTTTCACTAGTTTTTATCTGTCACAGGTCATGTGTAAACTTTTAATTATTTAGTCCATTGTTTATAATTAACCTAATCACTTTCTAACAATGTTACATATGATAAATTTCAATATCCTTTTAAGACTCTCTCAAGTTAATATCCTGTATCAAATCATGGACTATACCCATCTTATACTATCATCCGATACATTGAAATATGGAATCATCACTCTGATGCTCAAAATGAAGCCAAATATTGGTTGGGTAAGTCACATATGTTTATTTAGTTATAGTTCTAATCTATGATAATACTTATTTTCTTTTGAGAACTAATATTTGTTTATTAAATTTAAATTTTGCTAATCATAAAATTAATTGAATATGGTTGTATTTTTTTCTACTTTAAACAGTGGTTTATTATCATCTATACCTATTTATTTTTATCTTATAACTATCTATTAAAACATTATCAAACTTATTATTAATATTAACTTTAGTTATATCTTATTGATATTTTGATTAAACTAACTTTATATAACTATTAGAATTGGTTTCTTACAGCTAATATTAGATTCATATTATTCAGTATTGTCATATTCTAATGTTTATTTTCTTTTTATTTTTAGCCTGAACATCATAGGATAATGGACTTAATTATTGAATCGACTCCTGATGTTAGTGCTTCATCTTAAAGACTCATCTTTTATCAAGTTAATTTGTGTTTGTGTCTATCAATTGAGATTTATTAAATAGTTCCAATAAAGAAGTTTTAAGGTAAATTCATCATTTAAAAGAAAGACTTCAAACTTATATCCTTTTTTTTTATAATTTGTCACAATCTTAAATTATATTTTGGGTAAGTTATCCTTATTATTATTTTAGAACATTACAATATATTTTCAAATAACTCTAAATATATATATTAAATGCAATCTTATATCTAATAAATTTTATCTGCCATTTATATGTAGTATAAAATTCACCTTCAAATGTAAATATGTCTATTGTTGCTAAGCTAGGGAAGCCGTGCGTTTATTTTACCGTGCGTAAAGAGGTACATTACCTAGGTTGTAGACTGTGTGTTATTGACGGTTTAGAGGGGTGGTCGTAGGTAAAGACATTTACAATCATTACTAAAACTAGTGGAATACATAAATACATACATGCTTAAATACATACATACATACATACATAACATAAGACAAATGACTAAGTCAATCAACTCTGAAAGTGATTCTGGAGTGATAATAATTACATTCAATAGATCAATGGTTAAATATATCTGGCCTCCTTCTTCTTTAGTAAATTGTTAATTTAAAAAATACGTATAAATTTAACTGTCTTTTTTGTGACAGTAATTTATATAATACATTTCTTATAGTTTTCTTTTAATATATTTTAAAAATCTCCATAATGTAGAGTCTCTATCAACTAAAATCCTTTCCTGCCAGTCTTTTTCGGCAATTCAGTTTGACGGCGATAACATCGCCGCATTGCCCGATTTCTATTGGTCATCATCACATGATTTCAAAGTAAATCAGTCAATCATAAAACTCGGTTAATAGAAAGTAACAAATACGAACCGCCAATAGATCTATCTCTTTATTGAATACTCATTAGCAAATATTTTTGAATTTTCCCCTTCCACTGCTAAAATATGACTACTTCTTTTCATGGAACACAACGTATTGCTACCCAGAAATACCAGTACTTAAATGAAAAAACCCTTGTAGCTGTCAAAAGCTAGCTTCCATTTGCCATAAACCACAAAGAAGAAGTTCCAATTTTTATTTCGTTTATTTTTATTAGTGCGTATAACATTAATCTCTTATGGTCTTATGCATACTAATATACGGAATGATAGGCTTGCCAACAAAATTTTATAAGGGACACGAACATTTAGGGGGAACAACGATAGTGGGAGTTGGTTCGCGCATGCGTATTAAATTTGACGGGTGCTTTGTCAGTAAGCAACAACACGATTCTAATGGAAAATAAAAAAGTGTGATGCAGACTGTTTTATTGATAAAATTAAGGACTCAACAAACGTTGAGTATTCTTACACTACAACGAAACTTTTAAGCCTGTTTGAACAATAATATATATTTTTTGTATCACCCTAATGTATATAATGATCGCAATATTTCATTTTGCGAAAGCAATCATTATTAAGGGTAGTGGTAAGCTCAAAATTTGACAATATATTTTATTTATATTCATGAAATCGCAGATCGTTAGTTTTTAAAAAATAAATATATCAAATTAATTTATTATTTATTTATAATAAGTATGTCACAGTAGATATTGTAAATATAATTGTTTATATGTTTAATAAAATGATCACGTATTGATGTCTCATTTTTTTACACAATTTATGAGCTACTCTGTTTTGTTGTGTCATATATTTACTTATTTTTTATTAAATTTAATTTGTCGAAATAACAAAATTGACCAAGAATCAATTTTTAATACTTTATTTATATTGAATGTTGTCATGTATTTTTTATACAAACGAATACGTACAAATCAATCTTCTTGAATAATAATTTCCTATCTATTGTGCCCAATGCAATTTATAAGCAAGGCGTGTTTAACACACACACGTATTTGTATTCTCAATATTAGAAGTATGAAGCAAAAATAATAAAACTAAAATATAAATTAGAATAGCATCATGTTTTTGATCTCTTAATTAAAATATTTTGAAGGCAATACCACCTGCAACTAGCAAATAATAGGAATTTATTTAAAGGAAAACAACTAATATTTAATACATAAACAGAACCGAATACAAACATTGTAATACAAGGTGAAAATTAAAATTGAATGGAATACATTTCCATGTTTTAGTTTTAAACAAAGTGCTAATTAGAAATTACAAAACATTTTGATTATTTTTTTGACGTTAACGGTAAAAGCAATTACTGCATACCTACCGCAAAATATATTGAATTATACCCATCCTTGATAAAATACATCAAGTAGAGAAATATTATAAAAGCAGGATAGCGAGGCATAATAATTGGAATGCTAGTAAATAGTGGAAAAAACACCAACAGGCTTTAACTTTAGCTAATGGTAGTGGTAATTTTTAATGTTTAAATATTTTTTTGACGTTGCATAAAGTGATAACTCAAAAAAATCAAAATGTCTTGAAAAATAGTTTATAGTAAACTATTTTTCATCCAAGTGAAATCCATAAGTTGGGTAAGTTTAGGACAGCATAATGGTTAAAGTCACTCCGAGAAAACACCATCAAATGGTATACGGACGGTTCGAAAACCAAGAAAGACAGCGTGGGAGGTTTCTAGTAAAAAAAAACTCCAGAAACTGTACCATTTTTATAAATCAAGTTTTGCTTGATTTTATTTTATATTTAAATATCTTTACCTGTTAAAAACCTGCTTTATTTATTTGTTATGTTTTAATTCTTGAAGCTAACCAAACCTTCTAAATTCCTTTTTTTATTCTGTTTGTCAGCTGTGGTTATTAGAAAATTACAAATATAATTTTTCTATGAATTAGATTGTATCTACCGTTTCCTCCTATCCTTTGGATATAGGTCTCTCTCAAATTTTTACAGTTTTCCCTATTCTGTGCCACTTGGTTCTAGTTAAGTCAGGCTCTTCTTTTGATGTCATCATACCATCTTTGTTGTGGTCTGCCGCTGCCTCTTTTATCTCACCAAGGTCTCCATCTTTTTGTTTTTCTGCTCCAGTTGGTTATATTTCTGGCAACCTATTCGTCTCACTATGTCTTTGATCTTGGTTCTATTTCTAATCCACTAGTTGGTTTTCTGATATTTAAGCGTTATTCCTATTATTTTTCGTTTCAATGATTTTTGGTGTATCCTTAACTTATTTAGGATTTTCTTTGTGAGGATCTATGTTTCAATCCGTAAATTATTACTGGGAAAATACATTCCATGTAAACGTTGGTTTTTAGTTTGAGGGGTAGGTTAAAGTTAGTGTCGCATCTTTCCGTATGCATCCCATCCTAGATGTAATCTATGGTTAATTTCAAGTTCTTGGTTAGTTTTTCCCAATGTTATTTCTTGATCTAGGTAGACATAATAGTTCACTTTCACTTCCAATGCTTCTAGCAAAGTTAAGCAGCTTTCCTAAATTGTTAGGATGACAAAGCAATTCCGTCTAGGAATTTAAGCTGTTCGCAGAAAAATGCTACGTACACATAGCATATGTTCCACCGTTTCTTTTGCAGAAATGACAGGATCCACTGAGAACTGCGTTCAGTTTTATTTTTATTTTCTTATTTGGCGAGGCTTTTTGTAAGACCACAAAACGGATCTGGAGCAAGGAATGGTATATTTCCCGCTTTACAGCTTCTTCAATTCCTATTACCTCTTTTATTATCTCTTAGTAAATTGGCACCCACATCAACGTGACTTTAATTGTTTTTTGCGTCTAGCTTTGACTTAAAAGTAAAAGAACTCAGAGCCATTAAAGCTGCCTGGCTACAGTTTGTCTTTTCAATACCAATAAAAAGGCATTGACTAAAGTATTACATAATTTACGTGTTCAGTGCTAATTATTCATCTCTCCTTGGTTTATGTTTTTTTATCTCGATGATTCCTTATGTTAACTCCTTTTATTTCAATAATGAGAAGACGTGGATGTTTCTTTACTTAACGTATATTTTTCTCACAATTTACAATATACTAATGACAGTTTTAGTTTTTTTTTGACACACTTGACATTTATTATTAGCTCAAAGAGTAATGGACTGTATAAAAGTTTAGATAGTTAATTTATGGTTTAGACATTCCGCCCACCAAAGGACGTCGTACTTTATAACAACAATAGTTCACTAAACCAAAATTAATCTAGTTATTACATCTAAATTAATTAAAGTTAACAAAATAACTTACATAACTAAAACTAGAGTTAATATTCAAATTATAGTTAGAAAACTATAACTTGAGCAAAGTAGGTACTACTAGGTAGATAGATAGGTACCTACTTACTGACTTCAAATTTATACATTATAATAATTCACACTAACACTATAGTATTTAAAGATATATTACTTTCAAAATAAATAGGTAGTAAATTGTTATATGCCAGATAACATTTTATGCTGTTATTAAGTAGCATTCAAATTAATAAATTAATTTTTAAATACATAGTGCTTCATAAAGTGAATACTAAGCAATACAAAATAGAAAAAAGGTTGTCAACATTATTTGAATAACAATTTTGTAAATATTTAACACAGTTTGTAGGTATATTGAATAAACGTTTTATAAGGTGGAATAAATAATAATATCTTAGGTACATCCATTTCACAGGTACATTGAAGGTAAGTATGAGTTCACTACAAAGGTTACTTTACATAAAATTTACTGTCTTTAAATGCAATTAAGTTTTAATAAACAAGTAAGTGAATTTAAGTTTTAACAAAAGTAAATTCACATTATCTACTGTTTTAAGAGGTGAATGACTTTACTAAGAGGCCTTTTAAGTACACCATTTTTACATTTTACTGTTACAACACGAGTTAAATTATCAGGACCAAGATGCTTTTGAATAATTATACCTAATAACCATTTACCAGGTGGAATGTTGTCTTCCTTTAGAATTACTACATCATTGATTTCTGGTTCAGTAGTTTGTGTATTCCACTTAAAACGTTGATTCAGATTTACTAGATATTCCTTGTACCATCTGTTCCAGAAATCATTGACCATTTTCTGTGTTAAGCGCCATCTGTCAAGGTTATTAAGATTAGTACACGTTAAATGATTTTGATCAGCCACATTAAGTAATGGTTCACCAATTAAAAAATGACCGGGTGTGAGTGGAAGGGGATCACTAGGGTCATCACTCAATAAAGTGATAGGGCGAGAATTAAGACATGCCTCCACCTGGGTAAGTACTGTACTTAGTTCTTCATAGGTTAGTGTAGCTTCTCCTATCACTCTTTTTAGGTGGGTTTTGGTACTGCGCACACCTGCTTCCCATAAACCTCCGAAGTTAGGTGCGTGCGGTGGTATAAAGTGCCATGTAGTCCCTTCCAATGATAACAAGTTTGCTATTTCATCAGGTAGTGATGATTTAGCCTTGTTTAACATGATGCCTAACTCCTTGTCAGCACCCACAAAGTTTGTGCCATTGTCGCTAAATATATCATGACAATGCCCTCGTCTTGATGTAAATCTCCTGAATGCAGCTATAAATCCTTTAGTAGTCAAATCCGTTACAGCCTCCAAATGTATGGCACGTGTGGCCATACATATGAACAAGCATATGTATCCCTTGTATGCTTTAGATCCTCTGCCTGGTGAAAATCTTATGTTAATAGGTCCTGCGTAATCAACACCAGATGATTTGAAAGGTCTATCTGGTTTTGTTCTTATCGATGGCAGTTGACCCATTAACTGAACAGAAGATTTCCTATTATATCTGATACATTTTACACATTCTCTATAATGTTTCTTGACTTGATCTTTAGCTCTCAGTATCCAAAATTTTTGTCTCAAATAATTTAACATTAGTTGTGGTCCTCCATGCATAGTCTTTTCATGAGCATCCTTAATTAATAACTTGCTAAGATGACTCTTGGCAGGCATAATTATAGGGTGCTGTGTTTCGTATTGTGCCTCAGACTGCTGAATACGTCCGCCGACTCTCAGTATGCCCTTCTGGTCAATAAAAGGACAGAGAGTACGGAGGTTGCTTCTCTTCAACACATGGCCATCAGACTTTAACTGTTTTATCTCCTCCTTAAATTCTATTGCTTGTGCTTGCTTGATACAGTTCTCTAATGTCAAATTAATTTCCTGTGAAGATAAAAATGTAGTTAGTGATGACCTATCTTGTTTACTCAATTTTAAATGTAATACTCTTCTACAGTAACTAATGACTCTCAACATTCGTGGTAAATTTGAATATTTTGTCCAAATTAACTCATCCTCTGATGTAAATAAAACAGTTAAAGATCTTACTCTCTCCTCTTCTTGTGTGTCTTTTATCTCATTATCATCTTTCATTTTAAGATGTAACATTGAAAGCCAGGCTGGCCCACTCCACCATAATGTATTATTGACTAATTCAGCAGCTTGTACTCCTCTTGATGCATAGTCTGCCGGGTTTTCTTCAGTAGCAACATGACCCCATTGTTCATAGTCCAGGATGTTAAGTATATTGGTAACTCTATTACTCACAAAAGTGTTCCAGCGACTAGATCCTCCCTTTAACCACGCCAGTACTATAGTGGAATCTGTCCAAGCATGCAGCCGTTCCTTTGGAATATTCATAACTTGTGATGTCTCTGAAATTAGCTTTGCCGCCAATACTGCTCCACACAACTCGAGTCTGGGAATAGATAATTGTTTAACAGGGGCAACCTTTGTTTTAGCTGTAATCAAACGACAAAAAACCTGATTTTCTTTCACCACTTTCATGTATACAGCTGCTCCGTATGCTGCTTCTGAGGCATCAGCAAATGCATGCAACTCAATATCAGTTGATCCTGTACAGTGTAGCCATCTAGGTATGCTTATGTGTTTGATGTTAGACAAACCATCTCTGTACTGCAACCATTCAGTAAGTAGCTCTCCACTGACAACCTCATCCCATGCCAATCCCGATTTCCACAGCTTTTGTATGATCATCTTTGCTATAACAACAATAGGCGCTATCCATCCCAGCGGATCATAAAGTTTGGCTACTTGTGAAAGAATATACCTCTTTGTGATTGTTTCATTTGACTCAGGTATGTTCAATGTATATTCAAAATTGTCCTCGATGCGATTCCAGCACACTCCAAGTATCTTGACTAGCTCATTGACCTTAAGTGGCAGTTCGGTATCAACTCTTTGATTATCTCCAATATACTTTAACACCTGTGGATGATTGCTGCTCCATTTTTGAAGCTCGAACCCTCCTGAACTCATAAGATGGTTCATATCATTGTATATGTTTACAGCTTCCTCCACTGTTTCACATCCTGTTAACAAATCATCCATATAGAAGTCTTGTTTTGCTATAGAAGTTACTACTGGCCATTTTTCTTTCTCATCATCTGCTAGCTTTTGCAGGCACTTCACAGCCAGGTACGGCGCACAAGCTGTTCCAAATGTTAATCTTAAGAGTTTATAGTGTTTTATAGACTCATCTAACGATGATCTCCATAGTATTCTCTGATAAATAGTATCTTCATCTGCTACTCGCACCATTCGATACATCTTAATAATGTCTGCTGTTAAACAGATCTCGTGTGTTCTCCATCTCATAAGTATGTGGCGCAAGTCTTGCTGTAGTTTGGGTCCTGTAAGCAGATCATCGTTTAATGAAACACCGTTTACACCTTTGCACGAAGCATCGAATACCACTCTTAGTTTTGTTGTATCTTTATCCTCTCTTAATACTGCATGATGAGGTAAATACACTGCTTTGTTATTATTAATCTCTGTTTGTGGTACCTCTATCATATGATTAAGTTCGATATATTCCTCCATAACCTTACTATAGTCTTTAGCTAACTTTGGGTTTTTTATAAATTTTTTCTCTAATAATTCAAATCGTTTACTTGCAATATTAAAAAATTTACCATCCTCGCACTCTCTTTTGTTATTGTTAAAAGGTAATTTTACCACAAATCGTCCCTGCTCATCTCTCATAGTAGTAGATTCAAAGAATTCCTCACACTTTTCTTCCTCCCTTGACATCCTCTTTTTTATCAAGTTTGGCTCGTTTTCAACCTCCCAAAATAGTTTAAGTATCTCATCGTCGTTCTGTTGCACATGTAAAGTTGTGAATCTCCTCTCCGCTGATGTAGGCTCCTGAGTCATCCTTCCAGATAACACCCAACCTAAAATTGTATTTTGAGCAAGTAACTTATTGTTAGGATGTTTTATGACCCCACTTAATATAATATCAGTGTAAACATCAGCTCCAAGAAGAATGTCTATTCTCCCTGGTATAGTATATTCTGGATCAGCTAAATCTAAGTTATTTAACTCAACCCACTCAGGTGTTGTAAGATTAGTGGTGGGTAGTAATGTAGTTACAGAATGAAGCACATAAGCATTTACTGTTATTGACTTTTGGAGATTATGGCGTGACTTCACGACAAGTGAAACCATGTGTTTAATTCTCAATTGTCCCTCTCCTACCCCGGTGACCCAACCACTCACAGATTGTCGTTTAAGATTTAATTGCTGAACTGTAGCCTCTGTGATAAATGACGCTTGTGAACCTTGGTCTAACAAAGCCCTCATCCTATAATTGCGACCATTTTTACTGTCTACAACCACTTGGGCTGTAGCTAGCAAAACACTATAATTTGTACATACCTTTTGTGAAAAGTTGGTTACAATTTGTGTATCATTTGACAGTGACTCACCTTGAAACTCTCTCATTGTACCTGTATTACTAATGACTACCTCCCTGGACTTGTCAGTGTTGTTCTCTCGCTCGAAGTGAAGAAGTGAATGGTGTCGACGGCCACACCTCTTGCAGCATGCTGACTGTCGACATCTGGATACTGAATGTGATGGTGCTAAACAATTAAAACATAATTTACTTCTCTGCACAAAGTCTTGTCTTTGTTGTGTTGACATGTTCATAAATTGTTTACAATAGTACACGTAGTGCTCTTCATTGCATAGTAGACACTTGACTTGCTGTTTCTTGATCCCATCGTTGACTACTTGAAATACTTTTGGTTTCACTACAGGTTTAGGTATAGCTCCCTTAACTTTATGTGTGTCCATCATTTCGAGGGATCGGAATCTTGCTTCTAGAAAGTTTCTTAGGTCTTGCCAAGTTGGTAACTCGATGTTATTCAAACTAAGTTGTTGTTCCCATTTATTGATTGACTCAGAGTCCAGCTTAGTTAACACTAGATAGTTTATTAACATGTCCCATGATTCAGTCTTCACTTCCATATTTTGTAATGATTTTAGACAAGTTTCGGTGGTGTCTACCAATTGTTTGATGGAGCTGGCTGACTCAGTTTGTACAGGTTTTTGTGTGAATATGATTCTCAGCAATGCGTTACAGTTAAATCTCTTGTTATTGTACCTTTTTACAAGTTGGTTCCACGCCTCTTCATAATTTGCATCAGTTGTGGTATAATTACGGAGTAACTGTGCAGGTTCCTCCGTTAAGTTGCATTTAAGATAGTGCAACTTCTGCACCGGTGACAGGTTTTTATTGTTGTGAATAAGCGAACAAAAAAGGTCGTAAAAAGTCTGCCATTCCTCGTATTTTCCGCTGTATTTGGGAACTTGGATGGCTGGGAGTTTAATCCCGTTGGACTGTACTGCTTGTTCCTCTTCTGTTGTAACTACAGACTCACTTGATCTCAAACCAGTTTTCAAACTTGACTTGTACTCTATATATAATTCTTCAAACTGACTGTATAGGTCCTCCTTGAAATAAAGATTATCTCGCTCATTCATTTTAATGATGTGTTTGTGTCCGAATTTGAACTCTTCATATAGACCATCAATAATTTCTAGCCTAGTTTCTAAGTATGATCTTTTTATTCTATCTTTCGGAGCTTTCTTGAAATTCTTATGATTGTTTACCAGTGTTTCGTACAAGCTAATTTGTTGATTTAGTAAGTCTTCCATGGCTTATTATTGCTCGCCGACCACCACGTGCTGCACTCGCTCGAATTGATGCCTCTCGTAATCCGTCGTATTTGTAAAAGATCCGGCTCGAAATTGGACCAATGTTAACTCCTTTTATTTCAATAATGAGAAGACGTGGATGTTTCTTTACTTAACGTATATTTTTCTCACAATTTACAATATACTAATGACAGTTTTAGTTTTTTTTTGACACACTTGACATTTATTATTAGCTCAAAGAGTAATGGACTGTATAAAAGTTTAGATAGTTAATTTATGGTTTAGACACCTTATTTTGTTAACATTTTATTTTATTTACTTATCTTTTTGTTTGTTTATTATTCTATTTAATTAATCAAATTTATATTTTTGCTTGCTTTATTCTTTCTGACTATTCTCAAACCATTTTTAATCGATTAAAATGAGCTGATTCAAAAAGGTTTATTAATGTGGGTTTATCGGACAAAATATGGACAATAAGTGCTCCTTGGAACCTGGATTATCTTCAAAACATGGCGATTCGGTTTTTAATTAACCCTAACCTTAGTTCTGACCCCCTTTCCCGTAGTCAAGACATTGGTTTTTTGGTACCACGTTTGCTTAAAGGAATTTCATTAATTAATCTGAGGCACAATGCTAACAAAACAGCTGCAAAATTTTTATAATCCTTGTCTCCTGCTTCAGAAATCCATTCAGATATTTTTCCCACACCATTCTAACTTTGAATTCTTTAGATGATAAATCAACGAATTTGTTTTAAACAATCCTAAATTAACATGTGATTCTATTTACTTTTAGGCAACTTATTCTACCAACAAAATTCGAAATTACAATTATAGAGGAATAATAAAAGTTTTGTAATAATTTGTAATTTATTGTACTAACCATTACTCTATGAAAGTCCATCTTGTTAAGAACAGTAAACAACTAAACGGTTAAACGAAACTTCCAGTATTTATTCGAAAAATACGTTTTTAAATTCAATTACAGCTGACGATGCTAGTTTTTAGCGAAAACTTTCGTTCAACCGTTTAGTTGTTTACTGTTCTTAGTAATAATTTGTATTTCACATATTTTAATTTAGAACTCCAGCTCTTCAGGCCCTTTTATTTTGTATACAAATGTTTTTTCGCATATATACATACTCATACACATCAACAACGAACCATAAAATATAGTTAATTGTTAACAACTAAAAAGGAGCTGAACCATAACACGATAAAAAATAAAAACACCAACTTAAAAAAATTAACGCTGATGGAAATCTATTCGCTCGTACATTAAAGCAGTAAAACAATGGTTGTAAATAACTTCCTGTTTAGAAGGTATGTAAATTTTATTTTATAATAATTATTAGCAGATTCATGAATATTTATTATTCGGAATTGGTAGTTGCAGTTGGAGGTCCCAGTAATAATGTTTATTTGAGTTTTAATTGTTCTAATAAAATTGTGAATATATATATTGGTTTATACGAGGGTTAAGGTTGACTAATTAGCATCTAAGCTGAGTAACATTGCTTTATAACTTTGCTGTGAAGGTTTCCAAGCCGGTTAAACGAATATTTTTTATCAACTCATCCCATACTATCTATTCGTTTTTTGTGGTTATCTTAATTGAAAATTACAAACTGTTCATTTGGATACAATAATGGATTTTATTTTAGAGATGTCCTTTGAGGGTATTGTATGTGGTCCTCTCTCATCCAGTGATGATTTTCCGTTGACCAGTAGCTGCAATTCTGACGATTAGCATGACCGTTAATATAAAAAGTGCACTCATAAGGAAACATAACGTTTTCTAATTGGATGGTATTGTTATTCAACATTTGTTCGCAAAAATTTGTTCTCCTATCAACATAGTCTTTCATGAGTTCTTGAGTTGGCATCATTTTATAGGAATGAATTTTATTTTCTTTCAATATGATTGGTATCGATGTATAGCTGACATTAAATCTTGCGGATGCTTGTCTACTCGATGTATGTGGGTTTTCCTCAGCCTCAAGCATCACATCTAATTTGATATCATCACTCAGTGCATTGGAAGCTGATTTTTCCATCTGCTTTACATATCCTTGGAATAAAGGCGGCAAATTCGGAAATGTTTCATGAAAATGTGTTATCTCCATAACCAATTATCTGTAAAACTGTTATTTTATGCATTTCTGTAAATCTAACCATTTTTATGAATTGCAGTCAACGAAATTAAAACGACCATTATAATAATGATAATATCCTGCAGTTATAACTATTATAAATCAATTTGATAAGCCGATTTAACCAAATTAATATTGCTATGATTAAAGGTTTTTTTAAATTGATATTAAAAAAATCACTGATATGGTTTGTGCTTAGGTGCTGTCTTATTATAAACTCAAGTAAATTTTTGCAATAAATTTCAAAACAATAAAATTTTTGGATAGAGAATGAAGAGACCTTTCAAACGATATACCCCAAGCCCATACGTCTTATTTAAAAAATTGGGACGTTGGCCGGCTGATAAAGTTCTTTGAATATTTATTTTAGCATAAGGTGGGCAAAAAAATGATATAATGGGTAAACATGTGCAACTTGTGCGCCACAATATCCCTTATTTTCAATTGTAGATTGTTGCTTGGCCAGATATCGCATCATAATAAGAACATAATAGTAGTGGTGGGCTATATATTTACCAGGACGTTAGATGCTTCAATGATTAATTCATAGAATATTATTAATCATGGAATATTATTAATTTAATAAATATGGACGTATATATGGAAAATACAAGAAAAAGAAAAGCTTTTAAAGAAAGAATAGACCCATTTACAATATACTCTGATAAAGA
The DNA here is from genome assembly GCA_035357415.1 of Ophraella communa. NCBI lineage: Eukaryota > Metazoa > Arthropoda > Insecta > Coleoptera > Chrysomelidae > Ophraella > Ophraella communa. The sequence continues at coordinate 14,720,961 of CM068983.1, read as the reverse complement.
GTTTAGAGTAAAATATAGATTTTCAAAACAAGGAGTTAGGGAATTCTCTAAATATGGACAGATGAGGAGGCGGTTTATCCTCCACTTTACAGATACTGACAGCTTTAAGATATTGGGGTCGGAACCAAGTACCTAAGTAAGGATTGATTTGTCTACATTCTTTACATAATATGGACTACGTAAGGTCTGATGTCACAACTTTTCCAAACAAATCCAGGTATTAAAAGAAATTTTTAATTTATGTTTTGCTATAAATAAGTAAAAAGTGGTCAGTTAAAGACATTTTTATAATAAAATCTGCAAGGTAAGAAAAATCTCGACCAATTCCACAAAGTTAGAGCTTTTGTCTACCAAAATTTTATAAATTATAAAGAAAAAAAAACTAAAATAACGCATAATCACTCGTGGTGTATTGCTTTACGCACTCGCTTTTCACGCAGATGATGCGGGTGCGAATCCCTACGACATAGATTTTTTTATTGTTTTTTAATAGTCATATTGTCATACTTCATTTAATGTGACACTGTTCCATGTACTTGTGTCGACTTTTCCTACGTTGCCAAATCATTATTTTGGAATATAGAGGGAATAGTTAGATATACCGAATTTATTCCGAGTTTATTTGTGAACAATTTATACCAAGCTTATATTTAAAATAACTATTCAAAGTTTAAATAAGGAATAACCTAAGAATAAGAGATTTTTATTAGTAACAGTGTTAGAGTTTATTATTATTATTATTTAGATTTCGTCTAGAAAGTTCCTCCAATTTTTTTTGCGTGTATAATTTGATAAATCAAATTATTTTCCTCGTTTTAGTATCATTTTTATAAAAAAAAACTCTATTACACATTTTTTTTGAAGGATTATTTTAGTCCGGTTTACGTTCCCGATTTAATTTTTTTGGCTTCTCATTTGCTTTTCACTTCCTCTTTTTGCAAATTGAGAGCTTTCAAAATTAGCTTTCAAGCTTTATGTTTTTTTGTCCAAAGGGGTATAGGTATACCATGTTGAGTGTTTAACTGTTTAACTTTATTAATGTGAAAGTTTCTCTAAGTGGATAATGCAAAAGTTATAGAGCAAGCATATTCACTAATAGTGGCATACACATGTTTTATAACTTAACTATAACAGTGTTATATAGCTAGTATGCTGTCATATAAAATGATTTAGAACTTGTTCAAAACTACAACGGCTTTTATAAAGATCAACCATTAGTGTAAATGTGAATGTAAATTCGAATTGAGGTTTGCGGTTAGATCTATTAACATTTTATTAAATATTAAATGTATTTTCGAGAAGATATTAAAAGCTAATAAATTGCATTACAAATAATAGAGGATTTGATAAATTTCAATATGCTTTTCAAAGTAACAGTGTAATACTAAACCAGCCGTGACGGACTTTTTAGAAAAAATATATAATAATTTAGATTTGGGTAATTTTGTTACAGCCATTTTCTTAGACATTCAGAAAGCCTATGACACTTTAAATTATGAGATATTATTAAAAAGTTTAGAGAGAAGAGGTAAAAATTTAAATATGCTTAAGAGCTTTCTACATAATGGATTGCAATTTATTTCACTTGATGAAATTGAGAGTGAAATTAAAACTGCTACATTAGCAATACCTCAAGGTTCTGTACTTATTTGTATTTTATATTTAATATATATTAAAAATTTAGAAGAGTTAAATTTAAATGCAGCCTACTTTATATTCGCGGATAAAAAAACACTACTATATTGGGATAAATATTCCCAGTGCCTTATAGACAAAATTAACACTGATTTAAACATTAGGTTATCTTATTGACTCAAAAAAATTTATTCAATTTGGAAGAAATTAATAGAATTTAAATTGGTATAATTATATTAAATATGTTTCTTCAAAAATTACTTCTCTAATTGGAGCTTTAAAAAAATGGGAGATTTATCTAAAAAAACTTCGTATTAATATACCATGCACACATTCAAAGTAATTTAATATATTTATTACCAGCTTGGAGCTCTACAACAAAAAAAATCTAAATTTTATATAGATTTGAAAACCATTTTTAGATTACCACGGCTAATTTCATAAAAAAAACTAAATAAGCAATTAGGTATATTAATTTTTTACAAATTATGTACTTGAAAAATGCAAATAAAAAATTCATAACCAAAACACAAGAAATAAAGATTTACCTCTTAAGATTAGTATTCATACAAATTTTGATAATAAATTATTAACCTATGATTCTGTAGAACAATTTGAAAAACTTCCGCAAATCATTAAAAATCATTCTGATATTAAAATTTAAAAAAAAAATCCAAAAATATAAAATATAAAATATTCATATGGCTTTCTGTTATGACAAGAGTTTAAGAACGAGTGTCACAACAGCCATATATAAAATAAGTTGTTTATAAAATTTTTTATATTTTGCCATTTTATCAGTTTTTAAATTAATTTATTATTTGTATGCAAATTACGGAAATTTTGATTTTAACATGTATGTTGATAGCACTGTGTAATTTATAACATTTGCCAGTTTTGAACTTTAAATTATCAAATGTTAGTGTTTTAAAATATTTTAAAATTAATAATACACCACTAATTATATAAGAAAATTGCTATTAGCCACAAATGTCATTGTCAATACTTCACTCATATAGCCAATCATTTAAAATAAAAGTTGCGTGCGTAAAAGTTACATTACGATATGCAAATTCGTTTTATAATGAAGATTTTTAGTGCAAAATATAAAAACATATTATATTTGCAATTAGAAATCATTAAAATCAAATTTTAAAGTATGTAATTTTTTTTGTACTAATATTGGTTTAATTTTTGTTTTCATTTATTATTAATATTTATTTATACAAGCTTTAGCTGTCTGTTGATATATTTTTTAAATTATAAATGATTAAATTTAGGAATTGTAGAAAGCACTGTTATTATTTCAGTTGTTGCCTGACTAACTGCAAAAACCTTAACGTGATTAAAACTTGTTGAATGAAAGTTAAGGCTACTTGTTGAATAAATCGTTTATTGCAGATAAAAGAAGCCGTTAATTAATTCTACCGATATTTATCCCTGACAACATATCGGCAGATTAGAATAATCACATTTTAACTTTTCGGCTGGGTAACTTCATTTACTGATAAAAAATACCTGGTCACGATGAATGTTCTAGAACAATGATTAATATATAGAATCGTTTAAACTGGTACATTTAATAATAAGAAGAGATCTAATAAGATAAAGCCGTGTAAATGTTTGTATCGGAGCTTCTATTTTAGATACTCTGCCATTCTATTTCAAAGAAAGATCCAATAGCAAGAAATTTATTGTATTTTTAATGCGTTAATTAGTATAAGTAGGTTAATTTATTTATTTAAGAGTTAGCAAACGATATAATATTGTATTCAAACTATCAAACAAACTATTAGATAGATTGAACCAGGAAGTTAATATAAACAATTATAATGGCAAAGTTCAAGTCTATAGACAGTCAAAATCCTAGACGGATTGTGTTAACATTTATTCAATTTATTCAAAAATCTGGTTTTTCACCTTTAAATTTAACCTCTCAGTATTTCTTTACTCTTCCTTTTTATATTGATCTATTCCAAATTTTCATTTTCATTATGACTTGGTCTTTTCTGTATCTTATTATTCTTCTTCAACCCACATTACTTGTTTCTTTTAAAACTTAATTCTGATATATAATTATTGATATTCATTAAACATTACTTCTTATAATAGTTACTTATTTAATTTTTATTCTCACTCACTCACTTTCCAATTTATTTTAATATATAAATTTAAAATAATAATTTTAATATTGTTTTTTGATTAATTTTGTATTCTAAATCCTTGTTAACTATGTATTCGATGCTGATAACCATGTTTATATTGATTGATTTTACTATCTTTGTAATTTAATGTAGGTATGATGTTTTCTTTCACCATTATCTCATCTTATAGCCTGATGATGGTCTTTTGACCGAAACATGTCTCTTTGCTGTTAAAATTTCAACATTAAATAATTGTAGATTGATTTTGAGTTTTATTGCTACTATTAAAAATTTTGCTCTGAATTAATCACGGGCTTCATAGTCGCAAAAGACCCCGATAAGGTTTATTAGAGAAGAAGGCTGACAAAACAACTGTAACTTAGGGATGAACCGCTTCAGATAGCAGTGGAAAGCACATTTTTTAATTCACATGAAACCTAACCTTTTCTAGTCAGCTCCTTCTTAATTCTCTAAAGGTGTAACATTAGTTTCTAGCTCTTTTTGACATTTCTACTTTTTGCTTGTATAATTATCCTCTACAATTTTTAAGCGATTTCTACCTAATATTTTTTAGCGATTCTTTATGTTTCAGTCTGTCTGTGTTGCCAAGTATAATTTAATGCAACAGTTAAAATATATTAACTGAATCTAAACGAAACTGTGATAAATATAGTCCCTCGTATTAAACAAAATGTGTTCTTATTATTTTTTTTTATGATACAAAGGTTAACATAGTTTTAGAAACATTTATTTATACCCCATTTAATTTAGTAATTATAAAGAGTAGATTGGTGTCATTAATAAAGAAGAAAAACTCAAAGTGAAATACTTAAAGTAATCTGAAGAAAATTTATCTTATGTAATTTTCATTTTTATTTTAAAATAAGGTTATTAGATTGGAGGAGAGTATTCAAAATCGAATTGGAATAACTACTGTGGTAAGATCTCGTACTAAATTTTAATCTTGTTAAGAACTTTGTTCAGAAATGACGAGCATATTCGAAAGAGAAGATTATAGCTAATATTTTATAGACATTTTTTTTCATCTGCCAAAATTGGACATTTCAATAATGTTCCGACTATTTTTTGATTACTGTTTTAGACTTCCACAAAGTGGGGATATATACAATGTAGTGAATCGCATTATCCGATAATGTCAATGTTCGGTTTCCATAGTTACGTGTTGTTGATTTTTTAGTATTGTCACTTTTAAGAACGATAAAATATGTAATTCTAATTTGTTAATATCACACCGTAGTTTAAGTTATTTAATAAAGTATTTTGTTCCTCTACTGAGAATTTGGTCCCAAAAAGACACAACATACAATAAATGTGAAAAGATCAAAATGTAAACTAGGTATCACTGACAGAATGTTTCATCACAAAACAACGTTACTAGGGGTTTTAAACAATGCTTAAAATAAAACCAGAAAATCTAGTTCTTGTTGCGATTTCTATCCCACGTTGTCCGAGAAATTTGATTTCCAAAAATTTTTATTAACACTACTTAATTTTAAACCCATTATCAGAACAATGTTACAATAATTTTACTTGTCATTGCTTCAGGCTATTAGATATATCAGGAAAACTTTGGAATTGTTGAGATCGATGGAAATATGAGAAAATTAAAGGCTCTTGAGGACCACATAAATTTTGTATAATCTTTTTGTATGTTCTTTATGTTATCATTAACAAAACAATTAAAACTCCATATTATTTCATATTTACCATTTAACTCATACTCTTAGAATTCTACAGTAAATTGAAGGTAAATTCTTTAAAACATCAATTTTGTTGTAATAACTCCGGAAATTAAAACTCTGCAATATATTTTGTAATAGAAATACATTTAATAACGGACATATTGGACGTCAAAGTAGAAACTATCTCAAGGTACAGTAACCAAGAAAATAGAATCCGTATACCAGCAAATGGTTTTAAATTGCTTTTATATCAATGTAGTCATATAGATTTATATAAAGAATGAGAAATGGACCTGAACTGACCTTGACTAAAATAAATCAGGTGTTTTTAAATGTTATATACCTCTGTTTAACTCAGTAGCGTGGTTTTCAATTATTTATTGAGTTGTTAGAATATAAAAATGCACTGATCAAGTACATAAAATCGTCAACAAACGAAAAAAGCTGAAAAGTCAGCCTTGAATGGATAATTAATATCTCGGTGCCTTTAAAACCAGAAAGTAGACGGTTTGATGAAAATGCTCAATAGGCAAATTAAAAGAACATTTATAATATTAAATAGACATAAAAGTGTTGAATTTACTTAAAATGTTTTTTCTTTCTTTTTATATTGATTTGATCAATCGAGTTTGTCGAAACTGTAATTTTTAAAAGATATGTCAAAAGTATGCTGTCAAATAATTATTGCCTCTCAAAATTTGTTGTAAAAAATCAAGAAGCACTAATAAGTTACATATAATACAAAAAAAATTAGCTTCTGTATAGAATGAATAAAGTAGTAGTAACAAAAAAGTTGACTTTATTAAAACGAAGCAAAAAAAATTAAACCAAAACAACCAATTTAAAAAAAACTAGCAGATCAACAATTTAAAGTTGTTAATGAACAAATAAATATTGGAAGTTCTCCACTATTACACTGTTTACTTTGATTCATTTTATACATCGATAAGACGTAAATGTAACACAAATATATTATTAAGTCACTGTAAAGATCAACATAGGTTAGCTACAAACAAACAAAATGTAACTTCAAGATGTCAATCTCACGATGCTAGTTGTAGCGAAACAACTGGTATTGCATTTAAAAAGCCATTTTTTTTTAATATAAGGTGCAAGTTTAATTCAAAAGTTTAGTTGTTAATTATTCTTCTTTCAGTGCTTGTCATCTAAAAGAAAAACAATTTTTAAGTTGGAATAGTAGTATATTGGTAAGTTGTTTTCTTTTCACGGCACGAAAGTACGTCTTTACTTCCAACTTAGCTACTCTGTACAAATAAGATCAAAACAAGAGCAAATTATTGGAATATTGCTTACACCTATGGGTATCGGCGGCTTCATCAACTCTCAATATTGTTGACTCATTAGAGATGTCAGGGCTACCAGGATTAATTAAATTGATTGTACTAATCTTTACTCTGTGAAAGTAAATCTTACTGTGAACATCAAAAATCATTTAGTTTAAAAAATCTATTTTTAAATAAAAAGTGAAAGTTTTATTTTTTATTGTTCTTACCAGAAGCAACCTAAATCCTTTTAAATTACGATTTAGCAGATTGGTCCTTCTAATTTCCTGACTCCTAACCCTGTGATGTCCTCGATATTTTAGCATTTAAGTTTATACGTTTTATAGTAAAAAAATTGTAATCAAATACACACTAAAATTGAATTGGAAAACAACTGTGGTGAAGCTTGGGTATAGACAAGGTAGAAAATGTCTATCCAAAAATTTCCAATAGTAAAATGAATACTCATGTATAAACATAAATAAACACGCTTCTCCGTCCTCTCATAAAAAAGACATTTTAAAAAATGTCTATGCGAACCACTATTCGCGCTGTGCGAGCCGGCCCGATGCAGATTTCGGAATCGAACGAAAGCCACTACGAAGGACAAGTACTGACAGTGTTGCCAGACCGCATCATTGAAATTCCCCAAAACCGAGCTTTAAAAACCCCCAAAATTGACTATTTAAAAAAAAATTCCCCAAAGAGCTCATGTAAGTTTTGATCACCCGAATCTTTTCATAAATTTCATTTTCAATCTTTAAAACTCCTTCAAAATCAGAAACTTAATACAAATATCTCTAATTTTAATAATAAAAGCCGTAATATTTACTGTGTACTGAATTATGACTGCAAATCAAGAGTAGGTACTAAAAATATAAATCTGAAAATCAACATAAAACAATATAACAGAAGATATATTAATAATGAAATAAATTCGAGAAAAATCCCCCAAAAAATACCCTTGAAAATCGAATCCCCAAAATTTTCCCCAGAGGAAAAAAAATCCCCCAATATGGCAACACTGAGTACTGATTTGTCTAGGCAATGAGAAAACTAATTGTTTCCGTATGCATAGGGTGAGTAGACAGGCAGTATTTGTTTGGTTTACCATATTATTGTGTCTATGAAGAGATTTGCTTTTTCACGCAAAGATAGACAAATTGGTTTACTGCCCAAAAAAATTTGAATAGGCTAGGAAATCTTCTCTCCGAAGGACAAATATGGATCATGTGAGTGGGCAGGCAGTATTTGGTTGGTTTATTTTCAAAATGAAGCAAATGAACTTACAGTTCATTTGTTTAGAGTTGGCACCACAGTGAAGTCATTATAAATGCAAATCCTTCAAAGCCCAAGCAAGGGTGGTTCAAGAAAAACAGCTAAAAGTAGTTTCTATTGAAACATAGTCATAGTTGTTACTTTGTAATTAGGGATTAACTTCCATGACGTCGTTGATAACTTTTCTACCAATTTTGAATAACTGGCGTTATCCAGGACAACCACTGCAGCACTTGGCAAAAAGTCCAATAAATGGAAAAAATAATTTTTAAAACACCAGAGTTCATTTCTTCGTGGTAATCTTTGGTTGACTTTGATACAAAGTCTAATAACCCATTTTCTACAAAACTATGTTCCAGCCAATGTGTGCGATTATTAGTCTGTTACATTTTCCTCGAAGAGCATTTAATCCTGTTGAATATCGGTCCAAAAATGCCTGACGGGAATTTGAAATATTGGTGTCCATCCATGCTTTAGAAACAGTGTGTGCTTCATTCAACCATGTTTTATCTAAATAAAAGATAGTTCTTCCCTCGCTCCAAAACTTTTTAATACTTCTTGAGTATTGTGTTCTCCAGCAAATAATTTCTTCTGTTTCAAAAATATTCGTTTTTTATGCGACTCATACTTAAAACCAAATTCTTTTCAGAGTTTCCATAACATATTTCGTCCAAATTTGGGAATTGTATCTATTTCTGCTATAACAGTCATTACTTTGTCTAAAGTCGGAATCTCTTTAAGTATTTAAGTACAACGAATGGACTTGTCTTCTAATGATATCTCTATTAAAGTTATCGTCTATAATGGACTTTCTTTCTACGTGTTTTTTTGGTTCACTAACATTTCTCTGTTTTCTCTCACTCAAAATCGATAGATACTTCGTTCACTAACTTGTACTGGAACAAAACTCGAAGTTGACGCCATTTTCACGACCGAAAATGTTCTTAGAGTAAAATAATAAAAATATAAATCACAATATAAACCACCGACACTAACGAGTCCTACCTATATTCTTATGTATTAGGATATAAACAATTTCTCAATATATAGACTAATAACGTACCTGTTTTTGCAATTATACACATAGGGTACCTTAATCTCTTACACTACTCATCCCTTACCTAAGAAGATTAAAATATGATAATTAAAATCATTATTAGAAAAACAAACGAGTTATCGATAGAAAACAAAATAATAATGTGGCATGACAGAATCATTGTAATACCAACAGCTCTTCAAAGAAAAACATTAAAATATCTTCATAGGGGACCTCCAGGAACCTCTGCTATGAGAGCATTATCATGATATTACATTTGGTAGAATATCTGATAGCTGAATTCACTTAAACATGCGATAAAGCTCATAAATTAAGACAATCAATCACCAAAAACAACGTCGTTACAGAGACCACTGGAATGGGAGAACTATCGAGAGCATCAATGATCTAAAAAAAGTTTCAATGGTTGAGCTGTTGCATTTAAGTTTCCCGCTTTTTTGTATAGTTCCGATTGCTGCGACCTCTACAGGTGTTCACAACGAACTACAAAAGCATCTCCGAGCTTTACTATTTCCGTGAAGTGTCTATAGAGTAAGTGGTTTGTGAATGCAACAAAAGCTTGCTTTGTTAGCAAGTATCCGTCCAGATTATTTAATACCCCATTTCCGTCAATAAAGCATCAAATTCTTTTTCTCTTTCCAGGGTCTCCGTCTCCTCTGTCAACCCTACAGTATTATCTAAACATGAAATAAAAAAAAATAAAAAACGATGAAAGTTTAATTGTTATTAATTATGTTTAAAGCACGTTGCTTATTTATTCTTATTACTCTAACAGCGTTGTGAATAGTACCTCGTTTTATTAGACTTGAATATTAACATAACCCATTTTAATGCTACGTTCCTGTTTACTATATATTATCTACCTCCTGGTTTTACTGCAATAGCAATAGCGAACGTGCATTGCCAGTTTAATTATACTCGTACTAATAAAAATAATAAAAAATCATAACCTGACTAAAATTGTTAGTTTTATTTGCTTTAATATTATGTCTAAGAATATAAACTACTGTACTACATTTTTCCACAAAATAAAGGAGGATTTTCTGTAAAATACTAAAAAGTTTATTTAAAGGTAATGTTTCAAAATTAACAGAAACTTAACAGTTAATTTACTTATATTTATTATATAGTTTTAGTAACTAAAATTACGTAATTTTGAATCAATATTATATTTAGCAAAATAAACATAAAAACGTAAAAAAAATTAAACAAACATGACGTGATCAAAAGGTTTACATTTCAACAGTTTAATTAGACTAAACATGTACTAGAAAATGGCTAAATTTGTTTTTTAATTTTCTTATTATATTTTTGATTGGTTACAATATTATCTCAATTGTCTTTGGTGAAATATCATCAATAGCTACAAATAAAGGTAAACAAATGTTAATAATTATTCCCATTTTCGCCAGACTCAATGTATCCCTGAATTAAGTTTAAATTAATGGCTCAGTGGCGCAGTAATTAGGTGGCAGGTATAGCACCCTCCAGACGCGCAGGAGCAGAGGAGTCACCAGAATAAGCTACTATTCTGCTTAGGCCTTAAAAAAAATGTTTGCTGATTGTAATTCTTTGGGAATCTTCGAAAATTTAGTTGTTCTTAAAAAGTCTGTGTTGGGAAAATACTATTCATTTTTACATAGAAACTTTAACTGATCTCTCAGTAGTCTCATAAATATCAATCAAATTTACTCTAGGAGTTTCTCATGTTACAGATCCTGAAAAAGTTTGTTCTGTATGCAATACAAAAGAAAAATAAACACTTTTAGATATATTATTTATTTACTCCCATACAGTGTGAGCCAAAATAATTGCAAAAAATTAAGGACGTGAATCCTTGTTCAAAATTAATTAGTATTTTCTTAATAAACATACAGATTTGCAAGCCTCCCCAAGAAGTGTCATCCACTTAAAGTTGAGGAAAATATGATATTTATTTCATCAACCTTTACTATGTTCATCTATGTTCATCAAGAACATTAAAAAATTAAAATTAAAGTTTAATTTTTTAATGGTTTAAGATGAAAATAAACTACTTTATTTTTCAGAACAAGCTAGTTATAGCGAAACAGCTGTAATTGCAATTTATAGAATAAATAGTGAAAGTTAATACAACCTTTTAGTTGTTTATTGTTCTGAATAACATGAATTTTCACACAGTAAGGGTTAGTACCATAAATTACTTTATTTTTTTCTCGAATATGGGTGATGTTACAATAACAAATTTTACAAGTTATTCTTATCTATAAATTGGCTATCTGCAGGTGTTTTTTAATCGCTTTCTATTTATCAAAGAGGTTGAAAGTCATAACTCTTAAAAATTTTTTTACAGAACTTTTTAACCGAAGAAAATTTAAAAATAAAAACAATTTGTATTATTATCCTCAATTTATTTAAAAAATAATGTGTTCCCCAAGTAGCATTTTGAGGTAGAACTCTGGCACAGTTTTCTTGTGCCTGGACTGTGTCGACTCTTTATGTAGTACCTCTGCCTCAATGCAAATTGTGACCAAAATATTTAAGTATGAGTGGACATATTTTCTGTAGTAATATCACAAGAGAGTGAGAATAAATTGAAAATAATTCGACAGATTTTAGAAAACTTGTTGCCAGGCAATAGACACGAGAGCCCGAAGGGCTCGAGTGGCTATTGCCAGATGGCAACAAGTTTGAGAAAATGCCTGGAGAATTATTATCTAATTTATCGAACTCTCGTGTGGTATTCGATAGATTATTTTTTGACATTACAATCAAAATAACTTTTAGAAAATAATTTGACAGATTTTGTTCTATCCTGTTGCCAAATAATTGGAATTGTTTCCAAATCGACGCGCTGCTTATCATGGTATTCTTAATGCACTTTCAATGATTATGTTATTTATTTCATCGACTGGTGATTCACTGAAACGTTTGGGATTCATTTTACGAATTTCTTGAATATTTATGACAGACGCGTCAGATTAAGAAAATACGTTGTCATTTGGTTGTCATTCAATAAAAACAATGTACATTGAATTATTCTCGCTGGAATAATGTAAGTAGATTATTCCCACTATACTAATGTTTTGATTTGCTAGAACGAATGTGAATGACTAAAATTGAAAATATCTATTGGTTTCGAGAAACGTCAAAAAATAATCAACCTAATTGTGTCAAAATAAAGTCCATATATAAATAGCAACATTTTATACACATGTGTTCAAATTATTTCTACTTTGGGTCAGTTAACTCAAGATTTTCAGATTTGTTTCTTAGGTAAATGTTTCCAATTTATTTCTGAAATGAGTTGGTATAGGAACCTCTTCGCTAATCAGCGAAACGGCCGTCATTGTAATTTAAAACATATCTTTTCAAATAAACTTGGAAGTTACGTTGAAACGAAGAGTTTTTTTATTATTCTTAAGATGGACTTCCAAAAAGTAAGAGTTAGTACAATAAATTTAATTAGTTAAAGCTGTTTCAGTAAAAAAATTGTTAAAATTATTATACATCCGTCTCCACTGATGTTAATACCATTACTTTTATTTTTCCACACAATTCATTTATTATAGACCACATAGTTTAATTCTTATTATCTGATTTTTGAAGTCTTCCCTTATATATTATAATAGGTATATAGTCTGAGTGCCCGCCGACTTCAACCTTTTTTCTCTTCCAATTTTTTTGAAAGTCGCGAATTTGATGACACAAAAAAATTGGAAATATAATTGAAAGAAAATGAAATTGAAACTCATGAGAAAAAATTGTCGCGAACGTTAAAGGTGTGTACCAAGTCAAACCCGTATAAAATAATTTATATAAAAAATGTGTACATATCCATATTTGCAAGTTTTTCTAATAAATATTAAATACTAAACCTATGTGTTCGGTTGTTGCAGTTCTGTAGATACTTGTAGTGTTTGTACGTTGCCTAAAAGGTATTTTTCATAAAATAATATGGTACCTATAGCTTATTAAAAAATATCAATATGATTAATTGTTTCTACTGGATTTTGAATCGCAAATGTTAAAAAAAGAAAGTGTTAATTTAAGTTAACTTTTAAAATGAAGACAGAATTGCAATAGGTAATGTATTTTCAGAAATAATTTACAGTATCCTTATACCGCATTACCACCACATGGTGTAGAATGACTAGGTACTTAAATAGTTTAGTGGTGTTTTATTCGATAAAACAATTAATATTTGTGATCTAGTTTTACTAGGTATTAAAACTATAGTGAAATACTTACAACATTGTTTATAATTAAAGAGCCACGTTGTATATTATAATTAGAAACATTTTTGTTACTCATGCAAATACTAAATACTTGTGTAAAATGATAATACATTTAAGTGATCGAGTAAAAGCTTATCTCACCGTTACAATAAGTTTATACACATAGGTACAAATTAATAAAATTTAAGCAGTTTGCAGTTTTGTTGTAAAATAAACTCAGTCAGCATTACAAATAAGTTTTACTACTTTTAATTTTTATTTTATGAAGCACGTGGATCCCTGCTACATTTAAATACTGTATTTTTTGGTTGCATATATTTTAATATTATCCACAATTGTAGTTTATTTGTAAATCATTGCATTACGTATTTGAGACTTACCTAATATTATAGAATTATTGCAAAAATGTACCTACACTAAATTTTTTAAACACGTTTTCACTGACTAACTATATCCTGTAAATGTCGAAAACTATCTGAGTTGAGTCTAATCTACCTACATTTTTAGGACAAAAGAGGGTAAAGGATCAAATTTTTAAACCTGGTTTATTCCAAGAATCCACAAATAAATAAGAGGTTTTGAAACTTTACAATAAATATATCTAATAATAATTCTACTTGTCTGACTTTTGTTTTTAAGTTTTTATTATGATTAGTTTTTAATTTGAAAATTTTTAAGTGGAAAAAGGAATTGATTTCTATTGTATTTGAAATTATTATTGGGATTTAATCATTCATTGATAAAAATTAATCCTTCCAAGTAGGCAAATGCATTATTAACTAAGTAACAGAAATTCGTTATATTTTTTTAGAGGTATAATTTTAGTAAAATACTTTTAAAGTGTTTAAAATATAAAGAAAACAACTAGAAAGAGTACTAAAAAAACATTTATTGCTTTTAGAAATATAATTCAATAAAAGGGTTTAAATGGCAACATAAAATGAATTGAAATTATATGTTAATTGAAAAAAGTATCTGTCCTTTAATTAATCAATAAGTAATCAAGTGAATTAGAAAACTCTAAAAATATTTTTGAATAATCTAGAATTTTTAATTCAATATTTGTTTATAGTTCAACTAGGGCCAACAATAAAAAAATAGCTCTATTGACATCTATTTACTAAAGAACAATAAACAATACTTCCATGGTTTATTTAAAAAAATCATTTAACTATTTAATTGTTTAATTTGAAGACATGGTAGTAACCGTCTTAGAAATAAAATAATATTATAATATTTAAGGTCACATTTAATTTCAAATATTGTGTGTTTTACCTGTTAGTTTTAATATGTATAAACATGTTTATTATCTAACTTTGAATTGTTTGATATACTAATTTACTAACATCTGTTACTAATAAACAGGTTACATGAGTTGGCAGGTAACTGAACTTTAACAATACATTTTTTTTTAATTTCAAGGTATCTCAATAAAAAACAGTTGCGGTCAAAGAGTTAATCTTAATTTATGCTATACCTAATGATTAATGTACTTATTTGCTTGTTCATTTTTATTGTTTTTGAAATTAGTTTCTGCTAGATGTGATGATAAAAAACCTATATTGCGCAATGTCAAATATTGTTTCGTGTTTAAGTTATACAAAAATGTAACAAAAATTGAAATTTACTGTAAAAACCTTTACCAACCTAGCATAACCTAACCTAACCAACCCTTACTTTTTGTATCAAGAACACAACTTTTTTATCTCAATCACTGGGACATTGTCATGGAAATTGTTCTTACTTTATTTTTATTCAAAAGAAACAATACAATTATAACAGAAACACAATTATTAAAACAAATATTGCATTTATTGTTAAAAATCCCATACATACTAATACAGTGTAAGCTACATTTAAAAGTAATGGTTTACTACAGCTTATAACATGGTCAGTCTCTTTAAAATATACAATATGGCACTACACACCCTTCAATTGTCTTTGAAGCATTATTCTTGATCTTGTCACTATTAATAAATATTAAATAATTAATAAATTTACTAAATGACATAAAAATCCGAACACCCAGTTTAAATGATTTTATTTTAATAAAATTTGGTAAATTTATTTAAGTATTTTGAAACAAACAATTGATAAAAAATTCAGCCTTATCAGTTGAAGATTCTGGTTTTTTTTCACTAATAATCCAAAAATGGTTATTGACATTCTTTACGATTGGTTACGATGCCTAGAGTCCGGAAAACTGTACGATTTCGGTAACTTAGTGACTTTGATAGGGGTGGTACAGTGGGACTTCGGGATGCTGGATTTTCTTTTCGGGAAATTGCAGTTACAGCGCAAAGAAGTGTAGTGGTTAGGTGTTGTCAGGCATGGCTTCGAGAAGGACATATGCAAACGTTTTGGCCTGTTTTTATACCGACCACACTGGGTCCTCCCTTTAACTCCAGAACACCGACGTAATCGCCTTGAGTGGTGCAGAAAACGGTCACTCTGGGATCAGGAATGGAACAACGTGGTGAAAGGAGAAATCCACGGTTTTTTGTTGAAATGCTTCATCAAACTGTTGGAGTTATGGTTTGGGGTAATATAGCTTATGGTTCGATATCACCTTTAATATTCATCAGAGATAACATGAACGCGCAGCGTTATATCCAAGAAGATTTAGAACCCCATCTTTTACCCTATCTTGACACCCTGGCAAATCCAACTTTTTAACAAGATAATGCCCGACCACATTTCGCAAATAAATAGCAATAGTGCACAATAAGTGCAGAAATAATAATTCCAAAATTACCAAGTAAATGTTAATTTTCCATATCAGTAAAAAAATCAATTCAATAAAATACCGAATCTCTGCACAAAGCATTCGAATAAACAAGACAATAAAATAATAAAACCGTAGGTTATGTTTATGTATACAAACTCAGGTTAGTTTTATAAATGATCGAACGGCGAATGCAAACGGAATTTGAAGATCAAGTTTATAAATCAACCTTAAAGATTTTGAAAAATAAGTCGAAGTATTACCTGAGATTGAATGTACTTATTTAAATAATATTCTTAATGGCTTAGAGAAATGAAATCCTTATAACTGTAATATCTTCTGAAGTGTTTCCATTAGTTTTTTTTTAATCTCAATATATTAGACTGCATTTTAGTTGTTTAAAAAAGTAATGATGGTTTTAATTACAATTACATTGCGAACTTCTCTCATGCAATTTATTTTTTTTTGGATATTTTACATTCTCCACTATATAGAAAACATCTTTTATTGTCATTAGCTGGTCCTTGACATTTTACTTACAGTTCTTGGTTTATGCTATATAACTTTTTAACGAGTTCTCTTCTATAATAATTGTCAACGTGCATTTAAAACAGAAGTAGAATTGCATGCTTATAAATACCCGTTTCCCAACTTTTCAAATTAAATTTTTAACGTTTTAAAATATTTCAAACTTTGGTTCAACTTTTGTCAAATATTTAATAGATATAATATACATAAAATATAATTAAATCATGTCAAATGCATTAGGTAACTATCCTAGTTTAGACAATTTAGTCAATTTATTTGACATGCGAGTTTTAAATATTAATATTTTAATTATTTTTGTATTGTTTAAAATGACAGAATATAAATATGTTCAATGAATATGCATTTAATGTTTGGAGATGTCTGGA
The DNA here is from genome assembly GCA_035357415.1 of Ophraella communa. Classification (NCBI taxonomy): domain Eukaryota; kingdom Metazoa; phylum Arthropoda; class Insecta; order Coleoptera; family Chrysomelidae; genus Ophraella; species Ophraella communa. The sequence goes on along the minus strand of CM068983.1, from coordinate 14,704,005 downwards.
GACTGTATTCTGAACATTTTTCTAATAGAATTTTAGCAAACAGAAATATTTTTGATTGTGCTGACAGACATTTAAGTAAAAAAGGTATAAAATAAGATTTTTATATAAATCACGTATTATTTATGTAAAAAAATCTTTATGAACTCTGTTACATATTCTCAATATTGACATTATAATATATTTCAAACAGGGTGTCCCGAAAAGAATGGTCATAAATTATACCACAGATTCTGGGGTCAAAAATATGTTGATTAAACCCTACTTACTTATATACAATAGTGCACACAAAAAAGTTACAGGGTGCTAAAGTTAAAATTTAAATAATTTTTTTTAACATTACTCTAAAACTGTTTAACGTTAATGTATAAAAATGTATAGGAAATACAAGTAGAGAATACCTAATAAATTGAAAACAGTTGCATTTTGATTTATTATGGATTTTCAGAGGGGATCAACACCCCTTTTACCCCCCAACTTTTTTTAGGGCTATAATTTAACAAAATATGGACCGCCACTGAAATCAAACTTCTATTCTTAAATTTTTGTATCTCTCTGTATTTCTTTGTAAATATTTTATAATAGAAGATACAACTACCCTTTAACATGCCAATTTCAATATTGAATATTTAAACTACATATTCACAAATATTAGAAACATCTTTATTATTAAATTACAATTTATAAAATAATAAGGAGTAAAATAATAAAAATCTAATATAATACATAATTTTAATGACACATCAAATAAGACGTAAGCACTTGTCATAATATTTTTTTTCAAAATATTACAATGGCGTTTAAAATGAACTACAGCTTTGAAGGCAACTCCAAAACTAAACCTGAACAAAATATGTCTGGAGCAAGTAAGAAAATTACAAAAGATATTTTGTTACAAAAAACTCATTAATTATGTTATTTCAAATCTGCTACATATGTAGAATACATGTAATAATTGAGTAGTCTCTGCTTGATTACTGTCAGGGTATTTGTTCTTGCATTTTTGACATAAGTAGAAAGATTTTTCTAGTTAATAACTCAAAATGAATAATTACAGTTTCTCACAAATGGCTGATCTGCACTTAGTATTAGGTAAAAATTTTATTATGAAAGTAGCGGTTGTATGTATTACTCTCATTTTCTAATTAGGTGAATGTGAAGAAAATGGTGCGGCGGCTGCAAGGCGCTATGCTGATAAGTTCCCTAATAGAAATGTACCAGATAGGCGAATTTTCCTGACTATTAACCGAAATTTAAAAGAAACGGGCACTTTAATAAAACAAGTTCTCGGTAATAGTCGTCGTCCAAAAGACCTTGCGAATGCAGATGAAATAATAGAAATTGTTGACGAACACCCGGATACGAGCATGAGAAAAATAGCGGCTGAATTAAGAGTACCTCCTATGAAGGTATGGAGAACAGTTACGTTTCAGTTACTTTATCCCTTCCATATCACAGAAGTTCAAGAATTACTTCCCGAAGACTTTGCTAAACGAATGGGATTTTGTGATTGGCTTTTAGAAGAAAATAGACATAAATTTTATAAATATTATTTCATTCACTGACTAATCTACTTTAACAAAAAATGAAGTTACTAATCACCATAACACTCATATCTGGGCTAATCCTAAAGTTAAAAAAGCGCGTCATCATCAGGTTAATACGTTTTGGCTGGAATAATCGATAACTATTTGATAGGGCCAGTGTTTCTTCCGAACAAATTAAACGGGGAACATTATTTATCATTTTTAAAAAATGATCTACCAATTTGCTTAGAAAATGTCTCATTAGCAATTAGACGAAAAATGTATTTTATGCAAGATGGTGCGCCACCACATTTTAGTAATGCCGTTAGAGCTTTTGAATGGCCTCCGCGCGGTCCATGTTTGAATCCATTAGATTTTTGTTTCTGGGGATATATGAAAGAAAATGTTTATTCTGTGGAAATAACCAGTGAGGCACTGAAGCACTGAATTTTACAAATTGCTAACGAGTTTCGACAAAAACATGTTTTTGACATGTGACAAAAAGATGTTTTTAATATTTGTAAAAATGTAGTTTAAATATTCAATATTGAAATTAGCATTTTAAAGGCTGGCTGTATCTTCCATAATAAAATATTTACAAAGAAATACAGAGAGATACAAAAATTTAAGAATAGAAGTTTGATTCCAGTGGCGGTCCATATTTTGTTAAATTATAGCTCTAAAAAGAGTTGGGGAGCGAAAGGGGTGTTGATCCCCTTTGAAAATCTATAATAAATCAAAATTGAATGCAGTGTTTCCATTTTATTGGGTATATTGGATTTATCTAATTGATTAAGATGTAAATTCTGCTAATTAAAGATAAAAACAATTATAAATATTTTTTACATAGGTACTATCGGCTTCAGAATAGCATATACATTTTCAAACTAAAATCGTTTACATTGAATAGACAGCCTTTTTTTTGTGTAACCAATCACGGTTTAAATAATAATAAATTTGAAATCAGTTAAACAGTTGTCCACGCCCACATCTTCACTTAGTTTGGAACCCTCGATAATAAATGTTTGTTTAGGATTAAAATCCCTTTTTTTTATTATATCAATGCAAAAAAACCTATTTATTCGGGACATGACCGACTCTTGTAGGCGTTTTAAAAATTTCCATTCCTGTGTTGTTTAAGAAGGGCGTTTTTATAACTTCGGTAGGTAAACGAAATTCACCTTTAACATGTATATGCTATTCTAAAGCCGACTGTACATTTGCTACATAAAATATTTTATATATTTTGCCCCGTCTTGTCTTTCAAAAGAAGAAAAACCTATAAAATGCCACGAGTCATTCGAGTGGAGCATGCTAAAAATACCCGTGCCAATTAATAATAATTAGAAAGTACATAGTTGTAATAACCTTTTTTCTGTGTTTCTGTTAAGAGGAGAACACATTGTGTATCATTATTATTAATATTACTGTTTATTACTATAGTCTGGTTCACAGTTATTATGCAGCATTACGTTTATGGACGACGGCGTTGCCATATCGGCATGTTCTTCGAATTTGGTTCCAACTGGCGCGGGAATATAACTTGCCATTGTGTTACTATTATGATTTAAATGTTGACTAAATTATTCATTTGAAAATCGTTTAGTAAGTAATTAAGAATATTTATAATTATGCTTTTAGATAAATTTTACCAATAAATTTAACCAAAGCGGCAACAGTGTTGAATATTCGCCCATAAGATTTACATTAGTCTATGCCGGCCACGCTGCATAATAACTGTGACCCGGAGTATAGCTACTTTATCACACTAAAGTTATTTTCAAGATAATGTCTCTCTCTCTTACCAATTTGAGAAGACCGAGGTCTTGATGAAACACTAACCTTTTGAAATATTTGAATATGTCAAAAGTGCGAAATGACCACGCACACCCATAAGAATTTAACTTGCGAGTGGAACCCAGTATTGAAGTGATATATATTAGTGCTTTATACTTCAAAATAGACATGCAAATTCAGGAATGGCGGTGGGGCCTTTGATATACTTAACCTATTAAACTGTGACAACTTTAGAAGCCAACATTTTGAAAATTCTCCCTTCTTAAAAGCTATACTTTAGAGGTGCCATACTTTTTACCGGGAATTCTAAGTGTCCAAGTATCATGCCGAGAATTTCTATTCAATAGTTGTTTGTAAGAAATTACAAATTCTTTAAATATTTTACATTTAAAATACTTTAATACTTTTTTAATCAGTTAATGTTTTAAAAAAATTATGTTCCTTTCAAAATACTTTCCAGTTTATTCTTCAAATGTTTCTTAAGTTATTTCAGGAGAAAAACTATGTTTTTAAATTAAAAATCGACCAAATGAAAAGTGTATGAATATCTCTTCCGTTAAAGAGTTATTCCATTTTCTTGAAACACAAGGAATAAAAGAATCAAACAGAACTGGTGGAATATTAAAAATTACAAGTGCGTCTCTCGCTTTCAAGACTTTCAGTTTTGAGACTTAATTGAACAATAGCAAGTTTTGTATAATTAATGCTGTTGAATTTTAATATCTAGCGAGAAAATTCATATTTAGAGCAATCTGAATTTTCTGCTATTCTTTTGGTGTCGGAGGATCTACCAATTCGAATATGCTTAGATCTAGCTTTTATAAAGGAGACATTTATTTTTGTAGCAATTAGTGAAAATTGCTTTTTAATTTTATTAAAAACATTGGTTTATTGTGCTATCCTTTCATAAATGTACTACAAGTTGTATAATGCACAAAAATATAAAATAAAGAAAAGTTTTTTTTAATTTTAAAATTCAAAATCACATTAATTTTTTCCTTACAAAAATGTAGGTAGTTTGGTTAGAGGAGTTTTTATCCAGCAGCATTCTATAAGCTGGAATAACCGCTGCTTGCAGTAAGATTGGTTAGGTTAGGTTAGGTTCTACGTGAGTGTCATTTAACGTCACTTCTACTGCGACCTGAAAGATCTATTGAGGCTCACCCTTAGGTTATAGTCGTTCTATCAGTCCTATGCCTCTGAGGAAACTAATCAGGAATGAAGCCCGTATGCATACCAATTTTATTGATCCTTAGTCTCTAGAGCTCTTGACAGTTGGACTGCGTCCAGCCAGTATTCCTATCATTAGTAGGTCCTGCCACCTCATATTCAGCAGCTCTCTTCTCTAGCTGGAACCAGTAAGAACGTCTACTTTTTTATTAAAAACAGAAGTTGTAAATAAATCTTCCGTATATAAATATATACATAATATACTCGTTACAAAACTGTCATGGAAGGCTTCTCATCAGGTCACTTATGTAATCCAAATCCAAATTTTCCCATTCTTCAATTAAAAATTTTTCCAGCTCATCAAGGTGGTCTGGAGCGATATTACGAGTTCTTATGCGCCTCTCCAGGTAGTCCCAAACATGTTCAATTGGGTTTAGGTCTGGACTAACTGCTGGCCAATCTAAAACTTGGATACCAATCTCTTGAAGGTATTCCAATGTTATTTTGGCAACATGCGGGCGAGCGTTATCGTGCATTAGAATAAAATTTTCTCAGCTGTCAGTGATCCCCTACGAAACACAATTAACTCCGTGTGGCCTTCAAACAGGTGCCTCCCATACCATAATCGAACCACCTCCATCATTTCTGGCTGCTCTTATGTTACACTGAGCAAATCGCTGAGCTGCGCGTCTATAAACTGCAATACGTCTATCGGATCCAAAAAGTGAAAATCCTGATTCATCCGAAAGAATATTAGCCCAATCGTTAATATCCCAATTAACATGTTCTCTTGCGAACCTTAAACGTGCTACACGGTGTGCTCTGGTTAAGAATGGAGCAGTAAAAGGCATTCTGGGTCTGATTCCAAAATTCCTTAATCTGTTTCTAACCGTATTGACAGATACTCTAACATTACGGACTCCAGGCAGAACATTTTGCAGTTGCCTGGCTGTAACATGACGAGTTCGCAAAGTCTGAACTCTTAAATAACTGGTCTTCTATTATAACTTCCTGTTTCTCTAAACCTTCTTGACTCTAGAAAGGCTTGATTGGTTGATTCCCATGACTTCAGCAACATATTGCTTAGATCGTCCATCTTCAACTAAAGCCACGATTTGAGCTGCTTGTTCTGGGGTTAAATATAAACTTTTTTACTCAAAAAAAATTAAACAAACACAAGAAATTTTAAAATGTAAATTATACAAATAGGATTTATCAAAATGTATTCATTTTTTGTTTTTCAACAAAAAGGCGATTTAAACTGTGAATATTTTGGACTTTTATACATCTAAAGGGTACCACACACTCATGTTAAAATATTCTGAAAAATGTGATATTTATTTAATTCAATATTTAAAATTATGGGATACTTTTTGTGACGAGTGTAATTATTATATAAAAGTATAATCATCTTTAGGAAATGACCAGTTTTTATATTTCGAGGGGTTCGAGCGAAAACCCGATAAATGCCAAAATTATGAAAAACGGTTTTTTTATTTCTACTGTATTAAAAGCACATCTCCTACAAATGGTAAATATTGTTATTTGGTATTAACATTTTTAAGCACGATAATTGACGAAAATTAAACATGGTAAAATCCGTTAACTACCTTTTCCAAATAACACCGAACCAGTATATAACTATAACATTAAAAACACATTGGTGTAAACATATTTATAAAATTAAATTCCGGTAGAATCATTTATTTTTTTTTCCTCGACCAAGTTACTCATTTTATTTGAAATATTTCTGAATTAAAAACAGATAATTAATTTTATCAGAAATTGAAATTCATAATAAATTGAGAAATAATAAACTAAAACAACTTAACTGATTTCCTTCTAAAAGAAATTCCTAAAGTATTGTTTTAAAACCATATTTAGCAACATTTACAACAACATTTACAAGAAATTTTACAAATACCCAAAGGTCCTGTTGGGCAATTATACTATCGTAGAAAATTAGTAGTATACAATCTTACCATTTGGGAATCACCCCTACCAAATAATGCGTATTGCTTGTGCTGGAATGAAATCAATGGCAAAAAAGGTAGTTCTGAAATCGGGACCTGTATGTATTACTATTTAAGTGAATGCTTAAGACCTGACGTTAAGCATGTAACTATTTTTTCGGATACTTGTGGCGGTCAAAACCGTAATCAATTTATTGCTGCTTTGCTGTTGTGGATTGTACAAAATATCGACCACTTAGAAATTATAGAACAAAAGTTCTTAGAAACAGGACATACTTATATGGAAGCGGATTCTATGCACTCGACAATAGAATCTGCAAGTAAACTGCAATGGATGTAACTTGTATGAATGACTAGAAAAATATATTTCAAACGGCAAGAAAACAGAAAGTGAAGACACTAGACAATGTAAAACATTCTATAGGCCCATACAAGGTAAAAGAAATAAAATACAACGAATTTTTGGATCTTAAGTCACTTGCAGCAAACATAATTCAAAACAGAACAGGTAATACAGTGCAGTGGTTAAAAATCAAGAGACTAAAATATATTAAAGGTGAGAAAAGACAAATTTTTTTCAACTATGACCTCTCAGAAGAATTTAAGTGTTTAAAAATATCAGAAGATATTGGCTTAAAATAAAAAAACCACTTTACGCTCTAAAAGGCAAAAACTAATTGCAAACCAAGTCTTCCCGACTCCAAGTAATTTACCAAAGTTGTATAAAAGTACACTTCCAATAAGTGAAGCGAAGAAAAAGGACTTGATAAAGATGTGCAAAGAAAATATTTTTCCAGAAGAGTTGCATGCTCGGATATCAAATTTAAAAACCGCTAATATCGTAGACCGAATTCCAGACGTAATGATGGGAGAAGAATCGGAAGAAGATGACATTACCTCCTAAATTTATAGAAAAAAAAATCAAAATAGTTTTTTGTTTGCTTGAATAATATGCAATTATTTTTATTTTTGAAATGAAAAATAAAAACCAATAAAATCAAATTTTGTACTTATTCAACAGGGAAAACCCGATAAATATCACGTTTTATTTTTTTTTGTAAAAACGTTTTTATAAATAAAATTGAGAATAAAATATTGTAACTAAGTATTAAATTCTCTACCGTTTGGATATAAAAAAGGTTTGATAAAACATACTATGATGGTCTTAAATCTTCCTCAAAGTTACGAAAATCTTTAATTGCGATTATCTCGAAACATTGATTTTGTCAGTTATCGGGTTTTCGCCCGAACCTCTCGATTTAAAGAATATTTTAAAATTGTACCATTAAAAGTAGATGCATTCAGTTTTAAAATAATACTTAAGTAGATATTATTCTTTCAAACAGAAACTGTCACGTTAGAGAGAATTAATTTAGATATTTTTAATTAAAGAAAGATCCTAAAATAACATTTCATTATAAATTAATCAAAATGTTTGAGAGGCTAGCATTTTTGTGAAAGGTAATATTTAAAAAAAAAATAGGGGTGTTTATAAAAAAAACGTGTATTTAAAATATTTTTTTTATAAACTAAAGTACAGGATGTTTAAGCCGCCACTGAAATAAATCTCAATGGACATATTATTTTATTACAGGTAAAATTCCGTGAAGGGATAGGGAAGGTATTTTAAAACCACACACCATATAGAAAAATAACCTTTAGTGTGCTTTTATTCAAAAAGGTAGAAGAATAAACCGAAAAGAGGTTGGGAACAACATTGAACGTGATAAATAAATACCTAATTAACCAATTCTAAGCTTTTGTTGGGCGTTGAAACGTTTGCTTGTACTTTACACAAAATGGTAAGTGTTGGGTAAATATTGTAAAATTTTTAAAATTTGGTTAGGCTACCGCCTAAATTCCATGCTTGAAAGTTTTTTTTAATTATATTGATGTATATAAACTATTTTAAAAAACCAACCAAAACTGTAGAAACTATTTTTTTCTCTTTAGTAGAGCATCGATATATCTGGTCATTAACCCTTGATCTAATAAATTTACAGTGTGATTATACGTTTAATGCAAGAATTTATTATTATATTAGATAAGTTTTGGTATCATCACTTAATCCAATGCAGCCAGATCATCCAGTCATTCTGCGGGTAAATTTGTTTTCCAAATTATTACCTACTTTTATTTAATCTTCTTATGTGATAATAATAAATTTTGAAATATGTCGTAAACATGTTATTTGCTTAATGTATATCTGGTGTATTTCATTGTAGACTACAATTTGTAGTTACTAGGACTAAAAAAAGGGAAATTTTAAAAATCTTCATTATAAGACGGATTTGCGTTTTGCGTAACGTAATATAACTTTTACGCACGCAAATTTTTGTTTTAAATGGTTGGCAACATGAGTGAAGTATCTAATGACAAGAGTATTGTCAATGACATTTGTGGCTAATAGCAATTTATTAATTTTATATTGTTCTTTAAGAAAGTATTTTTAAATATGAATATCATATTTTACTTATATAATATATTATTATTGGTGTTTTATTTATTGTAAAATATTTTAAAACATTTGTTAATTAAATTTTAAAACTGTCAAATGTTATAAGTTACACAGTGCTCACCATACTTTTTAAGATCAAAATTTTCATAATTTACATACAAATAATAATTTAATTTAAAAAATTATAAAACGGCAGAATATAAAAAAATATTATAAATAACTTATTTCATATGGCTGTTGTAACACTTTTAAGAGTTTTAAGAAACTTAACCCATATGAGATGCGTTGTTTAATATACTATTATTTTCTAAAAAAAATACTCAATAGATTATTCAAGCTCTCGCTCAAACTCACTCTTGGTTTCCCTCTATATACCCCCCCACCAATGTCTTTTTCGGTCTAAGACCAAGTTGAGACTACGGATTAGTTCGTGACCAATTTGTACGCGTTGCTGAGCCAAACAGAAGGTTCGCTTAAAAAACATTATCTCCTGTTAATCTTTGTATTTAACTCAATAAATAAAAATATTTTGTGTAATTATATTTTATTTTTATTTTATATCCACCCCACAAATTTAAATGAAATCGTTTAAATATATTCTTTCTTCGTATGTACGGAGTGAACATTGAAATATTTAAATTTCTTGCTAAGCAGGTTCATTAAACTTACATAATCCTCCTACAGGGGGAACTGCGCACAGAACATGAACTTTAGTTCGAAACCAGTTTGTAGAGATCGTTAATAAAAATTTAACATAAAAGTTGTAATAAACCAATATTCGGTTAAACTTAAAATATTTTTATTTATTTCTTTTATTAACAAATTCTCTATAAATAAACGAATACTTGTTTATTATTCTTAGTAAGATGGACTTCCACAACATAAGGGTTAATAAAATAAATTTATTTATCTATGGGTGTTAAGTTACCGAACACATAGAAACTAAGTGAGGCAAAGAAGTAAATATCCTATACGATGCGATTTGGATTATGTTTCCTATTTCTGTTTCTTATTTTTAAAATCTATATATTTTGTGTGTTATCTACATATAAACGGTTATATATCAATATATGGAGTTTTTTATATCTCCAGCATTGCTGTTAAAAATGATTAATCGACATTATTATTATAAAATGGAACTGTGGACTCATTTTTTGGTCTGCCCCTTTATTTATAAATCCATTCCCAAATTAAGACGACCGAATCACTTTGCTAAAATAAAGAATTTCAATCAATCAATAACGTATTGCATAAGTATAATAAATACATGCCTTATTAGGAGGTTAAAGTATATTGTTTAACTAGCCTAGATGCATTGTAGTCTTTCTGCTTTTCACCCATCAGTATACCAAACAATGGTGGTCCCATTGACTTTTCTTCTTCAAGTATATAGCGAAGTATTTCGAAAAGTTGAGCTTCTTGGACATCCTGTTCTAGGGTATTTCTCAGGATGAGCTATGTCGAAGGAACTTGGGTATCTGCCTTAGTTTTCCTTCACTCACCAAGCTTTGAAACGTAAAAATAATCCTAATACAGATTTTTATCGCTGCCGTGATGCAGATTAGCCCTTTGTTCCAAGGCAGCTGATCCATAGGTAACTATCGGTCGTACTATAGACGTGAAAATCCAAGCAGTGTCCTTGATTTGCTTCCCCAATTCATTTCAGAATTACATATTATGTTAGTTATAGAGTAATTTATTACTCCTAGAAAAGTTTTTAATTTTCTTGTAAAAGCAATTAGATTGGTATTTCAAATAATTTGTGTTCAAATTTTTCTCTGATGAATATGATAATGTAGCCGGCATATCCTCGGCATACCGCTCTACAGTTCATCTGTGTTTTGACCCGTATTCAATTTGTTACCATTTTGTAAACTTCTCTTTCTGCTGGCGATTTCTTGACCACTTGTTGCGTGGTTACACCTTCTATATCTAAAAAAACACATATCATTGTTTCTTTGCTAGCAAACGTATCTTGTATTTTGCTTGTCATCTGTATCAGAGCAGTTTCTGTAGATTTTCTTGCTTGATATGCATATTGTTGCAGATGCAGAGAACTCCTTTCAAATATCTCTATTTTAATGTAATCACATCCAAACGATGTGAGATAGGTCTTGGGATTTTGGCCTCGTTTCCCTTTACCCAATCTTTGGTATGAAGGTGGCTTTCCTATACCTCTGGTATACATCTCAACTAAAGGCAATTCATGCTAATCCTTGCGATTTGTAGCAATAGTGTCTGCTGATTGCAATGATTTCATTCGTTGGTTTTTTATAGACCTTCCTTGGGGTATTCCCAAGAATTGGGAAAAAATATGAACTTTTTAATTTATTATAAACGATATAAATTACTATTATAAAAACATATGCCAACATATGCCGGACTTTAGTCCGGTTATTTATTTGATTGCCCATCATAAAAAGCAAAATTTAATTTATAACAAATTACTAGTTTTAAAAATAAATACAAGATATTGACACAGAAGAAAATAATTATATTTACCTCTACTTTTTAAATAATTCTTGTTTGCGGTACTTGATATTGGAACTACCTGAAACAAATATACTCACGTTAGGTACACATATTTATGGTATTTTTAAGAAAAAATTATCAAAAAATCATAACAGATATTGTTTTTAATTTTGATATTTCTACTTCGAATTGTGACATGCATCATTTAAATGTTTATTAATAATTTCAGTATTGCAAGTAGGTATCGAAAAAATTCAGTTTTTAACTAAATTTATAATGTATCATTCAAACTCTTTAAATTTATAAAAAGTGAACAGTTCAAAATTATATAAAAAATGAAAGTTCACTACTAAAGAACCTAACTAATATACAAATTATCCGGTTTTCTAATTTTTGTAAAGTATATTGCCTACACTCTTGTCAGTAAGTACGGATGCAGATTCCTAATTTACCGACCAATTCAACAGCCTTCGATGTTGCACTATCGACAGACGCCACGTAAGTCAATATCCCATAAACCTCTTTCACTGCCTCTCATTTTTGATATGTTGATTTATAGGTAAGTTATAAGTAAATAGTTTTTAAGTTTATTTAAAATTTAACTACCAAGCTACACCGTTTTTTTAAAATACTGATTACAGGTGTGTAATAGAAAAAAATGCACATAATAAAGTAAATATTTGTAATAATAACTAATAAAAGATATTCGATTTGTTCAAGCCAATCTGTTGAAGTTTGGTTGAAAAAAAGGATAAATATTCGAAATTTGATAAATCACTCCCTTATTAAGACGGGGCAATGACAAAATAAGCGTTTTTACAATCTGCAGATTCATTGTTTCACAACTTTAGAAATATAGACCTATAAAATCTGTGTAACGCTAATACAGTTATAAGATGAATAATAGTAATTAGGAATGATAAATTTTTAGAACATTCGCGTAAACCACAGAATCAAAAGGGGACAGACGACTCAGAGGGAAAGAAGAATCTAACCTAACAATTATCATATTCACAACAATCTCGCATAATAATTATAAAAGTGTTAACTTAAATTCAACTTAAAGGTAAAGAACCTAATAACTATCAAATTGATAACTAATGTTTCTAAAATGGAATCAAATTTCTTAACAATATATTAGTTTATAAGTATGTATTAATTTTAGTAAAATCAACAAATGTATGTAACATCCAACTGTGTATAACTTCACTTAAGTTAACTTACATCGCTTATCCCTTTTTAGTCCAAAATTATCAACACACTTAAAAGGTTGGTGACTGCTGGTCTATAATAATATGGACATGGTTTTGTCATTATCTGTATTTCTATTTGCTACTTTTAGAAGCTTGTAAATTAAGTTATTATAGTATATTAATATTATAATATTTTTTATATTTTGCCATTTTATTATTTTTTAAATTAATTTATTTTTTTTGTAAATTACGAAAATTTTCATTTTAAAAAGTATGTTGATAGCACTGTGTACCTAATTTATAATATTTGACAGTTTTGAAATTTAAATTATCAAATGTAAATGTTTTGCAATATTTTAAAATGACTAATACACCAATAATAATATATTATATAAGTAAAAGATAATATTCATACCCACAAATACTTTCTTAAAGAACAATATAAAATTAATAAATCGCTATTAGCCTCAAACGTCATTGTCAATGGTTCTGTCATTGGATACTTCACTCATGTCGCCAACCATTTAAAACAAAAATTTGCGTGCGTAAAAGTTACATTACGATGCGCAAATGTGTTTTATAATGAAGATTTTTATAAGTGCAAAATATAAAAAATCTATTTATTGCTTTCATGAAAATTTTATAAAAGTTAACTCTGATATTTTTTATTTCCATAATTTTTAGGTGTAGAAATATTTGTAAATTTTAAATAGGATCACACCTTTTAATTAAGGTCTGCTTGCCATTATGCTAATTTCAGTACTGATTTTACTAATAAAAATAAAGTGTGTATAAATTAGTTGCGCGCGTCGATACTAAAAGTTAGAGCATGTTCTAATTACTTGTATTAAAAATATTATGGTGCTTATGTTTTGTATATAAAAATGTGGAATCATAAACAAATAGAAAGTTTGATTGAGCTATATAAAGCAAATAATGTTGTTTATATGTGCCAAAACATTCAATGTATAAACACAAAAATGCAAGAACCAAAACAGTGGAAGAAATTAAAGTTAAATTATCCAAACATGCATTTGTGGCAGAGAAAAGTCCCTTGTGTAAAACTCTTCTCTCAATCAATATACGTTTTTTAACAAGTGTTTGATTTATTTTCTTCATTATCACAATTAAAGTCACTTTAACTTTTTTTTTTCGCCATCATTATTTAAGTACTTATTTGTTGCTTTCACTCAAAGCAAGCGGACCTAAGTTATACCAAAAAATCGAAAAAATGGTATGGAGACGCCATTTCGGTTTTACATTTTTTATTTCTATTTCTATAGGCTGAAAAGCATATTCTCAATTACGTTTCAATTAAGGGTAAAAAAACATCGAATCATCTTTGTCAAGGACGACAATATTAACAAACTTTCTCGTAGAGGCATTTACAAACTGTGTAAGATTACTAAGTTACTTAAATAGATAGAACAACAAGACTATGTATTATAAAGGTTCGCATCAAGGAGCACTTGTCTAAACCAGATAAGAGTCATTTGGGTCAGAATATTAACTTTAATAGCCAAACTTTTTATCAAACAATAACATAAAACCCTCCACAACAATTCGGTCAACAGCTATTTGAAACTGTATCTACTGGATGAATTGGAAATTTTAAGAGAACTTGAGGCTAACCCTAATTGTGTTCACACCCCGATCAAGTTAAGTTTAAGCCTTTGTCTAAGTAATTTTTGGGATAATTAACTGATCCTCCTAACATTTAACAAATTTTTTTAAAATTATTTTTTCTGTTTTTTCATTGTATATCCTCTTTAAGCCTTTAAAGATCATTTTTGTTTTTATTTTTTATTTTATTGTTATATTTATAATAAAAATGTTTATTATCGATAATTCAGTAAAATAAGGCAAAAAAGAAGCAAACCTCGGAATAAAATATATTAAGCTGAAATTTGCTTTATTTTTAAAATAGAGCGCAAAGAGTGGGGCACCGCTTACCTACCTGTGTATACGACAAAGCGAGGTCAGCCAATAGAATACCATAAAAATTTTTTTTGTCTATCTGTCTTGGCAATATTTAAAGCAGACTGAAATGTGGTAAAAATTGTTCATAATTTAAATTAAAGAAACAAAATTCGAGTTAAAAAATTCTGCAGACTGCAGCTTGTACGAGTTGATGAATTAAGGTCTTCATGCAAGCAAATAGAATATGGGGTTCCACAAGGTTTGGTATTGGGTCCTATATTGTTTTTGGTATTTATAAATGATATTGCTAACTTAAGCATCGGCGGTAAAATTTGTCTATTCGCAGACGACACTAGCTTTTCTTGGAGTCACCCGGATATCACCGAACTTCATGGAATCGTTTTACATGACTTAACCATCATCAAATCATGGTTAGTACCTACTCATATTTCTAATATCCATGATAGAGAGATTAGGATAATGATACACAAACAGTTTATTAGATATTAAGCCTTGTGGGAATCTACCCGAAGAAGATTCTTGCTTCAACCACGAGTTATTAATGATGTGTACGGACACTTACGTTAAAGAACATTAAAGGGAAAAACAAAACAAAGTATATTATCTGAATTACAGGAGCCTTTAGACACTTGAGTAGGCAGTGCGAGGAGCAGCTTAGGTAAAATATTCCAATGCAAAATGCTGTATGTAACTTCGGAAATTGCAATTTAAATGTTCTAATAAGCTTTTAGAAATATCTTTATCACTTATTTATTTTTTGGACTTATAGATGGACACACATTTTGCGAAATAAATTTTTTTACAATCTACTTCTATTTAACAGAATATTAAGTAAATATTATAAAGGATTTTCGCGTTAAAAGGAAATATCCAGTGACGTTTCACCTTATTCTACATTGTTTTATTTTTGATTAGGTCTTCAGGCCAAATTCTAGCAAGTCTCCGGACGGTCGGTCCATTGTTGTATAGATTCTCTACTAGTTCATTATCGTGGTTGATGGTCCGCTGATTGTATGAGATTGATAGCCGGTTGATTTCATCTTTGATTAGGGGAATTTGTAGATCTTCGTGAAGTGTCCGGTTGCTTACATACCATGGTGCATTGGTTAGTGATCGTAGTACTTTGGATTGAAACCTTTGAATGATATTCAATGATGTTGGCTTTGCACAGCCCCATAGTTGGAGTCCATAAGTCCAGATTGGTTTGATAATAGCTTTGTAGATTAGTACCTTATTTGAGAGAGACAGTTTTGATTTTCGACCTAAGAGCCAATACATTTGCCGAAACTTCAAGTCAAGTTGCCTTCTTTTGGTTTGGATATGTTTTTTTCCAAGTAAGGCGTTGGTCCAGGTGGAGGCCAAGATATTTAGCTTCTTTTGCTGTTGGTATTCGTACGCCATTAATATTTACAGGTGGGCAGAGTAGTGAAAGTTACTTGAATTGATTTGGTCTGGTTTATTTTTATTCGCCATCGTGTATACCAATCACTAAGCAGGTTCAGATGGTGTTGCAGATATGCAGATGCGGATACAGGGTTGTCACTTACTGCGACTGAGGCTACGTCTTCAGCAAAAGAAGCCATGACAGTGTAGTTGGTTTGTGGAATATCAGCTGTGTAGAGAAGAAAAAGCAGAGGTCCAAGAACGCTACCGGAATTGACTGCTGGTCATTAAATTTTACGCAAAAGTGCCTATTTGATAAGGAGATAATAATTGCTGGATAAAGCGTTTTTTAATTTAAAAAGTAGGCCCTTATGCCTGGGAGATATCGAGGAATGCGGCATTGCAAAATTTCTTGTTTTCAATACTTTCCGAAATTTAATTCACTATTCGGTGGACTCGTTGAATCGTGGAGTGGTCTTCCCGAAAGCCAAATTGATGATTAGGTAAAAGCGTTGAAATCTCGTAGTCGGAGTAAACCCTTTGTAGCAACAGTCGCTCAAAAACTTTGCTTATGGTTGGCAAGATGCTGATAGGTCGATAAGAGGTAGTTTCAGTATGTGGTTTTCCTGGTTTCGGAATCATAATGATCTCTGCATATTTCCAAATTGTAGGGAAATACGATAACCTTAACATCCGGTTGAAGATAACTGTCAAAAGTACAATAGCCTTGCGGGGAAGTTGCTTTAATATTTGGCCAGTAATCAAATCATATCCAGGAGCTTTTCGAGGATTAAGTTTAGTAATTTCTTCCTTTACTTCTGTTGGAGTGAAACTTTTAATGGGAAGAGACATTTGGCATGCAACATCGATGAAATTTTCTATCTCTTTGTCATCAGGGCCTGGCTCGGATTGGAATATATTAGTCAGATGCGCAGCAAATACATCGGCTTTTTCTTTGTCAGAACGAGCCCAATTGCCAGTTGGGTTACGAATTGTGGGAATTGGCTTTTGAGGTCTTTTAAATTTCTTTGTTGCTTTCCAAATTGTGTTGTCATTTACTGCAAGACTTGTGATATACTGTTCGAAACTTTTGTTGTTGGCATCTCTAATGGCCGCTTTTAGTTGCCTACACAGTTTGTTGTACGTGTGTTGATCTAAATTGTTCCTAGATCTTTGCCAGGTTCTTCTAGCTCGTCTTTTTTCAGCAATGAGTTGCCTAATGTATAATGGTACATCAGAGGTACAAGTTGGATTATTTTTAGTTTCTGGGGTGGATTGCCAAGCTGCTTGTTGTACAAGATTGATAAAGTACTGAGCTGCGGTATCTAGGTCTTCTGTAGATTTGATACGTAACTGCAAGTTTGTGTTTTCTTCGAGGTATGACTGAAAAGCGGTCCAGTTGGTATGTTTAGATACTAGTAGGAGACGAGGTGTTTTATTTATAATTTTGGTACTTATGCTGATGATAACTGGCGTATGGTCAGACGAGAGATCATAGTTAGATTCTACTATGCAGTGATTCCTAGATATTCCCTTGCTTATAAAGAAATCCAGTAGGTCTGGCAGTTTTTTGGGATCGCTTGGCCAGTATGTTGGAGTGCCATTTGAGAAAATATTATAATTTTTATCAAGAATAGGTTTTAAGAGGTTCCGTCCTTTTGTTGTAATAAGTCTTGAACCCCAGTGCGTATGTTTCGCATTCCAGTTACCATCAACTATAAATCCGTTGCCAAGAAAATCTTGTATTCGTCTGAAGTTATTGCATGTCTCGGTGGGCTATACATTGCGGATATATTAAAAATCCAAGGAACTGCATTCACTTGAACAGTTGTAGCTTGGATTTTGTCTGTTTCGTATTTCGGTACTTTATAATGACAGATGGAGCTGCGGATAATTATTGCTGATCCTCCATGAGGTGTACCAACAGGATGAGGAGTGCTATAGGTAGAGTAGAGAGGGATATTAAATGTTGTTAAATTAGTAAGTGTTTCGGATATTAGCAAAATATCGATTTTATTTCAATTTGTAAATATAATTATTTCCTGTTTATGGTTAAGAAGGCCATTGGCGTTCCAAGTTACAATTTTCAGTATATTATTGAATTTTATTTGTTAATGACTGTTGTTAACAAGTTCAAGATCATGTTTTGATTCATAAGTTATGAAAACATATTCTTAAATTCTTTTAGGAATGTAATTAGCTGGTATTCTATGGTGGATGTAGGCTCTGGTATGGAATTTGCAGCTACATTTGCATATGTCTGTTGCTGATTATATGTAGGTGGATTGGGTTTTTTTGTGTTATTTATCAAGTTTTTTTGTAAGTATTCGTTTGTAGAGGGAAATACATCCAGGATAATCCCTTAGGGCTAATAACATCTAGGCTTTAATATTGTTATGTCTTATTACTTCCTTACTTGGTCTAGCCTTAACTACTTAGCAACATCAAGTACCTAGTTACAAACAAACAAAAATGTAATTTCAATATGTCAATCTGACGATGCTAGTTATAGCCAAACAGCTGTAATTGAATGTTAAAGCGAATTTTTCGAATAAATAGTGGAAGTTTAGTTTAACCGTTCAGTTTTTTATTGTTCTTAGGTTTATTTCTTTTTGCAACTAGTTCTTTGTAAACTGCACAACCTTTGTAATTAGCAGGATGGTCTTGTTGACACAATGCACACTTAGCCGGAGTATTTCTTGGTTTCTTACAAGACTTGGTGTCATGTTGTTCTCCACATTTGACACAGTTATATGGTTTAGAGCAATACGTTTTGCTATGGCCATAAGCTTGACAACGCATACATTGGATAATTGAGTTGTTTTACCTAGGTGCCTTTACTGTTATTTTTGTATTACACAAGAACTCTTGCATAAATATTGTTTTATTGTTTTCCGGTGGTTCAAGATCCATAAAGAACAGAGATAAAGGTTCCTTAGTCAGTCTATGTTTGACATTAGTTATATTGGGAACTCTGTGGCCTATACTCTCTAGTTCATTTTTTATATCTGTTGTGGGTATAGAGTGATGTAGATGTCTTAGTACCACTCTGTATGCACGCTTTTCTTTTATCTAATATGTGTGATGAATGATGTTTTCGTCTCTTAAATGCGTTACCAATTTACGGTACGTATCTATTGTGTATGTCTTAACCTTGACAGTATCGTTTGGTAAAGTTCGGCTGTGATAAGTTTCTTCTTCTACTACTAGAGCAAAGTTATCGACCATGTCTTTAAAGTTTTGTCATCATATATAAATATTGGAAGGGGTTTCGTTGGTTTTTGTTAATTATTTGTTCCAGTTTCATTGTGTTGTTTGCTCATTACCATCAGTATTTGACAGGATATCATAACGGTTATGTACTTTTGTTGGTGGCGTGTTTGGAGATTCTGGTTGATCATATTACTTCGTAAATTTGCGTTTCCTGACTACTTGGCATGTATGTTTGCTTTGTGTTTCTTCCTCATATTTTAAGTTTTAATTGAGTGGAATTTACGGCTTCCATCGAAGTAGATGGATGGTTGGAGTTATAGGAAATTGGTTTGGGTTGAATAGAAAATTGTTGAGGGATATAGTGTGACTGATTTTGTAAAAAATCAATTGGATTTTGTTGGCCTGTTTGATTTGGTGAAATATCGAATGTATATCCTAGTGAAGGAAATTGTTGGGATGTCGGGAACATATCCCCAGGGTATTGTTAATATAAGAGACCTGCTGCTTATCCGAAGATCTTCGCTTCCAAGACTTCATAGAGTAAACAGTATGCCACTGGTTGTTTTAATTTTCGTTTGTTGACCACTAATTGACAAAAAGTTAACGATCGAAAAAAAGGTAAAGATAAGTACAAAATTGATAGCACGCTCGATCGCGATAAACATGTACTCTCTTCAACGATTTGCTCGATGCGAAATAAATAGAAATTAAAAATACAAGACCTTATTCTAACGACAAATACGGAACGGCACTGTTTCACATTGTATTTAATGGATACGCATGATTTACTTGTTAGCCTTGTGGTGAGTACACATTAATGTGGATATTGTTTAAAATTGCGGTGAAGCCAATCTCATGAAATGCCTTCATTGACTTAATTAAAAATGTATTCTATAGGATGGTATATGAGAAAATATCTACTTTTAGTGTCTAATAGTATAATAAACACATAATACGAACACATCATTTTAATGTTCTCTGTAAGATGACAAATAAAAAAATTATTACCAAAAAGTTGGCTGCTTTATTAAACCACAAAACTATGTAAAAAAATAGATTAGATTTTGACATTACTATCGTAAATTTGTATGTATAAACAAATAATATTAACATTTTTGAACGGTATTGGTAATCTAGTTTTAATTGGAATAATAATTTCATTCATTCGTTTTGACTTCATGTATACGCCTATAATTACTGAAAATACATTATTTATTTTATGGATTTAATAAACATTTAATTTATCGAAAATAAATGGATATATGAAAATTTGTTAGTTAACATATTTAATATATTTATTTACCAAATAATTTTCATCATTATACACGGTGGTCCAACGAAAACTTTGAGCTCGATTTTCCGACTTTAAAATGAAAATGTGAAAACTCGCTCCGATCCGTCAATTTCCGATTCTCTCTTTGCATCCCCGCAACCACAACCCCCCGCGCCGTGAGTGGGTACAACCTTTAATTTTGAATAAGGCCAAAGGCCCGTTGTGATGCCGCATGGGGTGGTCACCACTGAGAGAACCAGTGGCTGCTGTTGATGACCAGCGTGAGGCTTTTTACGCCAACAGACTGAAGGTCGGATAGGCTGTACAAATAGAGCTGCCCCAAAGCCGAAAATCTTTTTCCTGATAGGGTAGGACAGTGACAGAGTAGGTGGATCATCGTCTCTTCCTCCTCCTCGTCCAGGTAGCTTCTACAGTCATTATGTTGGCTGCTTTATTAAACCACTAAACTATGTAGAAAAAAAGATTAGATTTTGACATAACTATCGTAAATGTGTATGTATAAACAAATAAGATTAACATTTTTAAACGGTAACGGTACTCTACGTGCCGCATAGCATCCAAGCTAGTGTCCAGTGCTAGGCGCAATCGCATTTCCAATAGACTCCCTGCATAGGGATAAAATATCTTTGGTTCATCACAGGTCAACACCCTGGCCATACCTGACTTGACGAGGTAGAGGAACACTCCTCTCACCATCTCCAATTGGTTAGCTGAAGTACTTCCTTTTGGAGGAGCAACCTTCTTTCAACCTTCTACCAGCCCTTGCTAGAGCGTCCGCTTTATATGCTTATTTATAGCTTTAAATTGCTGATCAGATAAATGTCTTTTAAATTGAAAAGGTAATCCCTCTCTCAAATGTGGATGATACAGATATACAGTTGCAATAAAACTCAAAGTCAATCCACAATTTTTATGATAAAGAAGCTTATAACTGTAAAAGCGACATCTTCTGGTCCTTAGATCATCATCAGGCTATAAAAAAAACAATATCCATTTTTATCTTTACGATGTTCAGGCTGTTTGATCGATATGTGTAGATGATGGTTTTGTTTTTTAAATTTTTATAAGAAACATATTTCTTATATTTTCTCCTTCTCTCCTGATAGGTTGGTACTAGACAATTTCCGTTTTATACTTTCCTACTTTAACAATGCTTTTCATTTCATACGTATAAAGTTCTTATTCAAGTGCACTTATACAGTTTTTCTGTTCTGCCAGTTGAAATGCTCTTTTATGCCATTCTTATTAATTTACATAGCTTTTCTGCTTATATCGAGAAGACTAACAAGAACCTTTACTTACTTTTTAGGATCGACTTGTCTTTTTGATTCCAAGGAGATGGAGCCACCATCATAGTTCCTCCTTTTTTTGATTGTTTCTTAAAATCAACTCTTTTACTTCTTCATACTTTCTGTTTCTACGGTTACTTTCCTTAAAATATATATTTTTCCATTGGGATAAAACATTCTTACCATTTTTATGTTCTCCCTCATTTCACTCCAAATATAATTTTAACCTAACTCTATCTTCGTTGATAGCGTCTGATTAACTGTTTTCTTTTTCGTTTACTTCATACCTCTATTAATCATCAATGTTTAAGTTTTAAAAAATTTTATAAATTAAAATGCAATTCCTTTAGTCTACACATACAGGTGAGTTTTTATACGATTTAGTAACAATATGATTTTGTAATGATTTGATCTTACTTGTTTTATTGTAACTTAGACATTTCATGTACTGTTAACGGTTTTTTTTATACTTTATTACTGCAATTTGAAAAGTTTTAATCATATTTTTTTAATGTAATCATATAACCTCTACTAATCATACTTCGTTGTAACTATTTTTTGATTCTTCGCTGATACTATTGTTTTCTTTATAGCCTGATTATGGTCTAAGGACCGAAACATGTCGCTTTTACAGTTATAAGCTTCTTTATTATTAAAATTGTGGATTGACTTTGAGTTTTATTGCTACTGTATAAATGTCTTTTAGTTTCAAGTTCTTCAAGGAAATCTAAATTTTGTATCAGAAATGTACAATATTTCTGTTTTTTAGTTTGTGAGAGAGACCCTTTGTGTTCAAGTTTGTGTTTTGCATAATGTGACTTCAGTGTTCATTAAGAGCATAGAGATTACAAGGTGCTTCAAATTTTGAAATAGCAAAATCATTAATTTTATAGTCCTTTCTTAAAACCAATTTGAGTCTTAGTGGGTCGTACGAGTAATATCGGAATAAACATTTTTAGGAAATTCTTACACATTCTGCATAAAACACAAATATTTCCTTCAGCGATACCTTTCTTGATGTAGACGGAGTATTTAATAATGCACTATCCATTTTTTCTATTAGGCTGCTGCATCTAGAGGGACATCCTCTACCATATGTAACTAGACCAAAGAGATGCTTGAGAAAAGGTTGTCCATAATATCACTGGAGGACAAAGAGATCAGGGCGAAGGCTGCTTTGGGTTGCCAGCAGATTGGAGTATTTTACCCCCTCCTGTAGTCGCTATTATTGAAGGACCTGATTTCTTACCTTGACAACCAGGAGATGAAAGTATAAGCCTACACTGATGATCTCTAATATGACTAAACGTACACTTAATATTATTGGTATATAATATGTGTAAACTTCTAAGGAAGCGAAAGGGGTTATGCAGGAAAAAAAATATATGAGACGCTCATTAAAAAACAAGGCTCTCACTTTGGTCATGTTTGAGGTAAGTCCTGAAAGCCAAACAAAATTGGCTATACATTAAAAGTCAGCAGAAGACCAAGCATGTTTAATCATACTAGAGCTATGTCGACCACTTCCACCGCTGTCATTGAGGTTTTAATAGGTTTTTCTCCACTACACAACTCGTTGGAAAGGGAGGCTATGCTATGTGCCATGACTGATGAAATTCCAGAGTGTAGAGCAGAGTGGTGCCAGAACCAGGGCCGGAGAGATAATTATAATATCCGGTACTGGAAATGGTACCAGATGCAATGAAACTCAAATATAACTCTGAGTAAGGCTTTCAGGTCCCAGTGGAAATAATGTTTATCGACCATTCACACTCACTAAAGATTTGAGAATATATAATTAGTCCAGTAATAGTTATAGTTATAAGATAAAAAGGAATGACGTCCAGACGATGAAATAATTGTAGAGTAGTGATTTGATCCTATAGTTTTTGGATAAATCTTAACTTCTTACATATGCTTTAATCAGTGTTGCTTATAAAGTTTGATCTTAATCACAATTAATTAAACATCAATCTCCGTTAAAAAATTCAGAATGTACGTTCTTGATATATTTAGTTTATAAAAGTTGATCATGAGTTGAGAAAAGATACTGTACAGATGCTTTTATTTCACACAATTAATTTTACTTAAAATCGTTCATTTTTTTCGCAACAAAGTTAAAAGAAGGTCAGAGGTACATAATGTAAATGTATTTTTAAAAATAATATCAACTCATTACCCGTATCTATAAATTTCCTAACGTAAGTACGGTATCCGCCAAAATAAATAGTACCGAAACAGAGAGTGCTGTGGAATTGTTCATGTAATATGGATTTGTCATATCTGACTTAATTGTCATTAGTTGATATATTAATAGTACGCTGCAGTTAAATATGATTTAAAAATGGTTCTAACAACGGAAGAAAAAGTGTTTTTGGTAGAGCATTATTTTCGTTCATACGGAAAAGGTCGTAATGATGGTCCAAGCTTAGAACAGGTGTCAATGAAATATCAACAAAAATTTAATAAAGCAGCTCCTACTAAAAGTGTGATGTTAGCTGTTGTTGAAAAATTTCGTCGCACTCGTAGTGTATTGTGTCAACGTAAAGGTTCTTCAGGTCGTCGAAAAACAGTATGCACTAACGAAAATTAAGGACGTGTTTTTAACCAAGTTGTGTAATCACCTCAATAGAAGTCTTGTAAAAACTGTATGATAACTCAACATTAGTGAAACGTCTTTACGTCGCATGTTCAAATCAATTGGTGGTTATCCATACCGTATTCAAGTTGGACAACGACTAAATGCTGCGGACAAACGTGCAAGAAAAATTTACTGTGGTCGCATGTTGAGTTTAATTTACGAAGATAACGAATTTTTCAAAAACATATGGTTTTCAGACGAGATTCACGTTCATCGGCTATATTAATCGACAAACAACCAGATTCCTTGGATTTGAACGTCCGGATGTCATTGTAGAGAAATCACTACACAGTCTTCGAGTTACCGTTTGATGCGCGGTATCTGGTAATGGAATGATTTGTCCTTATTTCGTTGAAGATGATAATCAGAATCCAAGAACGTTATAGAGAGAAAATGTTTATACCTTTTGTGAGAGATCTAAATAACTTTTGCCGTGCACGAAATTTACAGTTTCGCACACAATGGTTCCAACAAGATGCTCCAACGAGCCATACAGCTGACTTACTCCGTCAGCATTTCGATAATAGAATAATTTCTCGGGGAACAGACTTCTACTATCCTTCTCATTCACCTGATCTGACGCCACCTGACGCATACATTTGGGGCATAATGAAGGAAAAAATATTTCATTCGGAAAATCCGCCGGCGAATATTGCCGAACTACAATTTTGACATTAAAACATTCTGAAAACCAGAATTTATTAGTTATAATAGCAAAATCGATTTTTAATTGCTCTAAATATTGTTCTAGAAAATATAATTTTGTGTACATTATTGGATAAGCAAAACAAGGACAGGAATTTGTTAAAAAAAACAACCGGAACAATCTAGAACATCTAAAAACTATATATATTCGGCGGTCAGTTTGAGTTTAGTGATGGTATAGTGACAGTTCTCAAGAAAGTAGTTGGAGTAAAGTTTAAGCAATGATTGAACAATTAACTTAATAGTAAAAAACTGAAAGACAACAGTTTTAAAGTGTCTAAAAAATTATAAAAGTTCACTTACTAGTAAAAAACTAATTGAAAACTTGTCAAGAGACTTTCATGATCACTACACCATACTTGTATTTGTATTTAAAAACACTGGACACTTTAGTAAGGGTTAGTACAATAAATTTCATTTTATAGTTATTTTATTCCGCATAGATTTCTTCCCACCAAGTAAATTATAATTTGTTCTAAAAAGACCTTAATATAATCAGAAATAGATAATAGTTATTTATTATAGGTACAAGGGAAAAAATTACAAATAAACGAGAGCCAAAATCTTTTAGTGATGGGAAAAACGACGATTTAATTTTGAAAAAAAATTCTTAAATCTGAATTATTTTAAAATCGACTTTCATAAAAATTTCCATTTTGTTACCTGTCATCAGAGATAAAATGTCAAACTTTTGTCTCGTCACAGAAAAAAAAAATAATGAATTTTTTTTAGGTTAAGTTTTGGAAGCTAATATATAATTTTTACAGAAATCGACTTTTTTAACCTATTCTTCAATAGAACGCCGATTAAAGTAACCTGAGACTATAAGAGCTGATGCAACATTACAGATTATTTATTAATTATAAAATTAATTTCAATTTAAAATAACATTTTTTTTGAGCCATTTGAGCTGGTCGAAATTTATAATACAATTTTTTTTAAATCCACATAAACAACAATCATAATACTATTTCATCATTCATTCTCTTCAATAGGTATATCTACATATTTATTTAATAATCAATCAATAAATATTTCAATTTCAATTTTAAAGTTGTTCACTGCTCCTAATTATATCAGTTTAATTTTAATGTATAATTTTGGCGTTAAAGCAGTATTAGAATTAATGTCCTCTTCCGGGTTTACGAACCTCTAAGTGTGGTAGCAGCAGCTGTGGCTAATTTCTCTGTTCAAGGGTGGTCATTTGATTAACCTAGGGCAATCATTAAAGATAAAAGTAATCATTGCAGATGTTTTGCCTATTCCTTTTACACTTTTCATCTATTCACAGATAACATAATTACAGAAAAACAATTTCGAGCTAGCACTGGATTCTACAGTTAAATTTAATCCAAAGTCTTACCATTCAAAACTTTGGGGTACCGCTCCCTTTTTATTCTTTGTTTTTAAGTGGGCGTACTTCAATAAACTCGTCCCTTTACCACACCTGTACATTGCCAAGTAATTATGGATTTACATCCTTAAAACAATACTAAATTATAGTGTGAGTAAAAGAAGTTACAAAATCTGTCACCATCTGCAAATAAACCGTACAGATTTATTCAACCAAAAAAATTGATAAAATAATTTTAACGTCATATCTGAAACACTCAAAAACACATTGAAATTGAAGACAAACACCCACACTATAAAGTCGGTTTCATCTTGTGGACGACCTTGAAAGAATCGTAGACAGTAACATGTTCCTTAATGGTTAATAAAGAAATACCAGAAGGGTCTTGGTCTTGGTTCTCAACCATTAATGTTTTATGTTATATTATAGACTATAAGGGTGTGACATTCATAGGCGTAGGAACATGATAGTTATATAAATTGATTTTCGAAATGTTTAATTATCAACGCCTGTTTATTTTCCATAAAGTAGATTTCCTCAATTTTCCTTGTTGAACTTTATTTTTAATGATTGTTTATTTTAAATAAATTTTTTGGTAATAATAATCAAAGGTTATACCATGAGTCTTTATTTAGTAAAATTTTACAGGACGAGTGGTAGTCGAGATTATTTTTTGAACCCTTCTGTACAAAAACTGCATTATTTAAAAAACTTTCTAAAACAACTTGTATTTCATAATTTACACCAACAAATATTATACGCGAAATGCCCTATTGATTTATCTTGTGCACTACATAGTATTGACAGTTGTGAGAGTCGTCGAGTTATAATTTGAGTAAATAGTTATTTTCATACCTATTTACACAATTAAACATCTATGAAATTATATTATTAAAGAGAAAATTGCCAAAATGAAAATTGTTAAGTACCTATATTCATTTGAAGTTTACCTAGAAGACCACATTTGCCTGTAGGTATTTAAAAGTTTTAAATGCATGCAGGACAAAAAGGAAGCAGGTTTGTTTTAAAGTACCTACCTACTTAATTTTTCATTGTCATTTAGATTAATTGAATTGTGATAATATTAACAAAATGTATTTCAAAATGTTTAAATTATATAAATGAATGTTGATTTATAGTTACTTACAAACAAGATAATTGGTTGATCAATATTGTTTTATGAATTTATCAGTATTAATAAAACCACTCATGGGTTTATCAGTATCAACGGGAATGATTGGCTAACATTTAGCATAAAACATGAAAGATTAAGCCTTTTCATTAGAGAAAATTATAAAATTGTGATATTTTGACAGGTGAAAAAATAACCATTATAATATATTATATTTATTCATTATTTTAATTTTTTTTTAATTAGTTTTTACTTCCTTATATGATTTGTTAAGGTATAACCTTTTAGCATTTATGGAAAATGCTTAAATGTTCTTAAGCAATATCTTACTTATTTTTATTTGATTTTAAATCGAGGTGTGTTTTTAATAAAATCTGTCGTTTCCAATTACTGCCACGTGGAGTCGATTACATTGCTGGTAGAATACCAGTGGACATATAATTTTCATAATAATAATTTAAATTCTATCGACCAATAAACCTTACACTATAATTATTAATTATGGTAATTAAACTATAATTTTTTTAAGAAATGAATGAAAGATTATCGTATAATTGAAATTTGTATAATAACTATAAATTTTCAAGCATAACTAATTTGATTCAAAATAAATGAAAATTGCTTGTATTTGTTATTTTTTTTTATTTAAAGGGTTTCCATCCTTTTTTTTAATTGTACAAATCCTAAAGTAATTTTCTCCATTTAAACTAGTGTAAAAGGTTAATCTTTCTTAATGGCTCTTGAAATTTTTCCTAGCATGCCTTATCAGCCCCTAATCCTTAACATACTAGTTTAGCAAAGCTTTATTGTAGTGAATATGTATATTATTAACATGTGTAAAGACTTATTTGTAAAAATAATGTATATTAATCATTATGATGTGAGCTTTTAAAGAAAATTTGTTTTTGAAATATTTTTGGCAAGCTTGATAAAAATTTTAATAATTTAAATAAATCTAAAATTAATTTTAATAACTAATAAATAATTAGTACAAGAAATAAATTTCTATAAGGTGCAGTCAATAAAAAAAACTGAAAAAGTGGAAAATTGTTTCCACCTGCACCCAGGGTAAGGAAACTTAACAGTTTCTATACCAAGCTTGACCGTTTTCTATAAAAAAAAACAACTACTTCCTGGGTTATATGCCCCAACGGACATTGAATTACATTACAATAGAAAACGGGATGGCGACCAACTTCGTCGATACTTGCAACCATCTCTATCGATTTGCAAATTAACAGGAAGAACACTACTCGTAGACCGGTTTCGACATTATTGTGTCTCATCAGTACGAGGTAAGTAGTTCTTCTCATCACGCCGAGCAGGATGCAGAATGATTCCTTTAGGCCAATACATAAACCGTGAACCCACGATTCCATGATAAAGTCGTAAAAGCGCCATCCTACCATTAATTTGCAAACCAACAGATCAAAGGTAACTGTAATCACATGAAAACAATACAAGAAATAAATTTCTATAAGGTGCAGTCAATTAAAAAACTGAAAAAGTGGAAAATTGTTTCCACCTGCACCCAGTGTAAGGAAACTTAACAGTTTTTATACCAAGCTTGACCGTTTTCTATAAAAAAAAAACAACTACTTCCTGGGCTATATGCCCCAACGGACATTGAATTACATTCCAGTAGAAAACGGGATGGTGACCGACTTCGTTTCTCGCGGTAGAGGCGCCTCATTACGGCAACTCCGTTTTACAAAAATAGTGGAGGGATCATGAACATTTTAAAGCATAGGATCCACGTATCTTATTATGTGCTCAATCAACGCTTAAACTGACATTCTCTCCATCAAGAAACTGTCTTATATATAGCCTAACTTTGTTCTTAGATGTTTTCGAATGTACTGGAAGACAATTTTCCATCAACAAAACATCTTTCTCTGTTTTACACACTATAATGATATATACATAGGTACTTGTTTTTCTAGTAAATTGTTGTAGCTTCTATTTTAAATAAATTGTATGTAGTTTACATAAAAAATGATTTTAACAAAGCATACTACGATATTACAAATAAATAAACTTATAAAATAAGATTTCTTTCAATTTACTTTCTTGAAATATCAACTAACTTAAACTGACATCCTCTCCACCAAGAGTTAGTCTAAAATACAAAAGTAAAATCAATTTTAAAACTATTTTCTACTATACCTCCTAATATATCAAATATTAAATAGAACATATTACCGGTAACACAGTAACATCACATATTATATACTTAAATTATTATTATAATAATAATTATTATTATAATAAAAGTAATAATAGCTTTATGTTATTATCTATTCTTGAAAGTATTTACTTATTTTAAGAAATTAATATTAAATAATATTAAGAATAAGTATCATCAGGTTAACCTATATCATTTAGTGTCCGTTTACATTATGTTTACATAATATAACTCTTCATAAAAATTATATTTATATAGACAATTTCTGTTAAAATATCTAACAGTATTTTGTTCAAGTTATCACCATTAAACTAATTTCTATCGCTACACATATTTATTTTTGTGTAATGTACCCTGCAAAATTCTGGAGATATAATTTCACTATAGGTTAAAATAACGAAAAACGAAAACTCATTTTCTTTACCTTGCGATTACACTTTTGTACGATGCGCAGCCGGAAGGCAAACACGTACATTCAAGGTACAATGCACCTTCCGGAATCGATAGATTCCAATTATTTTGAGACGCAAATTACTAACAATATCGAATGAACTGATGTAAATGTATTTTAAATTATAGTTTTCAGCGTTACCATAAATTATAAATAAATTATGTATGGATAAAAAAATTGATGAAATAAATAATTTTTAGATTGACCAGTATACATATTAACTTATATACCAAATGACATCTTTTCGACGAAGACTAAACACTTTCTTGAAGAATTGTAGGCGTGACAGGATGTAAGATGGTAACATTCGTTTTTTAATTTTAAACCGGCCGGTAATTTTTTACATTTGAATGACTAGACTAAGTAGAAAACTGTCGGAAACTTAATATAATTCTTGGTAATTTTAATCGGGTAGATGACCAAAAATTATACCTCGTCGTTCCAATCGACAGGTTCTTTTTGTTATACCTTGTAAAATTTTTAAGATTTTGATAGTAAGTACTTAAAGAGGAGTCTTACTTAAAATTAAACCTAAAACACGAAGCCTTCAGTAATATGCATCTCACTAAATTTAATGTGTAATAATAATCATATAGTCAAAATTTTTGGACCCTCTCACAAATTATAAAACAAAATATTAGTGCTGGGCATCTAAAAAAGTTTACAAAAACAATTTCTGATAATTTTACATACACATTTTTAAAAAGTGGTTCATATCGATTCAGCCTGCTTGTCGAGTTTTTGCTTGTAATTATGCATAGTAACAGAATTTCAATATTTAGTAGAGCAAAAATAGTTGCTTTGCATGATGACGGTCTGCCAAATTATTAAATTTATGATAGACTAGGAATTTCTCGCGCATCTGTTATACTGCGTTTGTACTAACAGCGTTGACTGGAGACGTGGAACTGGATGTCCTAGGGTAATGATTGCAAGAGAAGATCGGTATCTAGCAGGTTATGTACGTTGGAATGGAACCATAACAGTCTCAGCTGTCCGAACTCATTTAAGAAGAACGTATGGTCGATTAATTTCCAATTTGCGATCCAGGAGACCATTAATAGTACCCAGGTTACTTCCCAGACACATAACTGCTCGTCTACAGTGGGCACAGGAACACAGAGAGTGGGTTTTAGTTATTTGACGAAACAATTTTTGGTTTAGTCGGTTTAGTCAGTTATAGTCGACGACAAAGAGTTTGGAGAGAGACAGGAAAAAGGATCAATAATTTTTTGGGGAGGCATAATCATATTATTCCTATTCCAGGCACATGGAGACAATTTCGCACGAGAAGGGTAAAAAATTCACTGAAGATTGGGAATATTCAAAGATTACCACGGCCAGCAAATTCTCCAGACATGAATTCCATTGAGCACAAATGGGATTTCGTTTGACGAGCTATATCAGACAGAATTAATCTTCTTAGCACCCTCCAGGAACTCACACTTGCGTTCCAAGAAGAGTTGAATGACATCCCAATGAATAACGCGGTTACTGTTTCCATGCTACATAACAGGGGAGAACACACAGGATATTAATGCATTTCTGATTTGGCTCCAAAGTGTTTTTTTTATATATATTTCAAATTCTGTAATCATTTTATTATACAATATTTTTCATTTGTATATTTTTTTTGTTCAGTTAAAATTTAATTTAGCCAATTTGCACTAAATGCATAAACAAATTAATAGTATATTAAACAACGCATTTCATATGGAATTCTGTTATGACACGAGTTCAAGTTTAAAAAACGAATCGCGAAGCGATGAGTTTTTTAAAGAACGAGTGTCACAACAGCCATATGAAATAAGATGTTTATAATATTTTTTGTATTTTGCCCTTTTTACCATTTTTTAAATTAATTTTTTATTTTTATGTAATTACGAAAATTTTTATTTTAAAAAGTATGTCGGCAGCACTGTGTAATTTATAAAATTTGACAGTTGTGACATTTAAATTATCAAATGTTAATGTTTTAAAATATTTTAAAATGAATAATATACCAATAATAATATATTATATAAGTAAAATATTATATTCATATTCACAGATACTTTCTTATAGAACAATATAAAATCAATAAATTGCTATTAGCCACAACTGTCATTGTCAATAGTCTTGCCTTTAGATACTTCACTCATGTTGCCAACCATTTAAAACAAAAATTTGCGTGCGTAAAAGTTACATTACAATACGCAAATGCGTTTTATAATGAGGATTTTTATAAGTGCAAAATATAAAAATGTATTTTGTAATATAGTAATAGTATTTCATGTTGATATACATAAGCAAGTCCAAGAAGTCACTAAGTAAGTAAAGTATAGTATAAAAAAAAATAAGTTGCTACAAAGGGTACCGCCTAGCGGCAAATTTTCATTTGTCGGAACATTGTACTATATGCCTTTTTAATTTACAATACTTCCTTATTTTATCTAAATACTCTTCACGGAATACAAAAATACGCCGTGATTCGATTATAACCATTCGTTTATCTAATTTCTTATAATTAAAAGCGCATTCTAATAGTATACCGCGTTTCTAAGCTTTTATAATTATAATCAGGATAATCTCGTAATTTCTCTTAAACGACTTTTTAAGTCGGTACAATATTTTCTTGATATACATTATGAACCGTTTGCTTTATAACATCTTTTGTAGCATCGTCAACATTTGCAAATTTTTGTTTTTTTGTTTTTCCGCACCTGCGAGTGATCTATAACGTCACCGCGCTTAATGACCCGAGAAATAGTGTAAATAGAAATTTTAGTTAACGTATTAATTCGCTGTGTGTATATCTTTATTGCAAAATTCGCTACTATCCTCACCTGTTGGCGATATCATATCTTCTGAATTTAAATTTTGATCTGTGTTTCCATTTTCTGATTCAAAATTACCGAAACCAAGATATATCTAAAGTTAATACTTAACAGCCCCAAATAAAAATCTAGACTCTCTGCCTCCGCACTAGACACCGACTTTATGAGCTGCCGCAAAAAATAACCCCGAGACAGAATACAGCGGACCATTAAAAGCCGTCAACAAGTCGCGTGCGTACCCCACTTGTTTTCGTGCTGTACAACTAGGAGTCTAGAGAGTCCTGGGTTCCGACGATACAGTGTGGATGTTTAACGGGACAAATATGTTGTTTTCATGCCATTCTTTCTACTTTGAAGCCTAGTAAACTAACTCACTCTTTATAAAACTTTTAAATAGATTTTAGCAATTAATATTGGAAAGATTATAACTCTTTATCGAACGAGTCTGAGATTACGAACAGAGCGAGCGAAGAAAACAAGGCGAGTAACAGACGTATTCGACAAAGAGTCTTTGCTGGCGTGGTTCATGCAAAATTTTATCGCCAACTAAAAAAACATTATCACAGTGTGAGAGTAGTCACTACTAAATAATTTGAAATTGGATTTGTTAATATTTAAAGAAATTTTAATTTTGGATAAAAAATTCATGTGACACTAGTGATAGACGATTTTTGTATCATGACCCATTTCCATTTTTAATCGATAGTTTGCGTAATTACTAAATCGGCAATTTAAATTTAAATTTTGATTTTTTTATTTGAAAATAATTGCAAAATACTACATAATTTTACTTTTTGACATAAATTTTAATAATTATAACGTTATTTTTGTACAATATTCTTAATAATGTTGTGCGAGTACGCCCCTGGCGCTATGATCAGACGCGAAGGAAACAGATGATGCGAGAGTCTTCGAGAATATACGGCGCCCGATGAGCGAAGCATCTAGACTCGATACGATCGAGAATAGACTGGAGTTCTGGAGTATGCTGGAACAATACTTACCTATATATTAAGGACCGATTTGAATATTTTAGTTAGTTAGTTAGTAGTATGCTGTTATGCGAATAGAAATATTGTCTTACATAAATTAAAGTATTGTAAATAAATTGTGTTATATAAATTAAACAGTGTTGGTAATTTGAAATAGTATAAAAATAAATTAAAAAGACTAGTAAAAATAAATAAACGTTACATTGGTGTCAGAAGTGGGATATTGTAAATAAATAGTGTAAAATAAATATGTCGAAAAAACTTTGTGACTTGAAAGTGACAGAATTGCGTCAAGAGCTGGAGGATCGTGAATTGGAAACAACAGGAAGGAAGACTGAGTTGTTGGAGCGACTTAAGCAAGCATTGGAAAATGATGGTTTAGATCCAGAAAATTATATTTTCGTAGACGACTCTTCTGCTACAATTATTTCTTCCTTAAATAAAGTTTCTTCCGATATGTCTTCTTTGAAGAGTGATATCTCTTCCGATATGTCTTCTTTGAAGAGTGATATCTCTTCCGATATGTCTTCTTTGAAGAGTGATATCTCTTCCGACATGTCTTCTTTGAAGAGTGATATTTCTTCTTTGGAAAATAAAGTTTCTTCTGACATTTCTTCTTTGGAAAAAAAGTTTCTACTGATATGTCTTCTTTAAAAAATGATATTTCGTCTTTGGAAAATAAAGTATCTTCTGACATTTCTTCTTTGGAAAACAAAGTTTCTACTGATATGTCTTCTTTAAAAAATGATATTTCTTCTTTGGAAAATAAAGTTTCTTCTGACATTTCTTCTTTGGAAAACAAAGTTTCTTTGGATATTTCTTCTATGGAAAATAAAATGTCTTCATTTGAAAAAAAAATTGAAGAGAAAATAAGAAAAATGGAAAAGCAAATGGAAGAGATGGAAAAAGGAGGTAAAGAAGATATGGAAGATTTAGGAGAGGAAAACAAGGACGAAATGAGAAGCTACAAAGTGGAGCGGAAACCGAAATTGGAAGGCAACGAAAGTTCTGCTCGTGTTAAGGCCCCAACCTTTGACGGAAAGATGTCTTGGGAAAATTATCTCAAACAGTTCGAAACAGCTGCAAGAGCGAACGGATGGTCCCAAAAAGAGAAGGCAATAAACCTCACCATCGCTCTGAGAGGAGACGCTTTGGATGTTCTTCAGACTATACCAGTGGAGGACACAGATGATTTTGAGCAACTGAAGAAAAGCTTGAACATGCGATATGGTCACGAACACTTGGAGAACTTGTACCGATCGCAGTTAAAGACTCGAAAACAGAAGCGAGAGGAGACACTTCAAGAGTACGAAGTAGATATTGCCAGATTGGTAAGATTTGCTTACCCTTCAGCTCCAGAACAAATGATGGAATGTTTAGCTGTTGAAGCATTTCTTGATGGACTTCGTGACCACGAAATGGCAAAGACACTCCGATTAGCCCACCACAAAACATTAGTTGACATCTTGTCTGCCGCGCTTGAGTATGAAGCGGCTTCGAAAACTTGTGGAGGATACAGTAAAGTAAGGTCTGTAACGGAAGAGGAAGATGAAAATAAGTTAGACCAATTAGTAAATATGATGAAGAACTTTACTGATAAGAAAAAGAAGAAGACCATCAGGCGCTGGAATTGTGGTGAAATAGGACATGCTCGCAATTCATGTAAACGTCCTGGGGTCACTACGAATCAAGAAACTACTCCACAGGAAAAACTAAAACGGGCCGGCCTAGAGGGGGTAGCTTCGACCCGGAACGTTTCCAAAGAGTACGACTTTAGGATCGAACATCGAGCTGGGATAAATCACAGAAATGCAGACTCCCTTCCCAGAAGACCGTGCCCAGAAGAGTGTTCTCACTGCAGTAAGACAGAATTAAAAGAAACTGCAATACTACGAACAACTGTAGTTAACGACGACTGGGCACCTACTAGAATTAAAGAAGAACAAGATAATGATCCTGTTTTAAAGAAAATGAGAGAATGGAAGATAGAAGATCGTCGACCTACTTGGCAAGAAGTGTCAAAATTCTCTACAGTCCTTAAATCATATTGGGCTCAGTGGGAGTCTTTCATTTTGGAAGGCGATTTATTAAAGAGAATAATTGAAAATGATGACGGTTCCGTTAACAGAAAGCAATTAGTTATACCAAAGAGTAGAGTAGCCGAAGTACTACGACAGTTACACGACAGTCCATCAGGAGGTCATCTTGGTGTTAAGAAAACCCTGCAGAGAGTTCGTGAAAGGTTTTATTGGATGAATAGTTCCGATGATGTTAAGGACTGGTGTAAGAAGTGTACCATCTGTGCTGCTAGTAATGGACCTCAGAAAAGAGGAAAGGCTCCCATGAAACAATATAACGTTGGTAGCCCATTTGAGAGAATTGCTTTAGATATTGCTGGACCGTTCCCCACTACTGAGAATAAGAATAAATACATGTTGGTGGTGATGGATTATTTTACGAAGTGGGTTGAAGTCTACGCCATTCCAAATCAAGAGGCAGCAACTGTCGCAGACGTGCTAGTGAAGGAGTTTATTTGCCGATATGGAGTGCCCTTGGAGATTCACAGTGACCAAGGAAGGAACTTCGAAAGTCAACTCTTTCAAGGAATTTGCGACAATTTAGGAATGAAGAAAACAAGAACTACAGCATTGCACCCACAATCAGATGGAATGGTAGAACGCATGAATAAAACCATTGGCAAATATCTATCAAAAGTAGTATCCAATCACCAAAGGGACTGGGACCAGTATATTTTGCTCTTTGCAATGGCTTATCGATCCGCCGTCAATGAATCAACAGGTCAAACACCAGCAAAAGCCTTGTTTGGACGCGAGATGAGGTTACCATGCGACCTCGAGTTTGGATGCCGACCTGGAGAGGATATAGCTGGAGAAGACTATGTAATCCAGTTACGAAGAAAAATGGACGACATGCATGATTTGGTTCGCTCCCATCTTCAAGTTGCCAGTGACAGGATGAAGAAACGGTATGATACCCAAGCTATAGAGGGATGTTTCCAAGAAGGTGACAAAGTCTGGCTCCATAACCCAAAAAGACAGAAGGAGTACTCACCAAAGCTACAACAATCTTGGGAGGGTCCATACATCATCAAGAAAAGAATCAATGACGTCATATACCGTATAATAAAGACCCCGAATGGAAAACCTAAGGTAGTACACCGAAACCGACTGGCGAAATTTGAAGGAGATCATGACCAGGAAGAAGAAGTCGTAAATCAAGTCCAAGATACACCCGACCTTGCTTTCGAAGAATTTATGGGTGCATATGGAGGTACTGGGAAAGCTAGATACGGCGTGACTATTGAGAGACAGCAAGCCCTGTTCACACTTCCTGATGACTACTCATTAGCCCATAGCGTTTCCGCCACTATCAGCGACGGCCGAGGATTAGCGTCTGTCTTTCGAAGGAAGTTTGGTCGATTGTCAGAACTTCGAAATCAGTTACCAGCCACTGGGAAGGCTTTGATACTTCGAGATGACTCCCGTTGCCTCTTCTATCTGATTACCAAGAATACCTACCAAGACCAGCCCACTTATCGAAATATATGGGAATCATTACTTAACTTGAGAGAGCACATATTGAAGTCCAACGTACAGAAGCTAGCCATGCCAAAAATAGAGTGCAACTCATTGGATTGGAGGGTCATCCGAAATATGGTGGAAGTAATCTTTCAAGATACCGAAGTCCAAGTGTTGGTATGCAGCCATTCGCCCCGTGTCCAGCTGACATCAAAGACCATTCCATGTTATTTCCATGCAACTGGAAATTGTAGACGAGGATTCAGTTGCAAGTATCTCCATCGTCTCAATTCCGTAAAAGTTCCAGGAGGAACTATCTCTTAAGGAGGGGGCAATGTTGTGCGAGTACGCCCCTGGCGCTATGATCAGACGCGAAGGAAACAGATGATGCGAGAGTCTTCGAGAATATACGGCGCCCGATGAGCGAAGCATCTAGACTCGATACGATCGAGAATAGACTGGAGTTCTGGAGTATGCTGGAACAATACTTACCTATATATTAAGGACCGATTTGAATATTTTAGTTAGTTAGTTAGTAGTATGCTGTTATGCGAATAGAAATATTGTCTTAAATAAATTAAAGTATTGTAAATAAATTGTGTTAGATAAATTAAACAGTGTTAGTAATTTGAAATAGTATAAAAATAAATTAAAAAGACTAGTAAAAATAAATAAACGTTACAATAATTACGGTGAGATAAATTGTAAGCTCATTCGAATAAGTAATCGATTACTGTCATCGACCACCGACATTAACTTGATTAATATTTGCGGCAGATAAAAGTCTTTTTATTTTAGTAGAATAAAGTCTTTTACTACCACGTTTTACTACCAAGTGCGTACAAAAATGAATAATTTTACTGACAGTTGGCGATAAACATAATAAAAATCACTATAATTACATAAGTAAATATCTACTGAAAACAGTCCAGTTAATTAAACAAAGGAACCCGATGCAACATAATGTTAAGATATTAGAACGATTAGTTTTATATGTCACTTATGAGTTATTCCACTATTCCACTTTCCTATAGACAATATAACAAGAAAATATCATTTTGAAAAACTTACTCATAAGACTTGATAGCAGAAGGGACTAGGAGATAGTAACTCTTCAGTTTTGAGTTTTTTAAGCGAAATGCACGAAATTGTAATATGTTCTCTACCAATTCTAAGAAGAAACTACCCCCAAAATTTGTAAATTAGTCAAGGTCAGAAGTACCAGACGAGAACTAG
The DNA here is from genome assembly GCA_035357415.1 of Ophraella communa. Taxonomy (NCBI): domain Eukaryota; kingdom Metazoa; phylum Arthropoda; class Insecta; order Coleoptera; family Chrysomelidae; genus Ophraella; species Ophraella communa. Next base: position 14,665,248 of record CM068983.1, on the reverse strand, counting down.
CCCAGCACCAGAAGAAAGTACCTTAGACAAGACATTGCTAGTTTCACTGCTGTTCATGTCAGCACTGAGCTCATAAAGTTAATGAGGCAGGTAAAAAGAAAAACATAACTCTGTTATGAGTGCCGGGCATATAGGCAACAACCTTGCAAAGAAGGGTTCGTACTACCAGTTCGTACGACCAGAACCTTTCTGTGTTATAGATAAAACTATCTACGTAGTGGATCTGGGGATGAGCCGCTCCTTGGAACCATTAAATCCAAAATGTATAAGGATCCAGTAAATCTAAATGAAACTAATCTTAGAATTCTTACAGGTTTTCTAACTCAGAAAACTGCGAGGATAAGGGGGATGAGGAAGAAACTCCAGAACACCCACTGAATGGATGTGATTAAGTAGCGGGAGCTCGTGCTAGACTTCTACACTATGAAGTTGCAGAAGGTGATCCCTGGAACCGTCACAGTCAATAGACTCGACTAAGGCGTTACGAGGTGTTATAATTTGAGATTAGCATCAAATGAATACTATCAGGGGGAACAATAGATCTAATAAGTCCCAGTTAAGTGTTATCCTTTTCTAATTTAGCATAATGAGAGACACAATGGGATGTTGGCAAAGAAAAAATGGAAGTGAACTATGAATTATATTTGTGCTTCATAGATAGGGAGAAAGCTTTTGATGAAGTGGAATGGAATATATTTTAACAAGTGCTAAAAGAAATTTATTTGAACTGGTAGGATACGACTCTGAAAGAGAACTATACAAAGGACAAATTATAGTAGTGCAAAAGATACTGTATGTCACCCGCACTTTTAATTTTCTACGCTCTAAAACTACTAGTGTTAAAAAATAAGGCTGAAATCTAGTTTGACACAAGGAGGGAAAATGGTAGAGAAAATGTTGCTGACTTTGGAAGGACTAACCAAGCAGAAAAATTATTGGTATAATGATATTAAATTGAAGGTATCCAGAAGAAATCAGAACCAGATCTTGTTAAGGTTTATTTTTAGAATACAGTAGGTAATTTAAAATCAATAAGGAAGTTGGCTAAATCATATATCTTAAGAAAAAACTGTAAGCAGAAAAGAATAATGGAAGAAAAGGTGGTCAACTTAGAAAACTCCTCTCTCCCCACTAAGGGGCAAATAGACACACCTCTACATAATACGTATAAATACAGCAGACGATATCTAAATGATGAAAGCTCTGTATACTATAAAATAAAATCGTTATTTTAAATTAACGTTGAATATACTGAGTATATTATCGGTTTCATTTAACTGTTGGAAACTTTGGTCATGATATAATTAACTTGATAAATTTAGTTTTAGACGACAATCATTATTACTATTATATTTATTGGAACATTTTATAAATAAAATTAAAAACTATATTTATAAATAAATTTATGTAGTTTTTGAGGTATACAATTACTTTATTGAGAAAATCGGGATTTCTGTTTGAAAAGACTAGCTGTTAGATAAGTTCTTTTTAAAAAAATATTATATATTCGATTAATAGACGTTAAAGTGTTAAAACAACTATACTCCATTCACAATCGACGAAAAGTAATAAAACCTTCTAAAACCTGTAAACCAATGACGTGTAAGTAAGAATTAAAATAATAAATAAAACAGATAACCTGGGTAATTATAATTAATACCAGAACTTTTCTAAAAACCTATCAAAAAGCATTATCAAATATTTTTAATCTTGTTTGAGTGTAATTAATTAAAATAAACCAATTTATTGGGAACACTGATGAATCAAGTAGTGGCAAAAGCTGTTCTGAACAATTTTTTTTAATTTAAATATAAGTTATTATCAACTCAGTTTATTTTATTTATTTAACCCAGTATCAAGACTATGAATTGTTCTCAGGTAACGCAACCAGGAATTATGGAGAGGGCGCCCATTTTAATGCGCCAAATACAGAGTGGCGAAATTTGAGTAATTATCACAATTTTTTTATGGAAACACTTTTAAATCTTTCTTAAATATACTGAGTTTTTTGGGCCACTTGTTCTGCCGTTTGGATACTAAATTAGGTTTTATTACTTATTATTGATTGTATGTAAATGAAGTATAATGTGATAGAAATTATTGGTTTCTGTTTTCATCAAAATTTATAACCACCTCGAAGTATATTCTCAAATTTGAAACTATTTAACATATCAAATGCCAATTAAATTTATTTATAAGACTGTTGATCACCTTCGAGTGCATGTCACCACTATACACTTTGTTTGAAATGGTAATGTTCATGTTATTCAGTAGGAGAATATTAGTGAAACTCCGAGAAACTTGAAACTTTAACATTTCCATTAAAAAGCTTACTGATGAATTTATTCACATTCTAGATAATCCTTCTCCTAATGTAGGTTCTAAAAAGGAAGGAAAAGCAACACACAACGATTATGCATTAAGCTTAATTAGCAATTATGGAAAAATATGACAGCAAAAATTTAATTATGATTGTCTTCACTAAGTTATCGAAGACAATGTCGTCACAACAACCTAAATCAATAATATACAGAATTTTTTAAACCTAATATCTAAAAATGGAATTAACTTTCGAAAGACGGAAATGAGCAGTCAAGATTGTCAAAACTCACACAAATAACAGTCTCGCCAGATTATGACAAATTTGACGTAAAAATCAAAATTCAACTGTTCATCATTTCCAAAAATTAACCTAAATTTTCGAATAATGAGGTAATGATTTTACAATTCCGATCATATCTTTGATAATATAAAGCTAGTTTAACCCTTTTTATTTACTAAAAATCCATTTACATTATTTTAATTTCACTTTTTCCCTATAAAATTTTGATTTGAAATAGGCTGATTTTAGTGCTGTCAAATTCATTCTATACTTTTAAAATTTGAGTAAAAACTATAAATTACTCTTAAAATTACTTATAAATCTATTAAACTAATCCTATTTCAACTTTCAAATACTAATTTAAACTCTAAGAACTAAAATTTAAACTTTTAAGTTACTCTATTATTTGAACTATGTATTCACTATTTTGGATGAGATGATTCAATTACCCTTTCTTGATGTTATCAAAGATTTACAGGTTATAACTAATATAAAAACTTACTTAATTAACCTACATACAGTTTTGTTACATAATATGTACTTTATTAATGTTTATTAATTATGGTTTGAAATAGTCTTTTCACTTTTCACTATTTAAGGGTTTTTATCATTAGTTCAATTAATTCTGTCCAACACTTTAAATATAAGGATTTGTTCACTGAATTTAACTTTGTTTGTCACATTTTTTATATTGTTTTTGTGGTTTTTTCAGGTACATCTCAGGTTTGTGATGATTTATATTAATATCGAAGACTATATTTGTCTCCTTGTAATCTGGTAAGTACTTTTTTTTATAAAACAAATTTAAACACTTACCTACTTAAAATTACACATTTATTTATTAAACATATGAATGAGATTAATAGTTTTTTAATTTTGTTCCATTTTTATTTCTTTTAGAATATAACTTTGACTTCAAAAAAACACTATATCAATTGTACATTATTATATTATGAATTGGGACTAGTTATTGGAATTGTACATATTTGGATTGTTATTGATTGAAACCATGGATCCTATCCAAGATAAATTTGTCAAGTACATTCTCTATCTATTTGAATGTTTACTATTGAAGATTATTATATTGAATACTTTAGATGAAATAAAGAAAAAGTAGCTGATGATTAGATGAAAATTATTAAGATATCCTTTTTTATTATAACTCATTGAGGTAAGTTTTACTTATTAATTTTTCTGATCTTAGTTGTTTATCTCAATATGTTGATTCAAACATAGTACACAGTTTGATGACCAAATTTTTAATTCTGATAACCCTAATTTGTACCAAGAATGGTCCCATTTAAGAGTGTCTGGAACTTTTGAAAAAATGCCTTTTAGAAAAAAATCCTGAAACAGCTTTGTAACTCTTGAAAATATCTGACGTTTCACTGTTCCACACACCATTCGGTATGGTCTAAGTGAAAAACTATTGTTTAACTTTTTGGAAAGTGCAGCAGTGCTCCATTGATATCTTCAGTGAAAAGGTTAATCTTTATAATAATTTGATTTCATTTATGGGTTTTTTATTTTATGATTTATTTGAAGTTTTTTTTTTTCGAGATCCGTATGTCATTGCAGTCCGCACAAAACTAGCTGGTGGTCCGCCATTTGATGATCACTGAAGTAGAGTATGTCAATTTTTAATTTCATAATGAGTGCGTTCAGAGAACACAACTGATAACTCAACCGTTGAGTGAGCGCTCAGTGAGCAACGAATGCTTGACGTATGTCTGCTTAACGACTATTTTTTGGAAGGTATATAAGTAGATCATATTGATAGTCTTTGGAATATTGAGAAATTAAAATGGCTAGAAACAATTTGATTCTTGCATTATTAGATGATGGCGATGTAATTGATATGAACCAAAATATTATAGCCCATGTAATAGAAAATTTACAGGAACCTTTATACGATTATAATGTGAGAAAACGAGATATTCGAGAAAAAAACAGAAATTACTATGAAGAAATAAATAATCTTTGTTTTCCAATACTAATACCAACAAAAACATCAAAATCTGCAACGTGTTGTGCTCACTGATCGTAATTGCAAACCACTCAGAAAAATGGCGTCCGCTCACCAAACATGTTGAGCTTCGATCACTGATCAAATTGCGTTCACAGAACATTCACTGAACTGTTGTACAACAGTTGTGTTCTCTGAACGCACCCATAGATACTCTTTATAGCACTGGTTTTCATTAAACTGTAAAATTGACAAATAGAAATCTACATTGTGAAATGTAAATAAAAAATCCGTGGTGTTTGACAAATATTTTACCGATGTACCAACATACAATTATTTCTTTTATTATAATATAATTATAATATAATAGTAATAAATCACAATATAAATATAATATAAATTATAATTATAATATCATTATGCAATCTGCTTCAGACTTTGCAATAAGATTACCAAATACAAATAACTTAACACGTGTTTTAGCATATTTTAAATTTTAATGGGAAAAGGGGTTTAATTTTAGTATGGAAAACTGAGAACTTTTTAGACATATTACTAAACAAAAATATAATGAAGCACCTGTTTCTAATTTGAAAATTTTAAACTTTAAAGTTTAATATCTTATACTTTGGGTAATGGAGGTTAAAAGTTTTTAATGAAAGTTCATCTTTTTTTATGAAATCTGCCTCACAATTTATGAAAATAATATATAAAAATAAATTTCCCACTTAGTACAGTCATAAACAAAAATAGGATGAACCTAACCTAACCCAGAAAGCCCTCCCACCATTTACGAATAACTCCAATAGCTGCTTCTAGCTATTGGGGTTCTCATCAGGAGTAAAATTTCTTAAATTATGCTCTTGATCTTTCTTGAAAAACTCCAACAAATTCTTTAGTCATTTTTTATTCCAGGGGTTTCAATCGATTCAGTACTAGTCTGACTCCACTGCCATATTTCCAAAACTACAGATCAATAAGTTTACTTAGTTCGATATAGAAGGTAATCGAAAGAGTTATCCTTGAGCAAATCAAAGATAAAACCGACGAAAAAGGAATCATCCCGGACTATCAATGCATATTTGAAAACTGGACGACAGAACGGACGAGTAGCACTATCTTTTTTGACATTGAAAAAGCTTTTGACAAGACTTGGCATGAAGGGCTAATATATACGAGGGCAGTCCAGAAAGTCTGTCACGTTTTGCGTGACAGACAGACAGGGCGTTCCTCCGTTCAGTGGCTATCCAGCCGTGCTAGCGGAAGGTTCGTGTCGATCTTCGTTGTTTTTCAATAACAATTTAAAATGTGTGCCGCAATTCAAAATCCCGCGAGTTGTGAAGTACGGTCGGTAATACGGTTTTTGTTGGCTAGAAACAATAAACCAATTAAGATTCATCGCCAAATCTGTCAAGTTTATGGAAACTATGTTTACAGTGAAAGTGTAGTATGGCGTCTGTGAATTCAGTTCAAAAATGGCCGAACTAATGTCCACGACAACGCCCGACCATATACGGCAAATCGAACAAGAAAAGTCCTGGATGCTTTCAAATGGGAGGTTTTCCCACATCCGCCATACAGTCCAGACCTTGCACCCAGCGATTATCACTTGTTTCCGGCAATGAAGACATGGCTTGATACGCAGCGCTTTGACGACGACGCGGAACTGCAGGAGGGCGTAACCAACTGGTTAACGTTACAGGCGGCAGACTTTTATGACGCCGGCATTTCCAAATTAGTTCATCGCTATGATAAGTGTCTCAATTTGTTTGGTGATTATGTTGGAAAATAGTATTTTAGTTGTACTTTCAAATGTATATAATAAACATGTTTTCTTGCACTTAGTTCTTTTTTTATATCAAAACGGGACAGACTTTCTGGACTGCCCTCGTAAATTAAATTCAGTTCATTTTCATTCAGGCCTATAAAAGTTAATGGAATCTTTCCTCAAATCACGAACGTTTCAGGTTAGTGTGAAATCTTCCATTTCAACGATTAAGAGAGTCGAAGCCGGAGTTCATCAGGGTTGGAATTTTCCCAAGAGAGTAGAATATCTTTAAAAAACGACCAATGCCTCTATAGAATATCAAAATTAATGAATGAATCAATTAAGAACATTAAAAATAGAACTCAAATGTTCTTAGTAAGATGGACTTCCACGAAGTAAAGGTTACTAGAATCAATTGCAATTAATCAAATTCAGTTAAGATGGCGATCGACCAAATGTCGACTGTGTGCTGAAAGATTTGGTGATTGATTGGAAAAGCGAAATTAAATATTTAGGAGCCATGTTCAGTAAGTTGAGTGAGTACCAATATAACCGTCACATTATTTCAAAAACAAACGCTTCAAAAGCTGCACTTTGGCCCTTTATATCCAAAGACGGCAAAAACATGCATCATTCCACAAATCATGTACGCATCGACAGTATGGCTTATCCAGTATAAATATAATTGCACGTCACAGCTGTCAGAACGGAACTATGTTGGTTGCCAAGCATTTAAAAAAGTTTTAGAATCTAATAAATGTCAAACAAAGTTTCTCTTATATTCTTCTTTTAATTTGACTACAATACTACACCATTTTGGAACGCGGCAACAGAGCGCAATTTTGCCAACATCTAAAACATTTTAGCACGAGGTGTGTCCGTTTGAAGTTTATATTTTATTAGTCCAGGAGTTGTATTTGATATAAAATTAATTACGTAACCTTTTTTAAAGCATTTATTTATTATTTGTAATAACTTTCGGCCTACGAATTTCAATATTTACCAAATTTACAGTGAAAAAAGATACTGATTGACAGTAGCAAACGAACGAAGGAAGTCAAACGAACAGACGATTTGTTCACTTTGATGACGTGCACTTATATTTATATTGGACAAGCCATATGGCGATATCACCTCATTCCTTTACCACATAAACCCACTTCCGAAGAAGGCACTCGACTATGACCCGATTTTCCAAGGTCCAAACGGCCAAAATAGTTTCTTATGGACACAACTGTACTATTAACGAAAACAATTAATTTTTTATTTATTTTAGATTAATTGACAATTCATCTTCAATAATAATAGTTTTTAAATCAAGGCGGCAATTTTCAAATAATTTGTCTACAGGAACTTCCCATTTCCAACATAGGTAGTAAATGAAAATCCAAAAAGTATGGGGATAACAATGAGTTATAATAAAATATAAAATTAGACAATTCCACATATTCGTAATTGTACATGTGCATACAAGAGCACCTCATATTAATAAAACATTTAAAATAACTAGTCCCTAAATAAACACGTTTTGTGGATGCAAATGGATTAATTGTTAACTGCGCTTTGAGTGGAATGGAACATTTTCCAATTACTGATGTTATTACGCATTATAATTGTTTTAGTTCTAGAGATAATTACTAAATGTGTCTGAATACTTGTTCTATTAAACAATTGTGGATTGTATATAACATTATAAATATCCTTCTTTTGAAATTTGCTGTTGGTTTTAATGGAAGTACTTGTGATAATATTAGTGAGAGTAAAGGCGTATAGTAACTGAAATTTTACATTTAATGAAGTAAAATCACTCCGCAATGATCTTATGGAAAGTGGTTTTCTGAATTTGTCTGAATTTTTAATATGTTGTAGATTTTGTCATCCTAAACAAAAGTTTCCATGACACAAAGTGCCAAAAAGAATATTTTGGGAAATACAGAGCTGCCAGACCCGTTGCTAAATTATTCATTTTCAATACTATATTTACAGATGTCAAAACCATATTTTAATAATTCTAATATATAAAGTAATGTTTTTGAGATTACTTAATTCAACTTCACTGTCAATGTGGAATATGAAAGTAAATGTTCCCTTTTTATCATTGAGAGTTTAGGCTTTTGAGGGAGCTGAATCTAATTCTAATACCAAATTCGTAAAAGTGACAGTAGACAGCTGTTAATTTACTGTCAATGAAGAAAAGAAAAGTAAATATTCTCTTTTCACATGGAGATTTTAACTTTTTGAGGAAGCTAAACTCAATTCTAATATCAAATTGAACACATTGACAGTTGACAGCTGTTAATTCACTGTAAACGAAGAATTCACAAGCAAATATTATTGAGATTTTGGTTGTTAAGGTTACTCAACTGAAATCTATTGCTAGATTGGAAAAGGTGTAGTTGGCAGCTGTCAATTAACTATTAACGAAGAATAAAGAAGAAAATATTCTCTTTTGTTATTGAGAGTTTGTCAACTACCATTTTCTCCACTTCTAAAAAGAATTCAAATTAGCGAGTTGGCAAACATAAACTCTTAATGCAAAAAGAGACTATTTACTCTTTCACTCTTTTTTGGCATTTAATTGACCTTAAGAACCCAAACGTTTATATTTCACGTTGGCAGTGAATGACAGCTGTCAACTATTATTCCAATCAAACATTGGAATTTAATTCAGCTCCTCAAAAGCCCAAGTTCTCAATGTTTACCTTTCTATTCTTCGTTGACAGTGAATTGACAGCTGCTAACGGTCAATTCGATGGTTAAATCCAGTGACCTTAAAAACATTACTCTATACATTAGAATCATTAAAATATGCTTTTGACATTTGTATATAAGGTTTGTTCGTAGAAAGGAATTTCCAATCCATTGGAAATTTATCAAACTCCGACACTCCGTTTGTGATTCGTTGCAAATCGATTGGCAATTTTTGTTTCATTTTAAAAGGAAGTGGTTTGCTATTTCGTTATTTTTTTCACAATTACAGAAAAGTAGTATTCATATGGTAATAACCAAATACCAAAAATATATTACTACACTTGACAGAAGTCACTTTCAACAGCATCACAGTACGCATGCTTTTAACAGAATGTGCTGTTTTTAATATAAATAAATTTATTTAAATGTAAAATCTCTACTTTCATTAATGGCAATGGTTTTTTTTTGTATATTAGTAGCAGACAAAATAATTTTTAGTGAATATTATATGTAATATTATTACTTATTGACTTCAACAGCAATATTTAGTTATTTATAGTCCAAAAAAATATTGACAAGATAAACAAACAATGATAATATTTACGCACACGACAAATTAACAGTAGCCATTTTTGATTCGTTGATTTATTTAGCTAGATTTGTAGGTCTTATAACGTCAGGGTAAAGGTTAATTTTTTTCACTGTAATGCAAATTTGATGCAATTATGCAGATGTCTTGTCGAGTTTTCATGTTTTGTTTTATTTTTAAATTCTAGTGTCCAGCTTACCTTCGATCTCTGAAGAAGATAAACTTGGTTATCGAAACGCCCGATAAGTACCTAGTAGTAGAAAGTGTGTGTGTCGGTCCCTGATCCAACAACACACTAGCCGGTATATAATACACACGGAATTGGAGGACTATTGAGCGAATACGTAAAGGACCTCATAGAGCTTACAAAGCGTATGTGGGTTAATCTATTGTTGACATTTAGCCGGATTACCATTGTAAATGCAAAGTAATTATTTACTTTTTGGTATAGAAAATATCTTAGTTAGGTAAATTATGTATTTATTATTTTTGAGTGCTTTATTTTCTGTAAGCTCTGTGATCTTCACTAAAACTAAAATTGCTTAATTCACAGGCTACGGAATTGTTTTGCAAATGGTAAAAAATAAGAGTATTTTTTCTTTTGGTTTAAATGAAAATTTAGTAAATATTTAGAAATTTATGTGGGTTAGATAATAAAAAAATATTTTGAAATATACGTGTGGGAAATTGAATGTATTAGGAAAATCCGAGAATCAGTTTTAAAGAATCAGGGTAAAGGTTACCTACCCAGAATTATTCTGAATTTGACGAAAAAGGAGAAAAGGAAAGTTCAAATCGTGACAGAAAAATGATATGAATAAGTTCTTGGTATCGATTTTTCACATCACCACACGAGATAAAACATTTCAATTTCCTTCTGATTATAAGAGGTAAATATCAAAATAACATATTGTTATATTGTATTAATCAATAATAATAAAATAGTTTATGCCAAGTGCATAATAAAAATTACAAATAAAATATTTATAAAAATTGGCAGTCATTTACAAAACTTTTACATTATTTAGTAAAAATATTTCATAAAGAAATTTGTAATAAAACGTTCAAAAAACTTTTTTAGTCAAAATTAGCTTTTGTTAATAATGGAATAAAACCATCCATGATACGTTTACATTTCTGTTACAATTACTCTAATAAATATTTTTCAGAAATCTTTTATTCTTTTAACAAGGCTGTAAAATGAAATGTTTCACTATTTTCCTTGGCTGCGAGAACATATTGTGGTAAACAATGTACTCTGGCATCAGATGAGTATATTTGGCACAGTAAATTTTTGAATTAAAAAAATGATTTATATTTGTTTTAATATATAAATGCACAATTTTTATTGTACTAACCCCTACTCTGTGGAAGTCCATCTTACTAAGAACATTAAGCAATGAAACTTTTTAACAAAACTTCCACTTTTAATTTAAAACATTAGCTCTTTAAACTCATTAACAGTTGTTCCGATAAACTATCATCGTCAGATTGACATTGAAGTTTATTTTGTTTTTTCAAGGTAGCTATGTGTGTTGATTTAATGTTAAGACTACACCAAGTATGAAAGTAATAAGACAAAACAATATTAAAGTCCAGATGTTATTAGCCATAAGGGATTATCCTGGATATATATCTCTCTAAGATTATTTGAACTGTGCATTGCCATAAAAAAACCAGGAAAACTGTATCCTGCTTATCTTTACAAAAACTTAATATAGGGGACACTCTTCTATACAGATGGTTCAAAACTTAGAGGGAAAAGTACGATGTGGAGTCTTCTCAGAGTCTTCTCAGTGTTCTTTAAGCGAAAATGGTAGCTATATATGAAACAGTCAAATGGATTCTGCAAAGTGGATCTGAATCCTATGAAATATCTATCCTGACAGCGAAGCTGCCATCAAATCCCTAAACTCAGTCTTTTTGCCATGTCATAAAACCTTAAATTAATTGGCGACTAAAACATGTGTCAATGTTGTCTGCAAAAAGATTGCTCCTCCAAAAGAAAGTACTGGGTCTGACCAACTTGGGATGGCGTATCCAGGAATTCTATTGGAAACTCACTGTACGCTGGCTTGGAGGCTTGCTGCTGCACGTATTGTAATCCTAAAATATAACGACTTTTGTAGAAGCTGTCTGGACAAGGAGAAGGAAGAGACAATGGTCTGCCTACTGTCCTGCCTTATCCGGAAAAAATGTACTGTTCTGGTTAGGTTAGGTTAGGCTGTTTGGACAGCCTATTCGACCTTTAGTCGGTTGACGCAAAAAGTCTTATACTGTTCATCAACAGCAGTCACTGGTTTTCAGGGTAAAGGGGGGGTCTTATCTACCTATATATAAAAATTAAGACTCAATCAAAGTAAACAGTTTAATAGTAGAGAACTTTCAAGATTTATTTGTTTAATAACAAGTTTAAATTGTGGATCTGCTAGTTGTATTTTTATTTCGAATACTAAAAAAAAATTTAATTTTAGTATTTTATCATAAATGTGTAGTATTTGAATGTCATTGGTGTGTGTGCTCAAGTAGGTATTTAGCATAGTTTAACTTATCTGGTTATGAATACTTAAGAGCCTATAGATTCTAAGTAGATTATATTAGATAGTTTTAGGTCATATAAGCCAATTATACTTATGAAGATCTTTTGTGCCTACCTTAATCTACTTATGCTCTAGAATACTAAAACTTCTAGCGAAGTTAAGCAGCTTTCTAGAGGGTAAATTCCTAATTTCATAAAAAAGTCAGGGCAAATACTTCTAGGAGTTTAAGCCGTTTGCAGAACAATGCTACACATTCGCATAGTATGTTCTTCTGTTTCTTTTGCGCTTTCGCAGAAACGACAGTTTCCACACATTTGTCAAGTTAAGTAAGATTGACTTAACTTGTTATATTTTTTGGTATAAGTTTTTGATCTCTGTAATATTACATTTTATCACTGTCAATTGCTTTGTACATCCTATCATGCATTCTTTCTTGTTTACAAATTTATTGTGTTTTTTACAGTCTGATGATTGTCTGAATCACACCGAAACTAGTGGTTTGACTTTGTGTTTCATTGAATATTCTCAATGGATGAGTTCTCTACAAGGGAAATGCCAACAAAACGACCAAAAAATGCTAAAAAAGGTTTTTCCAATGCATTTTTGGTTTTTCTTATATATTTTGGGCCTCTTTACCACCCATGTTGTACCCGAAAAGTATGGAAGTATTTTACATTTTTCAGTCGACGAAAAACTAAATGTCAGCTGTCAACACATAAACTTATCGTTAAGGTAGTATTATTCATTATACACCATCGTTTGTTTGGCTTTGTTGTAGATTCTGATTTTGATTATTCTACTTTTATTGATTTGTGTTGCTCTGATCTGCTTTTTATTGCAAAAACCACCGAGAAGAGTTATTCTACCCTGTATTTGTATCTTTGTTGTGATTATACAATACAAATTGCGATGAAGCATTGTGCATACCAAAATTGTAAAAATAGTACTAGAACTTTAGTTAAAGGATGAAGAAAGAATACCATTAAGTTTATTCCGTTTCCAAACCCAGACGATGTCCCAGCAGATGCCTCAGAGTTATATGGCAACCAAAATCTGAATTTTGCCACAATCAACAAAACCACTTATATGTGTAGTGACCATTTTGTTCATAATTGTGTAGATTTAAAACCCTATTGTAATAATGAGTATACTGAAGCTGAGGTAAATGCAGAAATGGGAAGTTTGTTTAAGGGACCTGCACTCCATCATTTAAACTCATTGACAGAATGGTCCTCTACACGTAAATTTTCTTGTAACATTGCCCCAGGTACATCTGTCGGTAAAAACACTATAATAGAATCTAACTGAAATCTAATACTAGACTAGATAGGCTGTAAAATGTCTAACTCTTCTCGAGGATATTTGCAATAGTAAAAGCAGATCAGAGAAACAAAAATCACTAACAGATAAAAGTAAAATAATAAAAATCAGTAGCTCAGAAACACAAACAACTTTTCGGGTACAACATGGGTGGTAAAGGAGTCCAAAATATATAAGAAAAACCAAAAATGTATTGGAAAAACCGCTTCTTTATGGGACTAACCTCTGTCAGTATTTTTTTGTTCGTTTTGTTGGCAGCATTTCCCTTGTATAGAACTCATCCAATGGATTCAACTACATTAGAGATGGATGACCTATCTAATTTAATAAATGAGTAAAAAGTACTGCGAAAAAGTTAAATTAACTTGGTTAGTTTATTGGTTTCTTGTTGACAAGAAACATAAATAATAGTAATAATGATGATAATAAACAATATTTTCATATAATTTGTTAAAGTGAGCGACAATCCAATAAATATATATTCTCATCAATTAGCAGCTCCGTTTTCACATTTTTTAATAAATGGATGAAATAATATGCACGTTTCTCGTAGACCTTGTTTACAGAGAAGCAACTGTGTACCTACAGGTTTTTTTATATCAAAACTAGTAAACAGTAAACTTGTTTTAAAAACCGCTTTTACACCCTCTTTGGAACCCTAATAGAATCATAGATAATTATATTTGTCCCTTTATTTACCTACATACATATCGATCTAACAATAATTTCCCTTTTTAACGAAAGAGCCAGTATAGCAAGTAACAACCACTCCCCATTGTCTGTACAAAACAAAAAATCCGTACATACACATTAAAAATAAAAAAAAGTGTCGAATGCTTTCTCACGCGTTCCCTTTGTTGTCTGATCTTGGTTGGTTTACCATCGACCGTCAAAACCAGTGGCGCAACTACGTTGCATCTCAAAACTTTGCTAACAAAAAACGCTTCATCTAAATTTTAGACATTTAGGACAACCGGATTCAACAGTTACAAACTAATACAAAATGATGTATCTACAAATGTTAAAGCAACACAAAATATATTAGAATTTAGCGACTAATTAAGATTATTTAACGTAGGGATCAAAACTCAAAATTTGTATTTATTTAAACATTTAATCTTGATAAAAAATAATTCCTAGTTAATTATTTGAGCATTAGAGCTTCGATTTAAAAATAATTTCCAAATAAAATAAATGTAACATTGGATAACAACTAGAGCATTTATTGTTTTGTTTCTATAAATGTATAAACATACTAGAAAGAAAATGTCAATTGGACTAAATGAGTACTATTGAAAGTAGCCATTTTTAACAGACGATCACGCGTCTGCGCGATGAAACGTTAAATATTGGAGCTTATAATTAATGAGTTAAATTTATAAAGCTTTTTTTCAATTTTATGTGTATAAAAATAAATTACTCAATCTTTATTAATGCTAAAAAGATTAGAAATTACAAACTTAATTGATTGTTGAAAAGTATCAATACAGTGAATGTTTTGCGGATAGGCTGGATCTTTATTGCAATTTGCTTGCATTATAGAATCTTATTTTTATATAGTAAGAACTGCGTTGCAAAAGTTAAACCCTATGAATCAAAGAATAAGTATCTAAAAATAATAGGAGTAAATCATTAACAATATTTTATTTTTTCCTATAGCTTTTAATCAGCTAGCCTATCGTTTTCCACCAATCTAAATAATGAAAAGGTACCAACAATTTATTAAAATTATATATTTAACTCATACATTGCTGCCTACAAGATGTATATATTTACAGCATTTCGCACAACGACAATTTGCTCTCTATGAATATCTATATCTGTGGCTTATATACTTTTTTCCTGCGTGTAGTTGTAGTTCCCTTGGAAACAGACGACATACCCGCCGCTGTAAGTAACGTTTAAATAATTTTTTCGTTGCTTCCATACCCGCCAAGATGTCAGTGTGTATGTGCAACCAAGTATGAAGCGAATAGGGCAAGTTTGTATTTATGGACTTAGACAATTAGTAGCACTTAACTCTGTATGAAGATTTGTGATATTGGTGATGGCTTTGATAGTAGGGCCAGGGGGTAAGAAAATCTCGGTTTTGCTTTTAATAATAATTGAGGAAGACAGAAGAATAGAAGAAAGAATTCTTTACAAGTGCATAACTTATAATAATGTGAAGTAAGGTCACAGAGTTCCCAGGTACTAAATAACGTTTTTGCGATTTTATAATTTAGATTCTTGGATACAAAAAACCGTTAAAGTGCAAAACGAAAATGCTAATAGGTATTTTAATAAATTGATTAGTTTGATTAGATTCGTTGGATATTAGTTTTTTTTTTAATTTTTTTTGAGACTATGTTTAAGCAAAAATGAAAACTACGTATTTAGTTTACATAATAAACAAAATTGTATTAATTTAGAACATAAAATATTATGCTTCAAAATGAATTGTATTTACATAAAGTAACATTATAAGATTTACAAATTGAAGTTATATTTTGCCACAGCGATATGAAATACATACAAATAACGAATAGAAAAACCACCAAGCCACGCATTTTGACTAAGATGTAGAATTTGTACATTTTTCCCGTGTTGCCAATTCACTAATGAAGTCCATGACGCTGCTAAGCGCTACGAGCTACAACAGTAGTACTTCGCCGCAACTTACGTGTAAAATTAGATCTTATAGATTTAGAGATTTTACATTCAATAATTTGGTATTAATATTTTTTGTGTTTAAAATGAAATTAAATAATGTAACATTTACACATATCTAGGATTTTTAATAAGTAAATAGGCTTCTCCTTTGTATATTTTTTTGTACGATAAGTAAGTACATAGACCTACTATCAGAGGAGACGCAACGTTCCATTTATAAAACTCTGATTTGTCGCAATGATTACAAGAGAGTGTCTATGAGTATGATGAAGAATACCAACCGATTCTCTTTATTCCGTCCTTGTGCTGGCAACGCTGTATCATTATTTAGGAGTTATGCTTATGCTTGTAATCAATGGCTTGATTTTTGTTAAAAATGGGAATATCTATGTCGTGTAATATTAAGTTATTTTTATGGGAATATATTGTAATGTTTTAAAATAATCATAAATACAACTTACCTAATATATGACTTGAATTGAAATAAATTATTAAACATGAATGTAACTTTCGAATCTTTTCATTAAATGATCAATACACCAAAAATTTCTTTATTTGAGCCAATCCAGTAAATCTTAATTCACACAAGAACACAAAACTATCTTGATAAAATGAGTTCATAAGAATGAGCACTAACACCAGTAGTCGATCCAAGAATCAAAGTCCAAGATCCTATTTTGTTTAAGCTAAAAATTAAAAAAAAAAAGTAAATAAGTATTAGAATATGTTAATAATCAATCATAGGAATACAATATTAGTAAGATTAAAGTAGTATTAAAGTATTAAAGATTATTAGTAGATTAAAATCCAAATAAGTTATAATTAATGTTAAAAATAATAATAAGTTCAAAAATATTTTTTTTTATAATAGGTGGTTATAAAATAAGAACAAGTAGGTGTAGGTTATTTAAAAATTATTATATAAGGTAGAGAATATTCAACTGTATTCAGTTAGTAATATAAGGTAAAAAAAATTTTAAACCTCAACAAACTAATTTTAGATATTAGAGCAAAATAAATAAATCAGAGACAATGATTATAATTTGATAAATAAATTTTACTTACCCCAAACAATATTTTCAAATTCAATTAAGCATCAAGTGATGAGTCCTGTATTATGATGTATCGGATGACAGCACAAGTCCTGTACTTTCTATGTTCTGGTACATCTCAGATTTGATGAAATACAATACTTGAGACAGAATCTAAAAATAAAGATATTGAAATATATTACATGAAAAAATAAAACTGTAAGAAAGTGATGTTTTTGTTTACAAGCTAAGACTGTTTAATTAAAGCTTAGTCAAGGACATTATGAATGATAAATTCAATGAAAAACACTGTAAATAGTGAAGTGGTGATAAAAAACTGCGGATTATAAACTTAAAAGATGTGCTTGTAGTGGAAAGACATAAACTTAATATTAGATGATTAATTGATATTACTATTTGTTATAATTGTATTTTGTTGTAAGGTAATTAATTTTAAGTCGTTCTTTGATGATTTTGGATGTTATTAATTCGTTTATTTGATAAATTTTGTATTTGAATCGTTATGACGTAGTAAATTTAAAAAGTAAATAAAAGCTAATATAAGCGGTGTCATCAAAAATAAAAGTTATCTGATCATATTAGAATATGTAAATTTTCAGTTTTTGTTAAAATTAATGGCCAAAAAGAGATATTAGCTCGAGATATTAGCTCATAATTGTTAAATTTAATATTGATAATTGTCAAAATGGCCGACATTGTTTACTCCATAAAGTCAGCAATTTTAATAGGGAAGATTCGATTTTAAAATTCTTAAAATGTTATTTCATAATGAAATAAGCTAAACAGATTTGATTTGTAACAATTATAAGGTCAGAAAGTGTCTAATTAAAAAGTCAATTTTTTAAAAATTTGATGTAAGTGAGGTTATGAAAAACAAAATACGCTCGAAAAGGCAGCCATTTTCGGATTTTTTGGACGAGGGTATATAAGCCCTTGGAAAATGAAAATCGGGAGCATTCTAAATTCATCAAAAGGCCAATCCACGTCAGTCTATATTAAAATTATCATAAATCAATGGCCGACTATTGTTAAAAAATAAAGATGGTGGCACAATAATTTTTAAACTGTATTATTAACTTGTTAAAACATAACCAATTGGAAATTATAACTGGAAATTACATATTTGTTAATAAAATATCCTATCCTAAGATGAAAAAAATAAATTTTTTTTACTAACCTGTGATAATAATAAAGAAACCCTGTAGAAGTCATGGAGATATCGCATCCAGTGGTTTAATCCTTTTGGTATCTATCCAAGGAAGTGCTTGCACGTGTTGTAGGTGATATACTGGTAAAAAGCCGAGCATCACGGAGGATTTTTCATCTTTCGTCCTTAGCAGCGAGTGAATTTACGGTATGTTTTTCAACATTATTCATTAATATCACTTTCATAACTCCTATAAATTATTGTAAGTAGCATATTTCAATATCTTTTATAAACAATATTCTAACACAATATGATTCAAACATAATAATTTTATCACAGTAACTATAACCAACGACATAATACAATAACATCGAACGTCGATCTAGAGGTAGATGTAACGGTAAAATATCACGTGATTACAAGCGTTGATGCGCACGAAAACACCATAGCCGCATCATTCACTAGGTATAGGGTGTAATAAAAATATTAAATTAAAAAGTAAAATAAATAGTTGTATCATTAGATTTTAATTTTATTAGAACCGACTTCTGTTGATAAGAGTCTTTCATATTTTGAAAATTGATTTAAGTAGATCAAATCTAAAACTATAATAATAAAATTTCATATTTAGAGTTTGAGAATAATTTTTTTTAACAATATAATGGTAACAAAATAAAGAAATTTTGAGGTGTTTTGAGTTAAATAAATACTGAATAAATTTGAAACATTAATAAACATAAAATATAGCCCCACAAAATTTAAAAAAAAAAATAAAAATTTAAAATTATAAAAACAACAAATTTGATAACCACATCAATTATAAACTATATTATAACAATTATTATCATTTATATTTTTTATAATTTATTACAATATTTATGAATAGTTAATACTCAGTTTTTCTCTTAAATAATTATCGTTAATATTAATTGTACAAATAAAAAGCAAGTTAAATTTTACTTTTTAAACTCTTTGTTAATAGGCATTAAATAACCAAAAGGAACATATTTAAAAAATACATTCAGGGTTTTGTGACTCCTTGATTTCTCGATTGGATTAAATTTAAGTGGATGTATTATTATGAATTTATTAATTTTTGTTGTTGTGTCATTATAGTTTTCTTTTTGGGTTTGCAAACCCACGTTGGTTGCGACAAGATATTATGAGTTGTTTGTTTATATTTGTTTTGATATAATTGTTGAAGTTTTTTATTATAATGTTCTTAGCCCCTTAAATAATATGTATGATGATGACTAGCTCAAATAAAATTAAACGTTTCTGCGCTCGTTGTTTAATTCAAAAATAAATACTATCGTTTATCGAAAATCTCAGGTCGTACCTACAGGTTTTACCACAGACTTATACTCAAACAAAATTATAAATTTTATATCAGATTGAAATTTAAAAATCTTTACAATAAAGTCGTATAAATGTCCTCCAGCGGCAAATAACTATTATCGCTTTAAAACAGTTCATACGCACCCTTAAAATTAAATAACGGTACCTTTTTTAACTCTGTTTCTCGAGTGTTCGCCGTTCTCATGCAGATGTCGCTGGGGTAGATCTTCGCTGACGAAACGTGAAACTGGCAGCCTATCTTCTCTTGTAGTAAACACGAGGGATGGAAACTTCGGTGGTTTATTTAAAGACAGTAATTTTGATTATTTTTATGTTTGTTACTTATTGGATATTTATTTAGTTTCAATTAATTAGTGTTAATTAACTTATCTTCTGATTTTATGGAATGTGATTACCTTTTTTATTATTTATTTGCTCTCAATTGACTTTATAATTATTTTGTTTTTGATTTGATCATCATAATACATATTTCTTACTGAAATTAATCTTTTCCTTTTTTAATGAATCACTTTTATAATAATATAACTTCGTCTCAATATAGAATAGCAGAACGATATATAGGGTGTTTCATAAAAGGTAAACTTAATTAAGGTTAGATTTAAAAATCATTCAATATTTCACCAAAAAGATAATCTTGGTAAAATGAGCAAATACAATGGTATTATTTTAATTTAGTGACACAAGACGAGCTAAATAATCGATGTATTTCGACTTCAATGTTGTACAAACTTTGTTTTTATCAGTAGGAAACAAATAAACACCAGTTATAATATCCCACCAGTTATAATATCACTTGCATTAAAATGATAAAGATGTTTAATCCCACAATTATCTTCTTCCCAGCCCAGTAAATATACCCATATTTTTCTTCTCTCACTGTCTGTTCGAAACCTAAAGTAACACAGATACACTGAACACACTAAAATGTTTTGATTTCATATTAAAAGTCGAGAAACCAGTCGAGTTTAAAAGTTGGTGTAAGTATTTTTTATACATATCATATCAGTAGTAATTTTTCCGTTGGTGGTTCGTATTTTACGACTCTAAATATTTAGAGACAATCAAAAGATTTGATAAAATTCGAGATTACCAAATAACTAAATAACTCTTAATATTATCTATAATTTGGCCAAAAAATACCAATATAACTTACAATTGCTTCGGCAACAATGCCTGAAATAATTAGAGTCTATGTCAAATTTCATAGTAGAACCGCTTCTGGGAGTGGTATCATTCAGACAAGCCGTGCGGCGTTGTCGCTTATTGAGCAACTCAATTCTATGATCTAACCGGATGAAACAGTTCAATGGTTAAAAATTCCGTAAAATTTGTTGTATAATTTAGGTGGTTTAATCCATAAAATATTAATAAGAGATAGCATTATGGTCACAATATTGTTGCGAATGTAATCAACAAATACTATAAAGATTCAATAACAATTACAAATCTCTTACCTTAAATGGAGAGCAGGCAATATCACAGGACAACAAATTCCAATCGGCCATATCAAGATGACACAATCGACCAGAAGTAGGTAATGTTTGAGTAAGTAAAAAAATAAATAGTTCCGTCTCCTCTAATATATTAGGTCTATGAATAAGTCTAATTTCCTATAATATTATAGTTAAATATAATTGCTGTCGTGTTTGCAAAGTTCAAAAATAATTAGATAATTTATTTGTACATGTCAAAAGAAAAATTGCTGTAAAAACACATTCTGTTTTCAGAATTTTTTTGGTAAGATTAGCAAAAAACATGTGACTATATAAAAGCTAGTGTTTTTTTAAAAAGTGAATTGTTGATAATTGGTTGTTTAACCAGAGTAAAAATAATAAATAAAAACTTATTTCAGACCTTAAACTATTTTTTTAGTAGAAGATACTTACCAGATAAAAATAATTTTATTCATATTTATTAATATGATGAAAATGCTGTTATGTATTTTTAATTGATTGTTTTTTACTAAAAGAGTTATATTTTACATAGTTGTGTGGTTATACAACACAACGTTCACATGCAACGCGCCACGTGACTTAAAAAGTGTTAATCATACTATCTGCTGTACCCATTAAATTTCTATTAGGGTGTGTTATATATTTTAACTTTTTATTAGTAATATTCCCTACATAATTTTTCTAATAAGATCTAAAATAAGATTAAAAGGAACACTGCAAGCCATTTTATATCTTCTACGTTCTGAAAAACATTGGCGTGAATTGCTGTTGTCTACTCTACTAGACAGATCCTGCATAGGTCTGCCTCTGTCTTGCCTATAAGACTCATGTGCCTGTTAATTCTGCAGTGTCCAGTTAATAGTCCTTTTATGTTCCTTACTGACTTTCGTTCGTGTGAGAGTAGGTCTGCAGTGAAGTTTGCCGAATATCCGTTCGTGAACTGTTTAGCTTGTCTTTTTCTCTTTAAGTGTAATTGCGATTCCAAGGATAGTTTCAGGTCCATCAATGGGGTGATTGCACCTCCCTTGGCCAACTTATTAGCCTTCTCACTGTCCCTGATTCGCTTGTGCTCCTGTACACGAACAAAGGTTAGCCCTACTGGAGCTTCCTACGTTATTGAGCACACACTTACCTTTGAGTTTACCTGCACTAAACTAACATTTTATAGAAGCAATTTCTAAAAATATTCGTGTACTTTCCTAGGCATAGCTGAACTTCTGTTCATGGTTTTGTGCTTGGGACCTCATCCCCAACATTGCTTTTGTAGCCTTGTACCAAAGAGTGATTGCTTCTTCTGTGGACGAACCGCTTTCCCATTCCTCTTTTTTGGGTATCTTTACCCAAAATTTGTATTAAGTTATACGGAAGGATCATTCGGTCTACGGGAACTCTAAAACATGGTCAGCTTTTATTTGCTGATATAACTTTTCCCGGTCGGTATCTTTCCTTCAGCTTATTGGGGACTGACCTTGTATTAGTCTATGTACTATTGACATAGCTTCCTCTTGAATATAAATATGTAAAGGGGGTAAGTTTAGTCAAACCTTTAAACCTTCCGTTGAGGCCGCTCTAAGCGCTTCCTTGATGGCCAGGCGTGACATTCTTAAAGCCCCCCTAAGCATTTGAATAGCTCTAGCCTGCTTGGTTTTTATCCAACAAAACTCCTGAACCATAGGTTAACATTAGTATTATGACCCTCGTGTATAACCACAAGTTTATACTTGGATTTCGTACCTATGTTTTCCCGCGGGAATACGTATTAGTGACAGCGAACATGTCAGATTATACAGATTCCAATAACCAGATAAATATAAATACAAAACCTAATTCACATCAGAAACTAACAACGAAAATAATAAGTAATTCGATTTTCTTGAGTAAAAGTTATACTTCTAGCAGGACAGCGAATGAGTTGTTAATGATCAGATAAATAGAAAGTTAGGTAATTTTACTGTACCAACCCTTACTTTGTGGAAGTCCATCTTATTAAGAATACTAAACAAATAACTTTGCAACAAAACTTCCACGCTTTATATAATAAAGTTATTTTTTTTAAAACAGTGGAATTTATATTTCAAAGTTATTTGTTTATTGTTTTTAATAAATAGAAAGTTCTTTACTATTAAATTATTTAATTAAAATTATAATATATCCAGGATAATCCCTTAGTGCTTATCAAACAAAAATATTCTTATGTCTCCCTTCCATTTACATAGCCAATTACCAATAAACGTTTAATTCTTGTTCAAGCCAATTGTTGAATATCGCACAACAAATAATGGAAACTATCAAAATTTACTATTATTTTTTATTGCTATTGGTTTTTCATTTATTTATTAGAAGTAACAAAAATATCAAACTTAATATTAATTCAGTTTAACTTTATAATAAGCAGACCTGATTTTTTTTGTTTTATGTTGATGTTTTATATAAAATAAAAAAAATATATATTTAAGAATTGAAATTCATCTTTAACACAAATTTTTGTTTAATTTATTGTTACTCCTTTTACTTCGTAACTTTATTTACAACTTTAACATTTACAATTAAAATTCTACTTTAAAAACGCAACTCAATTTCCCAATACTTCAAAAATTAATTTCTGTCAAAATTGTCACGCCTCCTTCCTATTTCCGTTCCAAACATCCCTCGACTTTTTAATGACAGTTCTAGATGATTCTAGATGTATGTCTTCTTCTTTTTTTCCTCATGGACCTCTACATAAACTTATTACAGTTCCGACGTAACATTATAATGTTAATGTAATTATTTAAAAGAGGAAGTTTTAAACGTTGTTAGTTCAATATTTCCTAGTGTTCCTATTGTTCAGTATGGAAAGTTATAAATAGATTAAAATTAGTTTTAATATAATAAACAATTTTATTAGCAATACTGTTGAGACCCGCATTGGCCAAGATTTTTATTCAGATATATTAATGATATGTTTGGTATATTTTACAGATCAAAAGAACATTTTATTTTAACGTTAAATTTAAAATTTCCTGACCTTAGATCCACACATAAATTCGAAAATAAAAAAAACAGGTACAAATAAAAACACAAAGTCAATGTAATACTGTTTAATTAAAGATTTGAAACGTTGCAACTAGTTTTGGTTTTATCAGACCATTATCATTCAGTAAAAGTACAATACAATGCAACTAGAAACAGAAGACAAGAATACAGTGATAATAACATTGACATTTCTTAATGAGATTAATATGTTTAGAATAACGCAAATTGGTTTCATTAAGAATTATCAAAGTTATGAACATTTTAATTCTCCATATTTTGCTAATAATATCCTTTCTGAGGCTTACTCTCAGGAACTCTTCACCATTGACTTACTGCCTTATTTGTGTGAAAAGGGTTTTAGAAGGAATTTACTTGAAAGTTTTTAAATAGATGCAGCACTTACTAACACTAATATTAATTGTCTTAATAAACAACCCTCTTACCATTACGTAAAGATATCTTTTCTTGATTTGTTTGTTTAAATATTTCTTACCTAATTTTCTTCTATAATACCTCAAATTTTATATGTCTACTGTTTTATTTTTGGACAGCCTAATGATTTGTTCAATTCCATACAATAAGTACTAC
Organism: Ophraella communa; assembly: GCA_035357415.1. Lineage (NCBI taxonomy): Eukaryota > Metazoa > Arthropoda > Insecta > Coleoptera > Chrysomelidae > Ophraella > Ophraella communa. Next base: position 14,640,505 of record CM068983.1, on the reverse strand, counting down.
TATATTAGATTCCATTTCCCTCTTCCGTTTACAATATTTTCATTATTTTAACTTTATATTGGTTTTATTTAGTGTCGTGTCTTTGTTGTGTTCTAACCGTTTGCTATGTTAAAAGAATAGTTTTTCATGGAAGTGAACCATTTTACAATTTCTAATATTTCTCATATTATATTGTAGGTATATTTTTCCTTCATTTTTTTAAGGGTTTTCCAGTACATTTTCAGCAGTATGAAGTAAACCGTATAGTAAAGAGGTTAGTGCTCCTTATATAATTCTGCAAGGGAGACTACTTCAGCTTTCCATTTCTCTGTTTTTCCCTATAACAAGGATGCTTTCCGTTGGAGTTTTTCATTTTCCTTTTCAACCTCTAATCTTTTTTCCAATTTTTGGTTTCTCCTTTTGCCCTTACCATATTTTTTATATTTCTTAATTATATTTTATATTTGCATTAACTTCTTTCCTTCAATTATTATGCCTAATTAAATTAATGTCAATTTAATTTTTTAATATTTCAAATTTCTTGGATGTTTTTTAAAATGGTTTTGCTACGTTAAGTTGTTTTTTGCTTATAATATTGACAATCAATTGGTTTTACTTACTGCATGGCTTTGTTTAGGCAGATATATCACAGCTAATTCTTTTTATTGTCTCAATTCAAAACAAAATGGACAGTCTTATTTTTTTCATTTATTTTATCAATTTTCCATAAAATAAAGAAATATATTAATTTAACAGTGACAAATTTTATAGATCATTTGCAGCATTATTTTTAAAATATTCTAATCAGACAAGATGTTATTCTAAAATCATAAAAATTATTGTAAAATGACAGTATCCTTTTAGTTTATTCTACAATAATCCTTTTAGATAAATTTTTGTTTTCTTGAGATTTCTTAAATATTCTTTTTTTTTTATTTATTTACCGCATAAACAGCTAAGGTTATTAGCTGGAGTGTGATATTTTAAAAAATATTAAGTACAATATAATATTAAATTTTGTTAAATAAGTTAGTGTTCTTTAGAAACTTTATAATTTTTGACACTAGGGAATCTTCAATTTGTTCAGATAATTGCACAATTGTTCTGGCTTGTTGGTACTGAGGACAACATGTTAGTATATGTTACAGTTATATGTTACAGTTACATCTTGGTGGATTTTCTTTTGTGATGAGGTGTAGATGGGTTAGTGCTGTATGACCAACACGGAGGCGGTTGATTATAATTTGGTTTTTTTCTACCAAGTGGAAGCTTAGATCTCACTCGAGGTTTGATTTCTTTGAGCTTTGAGTCGTTCTCGTTCCACAATTGCTGCCAGGTGGTATAAATATAGTCCTTTATGGTGATTTTAATGTCTGCCGGAAAAATTTGGGAAGAGGTATTAATAGTGAGATTGGTAATTGAATTTTTAGCTATCTGGTCCGCTTTCTCATTGCCTTCGATTCCTGCATGTGATGGAACCCAGAGAAATTGTATTTCATTGTTTCTTAGTAATAGATTCTGTATATCTTGATTCCTGATAGCAGGGGATGGTTGGGATATATTTGTTTCAATCCCTGTAGAGCGCTTAATGAGTCCGTGACAATGAGTACTTTAGAATCAGTATATCTGCAAAGTTTTAGTGCTTTCTTAATAGCGTACAGCTCGATAGTGTATATGCTGCATTCTTTTCTAAGTTTCGAAACAACGGAGTGTTTGTCATGATAGACACCTGCAGCTATTCATCCTTGTTTTTGGATCCATCGGTGAAAATAAGTTTATCTTGATATTGCGCTATCATTTCTAGATATTTTACTTAAATGATTGATTGGGAGTAGGAGTGTTTTGGATATATTTGTAGGGAGAAATCAATTTTAGGACTAATTAATTAAAAAATTGCTGCTTTTTGACAATTCTCATTTAATTTATGTCTATATACCACGGGATAAAAATCGTGACGGAGCAACGGTGAAATAATATTTATCATTATGTTTGAGTTTTGGCTCTATTGCTTCTAAATTCTTTGCGAAAGTTTCCTATACTTCCGATTGGGAGTCATATTTTTCTTTTAAATACATTTTCAATCCCTTAATTTTATCCGAAGCAATGATAGAATTAAGTTTAGGTCCAGATTAGTCAGTTCAAAAAGTTATAAAACTTACCGTTTTCCAAACTGCCAAATTCACTTGCGAACCTTTAAAATACTTAATGGTATGACATGATTCCAATTCTGATCTCTCAAACCATGTTTCCATAGACTGCAGTGCCAAGTCCTAGGGTGGTTTCTATGCATGACATTAGAACCGGATACCTACAACCATTGTCGTTGTTGTTACGTACCAGAAAATTTCGCACTGCATGTCGAAAATTCCATAGTCTGTGAATAGTCTGTGAAGCCATAGCATTAAATTTAAAAACTCCTACACATGAGTTATGTTAAGTTTTAAATGAGTGAGCTTTCAACGTCCCTTCCATAGATCTTTTGTGGCTCATCCCTAGGTTCTATCAGCCCTATACCTCTAGTGAATGTCTTCAGGGTCGTTAGCGACACTTCTATGAAGTCCTTGGGCTCGACTTGACGCATACCTAATTTATTGATCCTTAGTCTCTCGAGGTCCCCGCAGTTACAAAAGATATGATCCGCCGTTTCATCCTCAGTCTGACAGAATATGCAGTCCGCACTCTCTGCCACTCCAATTGTTTTCATAAGCCCATTAATGCTACTGCTGCTCATATTCAGCAGCTCTTGAGACATCTTTTTAGAGAGATCTCTTATAAATACCTTTGAGTGTCTTAAAATCTCTAGCTAGAACCAGTAAGAACGTTCTTCCGATATTGTTCCTTTGGCTACGCTTTTCGCTATGCCTAAGAATGGCTCCAGACCTATAAATATTCCATCAGCACCTTTTCTGGCTAGAAAGTCCACTTTTTCGTGCCTATTACACATAGGAACAAGCGAGTTAAAGTGGAAAAAATTGACCTTGACCTTGACCGTCACTAACAGAGAACAGTAGTAAACACACACTTTATATACCTTATCATTTTCTACTGCTATTAGAAACACATCAAACAATTATGTACACTTGTCTATCAAGCAATGACATACGTTTTTTTTAACTCTAATTATGAACTTCGAATATTGGAAAGAGATAGAGCCAAAAACGTTTAAATGCTTGTATTCATAAGAATATTTTTTGACCTCTAATGACAACTGTCATTATTTTAATACATCCAAAGCGTTTTATCATTTGCATTCAAATAAATTCTTTATAATCACTTATATTTAGTTATGTTATCGCAAAAAATACTGACAAGATAAACAAACAATAAAAATATTTACGCACACGACAAAGTAACTCAAAGTAACATACATGAGAAAGACTTAATTCTTAAAACAAATAATATACTATGACTATTATATTAGATAAATGCTATATAATGCATATTATTTACGTATACACAATTGTATGACGTCAGGGTAAAGGTCAATTTTTTCTACTGTAAATAATTCTTTGTATTAAAAGTAAACTTAATTTTCTGGTTAAAAAAGATAATTTAAACGTCAATGAGTTTATTTTTCCCTTGATATTTTCGCTGTTGACGTGTTCTAAACTTGAGTTAATCAAGAAATCATAAAACAGATAGATCGTTGCACGCAATGAAATCCATGTCCGCTTTTCTATTCTATACAGCAAATTGAAATAAGTTTCAAAAAAGGAATAAAAACAGGTATGAATGCAACTGTTATTTTTACAGAATTTTACAGTAAGAATTTATTATCTGCAATTTTTCCTCGACGTTTATGACTATGCATCAGACATAAATTAATTGCGAATCTACTGGTAAATCAGTTCGTGTTCTAATAAAACATGGTTGAATTGGAATATACATTTTCATGCACCAAAACAGCGCAGATTTTAATTGTTTTTTCTGCAAATAAAAAACACTGAGTTTACTTTTGTAGCAGGAAAGTCAAAGGAAAACATTATTTATCAAGGTACACATAAGTATTACAAATTTTACGTAGCCTTATTTAATGCTGTGCATTTTCATACAATGGACAATGTTTTTAGTGCTGTCCACGTAATAGTTACTTATGACATTAGTGTTGAAAGTAATGTTTTAATTTTGTAAACATACTTTTGAACAAGCAAAAAAAATTCAGGAGCTAGGAAAATTCAATTCAGATTCAATTCTACAATATCGGATTAATTTTATTAATACTTATAAAACATATAAAATTAATTAAATACAAATGAAATAAAGTTTGTTTTCTATTAATTATGGTCAATTAATTTTAAATTTAATAATTAATTGTTACTACACACTGCTTATAGATGGGGTTGATTAATCTTGAAGAAAATAGTATTTTTCACTTTTCCAGTCTTCTTGATCATATCTTTGCTCTTCAAAACAAAACTGTAAAATTCCATACTGTTCTTTTTGTAGTTGTACAGGATTGCTGCAACCGTCTTGACTTCCATTCTATTTGTTTCATCAGTCCCTTCAATATTCATGAAAGAAAATACTCTTAACTGATATTACAAATTGACATATTTGCCATCTCAGTGTACTGTTGAGGATTGTCACAATGGTTAAAAAACTCCTTTTATTTATGAAGTTGGAATGATGCTTCGTTTTATTCATTCCTTTCACTCAATTTTCTTTGTTCCATGCTGAAAGTGCTAAGCCGGTTCACTTTATTTGTGAAATAGTCTAATAAAATTCCACCCGTGACTGAATTTATCTTATAATTCTGTCTTTTATTTGACAATCCTGCGGACTAGTAGTGTTTTCACTGAATCGCCAGACTTATCACAAAAATTCAATCATTTATGGTATTACTACTGATAAGTTACAAAATATGTTAAATATGGAAGGACGGGTTACCAATAATAATACTGAACGATTTTTCTATTAGTTTATCTTATTCACTTGCTGTTTACCACATTTTGTTAAATCAAAATTTTTATTTTTTATTTTCAAGGGCGTAAATTTCTTTTGATTTAAGTCAAATATTTTTTAATACTGACTGGCGTTCTTAATGTTACTTTGTTACTTACTTTGAATAATAATAATAAGCTTTATTGTCAAAAAAATTATTTAAAATTTGTGGACAAAGCTGTTTAAAAAAAAGCAAATCACATATAACAAAATAACAAAACATATTAAAACAGTAATACAAAAGTATACACAGAAAAGTAAATATCTGCTATTTTAGTATAAAAAAGCGCACAGTTGATGAAAAAGGTAATTTTTTAATATAATTACTTTTTAGATAAATACACACCTCTACTTTTTAACCAATAAGATGCCTTAATTTTGTCTAGTTACCATGGCAACTATGAAAATTTCAGAATTTTTTCGTGATGCATCGATATTTAAGTAGACCATAGCGAACGCTGAAACCTGAAAGTACTGAGCATAGACAAATAAAAATATATATTTTTATACGGTACATTTAAAATAGTAATTATTAAGCTTTGTGATAGATGTCAGATTGTATTAATGATTTTTTTCCAAATTATGGTTTAAAATTTTCTCAAGCTTGAATTATTGCTGGAAATTTTTTTTCGGCACTAATATTTTAATATATAATATATAAACAATTTTCAAAATCTTCGTGCCCTCAAAAAAAATTTCCGGAAATAATTTAAGCCCTTGTGATATTATAAGTGAAAATTCTTATTTCATATTATTTCATAATAAATATTGCTGATGAAAGATTAAATAACGATTATTTAACGAATGTTGATTAACAATAATTCTCGTTCATATAAAAAAAGAAACTTTTGTCGGGATATGTTTTCCAAAAGAAAATTTTCATCGACTTAGAGAAATGATTAATCGTTTTTTAAGGTTATAGTTTCTTGAAAAATTACAGTTATATTTCAGGAGATTGCGAGAGATATGGTACAAATTGATTAAATACCTTCCAAATACTAAAACAAACATGAGTTATATTTTTTGTAATTAAAAGTACCTAAGTACTTTGCATTACGACCTTTTACTGTTAGTATTGTTTAATTGTAAGTATTTTTATTTTTACTGTAATTTTTATATTCAAAAAAATAATATATTAGTATTATTTGGTACTGTGCAACTTTTTAGTTTTTTTTTAGCTTAAATCCCTATAGGTATCAGATATGGCAATAACTTTTTATTTATTATCTAGTTTTTATTTTGACGGCTAGTCCAAAAACCATTTTTTATTCTTTTTGACAGGGCTATTTTTAATGACATTTATACAATAAGATTTATTTACCATCTAAATTCCTCATTATAGGAAAGGATCTAATGTAAATTTTTTAGCAACTATTATTTTATGAAGTGTAAAAATTTATATATATTATTAATGAATAAAATCATGAGTCATTCAAATCTACGATGATTTCCGTGAGTGACTCACAATATACGAATGGTTTTTCCTCTTGCACTTCTAACGTGTTTATCACATTTAGTCGGAAAATCTCTGTTTGTAAATTAGAAACCAATCTATAGATATTTTATATTTTAAGATGAGTAATTAAAATAGTTTTAAACATCTTTAAAAAACATACGCCAAAAGCTATTACTTAAATGTAAATGTACATCATTCTTTATGAGTTTTGTTAACCAAGCAATGGTTAACTGTAATTTTTGTTGATGATCTCTCGTTGCTACAAGAAGAATAAACTTTTTAGAAATGTTTTGATGTAGTGCTCCAGTTGTTCGTATTTAAAAGTTTAAAAAACTGGTCCTTGGAAAATATAATTTTAAAAAGTTTTATTTACGACATATGCAAAGGTAAACCTTGTCAACGATTTTGCTGTTAAAATACAGACTGAGTTTAAATTGGACTGTATGGTCTTGCGGAATTCTTTAAGGATTTTTCTTATAAACTGAAAGTGGTTTGTTTTCTTTCTCCTTTATATTTATTATGACAAAGCCTGGAATACTCGTGTTCAAAGTTAAAATAAATTGTATTACCATTAGCATAAATTGTGACAGTTGTTTTAAAGGAATTATTTTAGATTTTGCTAATATTAAATTATAAATTCTCTAATTAAAATTTACTGTATAATTTTAATGTCTTACAATTATTAGACAAATTAATGGAAATAATATACAGTATGATGCAAATTTATGGAATAAATTCATTATTTTAGAAACAGACGACTTTTAAAAAAAATCTTGAAACACGTCAATTTTTGAATGACCATCAACTACTATAGGTGTGTTGGTCATTACGTCATTAGTGATGGCGTAATGACGTCATCGACGATTTTTTTAAATACAAACCGAGGTCTTTATTTTTTAAAACATATAAAAAGTTAATTTTAGACCACAAATTTTATTTTATAAATTTTATCCTACATGTTCTTATATTTATTTTAATTTTTATCTGTTATCTGTTTTTATTGTTTGTTTAAAAAATGTTTGTAATTTTATATTTTATGTTTTATTTGTGGTCCATATATTTATATTTGTTTTAATTTTACACTAAGGTATGATTTTTTTTTCTTTTTGGTTTACACCACTAATTAACCTTTTTTATAGCCTGATGATGGCCTCAATGTTGAAAATATTGTTTTTCCATCAAACATAAAATAAAATTCTGTGACATAGACTTTGGGTTTTTCATTTGGTTAAAAAAAGATTATTATCTTATTACCGAACTTCGGTAATACTAATTTATTTTCCGTTTCAGTCTTTATAGTACCTAAGACAGGATCTAAGCAAAGACCATAGAAGTGTTGTTTTTTAATATCCATAAAAAAGTCCTTTAAAAACTATCAAAGCAATGTTAGTTTGTTTAAAACGTCTCAGCAAATTGGTTCTTAATAATTATAACTGCAGGATATTGTCAATATTATAATTGTTTGAATTTCGTTGACTGCAATTCATAAAAATGCTTAAATTAACAGAAATGCATAAAATAACATTTTTACAGATAATTGGTTAGAGAGATAACACCTGAGCACAAATGGAAGTGGCCTATTTCGTAAAAAAATTCTGAATTTGCCGCCTATATCCCAGGAACAATTACTAAAATAGATTAGCAATTTAGCAAATTTAGAATGTAAAGCAGATGAAAAAAACAGCTACCAATGATATCAAATTAGATGTTATGCTTGAGTTTGAGGATAACCCACATACATCGAGTAGACAAGCATCCGCAGCATTTAATGTCAGGCATACATCGATACAAAACCTATTTGAAAGAAAATAAAATGCATCCCTATAAAATGATACTGACTCAGAGACTTATGGAAGACGATTTTGATAGGACACATTTTTGCAAACAAACGATGGAAATGTTGAATAACAATACCATCCAATTAGGAAAATTTATGTTTTCTCACTAGTGCACGTTAACGGTCATGTTAATCGTCAAAATTGTAGCTATTGCTCAACAGAAAATACTCACTGGATGACAGAGGACCATACACGATATCTTCAAAAGGCTAATCCTTGGCAGGGAGTGCTGAAAACTATATTATTAGTCCCTTTTTTTGTTGAGGGGAATTTGAATGGCGATAATTATTTAGCACTACTACAAAATGATGTGATGTGATCTAGGAAACCCTCAAGTTCCAGTAAATACTATATGGTTCCTGCAAGATAGTGCACCTCCACATTACCAACTCAATGTCTTCAGCACCTTAACTTAACATTTCCAAATCGCTGGATAGGGAAGCAAGAATGGCCAGCAAGATCACCTGATCTTACTACATTGGACTTTTTTTATGGGGCTATGTCAAAAATATTGTTTACCAAACTAAACCACATAATTTAGAAAACTTAAAAACACGAATAACGCGTGCAATTAGATCGGCCATATACATGTTATAAAAACGCCCTTCTTCAACAACATAGGAGTGGCAATTTTTAAAACGCCTACATTAAATGGTTTTTGGGGATTAAGTATTTTTGCACTGAAATATATAATGTACAAATTCACACAAAATAATAATATCTACACATTTTCACACCACAGAGGTAGAATCCTAGGCGTATTTTTTTACGTGTGCTTTCTTGTATAACTAAAGTGAATCCAAAAACATTTTTAAGCATAATAAACTATATTTATCAAAAAATAATTTATTTTACACAAGGAACAATAAAATAAATAATAAAAAATAAAAATAAAACAACCTTAATATTTGATTATAAGATCTATGTTTATTAGATATTTATTACATTTTTCACACTGTCGTTGACGGCTCATTTATAAAATGTATTGCTACATTTTGATTTTTACCACCCTATTTATTTACTAAATAAAATATAAAATAAACAAATGTAGGGTCATTTTGATCCGAACGTAACAGAAAAACGTTAACAAAATTTCTTTTAGAATATTAAATTCAACATAAAAACAATTAAAATTAGCACCATCAAGATTGATTAGAAACTGTTGGAGATTGAAAAATAAATATTTTTATATTTTATCTTTCATTTTATGAAATGTTATTTATTATTTCTAACAACCTACCTAAAAAAATGAAATAAAAAAATGTTTTGAAAAGGGATTTTAATCCCAAATAAACATTTATTATTGAGGGTTCCAAACTAAGTGAAGTAAAAAAGGAATCAGTAGAGAGGTTGCAATAAAAAACAAATAAAACCGTACTGTATAATACACAGGCAATTTGTCAATAAAATACCTTATGCTGCAAACATTAAAGATGGTGGACAATTAAATATTATATATCAGACATTTTTTTTATTTTTGCAATAAATTTAAAAACATTTTTGGATAGAGACCTTTCAAACGATATATATATTACAAGCCCATACTTTCCATTTAAAAAATTTGGGGTTGTAACAGTCACTCAAAAGGGGTTGAAGGTAGGGATCAAATTTTCACTTTAAAGAATGTTAATTGATAATTTAAATTTGACGTGTTTCGGGATTTTCTATAAATATGTACAGTATCCGCAGTAATTAATTTATTCCATTTGGATTTTCCACACTGTATATTATGGTTGAAATGTGTTTACTAAAAACAACCATAAACCTAGATTTTTGCTAGTATAAGCAGTTATTCAAAGTTTAGTTAACAAAAAATTACTGCTTATCTTTGGACCAAATAGCACCGCTATAGATTTAGTGGTATTTAATGCATACGAGTTATACTGATCTTAGAGAGTAAGATAAGCTAAAAATATGTAGGCTTTAATATTGTTATGGCTTATTACTTTTATACCTGGTCTAGTTTAAATACTACTTAATCGACTTCAAATAGATTAATCATAAAACAAATTGAAACTTCAGTTTCTCAATTTGACGATTTTTGAAAAAATAACTTTTCATAGTGGAAGATTTGTTAAATTGATATTTACTTTTTAACCCACGTATCAAGTTAAACTAAAAGGGCTTGGAATACTTGGAAAAGGAAAAATAATTTCTTAAAATAAAGTTTGTACTTACTTAAATTAGTTTTCAAAGTATTTACGGGATTTAAAACTTTGTATCATATATTTTTAAAAGTTTGGATATAACTAGTTGAAAACTATAAGATATTAAGAAACTCACAAAGACCAGTTATACTAAAATAATTAAAACTGTTTATCTACTAACAAAATTCGTTCTTTACACATCCCATACTCTATTTTATACTTAAAATCAATAAATCGGACACAAACGATAGATAAGTTGGTAAAAAGACTGTCGATTCCATTTTCCGAAGACCATCAAAAATAAAATTTCCCAACCTTTCAACTCCTACGGGAAAATCCAAGCAAAGGAAGAAAAAAAACCTTGCTTAGATGCTATATTTTATTTCCCTTTTTTACTTACAGAGATGGCATCCATGAATTTTAGATGTCAATTTCAGTGGATAATACAATTACTGGCAGGTAGTGTATACGAGTACGCACAACGAGTTTTCATAATTAAGTTATCAGCCATTTTCATTCTTTGTTAAAAGCCCGGAGCGTGACTGCACACTATGAAAACAATTTCTAGTCAAATGGAATTAGGTTCTCAGTTTCCTCTTTTTCGATAATACTAAATGACAAACCACAAGCAGCTTCCGCAGTGTTATGTAGATTGAATAGGGAAAAGTATCTAAGGATATAATAATGAATTTAACTTTTGAATATATTTACTATTTTTGTATATATGGGCAGCCTAAAGTAATAGACCTTTTATACAAAATTTTCTACGTTAAAATTGTATTATTTAGAGGCATTTTAAAGCAAAGCTTTAAAAAATAAAGGAGTGTTAAAATGGCGTATTTTGATATTTGTTAGAGAACTTTTAAAAGATAATAGTGTTGAAGAAGAAAAAGTAGATTTAGACGATCACAATGAGGATAATAATATTCATAGAAACAACAATTGGCAAGTAAGATGTCAATAAATAATGGCTATAATTATGCAGCAATATTTTATGAATTAATAATGCCATTATACTTATTAAAAAGTAATCCACCAATTTATAAGAATCTTTGAAATAAAATGTTTGATTATTTATTATAATTATTGTATAATTATAACAAAACCTATTATAAAAAACATTTATTAAAAAACATTACTAGATTTTAAAATAAACAACCATAAAATGCCTGGCAGAAAAACAAAAACACTGATCTGAAAGTAACAAAATGTGTAACACTATTTTTGTCTCTTTTCTACTTGTTTTTAGCCAATTGGTTAAAAACTGTGGCTAAACATCTAATAGAGCAGGCAATTGCAAATTTGCTAAATTTGTGGGAGTTTATTACATGTTCAGCACAAACTTTTGAGTTTTACCCCTCTTCCTTTGTATTTTATTTCTTTCTCTTGATACATTTCCAACAAGGAGAGGCAAGTTTACTTTTTCCAATTAAGGTGCTTCCTTGGTTGAGAATTCCTTAAAATAATATTAAATATTAAATTAGTTTTTAAAAAGAGTTTAAAAATACTATGAATATTTCTTTATAGGTACTTACTATGTTTACAGTCTCATTATAATAGGTGCATTGCCAGCTTCATTATACGAAGGTATATTTTGGGTCTCATTATAAGTAGGTATAGTATCAGACTCAATATTTATAAATATAATCAGTCTGGTATTTCTTCAACTGAATTATTTAAATTTTGAGAGATTCCATCTGCTCCTTCTGCACTAATAGTTAAAATAAGGGCCAGCAGTCTTTCTTCTAAGTCAAAGGTTTATCTGGACCACCTCCTCCTGTGCCTTGGGGACCATATTTAAAGTCCCTTGTCCCTCTTTTAATATTTGCCTCCCTTCACTTAAAGTCTAAAATAGTATTTAACTTATAAAATGGTCCTAAATATTATATATGTATTTTATATAATAATAGCCATTAACACAGATAGTTTATTTTTTTAAAGGTTTAAAAATCTGTATTGTAATGTAATGTATTTCATTATGATACAGTTTTTTCGCCTTGATTAAGTGTATCATAAAACAGAAGTATGGGGTTTTTTAAATACACTGTTTTATTGTTTTAGTTGAACACAGACTATTTAATTTCGTTGTAATTCATCTCCACAGTTCATTTAATTTAAAGAAATCTATAGGTTTTATCTTGCTGTTCGTTATTATTCTTTTAGCTTTAGACAAATTCAATCAATTGTTTAAACACAAAGATATTAAATAAACCACAAATTTAACTATATTTCACTATTATAGGTTGAAATCTCTTCTTTTCTGCTTTCTTTGATTGACAAAGCTAACTTATATCAATGTTGCCAAATGTTGTACAGTATTTTTAACGGCATCCTTTAATATTACATATTTTTAATGGTCCTCTAAAAACTTTGCCTACAGAATATCTATTCCGATATTATTATTTAACGGACCTTTAAAATATAGATTTTTAATTACAGTTACAGAATAGACCCCTAAGTAATGTACATTTTCTTGCTTAACACCTTTTATCGTGTAGATACAAGAATATTCTCTAATTTTTTTTTTGAAATGATACTGAATGACATTTTATATTTTTTCTTATGTCAAATATATTATAAACAAAAACAACAGAAAATAAATAGCGATTGAAAGCCGTTAACATCAATAAAATTATTTAACATCCCCATCAACCCCCATTAAACGAAAAGGGGTAGCATATTGTTATAATACCTGGTGTGAAAGGGTTTTCAATTCTCCAGTCAACCATATGGTATTCTTTCAGTTTTCAAATGATATACTTATGAAAATAGTAATTTTATTTAATACAAAGATGTCTTCATCCAAACTTTTCGTGAATTGTTTAGAAATGCATCTGAGACCTTACTGTATGAATGGAAGTAGTACTAAACCTTCTTTTGAAGACACGTTTATTAAAGCTGAAGCGAGGATGGCATCCTACTTACTGAGATGCAGTGGTAACTGGCAATATATAATTTCCAGTGAACACAAAAGGATTGATGGGCATCATACTAGAGAAATAGGGAAATAGGTGAAACTGAATATGAAAACGGCAATCACCTGGTAAAGTGATAGTTCTAAAAAGCCAACGGGAACTGGGGCAGGAATATTTGGGGTCAGACACAAAGTGCAATTTAGCATAAGTTTGGGGAAGCTGGCCACAGCATTTCAGGCTGAAGTTACGGTTCTGAGTGCATGAAACTTTGTATAAATAGAGGCCTACGTGGTTAAAATATCTATATAAACTCAGACAGCAAGACAGCACTGATGACGATGGCAAAGTACGACTTTACCTCAAAGGCAGTATGGAACTCTCATCAACGTCTGAAACATCTGGCGAAAATCAACAGAGCAAGAGGGGTTGCTGGTAATGAGGGGGCGGACAATTAGGCCAATGAAGGTGCTGAAAGTCCCTTCGTAGGCCCAGAACCAACGTGTGGGGGGGCTTACTGCCTTGCACGTAGAAATATTCAACAAAGGGCGGAAAAAGCGTGGGAAGAATCAGGAGAAAAATTTCCATTTTAAGAGAATGATGCGGGCGCTCTACGCTATAATAGCATCACAAGCCCTAGAACTGAACAGAAGGGAATTGAGATGATTGATCGGTTTTATTACTAGTCACTGGCAATTCAGAAGTCATCTGAATAAGATGGGAATACCAGTCCCGAATCTCTTATGCAGGAAATGTGGTGAGGATAAAGAAACGGCACAACATATAGTATTTAGATGCTCGGTACTTGATGGCAGGCGATATAAAACCTTTGGTTTTAAGTGGTAAAATGATAAGGGGACCAGCAGAAAATTATCGTCAAGAAGATCTCATGGTTTAGGAAGGACCTGGAATTTGATGGAGAATGATGTCCTGGAAATTATTAGCTGCGCGGCAAACCCGGACGCAAACGCGAAAGCGGAACCTGTTTGACCAAAAACAGAAAAATCTGAGACCTAGAGAATTGAGTTTTGTTAAATTTTTTGGGAAATTAAACCACAATCCTTTTATTATATTTTTATTTCGACGTTTCAGCTACCGTTATCAAGAACTTTAGTTTTTAAATGACACTTAAATTTGACAACTAGACAATCAATACTTTGAAGAATTTTTGTTGTCAAATTTTTACAGTAGACCATTAGTAAAATATTTTATTAATTTCAAAAAAAATTGTTCAAAAAAATAATAAAAAAATGTAGCGGGAACCAGCCTTAACATTTAGGTGAATGAAAAATAGATATTGTCCGATTCTCCATCCCAGCCTATATGCAAGTTAAGATTCATGAATCGGTCGAGCCGTTTCGGAGGAGTTCAATCATGCCACAGTGATACGAGAATTTTATATATTATAATTTAATTTGGTATCAACTTTTCGGGTACTTTAACCAAAAAAAAAAGGAAAAATACTGTACCTAAAGAAGTTTACTTACTCCCTCTCTAGGATTCTAAAGTACATAAGTTGGATTATCATTTCTGCTGCGAAAAAGTTATCTATATCGCAAAGATTTCTTTAATCTCTACATATTTTATGCTTATTACTAGCACAGAAACAGGAGGACAAACTTTAATTAGAATAAAAAAAACTAATAGATATAGCAATAGAAAGAAACATGGAAATAATGAAAAAAAATAGTTACTAGAATGGACGGAACAGGAGAAGTTAGGTGGTGAACTAATAATCCGAGAGAGAAACAAAGACAGAAATCGATTAATCGGTGTAAAAAGTGTAGTGTACCCCACGGGTTATCAAAAGTTTTAATTAGCTCTTCTGATACTTTATTTACAGTTTATAGCGAATTGGTAACACAAGACTATTTAATTTTCATGCAATTGATTTCAATTCCAATATTGATTTTTTGATTAAACTTAGGAAATGATTGAGCAGTAACCAGAAAGTTTAGGTTTACGGAAAATTAAGTTAGAATATTGCCAATTCCGTACGGATGACGTGATTCTTATCTGACACAATATAGACCCAAGGGAATTTTCGATGAATCAACATGCAGAGATTAAGCATGAAATTTTCCCCTACGAAAAGTAGTATACCTACATGACTGATGGCTCGTAATCGCTAGAGTAATGTTACTAATCTATAGGAAATTCATGGAAGAGAGAACATTTTCATTTCATATTTTAAGTTAATGTTAAAAGATAAAAAATCGACTGAAGAAGTGAATGTGGATATAATGTAGCTAAACCGTCTAAATAGTGTTTTTTATATAAAAATCCTGAGTATAGTGTTTTTCCAAAGAAAAATGGTTGACTGCAGTTAAGATACCTGCGGCAATCTCATAATAATTTTAAATAGGCATGGCAAGTAAAACGTTTAACTTTTTTGGTCAAATTTGTCAGTTTTTATTTCTTGCAAAGTCTTCAGTTGTACAGTATCCGCCAAAATAAACAGTACCGAAAATAAAAAAAAATTAATATTTAATTTCTGTAAAGTGTTCAAAATGTTTACCATTTCGAGGTATAATATAACGTTCTTGGTTGACAGTATGTGGATTCTGATTTTCATCTTCAACGAAATAAGGACCAATCATTCCATTACCAGATACCGCGCACCAAACGGTAACTCAAAGACTGTAGAATGGTTTGTTTACAATTACATCAGGACGTTCAAATCCAAGGAATCTGGTTGTTTGTCGATTAATATAGCCGCTAAGACGAACGTGACTCTCGTCTGAAAACAATATGTTTTTCAAAAGTTCAGGATCTTTGTAAATTAAACTGAACATGCGACCACAGTAAATTTCTCTTGCACGTTTGTCCGCAGCATTTAGTTGTTGTCCAATTTGAATATGGATAACCACCAATTGATTTGAACATGCGACGTAAAGACGTTTCACTAATGTTGAGTTTATATGCAGTTCTTACAAGACTTCTTTGAGGTGATTGCACAACTTGGTTAAAAACACGTCCTTCATTTTCGTTAGTGTATACTGTTTTTCGACGACCTGAAGAACCTTTACGTTGACACAATACACTACCAGTGTGACGAATTTTTTCAACAACAGCTAACATCACACTTTTACTAGGAGCTGCTTTATTAAATTTTTGTTGATATTTTATTGACACTTGTTCTAAGCTTGGACCATCATTACGATCTTTTCTGTATGAACGAAAATAATGCTCTACCGAAAACACTTTTTCTTCCGTTGTTGAACCATTTTTAAATCAAATTTAACTGCAGCGTACTATTAATATATCAATTGACAATTAAGTCAAATATGACAAATCCATATTACTTAAACAACTCCGGATACCGTATTTAATGCCTATTACGTTGCTATTATGCTCCTCTGACGAACCGCCACTGGAAGAGATTAGGTTTAGTACAATAAATTACATTTTACGTGATGATAAAATAAATTAAATAGACATAACGATATCAATATAATCATAGATGATTTTCAACTATGATTATATACGCAAAACCTATTAAAGATCATAATTTTAATTTAATCTAGCCTCTGGAATAAATTAAAGATTATATAAACACAACACCTATCCAAGATAGGTCTTTAGGTCCGACCTAAGAGTCATATATAATAGAAGTTAGGTATGTAGGGGAGCGGCGGGTATTATCGTACGGAGGCTAATACCGTACAGTACTGTTTTGGCTAAAACGACAGAGCTTTCATCGTGTGTCCTTGACATCTGTGCTTAGTTAAAGAGAGAATTCACTGTGCGCAAGCTATCTAGTCAGTAGCATAACCGTTGTCGAAGTGAATGAGTGTAGAGTCATTTTACGACTTGCGATATAAGTTCCTGGGAATACACAATAAGCTGTAAGTAGATTTGAGGAAGTATTTTTGATTTTGTATCTATTTCATCATGAAGAAAAGGCTTTAAATTTAGATTACGTTATTTTTAAAGTTATTTCACACATTTTACGAGAGTTCCGAAATATTGAATTTGAAAACACTATTTCGGGTAATTTCGTACATTGTACGATATAACCCGCAGGACCAATTATGATCTAAATGTAGGTAATTAGAAATATTTTTTGCCAGTTAGAATTAATTTTGACTTTTGGTTGTACATAATTATTGTTAAACTATAAAGAAATTACATTAATATTTAATTTTTTATAGTTAGCTTTAAGGTATTAGGTACATTTGTCATTTTTTTTAGATGTCTCCAAAGAAAAGATACTCTTGGTCACCGCGAAAGATGAAAGCTGCTGTTAATGCTTTTCGAAATGGGGAAAAGCTAAGGACAACGGCAGCCCTCTATCATGTTCCTGTTATGACGTTATCAGATTATGTTAAAAGGGGCGATATAAACTTCTCTGTCAGAATGGGCAGAGCGCCAGTATTTTTTTCGGAACAAGAAGCCGAAATAAGGGATCAGATTTTGGTTCACGCTAAGTTATTTTATGGACTAACTCCAATATCATTAAGAGAAGCTGTTTTTGAGTACGCTGCAAGAAATATTATTAAAAACCCATTTAACAAAGAAAAAAAAACAAGCTGGCAAAGACTGGTTTTATGGTTTTCTCAAAAGAAATCTAGAAATAAGTATTAGGCTTCCCGAACCTACAAGTGTAAATAAACTTTTAGCATTCAACGCAATTGAGATTAACTTATTTTTTAATAATCTAAAAGATACATTGACAAAGTACAATTTTGCTCCACATCGAATGTTTAATGTTGATGAGACCGGTATCAATGTCGTTTAAAAGCCAGGTAAAATTCTGGCTCCAAAGGGAATGAAACAGATTGGTGCAGCTACAAGTTGGGAAATGGGGAAGAATATAACGATCTGCTGTTGTATAAGTGCTACAGGTCAGTACATACCTCCCATGATTATCTATCCGCGTATTCGTATGCACCCTTCACTGGAGCAAGGTGGTCCAAATGGATCTATCTATAAATGCACAAAATCTGGATGGATGAATGAGGAATTATTCTATATATGGTTAATTCATTTTGTACAACACGTGAAAGCAACCCCAGAAGATCCGGTCTTATTATTGTTGGACAACCATAGCAGTCACATATCGCTAAAAACTTATTACTGCTGCCGTAACAATGGAGTCGTTATGATTACCATACCCCCACACACATCACACCGAACACAACCCTTAGATTTAACTGTATTTGGTCCTCTTAAAATTGCCTTGCACAAAGAATGTGATTTACACCAGAATATGGAACTGGAAAAGGTAAAGATGGTGAGAAAGGAAAGCGAAAATGTAAAAGTAATAAACAGCACTCAACAATTATAACAGGTACGCCTATGAAGGGTTTATTAGAACAGCTGGAGGAAAAGAAAGCTGAAAAACAAAGAAAAGCAGAAACGAGAAGTGAGAAAAAAACAAAACCTGTAAACAAAAAAGTTAAGAAAGTTAATAAAAAAAGAAAACAAGAGAGCTCCTCATGATGAAGACATAATAATATGCGATGACGAAGAAGAATGCGATGAAAATTGGGAACATTTCGGAGACAAAAGGATTGATGACATTTGCGTTATATGCGGGGAATATGGGAAAAATAAGGAATTATGGTACATATGTATTATCTGTGGACAATGGGCGCACGCTTTATGCAGTGGTGAAGACTCTGCAGAAAATTACTGTTGTGGCTATTGTCAAAATTAATTTTTGTCAAATGTACGAAATTAACCGACTACTGTAAGATATTTCACTCAAGGTTCGAGTAATACCGTACCTGCATTGTTTGTGAAAATGGTCGAGTAGTTTTTTACATGTTAAATATATCTTTATAATGTGTTTGATAATAAAAGTAGATTAGAATATCAGCCCGAGACTTAATGAAAAACATTTCTGTGACATCTTAATTTCAAATTATCCTTTATTTAAGTTAGGTGTACGGTAATACCCGCCGCTCCCCTACATCCAAGATATCCAACATGTAATATGTTTTGTTTCATATATGGGCGATAAATTGGTTTTTATGCAAGATAACGCCAGAATGCATGCTGCACACTTTGTCAGAATTTACCTGGAAGAGGTTGGATTCAAAACTATGGAATATCCACCCCGTCGTACAGACCTAAATCCTATGGAATTTTTATTTTTTAGTTTATTTTAATTACTGTCAATTTATAATTTTCCCATTACATATATTTTTATCAAAGGAGTATTACCATTATAATAAAAAATATAATATACTATTTCTGTTTTCTACTTATGCATCTAATTTTTGGAGAAGATCTCTAATTAATAATTGTAAATATATTAAACAGTAATTACATAGTTATAAAGTATTTAAAGTAGAATAGTCAATATATTTCAATTTACATTGTTTCTTTTTTATTTTCCGACTTTATCGTAAGCATCCTACTTCATTGTGTAGATAACAATTCAGAACTTTTTTGATAATAGTGGTTAGATTTATTTTTGTCGTTTGGTTTTATGTACTTGTTTTTAAAGTAATAGGAACGTATTTCACCTTTTTATGATTCTTACTTTCATCAGCGAACAATAATTCCTTTGGGATTGTGGCGAAAGCTTATAAACCAGTTTTGTGTAACAACTAGTTTCTAATATTTTATATTTTTATATTTTTTGTACTTGCTGTCTTTTGGCCCCTACATTTTATTTTTATTTTATTGACTGCAGCTATTCAATTTCGTCTGTACATCTCCATCGTCACATGTTGATTCTCTTCTCATCATACATTCCCGGGCTTATAGCTTTTATGTTAGACTTATTTTCCAAATTTAGCATTTTTCTCATTTTCAGTTATGCTCGGGGCTAGATAGTATTATTCTAGACATTTCTCTTTTAGATTTTTATTTAAAATTCTGTTATTTCATTTGAAGCTATACAATTTTTTTCCAGAAATAAAAGTTTCATTTGACATATAAAAACAGCAAGACACGAAAATGAACAATCGCACAAGAGATGAATTGCGAAATTTATTAGGTACATATTTCTCTCTTGTGGCACTTGGTTCTGAATTTTAAACAAAAGACTTAAAATTACCAAATTACTTTTTAATTAATACTTGAGGATTTAATTTCCGTATCAAACTGGTAGACCGCAGTGTCTTATTAAAAATTCATTTAGATTTAACACAGCAGATAAAAAAAACAAATTTGCAGTTCAGATCTGAATAAATTTTTTGAAACGTTTGTTTAAATAAGGTTCGTTTTTATTTTGATCCTCTTTGAGGGGATTATAGTATTTAAGCACGTTTTGATTTTAAACCTAAATATAAGCCAAAAAGATTTTTGGGTCTTTTAATAGACTGGTTCATCTCTTTGATATGACAATTTTATTAACAGTATTTTAAAACTTAAACTTTTTAATATTAAAATAACAACATTTTAGTTTTTAATTAAAAATTATTTTAAAGTTTTTAAGAATATACGGAGATAAGTTTTGGTACCTGTAGTGCGAATACACATAGTTGCAAATGCTACTGCATTGTACTTGTTCAAAACACATTCTTTCCAAGAATAATTTGGCTGGCATTAAGTTTATTTTAATAATATTTAATTCATTCCTATCGAAATTACAAATGGAGCTTTGACTTGGGGCACAAGAGCTAATCTGAGTACTACGAGGAAAAACCTCTCCATTCAAAGAATAGTAGTGGGAACTTGCCCCACTACTGCAATAGAAGTGATTCTAAATTTTACCCAACTGCAGATTCAGCTAGAAAATCTAAGTGACAAAGCAATATACAGAATGATCAAAAAAGGAATTATCAGGGAAAACCTCGATCATTTCAATTCGATCAAACTTGGGAAATTCACCAAGATAATATGCCAAAGAAATTCAACTTTGTGAAGAAATTCATCACAAAGCTTAGTAATAAATCTGAATGGAATGAAGACACCATATAGAATTTAAACCAAAATACCATAAAGTGGTATACGGACGGTTCCAAGCTAGAAAAGGAACTGGAATAGGATATTTGCACCTAGAGCCAAGTACTATAAAGCTTGGGCACATATCTTTCAAGCAGAAGTCCGCGCCATCGAAAGATGTGCGGAATACATTATTGAAAGAAATCAACTAGGCTAGAAGAACACTGTCATCCTTCAATGGGTCTCAGGACACATAGGAATAGTAGGGAACTAAATAGCGGATAAGCTGGCAAAAACGGAGCCAAAACCCACATCTAGGACCAGATCCATCTTGTGGAATCAGCAGTAGCGCAATTTTAAGAAACCTAAGAAAATAAATGGAGAAGAAAAAATCCTAGTACTAGAATCAGCTGGGTGGACTGAGACTAGCTAAAATACTTCTGGGGAACTATGACCAGAAATGATCTTTCAGCTTCCTCAACCTGAGTAAAAAAGACTTTAACGGAAATATTAACCTGGTATTGTCGGTTAAGAAGTCACATAAAGAAACTAGGTTTAGAAGAAGAAGCAAGGTGCAAATTATTTGAGGAGGAGGACGAAACCACAATAGAAATACTCTCGGAATGCTCTGTCGAAATGTTGGCCGCCCTATCTCTTATATCCGCTTTTTAATTCCCGATATTCAGATATCTAATGTCTAGTCGGATCTAGTCTACAAACAAATATTTAAAATCTACTTCTTTTTTGAAATTAGTTTTGTTTTTGTTTATTTTTTATATATATCCGCTGACTAATATAAGTAACCATTCTTCTAAGCTTTATTTGGTTCTTGTAATCAGGGCTAGATCATATGCATAGCCTATTATTTGTGTTTTGTGCTATATTAAACTTAATTAAATAGTGATAAAAGAACATCTCTCTCTCTGACTCCCTTTCTGATCTCTATTTGCTGTGTAAATCCGTCTTGTGTTGCTCTTTTCCTTTGAGTTGTTCATTG
Source organism: Ophraella communa (assembly GCA_035357415.1). Classification (NCBI taxonomy): domain Eukaryota; kingdom Metazoa; phylum Arthropoda; class Insecta; order Coleoptera; family Chrysomelidae; genus Ophraella; species Ophraella communa. The sequence goes on along the minus strand of CM068983.1, from coordinate 14,618,393 downwards.
TCATGTTGTCATGTTTTGTTGGAAATAACAATAAGAGTTTGATGTTAAATAGGATCGTTTGGGGTAAAAAATCAGAAAAAATAAGAAACACACTATTATCAAAAAGCATCGGTAGATACTTACTGCTGCGAGATATGGCTACCCAAAGAAATGGTAAAGACTCTTGACAGATTTTACAGATTTATAATATCAATGAAACGAGACTAAATTATAAACTCTCGCCTTGGAAAACTTTCACCACAGCTCAAGAAACGTCAACCCCAGACTTTGAAGTGAACAAAGAAAGAATTACGTTGCTTGGTCTTCCAATGCATCAGGATCAAATAAGCTGTCTGTATAATTGGAAAATCCGTAAAACCTAAAGAGTTGTCTACCAGTATACTCTAGAGCACAGAAATCTGCATTGATGGACACTTATTTATTCGTTGCCGAATTTGTGTCTAGAGTAAAGCAACATTTAATATCTTCGAAGTTGTCGATTAAAGTGCTTAATGTATACTATATTTTATTTGCTTTATTTACTTTATTTGACACTTCTTGCTTTTCCTATTTTTATTCTGGCCAATGCGTCTTTAATAGCTTTGATTTTAATTTCGTCTGTTACATTATTTGTCACGTTTGTTTTTCATTATCTTTATTCAATATATTCAATAAGTTTTGTAGGTGCTAACGAAATTACAGAAATAGTTACAGACGAAAGACAAGTGGAAACGGATTCAAAAGTCATAGCAGACAGTTTTAACATTTATTTTTCAGAGGTTGGTAAATCTCTGGCGAATAAAATAAAGAAACCCAACACAGCTGCACCTGTCAGACGTATCCAGAACAACTCCTTTGTTTTACTATCAGTAACTAATGCTGAAATAAAAACTGTAATAAATTCACTTCCCAACCAAAAAGCTCCTGGAATAGATAAAATTACCACAGAGATAGTGAAGGGAAATATAGAAACTTTTACTCCCCTTTTAACCGATCTGATTAATGATATTTTTGATAGGGGTATTTTTCCAAATGAGTTAAAAAAAGCCCTAGTAACACCGATATTTAAAAAAGGAAGCAAAACAATAATGTCCAATTATAGGCCAATCAGTTTAATAACAACTTTCGCAAAAGTCGCAGAAAAAGCTTTAAATTGCCGTTTGAAAAATTACTTAAATAGATATAATATTATTTCCAATAAACAATTTGGTTTTCGAGATGGGCTCTCAACTAATGATGCTATCTCAGAGTTGTTAAAAAAAATTTATAATTCAGTGGACTCTAAAAAACCATGCCTCACCGTATTTTTGGACCTAGCCAAGGCCTTCGACACTGTTCATCACAAGCAGTTGTTGGATGCGTTGGGGGATGCTGGGATACGAGGAAAAACTCTAAAACTTTTCGAAAGTTATTTACAAAATAGAAATCAAAGAGTTAAAGTGAATGACGTTATCAGCGGCGAAAGACAAATAGAGACTGGAGTCCCTCAAGGAACTATTTTTGGTCCCACTTTATTTTATTTACTAATTTATGTAAACAGTCTATATAGTCTTCAAACCACGGGAGAAATTGTGAGCTTTGCTGATGACACAGCGATTTATTATGAAGCAGAGACATGGGAGGAACTGAAAATAAAAAGCGAGAAGGACTTAAACAAAATTGTCGATTGGTGTGCTCACAATAAACTCACTATAAACTATAGTAAATCCTTTGTATTACCCTTTTCAAGTTACAATAACAACTTACCTCAATATAATGATATATGCCTAACTTACAATAACCAGGAAATAAAATTAGAAATAAAAAGAGAAATTAAATATTTAGGTGTTACACTGGATAGCCATCTACGTTGGGATGCCCATATAAACAATTTAACAAATACCTTGAGACTTCTTCTATTTAAATTTAAATATCTAAAAAATATATTAAATGTTACACATCTCAGAATAATCTATTATACTTTAGTACAAAGTCGGTTGCAATACGCCATTATCTGTTGGGGTGCTACAACAAAAAACCACATAACTAAACTGGAAGTACTACAAAAGAGAATACTAAAAATAATACACAATAAAAAGGTTAGATTTCCAACAGATGAGTTATACCAGGAAGTGAAAATAATGGATCTAAGACAACTATACATATACTGTGTTATAATGTTAATCTACAAAAATAAAGAAATTTTGTTAAACATTACACATAGCTACAATACAAGAAGTAAGAATGAAGGAAAGGCCTATACTCACCTTGTTAACAAAACAATAGCGCAACGATTTTTCATTTATTTAAGTGCAAAAATTTATAACTATCTTCCGGAAATGTACAGAATATATATAAAAACAATTAATTCTACAACTTTATTTAAATCTATTATAAAAAAATTTATTATAAACTCTGATAGAAACACCCAAAGAGATCTAATTGATTAAAGTTTAAAAAGAAATCTTAACTTAACGTAAAATAACTCCAAGCCGCGTGATGAAAATGCTTTCAAAACTCCTCAAAAATAAAAAATCTTTAATGAAAAAGTATAAAACAAATATGAAATAGAAAAAAAAATTTTATTATTGTCTAGGTAAATTTTTATTTTAAGATGTATCCCTTATTAGCTATAGTTTATTGTAATTGTTATTTATGTCTAGATAAACTTTATTTTAATATGTATCTCTTTTAGTTATAGTAATTCGGCAGCCCATGTGCAACCATATGGTCATAAATGGGCACTATATTGCTACACTATAAGACATTCATGTGATATTTTTCTGATTGTATATTTTTGTCGAAATAAAGATTATTATTATTATTATTATTATTATTTATATTTGATTGTTCCCATTTATAATTTCATTCATTCCGTTTTTTGTCTTCTTCCCAGTCTTTTAAATTTATTTTAAAATTCTTTGTTATTACTTCCAAAACTTTCATTTAGTTCCCCAATTTTCTTCTAAATTAAATAAATAATTTATAACAAAATTTATTATGGTAAGATGATTTTGGCAAGGGTAAACATATTTAAAAGATTATTTATTTAATAGTACATTATTATTTAATGTATTCTATAATTTTTTTCTTAAAAATATAATTCATTGGCGAAAATACAATATTATGGAGATTAGTATCCCTACAGAAGTCGCGCCAATGAAGTTCCGTATTCATGTTGTCAGTGACACTGATAAGTGTAATTCCGTTATCTCCCCTTACACAACAACCGAGCCGTTTTATCATTGGTAAATGATAATTAATCAGAAATTATGGTTAGAAGCTAAGAGATTAATTAAAATTTTATTCAGGGGCCATAGAAATAATCTCCATGGCGACGTTTACATTTTAAGAGAAAGAGATATAATATATCTTTGAACTCGATTATTTGATATTTTTATATATTTTGAAGACCATCTTTCTATAAAAAATAGGTCGAAGTTAATTAATTGTCGATTTATTGTAATTTTTTATTTAAAAAGATTATCTGAAGTAAGATCTGTATTAGAATGTTCAAAGACATAAATTAGACTACAGGTAGCATAACAGTAGATGCACTTATACATTTGAAATCTCCGAATCAGATCCATATAAAAGTGTATAATCAAGAATGCGCCAAGGAAAAAAAGTGAGTTATTATTGTCGAGTTCCATTAATATAGAAAAGCAAAGCTTCGAGGTCTTTAATAGATCAGAGAGCGTAATGCTGTGGCTTATTTAGAATTGTTTTCACTGCTGGCATTATATTTTTTCACTATGAGTTTCTAAAACTAATAAAAATTTTTGAAGGGTCACTCCCGTTTCACATGACAATGAAAAGGCAACAATTACTTATCCAATAATTTTTGTTTTGATGTCTATTAAATAAGTAAGCAAACTATTTTTTCATTTTTTCTTTGCATCAGTTAACCTCACATTCTGTGCAATGGATTGCACTCTCTAAATTTTTCTACCTTGGTTAAAAATGAACAACTTTACTACCTCAACCAAAGTCAATAAAGTTAGGTTAGAGGCTAGCAGTGAAAAAAAAACTATTTTGTATTCGTGTAAAGCCTCATTTGAAAGAATAAAAAATCATTACTAAAAAAGTACTTTGTGCGAATTTCATCAAGTCAATCATTTGTATCCAAAATAAAAATAAGAATAAAGAGCAATGGTAAAACACTCTAGTGTTGACTGGTGTGTACGAAATCTAAAATAAAAGATTGCTTATTGAGGTATAAAATATTGTGTCACAAGGGAGGATATTAGCTCAGTATTTTATTTCTTCTTTATATAAATAAATCTCCGCAACGTATTATAAGAATGATTCTTTATCTTTATTTTGACTCACTTTCTATTAACGAAAAACATCATGTGAAAATAGTCGGAGAAAATAAGCGTCTTTTGACAAATTTTGACGTTTCCTTTTAATTTTTGAAATAAAATTGTGAGCAAATATGCTTTAAATTCCAATAATTTAGTGAAGTAATAACTCTCTGTAATGTGTAGTAATTCTAGAGATATTTATTACATAACCAAATCCACATCGACCTTGTCCAAACACGGTCATTTTATTACATTTATGATAAATTCCTTTTTTATGTCACAAAATTCTCATTTTTGGTCTTTGTTTTTGATTCACATAATTCTTCAATCATGGTTCGTGTTATATTACAGTACTAATATGGAATTTAAAAACAAAATCTGTCTTTTTAGTAAGTATTACTAATTTCTTAACTATTCAATAATTCTAATGTTTAATTATCTATTCTATTTATAATACAAATCAACATATCTTTATAAAATTTAGGGAAATTTAGGGAAAAACTCTACTAAACTGGTTTTTCTAACTATGTTTAAAGTACGAATTGCCTAGTTTTGTATGAACTCTTCTGAAATTGATTGTAGTATCCTTTATTTTGTGGAAGTCCATCTTACTAAGTAGATAAAAATAATCTAATTATAACAAATTCAGATAAGGGTAACTCAACAGTAATTATAAATTTAAAATGAATGATTTCATAATGCCAAGTCAAAATTCTAAAAAACGATTCCACTCAAAAATTTTCTTACCAAATAAGAGAACATGTAAATGATACAAATTACCTATTTAGCGATTTTGATAAAAAAATAGCTAGTACATAAAAATCCTCAATGTCCAGAATTATATGAAACAATTAAATTACATAAAGTCAAAACCAATTAGACCTGTGGTTTCGTATGTTAACACTACTAATATTAAAGTAGCAAAAAAATTAAAAACTATTATGAGCAATTATGGTTACACATCTAAATATTAATATATTAATTTTTCTTTAGAAAATAATTCAATTAATTTTCTAGATATTTAAGAATTAAATAAGTTAATAATTCATTAAACTATTCAATATATAGATAAAGATTTCCAATACATTTGATAAATAAATTAATTAATAAGAAATAATAAAAAATGTCAATAGTACTATTTCCAATGCAATTTCAAAAATAATATCTTCGGCAACTTGGTCTAACCTTAACTACTTAATCAACATCAGGTACCTAGCTACAAACAGACAAAATGTAACTTTAATATGTCAATCTGACGATGCCAGTTTTTAGCGAAACAGCTGTCATTGAGTTTAAAAAAGCAATTTTTTAAATAAATTGTGGAAGATTTTTTTTCTTAGTAATATCTTTTCTATTAATATCTTTTTATACACTTTTTTATACCCTTTTTTGAATGATTGAATAGTATTTATTAATTAAGTAGCAACCTTATTATAAGCAGTCAATTCTAGTATAATTTAGTGTAGGTACGCCTCTGCATTTTTAATAAAGACACATGGGCATTGTAACTAGCGTAACGTATATCTTGTATCAAATTAAACCATGAGGGGGGTGTAATTATAAACAATAGAGAATCCCTTGACGTTTTTATAGAAGTTATAGGGAATGCAGCACCTGGTTCCTGTCGGAAATTGCATACCGGTCTTCCAAAACACTATTTCCTCCTTAATGTACCGTATACTGTTTCAAGCTAGTGTTCGCGCGAAATTTTTAGCAAATTCCAACGTTTTCTAAATGTTTGTTTTTATACAAAGTGTTTTCAATGCTGCAGGTACGTTGTAATAAAGTGAATTTCTTACTCAACGATTTAATTATTATTCTCTTAATTAAATCTTAAATAATTTCAGCAAATCGTTTATATAAATTCAAAGTTATTTTTATCAAAACTTGAAATTATTCAAATGAAAAAGCACGAAGGTAAGTTTAATAAAAAAATTTTAAAACAACTATTTGTATTTATCTATCAAAAAGTAAACAAAATAATAATAATTTGATTTACAGAAAACCGTATAAAATTCAATTCATCCTATAAGAAATTGAGATTATAAAATAAATAGGTACATCTAATGGCTCTCCATTACATTTGATAAATTAATTCATTCATTAAAAAGAAAGAACAGAAATTGTCACCACAACTAACATTTCCTCATATTTCTATATTGTGAAAACATTTTTGATACAATTTCGAAAATAAAACCTTAGTAATATACATTCAGATTACAATTTTGCAAAACACGTACTTTAACACATAAACTAACTCAAGAACCAATGAAATTCAAATATTACTAGCTTTTAACCGCAACTTCGTCCGCATAGAAGATTTCTTGGATGGTGCCTCTAGCTTTAGCCGTTTGAGCTTTAGTCATAAGGCGATTTTACATGGAGACAGTAGCTAAAGCAAGTTAGTAAAGCCAAGTACTAAATTTGCTGCATTTGCCAGCTGCATTTACACAATGCTGCTAAGTTCTAAAGCTATTTCCTGTTGCTAAATACGATAAAGTCATTTCTAATTTTATTCTAATAGGTATAGCCCCTCTCAGACTTGGTTATAAAAGGACCAACCATACTTAGTAGTTTGTCAAATTGTTCCTTGGATATTCTCATGCAGTTCCTATATTCCTCTAGGTCTTCAGTAGCCAGTTCCTTTAGCAACATGCAAGAAAACCCATGAGTATTTCTTCGAACTAGCCATTTTCTGACCCATATGCGCTTAGTTTTGTTCTGTTCACGTTCTATTACGTTAATAATTTCTTCACATAGCAAAACAATACACTCATTCACAACAGATCTAAAACGCTTTCGATCAATCGGCGCCATTTTCATTTATCTACTAAACAGTTCGAGCTAAAATGCTGTGTGAACTAAATGGAAAGAAAATAAATTTTAGTAACTGGCTTTAGTAACTTGCTTTAGTTCCTGTCCCCATGTAAATTCGCCTATATACCAACAATCAGTCAATCAGTAAGTGAATCAATTTGGAATTTTATATATATATAATACATTACAGATTAATAGCTCCCAAAAAAATCCACTACTCCCAAGTACCTTCCCAATTACTATGCAATGCAGTTGATGATGCTGACGCATCTGAAGGGGTTTCATGCAAACTTTTATCCCTATTTTACCCACTGATGAATGTACCCATCAAATGTATATACCCTACAAAAATGGTGTCTCTACCTTCAGCCGTTTGGGCCCTAGTCGTATGTCAAACAATACTTAAATTTTCTTGAAGAACTTGCAATAAAGAGACAATTTAAAGTTGTTAAATCTCCATTATTCTCTTCTATTCTCTACCATTAAATTATCAGTTTATTCCTGTAGATGTGTTTTTGGAGGCCCCAGTGATCGGTTGAATCCAGGAACCTTTTGGCTGTATTGTTGATTGGGAAGCTAACAAATTCTGTTGAAATTCTACATCCTTCTATATTGTCTAATCTCTTTCTGAGTAATAAATCGGATTGTGACTTAATTAGGTTAGTCACCGGTGTTTTTGATAAACATATGAAGGTTTAAGGATCCACCTTTATGAACCGAGCAGCCTCTCTAGCCAGAAAGTCAGCGATGTGGTCATATTCTGAGATAGAGAGTGTGCCTTCGTCCAGCCTACTGTAACTTTTCGCAGCTAGGACTTGTTGGCATTCTAGCACTGTCCCCGAAGTTATTTTAAAACATTCAGATTTAGAATATTATCTATTATACCGTTTTCGTTATTTGGCTTATCTCAAAAATCATTAAATTAAATTAATCTGATTGGAGAACTACCCACTGACAAACAAAACAACTGACAAAATACATAATACAAATTACGGTGAAATCAAATTTGAAGTTTAGGTTGTTGTTTTCACTGTATTGTCTTTGAAAATACTGGGTTAACAATTGTACCTCTACTTCCTTTAACTAGTAAAATGGTTATTTCAAAATCAATGGAGGGATCTTGGCTTTTGTTTAAGTTCGCTATACCTGTTTATTGTCATAAAATAGATAGAGAAAATAAACTAAGGGTGTTTTCACAACACTGGCCTTCTGATTTCGGGCGTAATGAAAAACTATATATAAAATCTATTTTATAAAGTCACAAAAACTGTATTCTCACAACAATAAGAACTTTTACACCAACAAATAAAGAAAGCACTATGACAACAATACAAAACAATACTATTGTTTGCCTACAGCCGCCATATTGAATAATTTTTGACAGGTCGTTGGAAAGCGTATTATCGAGTTAGGTTAGGTTAGGTTAGGTTAGGTTAGGTTAGGTTAGGTTAGGTTAGGTTAGGTTAGGTTAGGTTAGGTTAGGTTAGGTTAGGTTAGGTTAGGTTAGGTTAAAGTTAGGTTAGGTTACAAATAAATTAAGGTATATTAGGTAATAATAAGTGATGTTGTGAATATAAACTTGAGAATAAATCAGACTAAGACCTATATAGAAAGAGGTATAATATTACAAATATTATTCTTATAAAAAATAATTAAATTTTTTCAACTTTAATCAACTATCAAAACTTACTTAAAGTGGTGGTTAAAACTCTCTGGATTCAGTGAATGTAAAATGTACCTGCAACAAATTTAGTTATTAAAAATATTGTAAAGAAATTTTGATGTTATTATTAGATATAGGCGAATTAATTATTGATCATTCTAGAGAAAGAGGTTGCGAGCAAAGTAAGGGTATCGATTATTTTTTGAGATTATGCACAAATACTTTTTTATGTTGAGTTCACGTTAAAAGGAAAACACTTGAAAAAAGGCTCTGGGAGTATTTGTACTGGAATGCTACGGTTTACTTAACAACGAAACAATTTACAACCTTTACTGAGAGCCGTATTAGTACAGGTAGTAAGCCAAGATGAAATATCTTGGAATGTACTTTGCCCATGAAGAAAAAGGGGAGCTGGGGATTCTGTAAAGGAAATGCTAATCTGCGAGCTATGAGTTTTTTACTGGCGACTTGCTGTGAAGTACATTAGTTGGACAATAGCTTAAGGGACGTCAAAAGTATACAGTGCGGTTTATTTGTATGGAGTAAAATCAATTTAGGGGTTATTATGTACAACGTAAAAAAACAGGTCAGTTTTATTCGTAAATTAACAACTTACAGTATGAAAATATTATTCCCCTCCCAGCATCCATTCTGAATTGTAAGCACCCCTCAAAAATTTTGAATAACAAAGTGGATCATGTGGCACCTTGTTGGAAAGAGTCCTCTGTTCAGCAATATAACGCCGGCCATTCGATCGTTCCTGTTCTTCCAATCCACTTATTGAGAAACACCCCGTTTAAATAATTTCTAACTCTATGTGCAATATGCGGTGGAGCTCCGTCTTGTTGATAGTAAATAGATCGATTTTATCTTATTTGAATGATTAACACGAGGAAAAAGTGTTTTTAACGTAGGCACTAAAAAGTTAATCAAAGAATCTAAATAAACCTCACCATTACTTGTGTCCTCAAAATATAAGGGCCAATAATTTTATTCTGAGTCTCACACATACATCCAGTGAGGATTTTCTCTGCTCCAATATCTACAGTTTCGTTTGTGAAAAAAACTATTTTGTTTATGAAATGCAAATCTGCGTTCATTCTGTCCATCATCAATTCATAGAATTCCTGCCTTCTATCAGGATCATCTTCATTTAACTCCTGAATCAATTGAACTTTGTAAGGGTGGTATTTTCTTTATGAAAAACTCTTTAAATAGATTATTTACTTACATTATTGTAGGCGGCAAGTTCTCGAGTTGTCTTGTACTGATTTTCCTTAATTTATACAACATTTAAGAATTTTTCATCAGTAAATTGAACATTTCTACCTGATTATGAGTAATAAAAAACTCTTCGTTTCAACGCAACTTCCAAGTTTATTTGAGAAATTATGTTTTAAATTACAATGACGGCCGTTTCGCTAAATAGCATCGTCAGATTGACATTTAAGTTACATTTTGTTTGTTTGTAGCTAGGTACCTGATGTTGTTTAGGTAGTATTAAGGCTAGACCAAGTATGGAAGTAATAAAGAGAAAACAATATTAAAGCCTAGATGTTAATAGCCCTAAGGGATTATCCTGGATGTACAGTTTCACGAAACTTTTTTTCAATTAAGCCAACTGCAGACTGCGAAACGTGTTGATCAGGGTATTTATAATTAAAAATTTCATAAACCTTCTTTTAAGTTCTTATTTTACTACCACAACCAATCATAATTAAAATGTCTATTCTTTGAGTCTCGAACAAATAAGCCATAATTTACTACTTGCACAAATAGTATACTGACGTCTTTTTAGTAACTTTAAATACCTAAATGACAGCTGCATACTAGATTCATATCCAGTGTTTATTTGGCTTTAACTTCAAAGATTTTTTCCTGATATTTAGCTGCACATACTTGAGTTTTTCTGTTTGCAAAAATTAATATTCTCAGTTATAATTACACCAATTTAAAAAACAGAGGACTAACTTCCCTGTCCAACAAGTTGCCACACGAACCCCTTTGTTGATTAAATTTTTCAAGGGAGTGCTTGTACTTAGAGGGGGAATATTTTCATATTGTGAATTGTTAATTTAAGATTAAATATATTATATTAAATTATATTAAATACTTCAGTTTTTTTTCGAATTTTCTTCAACCGTTATGTCAATTTCCTTTTTTGCTCATTAAGTGCCATGATCAAATAACTAAGTTAACTAACTTACTCAAGACAACTAATTTAATTAATGATGATTTTTTTATTTTCTTATTCGGCTTTCAGGTAAACAGTAGATATTATGAACATTTAACAGTTGCAACCTAAAAATACTTTCATTTTATAAAGTGGTTTCAAAAAAGTTTTTGTTGAAATACTACAACCTCCTTTTACTTTTTTTATTGAAAGAAATCTTCGCTTTACACGACCGTTTTACGCACCTCCAATACGTTTCTCCCGATTTTAGTAACTTATCTTGAGAAAAAATAAATCTGTTCACTTTGAGCAAAATTTTACCACGACTACTTACTAACGTTGAAATTTCCATATTCACTCTTCACTATTCTCATAAAACCGTAATTATATCTAATATCTGGTACCTGCGATAATATTTCTGGCAGCGTCCAAAACAAGGGTACTTTTAAGCGTCTTAAGGTACTTTAGCGTCGAAAACATGCCCGCCCTGCAGCTGTCACACTGCCTTGAATGAACACAAGTGGTGATCGACTACCATAGGCAAACCCCCCAACCATTACTCCAACTGTACTGTGTATATGTCTTTCAAGAACACACCCGATATCTCGTTCTCCACGGCGGCGTCTTAATTTTCTACGGCCATCGTGCATGCTTAAACAAAATCGCGATTTATCGCTGAATGCTACATTATGCTATTCTTTCACCCATTGCTGCCGTTCTCTGCACCAATTCAAAAGTTGATGGCAATGGTCCTGGGTCGAAGGTAGCACTAGTCGTGGGCAGTATACAAATAGTCCAAAGGCTCGAATGCGACGGTAGAGTGTACGCATAGTAACAGGTCTACCTTCCAATGTCACTGAGTATCTACAGTTCCTTAAATAATTCATAAAGTCAATATCAGAATCAACATAGATTTGGAATTATTAGTAGCAAATTATAACTCTAATCATTTACATTACTCGAGCTAACATCCATATTCTAGCCAAGAGGCTGTAATTGATTCGACACCCAGAAAACAACCTTGGCACTCAGCTCAATTGAAATACTAAATTTCTTCCGTCGATATGCAATATTTAAGGTGACAGTAGTAAACATTTGTTTAAGTTTTATTTAAATTAACATTTATTAACAAAATAATTTATCATTTAATAAAAAGTGGTACTGTTTCAAAATTTCTTGACTAAACTAAAATAAAAAGATTTTTAATTTGTTTTTTAAAAAGCGTTCTTGTAATTCTTAACAGAAGAAAATGCCATGAAAATGTTGGTGTTAACATTGGCAAAAGAGGATTTAAAACTTTTTAATTATGTAGTACAATACGTATGCCTAAACTATATAAATGCAATTAAATTGCACAGGCATGGAAATATGGAAATGAGTTGTTTTTACGATTAAGCTACACGTAGAAGAGTTTTACAAAAACGAATTTAACAAATAAAATATTATAAATCAAGTTTATTAATCTAGTTAGTTTAACTTGGCAAACAAACGTAGGAGTTTATTGTTTGTTGCATAATATATTTTGCTGTATTTTAGATATTTAATTTAAACAGTAAAATATTCTCCAACTATGAATTAATTTAGAGGCTTTAAATTAGAATGAAGTGTAGGAGGTATTTAAGTTTTTCTTTAAATATGTAGAGTTATTACTGTTAAATTAAGCGAGTTAATTCATTGTGTATTTTATTGTAAATGTAACGACATTCATAAGAAGTCTTTGCGGAGTTCAGTAATACAAAAACTGGTACAAGGACTCTTAATGTAAAATAAGATATTTTATTTTAACAAATAATTGTTAGCTAAATATTACCTCGACTAGCTATCGCTAAATTGAATTGTTTTAAGTGTACAGGATGTGTCCTACATTTTTTTTATTTTTAAAATGTTAAACGAAGGTTATTTTATTGTAATTAAAAAAAGAAAGAAATTACAGCTTACAATATAAGTGATACACAATTATGTTTTTTCAACAGGTATAAAAGTGGACGTAAAAAGAACCTAGTTTATAGAGAACTCCATCATTATATTAGTATTATCAGCGTTTTGTACATTGCAGTCTTTTGCACTTTGAAATTTCAGGAGCGTTCAAAGTGATGTTCAATTAGCATGATGTGTTTTGGCCTTTTTGTGTAATGCGAATATTAAACTATGACATTGCAAGACCACTTTCATTATTCGTAAACCTCGTTAATCAGTTTAAATAATCTAATAAGTATCTACTCTCCTTTAGCTTTTAGTAATTCTGTCGATATTTTACTCCTTCAGGAAATTTTACTTTAAAAGAGTAATAACGTAGTTCAGCAAAATCAAGTAGTTTTTTTGAGAAAATGAATTGCCATGAAAACATTTAAAAGTTATCCGTAAAAAGAATAAACAACTATTTTTCTTATTCTTAACTTCCACGTTTTATTGAAAAATTAGCTTTTTAATTAAATACTTTTAAATTATATTTAGTTTGTTTAAAGTAACTACCTGATGTTGATTAAGTAGTGTTTAGACTAGACCAAGTATGGAAGTAATAAGACATAGTAATATTAAAGTCTAGATATTATTAGCCCTAAGGGCTTTACAAAAACTGAATTTATTTGTGTTAAACAAAACTGTGAACTATCAGTATAGTAGTACAGAACCAACATAACTCTAAAATAGGCAACGTTGCTAATACTTATTACAACTTATGAGCTGCTAGATATTTATCTTTCAGATACTATAACAGGAACATCTTCTATCAGACACTTTTATCTAGAAGACATTTTATCTACGAGATTGTTATCTAAAACTCACTGACTGAAAATAAAAAAAATATGTTTAAAATACTTCTTTTCCATAAATGGATAAAGCTAGGAGGATATATATATAAACTTAATGATAAAGCAATGTTCATAGAAAGTCTAAAAGCTGAACAGAAAAGGTGCTACATAAATATTTATCAATCTGGAACCATTCTTAGGGGTAGCACATAGCATAGCCAGAGGAAAAAAATCGAACAGGGTAGATCGGAAAAGACGTTCTTAGTGGTACCAGCTTGCTGATTTAATGCACTTAAAAGCTTTATCAGACGGTTTCTAAAAAGAGGTCTTAAAAGCTGCTAACTATGAGCCATGAATTGTGATGTCTACTGACTGGAAAAAGTCGCCTTAACAGCCATATCAAATTTATTTGACTGACAGAAAGTGCAGATTCTGTGAGGTTGAAGAAATAGCTGAGCATATTTTGGGCAACTGCAGAGAGCTAGAGAGATCAATAAATTTGATCCACATTTCATGTTGCACTTTGTCGACCACTAACCTAACCTACACCATTTGAGAGATAAATTAATTTTTTTTTATTCTTTTTTTTTAAAAAATTTTTAAATGACAATGAATTTTACCTTTATTTCTTGAAATTTAATTCCCAAAACTAAAAGAAAAAATAAAGTGAGTATTGATTAAATCCTGGTATAACTTTTGAAGACAACAAAAATATTTCTCTTATGTACCATAATTTCTAACATTTCAATGAAAAATAAAGCGGAAGTGTTGCAAGAATTTACCAAAGTGTAAGACGCGTCCGGAGATTTTGTAGAGTTTTCAATTTTAAAGTGGTTTCTAAGTTTATGTTCAAAGGCGTTCCCAATAACACTTCATTTACTACTTAAAAAGTTCCAAACTACTTGAACCGAAAGCCAAGATCTTATTAATTAAAGTGCATAACCTAGCATTGAAGTAAGTACACTCCCCAGCAAAAAAACCGGCCACTACAAACTGGCCCCAATTTTAAAGTTGGCTTCCTCGCTAACCGCTTAATTGATTTTAATGTTGTTTTTTAATTTTATATTGACTTCTTATTATTAAGGATGTTTTTCAGAAATTTTTATTCAGATTTGAATTTGAGCATATTCGGGGTGCAACAATGAGACGAAGTTTATTTCCCGAAATTTGTAACACACTGTGGGGCGCAACAGCTATAGTAGGTGTTGTCAACTGGAATCACAATGAAATCTGATCTTTTCTGAACATTTTGTTTTTTTATTCACGATAGTATCTCTGCTTTTACTGGAGATACACTTTTTTAAAGCGAGCTCCTCGGACGAAGCTGTGAAAACACAGAAATTATCATCAAAATGTAAATTTAATTACAATTGTAACAAAAACATGGATATTTAAAAAAATAATAAAGACATTTTAAGAGGCTAATATCTAGTGTGTCTCCCTGCGCCAAAATCACTGCATTCAGTAGATGTTGCATCGAATCAATCAAGGTTTGTAATAAATTCTTGTGGAATGGCATCAAATTGTGTCTGTAAGTGCATTTAGCAAATCACGAAGGATATCGGGTTAAGCAGGTCGGCGATGAATGCGTCTTTGAAATTGGTTTCAGAGATAATCAATTGGATTAACATCAGGACTGCAAGCTGGTCACACAATTCATGCAATATCCACTTGGTTTAACTACTACGTTAACTACTCGTGTCACTTGCGGTCGTGCATTATCGTTCATTAATACGAAGCCATCGCCGATAAAATGAGAGTACAGAGAGTACAGAGAGGGAACTACAGCGTTCTGGATAATATCTTCGATATATCGATGGCTATAAAGGTGCTCGCTCTCGATCATCAGGCTATCGTAGGCAAAATCTCGACTCATCCAGGACTGTAGTCCATTGCGCAATCCCCCAATTTACATGTAGACGCTCAAATTGAAGACGTGCTCTTCGATGTCTTGGAAGCAGTTGGGGTCCTGTGGCAGGCCTCCTTGAAGATAGGTCGTTTTCTTTAAGTCTTCGTCAGATTGTGCTCTCACTGACTTCAATCTTACGCAAGGTTTGTAGATGTTAATTCTGAACAGCTGTAGTTCTACGATTTCGTAAAGCATTCAGGACATTAAGGCGGTCGTCAATTGCACTTGTCTTCCGTTTTCTTCCGAAACCCACTCGCCTGTTGAAATTTCTCGTTACCATATACCGATTCCAGGCATCCTGGATTGTTGTTCGAGGTATACCAAGGGTATCGGACACATTGGCTTCGCCTATCCTCAATTAAGGTCACAATACGAGCAAACTCCATCACTGATATAGGCATTTTTTGGTTTTATGTAAAACCGTTGACAAGCTCTTAATGTTACTGTCAGTGTCAATCAATGTTAATGTCAATCCGTTTCCATGTATGCTGCCTTCTATGTTTACACGTCAAAATGTTTACCTGCGAACACTTTTTACCCGCGGACACTTTTTTCGAGGCGTTCGCTATAAAAAAGTGTATCTCCAGTAAAAACAGAGATGTCGTGATTAAAAGAACGAAATCTTCAGAAAAGATCAGGCTTCATTGTGATTCCAGTTAACAACAGCTAATATAGCTCACTGACTGCACTCCACAGGTTGTTACTTATTTCGGGATATATAGTTCGTCTCATTGTTGTATATGCTCAAATTCAAATATGAATAACAATTTCTGACATAGCATCGTTACAGAATTTTGAAAAAATACATCAAAATCAAATGAGCATAATTCGGGAGGAGGCAAACTTTAAAATTGAGGCCAGTTTGTAGTGGCCGGTTTTTTTGCCGGGGAGTGAATATAAATAGTGTAAAATAAAAAAAGAAACAACAAAATACTTAATAAAAGAAACCAACTTTGGGCAAGCAGCTTTCTCTAAACAAGTATTATTTAATAAAGAAATTGAGATCATAAAACAAATAGCTACATCTAATGGCTATCCAATACATTTAATAAATTAATTAATTGATAAGAAAAAACAGAAAATGTCACTACAACTAATATTCCCTCAACAAACTAAAGATATTAAAAGTTATTAAAGTATTACATATTGTGGAAATATTTCTAATACAATTTCAAAAATAATATCTTCGGCAACATCTGCATTAATTTCATTCAAATCACACAATAAAGTTGGTACAAAATTGTTAAATGTAAAAACAAAATTACCTAAATTAAAAAGATCTGGTGTTTACAAAATTATTTGTCCAAAATGTAATGCTGTATATGTAGGTCAAACACAAAGAAATTTTGAAATAACATTCAATGAACACTTAAGAGCATAAAGATTACAACAACCAGATATGTCAAACTATGCAAAACACGTTTTTGAACATCCACACTCACTCATACACACCAATGACATTCATATACTACACATTTGTGATAAAAAACAAAATTTAGATTTTGAACTTGAAAATAAAAGACATCTAGCAGATCAACAGTTTAAAGTAGTTAATGAACAAATAAATATTGGAAGTTCTTCACTATTAAACTGTTTAATTTGATTAAGTCTTCATTTTATACATAGATAAGATGACATTTTCCTGGTTTTTCTAGATGATTGCACAGTTATACTGATCTTAGAGGGAATTACATCCAGGATAATCCCTTAGGGCTAATAACATCTAGGCTTTAATATTTTTGTGTCTTATTACTTCCTTACTTGGTCTAGCCTTAACTACTTATCAACATCAAGTACCTAGCTACAAACAAAATGTAACTTCAATATGTCAATCTGACGATGCTAGTTAGCGAAACAGCTGTAATTGACTTTTAAAACGTATTTTTTGAATAAATAGTGAAAGTTTAGTTTAACCGTTCAGTTATTTATTGTTCTTAGTAAGATGAACTTCCACAAAGTAAAGGGTACCACAATCAATTTCATTGAAAAAAAAATAAACTTAAGTTGACAAAAAATATTTAATGTAAAAGATTAAACATAATAAGAATTGAAAATATTAAACAATTCGCAGTTTGGCAGAATATTTAAAAAATATATAAACAGAATTTACAAAATAATATATTAAGATTTTTTACCGATGGGTGTAGTAAAATTATTAGTCAGACGAGTTAAAAATAATGGTTCAAAGAAAAATACAAAGTCGATCCCACAATGTTAAACAATAGATTCGAAAGGTAGCAACTAGTTTTGGTTTAATTAGGCCATCATCAGGCTGTAAAATACAATACAATGCAAATTGAAAGAGCAGACAATAAATAAAGTGATAATAAGTTAAGTCAAGTCTACAAAAACTTATTTTATACCTAAATAAAATATCAAAAATTAAACAAACTTTAAAAATATGTTAAAACGTTATAAATTTCCAAAGAAGTTATTTTACGAGATAATAATCAAATTTAAAAAAAAATGATGAAACAAGTAAAATTAGAAAGAGAAGACAAATTCAATATTAAATCAGCGTTAAAATTAGTTAATACAATAATAAAAAAGCTGGCAACTTACATAATTTAATTTAAGAGATGTCAATTTAAAGAATCAAGCATCATATTTATTACTTGATTAAACAAAGCAGTGCAATAAGTAAAATCTATTATTGACAATATCATAAGTAAAAAATAATTTATCTTACGAAAACTCTCGCGAAAACTTTTATAAGAACATGCAAGAAATTTGAAATATTACAAAAATTAAGTTAAATGAACCCTTCACGGAATTCTTCGGTGACCGAACCACTACCATAATTAAATTGTTTTTTATGGGGTTTTATCGCCATACTAAATACTGAGTTCAAAGACACATTTAAGTTGAGGTAATACACGTCAAAATTATATCAACATGCTTTGATAAACCATTCTTGCAAATAATGATCTGTCTGTGTTTTTTACCAAAACTTTTTTTGGCAGTAATGAATCTAGAAGCTACATAATTAATATTTCTTTGCCTTATCATTTTGAGCTCTTGTACTGTATGGATGAAAGTAATTAATTTTATTTTACCCGTATAGACATACCCAAGAATCTTTTTACAATATATCTGTCATAAATCACATAAGTTAGATTCAATTTAAATTTTTTATGTATGGTAGGTTTTTCTTTTTAAATAAATGGTATTTAAGATTTTTGTACTACTTCATTTTTTAAATAATGATGATTGAACCCTTAGATATAATAATTTCTTGAATACAACTAATTCCAATTTTTAAACAGCGGATAATAAAAAATCATTCTAAAACGGTTAAAATCCGTAATTTTAAATCCGCAAACAGATGTGGCGAACAAACTTCGTTATAGGCATGAATTGTTTGACCAACTTATGAAATTACCATTTATATATTTGCTACTTTTTCACCACTGGTTGGAATATTAAACCTGAATTTCATAGAATATTTCAACGACGAAATTTAATTCGGTTAATTCCATTTAAAAAATTAAATATACATGAATTTCTTAGTCTGGTGTACAAGAATAACAGGTGCAGAATACTATTAAAGAGTAGAACAGATTAATAATTATATTAATATAAACTCGACACAAACAGTATCGCATAATTTTCAAAAATTAAATTATTGTGTAAAGAAAAAATCATATTTTTAAGAATATTTTAAAATGAGTGTATGGTATCCTTAAGATGTATAAAAGCTCATAATATTCACAGTTTAAATCGCCTTTTTGCTGAAAAAACAAAATCCTCTTTGTATTATTTACATTTTAAAATTTCTTGTGTGCAATACGTTTGTTTAATTTTTCATATTTGGAAGTGTCTAGAAACATTTTAAATAAAAATGAGTAATTAAACCCCAGAACAAGCTGCTCAAATCGTGGCTTTAGTTGAAGATGTACGATCTCAGCTGACGTTATGGGAATTAACAAATCCAGCGTTTCTAGAGTCTTAAGAAGGTTTAGAGAAATTGGAAGTTATAATAGAAGACCAGTTCCAGGACGTCCCAGGTGTACTAATCCTGCAGATAACTGTTATTTAAGAATTCAGACTTTGCAAACTTGTCATGTTACAGCCAGGCAACTTCCTATCATTTCCCAAAAAAATGAAAAGATAATAATAAAAACTTTATTCATAAATCACTTGTGCAATCACTTTTTGTGACGGGTGTATATAAATAAATTGGACGGCTTATTCCAATCCTGTGTATTTTGCAATATCTAATACTCTTATTCTTACAACTATTTGTTGTAATAAATTGTGCATCTAGTAACCTTTAATGCAAAAAAGGAAAGAACCATTAGAAAAGTGGAATACTGCGATTCGAAATTTATAGAAGTTATTACCGTTGAATATTTTTTTAAACAAATAACTTCTAAGTCATTATTATTCCGGTTAAAGATATAGATGTGTCCATTTACGACATTTTTGATCATTCTAATTAATAGTTTGGAGTTAACTATATCATTAAAGAATATACAGTGTGGAACAAGTATTTCTAGTGCCCTTGTTTAACAATAATGTTTTTTATACAGGGTGTGTCATGTGACCAAGTTAAATACCAATTTTGGTTTTTCAAATACAAAACCCTATGTATTATTTAATTTTTGGATTATTTAGATCATTCTAAATCCAGCTTTTGATGTTTCGGAAATATTAAAGGTTTTAAAATGTATTGCAAAAAGTAACAATTAATTGAAGAACCTTATTTAATTACAGAAATTTGCTACTACACATTTAAAACTAATTTTCCAATTATCCTTAATTATAAGAAATTTAATATAAAACTATTACTGTGGTTTTTTTATTAAAAAAAACTATAAATAGATTAGTTTTGGTTACTTAACTATTAGAATAAAACTTTGGTTTTAGCAACTCATCGTTTAAATTTTGGGACTATTACAAAAATAGTTTATTTAACAGAAATGCACAAAATTATTATTTTAGATATAAAATTTCTTGTACTAACCCTTACTCTGTGCAAGTCCATATCACTAAGAACATTAAAAAATAAAACTATAAATTGTTGAAAAGTTCTATTTTTTAATGTTCTTATTTTATAAATAATTGCTAAAGGAGGTAACGCGTAAATATACATAAAATAGAAAAGCAGTTCCGCGACCTTGGAAACATCAAGCAGATACAAAAGTAGCTGTAAATTGAATAAATTATACTTTCAAATTAGATGTTATGCTTGAGTTTGAAGAAAATGACGTTTCTAGTCGAAAAGCAGCTCCAATATTCGATTTCAGCTATTCATCAATTATTCCATCATTTCAAGAAAATAAAATACATCTCTATAAAATTACACTAGCTCAAGAACTCGTGGAAGACGATTTTGACAGTAGAATGTATTTTTGTGATCAAATAATGGAAATAACATTAAGCAATTAAAATATGTCTTTTCTGAAGAGTGCATCTTTACTGTTCATGTTAACCGTCAAAATTGCCGATGTTGGACTAGGGAAATTCCGTACTAGGTGAGGTCAAAAGATATACAGTCAAATCTGGACAAGTAGACAAGTGAGACTAATAGTCAGGACTCGTCATTTTAAGCTCTCAAAACCTCTATTAGGGAGAAACAGAAACCACTGTAAGAGAGGATCTCCGTAAGCTGCTACTTATCTGTACCTCTAAAAGGAACAACAAATGACAAATTTCAAATTTAATATCTGCTACTTTATGCTATTTTGTGGATATTCCTACCATTTTTTTCGTCAATAGTGTACCTATTCTATTTCGTGAAACTAAATAACGTTGCTATGCCATTGGCTGTGACTTATTGCGGCCTCAAATATAATCAGTTCGAAGATGGTTTGGGAATGCCTAGGCAAGCTAAATTAACTAGGCTAGAAGAACACTGTCACCCTCCTATGAGTCCCAGGACACTTAGGAATATAAGGAAACGAAACAGTAGATAAGCTGGCAAAAAAGGAGCTGAAACCCCACATCTTGGACCAAAACCATCCCGTGGTATCAGCAGCAGCGCAATCTTAGGAGAACTAAGAAAAGAAATGGAGAAAGAAGAATCCAAGAACAGGAATCGGCTGGAAGGTCTGAGACCGGCTAAGATACTTCTGGGAAACTACAATCAGAAGAGATCTCGTGCCTGCCTCAACCTCAGTAAAAAAAGAAGTCACATGAAGAAACTAGGGCTAGAAGTGCAGATTCTGTGAGGAAGAGGACGAAACCTCCACACACATACTCTCGGAATGCCCAGCCTTGCAAAATTCTAAGGTTAGATACCTGGGAACACACGAAATATAGGAGGAGGATCTAACTAATTTCAAGTCCGACGATGTCCCAAATATTCTTAGGAAAGTAGGACTAGAAGAGCTCCTATAAGTCTAAAGAAACATCAGAGCTAATGGCAAGTAAGGGGGACACAATAGGTCTCATAGGTCGCAGTGTACTTATCACCCCTAACTCCATACATATTATTGCGGTGTACCTCTATAAGAGAAAAACGTTAGCCATGTATCTGCACTAGCGAGAATCTCGGGTTAGTGAGAAATCTCTATAAGCGAGAATGATATTGTGTTCCCTTAAACTCTCACTTAATATATACCGATTACATACTATATTACTATATATATATTATATACTGTAATATATACCGATTACAACAAAGTATCTATAATATTTTCCTACAAAACCCGAGTAACTTCCTCGAGGAATCTTCAAAATTCCTCGAATACCCCGTTACTACCTTGCTAACTCCTCGGCGCTCTGTCAGGATATAGATTTTCTGTGGTTCCTTATAACAGTTACCGAATGGCTGACAGAAAAAGAACAATACAGCCACAGCTCTGTAACCAAATCGCCACGAAGTCCAGCTTACCGCAAAATTTAAATCCGTTGCCTACGAATTCTTCTAATTTCCGCTTCACAGACCCCGCTACCCCCTAACAGACACTCATCTATCACTTCGAGCCATTATCTCCCAATCACATCACCAAAAACCAAGATCTCCCCAAATAGCTCATCACGGGCAATACGACTCCCACTCAACAAACAAGCCATCCCAGCCCTGCAGAGGATTTTAAATCCTAAATCTGAACTTTTATCTTTATTCCCTTATAATCCAATTTAAAATAAAACTGACGAGAATTCTTTAGCACTGATCCAAAATCCCAGCTTATCCCAACTTATATCCTGAGGCAGCAAACCCACAAATCCCAGCAAATATGACATGGCTTTATCAAGATAAAGCACAACCTCATTACCAAATTAATGTTTGGCAGCATTTCAAACAAATATTTCCAAATTGATGGATAGGGATATGTCAAAAATATTTTTATAACACTAAGCCCGCTAACTTAGATGTCCTAAAAAAACTAGACCAGTAACGCCTGATATGTTAAATAAGATGAGGAGAGTTTATTGTTACTTTTTACAATAAATTTTGAAACCCGTAGGACCGGTTGCATAAACGATTGTTAAAGCTTTGTTAGTTAACAAGTTGATAACTTTTGATATGTGTATGTGCAACGATAGCTTTTTGATAAAGTTGATGGTGCGGTATTGTCGGCTTAAATAGTTAGATTTTGGTTTATTTAATTTTATTAAATAGAAAACGAACATTAATATTTATAAATAAATGGGCTTTTAATGCCAAAATATATAAATAATGAATTATTTTCTAGTTTTGATGTTATATGTGATTTTAATTTTAGAATATGGTTTCAAATGAATAAAAAATATAAACTACTAGAATAAAAAAAATTTAACCGGTTAGTTGGCGCTATTAAAATTATATATTTAGTAAATATTAAAATCTTTTGTTTTAATGGTGATTTGTAATTTTAATTAACTAACTCTCATTTACTCATAAGATCAAAGCCAATAGTCCATTAAAATAATTAAAAATATTTCTTTAAATATCATTATGCCAATTATGTAAATTTAGTAACAAAACATAAGTAACGAGGTCCGTTTAAATTTCAAAACATATACAATAAATATTCGTCTTTCCAAAGACTAATCTAATTATTTACTCTAAGAAATGTGACAACGTAGCCTAAGAATCAATTTTTACATCTCTCGTCGACTAATTAAATTCAAATAGGCCCATGCGCTTCCGGGGGATGTAACCTTTATCAATTTATCTTAGAGTTAACGCGATGTTAAGTAACAGAGCTTTGACAAATGTTTATGCAACCGAAACAGTAAAAGTTGGGTGCAGGATATATATGAAATACGTCTAATATGTTCTGAATAATTCAAAAATTAAATAATAAAAAATAAAAAAACAAAGTTGGTGTTAAGAACATTAAAAATAGAACGTTTTAAACAAAACTTTCTCTATTTATTGAAAATTTTGCTTCAAAATTGCTTTTTTAAACTCAATTACAGCTGTTTCGCTAAAAATTAGCATCGTTTAGCAAACTAAAAAGTTCTATTTAATGTTATTAGTAAGATGGACTTCCACAAAGCAAAGTTGGTATTAGCCACGGTTACATAACATATTATAATAGAATTATTAACAAAACAAGCACTAGAATTACTAACCGACGCGACGGGTGCGAGCATTTGTTCAAACAAATTTATCTGTTTTTGAATTTATTCCATTTGACTTTTCCGCACTGTATACAAGGACATGCTTTTATCTTCATCTGTTGGGTGATATTTCTAGTCCAAAAAATTCTATATAATTTGAATGATACTAAAATGTTGAAAATACTTATCATTGTAGATCTATGAAATAAACCAATAAAATATTTGAAATGGTTTTCATTATAAATGAATTTTAACAACACATTTGATGCTCAATAGTAGACGTAAATGTGTGATTGTATAGAAAAAACATTTAACATTTGCAGCATTCTCGGTATATCATATTATTGATACATTCATAAAAGTAATATTTATAGAGAGCCATATTGATTTGAGATCAATCAGTATGGTTATTTAACTAATGTTTTTGTTGTGGTAATAAATTAGATTCTACAAATTAAATTAACCACGTAGACTACAGGTGAATTATCAAAGTAGTTCGTGGAACTCTTTAAAGTGATAAAAATAATTCGTTTATAATAAATGGTAGGCACAGGATGTTTGTTCGTTTAATAAAAGGTTAAAAAACTTATAATGGCTTTCTGAAAATGAACCTTCAACTTTTTGCAGATTGTTGAACTCTTCTAAAATGTCACTGTTTTTCATTCATTAGCTGTTGCTATATCATTTAAAATCTTCTCGACATATAATCTGACAGAACCGGATTTACAATTAATGCGTGAGTTAAATAAATCACTTAATTTTGGTTTTTAGGTGTTATTTGATTTTATGAATACCGTATTTGTAAATAAGAACGTATTTAAATAGATAATAAATAGATCAACATCAAAAAAAAGTCAAGCTGGGTAAAGTGGCAAATTAACACACATTCAATAAAATCTCATGCAGAAAACTCCTAACAAAATATACCTTAAATCCCCATAGTCAAATAATTTAAAATATTATAGTTCTAAATATTTTCTATTAATACAATTTGCAATTGTTTAAATATTTAAACTTTCCCCCTTTAATTTCAACAATTAATTAAATTTAACCTCCTAGTTAATTAATTTTAAAAGTTTCTTAATATTTTCGCTCAACATAAACGTAATATCGTCCATTGCACTACTTGTTTCAATTTTCACACTTTATAGAGTACCTAAATATCATTTATTTTAGAGAAGATTTAATAAAACACCAAGTCAAACCACAGACTTTCATTGAAGAAATATAATTATTTCAACTAGTTTCTTTACAAACTGATGATGGTCTAATTCAGACCGAAACTAGTTGCAATAATTATATATGTCTTTAATAAAAGTCTGTGGTTTGACTTGGTGTTTTATTGAATCTTATCTATTGGATTCAACCACGCATTAGAGATGGATGACCTCTAACTCATCATTTATTTTATTTACAAACCCTTTCTTAGAAACTGCTTGTCCAGCTGCATTTCCAACTTTTATTTTCTTTAGAATTCCAGTGCGGATTATTGATATTTTTTGGTAAAAAAAAGCTCTTTAATAAAACTATGATAAACTATGTACAATGAGCAAAAAAAGAAAGCATATTTTTCAACAGCAATTTCTAGAAATAACATGTTTCCAGAACATGGGAAACTGTAAAAGACAGTTTGTGAGAGGCCGAAGAGTTAGTCAGTTTTATCATTTTTTGAGTTCCAATCGGTCATTAGAAGAGAGTTTAGGTCGAGCATGACTACAATGAAATTAGTAATAATTAGAGATTTTCAATAAAAGACAGTATGTTTCAAAAGTAAAAGTTATAAGTGTGTTAAAGACATACAAGTGTAGATACTCACCCTTTATAAATTTTGTTCAAAACTATAACACACAAAAATACTGAACTGTATTTGTAAATCAATCCGTGAAAACACTTGTCCCATAACCCAACTTATAACCAAACGTGAACCGTAAATTTGAAGATAAAACTATTTTATAGATCAAATTACAAATTTCATTAGAACACAGAACAACGGAAATTCAGCCAACCAGGAAGAAGATCTACAAGCGTACTACAGGTTAAATACATTTTGTAAAATATTTGTATTTATTGTAGTAGATAGTGAGCTTAATTAATCAACAAATAAATAATTTATTTAAATTTATTGTACTAACCCATACATAACAATATTAAAGCCTAGATCTTAATAGCCCTAAGGGATTATCCTGAATGTACTTCCCTCTAAGATCAGTATAACTGTGCAATGATATAGAAAAACAATTTACAATAACTTATTATTTGTGTTTTATAATTATGTCTTATCTATGTATAAAATGTAAACTCAACCAAAGTAAACAGTAAAAAGTAAAAAAAGGTTTTTAAATAAAATTAATACTTCCTCCATGGACCTGTATGCATGACTGTAGGCGATGTGGCATGCTATCGATTAAATGGTCGAACTGGGCTTGCGGAATTCTCTCCCATTTTTCACGAGCAGCATCTTTCAGTTCTCGTAGACTAATTGGGGAAGGGTTTCGCTTCTTAATGCGTGTTTTAAGAATGTCCCAGGCATGTTCAATGACGTTCATGTCAGGTGAATTTGATGGCCATCTTAATTTGGATATTACTTCTTCTTCCAAAAAATTTTGTACTGCAGCTGTTTGATGTGGAGGTGTAACATTTCTTGAGCCGATTGCAATTTTATAATTTTTTTTGTTGATAGGTTAGTTTGGAAATACGTAGAGGTCTCCTGCGATAAAAATTTACCGCATTTAATTTTCGTGTAATAGTTTGCCTTGAGGTATTCAGTCCTTCAAGTCTAGCAATTTCTCTGGATATGCCACTTGTCGATTTCTTTGAGCTATCAATATTATCTGCCGGTCTTGCGCTATTGTTGTACATCGATTTCTGCCACTTCTGGGATGATCATTCACATCATTTGTGTCTTGAATTTTTTTTTAAATTTTTGTTACAGCACCCTGAGTAACACCAACAATATTAGCCATATCACTTGTTGTAAAAAATTGTAACAAAGCAATTAATCTAGACCTATTAAAATATGATATCATGTCTCTGGGCATTTTTAAACAGCTCAAATGAAATTTAAACAAGAATAATTGGAATAATGTGAAAGCACCCAAATCAATTAAATATGACCAAATTAATACAAAAACGAATCAAATTTAGTATTATTTTGATTTAAAAACGCTTTAAAATAAATATCCACAAGAGTTTTTAAAAAACCATATGCGTAGATATATTATTTCTAAGTATTCCTAACTTTTGGATATATGTGTATATAGGTTTGTTTTCACATTGGTTTCAAACTTGTTTCTAACGTTTGGAGTGTGCGCAGTCGATATTTTGTGTTCGCGCATTAGTTTGAAACGAATTTCCAATCACTAGTCGGATGTTTTCACATGGTTTCCTGACAGTTTGGTGACAGTCCAAGCAGTTTGAGAATTAATTTCCAGCAGATTGTTGGCACATGCGCGTATTAAACCTTATGTCAATTAGTTTCTATATTTTTTGTTGTTATTTTCTCCTGTTTTTTTTTTAATATCATTATAAACCTATTTAAACTAAAAAGACATGTATTCTGATGAATCTTATTATTTAATGTCACCCGACACTGACGATTCAGATTTAGAAATTATGTTGGAAGAATACTTTAATACTTTAAGGATAATTTACTCAGACACATGTTTACAGTTTTCATAGCTTTGTAAACAATAACAATAACCTCTTTCTTTTTAATCTTCTTTTTAGATAATATCATACGAATTATTTAATCATACACATTTTGTCTACTGTTTTCACATTAATCACAGATCAGATCGGGATTTATTTCAAACGAGACTTGCGCACAAGAATGGTTTGAAAATTGTAAGAAACAAGTTTGTGATTTGATGTGAAAACAAACCTTATGTCATTGATACATAAAAGTCATCGCATTTGGAACTGTATCAGTAATAATATCGTTACTTTGATGGTATCAAAATTGGAAAAAAAAAGTTTTCCTGTTCATATTTATCCTGATAGAGTTTACCACATACAATGCAATCCATTCTTTATTTATTGCAAATTTTTACCGTGAGAAACAAATATAACATCTGTTTCTAAAAAGAGTATTACTTGAAATATTTCTAAAACAGTTTACTCAGAAGCAGCAATATTATTAGTATGCAATTCATATAAAAGCTGCATTTTCTCTCATAGAAAATGTTGTACACACCTTACATAAACATTCGCGATAACAATTGTTATACATATACGTTCTCAAGCCACATCTGGTTTAAAAACTCAAATGAGAAATGTGATTTATCTTTTTCATGACGCAAGATTTGTTAACGTTATACAAATTGAATTAATTATTACATTTATAGAAAATACCGGCACATATTGTACCGTTGTATGATTTAGTCTCTTTCAAGAAAAAAAAATTCTTAGAGAATGCCATAGGCTCATATCTTTAACGTAGGTGGGTAATAACAAGTTATGTGCTACGTATTATTAGTCATACAAGAATTGATTCAAGGTCTGTCAACGTTTACGTCGGAGAAACAAAATTTATGTGCCTTTTTTAGTTCTGATAGGTTTAAGATAAGGTAATATGTAATATATGTAATTTAAAATGTTTGCAACAGCTCTGCAACCGATAGTTGGAAGTAATATATTTTATAAATAAAAAGAGGTTGCCATTTTAACGTCACCAATGACAGTAAATGATCATTTAGTTAATAAAATTTACGAAGAATCGTAAATGAAGGCACGTTATTACAAGTTCTGATTTTCTTAGGACTGTGAAGTAGTCAGAAAACAATAAAGTGGTCCACACAGTCCACAAAAAAACTGTCATGGTTATTCCACTTCAGAGAATTTCTATTTTTTTAAGCTAGACATCTTTTTTATTTTAAAAATAAATAGTTTTTGCACGGAGTCGGTGAGAGGTTGGTTAATTTAGTGGAGGATTACCTATCGGCTCGAGTTATAAGAGATTCAAGGAGGAAAAGATATAGAACGGAGGTACTGGGACCTCTGGAAGTTTGTTTGACGAGGTTTGTGGGATTGTATGCGAAGAGGGATATGAGATTACGGTGTATGCTGATGATGTGTGCCTGGTGTGTACGACAAAGGGAGAGACGGAGATAGAAAGAAAGGCGAAGAAGATGTGTAGGAAGATTGTGGGGAAGATAGAATGACGCGGATTGGAAGTGGCGGAAGATAAGAATGTGTGATTGCTCGTAAAAGGACGAAGCAAGACGTGGGAAGTTGGAGTGATGATGAAGGGGAGGAAAATTCGCATGGAGGAGTCGGTGAAGTATCTAGGTATTTGGTTGGATAGCAGGGAAGGCGAGAGTACGAGCATCAAGGTTGGAGAAATTAATGTGTGATATGAAAGGGCCGGGAGAATGAAAGAAGAGAGTTATTGGTAGGACGATTGAGCAGAATATGCTGTGCGGACCCAAAGTGTGGGGTGAAAGATCTATGCGAGGATAAAGCCACTACTACAGGAGCAGAGGGGGATTTTGTTGAGACTGGTAAAGGGGTACAGGACAGTGGGTGTAATAGCAGTAGCTGTTCAGGATTGGAGGAAATGGTGAGAAGCTGGGAGGGATATGAAGGTGCAATAAAAATGGCGATTAAAAGTAGGAGTGAGTGAGAGGTGAACTACTTTTTGACCCAAGTGGTCACTGGGCATGGGTTAAGAGTGGGGTATCTACACAAGATTGGGAAGAGAGAGAGACTGGAATATGCGTGAGGTGTGAGGTGGAGGATAATGAAGGTCATGTGTTTAGATGGAAGAACAAGGAAGATTTAAAGAAATTAAGACACTCGGGGTAGCAGTTTATTGGCAGAATATGGTGGAGATAATGTTGAGAGGGGAGAAAAAAAAAGGGTGGAGGTTAGCGAAGCTGTGGAGAAAATGGTTAGGAGTTGGAAATGTTCTGATGGCGAGTAGTATGAATGGGTGAAGAGTGTGTGTGAAGGACCGCCGCCCGTCTTGAAATATGCTAGTGATTTCAAGGCGGGGATAACGGGGAGTTTTTAAGGTGGGTTTGCTTGGTAGGCATCCACTCGAGGGTGAGTCCAACACTGTTGGGTTTTGGATAAGGACGCATCGAACATGAGTTTTCCATCTCAGCCCAAAAAAATTCTCTTTTTTGATAAAACCTCCGATAAAAATCCAAAACTAAAAAGTGCATATTTACGAAAAATCTTGATTCTATGTCCAGCGGGATTTTAATAATTTGTTGTGTCTACTGAGACGTTTGCCGTATTTAATGTTTTTAAATAATTTTCTATGAATTTCGTTGAACGTGAATTTCACGATACAGTGTTAACCGGTTAATTAATAATATAATAGAACACGTACATTGAAAGATAATAACGTATAAAGCCGTTAACAATATCACCGGATGTAATCTCTATTATTGAATATTTTTGTAAATATCCTACGTCCAACGATGCAAAGGACATAAAACTTTGTTTCATATTTTGGTTTTATTGAAAAATATCGTACACGTAAATGTTTTCTTCTTTATGACAGATTATGAATCAAAACTTTAAATACATTTTTCCTTTTCTTCTGATTAGTTCATCTATAGATCTTGGTAACTTTACCCGTGACTTCGTTCGCGTGGAAAAACAATCAGTCAATCAGTTAGTGAATCAATCTGCTTTATTTTTTTAGGATAGAAGTTTAGACCTCCTTAAAGATGTTTACCTACACCACTGACCTAAAATCCCACTATCCCCAAGTACCCCCCCTCAAATACTACGCAATACAGTAGACGATGATGATTCATCTGAATATACGACTATACTAAAACCAATAATGATTGAGAGTAAAGCGCGTTGTCATATCTAAATTTTACGTTACCAGTTTATAGCAGAATCAAAATATAGTAAGCAGTAGAGTTGTAGGTTGTGGCAAATTATAGATAATACACAATACTAGTACGATTAAAAGGTATTATTTATGACAAAAAAAATTATGACAATTAAAATTCATTACCTTCTGTATAGTGTTAGGTATTTATTACAACTAGTGGCAACGCTGTACGTAACGATATTTCTGTCTTTGTCACTTTACCATAGCTTCCATCACATTGTCGCAGGACATAGTAATGTAAATGCAAGTAATAGCGTCGCTTTGGTTTGTGAATTGTACGTTTTACAGGTAAGTTAGTCAACATCGACGTATTAACAATTGGTGAAAGTAATAGAGCTAATGTGTTTAATGACTAAAACGATTAGGTAAATTACGATATTGCAAAGTTTTAATGAAATATTTAAAAAATGTGTATGAATATTTGAAATAATTGTACTAAGAATTGTTCTTTCATTCTTAACCCTCTCAAAAATTAACGCCCTCGATTTGCTGTCAACTGGACCTACTTCTACTCTCAATCATAATTGGTTTTAGTATGGAGCCCAAACGGCTGAAGGTAGAGACACCATTTTTGGAGGGTGGATACCTTTCATAGTGTAGGTGTGCATTAAGAAAGAATTTTTTAAAATTCCATCCCAAGGTGGGTAAAATAGGGAATAAAATTTTGTATAAAACGCCTTCAGAATTAAGTATAAGTATAATTTTTTCTCATGCTGTCAGTATCTAAAATTATATTTTATGACACAAGTGTTAAAAATTAATAATTTTTATCATTAGTGCTAAAAGTCATTTATTTGTAGAGTAATTTGACCAAAGCATTGACGAATTCCATATTTGTGACTTTTCTTCAAATTATACAAGAAGCACTTTTTTACTGGCCTCCTTGCCACTGACATTTTTCTGATCACACAATTTCAAGAAACGATCGTATAAAAACTCTGTCGCTATGACTTACTAGGCAATAATTCAAAAGCAGCTTTATTGGTAGTTTCTTCAATTTCAAATTCATTTTCTGGATCACTTTCCATTCATTAACGGAGAAACGAGAAAGAATAATTCGTGATTTATTGACGTTAGTTGTCAACCAAGACAAATCAATAAATTCTGTTTTTGATTAATCTGGCAACTTGTTGTACATAGGCTACATATATTTTTTCTTTTTCCTATTGCTTTTAAAACTAACAAACAGGTAAAACACTTAGATTTTTGGTATTTTTTGGCGCCCAAATTTTTCTTGTTTTTTTTTGTTATAACGATATCCGAGAACTGAAGTCGTTATATACTCTATGTAAGTTGTACAATTCTTCACAGAATCTACAAAATTGAGAATAACGTTACAAAACTGTACATCACATAAAAATATCATAAAACTGAAATTTCTAAATGTTAAATAAAATGTTTCTTCGAAATTATTTTAACAATTCTGTCCTACATCGTTTAATCTAATAATTACATGTAATAGTAGTAAAATAAACAACTGTAGAAGTGTATATTTGTCTTTAGAAAAAACCCTCGGGTCACCCATCTAAACATTGAAAGCCAAACATCAAGGATCCTTCCAACATTAGCCTTGTTGTATAATTAATGTAAACCTTTATGTCATCAGGGTATGTTAATCAACCCTTAAATTAATGTACCTATAAGGTAAATATAAAGTAGAAACGGTTGGTAAATTCGGAATTATTTGAACAAAATACAACGAGAATAGTATATTCTGTAACAAGGTTAGAACGAAAATTCGATGCGAGTGGAAAGTTCCGAGAGTGAGGAACCACGAGCATAACAAATTTTCATTCAAACCGAGTAGCAGACTATACTTTCTCCACGATCAAAGATTTTAAATATATATTTTTAAATGGAAACGAACAAACAATAATTACACTTAATAATTCAAGAAACATTCTATTTTGTATCAATAGTTATATTTGTTATATTTGTGCAGTTCTCAAATTGAGAAACTGGTGCGTTATTGAAGGAATTTTCAACAATTGCGTGGCTTGTAGAAGATTTACTAACATTAAAATAATTTGAAGTGGAAGGCATGATTAGCGGATTGTTAGATCCAGTAATTAATGAGACTAGCTTGTTTTCTATATTCATTCGATTTTGCACCGAATTTTCGATTCATTCGTGACTCGTACACCTCTAAAGTTGTACACTTTAAAAATTCAGATAAATTTCTTCTGGACTCGTACACTCTACAAATAATGACCAAGCTAATTAAAGTAACTAGTAACTCTGGTTATTAGTAATCTCTAATTTTTCTGGACTCGTACACTGCATAATTTCGCAATTTCGCACAATTTTTGTTGCTAAATACATATTGCCTGGAGCATTTTGTAAAACTGCTGAGCATTTTCAGCGGTAAAGACCTTCGATTTTTTGGCGTTTTAATATATTTTTCACATTGTTGAGGATTTCCATTTGTCTGATAATTCACCAAAAAACATTTTCTGAAAATGAATTTGTTTTTTTTTTGGTTGTCTGCAATCCATAAAAAGTTTGTAATACTTTTCATATTCAGGTTTTGATTTTTGTGGTAATAAACTATCCATTATATTATTTACATTGTTTGTTAATTCAGGTGGTGCATTTTTAAACCCTAACTCTGATTTACTGGAAAAATTAATTATATTTTGAAATCGAAACTGACAACAATAATTTTGACAGTTAATCTTGAACTACTGCGTCAAGGGTAATGCTATTATTGCTAACCAGTATGAGAATATTATTCTATCACAAAAGAGAATGTAAATAAATTTAAATTGCATGGGGACAGAAGTGTTGCAGAATATTATTTTTATTTTAAGAGAGAGAATTTCAGCATTCTGTAATCAAATTTGATTTCAGACAAATTCTGTGATGATCGTGGAGAAAAATAATTCTTGAATAAATGTCCAACAACAGCATCTTGTTTGCATGTAGTATGATTCAAAATTATGTTTTTGGTCAGTTTATGAAATTGCAATTTTTACCATTTTGGATGTGCAAATTTTTAAATGTATCAGTAGTAGAATTTCAATTTTTTTCAATCGTAACTAAAATGGAAATTGTAATCCACTATTTAATATTCATATTTCGGGAACTGTCAACATCATTTAGCTGGAATTTGGC
Organism: Ophraella communa; assembly: GCA_035357415.1. Lineage (NCBI taxonomy): Eukaryota > Metazoa > Arthropoda > Insecta > Coleoptera > Chrysomelidae > Ophraella > Ophraella communa. The sequence continues at coordinate 14,584,353 of CM068983.1, read as the reverse complement.
AACACCATGATAATGTTTTTTGTTTGTTTAGAATGACGTAAGAAGAAATGGGTTTGAATACTTTTTCGCACTTTTTCGACTTGGATTATCTCGACAAGAATGATTCGATGAACTCAGTTCTATGTATGGCGATACAGCACACTAAAAAACCTCAATATATCCCTGGTATAGTGAATTCTATTGTAGTCGTAGTTCGGTCAACGACGAATTTCGTGAAGGTCGTTAAAATTGTTTGTTATGCACCAAAAATTCCATGTCTTGAATGGTTTGATACACGGTTACAGACTCTCGTCTATAGTTCTTTAAATATATCCGCACGATATCCTCTACCAATGGAATCGAAAATGCCGATGATCAGATTGTAATTGCCGGGGAAAAATATGATCTGAAGTATATGAGAAGAAATCTTATGGAAGAGTATAAAAAAATGGGGTTTGACTAATAATAAGAACAAAACAAAATATATAAGCATAAAAGGAAGTGACAAAAATCTAGAGATGGAAAACAATATAATATGCGAAGAATATACATATTTAGAAGTAAAAATGGTTCCCGACGAAAGAACTGAGTGAGGAATAGAACAACGAATCATGCAAGAAGGCAATCGGAGCAATGAACTCGATTCCGTGTCGCAATCGGAGCAATCGGAGCAATGAACTCGATTCCGTGTCCAAAAACATCAGTAAAGGAAATAAATATCTATAATTCAAAGTATAATACTATATAGCTTTGCAGCATGGCAACTGAATGAGCAGCAAAAGAGGAAGTTGTTGGCAATGGAGATGGATTTTGGGTAAAGGTCAGCAGGGATATCTAGAAAGGATTGAATAAGGAATGAAAAAGTACGTAAAATCTTTCTACGCACGAAGCACTGCCAAGCTAATGATCGCTTGTTTTTCTACCGAATGGGTCATGTTCTGCTTGAAGAACGTGAGGTAGTCAATTCTGAGTATTAGACGATTATTTGTTTCTGCAAGTCTAAGGAGAAGTTCATAAAACTAACTGACAAAGATGAACTATTCTCGGTTTTGACAATGCGATCTTGATGACATTCTCCATACAGTCCAGATTTATGAGCGCCGAAGAGCAATTGAAGCGTTCAAAAACTATATTTTGTTACCTCATGAGAACAGGCTTATCCAAATATCAGTGGAAGGCGAATATACGAGGGTGAATGCTGCTAGGGGCTGTCCACAGGGGGAAGTACTTTCCTCTCTACTGTGGTTGCTACTGGTGAACGTCCTGATCTCGGACCTCGACAATCAGGGGATAGACGTACGCCTACGCAGATAATCTGGGGATATTGGTAAGAGTGTGGCATTAATTAAGGGACTCAACGAGCATCTAACATTGCTAAAGAACAACTTTCGGTTAACACCATTAAAGCAGCAATTGTTGGTTTCACCAGGAGGCGAAAACTGGGTAAACTTCAAATGCCTGCCCTTTATCGAGAAACTATTAAGGAAGAAAAGCTCATTTAGAGAATAGAGAACATTTGCAATAGAGCAAAGCTCTCCCTTTAGACATGTCTTAGTACTATATAACAAAGTAATTTCAATATAAATAATACTAATTTAACTAAATTATTTCGATTGTAAAAAAATGTTTAAAAAAGAATGTGATTAGAAGAACGCTCTATTTAATTATTAAAAAATAACCCGTAAATAAGAGGCTTTTACCAAAGAAAAAAGGAGTATGTAAGCGTCATATTGATTTTTCGTACAAAAAAATTATAATTAGCATCACGACTAAAAATATTTTACCAACTCTCTTGACCTATATGTTTTTGTAAATACATAGTAACCTTTCTATTTGCGGAATTTTATTTGTAAGGTCACATGTGTAAGTGACATATTTAAAAAGTCATTTGTTATTTTTAAAATGTTTACGTTTAATTCCACCAAATAATAATGATAGCAAAAAGACCAAATAAACACAAAGAACAAAGAACAATGTATTGTTGTAGTATGAGAACGATTGCACAATTTGACTCTCGATAATATTTTTGTAGGGAGATATTTGCTGGGAAACTTATTTTTTTTAATCTGAAACCTTTTGCTGGTAAGCTTTTGTTCCTGTTGTATTATTTATCAGTGCTTACCTATCTCATTTTGTTGAAATGCTAATATTCTATAAATAAAACTTTTTGAAAATGGAATAACCTTTTACTAAGTATACTTGCTTTTTGCATGTTATTACACTTTAATATAAATATTTATAAAACCAATTATTTTATAGCAAATAATTCATTACTTATTCTTATGTTATTCTTATGTTTCTTTTTGTTTATTTATTTTATATTTTAAAAGGTAAACAATTTCTCTTCACTTTTCTCATTAGTAAACTGTAGATCCTTATTCCGCAATACATTTTTTTCTAGCTCTACAGCACCTAGGAAGTTGCACCTAAGAATTAAGTGACCTCTTAAAGTTACCACCCTTAAGTGACTACTCGTACGTGACACGTTGGACACTTTTGACTGTCAGGCCTAGGAATCAGCCTAGCCGTAAACGAACCGCCATCGCCTTGGAGGACATCAAATTCCCAAAGCTGATCACTTTTATCTTTCCAAATTAGTCCCTAACTTTTCTCTGATATTTTTAATAGTTAAATATTGATCAAATGTATTCATGTTTAATAAAAATCAATTAAAAAAACGAATATTTTTTCAACTTTTTATTAACAGTGATTTGGCCGAATGTGCTAGGGTTGCTAATATTGTTTTTTTATCGAAAAGATCATTATATAAGTAGGTTTCAGCTTCCCACCATTTTGTTGTTAGAAACCGAGCTGCCGCTCCTGACTCATAAAGCTGTCCCAAAAGAAGATAAAGTAAGAACGGAAAACAAGTACTAGGTCGTTGTCCCGCCAAGAGGGCAGTGGAGCGACGAATTTTCTCCAGGGAGCATAGTGTGTTACACAGATGGCTCTCGCATGGAAGAGACGTCAGGAGCATGTTTCTGATAGAGGATGTGGGGGTTCGAAAGAGCTATGCTCTTGGTAAATACTTCACGGTGTTCCAGTCGAAAATATTTGACATCCTCAAAGCAGCAGAACTCATAGAAGAGCGGAAGCCTCGTCAGCATTTGTTCAGATAGCCAGACAGGAAGCCAACAAATCTTGCTACGGACCAGAGTAAAGCACCAACCTCAACTCTACTCAAGGAATGGGTGGAGAGAGGATTAGAAGAATAATGGACCAACTGCAGTGGCCTTAGACAGTCGAAACAAACAATTGCCTACCCTGACAAAGCTAGGACAAAGTGGTTATTGGATAAATCCAGATCACAGCTGCGCCTGCTTGTCGGAGTCCTTACCGGCCACTGTGGACTCAAAAGACATCTACATCTCTTGGGTGTAGTCGAAGACCCAGACTGTTCAAACTGTGGGGAGTAGGAGACTTCTTACCACTTCCTGAGCACCTGTGAGGTATACGCACAACTTAGACAAGATCCCAAAGACGTCATGGCTTTCATAGAAGGTCGGGGCGTTTCGGGGGGGCACCGTAAGAGTGAATACACGGAGGGGGGAGAGTCTGGGGTGTGCCAGGCCCTTTACAGTCATTCATTGTTGCTAGTACTTAAAATTAACGTTGTAAAATTAACAAAAGCTGATGACGTTCAAATTAATAATTATCAACCATCCCGTATATAATTGGTATAAGAAAATCATTCATTGGTCCTGAATTTACTACCCTAGTAAATAAGAACCCAAATATTATTCGAAAGCTTAAATTTATTTATGCAATAATAGAAAGTATTAACTTTCTATTGAGAAAAATGTCATACACCCTAATGATTTGCTTATAAAATGTTAACATATTGATAAGAGAGCACATAAAATATATACCTTAACGGCATTTCAAAAACAGGCTTAATGAAAGTAATTAATTTATTAGTTTAGTAGCATAAAAGGCAATTAATTATCGACGTAAAACATTGAATAATTGTATAATGGATTTAACATTTAAAACAGATTTTATCGACCAAACATTAAACAGTTTATGAAGTGCATAATTAAAATTTATATATTAAAAACGTAAATTAAGTGTCCTTATTTACTTTATGAAGGAAAAATGTAATGTATTTAAGAATACACAGAGAAGGTCTATTATGGAATTTCCTATTTAATTTTTTTCACTACTAGCCTATATAGCTAACATTATTGACTTTTGTTGAGGTAGTAAAGTTGTACATTAATAACCAAGCTAGAAAAATACAGGGAGAATGTGAGGTTAACTGATGCAAAGACAAAATTAAAAAATATGTTGCGTTACTCTACCTACCCATTCAAACATTAAAATCAATTGACTTGCATGCATTTTCAAGGCGATTTTTTACAACACAATACTTTTTATCAAATTAAAACAAAAATTATAAGATATGTTATTAGTTGGTTGTGATATGTTTATTAGTATTAAAAACTAACATTTAAAATAACAGAAATACCAGTAGTGAAAAAAAGCAATATGAGCCAACGTAGAAAAGTGTATTATTGTCTGGGATGCATTAAAGACCTCACTTTTTTGCCTTGGCGCATAATTAATATTTTTAGGAATAGGAAACTTCAGAAACAAATCCTAAAAAATTATAATTTGTTGACATAAATATCACATTATTGACATAATTCACCATAGATGTTCAACTAAGAATCAAAATAATAAATAAATATAAACTAAAACTCTAAATAAACTGGAGCATTTTTTTTTATAAAAATGTTAAAGTTTATTATAAACTTATTTAATGTGCCTAGACATTTCTATTCCAAACGGTCTATTTGTAACAATTAAAGAATATTGACAATTAACTGTTAACTTAAGCTTTTTCGGTTAGCCTTGGGCTCATAGTGCACCACGACCCCCAAAATATCTTGTAGTAATTGAGAATAATTTATGACCTCATCAATTTCCATACGTACAAAGTGAATAAGTGTTTTTGGTAAGATTACAATCAATTTAATTACTTCAGTAGATTTTTAAATATTAATTATCAATTTCAAATCAACCATATAAAATAGATGAATGAATAAACCGTAAATGAAAAAAAAACAACCAATTAAGTTTCTTAATATATAAAGTGTAATAGCTGCAAATCCCACACATATGAATCACTATTGTATTCAATAATAATTAAAAAATAATAATGATTTCACATACTCTATTAATATAAGCAACAGCTTATACACCAAATACAAAGCTTATACAGCCAAATAAAATAAATTCGCATTATTTAGGTTACTGTAGATATTTATAGAAAATCTCGAAACAATAAATTTAAAATATAAATTAACATTCTTTGAAGTGAAAGTTTGAGCCCTTCATTCAATCCCCTCAAGTGAGAGTTACAAGTCCCTATGGGCTTGTGATATATCGTTTGAAAGGTCTCATCACTCTCTATCCTAAAATGTTATTGTTGCAAAAATTAACATAAAAAAATAAAATATCTGATATGTAATATTTAATTGTTAATAACGTAAAAAATGTGAATGTCAATGAAGTAGATGTTCAAAATTCTCACCGCGAACGTCTTGGTAACATCCTAATCTTAAATAAAAATGTCTTTCAACGTCTTTTAAGGGTATTTTGTATGGTCCTCTCTTATCCAGTGAGGATTTTCCGTTGACCAGTAGGGGCAGTTTTGACGATTAGCATGTTATTCAACATTTCAATTATTTTTTCGCATAAATTTGTTCTATCAAAATCGTCTTTTAAGTCGGTATAGGAATGCAGTTATAATTATTACAGCGAATTTCGGTAATAAGATGATTTTATTTTTTTGAAGTTAATTTGTTAATAAATTTAAAAACAATTTTGGACATCCACTTCATTGATATTCATATTTTTTAGATCAATTCAATATTACATACCAGATATTTTTTGCAATAAGACATTAACATTTTCGGATAAGGAATGAAGAGAACTTTCATTTCAAGAAAACTCAATTTGAAAACACTATACAACACTAAATTATAATTGAAAAATTGTTTAATACAAGTTTTAATATTAATCAATTATTTATCACATAAAAACAAATTAATAAAACACAATAGAAATACCTTGACAAATTATATTATCCAACCTGGATTTACGTTTACAAAATCATACGTACACAAATAAATAGTTTTTAATGCATATACCTCGTATAACTGTCTATTCAGTTGGTAACAATGAATGAATCTTATAAAATTTGCTATAATCTGGATTGTTTTTGATACATTGAATTTATTGGTAAGTACTTTTATAGTATTAAATTACTTTGTAGATAATATTTTTGTTAAATAATTTGATTTACTCAACTTTTGATTAATAATGAGTTTATAGTGCTAATTAATTACCAATCGACGTAGTCAGCACAAATCAGAGAGAAACAAGAGAGCGAAAATTGAGTTTCCTGGGCTTTTTATACTTTTTTCCCAATTATGACAATTATGACATATAATTAGGAATTCAATTGTTTAGATCTGCAAAATTTAACCTGAACTTACGAAAAATGATAAAACTTTTTTACATGTTTGACTATTGATAATATAAAAAAAATCTGTATTCTTACATTCATTAAAAAGCTATTTAAATTATTTTTTGATAAGTTTTTCCTTATAAAATTGATGTTTAAAATGTGCTCATTTTGAGCATGTCAATCACTTTGAATTTATATAAATTTGAGCTAATAACATAATATTGAATCAAGATCTATGCATAAATCTCTTAAAATAGTCCTATTATACTTTTAAAATACTAATTTGACTAAGAAATAAAAATTAAGCTTTTAATTTAATCTATTATATAAACTAGATACTATCTATTATAAATACTGGTTAAACTTAAATATCTTGATATTTTCAAAGATTATCATCTTATAACTAATATACAAACTTAACTTATTAATTTACATACATCCTTTTCTAACTACATAGTCTCATATCAATTTTTATCAACTGTTGTTGAAATAGTCTTAAACATTCACTATCTGAGTTTTTATCATTAAATAAGGTTACTCTGTCTATCACTGTAACATTTATAGTTTATACACTATTTTCACCTTTGTCTGACAATATTTATTTATACAGTTTTTATGTTTTTAGGTATATCTCAGGTTTTGATGTTTTGTCTCAATACATATCTGTTATCGAAGACTACAAAGTGTCTACCTGTCACCATATAAGTGCCTCCACTTTATAACTAATATTTGAACATTTAACTACTTAAATTACACAATTGTTTGTTAAACATATGAATTAAATTAATAGTTTTAATTATATTCTTTTTGTTTTAGATTCTAACTTTAATTTCCAGAGAAACCTATATGAATTGGGACTTATTTAATTGTTATTGAATAATACTACAGGATTCTATCCAAGATAAAGTTGTCAAATACATTCTCCATCTATTTGAATGTTTCATTTAAGATTATTATACCAAATATAAATGAAATAAAGAAAAGTAGCTGATACTTTAATGAAAATTATTTTGATATCCTTTTATATTAGTCGAAATAATAAATTTATTCCATTTGGCTTTTCCACACTGTATAAATTTATCTTCGTACCTTTTAGGTGTTACTTTAAAATCCTTTATTAGAAGTTGTTATGTGTAAAATTTGTAACTTACTTAACAAGGTGTGTATTTGCTTTTACAAGTAAATAGAAAAAATATCAAAGGAAAAATTTAACAAGTCGTTCACTCCACGTTCACTCCACAACAAAGCAATTATTATGAACGGAAAGGATTAATGTTTATGTAAATGTTAACATTTTTTTTCTAATGAGGTCTTCATTCGAATGCCTTTGGAGTTACTATGTTTTTTGAATATCAGTATATAATACAATGTATTGTAAATATTAAAATATAAACCAGTTGAGAAAACACAAAATTTGTTTTAAATGGTTGGCGACATGAGTGAAGTATCTAATGACAAAACTATTGACAATAACATTTGTGGTTAATAGCAATTTATTATGTTTATATTGTTATTTAAAAAAGTATTTGTGAATATGAATATCATCTTTTACTTATATAGGTTAGGTTAGGTTAGGTTAGGTTCAATGTGAGCGGGGCGGGTAAACTTGAACTCATGTCATAACAGAATTCCATATGAAATGCGTTATTTAATATACTACTATGCCTTTCATATTTTTATACAATAGTATATTGTATTGAAGTGATGATATAGAAGTGATAGAAAGTTCGTGTCACTTCGAGTGGAACAATCCGGTAATCCATGTTCTGCCTTGAATAAAGACGTCAGAAGAAAATAGTTTTGGGCGAACACACAGATGGAAGTCATAGAAAAAAATAAACTAGAAGTAATAGTAAGTAAAGTAAAGTAATATAAGAAATATCAATAGGAAGAGAAATTTTGCTATGAATCCAGGAAAATAGTAGCCTCTGCAAATTTTTCTCTAAAGTTATATACGCAAATCTCTTTATATTCACAAATCCTGTTCGAAGCGAGTTTTGTATAATAAATACAAGCTAAAGGAACGAAATTTTAGTTCATAATATTTGTTTTAGCGATGAGTCGACCTACTTTTTAAATGGATTAGTCAATTGGCATAACTCTCATTATTAAGATAAAACAAATCTACTTCTTTCTCGTGAAAGTCCAATTTGTTTTAGAGAATCTTTAAAATCCGAGTTCTACACCACAAATGTCTCTTGATGATTAAAGACACCATATTATTGATGTTTACAGATATATAAAAATAAAAAATTTAAACAGTACCAAAGAAATTTGAAAGATTTGTTGCTGCCTCAATCTTATAAAAGGTCAATTTGAACACCATACAATTATAAGATATATTTCCTTAAAATTTGTGTTTTAATTTTTGTCTGTTTTTTTATGCGACACAAGAAAAATTTAAGAATCAAGCGCAAAACAGTATGATTGAATAGATATTGAATATTAGTTCCTTCCTCACGTTTCAAACAGCTTGATACTAAGTTTAACTACTGCTTGGGCATAATATGCCGTCGCATTTCTGAAATATAAAGGGATGATGGGTTCTTAACAATTTATACAATACACAAAATATAAATATTGTTACAAAGTCGTCAAATTCGGAAGCCAGCACTGTCCAAATTTTAAATAATGGTAAACGAGCCGGTTCTTTTCGAGAAACAGAAAACATTCGAGACGTTATTCAATGCGTTAGGATGATATAAAAGGGCGATACACGCGCGAGGCAAGTCAGTTATCAACTAACAGTGAACAGTGCACGGAAAGCAAGCGAATATTAAAATAAGTATATATAAATAGTTTTTTATCAGAGTAGTATAAATAAATTAGGACTAATATACCGAGTGTGTATATAAATTAAGAGGGTAAAAGTGTGTTTATATAACAATTTATTGCTAAAGTACGATTGTTCCAAGACCATTTAGATAAACCTGGTATAAACTTAAATAAAGTTTTAAAACAGTAACACCATAATATAGTTCAATATTTCTTAGAGTAAATGTAAAACCTTTTGATATATAAGTGTATTTTGTTTGTAGCGGAAGGCTTTCAAAAGTTTTTCACTGTCGATGAATTAATTTCTTTGTGTGACGATAAAGCACCTTAAAAAAATACAGTATATGTCTAATGCAGAATCTAATACAAAATTCAATCGTGGTAGTAGTTCAGCCGTCGAATAATTCCGTGAAGATCTTCTAAAATCAATTTGAGACATACCGTAAGACAGAGGTATCATTGAACATTAGTTTTACTCCAATACATTTGAGTTAAAGACAGTTTGCTTTCGTTACATACCCTACAATTTATTAATCGCTAGAAAGAAGGCTTGCGTCGATGGATTTAAGGAAAAGATCGACGTTGGTGCTTCAAAATATGTGTAAAAAATCATTACAGTTAAAGAATTATATATGAGCCGGACACAAAACAGTAACTTACCACGTGAGTGGTCCAAGAAGAGTAAAAAACAACAAAAGCTGTTCTTGCACGAAGCACTTCGACTGCGAAGTAAATGATTGCTTGTCTTTTCTGCCAAGTTAGTCATATGGCCACTGTTCGGATTGAGCAATGTGGGATGGTCAATTCTAAGTGGTACACGACCACGAAATTCGCAAAACCCACCGCCAAAGACGCATCATTCTTTATTATGGCAATACATGACATTTCATCAAGCTGGTAAATTTGTGATCAAGCAAAATATCAAATTTGGTGACAAAATCAGCTTTGACACATAATTACTTCTACTTGTGTCCGAATATCACAGCATAACTGCGTGGTCAACCATTTATGCAATATTTTGATAAATGGTTTGAACGAACTGTATTAATCATCAAAAATAATGTTTTGGAAAATAGTAAAGCCTTTTTCATTTAAATTCCTTTATTTTGGACGGCTAAATGGTTACCTAGGCTTTCAGTAATTTGTAATAGATAGAAAATAACTTGGTAATATATCTAATACAAATAAACGGATCCCTAATACGGAGCTGTGCTGTTTTCATCGGTGTTTTACGTGCTGTTGAAAAGCGTTTGTTGACGAGTAGCTTGCTTTAAGCCTGAATATAAATAGGGCTATTACCATTGTAACGTACTTCATTATTTTTTTTTTGAAATATAAAACATAAAAAACTCCTTCAAATATTTTGCATTATTATTGAAGCAATTAACAGTATCTGTTAGGTTTGTAAAATTACAAAATAAAGTGAATATAAATAGAATTCGAACTGAAATTTTACGACCAATTTTTCAAATAATATAGAGAGTAACTTTGTTACAACGATCAAGTTATACGGGTTGGTAATGGATGGTTATTGTACATCTTCACTATTTATTAAACTTTCACTATTTATTGAAAAAACTTAACTTTTCTAGACAATGACTGGTTGGCAGCCTTTCATTTTAAAATAATGGGCGTCTATGAAATCTTATGAATTACATACTTTTGGTTGTCTATTGCAAGGGATCGCATTTAACATCCCCTATACATTCTCAAATTACGCCAACCATGAAATAATTAGTTATGTTAAAGTCCTATTGTTTTTCAGTCATGAATGCTTCGAATAAAAGACATATTCCGCCTGTTGGGAATCGTTTGAAATACCAGCATTTTGGTATACAATTTCAACTTGCACTATTGTCTAATAACAAAACAATTGATAGTAGATAGTTTACTGTTATCCGTTATAAATTGCTTTGTTACATATTTCACTTAGGCGATTCTAAATTACTTACTAAGTTATATGAAAATTTAGAATTTATGAAATTGTAAAATTAAGATAGTTAATTGCTGGTTGTTCATTGGTAAGTGTTTATTCAAGTTTTACATATCGCTAAAGTAGATATACGAAATGTTTCCGTAAAATATTATATGTCATAACCTTCAAAGTTGTTTATTTTCATAAATTTTAGGAATACTTGATGAATAAATTTTAAAAGATTTTGCTTATATGTATGTAACTATCATACGTACGTCATATTTTAATGTATAATAATAATAATATAATAATAAAATAACTTAAACAAAAGTTGCTTTTGGAGATTTATAATCTTTCCAATGCTTGTTTTGTTTGGAAACTTTTTCGTTGACATTTCACAGTTCGACAGTGTTCACACAATTCCTCATCTTTCCATTCCATTAACAAATCTAATACCTCATTACTTTCAGGTTCTTCAACCAGCACCCGTAAATATAATTATATATACCTTGTCCAATATAAATATATGTGCACATAACAGCTGTCAGAACGGGACTATGTCAAGCATTTAAAATAATATTAGAATCTAGTAAATATCAAAAGAATTTTCTCTAATATTCTTCTTTTTATTTGTTAGGTTAGGTTAGGTTAGTTATTATACAGATAATTCGAAAAAACGTTTATGTGTGATAGCCCAAACAAAACTTATTTTAGTGTGATTTTATTTATTAACAGTTTTAGTTTTGGTTCGTTTTGTTTTGGAGGCAACTTTAAATATTGACCATTCCAAAACACGTGACTTTGACAAGATCCGCCATTTTCTCTGGGTGGCACACAGTCTGACTTTCTCCGTATTGCTTATAAAAGCACCCAAGCTTATAAAAAATATGAAGCTGGGTCTATTCAAGAAATTGCAAAACTCTGTATAAACAAATGGAATTAATGAGTTTGTATGCCACCCAGCAAACATGGCCGACCGTCAATGACGTCATTCTGGAATGGTCAATTGATTTCTATTCACAGCTTTTGAAACATTATCCACAGTGTTTATATTCAACTTAGTGCTACTGCTACACGCTAAAAAATATGTAGATAATTATTGAGTATATAGTTTCTGGTTATCACGTTCCTGTTCAAAATAATCGATTAATGAAGCCACAAGTTATTTGCAGCGGCTGTTTAATTTATTGGGCTTATTTGCTATTAGAGTAACGGGTTTTTAATAACGCACCAATAATATAATTAGATGAGTGAAATAAACCCGACTGGAGGTTGCCACAAAAAATTGCTGACACCAGATACCTATGTCAATGTAATACGCGCGAATATGAAAATTTCATCTGATAAATCATGTTTAACCGCGGCAACATGGCACAATTGCGCCAACATATAAAATATTTTAGCACGAGTTATGTTAGTTTGAAGTTAATATTTTTAGTCCAGGAGTTGTATTTGATATCAAATTAATTACGTAACCTTTCTTAAAGCATTTATTTATTATTTGTAATATCTTTCGGCCTACGAATTTCAATATTTACCAAATTTACAGTGAACAAAGATACTGATTGACAGTAGTAAATTTGGTAAATATTGAAATTCGTAGTTCGCAAGTTATTACAAAAAATAAATAAATCCTTTAAGAAAGGTTTTGTTATAAATTTTATATCAAATTCAACTCCTGGACTAATAAAATATAAACTTTAAACTAACATAACTCGTGCTAAAATATTTTATATGTTGGCGCAATTGTGCCATGTTGCTGCGGTTAAACATGATTTTTATCAGTTGAAACCATTTTTATCAACAAACCATACAATAAAATTACAAATAAATAAACTTATAAAATAATATTTACTTTATAAATTAAGTTTATTCTTCATGTGTGTTGTAAATAAATCCTTTTACATAATTATTATTGTCTAAAAATAATAGGTTTTATCATATTACCCTTCTTTGATTATGGAACATTATTCAGTTAATTTTGAAATCATCATCTACTTAATTCTTTATCAATCACATAATACAATAGAAAATGTCACTGGTTACATAGTAACATTACTTTAATCATACTTTAACATACTTATCCTACAATAGAAGTTAATTTTGTATTAAAATTTATTTCTGTTTATCATCTATTATTAAAATTATTTAGTTGTACTGACACTAGTACTTTTATGCTAACCGATACCATTTAGTGACTGGATTCTTTGTGCTTATTGATATAAATTATTACAATTAAGCTGATTTTTTCAGAAGTGTAGAATATAAAAAAAATCTTGAAGAATTAGCTTTACTGGCAAATTTATTGAATAATAATGTCTAAATGTCTGTATTAATGAAGCTTTTGTAGTTTTTTGTAGTTTTTCACAAATATTTGTCTACCATGGCGAAATCGATGTTTTGAGATGTAAACATGTACATTTACTCTGATTAAAATAATTTGAAGGAAGGCAACTTGATATTTCCAATATTTTGTTTAAAATACGAACTTAACATACCGTAACCAAAACAACGATTCAGCCTTGTCGTTTAACCAACAAAACTGAAAACTACGCGTACCTTAAACGACCGATGTAATAATGTCGGCGTTGAACACCATGCGGGTCGTTAAAATTTAACATTGAAGTTCACGGTCGGTTGAATGGAACCTCGCTATTGTTTGTCTAACGTTTATTGGGCTCGTGTTTTGTTTGATCTGGACTCACACGATGTCGTCGACGATAAGATCCCGCCACCATCGTTCCCTACATCTTGAGACTAGCCAGTTACACTGAAAAAACTGTTTTGATTATGGTACATACGTATATTCGTCTGTATTCCGCATATTTTAGGAACAGTTTAAAATAAAAATAAATAATTTACAATGTAACGTAAGCGCATAAATACTGGCTATGAAGATTATCATGCCGTAAATACTTTTATTTACAATTTGGTTGAGCAAGTGCCAAGCCAAGATATTAAAAACATTTTTCTTTGCAAAAGCTGGTGCAAAAATGTAGGATAAAACATATTTGTCTATAAGATAGAGGTTGAGTTATTTTTGATAAACAAAAAAGTTTCTTCTTCATTATTAGTTTTATTAACACAAATATGTTCCTTTTGTACCATTTTAAAAGTGGAATTAACAATATTTCTACGTATAGTGTATTAATGATAACTGTATAAATTTAAAAGTAAAGTGCTTTGTATTAAATTAGTTTCAGTCTTCTCCAAATGTAAAATATCAAAGAACTTTTATAGCAGTTAATTATTCAATTGGGGTATTTCAAGATTCATTTATATTATTCTATTCATCCGAAATTACTTTTTGAGATACAAAACTAGAATGGAATGAACAAAATTTCAACACAATACGAGTATCTCATTTTAGTAATAAAATAAAAACAGACAAAAATAAAATTTTCAGTTCAGGTCTTTAAAACTGTATGATATATTTCTTTCATACATTGTAAGTACAATAGGATTAAGTATAAGTAAGTATACATAATATTGGATGTTGGATGTTAGTGTCCAGGATAACCTCCTCATAGGCACAGACACCCAACAAGCCAACAAGCCTTAAGGGCTCTGGGTTTTTTACTTGCGAGTTAAAGCTAGTCTGGAAATATAAATAATCTCTTAAGAAACTGTGTTACAAAGAAATGATAGGATATGAGAAAGCTGACAGACTCGCTTTTCCTGGTTCTTTTATGGTCTCACAAAACCCCACACGAAAAAGAATCTCCGTTCTTGGGAATAGGATCGACAAACATCTCACTGGATAAATACGCAAGGACTAAGACAAGCTAATCGGTTTATAAATACACCACCTGGAAAAGAGAATTCGTAGCATTGTTCTGCAAATGGCTTAAGCTCTTAGAAAGAGTTGCTCTGACTCTAGAAAGCTTTGCTAGAAGTATTGGTGTACTAGAGTTTAAGTAAATTAAGGTATACACAAAAGATCTTAGTGGGTCAAAGTGCAAAGTCTGGTTGGTATATGACCTATGACAATCTAATCTAATAATTTCTAAGCAAGCTTCTATAACAAAAAAAAAAATAAAAATAACCATCTATTGCTTTCAGTCCAATTCAAATTCCATAATTAGGCTAAAAACATTAACATAACAATAAAAAGTAGGTAAAATA
The DNA here is from genome assembly GCA_035357415.1 of Ophraella communa. Lineage (NCBI taxonomy): Eukaryota > Metazoa > Arthropoda > Insecta > Coleoptera > Chrysomelidae > Ophraella > Ophraella communa. Next base: position 14,569,084 of record CM068983.1, on the reverse strand, counting down.
AAACAAATACTTTCCCGCTTGCATGTTCTGAGTCTTAATTTAACATATTATGTTTTTACATGACAGGTTTATAATTATTCCGATGGGGAAGAAGTTTTTAAATCGTATACAATTACAAGAAGCACCTCCGACTACGAAGTTGGTTTCTTCTTTTCTTACCTTACACATTATTCTAACGAACAGTTCTATTAATGTTTTTATAATTTAATTCTTAATTTATCATTTTTTATTTACTCTCTATTGAACTTGATATAATATACTTATTTTGAAGCTATTTTAATGTAATTTTTTACGTATTTTGACATTATCAAAGTAAAAAATATTTGTTCTATAAAAATGATCCAACTTTGTAAAATATTTGGAAAATGGCTTCCCTGTTGACTGTTGTCACCAATGGTGATACTATTATCTATCGACCACATCGTTTCAAAGCTTATAAATAGTGTAGAAAATATTAAACCAAATATTTGGTAAGTTGTCTATAGGCTATTACCCTTATTTGACAATGCAAAAAATAAATTGTCAATTACTGTTATTAGCATAAATTAAGGTTTTAGAAATGATTATTTGTTAAGGTAAGTTGAAAATAATAATTAATTTATTTAAAAATCCAAAAATAAAAATGCATTATTAAGTGTCAGATTCGCTAGTTACCGTTTTCAAACCGCCAGAAGCATGCGCACTAAGAAATTCTGGTTTCGGAATTCCTTGTGCGTAGGCACAATTCTAATTTTAGTGAATTTTATTAATAAAAAATTGTATCAATATACATTTTGAATGAAAATTTCACACATCTACTTTTTAACCCTTAAAATGCCTTAATTAAGACTCGTTACCATGAAAATATCCGTAAAATTTTTCGTGGCGCCATATTAAAATGGGAATTATTTGACAACTGAAACCATAGAGAACGCTAAAGACCATAGACAAATAAAAATATATTATATTTCTCTATGGTACAGACGTTTAAACTAGTAGTTTCAAAATAAGCAAATTTAAAAAGAAACCTATCAAATTAAACAAGGCAAATGAAAAGATTACCAACATAAGCAAATTTAAATAGAAACCAAATAAGTTAAACATAGCAAATGAAAAGATTCTATCAACGTAAGCAAAAGACAAGAGTGTAGTTAAGGTTAGTTAAATTAGTTAAGTTAGTTAAGATAATTAAGTTAAGCAGTTAGGTGTTAGTTTAGATGCTATGTTCCTAATTTGTTTTAAAATCAATATAAAAATTAAAATAAATTCAAAATTTAAAATCCAGTGTGAGCAAACCATTACAATATGCATATATAAATAAAGGAAAAATGTATAAACAGTTTTGGTATTTTATTTATTTAACTATTTAATAAAAAATAAACTATATCTAATTTCTCTTAGTGTAGATTTTTTCTCCACTTATGTATTTTGTATTACGTTGTTTAGGTTTTATGGCTATTTACCATTACAACTTTACCCCTTTCCCTCCTTGCTATTCACTTTCAAGACGATAAGGTAACGGTAATAAGCATCCTTTGTTCGATGTTGCTGTGCAAATTTAGTAGTTGAAACAATAATAATCATTTCTGTACACATTCATCACTATAAAACATTACATTACTCAAGAAATCAGATTAATATCGTATACTTATTAGGTAAATACAAGTTTATATAAGATGCAAAACTTTGTAGGTCCGACAACATTTAGAGGACGATTAGGAAGGTAACAACCAAATATACAATGTCTAATAGTATCAAATGATATATTGATAAATTCAAATTCTTATTTCATGTTTTATTGCAACAATTATCTTATATATGTTGTAAAATAAAAATTTTACACCGCGTCCGTTTGTTCGCAATAAATTTAAAAACTACTGCATGCGCTTTCACCAAAAGATAGTACGATTTATGAAAAAAGGTCTAGTTTTGTTCAAATTATATGAAATATAAACGGTACAAAATACCAGCTAAGTTACGTGTAATGATTTCTAACGATGGTATAAGACTAAAACACAATTTTTCCATTATTTCTCAGCTCTTAAGATTAAAAGTGGGATAAAAAAATATGAAATATTCATAAAATAATATCTTTAAAATCAGAGTACAATGTAAAGGAAAAAAAGGTAAGTGTATTTTTTTAATTGTATAATTATTTTTCTATTGATTATCTCTATGAGTATATTATTCAATAAGCATATAATAGCCATTACATGCGAGTAGAATACTATACTTTGTTCACGACTTTCAAATAAAATTTACTAGTAATAATAAAAAAATCTTTATTTTATGAAGTAAAGTACAATGTCGTAGCAGCATTATCACTTGAGTTCATACTTAAATTACTCCTTATTTAAGTCAGAACTATCAAAAAGTCAATATTTTATTTTGATGTAAATATTGCTTTTATACTTTTTTTACACAATATTGTTTGATTTTTAAGTTTTTATGTAACTATAATACATATTTTAGGACAAAATTATATTTATTATTATAGTGCCAAATTTATTTAATCTAATAAAAATGTATTAAAATAAATTCTTAACATCAAAAATATCATATAATCCGCCATCATCAATTGTATCCTATAAATTTGGATTTTATTTTGTAAATTACTTCTTATTTAGCACTATTTAGCAAAATTACAAATCAAAAAGACTGCAAAGACAAAGAAAATTGCAGAATAACATGTAAATAAAAGTTCATATTAAATACTCGTATTGAATAATATTCGTGTGTAACTGTGTATAAAGTATATCATATACCAAAGTACATTCTGTAAAGGCAACACTTTAGACATACGTGCTGTTTTGACGTCATACAGTGTATAATGGTTCATTATTTACTAGTGAATAATGGGTAACATTTTACTTGAGCAAGCACATGTATAATTAAGGTTTTATAGCACGGTCGTGGACAAATATATTTTTTCTTCAAACGTCAAATAATGATAACATTACTTATCTACCTTGATTCTGTCAAAGTTTGGTGTCTCCGCCGGCAGCAGTTTTTTTCCCATTTCTTTACGGCGGAGGGAAAAATGTTGTCATGGCAACAATATGAAACATGTCACAAAGCAATAATACAAATGTCATTAACAACAATTAAACATCATTTTTATTCATAGAAATATTAAAAGTACAATAAATCAATGAAGCATTTTCAAAATTTAAATCGTGCAAAAATGTTCCCGACTCTGATACGCATTGGTAATTGTTAATGATACTAATGGTCGAGCACAACTTTCAGCAATCATTCCCGATGTTGGCCCCAAACGTGCTACTACATCATTAGCCGCGGACTCAATTTCGTTTAGGTTTTCCACTTAGAACAAAAAGAAACAGGAAGGAGTATATGCAAAATGACCTTGAGTCCAGAAAGGAGCTTGCATATGGCAGCCAGTTGTCAATTTTAATTTCCGTTTCCAATGCCGTACCGTAAAAAAATAAAATTTATGTTTATGTAAATACATTTAGTGTTGTAAATCATTTTGTGTTCATAAAAACCGAATGATACGTCTATGCTCTCATTTTTGACATTTATATGCAAATATTCCTTTGACAGCATACTGTAAACATAAACAATGAGTCATACAAGGAGCTTCAAGATGGCCGACTTCCGTCGCAAATTTTTCTTAAAATTAATATATGACAGAGTCCTTCCTGTTTCTTTTTGTTCTAAGGTTTTCCATTTTTGCACTAAATTTGCGCTTGCGGTTGCAACAATAGCTTTGTTCGAGTTTACTTGATTACTGTTTTCAAACTGTCACGATTCTGCGCACTAAAAAATCCTGTGTTCGGGTTTTTCTTGTACGGTTTTCGAACCGTTCTAGAATTTTAGTTTGGTGTTCGGGTTTTATATCTGACTGTTTTCGGACGGTTTGAAAACTGTCAAATCAGTCCAAGGTTAAAAGTAAGAATTTTTCGTGGACTAATTGACGCATGCGCTTGGTCATTTGTCAGTCATTGTTTGTAGTGTGCATTTAAAATTCAAATTATTTTTGGTATTTTAATTTATTGAGTATATTATTATGGATTTATTGGCAGAATTCTCGTCAGATTCATCCTCATCTTTTTCATCAGCAAGTGATGATGGATTGGAGATGGTAGCAAATCTTTTTTACCCGAATTAGGTATTACAGAAAAAAGTAAAAAATGAGAATTATGCCGAAGAAACAGTACCCCTATATAGTGATGAACAGTTTATCCAACATTTTAGGTTTGTGGACAAAATAATTTACTTTTTGTGTCAGATATTAAAAAATAAGGCGTTCGGGTTATTTCATTTGTTGATAGTTTTCAAACCGTACATAAATAGTCCTTGGATTTGGTCTACTGCACATCCAGTTGTGCGCAGTCAGCAAATCGTTCTCAAACCGTCCGAAAAACGAAACCCGAATAAAGCTATTAGGTCTGTTCCAACCAAGCAGAGAACCGTTCTAAAATAGTAATTTTTGTGCGCAGTGGTGTAGTGAGTTGCGCAGTGCACTAATTTGGTACCGTGAGTGGTAATATTACCGTTCTAGAACGGTTCTTTGGTTGGTTGGAACAAACCTAATAATAAGCTGTCTTTAATAACATAAAATAACTGTCAAACAACTGTAACCAGGGAGACGCAAATCCCACCGACGACTAAATTATTTTAATTTCTAACATCTAGACGACTTTGATAGTTGTCACAGTTAATTTCGAGTAAAAATAGCGTATGAATTGTACTATTTATAGTTGAAAAAAAAGAAAAACTAATATACTTTATTCGGCAAAGAAGCATGACTTTTCTTGACTTGCCCTTTGCTCTTGCTCCGCTCGGGAGAGTCAATAAAAGAAATGCTTCTCCGCCTCATAAAGTAATATACTATTACCTTCTAAGTGATATAAAAACCAAACCTTTTATTTTTGTTTCAATATTTCCAGTCTAAATAAATATTTAGATGAATTGGTTGTATCTTTAAAACACTTAAATTTGCAATTTGGTTTTATAGTTCTATCAAAAAAATTGGAAAGTTACATGATGTAAAACTTTTTTATTTCATACTATACCCCAAAACATAACTTAAGGTACTTGATTTCTATCTGGAAAATAGAATTTTACCGGATAGTAGCACGTATTATATTTCATTACATGTTTTAATGAAATAAAAACCCAGTTAGGTTTCAAATTTATGAATATAGATTTATTGAAATTCAACAACAAAAAAATAATCGTAGTAATAAAACTCAAAGTCTATCCACAACGTTTAATAGTAAGGTTCAAAAGTTAGTGTAACATGTTTCGGTCTTCAGATCATCATCAGGCTATAAAAAAAACAATGGTATCAGGAGAGTCAAAAATAGTTATAAAAAGAGCGAGTGGTGTCGGTTGTCCGATTACATTAATGATTAAAGTTAAAAAATTTCAAATATGACAAATAATTACAAATAGAAATAAAATACAAGTTTAAAGCAAAAAGTTAAATACATGATTTTGTAATAAGTTAAACTATGGCAAAACAGCAAGTTAATTATGTTACACAATCAATCTAAACTCACCTGTATGTGCAGAACGTAGGAATTGCAAATAATTTAAATTTAAAACTTAAACATCCATAAATAAGTGAAGAATAATGGATGAATAAGAGAGTTATTATATAAAAAAGAAGAGGAAAAAGGAACTTCAGAAGTTATAAAGATAGAGAATGTTGGGTGTGTTGGTTACATTAAAGTGGATAGAAAAGTGGGACCATATTCATGCTAAGAATGTTGTATCCCAGAAGAAAATTCAAATAACAAGTGTTACATTACTAAAAGAAACAAGAAGAAAAAAATACATGAAGAGGACACAAGGAATGATTGTAAAAAACAATCAAAAAAAGGAGAGATCCATGATAGAGGTTCAATCTCCTTATAATCAAGAAGACAGGTCGACCCTAAACCGTGAGTAAAGGTTCCTGTTAGTCTTCTCAATCTCAGCAGTAATGCTATATATTATAATGATTTAAATTTGGCTAATGATTTAAATATTTGGCTATAGTTTATTTTACTTAACAGCTAACGTAGTTTTATTATTTAGATATGTTTTTATTTGTTTGATTATTATAATTAAAAATTTTTGTTTGTTTTATTGATTTTATCAAATATTTTAATTGATTTTAATGATTGAATATTATTTAATTTTATATAAAGTTTACTTTTTCTTTGTACTTCTATGATTGGGCGCCTTATCAGAATTTCAAACTAGCTCAGTTTACTTAATTTTAAAGTTGAAAATTAAAGTCTGACTCTTATCAGGGAGGATTCAAATTAAATTATTATTTAATAATTAACACAATATAAATTTAATGTCAAGTATTTCAAAGAAACGTTACAAAAAAAAAAAAATTATTAATTGGTTTTCACACGTTTAGTACAAATAAATAACGAATATCCAGATATGAAAAAATGGAGATGATATACAAAAATATTAATTTACAATTACAACAAATTGAAAACAAAAATACAAATCCTTAATTATCGGACGTACCTTGTATCACAGAGTTTTTCAAATATTGTCCTTGTCATGCGCAACGTAACAAACACTGAGATCGGCTTCTACTTCGTTTACTCTCGGAAATGGAACAGCGTACCCAAATTTACAAGATGGCTACTATGGTCCCGTTTTGGAAACGTCGCTCGAATTTAATCTTTAAAATTCTATGGAATCCGTATTTGTTTTGTACAATTTATTACTTTGGTAAGTAATTTAATAATAGTTGATTACTTTTCTGTATGTATTTTTAATATTACATGTATTACTTTAATATAAACAGCTTTTAATTAGTTCAAAAAATTTCTTCTAGTTGATAATCAATTAATACATACGATGTTAATTGCTCTGCTACCAGGATCATAAGAGAGATGAATCATGGATTTTCCGGCCTTTTATAGCTTCTTGGAAAATGACAAAAAATGACGTCATCGGATTTCAACTGTTCGAATTTCAGAAAAAAATAACCTACATTTCCGAAAATCCAGGTAATAAATTTACAATTCTGATAGTACCTTTGATAATGTACAGATAGATCTCATCCTTATATTTGCTTAAATTCTGTTTGTATAATTTTCTAAGTACTTTTTCCTAGGAAATTTTAGATTCAAAATACACAACTTCCTTGAGCTGTTAACTTATTTTAGACTTTCAAATTTTCAATTAACACTAGCTATTATATTTAAAATTATTCTAAATCCACTTAACTAGTTCTATTTTAACTGATAACTTACTATTTTAAACTCTAACAACTACAATTTAAACTTTTAAAAGATTTTGTTATTTGTATTACTTATACCTTATATAAGCTGATATTTTCTGTGTTATCAAAGGTTAACATTTTAAAATTTATATAAACAACTTCCTCAATTATCCTACATACTTTTTGTTACATAAATTGTCATTTGTTAATGTTTATAAACTAAGTTTTTCAATATCTATTTCACTATGTACTCTTAAAATGTTCAATCAAAATTTTATGTGATTATGTCCAACACTATTGATATGGGAATTAGTTTAATGTATTTCACCACACCTGCTACATGCTTATAATTAATCTTGTGTTTTTTTTTTAGGTACTCACAATCTATTGGTATATTTGTTTGTACAATATCGAAGACTATAATTTGTCTTTTAATGATTTTGTAAGTACTTCCTTTTTATAATATTAATTTAAATACTTTATTAACTAAAATTACATGTTGATTTCTTAAACATGTGGAAACCATTAATACTTTTGATTTTTATTTTCTTTTTATTGTTTTAGATTAAACTGAGAATTTTGGAAAAGAACTAGGTGAAAAGTGAATTGTTATGTGAAAATGCATTCATTATGGATTGGAAAATTTTGATTGTGATGCAATAATTAAATATGGATCCTATACAAGATAAGATGTCAAATACATTCTTTATTTATTTGAATGTTTGTAATTGAAAAGTATAATATTGAAAATTTAAGATGTACTAAAGAAAAAGTAACTGCAGATTCAATTAAACTTATTAAGATATCCTTTTTTTTGTAAATTATTGAGGTAAGTAATTTTAATTCTATTTTGTTCATTTACTAATGTGCATTATTTATTTTTACATGTTGACTTTCCAATATGACTACCTACCCTATATTGGCTTTTATCTCATAATGTTTGTTTATTATCATCAGATATGTAAGTTATACTACTTTGTTTTAGTGTAACTGTAGAGATACTGTTTGTTTATACAAATTCATACTAAGTATATTATTTTTAGGTCAGAAGATTCATCTCATTTTCTAACAAGATGTATCTAAGTCCAAATGGAAACCTGTTGTGACCAGAGAATATTGTTTATTTTGTGGCTTTTACTGTGATATTATGACCAAATTTATGATATAATCAAGTTTATACTGTACTCAAGACAATACTTATTTTTGGGTAATTACATGGTTTAAGAAGAAAAGTGTATTTCAATATGCATATCCTTTTTTTTAATTAATCCATTAGTGTAATGGCTATGATGGATGCTTAAAAAGGTAAGCTTTGTTTTTATTATTAATAATGATCCATTACAATATATTAGGATGAATAGCATAAAGTACATTTCAAAATCGCCGAACTGGAAAAGTTATACCAACACCAACGCACTTGAAGAACCTTATACGTATGAAGGGCAATTAACTGTAATTGTTATAATCATTTTCGTTTTGATTCTCGTTATTAAAGCTGATTTTTCACCTAGAAAGTATTTTTGATTATGTATTAAATAAAAATAAACCAGATCATTTATTAAATATACTTACATTTTGATTAAATTTATTGTACTAACCCTTACTTTTTAAAAGTCCATCTTATTAAGAATAATAAAAAACTCTTCGTTTTAAAGTAACTTCCAAGTTTATGTGACAAAATTAGGTTTTTAATCACAATGACTTCCATAATTGGTCTAGCCTTAATACTACCTAAACAACATCAGGTACCTAGCTACAAACAAACAAAATGTAACTTAAATATGTCTAATATTAGCGAAACGGCCGTCATTGTGATTATAAGCCTAATTTTTTCAAATAAACTTGGAAGTTACGTTAAAATGAAGAGTTTTTTATTATTCTTAAGTTACATTTTGAATTATTTAGCGGTTTGTTTTCTTTATTTATTTGCTTATTTAAAGAAATATACTATATAAGTATTAAATCTAAATCCATTTGACAGAATGTGACTGTTACTGATACAAAGACAAATCGGGTCTTATAATTAGAATGATTATGTCTATTATAGTATCAGTATATAATAACGATTCCATTAACTTCTCAAGTAGGATAATTAAGTTAGAACTTCTTTAATGTATATGGAATATCTCAGGCTATACTTGCTAATAACAGAACAGAATATTGATTTCCATATATTTACCGGTGATTTTAATATTGATATTTTTAAACATCAAACACTTGGAAATGGATACTTAAATACCTTATGTATTCACGGATTTAGAAGCTCCATCAACGAATACACTAGCGTATGCAAAATTTAAAAATCGTGCATTGACCGTATTTACATAAAAATAATAATATTACCAACAACAAATAAACTAAATATCCAGCGGTTGTTCATTTGCCATTTTTGAAAGACTAAGAAACGACGAGTGTTAATATTCATGCTTGATTAAAAAGGTGAACTCTTCACAATTTTTCTTGAATTATTATCAAAAGAAATACTAACATTGACATGATAGTTTTTGATGAATAGATATAATTTCTCTTTCAACCTATAATTTTCTCTTAATTTTGGATCAGTTAAAAATATTTTATTAGAAAATTATGTTTAAACAGCCAATTGGGTTGGATATAGGTACAGAAAATTTAAACAATCCGTATTAGAGAATTTAAACTTTTCTGATAATTCCAATCTTAAGTCAACAAAAAATATAATGCTAATTTTAAAGTAATAATGATAAAATCTAATATTATTCTACGACATTTATAATCACAATGGTATGAATAAACTAGTGTATTATTTCGGCAAATAAATAATACATTATTTATACAGATAGTTCTAAAAAATCAAATAGCAATTGTGGATGTGCAATGTTAGCTGCTTACTTCAAACTACAAAGGTAAATACCTTCTTGAATGCAATGAGTGATGAGGTAATTTATTTTTCAACTAAGAGGGTATATTACCTACATGCATATTATGTGAAAAACATGCATCGGCTTATTTAAATAAAGCAAAATCCTCAATTTAGAATCATTTTAAATAAATATTATTCCATGTAAATATATTCTACGTTGTTAAATACCTAAAGATAAACTGCACATTCAATGTTTAATACTTTACTAATTACAACTAGAATGTTACAAATTTAGACGCTTATACAAACATCAAATAAAGTTGTGTTATAAACTTAAGTATTTCAATCAGAAACATTTATAAAGTTTAAATTAGTGAATACAAGATTAACTAATGTGCCAACTTATTTAACATCTTTCAATTTCTGGAATATTAAATAGTTAGTTTAAATAAGGCTACCGCATCAGAAATGGCAAATCAGCAATTAAAAATTTTTTTTCCACCACTTCCATTTTAAACTAATTATTACGTATTTGTCAGTAGGTAGGTAATGACTCTCATTTAGAACATACGGATATTCTAAATTAATGGCCACTTCCTAAGAAATTTTAAAAAATAGTGAGATATGTAACATTTACTCGATGTATTCATGAACACATTCAATTGTCCAAGAGCAAAAATTAGTGAGTACACCAAGTATTTGTGCGTGTCTACCTACTTGTTTATTATTTATTTTAATGATATTTTTTTCGCTTTTTTAATTATTGCCATTACTTTTATTTTGTTGGCATTTATTTTTAAATTTCTCTTTGTGAGTTCCGTGTTCTAAGTTGTGTTGTAGATCTTTTTCTAGTTCGGCACAAATCATAATGTCATCTGCAAAAACACATTGTGATAAACCAATCATTTCCTATTCATGGTAACCTATATTTGCTTTCTTGATGCAATGACATCCAAATACTACACATTTGTGATAAAAAAAAACAAAATATAGATTTCCTTAAAGAAATTGAAATAAAAAGACATTTAACAAATCAACAATTTAAACTTATTAATGAACAAATAAATCTTGGAAATTCTACACTATTAAACCTTTTTTGATTGAGTCTTCATTTTTTATTCATAGATAAGAAGTAAATTTAATATCAGTTATTTTTTATTAGTTATTATTGAATTTGTTTATTTTTTGTTAATATACTCATTCGGATAATTGCGTTTGTTTGGATTAAATATATTTTTTCTGTAGTTTATCTTTCAACATATATGTACCTATAGTTTTTGTTAAAAGTAACGTTTGATATCTAAATTTAAAGCGAGTATAATATTTATATTTAAATATGTTTACCGTTCTTATTTTATTTATATTACTTAGCTTGTAAACATTGAACTTATTTACATACAAAAACAAGCTAGAGCCTACAAAACCATTTTGTATATATTTTGTCATATGTTTACAGAGTCTGTATCAAATCTTTTGTTGTTTTAACAAGCAAATACTAGGAATGAAATCCTAAATCATCATGGCTTTATTATTAATAAAACACGATCATTTCTGCATTCAAAACGAGTACATTTTCCATTTTACAAGTTAATTTTTCAGCACATATTTCAATTTTGTGGATAAAAAAAATGGTTTTAAAACAAAAAAAAAACGCTTTTTCAAAAGGTGTTTGGGACTATTTTCTTGCTACTAACTGATGTGAAACATGTGTTTTCAAAATACATCAGGCTTAAGTTTTATTTCATGAAATAGTAGGGAAGCCCAAGGGGGGATTTCTGGAAATACTGAACGCGGCAGATTAATATACAGGGGGATACCTTGTACCCGGTTAAATACTTTCACCATACATGAGCCCTATAATTAGCCGCCCTTTAAGGATCAAGGATCAGATTGTTAAAAAAATGGCCTGAAATTCTCGAGCGCGTCAGATTAAGGTAGGGAGAGTTAGTTACATCTTAAAACGTGTATATTCCACTAATCTGACAATTCATGAGTGACGTAAAGAAGGAGGAGGGCAACAAAGTTGTAAGTTATTTTTTTACGTCCAATTATTTTTCCCTGCATAATGAGTTGAAGAATCCCATATTTATCATTATGCGAGATGTAACCGAGGAACTCTAACTTTTTCTTCTTGTTGGTAAATAAAACCTCCAACTCTTTGTTCATTGTTGTGACTACACGTTTCCGTTCATGAGTTTTTATCTTTTATTTGATTATTTTTGTCATTCATTAAATGTCAATTTTGATGGGTCAGAAATATTGCAATAATATGCCTAAATTAAAATGGCCACTTAGAACACAGAACCAATCGGCCTCAGTTTGTTTGAACACGTGTCAGCCAAGTTTATAGGGATCACGTCTGTTATATTTTGTTTAGAGATGTTGGACTTCCTGGAGACTGTTTCCAGGAGAAAAAATATATATATATATATAAATATACTTTGAAAATAGAATTTTTATATATCTTTACAAAAAAAAGAAATGTAAATTTTGATCTTCAGAAGTTCAAGTTACATTCTTTCTAAATTTGATGTTTCTGCTTTTAACTGAAACAGATCTTTATACATTCTATGCAAACCCTGTTCGTTTGTAACGTGGTCCGTTCAGGGAATCCTCAGCATGCGCCTATATACCCAAAGCTCAAATGATTTCAACCTGTTTGTATTTTCTTTGTTCAATGTCCATCCCTCAAGACCATACAAAGGAAAACATAGCATCTGACTATTCTCACTCTCAAGACCATTGAAAGAGCTGTTAGTAGTTTTTTTTTATTTCATGAACGATTGTCTAGCTTGCTAAATTCTTAACAATATATCGCTCTTATGTGCTACATTATGGTTAATCACAGTGCCATGGTACTTAAGGTATTGAACACTGTCCATTATTCTGTTGCCTATGGTCAGGCTGCCTGCATTTTTATTTTTTTTAAATCATCATCGTTTTCTTCTTATTGAGATTAATAGACAATCCATATTCCTTGCTAACCGTTGTTTAATTATCCAACAGTCTCGGTATGTTTTCTAAACTGCTCTCAATCAGGCCAGTGCCATTGGCATATTTTATGTTGTTAATTGGTCTACCATGTATGACTACGCCTACTGTTTCATTCTCTAATGCTTCTTAAAATATGCACTTGAACAGAGCATTGGAGAAAGGACTACACCCTGCCTGACCCCTTTTTAGAAGTTGATTTCATCTGTCATATTGTTATCGTATTTTAGTCCCCTATATCGAGTTTTCCTCTTGTAAACTTGTAATTTTTAATAATGGATATTTTAGTTCATCTTTGTATAATCGCTTTTCGGCTTAATGCCTCAAGCTATAAAAATATAGTTAGCATACATCCCAGAATATAAATAAGTTATAGTCACTACGGCAATATTACCCCAGCCGATTGTTAAACCAAATAAATTTTTTATTTTTTTTGGATACTATGTCAGTTCATGTTAAATTAACATTTTATAAAAAATTACAGAAAAAACAAAAATATTTTATATCATTGAAGGAATGATCCATAATTCAAATATGGCTGATATCCAATTTAAATAAAACACTGAGTCAAACCATAACAAATTTAGTGAAACTATAAAAAATTGCGACTAGTTTCAGTCTTAGACCATCATCAGGGTAAAAATAAAAAGATACAGTAAGGTAAGTACAAGAACTATAACAATAATAAATATAAAGTTGGACAACAGCGTAAAATGAGTGAGGCACAAAAGTAATAAAGAAAAGCTTACCTATCATGTAAATACACTCGTACAAAATTAAAAGTTACATCAGTAAAATATATGAATATGTACCTAAGTTACATAAAATATAAAAAATCAAGGCGTAAAATAATATAAAATTAGTTAAAATAGACATATAGGGAACAGAGAGACAAAACGGATTTTTTTTTAAAAACAACTAAAAGGTCAAAGGAAAGGACGTAAAATATGAAGGGATTGTAACATTGTTATACCTAAACAATGTACGAACATCGAAAGAAGAAACAAGAAACAAATAAGAAATAAACCGTGAAGACACAAATCTGAAATAATAAAATATTTTTGTTTTTTCTGTAATTTTTTATAAAATGTTAATTTAACATGAACTGACATAGTATCCAAAAAAACTAAAAAATTTATTTTGTTTAACAATCGGCTGGGGTAATATTGCGGTAGTGACTGAACATTCACTATAACTTATTTATATTCTGGGATGTATGCTAACTATATTTTTATAGCTTGGGACATTAAGCCGAAAAGCGATTATACAAAGATAAACTAAAATATCCTTTATTAAAAATTACAAGACTAAAATACGATAACAATATGACACATGAAATCAACTTCCAAAAAGGGGTCAGGCAGGGTTTAGTCCTTTCTCCAATGCTCTGTTCAATATCTATTCTGAGTGCATATTTCAAGAAGCATTAGATGATGAAACAGTAAAAGTAGTCATAAATGGTAGACCAATTAACAACATAAAATATGTCGATGGCACTGGCCTGATAGAGAGCAGTTTAAAAAACATACAGAGACTGTTGGATAAATAAACAACGGTTAGCGAGGAATATGGATTGTCTATTAATATCAATAAGACGAAAACAATGATGATTTAAAAAAAATATAGCAATGCAGGCAACCTAGCCATAGGCAACAGAATACAGTGTTCGACACCTTAAATACCATGGCATTGTGATTAACCATAATATAGCACAAAAGAGCGATATATTGTTAAGAATTTAGCAAGCTAGACAATCGTTCATGAAATTGAAAAAACTACTAACAGCTCTCTCAATGACCTTGAGAGTGAGAATAGTCAGATGCTATGTTTTCCTTTGTATGGTCTTGAGGGATGGACATTGAACAAAGAAAATACAAACAGGTTGAAATCATGTGAGCTTTGTTTTTATTATAAACCATCCTACCCTATTTTTTTTAATTATATTCTCTGCTCATTTTATTATATATCACTGTTATTTGAAAATTGAAAAGTGATAAGGACAGAATAACAACACAAAAATACACTTACAAGTTACCAGTAAAAAATATTTTACCATGTAGTAAAAGTAAGAGGGCTAATAATTTCCCAGCCAAGTGTAAAAGTAACTACAAAGTCTCAAACAGAATAAATCAAGACGCCATCTCGTTCAAACGTTTTAAATGAACCTCCGACAGTTTTTTTTAAGTAAATTAAGTAAATTCTTTTTAATAAATATGATCTGTAAATATCGTTTTTGTGTAACATACCTATAGATCTATAAATGTAAAATAAAAAATAAACATACAATCCACAGTGTCAAAATTTCGTTGAGTTTACCTCATGCTGCATCATGATAAGCAGATTTACTTGTGCATCTGGTTGAATGCACTAAATTTCATAAATAAAACAAATTCTTTTGGCAAGCACGTCGAGAATTATTTTCGGTAATTTGTTGAGATTATTCCACCAAGTTTTTGTATTTGGCAGAAGTGAACTGAAATGGAACGGTACAAACCATAGTTAATCGACAATTGTTTAAGCAAAACATCTGTAAAAATTCTAAGCTATTTTATACCAAGAGGAAAAATTTAGTTCACACAAAATTGGTCCACTAATAATTAGATAAATCGATAGATACCTACATTTATTGTATATAAGAAATTACATCGCATTACTCTTACAGTTTGGAGTAAAATACATCACTCGTTTACCACACAAGCACTTAATATATCGATGGCTTAAACTGTAAACCAGCTAACTCCAAAAATGTAAATTTTACAGAAGACAATAAAAACTGGTTGGGATGTCTCCAGAGCAACATTTAGAGATTTCATAAATATAAATAATAATAATGTTACAATTGGAAACTTGTATTATAATAAAATTATACCATATTTTTTAATATATTTGCATACTACATATATATATATATTGAGACGAAGTTTTATTATCATAAAAAAATCTATTCATTAAAGAAAATATTAATTTCAATAAGAATGTGTATTATGATGATTAAATCAAAAACAAAATCGTTAAGTCAATTAAAAGCAAAATAAATAATAAAAAAGTAATCACATTACATAAAAAATAATCAAAATCACCATTAAAAAAAATAAATAATAATGAAAATATAATTCTAAATGTAAAATAAAACAAACGAACAAATTATGAATTTTTGTAAAATATTTTTCTGTTAAATATATAAAAGGATTTTCAAAGATCTACAAAAGTGTATAAAAAGTTCTTCTACGAATAACACTTGTGCATATGTGTGACGTAAAATTATCAGAACTACGACTGCTAACATCGCGTGTTTGAAAAGTTAAAAAAGTTTCCATGAACTCCAAAACTTTAGAAGTGCACCTGTGCCTGTGTGACGTCAAATTATCAGAACTACGAGTGCTCGTACACAACACATCGCGTGTTTGAAATATTTAGTTTCCTCGAACTCCAAGAGCTTAGAATAGCAGGTGCACGTTGTGACGTATGAGTTACTCGGAAGTATATCGGTCGAATTTATGACTTCAAGCCTCAGTAAATATAATTTGAGAGCTTTTCCGACCATAATAAATTATATAAAAATTATTGAACATTAAAAATGATTATTGTATATATTATGTAAAAAAATTGTTTGTAAAATATAAGTAGTTAGTTAGAAATAAGCAAATTAAGAAATAGTTCCTTCTGATTGGTTCTCGTGGAGTTTTTAAATGAAGCATTTTTATTGGTCAGAGAATAATGAGAGAGGGATCTCAGTTTTACGTAAAAGAACCAGTCAGAAAGAATAAAAAGGAGAGATTCAAGCCAAATTTTAAGGGAGTCAAGACCCTTTATACAAACATTAAAGCTTCGTTTTAAAAAAATTTTCAACAAACATTTAAGATTTAATTTTAAAAAACTTTCACGACTCAATACTCAAGTTTAATTTTAAAAAAGATTCAAGACTCATTTTCAAAACATTCAACAACAGTTATTATAATATTCAACTCGTAATCTACATTTTTTTAAAAAGACTTTGACTAGTCATAAATTTTATTAACTTTATAAGTTAACAGTATTCGACTTTGAATCGAAAATAGGTTTGTTGAATCGAGCAGAGTAATCTTATAATATAACAGTTTCAACTGTAATTTTAATGATACAAAAGTTAGTATTAAATTAATAAGAAGCTTGACTTACCTTATATCAGAAATAATCCTAGTATAAAACTTTGTAACACACCACTTGTAAAAAGGGAGTCTTATCAACCAGTAAAATGTATAAAAAAAAATCCACAAGTAAACAATAATAAATTCTACATCGTAAGAGTTTCTGTCTTTAATTAAACCATTGGAAGTTCTACATCCCACGTGCTCACCAGTAGAGAAGATAGACCACCAGTTCCAGCGACACCTACATGTGAATGGCGAACACTCGAGAGACAAAGTTCAAAAAGGTACCGTTATTTAATTTGTATTAAGTGTGCGTATAAACTGTTTTAAAGCGATAATAATTATTAGTCGCTAGAGAACATTTATACTACTTTATTGTAAAGATTTTTGAATTTCATTTTGATAGAAAATTTATAATTTGTTTGAGCGTAAATCTGTGGTGAAACCTGTACGACCTGAGATATAATTTTTCGATTAACGATAGTATTTATTTTCAAGTTAAACAAACGAGCGTAGAAACATTTAATTTTATTTGAGCTAGTCATCATTATACATATTATTTAAGGGGCTAAAAAAAACATTATTATTGTAGTAAAAAACTTCAACAATTACTTCAAATCAAATAAAAACAAACCACTAATAATATCATGTCACAATTAACGTGAATTTACTAAAATAACATTCAATCATCAGAAAAAATTAAAATAATAAAACAAAAAAAGAAAACATAAGAACCCAACAACAATAAAATAATAAAATCATAATAACTTGGCGACCAACGTATCGGGCTCGATTAAAATCACAGATTTTAATAGTTTAATAACAAAAAATAAATCAATAAACATTACATTAAAATTTATTTAAAAATAAAAATACTAATACATTATTGTAACTGTAATTAACCTATAAAATAAATATTTCTAACATTTTATTATAAATATAAAAAGTCGAAACATAATGTCTGATAAAGAGGAAGTTAATTTTGACACCTGGAAAGTTGAAGAACTCAGGCAAGAACTTAGAAACAGAAATTTGGATGATAAAGGAACCAAACAAATTCTAATTAACAGATTAAAAAGCCAAGAACAAATAGACATAGACTACAATGCTGAAGAACCAGAAGAAAGGGGGAACAAGAAGACGAACCTCAACAAAAAGATGGTACTTCTTCACAAACTGGAGGAAATGTCACATTGGCAGATTTGATGAGCATCATCCTAGCCAATTCAGAACAAATAGCGAAAAACTAGAAGCCAACTCTGAAGAAATGAAAAAACAAAATAGACAAAATTCTGAGGAAATAACGAGAAAATTGAATGAAATAACGGAAAAATTGGACAAGAAAGTAGAAAATCAAGAGAAAAAGATTAAAGTAATTGAGGAAAAACAAGAATTTTTAAATAAACAAGTACAAAATATAGACAAAAGAACAAGCGAAAACAATCTGAAATTAAACTCAAGAATATCAGAAATCGAAGATAACGTGAAAAGAGGAATACAAATAAATTTGGACATAGCCGAACAGGAAAACAGAAAAACAGAGAGACAATTAAGAAAAGAAATAGAAGAAAAATTAAATACAAATATAAACGTGGGAAACAGTGAAGAAATCAAGAAATTAAAGGAGGAACTCGAAAATAAAATAAAACAAGTGAATCAAAAAAATTCTTAATTATAATACAATCGCTTAACAACTGAATTGTGTTTTCAAATTTTAAATATAGGTGGGAATTTTGAAGAAAGTTCGAAATTTTGTGGGGATTATAGGAAGATACATCCTATAAATTATTTACATTCAATTAAAAATAAATACTATAAAATTAAAAATTTGCAAGATTTTAAAGAATTTATCAGATCAAGTTTAACAGGCAATGCACTATTATGGTGGAATTGCAAAGAAATGTTTGTAGATTCATTTGAAACCTTTGAAAAGGTATTTCTAGATACTTTCTGGTCAGAATTACAACAGAGTAAAGTCAGGGAAAGATTGTATTTTGGCAAATTTGATAATACAAAGAATAATCTATTCAACTATGTTTTACAACTCTATGCTACTTGTCAATATTTAACTCCTCCTATACCAGAAGCAGAAATTGTAATGTTTTTATCAAGACATTTCAAACCTGAAATATCTGAGATAATTGCAGTACAAAATATTAATAAATTTGATCATTTAATAACATATTTGCAGAGAATTGAAAGAAATTTAAGTAATAGTATCAACAATCAGAATAGAGATAATGTAAGAAACTTTAATAACAATGATAGAAGTTTTAATAGGCAAAGTAACGGTAACAATTTTAACAGACAAAATAATAATAATAATTTTAACAATAACTACTATAATCAAAACAGAAATCAAAATAATGAAAATAGGAACAATTACAATAATAATAGAAATTACAATAATAATCAGAACACTAGAAATTTTAACAATAATTATAATAATAGAAAATTTAATAGATTTGAACAAAATAACAATAATCGAGCAAATACAAACAATAATAATAGACAAGTAAACGCAATTAATACGAGTAACAGTAATGAGGGGATAAATGAGACAAATAATACACCGAGAGACATTGCACGTTCAGGTAGTAGAACTCCTAGGGCCAGATCTCCAGTAGATGATGCCCAAACCACAAATTTTCAATAGGGGTGCACAATGTAAATAGCGCTAGATGTGACTTTGTACACCCACGTGAATTTTTAATGGACAAGGATAATCTGCATCTAGAAAATAAAGAAATAGAATTAGTATTAATAAAAGCAAATATTGATAACAATTTATTAAACATTATAATAGATACAGGGTCTACAGTTTCTTTAATATCAGAAAATACAGTAAATAAAATCTCAATGTTAAAAAACAACATAATCAATATTCCAAAAGTAAATTTTACAGGGATAAATGATAAAAGTTTAGGATATTCTAATAAAACAGTTTTTGCTTCTTTGAATATAAATAATGTAAAATTAATTGTTCAGTTATTAATAGTCAATAAATTAAAATATGATATATTATTGGGTAACGATGAATTATCAAAGAATAAAATTATAATAAATTATAACAAGAATGCAGTAATATTTGGGGATAATGAAATAAAATTTGAGGTAATAAATGATTTAAAATTAACTAGTAATTATAATATAATTAGTATATTTGACGAGTCATTAGAAAATAGTAATAAAAATTTCTGCCAAGAAAAAATAAGTGAAATTTGTGAATCTAGTTGCAATTTAATGGTACAAGGGTGCCGAAATATATTTAATAATGTGGCCATAGATGCCGAATTAAATTTAAATAAAAATGGAAATAATAATCATTTAGAAAGGGTCTTAGATACCAAAAATAAATTAAATTATGATTATGATGAAAGGGCAATTGATGCCGATGATAGGGTTAATGAAAAGAATTTAGAGGTGGTGATAAATTGCAACAAAGGATGGAAAAAATGAAGTTATAAAATTGGTAGAAAGATAAAAAAGTTTAATTAATGATGAATCTAGAGTAGCTAAAAATTATTCCCAAAGTATTAAAGTTAAAAAAATAGAGAGTTTTCAGTCAAAAAAGTTATCCAATTCCCTATAAATATCAAGAAGCGGTAGATAAACATTTAAAGAAACTGTTAGCAGATGGAATTATAAGTTATAGTACTACACTCTATATTAATCCTATAGTAGTGGTTAAGAAAAAAGATGATACGATGCGTTTATGTTTAAAAAAGTAGAAAATAAATTCTAATGTTTCCTAACACAAAAATTTCACGTGGTGTGTTTCATGTAAGTTCACTCAAGTAATATATTTAGTAGTTAAGTGTAAATAAATATGTAAATAAAATAAAATAGGATATAGTTGAAGTTAAAATAGAAAATGGAAACTTATAAAAATTTATCCGTCGATAAATTTATTACAAGTTTGGGGGGAAGTTGAGACGAAGTTTTATTATCATAAAAAAATCTATTCATTAAAGAAAATATTAATTTCAATAAGAATGTGTATTATGATGATTAAATCAAAAACAAAATCGTTAAGTCAATTAAAAGCAAAATAAATAATAAAAAAGTAATCACATTACATAAAAAATAATCAAAATCACCATTAAAAAAAATAAATAATAATGAAAATATAATTCTAAATGTAAAATAAAACAAACGAACAAATTATGAATTTTTGTAAAATATTTTTCTGTTAAATATATAAAAGGATTTTCAAAGATCTACAAAAGTGTATAAAAAGTTCTTCTACGAATAACACTTGTGCATATGTGTGACGTAAAATTATCAGAACTACGACTGCTAACATCGCGTGTTTGAAAAGTTAAAAAAGTTTCCATGAACTCCAAAACTTTAGAAGTGCACCTGTGCCTGTGTGACGTCAAATTATCAGAACTACGAGTGCTCGTACACAACACATCGCGTGTTTGAAATATTTAGTTTCCTCGAACTCCAAGAGCTTAGAATAGCAGGTGCACGTTGTGACGTATGAGTTACTCGGAAGTATATCGGTCGAATTTATGACTTCAAGCCTCAGTAAATATAATTTGAGAGCTTTTCCGACCATAATAAATTATATAAAAATTATTGAACATTAAAAATGATTATTGTATATATTATGTAAAAAAATTGTTTGTAAAATATAAGTAGTTAGTTAGAAATAAGCAAATTAAGAAATAGTTCCTTCTGATTGGTTCTCGTGGAGTTTTTAAATGAAGCATTTTTATTGGTCAGAGAATAATGAGAGAGGGATCTCAGTTTTACGTAAAAGAACCAGTCAGAAAGAATAAAAAGGAGAGATTCAAGCCAAATTTTAAGGGAGTCAAGACCCTTTATACAAACATTAAAGCTTCGTTTTAAAAAAATTTTCAACAAACATTTAAGATTTAATTTTAAAAAACTTTCACGACTCAATACTCAAGTTTAATTTTAAAAAAGATTCAAGACTCATTTTCAAAACATTCAACAACAGTTATTATAATATTCAACTCGTAATCTACATTTTTTTAAAAAGACTTTGACTAGTCATAAATTTTATTAACTTTATAAGTTAACAGTATTCGACTTTGAATCGAAAATAGGTTTGTTGAATCGAGCAGAGTAATCTTATAATATAACAGTTTCAACTGTAATTTTAATGATACAAAAGTTAGTATTAAATTAATAAGAAGCTTGACTTACCTTATATCAGAAATAATCCTAGTATAAAACTTTGTAACACACCACTTGTAAAAAGGGAGTCTTATCAACCAGTAAAATGTATAAAAAAAAAATCCACAAGTAAACAATAATAAATTCTACATCGTAAGAGTTTCTGTCTTTAATTAAACCATTGGAAGTTCTACATCCCACGTGCTCACCAGTAGAGAAGATAGACCACCAGTTCCAGCGACACCTACATGTGAATGGCGAACACTCGAGAGACAAAGTTCAAAAAGGTACCGTTATTTAATTTGTATTAAGTGTGCGTATAAACTGTTTTAAAGCGATAATAATTATTAGTCGCTAGAGAACATTTATACTACTTTATTGTAAAGATTTTTGAATTTCATTTTGATAGAAAATTTATAATTTGTTTGAGCGTAAATCTGTGGTGAAACCTGTACGACCTGAGATATAATTTTTCGATTAACGATAGTATTTATTTTCAAGTTAAACAAACGAGCGTAGAAACATTTAATTTTATTTGAGCTAGTCATCATTATACATATTATTTAAGGGGCTAAAAAAAACATTATTATTGTAGTAAAAAACTTCAACAATTACTTCAAATCAAATAAAAACAAACCACTAATAATATCATGTCACAATTAACGTGAATTTACTAAAATAACATTCAATCATCAGAAAAAATTAAAATAATAAAACAAAAAAAGAAAACATAAGAACCCAACAACAATAAAATAATAAAATCATAATAATATATATATATATATATATATAATCTAGAAAAGGTAGAAACCTTTGTGATCAACGCTGATCAGTTAGATATAAACTTCGAAATTGGTTGGGAATGCAGCGGAAAGGACGTGAAAAAACTATCAATACAGTACTCTTTTCAGTATACCAAGCTTTCGCAAATCTTTATTTGCATCATCAGGGTTCTACAAATGTGAATTAGTATGAGATTACAAATCAGTAAAAAACTTTTTTACAATAAGTAACTTACACTAATTGAGGTTTAAGTCTAGATGTTAGTTGGAGAAAGTGAAGAACCATTTGAATACATCCAGAAAAGCAAAAAGCTAATCAAGCCAGTAAAAAATATCACAGTAAAAATTTTAATTCAATTTTACTGTGATATTTTTTACTGGCTTGATTAGCTTTTTGCTTTTCTGGATGTATTCAAATGGTTCTTCACTTTCTCCAACTAACATCTAGACTTAAACCTCAATTAGTGTAAGTTACTTATTGTAAAAAAGTTTTTTACTGATTTGTAATCTCATACTAATTCACATTTGTAGAAACCTGATGATGCAAATAAAGATTTGCGAAAGCTTGGTATACTGAAAAGAGTACTGTATTGATAGTTTTTTCACGTCCTTTCCGCTGCATTCCCAACCAATTTCGAAGTTTATATATATATATATATTATATATGTATTTGCATATTACATTTTTGTAGTTAGCTGGTTTACAGTTTAAGCCATCGATATTATAAATGTCATAAACAAGCTTTTGTTAAAATATTAAGTCATTCAAATTTCCATTGACAGCTCATTCTGTTGTCTTGTGTTATTTCAATGTTTGAGATATTTTTATTTTATTTTATTTCATCGATACAGATGGTTTTAAGTATCGACGAAGTCGGTCACCATCACGTTTTCTATTGGAATGTAATTCAGTGTACGTTGGGGAATATAGCCCAGGAAGTAGTTGTTTTTTCATAGAAAACGGTAAAGCTTGGTATAGAAACTATTAGGTTTCTTTACCTTGTAGAAACAATTTTTTACTTTTCATTTTTACCATTGACTGCACGTTGTGTCTGAAATTATTTTCAGTATTTGTGTATTTTATTTCATTAAAGCCACAATATTAATAGAAATAACGTTAAAAAGTTGTTTACAATTCGATAAACACAGCTTTCGATACTAATCTTCTTTATTTTTTCGTTTAATTTTTAATAACATCCACTCTTAATCCACTTTACCATTTACCAAATATTAATGAGAACTTAAACAGTTTCTTTTTTTCACAGCTTCCTAGTACAATTCGAGACATTTAAAGCAAATCCGCATCTGGAGTAGATGGGCTTACCCTCAAAATGTTCGCAAATCTGCCGGACTGTGTATTAGATCTAACAAATTTGATTAATGAGTCGTTCCAAATTGGTATTTTCCCTACTTGCCTTAAGACAGCCATAATCATTCCTTTGCATCAAGGAGGTGATAAAGATCAAGTTTCTAACTATCACCCAATCGCGCTTCTTCCTACGTTATCCAAGATCATTGTGAGGTTGGTCAAAAAAGGCTTTCATTTGTGGTTAAATACAATATTCTAGCTAAAAATCAATTTGGATTTTTAAGTGGTAAATGCACAAATGATGCAATGTTTTCTCTTTTTAATAATGTCTACTCCAGCTTAAACAATCAACACTCTACAGTTACAATATTTTGTGATTTCTCAAAAGCTTTCGATTGCGTGGATCATAAAATACTACTTAAAAAACTGCAGTACTATGGATTTAGCGACACTTCGATCAGGTGGTTCGAGTCTTTTCTTACTGAGAGACTGCAGCTTGTACGAGATGATGAATTAAGGTCTTCATGCAAGCAAATAGAATATGGGGTTCCACAATGTTCGGTATTGGGTCCCATATTGTTTTTGTTATTTATCAATGATATTGCTAACTAAAAGCATCGGCGGTAAAATTTGTCTATTCGCAGACGACACTAGCTTTTCTTGGAGTCACTCGGATATCACCGAACTACAATGAATCGTTTCACATGACTTAACCATCATCAAATCATGGTGTGATTCTAACCATATGTGTTTGAACGTTTCTAAGACGAAAGTATACATTTATTTTTTTAACTGACCTTTCGCAATTTTTATATTGTGAAGTTTTATTTGTTTGTATGTTTTATGTTTTATTACTTGTAGATACTTTTGTAGTACTGTTTTAAATAATTTTTTCGACAGTAAAGCTTATTATTAGATATTTTTAATCGATATTTTTTGTTTAGCACCAGAGCTTTCTTGCAAAACAATATGTTTCTATAACTAAATTTTAAATGAGACATATGTTTTTTAAAATATTGTGTTATCCTTAACGGATAACCTAATTCAAATCTATGACGTGTAACGATTTTTGTTTTGGGTTTACTTTATAATTGGTCTGTTTTGTTTTCTTTAAGCCGTATTTACAATATGTTGGGCTAACGTATACTGTCAAACTTAATAACAAATTTTGTCTAAAAGTTTTAACGACAAAACCAGATGTTAACAAGCCATAGCAAGGTGAACAAATTTAGTTGAACCCATGTAGGAGTAGTTACCACCTGGATCTGATTAGCTTACAGAATTAATTCATTTTCAGGCGCATAGGTATATAGAAAACAGTAAGCCACTTGTTAAAACAGTGGCGGGTTACTGTGCTATAAAAAGGATCATAAGTTGCCAACTTTTCTGTAAATACTGGAAAACGATTTTTTATTAATGTTAGTTATTAAAAGTTAAAAGATATTTTATGCAAATATCTAATGTCAACAGATAGTGGTGCTGAATAAAGTCAATGTAAGGGTGTAGAACAAATGATTGTTAATATCCTAACTTTTTAATGCAAATAATTATGAATATTCGTTATCAAACGTCCAATAAGTATTGGATGGGATTAATTGTTTATACTAAAATGGCCCCACGTTGGTCGCCATTTTAGTATTGGTGTAGACTATTTGTGTGTTCCCTGAATAATCGAGAAAATCCTGGCTTGTTAATTTATTAACAAATATTTAAATAGATACACTGTTATAAAATGAAAAGAACGTTTTTGACAAAACTAATTAAATTAAAATTAATCAAGCAAACTCCTTTTCACAACAAAAAACTGTTGCCGACCTAGTACAAGCACGTAGTACCCGCTTGGCGCGATAGGCTGTTACGATTAGATTAAATTACTACTAAAACTGTATGTGATAGCTCAAAATTTCTAGCACAGCTAACTAGTTTTCCAGATGGCATATTCCTTATTTTATAGGAAGTAAAAGCAACTTCTTCTAGGAACTTAACCGGTTGCAGAAAAATGTCACACAATGTCACCATGATACCTAATTGAGTAGTGTCCGATGAGAAGACCTGCTGTCAGTTCTATGTATCGATACTGTTTTCAGCACCGGAGTTCATTATATCTTTTTTAGACCACAAAAGGGCTCTGGACAAAGGAATTATGTATTCGCCCATTACCTATAGGGATAAGCTAACCTAGTGAAATTTTAAATTTTCTATATTTTCGATTTAAAATAGCCACCCATAAAAAACTTCAGTCAAATGGGTATGACCTTTGCTTTGCCCTACCATGTAAAGGGTAAACGTTGTCTCATCAAAATACCATCATTATCAACACTGGATTCCGTTGGCTTATGTCCGTTAGTGTTTCAAACAATTCTAATAAAGAATCAGGATAATCCTCATTTAGTTATTGATTAGTGGGTTTTTCCTAAAAGTTGTATAAGTATAAGTTGTAAAATATTTATAAAAAATGGACATAAAATACTCTGCATATCTTATTGACATTTTATCACAAATTCCAATCTAAATCCATTCTCATTTTGAAATAATTCACTTAAATATTTATAAATTCTTAAACACTATGTTATAAATATACATCATTAACGTTGTCTAACGAATAAAAATATACACTGCTCTACAATTGAAGTGGATATTACAAAAATATGTAATTTTCCTTTGTCATTGGTTAACAATAAATCAAAATTTGGTAAAATAAGTTAATCTTTATTCTTTCGCGTTACAATATATATATATAGTGGCTTCACACCCCCGTGGGGGTAGCGCCGCTTTTACAAGCTTTCTAGATCCATATTTTGAGGTGGATCAGTCTTCATTTCATTGTTTTTTTATACGCTGTTACATATCCGGTTCCAGCTTCTTCGATCTTTTGCTTTTTCCTCTGCATTTCTGATTCCTAATGCATGTAAATCCTGCATTACTTCATCTAACCATCTTGACCTCGGTCTTCCTCTTCTCTTCCTTCCTGCAGGAGTCCACTTAGTTATGATGTTTATTGTGTTTTCTTCCCCTGCCCTCCATATATGTCCCAACCATCTCAGTCTTTGTCTTTTTATTTTCCTGACTATATCTATTCCCTTAAGTTCCTCATTTATTTCATAATTTAATCTATTTCTGTATTCACCTTCTACTGTTTTCGTTGGTCCCAGTATTGCTCGGATTATTTTTCTCTCTGCTCTTCTCAAATTTTCTTCATCGGCTTTAGTCATTGTAACTAGCTCGGCCCCGTACATTATCGTTGGTCTTATTAATGTCTCGTATATTCTTATTTTTGTTCTTTTTGTTAATAACTTACTTTTTATTAATTTCTTATTTAGTTGGAATGCTCTGTTTGCAGCTAGCGTTTATTCTTTTATTTCGTTTGATCTTGTTCCATCACTTGAAAGCATAATTCCAAGGTACTTATATTTTTCGACCTCTTCAAAGTTATATCGTCCAATTTTAACTTTTTTATTTTTTGATGTTTTGCCTAATCTTAATATTTTTGTTTTGTTTTCATTTATGCTCAAGCCCACTTTTCTTCCTTCTTCTATGAGTTCCTCTACCATTTGGGTTAATATGTCTCTTCTTTTTGCTATTATTACCAAATCATCGGCGTAAGCTACAATTTGACCACCTCTGTTTCTGAGTGTTCCTTTGTTCATGTTTCTAGTAACATATTCTATAGCTATATTAAAAAGTGTTGTTGATAGACTGTCTCCCTGTCGTACGCCTTTATTTGTTTCAAACTCCTCTGTTTCCTCTACTTGTATGGTTCATTGTCATTTTTGTGAGTCTTCTTAATTTAGATGGTACTTCGAGTTTTTTTAATACTTGAAATAATTGGTGCCTTTTGATGGAGTCAAAGGCTTGCTTAAAATCAACGAACAGTAATTCTATATTCATTTTGTATTCGTTTGCTTTTTCCATGATTTGTTTTACAATGTGTATTGCATCTGTTGTAGATTTGCCTTTTCTAAACCCACATTGATATTGTCCTATTTTATTCTCAGTAGTTTCCTGTAGTCTTTTTTGGATTATGGTTGATAGCACTTTATATACTGTACTAAGTAGTGTTATACCTCTGTAGTTTTGGCATTCCTGCTGATTTCCCTTTTTATGTATTGTTACAATTTGTCCTACTTGCCATTCATTTGGTAATTTCTCTTTTTTCCAGATGTCTTTTATCAGTTTGTGTATTACTATGTGCAGAGCTTCCCTCCATGTTTTATAAGTTCACTATTTATGTTATCCTTCCCAGGTGCTTTTCCATTCTTGCTGTTTTTGATTATCTCTATCACCTCCTCGATTGTTGGCTCTTTTACATTGCTTATTTCTATATCTTCCTCTATTTCGTTTATCTCTTCTGCTTGATCTTCTATTAACAGTTCTTTAAAATGCTCCTTCCATGTTTCCATATATGGTTGCTCCTGTATTACTATTTGTCCTTGTTTATTTTTAATTCCGTTAATTTTTGGTTTGTATTTTGTATTTTGTTCTCTGATTTTTTTGTAAAACTTTTTTGTGTTTTGATACTTACTTTCCTTCTCTATATCATTCAACTGCTTTTCCACCTGTTCTCTCTTGCGCTGTCTTATTATTTTATTACTTTCTTTTCTTTTTTGTTCATATACATTTTTATGTTCCACTTTGTTAGTCCGTAGCCATTGATTGCGTGCTTTTACTTTTTCTTCAATTGCTATTTTACATTTTTCGTTAAACCAATCTTTCTTTTTTATGTTTTGTTCCACTCCTAATACTATCTCCGCTGTTTGGCTAATTGTATTTTTAATATCTCTCCATATGTCATCCACATTGTCTCCCTCGTTGTTGAGCGTTGCCAATCTTGTGTCCATCTCTTCTTCATACTTTTGCTTTTCTTTCAGATCTTTTAATTTTTCTATATTCCACTTCTTTTTCTTCTGTTTCTGCTTCATTAGAATTTTTATTTTTTGTCTTACTTTCGCAATAACTAAGAAATGGTCAGAGTCTCCACAAGCACCTCTATAGCTTCTTACATCCATTATACTTGATTGTCTTCTCTTCGATATTAGTATGTGATCTATTTGAGATTCTGTTTTTTGATCCGGAGAGACCCAGGTAATTTTGTGTTTTTTTGCATGCTTTAAATGTGTACTACTTATTACCATATTATTCCTCGTCGCCATGTTACATAATCTGTGTCCATTGTTGTTTGTTTTATCGTGTATGGAATATTTGCCTGCTACTTGTTGTATATAGTCTTCTCTTCCTACTTGTGCATTAAAATCTCCTAAAACCAATATTACATCTTCTTTTGGGATATTTTTCAATTCCTCTTCTATTTTCTCATAAAAATCTTCCTTTTCTTCCATTTCCGCATTTTCTGTTGGCGAATAAATATTTAGTAATGATATGTTTGTTGGTTTTGCTTCGATTCTTAAATATGCCATTCTTTTGTTTATGTACCTAACTTCTATTATTTTGTCTCTTGTTTTTTCCATTATTATAAATCCTACCCCATGCTGTCCTTGTTTTTCATCTCCAGAGTATATCAGGGTGCTATTTTTTTTATGTATTTGTCCCTTCCCCTTCCATCTTATTTCCTGTATTGCTGCTATTTCCACTTTGTATTTCTGTAACACTGAAGTTATTTCTTCCAGTTTTCCTGTTCTGAGCAGTGTTCTTATATTCCATGTAGCTATTCTTAGAGTGCCTTTTTTTCTTTCTCTCTTTTTCGTTTTTCTCCTGTGTTTTTTCTCCATTTTACTTAGCTTGTTTTTTCTTATGTCCATTTGTTTCATGTCCGTGTCTACTTTCCGTGATATTGTTGTCGTATATTGTTTCCGCTCCAGTTCTAGTTTTTTGATATTTGTGCTACCTTCGGTATTTTTTTCTCTTGGATCATAGTCTGGAGATCTTTCACTCGTTTTTCTTGTTCCAATTTTATCCTTAGGGGTTTCTGTCATGTTTTTTTGTTTCGGATCTTCAGAGGGTACATTCCATTTTTTAACATCTTCTACATTATACTCCTCTCCGTTAACAATTAGTTTGTTGTATTTAATATTCGCCTTATATCCATTTGCTCTGGCATATTTCATGTGTTTTATAAGAATTTTACGTTGTTCCATAATTATTTTTGGGTAATCCTCGTTAACAAACCATTTTGATCCTTTTAATTTCCATGTAGCTTTTAAAATTTCAAACTTCTTATTCATGCTTGATAGCTCTATTAGAATTGGTCTTTCCGAATTTTTTGTTTTATCGCCCAACCTTCTTAGTTCTACCATCTCTTTTTCTATTTTACAGTGTACTTCCATTTTATTAATAACCTCCTGTACTTTATTTGTTAACATTTGTGTGTCTTCATCACTTGTTTCTTCAATACCATGTATTATTAAGTTTTTCCTCTTCAACTCTCTCTCCATCTTATCTATTCTATCTTTCTGTTGATTTACTTCTTTTCGCAACAGTCCATTTTCTTTCTTTAATTCTTCATTGGCCTTTTTTAATTGTTGAAACTCATTTTGAATCCCATCCAATTTCTGCTCTATTCTCTTATCTCTTTCTTCCATTCTGTCCAGTTTGTCTCGCATTTCCTTAATAAGTTCCTCCATGTCGTTATCTATTTTTTTTTTTTTTTTGTGAGATTCTGCAAGTTTGCGTCTCACGTACAGTTATTGCTAAAGACTTACTATAATTCGGCCCCCAGCCCGTACGTGAACTGGCCTAACCTGCTTTATTCTCTCTTTACTTTTTAAATTTATCTTAAGCCTACCCTGGATATTTAAAAATTCTAATGAGCACAATATCACTTTATTAGTTCTTTTTATGAGGACTGGTATTTTGTTTTTGTTTTTTTTTTTTGGTCCCGAATAGATAAGGTATATATGGTTGGTATGTTTTTAATTCCAATGTTTTACTGAATATCTTTTAAATAATTATTTTTTTTGTACTTACGTTTGTTACGTAGTTAGTATGTATGTTCAGTTTGCCTCTGCTGTTTATCACTGTAATTATCTCTTAATATTTCCACTAAAATAATGAATTTTTCAAGAGCACCTAGACTGCGTGTATATTATTTTCACTGCCAGAACCGAACTCGCGTTACAATATACCCAAAAATATAAAAGAAACAAATTATTCATGAAAAAAAAAAAAATGTTAAATCATTTACTCCGCAGGTCATAAAGTATTTTCACGAAAATTAATATCGTGTGGGTCCTCTCCTAGTGCTGTCACTCTATTTGGTATGGTCCTTATTAAATTATTAATAAATTGCTGAGGTATGTTTTCCCATATTCTCTGAAAGGCATTGGCGAGCTGTTCTGGGGTTCTGGTGGCTCTATAACCATGTCACTATATCGTACAGCCGTCATTGTCATATTCATTAATATCACTAAATCAGTGCGGTCATCATAACATAGGCCTCCCCACACGCAAACTGAGCCACCACCAAAGAGAGTAGTTGGCGCCATCAAATGTCATTGTATCGCTGTCCTCTTTCTCTCCACACCAATATTCTACCATCACATATATTCAGCCGAAATCTGGACTTATCCGTAAACAGATAGTACCTCCAAATCTGAAAATTCCAACGACTGTGTTCTCTCGCCCACCGATATCTGCATGCACGCTGATCCGCAGTCAACCGTGAATGTAAACTACGCCTTCTGTATCTTAAATTACATGCATGCAAACTTCTTCTAACAGTTTGACTAGATATCACTCTTCCGGCAGCATGCCTAAAGAAGCTGTTAATTCTTGAAGCAGTAAAGGTTCGGTTTCTTCTTGCAGTTACAGCTTTAAAGCGGTCTTGAGCAGGAGTTGTACCTCGTTCTCGTCCTCCTATATGCCTGCACGCTGCAGACCCAGTTTACAAATATCGGTTTGATGCACGACAGACAATACTTTGGGACACATTTACCCGTGTTGCAACTTCATCTTGACTTAAGTTTTCGAGTATCCAACATACTAATTGATCGAGTTGCACTGTTTCTAATCGCCGTAGTGCCATTTCTTTTTTTCAGGTAAACAGATTTATGGACCACAGTAACAATATTGAAGTCACTGCAAGCACTTGTGACTAAATAAAATGTTAGTATTTTGAAACCAAATTCCTATAATTCTGGTTAAAGAGATAACAGCGTATAAAGAGAAAAAAAAAACGGCAAAAACAATTTGGTATAAACAGAGTTTACTGATAGCATGGAACGTATATTTAAAATATTATTTTTGTACGCAATTTTCAGAAATTTAAAAATATACACTTCAATTGTTGAGCAGTATATTTTGAAGACGTCGGGTCATTTTGCGATCTTTAAATGTCACAAAAAAACTTTTTTTAATCTAAAGATGACTGATATACTTATCAATCATGTCAAGGATTTTACTCGGGGGCTGACGGCTTCACTATTTTTCGAATATTCAATTCTGAAAATCCAATAGTGCTATATTGCTGAATAGAGACTAGAAAACCCGTTAAAGCGCGGTATCAAACGCAATCCCTTTCAATTTATTTTTTTTTCAAGGGGAACTGTTACCCTTAGGTGGTTGAAGGGGCAGTTAAATATTTCCACTGGAAACGTGTATTATATATAAAATTGAAATGTTCCACGGTTTTTAATTTGCTTTTATAATAGGGTAGTTGACAATTTTTGGAAATCTTGTTTATTAAAATGCGTCAAACTGTCATGGCGTCTCGAATGACGTCGAAGCCAGTTATGTTACTGCGTTGATGGGAATCGTCCATGGACATAATTAGGTAATCCAAATCACGTGACTTTTTTAAAAGTCCAAGATGGTGACTGGTTAATATACAAAGTAGTTTGTTGTTTGTTTCAATTGTATTACATTGTATTTAAAAGAGGTTTTTGGACGTTCTCTTATTTTTTTTTTAATTAGTCATTAATTTAGTAACTTTATATTTTGATTAACACATAGAAAATTTACTTAATAGTCACAAAATCACTGAGAGAACAATGTAAACACAACGTAACTACAAATTGTGTTCCATTTATTTTGTTTTGTTTCGTAGACAATGACAATATCACGTGACTAATAGGATATTATATTTAGTACATAAATATGTTATTTAGAACTTAATAGAAACTTCGCGAAAATTGATTATATAATGTGTAAAAAAAGGACAGATAATGTGTAAAAAGGAGACAGATATATTTTACTATATTTTTATTCTGGAATGATCGATGATAGACTAAGTAAGAATGTCTTGTCATAAATAGGAAAGAAAGAGATACACATATTTTCCCAAAAATGACTAATCTCTAGAACAAAAAAACGAAGCTTCTAGAAGTTTGAAACCTATAAAAGACTGAACAGAGGTCGTTAAAAAGGAAGTTTATTATTGGAAGTCAAAAAGAGAAGATCAGTGAGTGTGAACAGTCAGTTAAAAAGTGAACAAACAGTTTTTAAAGTAGTTATAATAAAGTGACGTTAAAAATACAAAGTAAAACAATTATAAAGTAAAACAAAGTGCCAAAAGTGACTTGAAAACTAATCAACAGTAAAATTAAAACATTTTCGGTTGATGTAAAAAAGAAGAGTACTTACTATTATTAATACAACTAAAGGAACTATAATCCATCAACACTAAAATTTGAGGAACAAACAAAGAACAATAATTACACAAGAAGCTAATCGTCCAACAACACTTCAGTTTACCAAAATCGCAAATACCACGTATCACTTCGTTCGTCTCCGTTTTTCATAGATCACCTACAGATTTTTCCACCAATCAGGAAACAGGACTTTACATATCAAGGTCAGATAAAATTGTAATTTTTTAAAAAAAATTTGTAGTAGTTAGTTGAATTTTATAATTTAAAAAAAAACAAAGGAATTTACTTGATATTTAATAATTATTGTATTTGATAATCTTACTTGCCATTACATAAACAACATTGGTTAGTTTAACTTAATTCACATCAAGTAAGTTCTTTTATAATTACTAAAGGCCTTTCTTTTTAATATTTTTTCTAATTGGTTTCATTATTAAACTTTCAACATTACTGTTTTAATTTAACTATTTTATAATAAATTTATAATTATAATTAATCAATTTTATTCAAATACCTTCTACCTAATAACAGTTCTTTACAAAAACTTATTCTAATACAGTTGACGATATAGATAGATATAAACGGAGATAAAAGAGAAAAAATATGGGAACAGTAAACTTGATATACCACAATAAACTTATCTGTTAACAATAGTGGACGATCCTTCGCCGCACCTTGGGGTCGCTACGGCACTGTCTAGGTGGTTGCAAATGACTATGGAAGATCACGAGTGGAGGGATGACCTGCCCAAGTTGTAGAGATGATCCAGTTAAAAATGTTCGTGCATACGAGAGCTTAAAGTTTACAAGCTGTTCAAGTTTACTGAATCTTCAAATTAAACAGATGCTTCTAGTTTACTATATTATATTTCAACCTTCTGGATATGACAGTAAACCAATAGAAGAAATGAGACTGGAAATAATTATTAAAACCTCTTGAACTCGATAATGGCAACTCATTAGTACACCTCGTAGCGTAGCTACATTGAACTTCCAATTATAATTATAGAAATCGTATTCATTATTTTATTATTAAGAATTCTTTCGAAAAGATGGAGCTCGCAGTACTAAATTAATTTGATATTTAGGATATAAGGTGGTTAAAATGTTAACAGGTACTGTTACAAACGTAGTCCATATTCGCCTGCAACACTGGGGCTTTATCCTTTTAGCCTCCTTTGACATAAAATACCTTGACCCACTCTACATAAGGATTAAACCCAACCAAAAGGAAACATTATAGTGTACTTTCATTTCAAAGCATGTCGCTCTTGTTGTTCCCGAATGTAAAAGGAAAACAAACACCGAAGAAGCAGTTGAACAGTTCAAAAACCATGCTTTGCAGATGGAATAAGAAAATTGCTATGAAATTGATATAAACGAATATAAAAGTGTATTTATTGATCATCAAGATGAATAATTATAAAATTTATTTACTAAATATTTCGAAAACTAGTAGTGCCAATAATTAAAATGATAGATTTTTGTTGATGTTATATTTGAGGTTTTTGTGGGATGCTTGTATTTACTAATGAAAATCAAAATAACATTTTATTAAACTAACCAAAATTGTACCAAACAAACTTTTCGGATTCTACATTTCTGTTCTTTTGACGGAAATCATTTTTCCAGTAGCTATTGTTCGCTTGAAATGGTCAGCTAATTAATATAAACATATAATATTTGTTTAATAGTGTTTTTATAAAAGCGTTGTGAAAAATATTTTCTTTTTAATACTTACAAATGTATAAAATAAATATGGTTTCGAGTGGGAGTTGAAAACCTCAACATGTGTTGAATATTTTTCCGATTCCTGTAATTTATTTGTATACTATAGAAGCAATACAACTCTATAACGTTGTACGAGGTTATTAAACCTAATCACGCAAATTGAATCGACAAACATAGCAAGAAGAGGAAGTAGTTACGAAGTAATTTGTAATTAATAATAAAGAAAATTTTTCCCATACAATATCTTTCTAAAATTTCTTTCTTTCTATAGTGTCTTTCTTATCATCGTGAATAACAATAATTGTTTTTCATTTTAAACATTACTTGCAACTAAAGTACTTACATTTACTCAATATTTTATTTCCAAGTCTAAATCACTATTTTCCTCAATGATAACTAATAGTAACTAAGTACAAAGAGGACCAAACCACAGATTAAATTCATACAGACACGAAAGCTTGACAGAGAACCGAAAATAGCAAGAGAGATTGGTGGACGTTCCCATTTAAATGTCTATAGACGTATGTCAACTTCATTCAGGCTGCATTTAAGATAATGAGAGATATTAATTAACTGAAAACATTACTGACTTTTGCTTCTGATTATATCGACAAATCATCCTTAAATTACCTATTTGAACATGTAGCTATACAAACCAAAAAGAATATGTGCTACATGCACGATGGTGCTGCACCTCAGTTTAGCATTGTGATACGTGATCATTTTAATGTTAAAGAATTTGTTTTGTTAAATATCACATAAAGAATATGGCATGCATTGACAGCTTCCTACTTGATAAAATAACATTTTTTAACACTAATGGTACATTCACATTCTAAGAATATGCCCATGAATTACGTTTTCGAAAATTCTGAAAGATATATGCTAAACAACTCCATTCCACGTTCCTTTTCTTGTAAATTTGTATGTTCTTTATGGTACATTCTTAACATGTTCGTATCATGTAATTTTTAAATACCCAACAATTATTCCACTGAAAGTGAGATGATGATAAGATAAGAATATGTTGTACAAACTATGAAAGGAATATTCTTTTTGGGGACGTGAATATAATGTGCGATATTCATTCCTTTTGTTTGGATGAGCAAGTTACAAGATTACTTTTGATATTTGAAGAATATAACTTGGTTATCGAAACTCGCGATAGACAGTAAAAAAGTGTATTTTTGTGCAATAGTAGTCTAAACTGTGTACAATAAAAATATATGGTAATACTGAGATTATGCTATGTACGTACTACCAGAACATTTTTATCACCTGAATATAATATCCTTATCATACACTGAGTAGTATCAAGACATATTCTAAGAACGTTCTTGTTTGGACTAAAATAGAATATTACCATCTAATGCTAAGAATTTAATCTTTACATACTTCAGAACATTCGTTGCATATACATATCAAGTAATTTGGTACGGCCTTTTGAGGTGACTATCACATTCTGATCATATACTGAACGGTATTTACGCATGTTAATAGAACATCCTTGTTCCAAAAAGAATGTTCCCATTGTGCAAAGAATGTAAAATTGTTGTCTGGGTAGGGTGGGGTGGTACAACACCAAATCATATAAACAAATTGGAAATACTACATGAAAGAATTTTAAAAATAATACATAATAAAAAGGTTAGATATCGGTTATTCGGTGAAGTAAAAATTATGGACTTAAGACAACTATATGTCTATTCAGTTATTTTATTTATCTATAAAAACAAAAATATTCTAAAGGGTAAGACATACAACTATCAGACAAGGGGTAAAGATAGAGGAGTCGTGTACACTCATCTTGTAAAAAAATCGGTATCACAAAGGTTTTATCTCTATATAAGTGGAAAATTTTTTAACTTTCTTCCAGAAATGTATAAGTTATACTTATATGAAATAAATTCAATTAATCTATTTAAACGAATAATGAAGAGATTTATTATAAATAACGACAGCATTAACAGAGTAAAATTATCAAAAATTATTATTTAAAAATAAAAAAATAAATAAAAATAAATAATAAAAATAAAAAACTGCTTCACATCTAACCTCGTTACACTGTTTTGTGCCAGCTATCTGTTCCGTATTTGCACTTTGTTTGCATTGTACATTTTATATTTCATTACATTGTACCTTTTGTATTAAATACGTTGTATCTTTGTATTTATACGTTGTACCTTTTGTGTTTTTCATTATGAGTTGTAGAATAGAGTTATGAGTATATTGAAATTAAGAGATTTATATTTAATGATTAAACTGCGTTTGTTAACAATAAATAGATTTGGTAATCATAATATTGTATACTCAAAAAAAAAATTTGTGTAAAGTGTTTGGTGATGGTAGCTGACAGCTCATGCGCAACCCTACGGTCATAAATGAAGTGTCTACTGCCTGTCACCAGAAATTATTATTATAATAGGTTGTTGTTGTAGTCTTCTTTTTTACATATATAAATTCATATAGTTACATACATTGCATAAGATATTCAATTCAATAGCTTGTAAGAAATTTATTGTTAACTTAAATTGGTCGAAATAAATATTATTATTATTATTATACGACAAATAATTGACAGCAGCTTACTTGGTATTAACCCATTTCCTAAATAATGAGGTGTTTTACGAAATTCAATATATCTCGGAAATCACTGACGTTATCGATTTAGACAACTTTTTTTCAGAAAAAAGTTGGAGAGTAAACAGTATTTATAAATTTGTTGTCTTATTTAAGATTATTTACACACAACCTCCCAAGTAATTGTTATCGATTATCAGGTGGGCAACTTATGTGTAGGCATAACTTTAACGTCATGACGGGTGAAATTTACGCTTAACAGTCTGTCAAAATCATATTATCAAAGGTTAAATTTTATAGATAAATATTTAGTTTCAACAAAAACTTTTTTATTTTGCAAAAATACGAAAACAAACTAAAATATGATAAAACCACGAGTGCGTAGGACGAATAGTTGCCTAAAATAAAAAAGTTGAAGTATGGAAAATAAAAATTTATCCAGTTAAATTTCACAGGGCAAGTGATATTTGAGAAGATTATTCTTTGAACCATGCTGTACAAAAACCACTTTATTTATTCATCGATATCTTTTTAATATTTCTATTTTCTATTCTATTTTCGCTATTACACTGCATTTTTAATTATAAAAAGTAGGTAAAGATTCGATCAACAATGACATATTATAAATTCAAATTGCGTGTATTTTATGTTGCCTACCTATGATATAATTTATTAAACCATTATTAATCGAGAGAAATAAAGGAAATGAGCTTACCCATATTTGAGGAACATATTGTTTTTTAAGAGAAAATACTCATAATCTTTTGGTCTTCATTAACAAATAATATCTTCTCAAGGTTACGGCTACGGCTACACTAACAGGATAAGTAAATGGTATTATAGAGAAGAGGGCAAGTAAAGTAAGTGAAACGAAAAAGTAAAAGCAGCTGGCATTAGAAGTCACAAATCTTTTAAATGGATTTTTTTCCTTTTTATGATAGTTTTATAAATCTATCTCATTATTTAACAGTCGCTACTTTATTGACTTAATCAATGCCGTTAGCCCCCCCTATTGATTTAACCTGTATACTAGATAGTATTAACAGTTGTCAGTTGTCGTGAGCACAGTAAAAACACATCTATAATTTGAATGGATATTTATTTTTATACCTATTTACATAATTAGGCATATCTATTTAAAGTTTACCTACAAGACCATATTAATCTGTAGGTACTTACCCATCTAAAAGTTTTAAATGTATGCTGAACCAGGTTTTTTTTGAAGTACCTACCTATTTCATTGTTTATTGCCGTTTACAAATGAATGTTGATTTATAGTTACTTGTAAGCAAAAAAATGTTGACAGTTCAATATTATGACAGGTGAAAAAAATAATCAAATAAAATCTAGTATTCTTTAAAAATGAAATAAAATGGAATTTCTAGTTTCTAAACAAATAGAAAAGTCCGTAAAACAGGATAATGAAAAGTCTTGATTCATATTAATTTATAAAATAATTATTTTAAATTACAAAACAAATAAGTTGAAATTTATTTTCGAAAAATTATTATATTCTACTTGTGCATATAGCCAAACTTTCTTTGTCCATATTTTGTAAAAGTTAACAATAGAATCAAAAAGCCTTTTACAAGATATGCTTTCAGTAATTTTTTATTGTTTGAATTGTTTCAAATAAATTTTGTTCTGAATGGAATTTTTTACTACTAAGCCCCCATCAGACAAATGTTACATTTAATTAATGGAAACGTTGTGTGATGGGAAGTCTGCTTCCCTTATTTCCATTTTAAATAAATTCCCGCCAGAAAAGTTTTAAAGAAAACAGTTGTTGCTTTCTTGTTATTACTTTTATGTCCTTAATTGGTACTCTCTATAGTCGCTGCCTGTTCAACCGTTGTATTAAAACAGAAGTTCTAAACTTTTTTCACGCGGTTCATATTAATGCTGTATTCCCAAAAATGTTTCTTGTTACCTTTTAAAAGAATTTACGAGATTAAAAACCCTAGAGGCATTGCATGTCTGTTATTTTTTAGTATCTCGAATAAATAGAAAAATATAGTTTCACAGACATTTTTCCACCATATTGATTCAGTAATATTAGTTTTTCTGGAGCGTTTTGGTATTATGTATCAAAACTATGACACCAACCAAAGAGATAACATTTTTAAATAATGTACATGGGGTTTTAAATCTTGCGTCATTTAATTCTTTACAATAAATAATATTCCACAATAAAATTAATGATAATAACAGACAAATTATAAAACCCCCAAAAAACACCAAAAAAAGTTTTAAAATCTATGATTATAAGCTTTACATTATGTATTATCAAATGTATCCAGTACAATATTTTGTCTACATCTATAACCAAATTAAAAAAAAATCAGACTCTAATTTCTCAAAAGATTCTCATTTAAATATAAGATTCCAAATAATTAAAGGCAATATCTACTATATAAATTTTGTATACCAAAAGATTGATAAAGTATAAATGTATGCATAACATTTTGCAAAACTATGACAGTTATTGAGAAAAAATTATTTTTGCTTACGAAAGACAAACAGGCATACGTCTGTATTATAACACCCATAAAGACGTTGAACTAAACGATAATTAATTCAAAATGGTGTAGGAAATTTTCTAAGAAATTAAAGAAAACTTAGTACAAATAACCCAGTATCCTGAGTAAGGACTCCATGAGACAGTGGAATGGAAGGAAACGAGGTAGCGGATAGACTAGCTCTTTCTTAAATCGTAACCGTTCTGTGGAATCATCAAAGAATTAATTATGAAATAAATCGAAAAGCGGGTAGAACGAAATCTGGAACAATTTTTGTAATGACAGCATTGTTCTGAAACAGACTACTTATATTGACCCTCATTGGTCATTGCCGGTTACAGAAGCACCTGAGAACATTAGGCCCAACTAAATTAGCGGAGTGTAGACTCTGTGAAATGGAGAATGAAACCCTTATAAACCTATTCACAAGCTGCTGTTACCCAATCTGAAGCCACTGAGCTTCCAACCCCTTCAGCTACTTGTGCGTATTTCCGAAAAATGGTAGATATTTCTGTACGCCAAAAACAAAGAAATAAAAAATTGTGCAAAGGCTGATATTTTTAAATACTAGCTATGTGTGATGATTTATTTTCATGGTTTCCAGTTGAGGTTCACTCAAAAAAAACTTACATGTCAGAAACAAAACTATTAAACAAAATAAAATATATGTTTTGCCAAAGTAAGAAAGGTTCTGTTACAAGTCCTAAATAAATTGATATTTATAAAATATCAAAAAGTTTTCCTGGGGTAATACATTACATTCATGACACCGTCACAGCAAACTTCTGTATTTTTTTCACCTTGGTTAGTGTTTAAAAATGTATGACAGATTCTTTATCTCTTTCGTCTAGTGGCAGTACCTGGAACATATGCAGGAGAATGTCTTTCCATGAAAATGCTGCAGCTAAGTGATCCATTACACAAATTACTTTGCAACAATTACAGTTTAATGATTTTCCAATACTTTTTGTACTTGTCTGATAAATATATTTAAGTGAATAAAAGTTCTTTCTGTTTTTACAAAGGAACATGTTATATGCATTTAGTATTGAAAAATCAACAAGATGGAAAAATAATTTTTTGCCGATTTACGGACACAATCCTCTGTAGCCAATTGCATATTATTGTAATAAATCATGATCATGTTTTGAGTTTAATTAGTTATGTAACCTCATTTCCAAATAGGTTCACCAGATTGTAGATCCAGTTTTCCACTACTTCGTAATGAAATGTTGACATCATCTCGGTTTTCTGTTTACACACATTCACACGTTTCGAGCGTCGCAGAAGAGCTTTGAACATTGAAAAAATATCAGAAGCATAAAAAAAGTATACAACAGACCAAAAGATGGCAGTATAAGACCGATATATCTAAAAACTACAAGTCCAAATAATAAAATCCGCAAATTAAATAAACCATACCTTCAAGAGAGACCTTACTATGCACAAATTGCATTCTGTAGTATAAAAAACTTATTTCATAATAAGTATTATGTAGTAAATTGATTACATTAAATAGTTTATGATAAGTTTATGTGTGTATATTTACATTGGAATAATTTCGGCCAGCTTATTCAAAGTTTAGAGCATTAAATAAATTTAAAAAATAAAATGTCACTATTGTTGTAGCTCTCATAGTGTCAAGCGGCCGAGATTCTGTTTTGGGGGTTAGGTTTGTAAAAAACTTCGGTTGTTAACAAAAATTTTATATTAACTTCAGAAAAATTAAACAACCTAACCTAACCATAATGTTCAAATGTTGTTGTTTTGTGATTATGTTTAATATTTTAATTACTATACTGATGATATCTATAATCCTACTTTAATTATAGATTCTATATTTATTTCTTTTTCTACTATTTACACTCTTTCAAGTTAGTTGCGTTTCTTTCCGCTTTTCCTATTCCTAGGATTACCTTTAATAATTGTATTATATATGTTAGATCCGTGGATGCAAGATGAAGAGGTAAAGAAGAAATAAGTGTAGTTGGAAGAGGAACTAAGGTTATTGAGGTGATGAAGATGGAGGTGGTAACTGCGGAATGGGAAAAGGCGAAAGATTTGCTTGGAAAGAGGGAGGAGAAATTGGAGTGAAATGGGGTTACATTTATGGAGGGTAGAAAATTTGGTTATGAAGTGAAAATGCACGAGGTTCCAGTGAGTAAAGCGAAGGAAGACAAGGACAAGGTCAAATACTGGCTATGCAGGAGCAAGGAGCACATGACCATGGACTGTAGACAGGCGTTCCTTTGTAGAGTTTCTAGGGCTAGAGGGCACAAGGCAGGGAAGCTATGTTGTAAAATGGGGTAAAAGGTTCCCAGCGCCGAAGAAAGTGAAAAGAAGGAAAACAATGAGGGCCCTTCTGGAATTCTTAGAGGGGAGTATGGTAAAATAGGAGATAGGGGAAGGCAGCGAGAGCGAGGAAGGAAGAATTACCGGTGGCGGCTTTTACAAATAAACCTGGGAAAATGCAGGATAGCGGATGATATGTTGGATGAGGTGATTTTTAGGAGAAAACTGTATGTGCTGTGTGGAAGAAAGAAAAATTGGAGAGGCATTGTATTGGGAGAACATGGTAGAGGTAATGTAGAGAGGGGAGAACGAATGGATGGTGGTAAGCGAGGCAGTGGAGATTATGATTATGAAAAGGGAACATTCTTAATGGCGTGAGTGGTATAATTGTATGGTGGGAGTATGTGATTGGTAGGCGTCCTCTTGGGGATAAGTCCACTGTTGGGTTCTGGTTAAGAACCCATCGAATCCCATCTCAGAAAAAAAAAGAACTATTACTGTGTTATTATTATTATTATTATCAATTCTTTGTCGAAGATTT
Organism: Ophraella communa; assembly: GCA_035357415.1. NCBI lineage: Eukaryota > Metazoa > Arthropoda > Insecta > Coleoptera > Chrysomelidae > Ophraella > Ophraella communa. The sequence goes on along the minus strand of CM068983.1, from coordinate 14,525,499 downwards.
CATTTCTTTTCATTTCATTTTAGGAGAAACTCTGATGATGGCTTTGTAAGCCAAAAGCGCTTAATTCAATATTTACATTTTACTTTATACACACTTAATAAAAAACTTTAAAGTTTTTTATTCAAATTACATTTTCCCATTTCCGTACGTTTTTATCTTATTGTTATTATTTCTTGAGTAATATTCTACATCCTTAATCCATGAATGTACATTCTTTGTAGTTTTTGTTTGTATTTTTTTTTAATTTTAATGATCAATTAGTGTATAATTGATATTTAGTTTTTAGGAGTTTAGCTTTGTCTTTAAATTTTTTATAACTGTAGGTTGACAATAAAGCATATTTCTTTCTTCTTCTCTCTCTCTAATTAGACTAATGTGTAACTGCCCTAGTAGCTGTTTTAAAGCCAACGTCGTTTTAGCTCTATAACTTATTTAAATCCATCTGTAACAAGCCCTTAATTATGGTCTTTACGCCTTTTAGTAAATTAAACGATTTTTTCAATTTATCGTTTTAATCATAAAAACTATAATGACTCTTAACTACAGTATGCGCCAAAGCAAACGATACTGAAAAACTCAAGCTTTATTAAACATGAATAATTAAATAACATTTCAAATACTGAGAATCAGATCTACAGATGCTGTCGTGGTATGACAAGTAACCCCATCCTATTGGACCCATTGGGTACTTAACTGTGTGTTTCTGGCACGACAGAATTGTCTGAGATCAATAAAAAATGGTTTCAAAATTTGTTCTCTACATCGTACTTGATTTAGTGTAACGGGTTTTCTACGCTAGTCTTCCACGAAGTAAGGGCCCAATAATCCATTACCTATGACATTGCGCACCAAATCGTTACACGGTCTCTATGAAGAGGTTTCTCTACGATGATGTCTGGTCTTTTAAAACCAAGTAAAGAATTTGTTCGTCGATTGATAAATCCATTCAGATGGATGTGACATTCTTCTATAAACCACACAGAAAAAAATAGGGGTTGTTCATAAACCATTGCCAAGACTGAAGCACAATCAACAACTCTTGATTTCTTGTCATGGCTTATCAAGTGTTGCCTAATCTGTATTTTATAGGGAAAACCACCAATCTTCTTAAACAGTCTTCGGGTAGACGTTTTACTCAAATCCATTTTTAGAGATATTGAAATAGCCTTTCTTGAGTCGCATTTGTTATCACAGTAACTGGAGGACCAGTACAGCTTTTGCGTTGAAAACGCTTTCTGTTCGTCGAAATTGTGCAACGACTCTTAACAAACTCATTTGATCGTCCATTCCCATATGAACGGAAATAATTCACTATAATAAATATTTTTTCTTGCGCTGTAAGCTACATTTCGAATCTTTTTGACAGTATGTTAGAATAAACAATGGTTAGAAATACCATGACAACTATTGTCACTTTCATACGACGCGATTATATTTCACAGTCACAGGCTTCCTGATTTCAGTGTCCTTTGTTTTGGCGCATGTAGTATTTTTATGACATCTCTGCAACTGTAATGCATGGTTCTAGTTTTTTTAAAAAGTGCGGTTAACTAATAAACTAAACCAAAGACTAAGGTTTTAATCTCTATATTAGTATAAATCATTATATTGGGAATTAGGAACAATAAACATACAAATGTTTACCACAAATTTCACAATTTATATGGAAAAATTAACTTTTTATCAAAAGGTGTTAACGGAAGCAACATTAAGTAAAGCACATGAAAAAGAAATACTACACATTTGTAATATTTTTTTTTATTTCTTAAACTCGAAATTAAAAGCACCATCAATACCTATTATTATCTTCTAAAATTTTCCAGTTTCCACACAAATTTCAGTAGGTAATTCTTCTATATTTTTTAGGCGAGCAAAAATACAGTGACAAAAGAACAACAATTGATAATAAAGAAAAAATATAACAAAGTAACTACAAATAGTTTTGGTTTACTTTCCATTTCTTTTCTTTATGAATGTATACATTGTTAGCATAACGGTAATTCAGTATAAAAGATAAAGATCCATTAATATAATCATAGGTGTGCCAGTAGCATGTCCACAAGTCCGAAACCGCCGTTTCCTCTCCTAAAATACTTTCATCCTGAGCACACACACACACACACACGCATAAACAAAGAACAGGATATTATGGATTGTAGACACAACCTGGTTTCTGTTGTGACGCTGCGACGTTTTACACTGCTTACATTTAATAATTAACTTTGAAAACTCATGAGGGTCTTAAGTTTGTTAGCCCACTATAAAATTCTATTATTTGTTAAATTTTACAGTAAAGTTAAGACACAAAAGCATTTTTACGATTTATTAAATTAAGATCTTTTAATCGGATTATACATTGTGTAAAGCTTAAGTATTTTACGTAAATTAGGCACTTGTTTACTAACGATAATTTAAATTCTTTGCAAAGTAAATTGACTTGTTACGATTTTAAAGTATAATTTTCATTAAATATAACGATCGACTAGACAGTTTCTAAATACTTTAAATTATTTATAAAAAATATTTTTGTTGCTGCAGTCGCCTCTTCTAAACAATTAAACAGTTATTGTAATTCTCCTTTCTACTCATTCGATTACCATAACTACATGAGAACGATTGTAAAATTGCACTCTCGACAGAGTTTTCGTAGGAAAATATTTGTGTGAAACGAATTTTTCATGTTCTGAAACTTTTTGCTGGTAAGCTTTTATTTCCGTTCTTACATATCCCATTTTGTTGAAATGCTAATTTTATATAAATTCGAAAATGGAATAATATTTTTGTAAGCATACTTGCTTTTTACATGTTAATTGCAGCTGCAACTAAGAATTATGTGACCTCTTGAAGTTACCACCCTTCTTTTCGTACTTGACGTACTTGACGACCATCGTTGGACACATTCGAATGACTACCAACCCTAAATGAACCTTCATCGCCTTAGGCGACATCAACTTTCCAGAGCTGCTCAATTTCATTAATTATAAATAAAAATCAATTAAGAAAACGAATAATCTTACAATTTTTTGTTATTGGTAACTTGGACGAACGTGCTTCTTTACATTAGGGTGGTTCCAGTCAGAGACCAGTCAACAGAACTTTAGAGGCGCCGTAAACAAAGTCGAAATAGCCTTGTTAATAGCCAAAGTCTAAAATGAATAGGGCAACGGAAGAAGGAAGAAGCTTCCCTTTAATGTGTTCTTGGTATTTAAAATTAACGTCGCACCTCGGGGGCAACAATTTTATGGTTAGTGATTTAAGGTTACATCTTTAGAGATGTAAATAATGAAATTGATTGTGTAACCTTTACGTTGTGGAAGTCCATCTTACTAAGAACAATAAATAACTGAACGGTTGAACTAAACTTCGAAAAATACGTTTTAAAATGCAATTACAGCTGTTTCGCTAAAAACTAGCATCATCAGATTGACAAACAAACAAAATGTAACTTCAATATGTCAATCTGTAAATACTGTAATTGCATTTTAAAACCTATTTTTCGAATAAATAGTAGAAGTTTAGTTCAACCGTTCACTTATTTATTGTTCTTAACGAATAATGTTAATTATTCTTGAAAAACCACTAAACTTAGGATATACAAAACTATTATTCGACCAGTATTTATGTATGGTGCTGAAACGATGACGATGACCAAAAAACAATAAGAAGATCTAAGAATAGCAGAAAGGAAAATATTACGATCGATACTGGGACCCGTTAAACTAACAGATAATGAGTTTCGAAGAAGAACAAATTATGAAATATTACAATTGATAGGGAAAGATATAGTAACAAAAATAAAACAACAAAGAGTAAAATGGCTGGGACATGTATACAGCGCAGGACCTAAAACGACGATATATTCGATGATAGAATGGATACCTGGAGGTAGAAGGAGACGAGGCAGACCCAGATTAAAATGGATACAACAAGTGGAAGAGGATCTTAAAAGGGCCGGAATTAAAAATTGGAAACGCAAAACAGAAAACAGAAAATTGTGGAGAGAAATCAGTGATAAGATCTTAATCAAAGAAACGGAGACTGGTCTACCCCGTGAAATAGACCTAGTAAGCTTATAAAGCGGCGAAACCCCTTCAAGGGGTGTTAAGCCACGATGTATGTATTCTTGAATGATAAATAGCAGCAAGACGTTGTTCTGTAGGTAAAAACTTATTTATTTCATGACTGCATATGTATTTATGTAATGTAATGCTAGCTTCCTTCCAAAGCGAAAGTTTTCCGTATTTATCAGCTTAGATATGAAAATTCTTTGCTAAAAAAGCCTAGGTTGATTTCCAAAATTTTTTCATCCCCTTGTCAATAAACTCTGATTCTCCTCTACTCTTTTCTTGTGGCTCAAACACCCCGGGATTAATGATTCAAGTCACATCAAGGATTTTGATTGCCATTGCAGGAGGTATTAAATATAGATTCATCAAAATGTTACAATCGGATTGTGTGATTATATTGAAAAGTTAATATATAATTAAATAGAACGTACATCCAAAACAAATCTAATTTCAGGAGAAAGCTACATTTTTAAATTGAATTTACTCGTTCAATTACCCTAAGGCTCAGTTGAACTCCTCTTCACCTCTATTTTTTCGATCAGCCAAACTCATTTAAATGTGCAACGATTTTAAATAATAGTCGAATGTCTTTAGTCTAGATATTTTATCCATAGAATCATTAAGAGACTTTGTAGAGAAAAGAGGACAGGCTCAGAGGGAAGGATAATGATCTTTATGATATCTAAACATAAAGCTTTATGATTTTACAGAAAGTTAAGAGTAGTACATGTGAGATTCATTTAAATTCTTCTCACGCACATCCTAAACAGGTAATGTGGCAAAAACGTTTTAATTAAATTTATTGTACTAGTCCTTACTATGTGGAAGTCCATCTTGCTAAGAATAATAAACAACTAGTCGTTTAAACTTAACTTCTAGGTTTTATTCAAAAATGCGTTTCAAATTATAATCACAGCTGTTTCGCTAGAATTAACATCGTTAGATTGACATATTGAAACCACATTCTGTTTGTTTGTAGCTACCTGATATTAATTAAGTAGTATAACGGCTAGACCAAGTATGAAAGTAATAAGACATAACAATATTAAAGCCTAGATCTTATGAGCCCTAAGGGATTATCCTGGATGTATTTCCCTCTAAGATCAGTATAAGTGTGCAATGATATAGAAAAAATAGGAAAAAAATATAGCATGCTGATCTTTACAATAACTCAATATATTTATATTACATGAATGTCTTATATATGTATAATCAAAGTAAACAGTTTAACAATGGAGAACTTCCAAGATTCATTTGTTCCGTAAGAACTTTAAATTGTTGATCTGCAAGATGTCTTTTTATTTCAAGTTCTTCAAGTAAATCTAAATTTTGTGTTTTATCACAAATGTGTTGTATTTGGATGTCATTGGTGTGTATGAGTGAGGTTGGATGTTGAAGTAGGTGTTTTGCATAATTTGACTTATCTGGTTGTTTTAATCTATATGCTCTTAAGTGTTCATTCAAATGTTTGACCTATAGCATTACATTTTGGACAATTAATTTTGTAAAAACCAAATTTTTTTAATTTGGGTAATTTTTTACTAACATTATTTTGTGTTTTAAATGAAATTAATGATGATGTTACCAAAGATATTATTGTAGAAATTGTATTGGAAATATTTCCACAATAAGTAATATTTTTATAACTTTTAATTTTTTTAGTTTGTTTAGAATATATTAGTTTTAGTTCTGTTCTTTCTTATTCATTAATTTATTTGTCAAATGAATTGGATAATCATTAGATGTAGCTATTTGTTTTATCATATCAATTTCTTTATCAAAGTTTTTTGATCCATTGGAATTGAAAATGCTCTATGTATGATAAAATTATAAGCTGCTAATTTATGCGTTATAGGATGATTTGAAATATATGGTATGGTTACATCCGTTTATGTGTTTGTTTTTTCTATATTGAATAATTTTGTGAATTATTAACTTTTTCAATTCATAAATCTGTTGTTTACACCACAACGATAGAAGTTTACTATTCTAAAGATACCTAACTTATACCATAAAAGAAAAACGAAACGTTGAAGAAGAGGAACTTCCAGCCAAAGAGAACATATTATGTAATCAGTCTTAAAAGGTAGGAAGAACAAGAAAACACCTGAAAGTGGATTTGTAAATGAAATGGTAAAACAAGACGTCATAAAAACCTTAAAAACTCTTTAAGATGCTTATTTCTTTGATGTAATTATATAAAAAAATTAAATATTCACTTTATAGTATTGCATAAAAAGGGGGCTGTTACAGAAATAATTCTCTATGCGAATAATTACAGAATAAGCCACTATTATTTATGTTTGAAAACTTTAAAAAATAATTTGTTTCCAACATAACATTATTTGTTAATAGCTTTTCAGAGTGCAGTAGTTATCATGGGCAGATAATTTTTTTGGTACCAACAGCTGCAGTTAGAATGTAGGTACTTTGAAGATACAAACACATTTTCCTAGGGAATTAGGCAAGGAGACAAGTCCTGTGAGAAACAATAATTTGGAAAATGTTGTGTACATTAAAATGTACGCTTTTAAATACAATCATGACAAGCTTTGCACTGGCGTATAGTCGAAAGAAAAATTGTTTGCCAGTTTAAAATTAAAACTTTCGGAATGAACACGACGTAATTCAAGTAAAGTATCCAGTTCTGTTCTATCGAATATTCATAGTTATAAATTAAGGCGTTTAATATTTTTTAATATGCCATTTTGCTCTAGGCAAATTAATAAATAAAAAATTTAATATAATAAATAAATTAATTTAAGTATTAGTCAAGTGACTATCATTTTTGGAATAAAATAATAATGGCACATGTATTTTAGTAATCATTTATTCAAGAATAAATGAAATTACGATTTTTTATGGTTTATCAATCAATCAATAATAAAATATAAGTAACCATTTAAATACCATCAAGTTAAAAAACGGTTTTTGCTACTTGACAGCGAAATTTCACTGGGGTATTCAAGATAGAAATTAAAAAAAATATGTAAATATAATAAAAAAAATCCTTTCAAGGAATGTACATAATGTCGAATGCAGAATAACGTTTTTAGGTTACACAGAAAAAGCTGGAATGCTACATGAAAAACGAATAAGGGTGAAATTGGCTATGGCAGTCCTTTTGTGGATTGTGCTATGTAGGTATAAGTATTTACTTTATCAAATTCCTTTTGTGTGAGTCAAAAAATGGAAAAGATGTAGTATTTCTGTAAATTGAGTGGTGATATCTCCAAATAATAATATTTGTGAAAGCAATAATTTGTTCTGTACATATTTATAGAAAATCCAGGGCTCTGATTCTAGGTAAAAATTTCGACTCGAAATTGTCCGCCATGACAGTTGAAATCTTTACGGATTCTGGGTGATTTTGACTTTTGGTAATATCTGGGGGTAATTAATTTATGTCATTGGCATCGCATACATTATATGATTGGCACACATTTTTATATTTCGATCAGCTGTTTGTAGAGTACGTATGTTTTATTAAGGTTAAGTTCATTAATTTGTTTTGTTCGGGTTGTTTAAATTTTATTTATTATTATAATAATCAAAATTAATTATTTGGAAGACGAAGGTGATGGTGTAATCAAAAAGTGTCCTTTCGGCAAAAGGAAATGATGTTGGATTTTATATAAGAGCATCTGGATTTTATAAACAATATTCTGGGAAAGAAAAGCCGTGTGGGAAATCTTAAGCACCCTGTTAAACCAGATGAAAAGGGCAAGGAAGACAAGCCAAAAATGGCAGCGAGTAAGTACCTACAACTATTTTACATGTATAAAGCAATATACAACAAAAATTATTGATTAGCAAAGCACCAGCAGTCATCCAATTGGGACCCCTTTGTCATCCGACATAAATTTATGCCCCTATTTTACTACAATTATGATGCTCTGGAAGATCAATATTATTATTCTGTAAGTTTTCACATTAATTTCTTGATTATTAATTTATTATTAAAAAACACTTTTTTAGATGCCTTCAAGGAACATTAATAATGAAAGTTCTCTGGAAAAAGTGGTGCTTCCAAGACTCATGAGCTCTGATGAATGTCACACTCCAAAGCAGCAAAGAGATAGGTTATTATATTATTTATTTTCATTGACAACAGTTTCAAAAAAGAAGTTCAAATATTATTGTTGATCTATTCAAGCATCTTTTTAATTTTCATAAATTTACAAACTTAAGCTTTCATATTCATTTTATTACTTCCTTACTTGCTCTAGCCTTCACTACTTATCAACATCAGGTACCTAGCTACAAACAAATAAAATGTAACTTCAATATGTCAATCAGACGATGCTAGTTTTTAGCGAAACAGATGTAATTGCATTTTAACTGTTCAGTTAGTTATTGTTCATTTTATTTATATTTTTTAGTTGGGTGACAGTTTCATCAGTTGCAGGAAGATTTGAAAAAACTTACAATACCCTCAACATGGAAATGGAATCCATAAATTCAAAGCTGTACATTTTAACTCAGGAGAAGCAAGAAACAAACAGCATTCTCGAATTTTTTTTTTAAATAACAGTTATAGTATCTAGTTATAGTAACCCTAGGATACTTTTAGGTTTTCTATAAAAAAATTCTTTAATAAAACATGACATAAAATGCTATGCTATTTTAATTTTTTACCTGATGCAGGCATAAATTATATATACTTAATTTATATATTGAATATTCCATGCCACCAACTACATCTAAGTAAATGTTGGGTTTATAGGGCTACACCTATATGGATCAAAACCTCTTTACTTATTTATGTAGATGCTAGGGTACAAATTTGGCTAAGAACGGTAAACAACTAAAAGATTGAATTAAACTTTCTCTATTTATTCGCAAAATATGAAATGAAATGACGGCCGTTTCGCTAATTCTATAGCGACAGTTACAACCCCTAATTTTTACCTCAACTTAACATTTTCCAATCGCTGGATGGGGAGGTGAGGATCTATAGAACGACCAGCAAGATCGCCTTATCTTACCCCCTTGCACTTTTTTATGAAGCTATGTCAAAAGTGTGGCTTATAAAACTAAACCAAATGATTCAGATGACTTAGGAGTACGAAAAACGCTTGTGATTATATCGGTCACGCCTGATATTTTCATTAACGTTTAATTAACGTTGGAAAATACCTTTATTTAAAATAAGGATTTTGCCAAGACGTTCGTGGTGAGCATTTTCAACATCTACTTCATATTTTTTTACATTATGGTCAATTCAATATTACATATCAGATATTTCTTATAATAATTTTAATATCATTAACATTTTTTGATAAAGAATGGGACCTTTCAAACGATATATCACAAGTCTATAATTCCCATTTAAAAAATTGTGGGCTGTAACTATCACTCAAAGGGAGGGTCAGACGTAGGGATAAAATTATTACTTTAAAGAATGTCAATTTATTATTTAAATTTGATATATGTTTTGTATAGTGACATATATATAATATTAAACATATATAATTATTATGTCCAAAGTCTAGTAAGTGTATATACATTATATATAAAAACATTTTACAATATACTATTTCTTTTAAGACAAACCTGCTCGAAATTACATTTACATTTAAATTGGACAACCTAACCCTAAAGATAATTCCAGTAAAACAACAAACGATACTGTTAAATGACTATTCTAGAGTTATTTTAATCTAAGTATGGTGTAATAGTTTTATGTAAAAAAGAAAAAAATTAAACGCTTTTACTTATTAAATAAACGTTAGTGTTCTTTGGACACAAAGAGTGTGAAATTGGTTGAGTTTGAGGTAACATGATCTTTTTTATTGTATGCAGGTATTTAAATAGTAATCTATCTAGGCCATCGTATTTTTATTTCTCATTTTTTTAGGGTACCTACCTAATCATATTTTTTGTTTCTTTTATCTTAACAATTTTAAATGTAGATCAGAAAAAATTCTTTTTATTAATTTCCTTCCTCTTTTTCCTTTAATGGAACCGATCTTCATTATACATAACATGGTGAATGCTGCTGCTCTTATGTTTGTAAAAAATACGTTCAGCACGTTGAAGTTCTATTGTGGTAAATACAATATAGTACTAGACCAATTGTTTTTATAAAATAAATTACTGAACGCAATAAAAAATATAAATACAGGGAGGATAGAAAAAGCAAAGTTGAGTCAAGATGTATTAAAATAATGGCAAAAGAAATAGCTGCTTAATAAAAATTTTTTTGGCAAGTTTACCAAAAATGTGTAGGAAGTTTTAACGCAAAACAATTTAACAAATTTACTAAACAGAATGCCTTATCTCAATTTGAGAAAATTACAAAATATTTTTGTAAATTTACCAAGCCGTTACAGAAAATTTTATTAGTAAAGTTACTATATATTTTTGTAATTTTATTCAATAATTGATCATAAAGATATTTAATTTACAATGCAGTTTTGTAACTATACCACCTAATTCACTTGAATTGGGTTTAATAAAATTATAAAATATTTTTGGAAATTTCCCAAGCAGTTACAGAAAATTTGTTCAGTAATTTTACTACAGAGTTTTTTTAATTTTAATCAATCAATCAATGATCATAAAAATGTTTAGTAAATGTACTATGCAGTTTTCTTACTATACTTTCGGTTTATTCGTTTAAGAAACCAAATTCTCGTCGTCGTCTTTGAAGGTGAAATAATTCACATTTCGTTTTTTACTGGATACACTTCATTGTTACTACAGATTATTGATCTAGTTTTGCTGAATAAATCTAACAAATGAATTTAGTTATGGTTTATTGCTGTGAGGAGCTTATACAACTGTTTTCAGTAATTTAATAATAATTATAATTACTATTTATTTCTTTACAGAAAAAATGTAAGTTTATTTTGTCTCACTATGTTGTCGAAAAAACTGCCCTACCTTTTTCACCCTAGCTCGGAAACGAGTAGACAAATGTCAAAAATTTTTTTATACCGTCAGAGTGTAAGTTTAATTTCAAAGAAAAATGTGGTTTAAATTTGCCGATCCAATCATTCCTTACGGAGACATTCCATTTTTTCATCCCCGAGATTGTGAATTTTACAAAATTTCACTAAAAGCCAATAAAACCAAGACGGCAAAAGATATCAAAATAAAACAAAAACAATCATCTTCGGCTTATCGAGATCTATTGGAAACCGTGATTACTTTTTTCAAAATATTAAAGGCCTACGGCTCGTGTTATAAACTGAATAATCGTGATAATCCTTGGCTGGTTATTTTAATTATCTCAATCGTATTTGTTTTCCTGTTTTTTGTTCACTGCTACAAAGTAACAGTTATAAAAAAAATGATTGTAACTTAGACTCAGCTCTGGAAGGGCAGATGGTTTTTATAAATCGCAGATCAATCACTTTTTTGAAAAGCTCTATGTCTTTTGAAATTTTCTCCATCTCGCTCATACAATGATTGTGAGTCAGGCGTTTATTTTCTTTTAAAAGAGCATGAAACAAGTTGGGAAAATGTCCTCCATCAACCTGTCCTGTCTGAATCTATATTTCCACTACTATTTATATGTAAAAGAAAGAGAATCAATTCCAGGCTAATGTTTAATGCACCAATTGAGTCAGTCCAATGGTTCGATGGATGCTTTCGAATTTCTAATATGACTAAAGAAGTTTGCTATATCTGCTCAACCCGAATACTTTTAATTTTGGACGAATATGGAAGTCGTAAAGATTTCGAGGTAACTTTATATGCTCGTGCAAATAATATCCATATGCACAAAATCTAAACACTAGATAGCAGAACGTTTATGAAACCATTCAAAGCCGCTTATAATGATAAAACGTCGTTATAGATAGAAGCACATCCTTGTTCGAGAATATTAAAATATTATATAGAAGCTTTGGTCGCTCAAGCTTTTCCCGTTCTTCTTGTATGGACATTTCTCAAAATTTTTTCAAGTGTACCGGAATATTTACTTTAAACAGACATATATTTACATCTCTTCCCTTATGTGATAACTGGTTTGCTCCAGAATTCAGTCTTCAATCGCACACTTATTCAGAATGAAACAGCCATTATCTCCGAAGCACTGGTTGATGATAGCAAGTTGTAGCTTAATCCTATTTTTAACCAACATGTTCTTCAAGACTATCTTATATTCAGGTGGCTCTTGGAATGGTTACTTACTCTAAACACTGAGAAATGCGTCGTTGTGAAGATAGAGTAGCTATGGCCCAATTAACCTCTTCTAGGTGATCTAACGTCGAATTCAAACATATAACTTTGAAAATACCATATTTACCATAAACCAAGACTAGGATTATGATTAAGATGGAAGTTTCAAAAAAGGAACAAGCAATAGTAAGATTCAGAAAAAGATTCTTTTCCAATAGGATATTTAATATCTGGAATTATTTAGAATAAGGCATTATATCTACTACAATATTCATCTTTAAAAACAGATTCAATACAAAAATATTTTATATACATGATAAATGATTTGTATATAATTTTTCTTACGATATTTTTAATTTTACTTATGTAATGATAATAATAGTAATATCATATTTGATTTAAAATAAAACAAGTGTTGCAGAAGTAAGATATAACAATATTAAAGTTTGGTATTATTAGATCTAAGGGATTAATTTGGATATTATTATCTCTAAGATTTTGTAGTATAAATGTTTAATGATATAGAAAAACTGTAGTTACATTTAACAACGGCCAAATTAATTGCAAATAAGTGGAATTTGGGTAAAAATTAAAATGTCATTTAGCTACAGAAATTTGATGTTAGTTCCTGAGAAAGGTGGTTATTTAATATTTATTATTATTTCCATGTAATATTTACTGATTTAAATCCTAATTTTGAACGAACTACTAAAATAAAAAATTAAATTCATAAATAAAAAAATTTTGTGGTGGTAGGAAAAATCATGTACCAGAATGTTTTACTCTATAGTCTAGTCAAGTATATCTGTCGCATCTCTCTAGGTACTTTAAGCGCAATTAATATGGCGATTAACAAAGTCAGTATCAGTTGTTGATGTTAAATTTAGCGAACTCTCATTGATGAACATGGTCATTAGACTTCCTCTCTTTAGTTAATTGAATGTATTAAGTCGCAAATTTGTAGTGAATGTCCATAGAATTAACTTTTACCAAAACTTTTAAGCATTACTCTATTACAGAGATGTGGTTTTAGTTATTTTTGTTAATATTATTTAACAGTGGACTATGATCTTTTTTGGCCAGCAGCAATAAGTTATTGTAAAAATGGCAATGCATGTATGAGGAAAAAATATTGTTGCTAAATTATAAAAAAACTTAACCTGGACCAATAAAACCTTTAAATATTGTATTCTTTTATTATATGTTTTTTTTTAAGTATTTCAAGGAAAATTGAAATATTTTTCGCGTACATTCACGTACAAATAAATGACTAAAAAAACCGAATATTCACGTAGTTCCTCCTCTTCTCTTTTTTTTCAATTACACGTTCCCATTCCTTACACATATAAAATACGTGACCAACAAAAATTACACAACTAAAAATATAAAAACAAAATCTTATTATCCGAGTGACGATTCTGTATGAAAACGTGACCGGTCTTCAAAATCCTTGGAAGACTTATCTGAAGATTTATTGCCAACCGTCTTCGGTGTAAAGAAGTCAAGTTGAAGGACAAAAACGCAATCAAATTGATGTAGGAGTGAAAAATTGTAGTTGCTACCTGAAAATTTAGAGACCTTTCCTTAGTAGCTATCCTACTGAAATTAGTACAAAATTAAGAACACAAAACAAATGATTTTATGATAAGTAAAGCTTCCACTAAAGAACTTAACTTTTTAGTAAATGATTTCACAAAGTAAGGGTAATAAATTGAAGTACAAAATGAAAAATCAACAGAGCAACAACGAATATATTTTATAAAGAGAATATATTTTATAAAGTTTAATTTTTAAATCAAGAAGTTAACATCAATGAAGTAAAACATTTTGGAAATATACTATTTGGGCATAAAAAAATTGTACACCCAGAAGCAGTAAAGTTATTTTATTGAAAGTAAGTATACATGTTTAGCCAATGAAATATTACAAATTATAATCATTTCAGCATTGTGTCAAACCTTAAAACCTTACTTTTCTTAATAATGTATGGGTCCGCCTCTGGAATATATTCAGTAGTATAGACTAAAGCTAAAAATGAAATGGTCTATGTCCCAGTCACTTGCACTTGATGCCTTAACTCGCTAGTATGCGTGAAGGGTTAGGTAATCTGCTTAACCTTCTGCCTATCATGTCTGACATGTTCTATAGGGAAATTTGGGAGGCTATGGAAGAAGGTTAAGACCTGCGACCTACACCAATAGCACCCCACACCATAACTCCTATTGTTCTTGCTTCCTCAGTGAAGTAAGTAATTGTAGGCGTTTTAAAAATTTCCACTCCTATCTTTTTGAAGCAGGGTGTTTTTATAACTTCGGTAGGTAAAGGAAATTCACATTTAACATGTATACGCTATTCTAAAGCCGACTGTACTTTAACATTATATATATTAGCAAACAACAAATAAATAATTAAAAAAAAACTAGCAAAATAACAAATGATAATAAAAGTTTCCTACTATTCCAGTGCAAAGGATCTCATCTTTAAAATATTAAGGAAGTAATTTACTGTCTTGGTCAACCTGTTGAAATCACCTATGCTCAGAATATCCGACAATTCACTAAGAACAATAAAAAACTGAACGGTTAAACTAAACTTCCACTATTTATTCGAAAAATTCGCTTTAACATTCAATTACAGCTGTTTCGCTATAACTAGCATCGTCAGATTGACATATTGAAATTACATTTTTGTTTGTTTGTAACTAGGTACTTGATGTTGCTAAGTAGTTAAGGCTAGACCAAGTAAGGAAGTAATAAGACATAACAATATTAAAGCCTAGATGTTATTAGCCCTAAGGGATTATCCTGGATGTATTTCCCTCTAAGATCAGTATAACTGTGCAATGATATAGAAAAACCAGGAAAAAACTATATCATGCTGATCTTTACAATAACTTAATATATTTGTGTTATAATAATGTCTTATCTATGTATAAAATGAATACTCAATCAAAGTAAACAGTTTAATAGTGGAGAACTTCCAAGATTTATTTGTTCATTAACTACTTTAAACTGTTGATCTGCTAGATGTCTTTTAATATCAAGTTCTTCTAGAAAATCTAAATTTTGTTTTTTATCACAAATGTGTAGTATATGAATGTCATTGGTTTGTATAAGTGAGTTTGGATGTTCCAGTAGGTGTTTTGCATAGTTCGACTTATCTGGTTGTTGTAATCTATATGCTCTTAAGTGTTCATTAAATCTTACTTCAAAATTTCTTTGTGTTTGACCTATATATACTGCATTACATTTTGGACAATTAATTTTGTAAACACCAGATTTTTTTAATTTTGGTAATTTTGTTTTTACATTTAACAATTTTGTTCCAATATTATTTTGTGTTTTAAATGATATTAATGATGATGTTGCCGAAGATATTATTTTTGAAATTGCATTGGAAATATTTCCACAATATGTAATACTTTTATAGGTTTTAATTTCTTTAGTTTGTTTTGGAAATATTAGTTCTAGTGACACTTTTTGTTCTTTTTTATTAATTAATTTATTTATCAAATGTATTGGATAGCCATTAGATGTAGCTATTTGTTTTATAATCTCAATTTCTTTATTACAAACAAACAAAAATGTAATGTCAATATGTCAATTTGACGATGCTAGTTATAGCGAAACAGCTGTAATTGAATGTTAAAGCGAATTTTTCGAATAAATAGTGGAAGTTTAGTTTAACCGTTCAGTTTTTTATTGTTCTTAGTAAGATGAACTTTCACAAAGTAAAGGTTAACACAATCAATTTCCGACAATTCATTTATTGATTTCGGTGTCTTGAGCATACAGTTTTCTCTAAGTCTCTAAGTCCATTATAATATTGGACATTCCGACCACAAATGAATTACTGTTTTCCTGAATATTACACAAACTACAGGTGGCATTCATATTTATACTATTTTTCATATTTCGGTAATAGATTTTTAAAGTATTTAAGCTGCTTAGTCTAATTTGGGAAATTATTCTAGTTATATATATATATCGGACAGGTTCTGTGTAAATACGAGGTATTTTCAGAGGTACGCAAATATTTATATAACAAAGAATAAGAAGAATCCACTACTCTTTGCCTATCTTTAGCAACCAGTTTGTTTTCTGTCCACAAGTGGTTACAACCAGCATAGTCAAAGTATTGCTTAAGTTGACCCAAGAAATTATATTTTGCTTGGTCAAAATTAAGAGCTTTATTCTCAACTGCTTGGTTAATAAATTATCATCCATGGCTTTTACTTTATTTAACCACAATATCGCCGATTTTAATATTAGGTAACTTAATTTTATGGTATTAGTTTCTTCTCTCACGATGAAGTTGGGAGTACAAAAAGTCAAGCAAAATAACCTTTTAAAAAGTTCACTTGAACTTGTTCAAGTAGATCAGCAAACCGTCGTCCCCAGATCCTAATGCTATATGTTAAGGATGACAAAACTATAGAATTATATAGTTTCAATCGGGCATTTCACGAGTGTAATTTAGAACGACACATCATATGACAGCACCTGTACATTGAAAAGTCTTAGATACTGTTTTTTGCCATATATTTAGAAACAACGATGACGATGAGAACGTCACACATAAATATGTAAAGTATTTGACTCTTTCTAGTTATTCGTTGTTAATTAACTTTTAAATTATTACTGTTATAACCACCTTTACAAAATATCATTAATTTAGTTTTTTTTATATTAACCTCTAATTTGTTTTTATTTGCGTACGATTCTATCTTAAATTATTTTTCAAATAACTTTTTTCATTGTTTTACATACATGAGGAAGAATCTCCAAAATTAATAAATAATAATTTTTATAATAATATGTTATATTAATAAAATCAAATAGTCAACTATTTCTGTGAATACTTTGGGCTTATTTTGCTTGTCACATATATATAATTTAATAGTAAAAGTTAAATCAGTGCTATGTTTCGGTGTTAGGCTTTAAGAAAAAAACATAAAGTGTCAGAAGAAAAGCCAAAACAAATATACTGTAACATAAGATTAAATATGGATGATAAGAACATAATATGGTTGATTTACAATATTAGCAAATTATAATTTACCAAACTACAAATAAATGCAAAAACAAAAATAGCATTTAAAACTAGGAATGATAAAAACAGACTCACCTGTATGCGACGACTGGTATGTATAAATAATTATATAGATTATATAGATATAGGAAGAAGTTTAAACCGTTGTGACAATATTCGGTAAATTTAAGTGGTAACATATTATTGTGGAAAAATTACTTAGGTACACTAGTTTAGGTCAAGACATATTAAGCAAAGATTGGGGTAGAAAACAAAGTAAAAACTCATTAATACAGTAAGAGGGGAATAGAGATTGATATGTAAAAGGAAAACTTAGCAAACATTATTAGATATTGCAAACGAAAATTGTTAATTAATAATAAAATATAAACTTGTTTATCTCCAAAGATCTCCAAAGAGAGCTCGATCTCCAAACTTTTCGGTAAGAAATAAGATATTCCATTAACATGAGGAATAAACCTTAAATCTGCTAGATGTCAATGATCAACAATTTAATGTTGTTAATGAACAAATAAATCTTGGAAGTTCTACGCTATTAAACTGTTTACTTTGATTGAATCTTCATTTTATACATAGATAAGACATTAATGTAATACAAGTACCTATATTAATTTATTGTACAGATCAGCATGATATAGTTTTCCCTGGTTTTTCTATATCATTGCACAGATATACTAATTTAATAGCCCTTATAGCCCTTAATTTAAAAGCTACTTTTAAAATTAAACGTGTAAGTCGAGTTCAAACGAATAGTTGGACTTCCAAAGAGTAAGGGTTAGTACAATAATTATTTTTAGGGATAACCTCTATAATTTTTTATTCTGCATTGCCTGTTCTGTGAAAATTGCCTTTTATTGTATAGTTATGTAGGTTTTGCTTGAATAAACCTTATGATTATTATTTGATTATTATTATTATTGCTGGCAGGCTAGATATTTTCTAATTTCTATTTCTCCAATTATTCAATTTTTTTTCATAATGTGCATAAGTTCTATATATTTTGTGCAAATGAATGTCTTCAAGATGTGTTTTGCATAATGTGATTTATTTTATAATCTACTTAAGTGTTTATCACATCTAAAACTTCTCATTCTTTTACATACGTAGGTATGCATTTTGGAAAATTGAGACCGATGTGTTATTGAAGTTATTAATTTTGAAGTACTTATTTTAAAAAATATTTGTAATTTGTAATTTATTTAAGAACTTTTAAGTAAACTTTCAATTATCAATCCTCGTATATCCGAAAACTTTTAGCCGATAAGAAGAGAGAATCGCGTCATTACCGTTCTTCCATGAATGAACTAAAGTTATCTGCTACCTTACCTTGGAGAAAACTACTCATATCAGAGCCGACTTGACGCTCCAATCTGTCTACTAAATGGGAGAATTTAGATAATGCTCTTGAATTTCAAGACGCTTCCTCATTTAATGGATCACATCTCCTATCTCAAGGAGATTTTAATGATTCATTTGATAGTTGAAATTTTCCTATTAACAGACTTAATATTTTGAATTTCAAATAAAGGACTAAGTAGAATTTATCGTCAAAAAAGTTATTAGAGAAACGCGGTCGTTATTACATCATACATGTTTTTTTTTTGTTTTATTTGAATAGCGAATAATGGTTAATAAACAATGACCCAAAATAATGTGTCTATCGATTCGAATAAGAGTGGTTAACGTTGAAGAGGGTAAATTTGTAGTAACATATCAAGCTCTAAATTTAGGTTGAGAAGATTAAGATTAGTGGATTTCGAGTTAGAGTTTAATTTTCTATTTTTAAGCTAAAAATAAAATGTTATTAACTTAGTCTTTGTCTTAAAATGATAAGTTACTTTTCACGTCTGACACAGTTGGACTAAATACTGTTAAGTCATTATATAAAATTCAATGTTATTGAATTTATTTATAAATGAGGTCGAACCACTCTAGATTTCGCATATAAGTATTTGAAAGATTTTGTTGAAGGTTTACTTTTCTTATTTTCTAATAGTTTATAAGATATCTGTTAATTAGTACTACAATTAATTTTAATGGATAAAATATTACAATTAGATAGCGTTAAACGGAGAAAACTAAAAAACTGTATTAAAATTACTACTTACTCAGTTACAACAACTTGAAGACCTGAAGATTGTCCATCGTACCTAGAAATAAATTAAATATAAATATATTGTTATAAAAATTATATTAAAAGTTAATTATCAGAAATAACCTATATAAATAATAACAAAAATGGACATTTGATATTATTACAGCTGAGGTTGAAAAAATATTGGAAATGAAAATCCAAAAAAAATAGAAGGCTGAAGAAGCGGAGTATTTTGGATTGATAAAAATTTATAGAAATTGTCAGGGAGATTTGAAAAGGAAAAAATATTTCATGAGAATAAATTTGATTATTTTCCTTTCCTTATATTTTTTTGCACGATTGATCATTTTTGACTGTTTACCGTGACAGATTTTACGTCAGTGACATTTACTAGCAACTCGACGGTAAGTAATTCACTGACCGTCGAATTAATAAATCTCCTAATTTTCAT
The DNA here is from genome assembly GCA_035357415.1 of Ophraella communa. Taxonomy (NCBI): domain Eukaryota; kingdom Metazoa; phylum Arthropoda; class Insecta; order Coleoptera; family Chrysomelidae; genus Ophraella; species Ophraella communa. The sequence goes on along the minus strand of CM068983.1, from coordinate 14,505,704 downwards.
TTATTTTTTAAGAGAATAAAGAAAACCAACGAATTATTTATTAATATTGAAATTTATGGTACAATTTATTCAATTATTTAATGAAATTCCACTTGTTTGGGCCGTGGTTTCACTTCTAACAGAAACTCCTGCAGAATCGTATACATTAGTATTATTACTAGTATTGCAGAATATTTTTTCGGCAAAATCTATTTTATTTTAAAGAGAATCTTCTACATAGCTTTCTGCCACTGTCGATGAACGCCAACCATGACCTTTATTAGCCAAAAGCGTTGCTGATGTCCTTCTGAACGAATGGCCAGTATAGTTCTAGGCAAATTTAAGAATTTGGCAATTTGATAAGGCCAGCCCCTGATTGTCCCTTTCCCTATTACTTGAGCACAACATTTTTGTTTGGCGTATATTAAGAACAAATTATTTGATTTTACTTGTAATGAACGAAGTTTTATATACTTTTGCAAAATTTCTAAATATGGACTTTTATCGTCTGGTTTATTAACAACTGTAAAATTACGTTTTTGTATTGGGTACTTTTACAATCATTCAACCATCGGTTTGTTGGATGTCATTTATAGTAATATTATATAATTCTTCTCTTCTACAGGCACCAGATGTTCCCAATATAACTGCGACCTACCAATTATGAAAAAATCTTCATTAGAGTATTTATTTTACCTAAACTAACTCACATTACCTTGTGAATTAGAAATTCTTTATCCGGTGCTACTATCAGAAATTTTTCAAATTGCTCTCGTGTCAAAATGCTCACTTTCTTAGGCCTATAGCCAACATTTTTTCTCTTTAAATATGCGATCAAAGTTGAAAACTTGGAAATATCAATACCATTATAAAGAAAAACGGTGAATTTAATGAAATTGATTGTGTTAACCTCTACTTTTTGGAAGTTCATCTTACTAAGAACAATAAATAACTGCACAGTTAAACTAAACTTCCACTAATTTTACTTTAGAAGTTGAAGAAAATAATTCAATTAATTTTCTAGATTTAAGAATTGAAAAAGTTAATAATTCATTAAATTATTCAATATACAGAAAACCTACACAAACAGATGTAACCATACCATATAATTCAAATCATCCACTATCACATAAATTAGCAGCTTATAATTCCATGATACATAGAGCATTTTCAATTCCAATGAACAAAAGTAATTTTAATAAAGAAATTGAGATCATAAAACAAATAGCTACATCTAATGGCTATCCAATACATTTGATAAATAAATTAATTAATAAGAAAGAACAAAAAATGTCACTAGAACTAATATTTCCAAAACAAACTAAAGAAATTAAAAGCTATAAAAGTATTACATATTGTGGAAATATTTCCAATGCAATTTCAAAAATAATATCTTCGGCAACATCAGCATTAATATCATTTAAAACACAAAATAGTAGGTATTGGAACAAAATTGTTAAATGTAAAAACAAAACTACCAAAATTAAAAAAATCTGGTGTTTACAAAATTAATTGTCCAAAATGTAATGCAGTATATATAGGTCAAACACAAAGAAATTTTGAAGTAAGATTTGATGAACACTTAAGAGCATATAGATTACAACAACCAGATAAGTCGAACTATGCAAAACACCTACTGGAACATCCAAACTCACTTATACACACCAATGACATTCATATACTACACATTTGTGATAAAAAACAAAATTTAGATTTTCTAGAAGAACTTGAAATTAAAAGACATCTAGCAGATCAACAGTTTAAAGTAGTTAATGAACAAATAAATCTTGGAAGTTCTCCACTATTAAACTGTTTACTTTGATTGAGTCTTCATTTTATACATAGATAAGACATTATTGTAACATAAATATATTAAGTTATTGTAAAGATCAGCATGATATAGTTTTTTCCTGGTTTTTCTATATCATTGCACAGTTATACTAATCTTAGAGGGAAATACATCCAGGATAATCCCTTAGGGCTAATAACATCTAGGCTTTAATATTGTTATGTCTTATTACTTCCTTACTTGGTCTAGCCTTAACTCCTTATCAACATCAAGCACCTAGTTACAAACAAACAACATGTAATTTCAATATGTCAATCTGACGATGCTAGTTATAGCGAAACAGCTGTAATTGATTTTAAAGCGAATTTTTCAAATAAATAGTGGAAGTTTAGTTTAACTGTGCAGTTATTTATTGTTCTTGGTGAATTTAACCATTGAATATTTTGCCCAGAGACTTTCAGGAGCTTTTAACTGCATATGTCTTTGAACGAAATATACCAATAGAGTCTTTTCATCGATTCTTAAATTCTTACCTTCGCACAATTTTTTTTAAACTTTGGTAGGTATTTTGATAACGGATTTTGGATTATTCGGGAATAATTGCTAAACACCCTTCTTCCCAAACCCGTTTAATTTTTTTAAATTCACTTTCGCTCATATATTTTATTTTATAATAATTAAGATTGTATTTAAAATTATTCACAACTAAATAAAAACTCAATTATCCATTGTTGTCATGCACCTTAGTTACTACCTAACAACCAAAGTATCTATCTTGATATAATGAATGAAATTAGTCAATATGACGAAAATGTTCATAATTTATAATGGTATCAATCGTGCAAAAAACGTTATAAGCATGTCGAACGTTAAGGGTAACCGATCTCAGACAATCATCTTCGATTGGTATAAAACTACGGTTTCTAGAGATTGAAGAGGCAAAACAGTAATTTAAATGAAATGGCTACTATTTTAAGGATGACAAACTTCATCAGTGGGGCATGGCTAGATGAGGTGCATTAAATAACAATGGGCAGCACAATAGATCTGCAAAGGTCCCAGTGTATCAGACTGACAAGCTGCTCCAATTATTAATTTGTAATCCAAACTTTCTATGTGAATGTATAAATAATTACGATTAATTAATTAAAAATAAAGTATTTGAAACTTATTGTCTCCAATCAGCTATCAGATGAATTTTAGTGCTCCATAAATCGAAATATGAAACAATGTTTCAGAGAGTTATGAGATGATGTTTTTATCAACAATTTTATTTCTCATAAAATTAAAGTATTGATTTTCTATAGTTATTGCATTACCAGTTGATGATCAATGTGACACATTTCTCAGTTTTAAATCTCCTGGGGATAAGTATCTATTCCGTAGAGAATATTTCAAATATATCGAAGGCGTAACAAAGTTTACTTCCTAGCAAGTTTAAATGCAATGGAAAGAGCGATTTTACGGGCAATTTTATTATCGGTAACAAGTATGATTATATCTAAAGAAATTGCACTTAATTTGAAATATGGTTTTATGGAGGTATTTATTTCTGGAAATGAACTATTTATTACTATTTCCAGGTGCCTCTACAATATTTTTCATGAATTATATGAGTGACAAAATATAGATAAATAAATAAATAATAAAGTGTAAAAGGGTAATTCATTTCTATATACACCTAAGGTGGAGAAATAATAGACATTTAAAATCATGTTTTCGAAATTCGTAATACCTGCGTATTTTAGTCTGTCAGCCTTTTCAGATAGTAGTTGGGAGGATAAGACATGTATATATAAAAAAACAAGAGTAAAAGTAATTAAGTAGAAAAAGAAGACACAGCAAAAATTTAATACATAGGAAACTTTAAATAAATCAAATTTATGTAAAAAACAGTGGAAGTTGCCAAATTAAAATGAGAAGACGGGGCGCACAGATTTGAAGGTTGAGAATTAAACAGAAAGTAAATATACTTAAATTAAAAGAACGCACATAAAAAATGACAAAATAAAAAATAGTAAAACAATAAAATTTTTATGTTTGTAAAAATAAAACACTATATTGTTATAAGTCAAGAAGTGTATTACAAAATACATTTAATTTGTTTATGTATATAATGCAAATTGGCTGAATTAAATTTTAACTGAACTTGAAAAAACAAATGAAAAATATTGTACAATAAAATGGTTATCAGAATTTTAAATATAACAAAACCACTTTAGAGCGAAATCAAACATGCATTAAAATTCGATGTGTCCTTCCCTGATCGGTAGTAAGCATTGTCATCCATAAAAATAAAATTGTCGCCAATTTCACTTCGGAGAACATAAATTATGGGTTAAATAAGATTTTGGACATATCTATCCCCTGCCATGGTGCCTGGAATGGGAATAAGTTGCGTACGACGACCATACATTATGCCTTTCCAAAATATTACTGATCCTCCTTGATCCTTGGCCCTCTCCAAACTATCAGTGACTAAACCAAATCTGGTTTCGTCCGAAAAAAGGACATTTCGCCATTGAGCTAAAATCCAGTCTCTATGTTCCTGTACCCACTGTAGACGAGTGGTTCCCTCGATTGTAAATTGGATCTGGTAAGTCTCCGCCGTATTGTAGTAGTAGAAATTAATTGACCATACGTTCTTCGTAAACGAGATCGAACAACTGAGAATGTTATGGTTCGATGCCAACGTGCATAACCTGTTAGATACCGATCTTCTCTTGCATTCATTACCCCATCACTTCTACGTCTCTACGCAGTTAGTTTCCTGGTACAAAGGTACTCTTCGGATAATAGTGCTGATTCGGCAGACCCTCATCATGCAAAGCCAATATTATTGCTCTATTAAATATTGAAATTCTGTTGCCAAGCATATCAAAGAATCAATAATAATCTAAACAGACTAAATCGATATGAACCTTTCCCTAAAAATTTGTATGTTAAATTATAGGAAATTGTAGCAGTAAATTTTTTTAGATGCGTAGCACTGGTTAGGTTAGGTTAGGTTAGGTAATTTTAATTTATTACAGTGTCTTAGCATTCTACAAAAAAACAGAATGGTAAAGCAATTTTGGCAACGGATAAAAGGTATACAGAAGAAAACAAAAAAATCGAGCATTTTAACAATGTTATTTAAATAGTAATAAGTAAATCAAGAATTATCTGTAATTAAAGTTATTTTCATGTTTTAATTTGTTAGTATATATAGCTATATATTGATATGATTTATTTAGGGTGAATTTTATATTTTAATTTGTTTGCTTTAATTTATCAATAGCCCCTCGTTGGTTCTGTCAATTTATAATGGTTTATTTAGTTTGATTTTGTTATTTTATTATTTGTTTTATTTAATTAGTTAGGTTTTTATTAATGTTTACCTTTAGTTATAGATTTTTAATGCTTTGATGTTATTTGTGATGTTTTAACTGAATTTTATAATTTAATATTATTTAATTTGATATACAGTTTACTTTTTCTTTTGTATTTCTATTGTTGGGCGCCTTATCAAAATTTTAAACTAGCTCAGTCTACTTAATTTAAAATTGAAATTTAAAGTCTGACTCTCATCTTGGGTAGGATTCAAATTAAAATAAATATTTAAATATTATAACACAATGAATTTAATTATAAATGTTTCTCAAAGAACTTATACAAATAAAATAAAAAACACTATCAATTGGTTTCCATATGCTTATTACAATGAAATTTATGAATATCCTGATATGATGGAAATGAAGATGATATACAAAAAATTAATTTATAGTTACAACAAAATAAAAACAAAATATAAATCCTTAACTATCGGACGTACCTTGTATTATAAAGTCCTTTTTGAATAATTGCAATTGTCAAACGGAAAGTAACGAACATTGAGATCGGCTTCTCCTCGTCTGCTATCGGAAATCCAAAATGACAAGATGGCTACCAAGGTCCAGTTGTTGAAATGACGCTCGAATTTAATCTTATAAATTCTATTGGAATCTGTCTTTGTTTTGTCCAATTTATTACTTTGGTAAGTAATTTAATAATGTTAGAATAGTTTTATGCATGCATTTTTGATATTACATGTATTAATTCAACATGAACTGATTTTAATTAATGCAAACTTTGTTTTTAGTAATGAATTAATACTATTCACTATCTAAGTGTTCTATCATAAGTTTGTTTGATTAAGTCCAACACTTTAGATATGATGATTAGTTCACTATGTTTCACTATATTTGTTACATGTTTTTAATTGTTCTTGTGTTTGTTTTTTTTAGGTATGCATGATTTATTGGAATACTTATTTGTTCAATATCGAAGACTACAATAATTGGTCTCCTTATACCTTTGTAAGTACTTCCTTTTTATAATACTAATTTAAATACTTAACTACATAAAATTACATGTTTATTTATTAAACTATTATTATTATTAAACTATTAATAGTTTTGATTTTTATTTCCTTTTTTTATTGTTTTAGATTAAAATTTGAATTTGAAAAGAAAACTAGGTCAATGGTGAATTGTTATATGAATTTGGACTTATTTATGAATTGGAAATATTTGATTGTGATAAAATAACAACCTATGGATCCTGTCCAAGATAAGTTTGTCAAGAACATTTTCTGTTTATTTGAATGTTTATAATTGAAAATTATAATATTGAAAACTTTAGATGTAATAAAGAAAAAGTAACTGATGATTCGATCAAACTTATTAAGATATCCTTTTATTATAAATCATTGAGGTAAGTTTTACTTATTAAATTTTTAAATCTTAGTTATTTATCTCAATATTTTTTGTTCTTGTATGTGTAGTACTATTTTGATTTTATAGCGACTGTCATAAATAAACATGTTTTTGATATGAAAATGAGTGTTGTTTTTTTGATACCGTTATAGATAATTTTTCAATATAATCCGCATTTTTAATTTAATGGCTCTTTTAATTATCTCAATTAATTGAAATTTAATATAATTATATGAATAATACAATATAAATACCGACCCACGTGAGTTAAATAAAAATTGTATTTTTTGTACTTATATAATCCACTCATGCACCTACTAACTCGAATTAATCCAAAATTCCGCTTTCAGGATTATACTTTTAGAATTAATCCTGTTAAAGCCTACAGTGGGAATTAGGAGTCTTAAGCCTAAGGTGAAAATTCCTTAGCAGTAATTATGCAGATACTATTTTTGCCAATAAGTCAAATCCAACATTTCAATACACACATTCAAATAAATTAGAAGAATTTTTTTATTGGAAAATCAGGGACACCAAAACCGTTTGACCGATAGAATTAGAACATACTTTCGTGATATTGATTTCTGTCTGCTAACAGATTACCCGATTGACAAATGTAACATCGAACCCTGGTCAGTAGAGTTACCGAATTGCGACCAAAGCCTAACTACACAAGCATCCTCTCAGCAAAACTATTCGCAATATATCAGACGAATGCAGTCACCTTAACTGTTTCCTTGTCCTCGCAGACTTTCTCTCTCAGTTCCCTACACTCTATACAAACGATCTATTCCAAACACCCTTTGGTTCATCATATTAAGAAAGAACTCTATGTTGCCAGATAACGAGATAACGATATCATCTTTATATGGATCCCATCCTTTATTGGTATTATTTATTTATTGGTATTGGTGTTGATTTCACGTAGTTCGAATCTAAAATGCATTCTAACTAAGAAAATGATGGCTTTGTGGCAATCTCAGTGGACTGAAAGTGAATCAAAACTTCGTGGAATTAGACCTCTAAATAAAAAGTGTTTTCCTTTTTTTTAATAACAGACAACACCGAGTGATTATTTCACGTGCACGGTTGGGACATACTAGATTAACTCATACTTACCTAATAAAACATGAAAAAACGCCCAGTATGTAATCTATGTCATGTAAATATAACAGTGAAACATATCCTCGTAGAATATCCTATAGTCCTTCAGAGTCCAAGCAAGGGTGGTTCATGAAAAATAACTATAAGTAGTATAAGTTTCTCTTGAAACATAGTTATAGTTGTTATTTTTCAAAGAGTTCACCCTGTAATTAGGGATTAACTAACCCAAACACAATAAAAAACCTAGATAATATTGTCACAACAGGTAACTGAATAAATACCATGACCGTAGAATCGAAGTTATTTTAAAGCATTATTCAAATTAAAATTAAAATTAAAAGTAAAATAAAAATATGCTACATATTAAAAAGTAAAAATTAAATATTAATTAATGCAAAAAGCATTAATCATCCGACGATGAGTGAGATTCGTGTTAAATTTCCAAAAGAATTTATAAAAAGTTTTCTAACGTCATTCAATTTAAAAGTTGTACTGTTTCTTGCCACCTCACCTTTTACTTGTGCCCATATTAATTCTATAAGGTTTAATAATTGACAGTGATAAAGTGGCAAACGTAATACAGTTATTCATTTTTCCTTCGCCATTTCGTCAATTACATATCTTTTATATCGTAAATTGTGGCGCTTTGCAACTTTGCAGTAATTTCGTTTTTAGCATAGTGACGTCAAAAGAAATATTCTTGCTCTTTAATATCTCCTTTTTTCCATTACGTCGTTGGTAAATTTTCTACCAGTTTTGAATGATAACTGGCGTTATCTAAGACAACCACTGCAGCACTTGGCAAAAAGTCCAATAGCTGGGAAAAATAATCTTCAAAAATAATCTTTGGTTGACTTTGATACAAAGTCTAATAATCTATTCTCTATTTTCACTTGTAGTGTGTGCGATTATTATTCTACTATTATTCTACCTTTTCCTCGAGGAGCATTTAATCCTGTTGAATATCCCTCCAAAAATGCCTGATGGGAATTTGAAATATTGGTGACCATCCATGCTTTAGAAACGGTGTACCGTTCGTTCAACCATGTTTCATCTAAATAAAAGATAGTCCATTCCTGGTTCCGAAAATTACTTCTTAAGTATTGTGTTCCCCAGCAAATAATTTCTTCTGTCTAATTAAGAAATTTTCGTTTTTTATGCGACTCATACTTAAAACCTATTTCTTTTAGGAGTTTCCATAACGTATTTTGTCAAAATTTGGGAATAATAATAATAATAAAGTTTATTTACCAATAGTATAGTATAAAAAATGATACAGTAATAATTTAAATATATATAAATAAATAAACAAATAATCACTGAAGTTGTAAGCAACCAAGATCGCTTACAACTTGTACGTGATATAATACAATACAATACATTAAAATTAAAATTATAAATATACACACATACTTAATATACACCTACACACGTTTACAACAGTATATCATGGAGTGGATAAGCATTAATAAAAACCAAAAAAAGCAAAAAAATTAAATCTAAATTATCAGCGTATCTCCTTCTGATATAACAGTCATTAGTTTGTCCAAAGTCGGAATCTCTTTATGGACTTTTGTCATACGTGTTTTTTTTGGTTCACTAACATTTCCCTGTTTTCTCTCACTTAATAATCAATAGATACTTCGTTCACTAACACCGGTCATATAGGAGCACCTTGATATATTAGTGCATCATGAAGTACCTATATTCTAATGTATTACAATATAAATAAATTCTCAATTTATGGACTAATAACGGACCTGTTTTTGCAATTATACCCATAGGGTTACCTTAATCCCTTACACCCCTAACGACCACAATTATTTTCGTTAAAATCGAAAAACAAAATATTCTAAATATCGTATTATGACTGCTTATGATGATTAATAGAAATTATTTCTTAATACCGATATATAAGTGCGCTACTGATTTAGGGTCTTGTTTACAACATTTTACGTTTTAATGACTTTTCTTAACTGCCAACTCCAAATGAATTTTTTTTAGATACCATACTGTAATAATAGAAAACAAAAACAAATAAAAAGGAGAAGTCTCCTAAAAAGTCAGAAGAATTTTCTAAATTTTCTTATCTTATAAGAAGGAAGTACCTGAAAAGTTGGTGAGATATCAGGTGAGTAATAATGAATTTAATAAATTATCAATCTCAGGGTGAGTATTCGGTCACTAAATATTAAACTGGTTATTCTACTATATTTCTTTAATTAGTATAAAACTGGGTGATAACAAGAAAATAAAAATCTTCAGAAAGTTTACTAGATAGGTTACTTACTACTATCAGATTGTGTATTACCTTTTGCATATATGCATAAGACAATATATTTCTTTAATAGTTCAAATATATTGTTGTAATGAAATTTTAATGGTAATCAAATTTAACAATCTAAATATAAGTTATCAATTGTACGATTTACTGTTTTGTTCTTTTTAGATGCTGATAAAGTTAGGCTTGACAGTTAGTAACTGAAATATAGACATGCAACTTAGCTGTCATCCCTGGATGTGTCTACAGGGAAGCATACACAGTCCCTCAGTTTGCGACTTTGGGTTCCTCGTCATGTGCCTGGCCCAAAGGTAAGTTTTGGTTAGATGTAGGTGATGTCTAATCCAATAGTGCTGTTTGATGGCAATGAATACCCATAGATGTACTGAGTACCAAATAAGAGTAGTCGGCAAGTAAAATAGGAAAAGGAAAAATCAAAAGACAAAAGAAAAAGGCCTAAAACAAAATATTGTATTACAAGAAAGGTTAACTATAACAGGTAACCATGACTTTCAGCTTGATAAAAGAAATGTAACTCACCTAAGGTGGTGGGTGGCCTTGCATGTGGCTCCAAATTCGGAGGATGAAATAAACGAAATTAGTTTTGGATCAATAAAAGTTATAAATATCCACTAAACAAGTGATTCTGCAACTCAGAAGAAAACTTTTGTAATATAACCCAAAATATTTCTTTGTGTTTTAAATACGCTAAAGCGTGGCACGTTCTTCTGAACAAGTCCCTATATTCTCTCTTTTTCCAACCTTCCATCCTTGACAACCACTTTTTTTGAAGAACTGGCCTGCTTTCGATAGATATTTTTAGTGACTTTAAAGTGACTAATTTGGCAATTAAAATTAAATTAAAGAATAATATAAAAGATAATCTGACAGTGGATTATTTCTTTGAATTGGTTATGTTTACCTTTTTAATAAGTTGCGAATAAGATATTTAATTTTAATTAAAACATTTCTCTTTACTTGGATACTTTATTTTCTATTTCAGATACTGAAACTGCTGAGAAGATAGCTCTACTGAATAATGATGATGTTTTAATTGGAATTTTTTATAAAATGGTTGTTTAATAAAGATGTATAATAGCACAAATAGATAACTATTATTGGTATCCTTGATACAGGTTAGTAAAGAAATAAATTTATAAAAGTCTTTAAAATAAACACGTAACAATACTCAAAGAAAAAACAAACTGTGATTTACCCAATACATTTGAAGATTTATTTGAGGACTATTGTACCGTCGCTAATAATCTACTATGGTTAAAGCGAAATAAATAAAATGAAATAAAATAAAAAATTAATAAAAACATACAGTTTCTATTCTCCAATTGAAAAAAGAAATATATAAACGGTAAAATTAATGTAATTAAAACCTAGGTAACAAATTCACCTAAGTAAAAACATTGAACAAAAGATTACCTATAATATTTTGGATAAAACAGTTACTTTTTTACCTGCATTTTACATAATAAAATTTTATCGACCAATACATGTGCCAAGAATACAGTTATAAGACAATAAACATTGCCTTTTAAGAAATTTTAATCGTATTATCTCTAACGGTAATCACCAAATATTCACATTAGATGAAGTTAAATAACATTCTTGAACGACACAGACACTAATCTATGGGGGTAGTTCTATAATTTAACAACATTCAGAGCACTTAAAACAAATTATCCAATAAATCTATTAACTCATCAACAAAAAATGTAGTTTTTAACTTTGCCGACCACACTGTTATCAATGCCATATGTTACATAAAAACAGCTGTTAACGAATGGTGATCTTGATGAACCGTTCGCTTTAGGGTGAACATTTTCACGTATTTATAATATGAAAGCCGTTATAAGCATTATTGTAAAAAAACAAAGGATGTAATCAACTGTAATAAACTTTTTAAAAATTAGGATAAATGTTCATCCAGACTGTAGAATTTTGTTTCAAATGTATTTTGTTTGAGCAATATTTTTTTACGAAAAGAATGTAAAAATGAATGTTCCGATAAACAACTTTTTTGTACTGTTTTTATCGTTGTTAATAAAAAATGTTTCACCGAAAATGTCATTACCGTAGAACTGCAACATCAGTGAAATGCACTTCCTGTAGTTTTATAAAATTGTATGTACATAAGCATAACGAATGTGATATCAGTTTCAATAAAAAAAATTGTAGCTTCAAATTTCAGTTTATATTTTCACAAAAACGTTGGCTGAAGATTAAATCGGTAACATTTTAAAGCTTTGTTTTTAAATATTTAAACATACTATTTATCATTTATTGCGAACCAAACTAAAATATTGACACATAGAAAAAAGTAAATACCGCAATGAAATTTTTATTCGTGTATACATTTAAAACATGCTATTTAGTTTTCTATCAATATGTTATTGTTCCATATCTATATAGGTACCTATGTAAAGGAAAATCATATTATAAAATGTAACGTATTATAAAAATAATATACATAATTAAATTCAATACAAACATTCTTTGTCTTTTTGGGATTTTCTTTATGATTGTGTTTATTGTGTTTATTTTTTTTGTGAAAAAAGAATTAATAATTCACCTCTTCCTTTTATAGCTTTATGTTTTCACTTATCACACTTTTAGTATCTGTCGGTTTCCGGTTTTTCCTCCAAAGTATAAAAAATTAATTTCCAAATATTTACTTACTGCCTTTTTGTACAAACAAATTCAAAATCGAGGTTCTCCATTCATTTTAGTCTATTTAAAAGTTAACCACTATTTGTCACAAAATAAATATTCTAAAGGAGGGTATGCTTTTCAGGGCCGTCTGCTCCTAGTCATTTATAGATCTAATAAAAAGAAATTTCAGGCACCCGTTTGTGGAATTATGCATAGACTTTTCCAATGTTTGGATATAAATTCCATGTAGGTATTAAGTTCAAATAATGATAATATGTTCAACGGTTTGTAGCTGTAAAAGCAACATTATTTAAATAATGCGACAAGGTAATTCATTTTATCTGCTTTATAATAAATCTACATATTGTAGATCAAAGTTCATTAATAAAGAGGCTTTATTAAAACATTCTTAGAATAGCTAAGTCGCATTATATTATGAATATCTTATTTAAAAGAGAAACACTGTTACTCAAAGCATTTAAAGGATACATTAATACATTTAGTAATTGATCGTTTTATTTTATGCATTGACACAGCTCACCATCTGTTTTACTTTATAAAATTCTACCGGAAATATAGTGCAGTGTCCAACTTCCGTTGTGTTTCTTTACCCAGAAACTTACACCGACGATCCCATCATTTGATAGTTACAATAAATGGTAAAATGTGCTTCAGAACACACCTTTATTTTTTAAGTAAATTTTAGATAATAAAAATAAATATTTTGGATACAAAAACTAAGAAAATATAAACTAATTAATGTTAATATGTTCCAGATGAAATATGTCCAATGGTATGAATTAATTGTGATCGAAACACAATACAAAGGCAGAATTAATAATTTTCACTTTCATCTAACAGAAAATGTTGATGAGATAATTAATTGCACACTGGGTAGAAAAAAAATAATTAGATCATTACAGCAGAGGTAATCCTCTGATTACAAGTAAAAGTAGATAAAATTTATATAGTTTAACTTTAGAAAGTTATATATTTTTTCTTCAAGAGTATAATAATATCTATATTATTTTCGGCAACACAGATCATAGAAATAAGTTATTTCCTAATACTATACTAAACCTGGTAAATCTATCACTGATTGGTAAATGTAGTATATTGTACACTGGTTTCTATTTCACACTAGTACACAATGTATCCATTGTGCATCAAGAAATACAACAACTAAGGAAAGAAGGCTGCGATTCTATGTCTCCAAATAAACAAAAATTTTTACAGTTGGTTGCCAGTGTAGCTTAGAAAAGTCAATATATAGTATTATAAAATAAGTAAATTTTTACTTCAAATAACATGGAAAATAACGATAGTGAGTTCGATTTAACACCGCCTAATATTTCAGAAGCCGCAAATCATATGTACCAAATTCGATGTTTTCATTAGAAATAAATCAATGAAATTCCTTTGTAATCATATAGTAAATTATAAATATTTAATCCTAAACTCATTACAACGCAACAATTCTGGTTTTTTTTTATATAATATCAAATTGATAGTAAGTTAAAATCGATAAATTCAAATAGAAGTCGAAACGCACCTTCATTGGTCGAGACGTCAAAACTCATATCGATGACAGTTTTTTTACATTTAATGTGTGGTAATTGAGAGAGTTGATTTTATTGTGAATTATTGGTTTTATTTGTGTTATGCAATCATAAAATATCGTCAGTAGGGTTTGTGAAAGCATTGTCAAACAATTTACCATCCTTAGACATTTTCATGGTTAGGTTAGGTTGGGTTAGGTTAGGTTTTAATGCAGTTGAATTTCGAAATGTAAAAGCAACAGCGTAAATACTTATTTTGTGCTTTTTGCATTAAAAAATGTCTAACTGAATTATTTTTATGAAAATCAACAAAAAATAAAGGAAAGAGATGGATAAATATAAATAACTTCGCACAATCTCGCAGATATACTGTTTACAATAAAATGATGGCGCTTTCAATGACACATATGAGTAGTGACGTAGGCCACCCGCCAACAGTCGTTTACGCGGCAAATTTCTGAATTTGAATTTGAGGATGGAATAAATATGCTACAAAATTTTTTTTATTTTTTTTTGGTTTTTGGGGTAATTGGTTGCTGCTCTGTCTTCTTGCATGATTTTGAAAAAAATGGAAAACACCGAATTGATACCGGAAAAATAAAAAGAGAAATATCAACTCGCATATAATTCGTTCATTCAATGGCGTAAAGAGCATAAAACAAATTCACTTTCTAAAAATATTCCGTTGGTGTATTTTAGTATTATCTTCAAGAAATTTCAACCTTCAACATTATAGGCACGGTATTCTATGTTAAGAACAACTTTTAACATTAATAATAATGTAAATATAGCTAAGCTGTTAGTAAATAAAAACCTCCTTATCCTTATAAATATCTCAGTATGGTCGTAGGAAAAGTATAGTGCACAACACGCATCGAATATCCATTTTTCACGAGAACTGATACGAATGTTTGTGCCATGAGCGAAGCGGTATCATTTTATGCTTGTTGCACAATACACTAGTAAAATAATGAACGCTCATTATTATACTAGTAACAAAATAATGAGAAGCGATATGGAAGTTGTAAACAAGTAGACAGGTACTGTCATTTAATTTTTATTTAATTTGACGTTTGTCAGTTTGGAAAAATGTATTTTAAAATGTCTCAAGCATTTTAGAATAATGTACCTACATAGATACACAGAAAATGCTATGCTTGCTTATTTTTCGTATTTGCCAAGAAAAGTTCCACCCTATGGGCACAATATTTAATGATTTAATGTGAAAATGAAAAATAATAACAAATTAGCTGCATTTTTTAAATTAAAGCGACAAAGATAAAATTATATATATATTAAAAAAAGACCAATTTGATAAATTTTTCCAGGATGCACCGAATAATGTTTATTTAGCAACATAGGTAGGTAATTTCTTATTATTATATTAAATCGTTGACAATAATATCCTTTTTTTAACTACTGGCCTATACCCCACTTTATTGACTTTTGTTGAGGAGGTAGAGTTGTTCATTTTTAACCAAGGTAAAAAAAGACAGGGACTACTTGATTAGCACTAAATCTCAATCTATTTGACAGAAAGTGAGGTTAACTAAAATAAAATGAAAAAGTATTTTTCATTACTCATTTAATAGTCCACCTAATTACTTATCCAAAAATGAAAATCAATTATCTTGTACATATATTTTATGTTTTCAGCAAGAAACAAACTGCACAAAAATACTTCATTGGGAAGAGCTACTACGAATTCTGAAATCAAAAGATATTTACCTTTTAAATGAAAATATTTCTACCATAATAAATATAGACAAACCCCTTCCTAATCATAAAATGCACACCAATGACAAGGTCGAGAATACCGAAGCCGAAAGCTATGGCAATTGCCTAAATTAAAATTACTGCAGTATACAAAATTGCCCATTTATTATTACAATTAATAAATAGATTATAATTATGCAAGCCATAGGATAATAATAATTATGGTTTACAACAAAAATTCTGTTTCCATAAATTTTGGGTATAGGGAAAGCCTAACAAAAAATAAAATTACATAATAGGATATTCTATTTGTTCTACAAAATACAGGGTGTAACATTGGAAAGAATAGAGGAAATGAAATGTTCGGGTTACCGTCCACCCTGTATACAAAAGTATATAAAACATATAAACGAGTTCATACCTTTTGTGGGACTCTGTATAACATATCAAAACACTATATCAAAAGCTTCAAAAAAATGTGAATAGTTTGAATTTGGCAAAATATACAGGGATTCTCATTTAAAAAATCATGTTTGGTCTGTAACGGAGTTATACAACACTTTGTATAATTTGGAATTTAAAGACATCTATA
The DNA here is from genome assembly GCA_035357415.1 of Ophraella communa. Classification (NCBI taxonomy): domain Eukaryota; kingdom Metazoa; phylum Arthropoda; class Insecta; order Coleoptera; family Chrysomelidae; genus Ophraella; species Ophraella communa. Next base: position 14,489,284 of record CM068983.1, on the reverse strand, counting down.
TTTTTGTAAAGGACATTTTTTGATATCTCTTAAAACAATTCATATACCGAACTTTGCCGTAAGATTGGTACACCCAGTGAATGTGTAATATGTACTTTCATTTCTACAAAAACTACTCATAATATTATACACATCCTCCTTGACATTTTAACGTTTAAAAGTAGTTACTTTAAGTTGCCCACAAAAAACAAGTTTTAATATTATCGAATACTTTAGATTGCCTAACTAATTCTTAATCCAGTTTTGTTGTTGTTGGTCATTATTTTATTAACAATCCCTAATTTTAAGACAAATAGATTTATTTAAATCCACTAATTATGTGGTTTTCGAAACTTCTGATAAACTAGATGTGAGTCAATGAAGCACTTTAATTCTAAGTATTTTTTACATGCTGCAGTGTTGTAGTGCTTTACATTTTAATAATGGACTAGTTTAGTGATTTTTTTTTATATTTGCATCTTATAAAATAGGTTTTTAGTGGTTCAACTGTACAAATAAAATTTTTATAAAATTAATCCTATAGCCATAATCGGATTTTGAAATTTAAATTTAATGGTTACATACGTCATAAGTGGTAAGTGACGTGTTTCAATAAGATTGGTAGAAAATTTGCGATCTTGTCGATATGCTTTAATATTAACCGAGAAACTTATCTCTCTCTTATTTGTTGTCATTAAAAAGAGATAAACATATCGATATTTTTGTTCTCTGATTGACACTTTATCAAATAAGGAGTAAAACACTAAACAAAATATTCTGTCATTTTCTTTAGATTAATTTGTTGTTTGGTTGTGTTTGGTTTATGAAAGAAATTACTTCTATACTTTTTTTGGTTCGAAAATAAAAATCCCTAACACCTTCTCTTGGTGTTATAGCGGTTCCTTCAAAAATAACCAATAGAAGTAATTGTTCTCTCGGGGAGCAACCCTTCTATGGGTACAGTGAGAGAACGAATTTTAAGAATACGGTTTTGGCATTTTCAATAGAACCACGCCCACTTTCTATTGGCTGTTCTATTCTATCACCGTCAAGAATAGGGGTCTTGTTTGTTTATTACAGATAAACACGATTTTCTCTCCTGTCATATATCTTGTCAACTAGTACAATCAGTTAGTCACAGAACACGGTGTTTTGTGCCGCCAGTTCTTTGAGAATACTTGAAACGAACGTAGCTAAACTGTGACAACGTTGACTTTTAAACACACTTCATTATTGGTTATTAGTGGGCGCTACGTTTAAAACTTACTAATTATTTATTTCTAAATTTTACGAAATGAAAAAAATTACTTGCAAAATGAATACCAATATAAGTAAGTAGGTATCTTATCCTAAATATATATTGATCATTTTGATTAATATGATCCTACTAAACTAGTCCATTATTAAGTTTTTTCGATTTCTGATATTTTTTTTAGAATAAAGTTACTTAATTTTTTGCATTTTATATAGTTCTTTATGCACAATAAATTAATTACCTTGTTTTATTTCAAGGTGAATGCTGCATTAAAAATACCATTTGTATTACCAGCCATAATATTTTTCTAATGTAGCTGTAAATTTTCCACAGCCGGGAAATTCCAAGTCATTTTCAAAGTGCACTAACCCTGAAAACTTTTATTGATTTCTCTTCGTCTAGACTATTATGAATGCTAGTTGTAAATCGCAGGAGACAGACGCTGGCTGCACCAACAAGTAATTCAACTAGGTAAATTACCATCCATAGATCATAGTATAGTGCCCTGACGGTCAATGTCCCTTAAATTAAACTTCCACATAGACAAATAAAGAACTCATAAGAAAAATATAAAAATCACGGTTGATTTTTTAAGTGTAGCAATCAGTAAAATATATTAAAAGGAAGAAAGAAGTATAAACTGGTCTAGCATTTTTATTTAGGTTTTTCACAATAAAACAAAAAATAACCCACATATATGACCAATGGGAAAAACTAGTAGTTTAATAATTTAGATAAAAAAGTTAAATCACAACAACCTTTTAAATTCTGTAATTTATTTATCCTAAAAAAAAACTACCAAGTTTAGTCTCTTTAAGAAAATACGACCCAAATATCAAATATAAAAATATATTTGTGAATTAATTTTTATAATACATTTTATCTAAATGTGCACCATGGCGTTGCAAATAAGCTTTATAACGTTTTTCATCACGCAAACCACGTCATCACTTCTCCTTTGAAGTGATTTTGTTCACAATAATACTTCGTAAATTATTGCTAAGATCAGCCAAATAATAACTTGAAATCGGTATTTGTTTTCTAAAAAAAATAAATAAATAAATGAAGTAAACATATTCTTATGAAATAAAAAAATATTTAAATATGAATCCTAGCACTGCTGAATTTCATAAAATGATTTTGCAGATTTTTCGTCTTGGTTTTGTATAAGTAATAATTTGGAGCTGCATCAAAGAAAATAAAGAACAAAAATTCTACGTTGTTTCGTTTTGGATTAAATTAGAAATATAAGAAACAACCTTATTAAATTGATTCTATAATACAATATTGTTTTCTTATAAAGATACTGGTACAAAGGAATGGGCATGAGAGAGGTAATTTTCCAGTTTAATAAAATGTTTGTTGTCAAAATCAGTCTTTTCTTGTTACACATGCGTTTTCTTAAAATTCTGCGAACATTAAAAATAGTTACCATAAAGAACCAACTTTAACTTTAAAAATGATAAATTAAAATTTTCAAAACATTGATTTAAAGTAATCTCCAATAAACATAATTACAAATCAGGAACAGATAATGAGATAACTTCGTAACTGCAATTTCAGTTAATCACCAACAGAAATTTTCGGTTTGGGTAGAAAAAGTCACTAAAAATTACCAAGTTGCTGCAACTTGTGGCACAAAATTAGAACCAGTTCTATTTTGGTGCAATTCTATTGCATCGATCAGTTGCACAGTGGGAATACCTAAACTGCATGCAATTTTGTCGCAACGATGAAGTTGTATAGGCGACATTTTATCGTCAGAACCGGGCTTTTGAAATTGTTGGTAATAAAATGTCTTAATAAAAGATTTATAATGATGCATGGCGACCGTGCTTCTAGACTTTTACGCCAACTAGTGGTAAGAATTTAAATTTCACCAATTATACACCAGAGAGTGCTCACTTCGGCAGAAGTCTTACTGTCTATATATGAAATTGTTTGTCCAAATTGATTCATTAACGCAGAATTTAAACTGCTACTAACTGTAAAGTAATGAACCAAGAAGAAAGGCATTTTTAATTTTCGACCCCGAAGAGGGTAAATAGGAGATTTGAAATTTGTATGGAAGTTCTTTGTTCCTTATGCAATCCGCTTCAAACTTTGCAGAAAGATTACTAAGTAAAAATCGTTTTACTTGTATTTTTTGGCATTTTTGGAATTTCAACCCCCAACATATGTTTCAGCATCTTTTAAATTTCATTTTGAGGATGGTAGTTTTATTGAAACATTTATTGAACACTAGCATGACCATATGTACAGTGAATTTGAGATATCATTTTTAAACTACTCAAAATATTTTGATAAAATTCTTGGATAGGTCGATTTATATTTTGACATGCACATCGGCTTGTATTCGAAACACTGATTTAATTACTATGCAAGATAACAAAGGAAAAACATTCTCAATTACACTGTTACAAATAAAAATTTCTTATTCTTAGGTTATTCCTTATTTAAAGTTATACAGCCTTACCAATAAACGGCGTTTAATATGTATACCCATTATAAATATTTTATACCGAGAATAAATTCGGCCTAGGCAAAATGTCTACCAATAAATATGGAATAACTTATACTCGGAATAAATACTCGCTTTAAAGTTATACCTAAGCCTTGTTTAAGTGCAGTATAACCTAAAAAATATGTTTACTATGAGAGGTGCAGCTGTTGAAGCTGTTGAAGTTATTAATTTAATAAATTTTGGAAATTACAAGTAAAAGAAAAGTTTTTAAAGAAAGATTAGATCCATTTACAATATTCTCTGACAAATTAATGTATATCTACGTATTGCAAAGGCTATATACTAATTAAGAATAATAAAAAACTCTTCGTTTCAACGTAACTTCCAAGTTTATTTGAAAAATTTTATAAAAAATTTGACGATGCTTCTTAGCGAAACGGCCGTCATTGTGATTTAAAATTTTTCAAATAAACTTGGAAGTTACGTTGAAACGAAGAGTTTTTTATTATTCTTAATAAGATGGACTTCCAAAAAGTAAGAGTTAGTAAATAAATCTATATACTAATAATTATTGGTTTCAAAAAAGTAATTGTGTTTACGTTCAGCAACTCAGTTCAGTTGTAAAATAAAATATTGAAATATAAGATATTCTTCTATGTGATTTGGTTTTTTTTCTTAAACAGCTTTGTCCACAAATTTTAAATAATTTTTTCGACAATAAAGCTTATTATTGTTATTATATTAATTCAGCCACGAGTGGATTTTTTTGTTCTTAAACAAAGAGAATGATAAAAAATCTGAAATTCAGCTGACTTAAATAAATTAAGCAAAAAATTAAGAAGTTTTCTATAGAAATAGTTTAATAAACAAGAAACATATTGACATCGAACAAAATCTATATTTAACGTAACCTACTTGAATATTTATCAATTTCTTCGGGAATTTTCGGTAAATTTGCATAAAATTTGCTCATTGACTGACTGAATTTGCTTATTCCAAATTTATTCTCGGTATAAATATTTATACAATATTTATTGGTTAGGCTGTTACTGTTTTAACATTTGACTTCGATATAATTTGTTTACAATTAAAAAAATAATTTTATATTCTTGAAATATTTTTTAAAAGCAGAATTAAAAGAAAAATTAATATTAGCGTTCCATCGTCGAATTATACAGGTCAATGCGCAATTAAAAATATAAATCAACATGTCCTAGGCTTTCGACAAAATATTTACATCTAGACTTATGGCATGGCACCATACTTATAACATATTTTTATCGGAAGGAAATCTAAAAGGATATATGTATTTCAGTTTTAATTTGATTTTCTTATTTGTAATAAATTTTTATTGAAATTGCTAATTCTACGCCAATGAAGTGAATAACTTACCGGTGATAGGTTAGATTATAATTTTGCGAAATACCACAAATTATACACGCATTTCGGGTTTTTACGATTTTCAATATTGAAAATAAATAAAAACACTTTATAAAGTTCACTTAAATACACAAAAATTCAGGAAAAATCGAACAAAGCGCACCTCTGGATAATAACAAACAAAGGCACTGATGCCCAATTTTCGGTGTGGGTATTTGATACAATTGGTGCAGTATTATCGAAAGGTACTATTACGTTTTTTTTCCTACTTTGTACATACAAAACACAACGTCTGGCAATGCTCAGCTGGTAAACAAATCTGTCTCGACAAGTAGTAGGGAATATGCCTACTCTATGTTTACTTATTACTCAGATTTCAAATTTCAACAAATTGAATTTATGCAAAACGTCGAAAGTATGTATAGATAGGTACAGACCTACGTCAAGCTATTTATATAAACTCAGATACCAAGGCAGCATTGATGGCGATGACAGGGTACGACTTCACCTCAAAGGCAGTATGGAATGTCATGGAACATCTGAAAAAGATGGCGTAAACCAACAGGGTGACAGTAGTGTGGGTTCCAGGGCTCAGAGGGGTTGCTGGTAATGAGGGAGCAGATAAGTGGGCCAATAAAGTTGCTGAAAGACCCTTCGTAGGCCCAGAAACAACGTGTGGGGTTGCTTACTGTCTTGCACGAAGAAATGTGTACCTGTGAGTAGAAAAAGAACACCGCAAGTGCCGGGAAATATTCAGTCTAAGAGAATGATGCGGGCGCCTTGCGCAGCAATAGCATCAGATGCTCTAGAATTGATTAGAAGGGAATTGAGAAGAGTGATCGGTTTTATTACTGGTCACTAGTAATTCAGAAATCATCTGAATAAGGAAATACCAGTTCAGATGCTCTTGTGCATGAAATGTGGTAAGAATTCCCGGCACTTGATACCAAGCGCTATAAAACCCTTGGTTCTAGGTAGAAAAATGATCAAGGGAACCAACAGTAAAGCATCATTAGGATCTCATGGTTTAGTAAGGACCTGGGATTTGATAAAGGTTTTAACCTTTATGTCCTCACTGTATATGTTTTTAATTATTTTTTTAAAATATTACTGTTTTAATTTTGGAATCTACAAAACACGCACAAACATTTGTCTAAAATGATAACAAATAAATTATTTCCAAGTGTTGTTTAAATCTTGCCATAATAGAGTTGCTTGGATGAAAACACGTTTAGTTGATTATTATTCTTAGTAAGATGGACTTCCACAGAGTAAGCGTTCGTACAATAAATTTTATTTATTCAAACAAAAAATTAATAGAGAATGTATTAATTATTACATATTTATAAAACTAAATAAAATTTATAATATAAGAGAAAACCAAACTAACAAAGCTTATCAAACTCCGAAATTTTGGATAATTAAGGCAATAGCTCTTTCTTCTTTTCTTGTAAATTTACGTTTATTACGCATTTAAAATCCATCATTAAATTTTCTGATAAATCAAGCCTCAGGTGTTTTATTAATAGGGAGATTTCGTAATAAAGACTTATAATGATGCAGGAAAATTTAATTAAAAACATTAACCGTGTTTTGTTAGCGGTATAATATTTTCCTGGAAGAAAGTTTTCCAGAAAATATTGTATTGACTACAATAGATTGTAGGTTGCTGTTTTTTAAAAGTTTCTGATAGAATACAAAAGTAATATGAGTAATATTTTATATAAATTTATATAGTAGTTTAAGAAATACAGATTTTTAACATTGCAAAATGAGACAACTCATTACCTGAACATAGTAAACATAATTATTGTTTTAGTTAGTTTGTTAAAATAAAGAGAACCTAACATTTTGATTGCTAATTCCTCAAATTTTCTTAAAAACTTACTTAAAATTATTAGATAATTTAGTTACGACCGCATAATGTTAGGGATGTAATTTAGGAAAACACTAAAAGTAATTTAAATTTCTAGTGTACATTTTCCCAAATCTTGTTTACAGAAAACAAAAAAGGAAGAACGAAAGAGAAACAAATTTAGCCCCGACTCTATTTGTGCAGTAGAAGTAGCATCCTTACTGCAAACAAGTTCATAGAAACGTTTCCTTGTTAAAATACCAGCGTTTTGAGTACAAACCCTCAAAGGCAAAATTCGAGATCTGCTCATTGGTTAAATTTTATTTTAATTGTATCCACTGTGATTATATTTGCAGAAGAAATGATTAACATAAGTATACAAATTTTCCAGGAAAATTAAAAAAAAATTTAAGAGATAATTATTATAATTTAGAAACTGATAGATAAATGCTTACATAAAAATTGGAATAATTATTATAAATACAAAGTATATTAAAAATTATATTCAATAATGTATTCAATAATAGGCTATTTGGCAGGTTATTGAAATCTATTTTATATTTCAAAGAACCCATTATATTTTTTTCTTTAATTCTGGTACATGTTTGCTGAAAAATGTCAAATTAAAAATGCAATATTCAAATAGCATGTCAAAAATTCAAGTTTATATTAGGTCAACCGTAGATGGGTGCAAAATGTACAACGACTAGCTGCCATTCTGAATGGTGAAGATAAGCCATATTATCCAAAGCCAAATCTTTTATACGCTCAAAACTAGAGTGGTCTTGTCGGAGTCCCATTCTCTCAATCTATCAATTCGTTGGTCGTTTGCAGTGTTTTCCAGGCAGAAATGGAAGCTATTAATGAAACGGCCAAACGAGTACTCCAAACTGGACTTAGCTCAATGAAATTTATATCCTGTGACGGCCAAGACGCCATCAAATCTCTATACAATGCATCAAAACGGCTGCTGGCTAAAGTAAGGGTCAATGTTGTTTGGGTGCCAGGCCACAGAAAGTACGCCTAACCAACCTAAGGTGGGTTGGACGAAGGCGGAAAGAGCTCTTATATACCTCAAAACATGAAGCTAATGTATGTCTTTCCAGGAACTCCATTGGAAAAGGCACTGTGTAAAGCGAAGGGAGTCAAGGACAATTCCAAATGCTGGCTATGCAGGAACGAGCAGCACATGGCCAGGAACTGTAGACAGGCGGTCCATTTGTAGAGTTTGTGGGGCTAGAGGGCACACCGTGACGAAGGATGTAAAGAGAAGAAAAAAAGTGGGGGAAGGATTTCGAGTGGAGGGTTTTACAAATAAGCCTGGCGAAATGCAGGAAAGAGCATGATATGTTGGATGAAGTTATTTTTAGGAGAAAAGTGTATATGCTGTGCGGATCTGAGGTGAACTCTAGATATGTGGAGAAGCAAGGTTGGATTATGCGGCGGGAATAAGAGTCATGGGAGACGTACTGACAGTGGATGCGGTAAGGAAGGGAGAAAACGGATGGGTGGGAGTGCGAAGGGGAGACTAGCTGGTATACAGCGTGTACAACAGCCCTACTTTTTGACCCAGGTGATCACTGGACATGGGTCAGGGGTGGGGTATCTACATAAGATTGGCAAAAGACTGAAATGTGCGAGAGGTGTGAGGTGGAGGATGATGAGGGACACTTGTTTAGATGCTGGAAAAACGAGGAAGTGTTTAAGCGGTTGGAGAGGAAAATTAGAGGGGCAGTGTATTGGGAGAACATGGTGGAAGTAATGTTGAGAGGGGAGAAAGAATATATAGAGGTAAGCAAGGTAGTGGAGATTATGATTAGGGGACGGCGTAAGTGGTGTGTGTGGGACCACCGCCGGTCTTGAAGTATGCAAGGGTAGTGATTCCGAGGCGAGGGTAACGGCGAGCTTTGAGGTGGGTTTAGTACGTAGGCGTTGGGGATGAGTCCAACACTGTTGGGTTCTATTTAAGAACTCATCTAACATTAGTTTCACATTTCCGCTCAAAAAAAAAGGAATTCCATGGGAAACATGGAATCCAATCTTTATTCAGTCGTAATAAATTGAACTGCAACAAATTTTATATTAATTAGAGGTGATATTCGAATTAATTAAAACTTTTTATCATCACTTTCCGTAATTAAGAAGCTTAAATGAATACCTTTGTTATATCTATGGTGTTGTATCGGCTGTATGAGTTAAACCAAAAGCTAATTTGGTAGTATAAAAAGGATGAGGATTAAGTAAATGTTTGCAACTTGTTAACTATGGTAGCACCTCCAGAGAAATGATGTAATTAACGTAATTTTATCTCATATTCCGCCAACTTATTAGTCAGAAAATATTTTATTTATGACTGGGGTTCGGTGTGAGATGATATTAATTTTAATTAAGCATTACTTTGTAACCAAGGGCTTTAGGAGTTGTTTTATGCGTTAACTCATTGCTTAAAAAGCGTTTATAAATTAATTTTTGATTTTTCTAAAATAATTGAATTTCATTTTTCTTTGATGAAAATTCAAAAGTTAAGTTTTTAATACCCATTTGGAATAAAGGTTTGTGGATACTAAAATATGGAGGCTAATTTTTTGTATATGTATACCGATATGTTGCTAAATAATAAATTGTGTGTAATAATACTAAATATTAACTACTTTGATATACTACTGCAATATACCTTTTAAGGGTACTTTAACTTCAATTATTGTATCTTTGGAAATGCAACCCTTGATTTGTTTTTTGTCAACAGAATATACATTTTAGAAATAGAATATTAGTGTTTATATCATTGAGTAATAAAGTAGTTACTCAATGGTTTATATTGAAAAATAAATCTAGTTACCATTATTCATAAAAGGGCATTTTTATGTATTTCATTTTATTTTTTGTATATAACTCTAAACCATATTTATATAAAACATGAATGACATCCGGCTGTAACTAAAATTTATCACTTTGCATAAATCATAATTACATGCAATAAATAATTTAAATCGATCTGCATCTGCAAAATTGGCTGCGGATAGAGGGTGATTCTTAGCACTTTAACCATCGCAATACCTAAACCAGGTTAGACCGGTAGATACAGCACAAAATATTGGGTCATTTATACTAGTTAGGTGAGGTCTTATTATGCAATAACAAAAAGAAAAATTATTGCCATAGCGCTGGCACCGGCGGTCCAATCGAGTGGGAGTTAGTAACGAAGTATTTTCCCATAGTCCACAGAATAAGAAAAGGCGGTAGTGTCATTATTCCATTTAAAAACATTGACGGGTACGATATTACTGGAAAGTAATTTACCCTGTGTATTAAAATATCATTTTAAAATATTTTTTAAATAAAAAATCGACTTGTTTCAGTATTGTTTGTTAAAATGATATGTTTAGGTAAAATGAATTTGTTCCATACTTTACGGGCACAGTGTATTTTGTTGATTGCGGTTCTGCTAGCTGGCAAAACTAAAATATACGCAATGATTCCCCATATTCTTCAAATCGTATGTTCTCAAAATTCATGACGCACTGAAAGAGAGGCGTGGTTTGAACTAAACATATCTGTTACTCAACGTGATGACACTTTACGTAAATAAGATTTTTGCACATAGAAAGAAAACATTTTCCATAATATTAATGTTTACTAATTTAAATAAAATATTGCCCAAAAATCAAACTTCCGCAACACCTGTCTGAATTCATCAATGATTTCAAATTACAAAGGGAAAAATAACTTGATTCATTTTAATAGATAATAAACAAATACATTTCTATGGGTTTTGTGTTTATGTTGCTCTCAAATATCTAGTTAAAATTTCGTTGTTATAACACTATGAGACAAAAATTGTTTTCAAAATCTCGTAATGCAATTTTCTCTACTCTACCATTGGTGAATATAGGATTTGGTATTTATATTGTAATGTATACAATTTTAAAATAGTATAATTAATATTTTATTATATTTAAAATTGTATGTTTAAAGTTTTTATTTATTAAATTTATGTTTTATATTTTTAATTGTTAATTTTTAATTTTTGTGGGGCTAAAAATTATTTAATTATTTTTTTTCAATTTAATTTTACCTTATTTGCTATTTAATTGAATTACGACTCACCTTGTATAGATTCTATGAGCATGTGAAAAACTCTATATTCTTAGTAGTCGGTTCAAATGAGTTGAAATAAATTTAAACTTAATACAACCCTGTTTAATTTTAACAAATAATTGACCTTCAAAATTTAACAGTGTTCCAAACATCGATTATTTATTTGATTAATTATTTATTGATTCTTGTATTACTTCTATACCAATTCGATCTTTGATAAGTGTATTTTAAATATATCAGCTAAACATTGAATTTATTTTACATAAATCTTAAATCATGTGATAAAGTTTTTAAAATTGAAAAGTGATAATGTTTTAATGTATATTTTAAAAGTTAAAGATGTACTGTAATTAAACTTTCCATGGAACGTCTACACCAGCGCTCCTAATCGGCGTTCCGTGTTCCAAGACAAAGATGGCGTCAATGGCTCTCTCCGATGAACGATGCTTAATGCTTCTTGAAGATTTTGTTCTTTTTAAATCCAGGAACGTAAAAATTCAGGTAGATGGTTATTTAAAATACTTCAATTTATTAGATTTCTTTAATTTTATTTAATTGCTCCAACTTTCATTTGTTTTAAACATATAATTTCCCAACTTGACAGTTTAACAAGTGGGGGTAACGACTTCAAATTACTTAGAACCGGGCGGCCATTAAATTTTAGCGTTTTTCAATTATTATCGACGTGGACCTGGCTTAGTGATAAATGGAACTTTCCCGAAAATTGAAAATTTCTCGGTATTTATACTTTTTGTCCAGAAATGACATAAATGACATAATAAATTTAAATTCACTTGTTTTTTAAGTCAATTTTTCGAAATGTTTCAAAAATCTATTTAATTAATTCTACTTTATTGTTTGTTTACTTAAGTGATAATTAAACTTAAACTATTATAATTATTAAAAAAATAACTTTCATTTAATATTTCTTAATGAAACATCATTCTAATGATAATATTATGGAAACATTAATTGTCTCAAATAATATGTTTTATTTTTCCACTGTGTTTTAGTTATTTTTACAATTTAATGCAAGATTCGACATCTAACAAGAAGATAATCTAACCATACTACTGAGATATAGTGTTCCTTACACAAATTATTGTTGGAATCAAATTTATTTAGTGTTCCTAGTTAAATGTGTATAAGTTCAAATTAAAGAAGCTTTGAAATTCATATCTTTGAAGAGTTTATTATCATAACATATCCTTTTTTTAATAATCATGGACTGTTTTAACCAGTAAGGTAAGATTATTTTGATTTTGATTCATTACAATATATAATGATGATGGATTCGGTATATAATGAGAATAGAAATTAATATGTTAAATAAGTTAAATGTTAGAAAAAATACTACCAAGTATGAATCACTAGAATGGATGAATATTTTTGACAAGTGGATAAAATTATTTCTATCATACTAATGCTAGTTGCTAATAATTTATATAGCGTGAACTAAATAACTAAAAATAAGTTTAACTTTTTTTTAATAAACTTAAATCCCTAAAATATTATTGTATTTAGATAAAATTAAATTTTGTTTCGTGAATGATACTGTACATGTGCAATAAATAAATGTCAATTTTAAATACATAAATATGCAAAAGTGTATGTCAATCAAAGTTTTTTATTGTTTATGTAATTCGTTTAGTTATACATTTATGACATATTTAAATTTATATAAACTAAATCAATTATAAACATACCAATCACTGTGACAAGCAAAAACATTAAATCAAAACCATTCTTACTGGCTGGTTTAAATTATCTGGGACCGGAATGTTCAAATGTGCATCGTTTAAAACAAATCCAATTTCATAACAAAAAAAATAAATACATATTTACAATTTGTTAACGAAGACCTATTAAGATTGAGGGAAAATATCTGCGCTGGTTCCAAATAAGAAGAAAGATGCTTAAGTCTTCGTGGTTTCTTAAGTCTTAAGAATCTGAAAAGTTAGTAATTCTATTTTTGTAAGAAGTATGTTTTATAAGTTAAGGCTGGCATTTAGTTGATAACGTCTTTAGATTCAACAAAAATATTTCTTATTCATAATTATGTCACCTCATACTTGATAAATTCAAACTACATTATTTTCAATACATACAGCGAATATTATGAGCAGAGGCAAAGAAATCCTCTCGTATTATTAATTAGACACCAAATAACTATGCCCCACAAGATAATTTATTTTTCCCATTGTCAATTACGTTGCAGAAACAAGTCATACAAAAAAAAAAATTTTTTTAATCACGTATAGCACAAATATCTCAGCATTTCTACTAGGCTCATTACAAATATTTATAGGAACATACTAAGATATGTTCCATAGGTAAATCAATCCACTGCTCTTACGGTGGTAAGAGCAATACCTTCTAGTTTTCTTCTCCGAAACAGCATAATAACACTTGCAAGAAAAAGAAGTATAGTATATATGACTCTATATTTTGGGGAAAATAAAGTGAAAACTCCAGTTACACTTAAGCTTTATTTTGTATTCTTAAAAATCTAAACCAATTGTTTAAACCTTTTATATGGCTTATTAGTTTAAAATAGTTATTGATGATGTTTTTGTGGAATACATTTTGTGGTATTTATTTTTAGTCGAGACCCAATTGTGTTTTTTGAATATATCAAAGATTATATTTTCAAATTAAATAGATACAGAATCTCAAAGTAATTGATTGAATAGGTTTCTTTGGCAATTAAGTTAACAATGCTGCTGCCTCCCACAGTAAAATGTCCAGTAATAGTCCAGCTTAGTATTATCCGGTTGCCTAAAATTATGATTTACTGTAAAAAAATGTGCTTCATGTCTTTGGAAAGTGTTTTGGATATTTTTTGGTTCCCTCCTTTTCAGTAATACAAAAGGTTAAGTTTTCAAGAACTATAAACTGTAATCCTATAAATAGATTGAAGTATTTAATTTTCTTCATATAAAATTGTGCCAGTAAATCATTTTCCTTCAAATTAGTGTTTGTATTTTAATTATCTTTTGCCAACTTCGCGCTCGTTCTTGCTGCAAGGTGTTTATCATTCAACTTAGGGGAGAAATTTGATAAATGCAAACGGATAATACAAGTTTTCGTCGATTTCTCTTTAGTGGTTGTTGAAATTTCTCATCTATTTACTCAAGGAATTTTAGAAGGAAAAATTAGAACAATAAGAAATATTTATATAATCATTTAACTTAAGCAATATTTTACCAATAATTAAATATATAATAAATAATTAAAATAAGATGATTTTATTTTTGGTTATATAAATCTTTGCATTTAATTTAAAATGCTTCACAAAAATTTAACTTACATAATGGGTATTCTATTTATGATATAAAATACAGGGTTTTTCATTTAAAAGAAGAGAGAAAATGAAAGGTTCGAGTTTTCATCCACCCTGAATACAAAAGGGAAAACAATTAATATTTAATAGAATGCGGTGATATTGTATCATATTACGAAACGGTTAGGCAAAATACTTTTTTTCTTCAACGTACAATAAGATACAGTGCGTTGATTTACCTACGATTTTCACACAAACGTGTCCATAACTTCTGAAGTACTCTGTATAAGGTATCAAAACCTTATATCAAAATCTTCAAAAAAATGTGAGCAGTCCGAATTCGTTATAATATACAGGAGTTCTCATTTAAAAAATCATATGTTTGGTTTGTAACGGAGTTATGCAACACTTTGTATAGTTTAAGGTTATTTCAAAATATGGACCCTATAGACATCTACTATTTTTGTTAATAACATTTTTTGATATCTTCTAAAACAACCCATATACCGAACTTTGTCATAACGTTGGTACACCCTGTATAATGACTCTTTCATTAAAACAAATCATATAAAACAATAAAAATTTAAGAGCTTACAGGTATCTCCCCTTTAAAATTATAGATGCACAAAAAATATACCATACCTAAATATTTAATTATTAACACTTATATTTTTACCGATTTCATTTTTTTATTTCTTATAGAAAAATCATATATACTTATATATATTTTTTAAGTAACCAGCAGAACTCTGAGACTTCCCTTTAACAGTCTGCTACCCGTATTACATCTGGAGGGTACTTATATTCATGTACCACGTGCAGCAGATGCGGGTGTGCTTTTTTATGACAGGTCCTCGACTATTATTTCTATGTTCGTTTAACATATCTTTACAACTGAAAGATTTCTGCACCAGTATTATTATTGATTGTCGGTGTGAATTAAGAAGTACTACTTAAAAAGAAGTCTCTTTGAAAGTTTATATGTAAATATTGGACAACATAGTAAAAACTGAAGAAGAGTAGAACAAAACATTGATTTGATAAAAACGTAAATTTCATAGTAAATAATTTGAATAGTAGATGATAAATATAAATTAATTTTTTTACGCACATGTCCGTAAAAGTCAAAAATCGCACCGACGAAATTCCTTGTAGGTAAGTGACATTTAACAATAACATGCACGTTTTGCTTTAAAGAAATACCTTTAAATTAAACGGGTAATCCCCTAAATCTAGGCAACACATTACAATGATATCTCAAAATATACACGTGAGTTTAGATAAGAGAACTTTAATTTCTTTATTTTATCAAATTGCAACTAACTTTTTATCTACGGTCTATTTACAAACTTTGCGTCAAGTATTAGTATTTTAGTATAAGAGAAATACCCTTTAGATTAAAAAAGTATTGCCCCTAAATGTCGGCTACACATTATACAATTTATACAGGGTGATTCATTACTAATTGGAAATAATTTAATACTAGAATCCTGACTTCAAATTATGAAGATTTAACCCAAAACACCTAAATAAAATGTAGCTACTTACTTAGTTACAGGGTATTTGGTGTAAAAATTTAAAAACTATTTTGGTTCAGTACTTTAAGACTGTTTTACGAATTCATTTCATATTTGGCAGAAAATATAGACACTGCACACCCTACAAAATTATATTAAACAAACGTTTCTAGCTACCACCTGAGGCGTACGACAGGGGCAAGTTACAGGTTAATCGTTCCCAAATTCTACGCCACTGGCGGAATAGAAACACAATTTGTCGATTCTCCAATACTTTTTGCGTAAATAAAGTACTCTCTTTTCATAACGATAAAGTCAATATTTCTGAAGATATTTTAAGTTAAACATGAAGCTGCCCAATTTTAATGTGTGATAACTGTCGATGTTTTCGACCAGTGTATTGCATTTAATACGCAAATGAAACTTTAATCCGTGTCAACAATAAAGAACACATTTGCTGCTTTAAATTTTACATCAATCACAAATTCAAGTTACATAAGCAACAACTAATTAATAGCTATGGCGGCAATGACAGCACCCCACTATGGGTGTGTTAGGGGAACACGCTATTTGTGCCAGTTGGCGCTACATAGCTCGAAAGCGTGCTCCCCGAACACACCCTATATCGAAGCAATTGATTCAGACCAGAGCCAACTAATATTGAAAAATTATCCATCAAATGCCACTTATTTGATTGTAATTCAAAATAGAGATCGGTTTATTTGTTTGAAAATATTTTAAAATCATTTTAATATTATTTTAAGGTTTTTTGTCAATAATTTAATATCTTTATCTAAGGATTAAAATTTCATTTGCGTATTAAATATAATTCACTAGTCGAAAACATCGACAGTTATCACACATTAAAATTGAGCAGCTTCATGTTTAATTTAAAATATCTAGAGAAATATTGACTTTATCGTTATGAAAACGGAGTACTTTATTTACGCAAAAAGTATTGGAGAATCGACAAATTGTGCTAAAGTTTCTATTCCGCCAGTGGCGTAGAATTTGGGAACGATTAACCTGTCACTTGCCCCTGTCGTACGCCTCAGGTGGTAACTAGAAACGTTTGTTTAATATAATTTTGTAGGATGTACAGTGTCAACATTTTCTGCCAAATATGAAATGAATACGTAAAATAGTCTTAAAGTACTGAACCCAAATAGTTTTTAAATTTTTACACAAAACACCCTGTAACTAAGTAAGCAGCTACATTTTATTTAGGTGTTCTGGGTTAAATCTTCATAATTTGAAGTCAAACATTATTTCTAATTAGTAATGAATCACCCTGTATGATTGTGCTGGACAATTTTCGTTCTTCCTGACCAGTCTGAGGTTAATTGAGGGCCGTCCACTAGTGAGGATACAAAGTGGTGGGAATTGTACGATAGGTGTGCAAACAAACGATTGTAATAATCGTGTTCCTCATTTGTTGAAGCTTGGTCGACTAGTCCAGAATAAGTTCTAATACCATACTTAAATCCCTATATTACGAAATTTATTGTACTATATTACGTTTTATAAATGAACATACCGGTATTGGGTTTTCAAATTCCACATACCTATACAGGGTGTTTCAAAAAGGTATGTCATAACTGAAATCACGTATTCCGGGAACAAATATAACTTAATTGAACTTAACTTGCCTTAACTTGTAAACAAAAAAGTTACAGCTCTTTGAAGTTACAAAATAAAAAAATTATTTTGTTGCATTATCTGCTAAACTATTTGACATTTAGTAATAAAAATGGACACGTTACTTTCTTGTCATGAGAGCATTTTTTATAAAAACAAACAACAAAATTTTAGCACTCCAAAAAATTTAAGGGCGGTGCATCTCCCTAAATACCCCCAAACCTTTGTGTACTTTCAAACCAAATGCATTTGGTGGCTACATTAGTTTTACACATTATTTATAAAACTTTTTTGCCTCCAATCACTTTTTTGAAAAATCAGTTTTTATCGAGATAGGGCAGTTTTAATTAACCCTTAAAAATTATGTGGATACCATGAATGAGGGGTTTCTTTTTGCCGTCTGGACTATAATAAGGTCTTGCATAGGAGTTGTATGTATTTAGATAAATAACATAATGTAATATAAATAATTATTTCTATGCTATATCCAATAAACGATTGTGCAACGATATATTAGAATTTGTACGCTTTATCTAATTTGAACATAATTCATTGCTGTCTCGCTCTTTTACTACAAAAAATTGTTACGATAACATTTTATAAAAGAAGTGTAGTCATATTATGAATACAAAAAAAATACTTAGCTCGTACCAACATAATGTTAAAAAAAGATTGGTAAACAACATTGAGCGTTATTGTTTTTTTGTTGTGTCAAAATAAATGAGGTGAATGCTATCGATAATTCGATAGTCTGTCGAGATTTCAATTACAACGCTTTTTTCTTGTAGATGGCCCTGAAGTCTAATGAAACATGAAGTTAAGGTCCAGTGATCACGGTATTGTCAATTTCCACAGTCATTGTAATCGGATTTTTGGAACTTGTTCTACTAAATTCAAGTACAACATTCTTGTCTTGTTGATATTTCGATTATGTCACACTGTTTACAGGGTGATTAGTCAAGTGAGTAATTTTGCGGAAAGTTATGTAGTTGGAAGAATCCATTTTATTTTTTGTATATATTCTTTTTACTTTTAGTTTTTGTATTTTTAATAATTTTAAACTAATCAAAGAATAATTTAAAAGTTTAAGTTTGTTGGTAATTTAGATAAGGTTTTAATATTTAAACAAGGAAAATTGTTAAGATTATTATATTATTATATTCAGATTGCAGAAACCATTTTAAAACTTTAATAAAATAAAACTGAAAAAGTAGAAAATTGTTTTCTCTGCACCCAAGGTAAAGAAACTTAACAGTTTCTATACCAAGCTTGACCGTTTTCGGTGAAAAAAAAACTACCTCCTGGGCTATATGCCCCAACGGACATTGAATAACATTACAATAGAAAACGTGATGGCGACCGACTTCGTCGATACTTAAAACCATCTCTATCGATTTGCAAATCAACGGGAAAAAAACTACTCGTAGACCGGTTTCGACATTATTGTGTCTCATCAGCACGAGATAAGTAGTTCTTATCATCCCGCAGAGCAGGATGCAGAATGATTCTTTTACGCAAATACATAAACCGTGAATCCACGATTCCATGATAAAGTCGCAAAGGCGCCATCCTACCGTTCATTTGCAAACCAACAGATCAAAGGTAACTGCTAATCGGTGGCTATATGTTGGGCATATAGCCCAGGAAGTAGTTAGAAAACGGTCAAGCTTGGTATAGAAACTGATAAGTTTCTTTACCTTGGGTGCAGGTGGAAACAATTTTCTACTTTTTTAGTTTTATTATTGACTGCACCTTATTGAAATTATTTCATGTATTATTCATAAAATAAATTGTTATTGTTCTAAAATGTATATTTTCCATCGTGGAAACGTAATTGGATCAGTCAGTAAGATACTGAGTACCTTCATCGCGAATAGTCCTTTGAAATTTTAAAATTTATATATCCACAATCGCGTTAATTATTTAGTAAAACAAACGTATTTCTCAGTCCAAAAAGAGAATAGTGATATTCGCCTAAAGTCAATTTAAAAATAGTAATATATTAAATGTTCTTACTTATATACCTGTCGTAGATCTAATGTAAAGGCCGCTAAATGAACAAAATGAACAAAGTAGATGAAATAACTTAACCTGTGAGTTTGACTTGTGTTGACTCTTTGTTTATATTAAAAATATTTTATTTTTTAGATACTGCATCAACTGATATTAAAAACATATAAAAAGTTACAAACTCTCCAACCTCAATCTACGGCACTGGTTAACTGAACTCTAAACAATGGCGAATGCGGCGGGTCTAATACGTCTGTTTTATCGACATTGTACTCGATTGTTCTTCGTTGATCTAGAACGCAGAATCATCTGGACAAAAACGACAGCGGCGTCAGAACGGCTACATATAAGCGACTCGCGGCACGAAGTAGTTAGTTTTATTCTAATGGTCTTCGGAAGCGCTTACCTTAGTGCTATAATAAAGTGGTATAAATAAATTATAACTGTTATACCGGGTGTATATAAATTGGGTAGATATTAAGTGTGGATTTAAATTAATTACGTGTGTGTTTTAGTAAATAAATAGATAATATGCATTGAACAAGTTAATTCTGAATGAACCGTTTTAATATAAATGTCTAGAGAATCTCTTATTTTGAACCACTTTTTACTTTCCTCTTTGATCCACATTTGTTGGGCTTTTTTAACTACTTTTTGGGCTTCTTTTGATTGAGTGTTACATTTTATATTTACATAATTGGGTATTAAGTTTTTCTTCAGACATTCTTGGTTAAACCAGATGTTTTGGGATGCCTTACACCTTTTCCCATGCAACTTCTTATATATTCTTTTCTCGAAGATGTTTTAATTAAATTTACTGTACTAACCGTACTTACTTTTTGGAAGTCCACCTTACAAAGAATAATAAAAATCTCTTGTTTTAATTCAACTTCCAAGTTTAATTGAGAAAATTAGGTTTAAAATTATAATTACAGCTTTTTCGCTATATAACTAGCATGAGAAAAGGTGTATAGCACCCCAAAACCAGAAGCCAAGTTACTGCCAAGTTAAAAGCATCCTTTGGAAGGTCCCTATGTGGAGATAGTCCTTCAAACCATCAAACCATTTTAAGCTGACGTTGGGGCCACAGAAGCCTAAATCCAAACCACTTCTGAGTCGCTAAAAAATCCACTAGATCTCAAGCTGCTAGAACCAGTAAATAAACATCCAGAAACTTTCATCCCTAATTCTCTACGAAGAAGCTGAAGCCGCCCTTCTAGACAGTACAGAAACCTAAAGTTAAGTCCAATTTGTACAATTCCTTTCTGTTCATTATCGGCAAGTACAGTTTCAATAAATAATCAATAGTTTTAAAAACCGTTTCATTTATATACCTTAGACTATAAGTCTTAAGGGTGTAGCGTGGTCTATCTTGTTTTAAGTAGCTTCTTCATTGTTTAATTAAACTAACTACAAGGTGTTTCTATCTTTCTCACCTTAGTTTTTGTGTAGTTTGTTTGCTTGATCGAAAGCGTTTAAAAGATAGTGGCGCCCTTATTACTTATACGCCCTAATCCTTGCTATAGGGAGCATTAACTTGGAGTCGAACCACCCCCTGAAAGGGTCTCTTAGCCGGGAGAGTTTTATAGTTACAAATTGGTTCCCTGCCTTTTTGGGATTAATATTGTTACAACCTACTTATCTAATATAATTAGAAAAGAACCAAGACCTAAATCTATATATTACTTAAAAATTTTTAATTTATTTCTTCATTATCGTAAGCTAATCATTTAACTTGTAACAAAAGTCACTCTTACTTAGTTAAATCAAGGCCTGGTTATATCAACATCAAATAAATTTTTATTAGAAATAGATAGTTTTCGAAAACTATATCTAATTGTATAAACAACTGAATATATAAAAATTATTTGATGAAAATATCACGTTCTATATTCGCCAAAATTTAACAAAATTTTGAATCCTTCCTCTAATCCACTATTGCGACTGGCAACTCTATTGGAATCTATCAAACTTGAATTTTAACGTCCTTATTTTAATATTTTACTTCATTGTACTTTGATTGCGATAAAGTTTAAGTTACGTTAATGTTTAGTTACTGTTTTAACATTCTCACTTCACACAATAACTAATTTAACTTTATGTATTGCATGTATGTACTGGTCAAAAAGCAAATTCAAACTGCCCAACTCAACTAACTACTCAAACTAACCACCCGAATTCCGGAATGTCTCTTATATTTATACCTAGCGATAGTCTTTGTTCAGCCACAAAACCAGGAAATTTAGTTTTAAATATGATCTTTGTATTTACTTGTATTTTATTTTCTTCTATCTAAAGTGTTTTCCTTGTAAATTCAGCAAAAACCTTAATCTATATTATGTTACTTTGTTAAATAAAATGTGCTATCTTTATTAAAGCGTACCTTTATTATTTTTAGATTAGATTAGATTATGTAAGGACTGTGTAGCTACACGCCTTTTACTCTATATATTCTGGTCCAGTCTGGTATTTTCTATTAGACTTAGTACCTGTACAATGACACCCCTTCGTAGCTTCTTGCCGTAGACTTTTCTTCGCATATAGTTAGAAATCTCTATCTTGAAAGATCTTCACATCCACAAAGAATGTATTTAGAGGTTTCCTCTTCTTCCTGACAGGACTATCTGTTAGTTTTAGAGAGTACATCTGTTTGTTGAGCCTGTGCTTTAACAGATACTCTGTTACATTTGACGTCGGATTAGTTATGAATTCCTTTGCCTCTCTTATTTCTGGTGATCTTGTCCACCAGTGCTAAGACTGTTATTGCCTATTTATTCATGTGCAACTTTATGGTTGTTTTTGTTAAGCCACCAAGTAGTTCTGGTTCGTTAAGAGGCTTCTCTGCGACTTCTCGGGATAGTAGGTCCACCTCTTTGTTCCCTTTATGCCCAGTATGGGTGGGTATCCAAGCAAATGTGAGCTTTTCAATTTTTCCTGTTTATTTCAGCACCATTTGATCCGATAGCGTTTCGAATATTGACTCGCTATCTTAATATTTTTAGTTAAATTTTGATAAATTGTAAAATCTATTTCAATTTTCTTTCTTTTATTTAAATTTAATTGTTATTCTGAACGTTTTGATGAGAATAAGCTAGTGTTCCCCTCTATAATTTAAGTCAAACTAAGCCAATTTCTTAAAGTTTTGTTTAAATGACGAAATAAAAAATAATTTTTAAATAAATAGTGAAAATATTTGTTTAGTATTCTTAGTAGTTTAGTAGGTCTTTTTTATCAAAAATTTAATTTTTGTTTTTAATTAATAATTATTGATTCCTTTGAGGATTTTCAATATAAATCAAAGTACTTGCCGATTGGTAGCTATTCATTATTTGAGTAAATCTCCTCTTTATTTAATTATGGAAAGTAATAAATATATGACTAGATCGCGTTTCGAACATCAAAGGATATTTTAATTAAAAAATGTTTTCGCAAAGAAATTATGAAACAGTTATGAAATGCAATTAGCATTTTGTTGGTTTATAGGATAATAAACATTTATTATTTTAATGACTGTCCTCGTATTCTCTTTAAAGGTATTTCATGGATGATTTTATCGACCAAGAATAATTTTGTTCGGTAAATTGTTTTAAATATGGTATTGCCCTATTAACGCAATATATTTTTAAGGCATTTTATACAAGACTATGCTCTGTATATGTAGTTGACTGAATAATCTGTACATGGATAATCTTTTTAACTATCAATTAATTCTTTTGTAGACGGGTTTATGGAAAATAATGTTGAGAAGAAATTTCCATCTTCATAATAATTATAATCGCAATGTTATTAGGCAAAAGCTAAATTTATTATAACAGAGTATTTTTTATATAGAAGTTTAGATATATATTAGTAGATTTTTGTATTTTTGATATTTATTATAACGAAAAAATCATAATCATTATTTGTTTTAATGTAGCTGTATAAGCCTTGTAAAAAGTAATAAAACTGGAACTTCAGAAAAATACTTTGTATTAGGATGTGTCAAATTATATGTTGATCCAATATTAAGTTGGTAATATCACTTGGATTTTCATGAGACTGAATTTTTGTACCTTGTGTGGTTTCTTTAGAGTTCTGGGTATGAGGGATAAAAACCAAGTGAAATCTAGCTAGAGTTACCGTGTCAGCCGTCAATATTGGAAATTCTTTCTGATTGAACGTAGTATTGAGACGATTAGCTAGATGGGGAGCTGGGAGACTCCAGTGGTGCCATAGTTGAAATAATATGAACAAAGGACTGGCTAGAAATCGTTCTCGGTGATTGAGGTGGATTGAATCAAAGATGATGTAATCGATTCTATGCATAACTAGTTGTTATGTTTTATCATCCAGTTTTCTTTATTACCTTCTTATTTGCTCCAAGGTTATTGAGGCATTAGATAGAGCTTCAGACCAGTTTTGAATCAACCTAGGTGGATCTCAGTGCTTTTAGAGCTGCCTAGCAGTCCGAAATTATGAATATGTATTGGTTTACCAGGGGTTGATTAATCAACTCAATTGTGCACAAATTTGTAGCACACGTTTTTGCCTGAAAGATAGTAGGGGTTTATTGAAATAGCAACTTTTGGTTTTCTGCTATACACTCCGGCAACCACCCCCAGTGGGGGTTTCGAGCCATCCGTACATGGAACGTACTCGGACCTAGGAAAGGACATTGCGCCTCCGATCCATTCGTCCCTACTTGGTAATAGAACGTTTATAAGCCTTCCCTACGTGTAAAAGAGTGGCAAGCATATTTGATATTCCAATGACGGTTGGAATTTAACTTCCTCACCAGTACCGTGTGGTACCATATTGCTATCTCAGTGATTTCATTACCTATCGTACTCTGGCTCTGTGCACAACCATTTAGGCGTCCTTCTTCAAAAGAATATGAAGAAGAGTTAGTCCTAGAAGTCTCTACATAGACGCCGTTGCAGTGGTAGACAGCATGCAAGCCTGACAGCGTTGCTGCAGCAAATTGTTGTAGTCCTTTAGCTCATCATACCACCATCATATTATGTTACCATTGGTTTTATTACTGTTTAGTAAATCGAGTAAATTTGTTTAAGATTCATCCCCCACGATTTTGCTGTCTAGGATTACTCCCAGATATTTAATCTTCTCCGCACCTTTTGGCGAATGCAACAATTAGGGATTTGTAGGATTTGTAGGGATTCCGCTCTTCCTCAAACCACCCGCATATTATGATCTCTGAAATGTTCGCTTCAAAATTTCCTTTAATTATTATAACCAGATGTTCTGAATAGCATTGGAAATCCACCGCCTGTCGGGAGGGTGAATTCGGAAGATTACCAACCAAAAGTGATCACATGTAAGTGATCACACCTCCCCGTGGACAGTCTCTAACAGTCTCTCGCTGCAAAGCTGACACTACCTACCGATTTTCAAGCATATTTTTTATCCAGTTATAGATAATTCTGTCAATTCCTCTGCGCTGAAGGGTAGCTCCCACAATGTCTAGGAAGGCTGTAAGCGCAATTTTTTCGGTCCCAAGAGAATGGCTGATTTTTCCTACGAGATTGTCTAGTGCCAGATCCGTAGACTTTCCAACCTAATATGCATATTGGCAGGGATTTAGAGAAAAGTTTCTTAGGTTTCCTTCCCTAATGTGCCTATTTAAAATACGAACTAGAGCTAATATTCACCAATTAAAATTATCCATGTAGTAACTGAAGAAATGATTTATGCCAAAAACATTCCTGCCAACCGAGATATGGGGTTTTACTTTAAATATTCTATTTATTTTAGCCCATATTTTTGACACCTTCCAATATTTTTTGTTCATAATTGGCAAATAGTTTACACATATTAGTTGGTAAAAGATAGTTTCTATCTATTACCAGAGGAGTGTGGTATTGGATACTTTTTTCCCCTATAATATACGCCCAAGTCGTAATTGTTTGTGCATGTTGTTTTGACTCCTTCTTACTTTTTACGTAAATATCATCCTCCAGCTTCAACACGATAGAGTAAGTAGTTTTCGAGTTTTATTGCTTTTTAAAACATAAGTTTCCTTAAATTAATTGTACTAATCCTTACTTTTTGGAAGTCCATCTTATTAAGAATAATAAAAAAACTCTTCGTTTTAACAAAACTTCCACTATTTCATTGAGTTTAAAAAAGCAACTTTTTAAATAAATACTGAAAGTTTTGTTAAAACGAAGAGTTTTTTTTATTATTCTTAACAAGTTTCCTTATTAGTTTAAACATCTAGATAAAATTTGTTAATAATAATCGTAGTCAATAGCTATTTCTATAAAAAAATAAATTCGATAGAAAACTACGTAAACCAGAAAGAAAAAAATTTTCTAGAGTAATTTTTCTGCCCAGCAGAAATTAGGAAAACAGTAAGAAAGTAATTTTGAAGAAACAATTCACATTTTTCATAGTTTCAGATTATTAAAAATTCAGAAATAGTACAGTAACAAGGACATTTAAGTGGCAATCCTCTTTCCTACATAGTTATTGAAGTTTGATGATCTTTCTTTTTTAGAGGGTGACAGTAATTAAACTGTTACATACCTGATTGATTCCAAATTTGGTATATAATTACCGTA
Organism: Ophraella communa; assembly: GCA_035357415.1. Taxonomy (NCBI): domain Eukaryota; kingdom Metazoa; phylum Arthropoda; class Insecta; order Coleoptera; family Chrysomelidae; genus Ophraella; species Ophraella communa. Next base: position 14,463,245 of record CM068983.1, on the reverse strand, counting down.
ATAATATTATTAAGATACATCACTCTAAAACTGAAGTTGCAGCATTGCCTGGGATTTGGAGAATATGTTAACTCCTACTACAACATACATCCGTATTTGGACCTATTGAATTAGTTTTAATTTTTCTGTTTTAGATCTAATTCATCGTAAAATTCTGCAGCAAAATTTTCTTAAATCTAAATATTATATTTATATTTATATTTATATTTACATTTATATTTATATTTATATTTATATTTATATTTATATTTATATTTATATTTATATTTATATTTATATTTATATTTATATTTATATTTATATTTATATTTATATTTATATTTATATTTATATTTATATTTATATTTATATTTATATTTATATTTATATTTATATTTATATTTATATTTATATTTATATTTATATTTATATTTATATTTATATTTATATTTATATTTATATTTATTTTCATAATCACACATATAATCCACAATTCCACAATTTAATTAGAAAAATTAACGAAATTACTGACACTTATCAAGAACATTAAACAAAGAACTTTGTAATAAAACTTTCACTATTTATTCAAAAAACTTTTCTACAACAAATTTTTGTTCTATGGTTTCTGTCCATTTAAAATTATTTTATTACTTTTCTTGATCAATTTTTTATAGTACTAAGCTAATTTTTATTAATTGCCATGGATATAATAAGAGCCTGATGATATACTTAAAATTTAAAAGACATTTTTTATATTAAAATAAGCTTATAAACAAAATCTCCACGTGTGTTTTCATTTTAATTGTATACTGTACATACCCAAACAAACGTATTTATATTTATATTTATATTTATATTTATATTTATATTTATATTTATATTTATATTTATATTTATATTTATATTTATATTTATATTTATATTTATATTTATATTTATATTTATATTTATATTTATATTTATATTTATATTTATATTTATATTTATATTTATATTTATATTTATATTTATATTTATATTTATATTTATATTTATATTTATATTTATATTTATATTTATATTTATATTTATATTTATATTTCTTTTCATAATCACACATATAATCCACAATTCCACAATTTAATTAGAAAAATTAACGAAATTACTGACACTTATCAAGAACATTAAACAAAGAACTTTGTAATAAAACTTTCACTATTTATTCAAAAAACTTTTCTACAACAAATTTTTGTTCTATGGTTTCTGTCCATTTAAAATTATTTTATTACTTTTCTTGATCAATTTTTTATAGTACTAAGCTAATTTTTATTAATTGCCATGGATATAATAAGAGCCTGATGATATACTTAAAATTTAAAAGACATTTTTTATATTAAAATAAGCTTATAAACAAAATCTCCACGTGTGTTTTCGGTTATAATTGCACAAGTGCATAAAAATTACCGATAATTTTGCAAGAAAGCGTGTTAACTAAAAATTGCACGAGATTTTTTTCATATTTTGGCGAAAGAGCCCGACTCCGAAGGAGGTGAAAAAAACGGAGTGCAATTTTTATAGATAACACGCTTGAATGTAAAATTATCTGGTCATTTTTATGCACGAGTGTAATTCAATGGAATATTTCACGAATAAACATTTTTTCACTTTTTGAAGTATATCTGACTGACATTTATCAGTATTGTCAGTCAGTGTTGTTGTTATTGGTGTCATGACGACGGGATGTTTTCGGAGTGCAATTACCGCTGTAATTTTTCGGTGTCATGACGACGGGATGTTTTCGCTTGGTGTCATGACGACGGGATGTTTTCGCAGTGCAATTACCGTTGTAATTTTTCGATAATTGCATTCCTCTTATGACATGTGAAAAATGTGACAATGTGAAAAAAACGGAGCGCAATTTTTATAGATAACACGCTTGAATGTAAAATTATCTGGTCATTTTTATGCACGAGTGTAATTCAATGGAATATTTCACGAATAAACATTTTTTCACTTTTTGAAGTATATCTGACATTTATCAGTATTGTCAGTCAGTGTTGTTGTCATGACGACGGGATGTTTTCGCTTGGTGTCATGACGACGGGATGTTTTCGCAGTGCAATTACCGGTGTAATTTTTCGATAATTGCATTCCTCTTATGACATATTATACATGAGGGAAATATTCGGTTATAATTGCACAAGTGCATAAAAATTACCGATAATTTTGCAAGAAAGCGTGTTATCTAAAAATTGCACGAGATTTTTTTCATATTTTGGCGAAAGAGCCCGACTCCGAAGGAGGAGGGCTCTTTTACAAAATGTGAAAAAAACGGAGTGCAATTTTTATAGATAACACGCTTGAATGTAAAATTATCTGGTCATTTTTATGCACGAGTGTAATTCAATGGAATATTTCACGAATAAACATTTTTTCACTTTTTGAAGTATATCTGACATTTATCAGTATTGTCAGTCAGTGTTGTTGTTATTGGTGTCATGACGACGGGATGTTTTCGGAGTGCAATTACCGCTGTAATTTTTCGGTGTCATGACGACGGGATGTTTTCGCTTGGTATCATGACGACGGGATGTTTTCGCAGTGCAATTACCGTTGTAATTTTTCGATAATTGCATTCCTCTTATGACATATATTATACATGAGGGAAATATTCATTTTAATTGTATACTGTACATATCCAAACAAACGTATTTCAAAAATCTATTAGAATTTTAAAAAATGCCGTAAGCAGTGTAATTTAACACATTGTTATTTTTAAAATAAAGAAAATTTCTCCTCTGTGGATGAATATAAAACACTAAAATGTTTTCTAGAGTTGGAAAACCCAGTTTAGATGATAGAAAATACTCAGTTCCAAAAGTAATTGGCATAGCAAAAAAGTATTCAACTATTGTTATCCACGGATGGCATATTATAGATGACTTACGCCTTTCCTGATGAAAAACTAGGTTTGCGATCTTGTGCCCGACACATCTACTGACTTGCCAATTTATTTAAATCGTTTCTCTATCCTTTGAGTTGCCTTCCATCGCTATTTTCTGTCGCCGAATAGATCATTTTTACAGCTTTCACTCGTCAGAAACAATGTTCTCTAATTATTATAATTCTTGAAAAATATATTATTTATTGAATACGATCTAGGTGTTCAAATATATATGGTTATTAAGTTTCATTTACCACCTAATTTTTTTAAGTGGCGAGTGATAAAAATACTACACACTTGTGATAAAAAACAAAATTTAGATTTCCTTAAAGAACTTGAAATAAAAAGACATATAGTGGATCCACAATTTAAAGTTGTTAATGAACAATTAAATCTTGGAAGTTCTCCACTATTAAACTGTTTACTTTGATTGAGTTTACATTTTATACATAGATAAGACATAATTGTAAAACACAAAAATATATTAAGGTATTGTAAAGATCAGCATGATATAGTTTTTTCCTGGTTTTTCTATATCATTGCACAGTTATACTGATATTAGAGGGAATTACATCCAGGATAATCCCTTAGGGCTATTAACATCTAGGCTTTAATATTGTTATGTCTTATTACTTCCATACTTGGTCTAGCCTTAATACTACCTAAACATCAGGTACCTAGCTACAAACAAACAACGAAACGGCCGTCATTGTGAATTAAAACATATTTTTTCAAATAAACTTGGAAGTTACGTTGAAACGAAGAGTTTTTAGTATTCTTATTTAGGTCACCTTGATTAGAATGTGAAGAGTTCATGTACCTATATGTATTTACATACTCGAGGTTTAGATTTAATAATAAAGGCATTGAAACTTCTAGAAATATACCTGCTGGTGTATGTTTTGTAAAATAGGTTTATATTAAGTTCAAAACAGTTTTATTTAAAACAGTGTCATTGGGAACAGAATCCATAGCCAAAGTTGTAATTCTATCTGATAAAGGTTATATAGTCAACGTCGTATTACATACTGAAATACCACTACATACCAAACAAATTTACAGTCCGCAAGTTTTAATTCATATTTATTAACAAATTATTAATCAATACATAAAAGTTTAAAACAAAATAATAAACAAATATAAAGCATTCAAGAAACCAAATATTGTTACGGTTACAAAGATATTCGTAAAGTGCAAACCATGCCATTAAAGTAAGCGAATAAAATTCGTCCACGATTTGCTTTCGATGACTACGTTTGCTGAGGCAAGAAATGTGAAGGTCAGCGAGAGCACCATAAAAAGGAGGTTAGCAGAAAGGAATCTCATCGCGAGGTGCCCCAACCGAGCCGCTCAGTTTCACCTGCGTAACAAAATCGCTAGACTCCGGTTTGCACGTGAATAAAGTATGTGGAATATGGATCAGATTGCCTTAAAATGTCCAGATGGCCGCCAGCATGTATACAGACGCCCGATAAAGCGGTTTACTCCTTGTGCTCTTATGGAAACTGTTAGTTATCAAGGAAGCTCAATAATGGGGTGGAAATTCTTATGATTAGTTTAGGTTAGGTTAGAAATTTCTTATGAAGCTCGTACGTATCTGGTAATTTCTGCTAGAGGCTGTTTAGATGCTCAGCGGTATGTTCAAGAATTTCTTCAAGGATATATCAATGGTGACAACTTTGAAAAAAATATGGCAGGTATTTATACTAATGATATATGTTTTATTTAATTCTATATCACAAAATAATTGTTTCTAGGTTTATACAGTACTGAACTTTATTAAAACTTACGTTTAAAAAGGCAGGTGTTTTGATTTTATCCCCTTCTCACCTGAAAAAAAAAATTATACATAATTAAAACAACTATTGATTACTAAAAATAAGTGAAATAAAAAAGTAACAAAAATAACTAAATCAGGTAGGTGATTTCAAGAAAAATAGTATTAAATGAATAGAAAAGAACTGAAGGAAAAGAGACTTGATTTTCAAAGAAGTGAAAGAAGTTAGTCCATATAAGAAAGAAGGTAGTAAAGGACAGTTCGGTAGCTAAGGTTGGTTAAGCGATATTATCTTAGATAGATATTTCATATTAGTTAAATAAAATAATAATATGTTGAGATGAATTTAATTTAAGTTAGAAATTAGCAGAGCATTTTATATTAATGTATTTAATTTTAGTAGAAAGAAAACTTCTTTTATACATTTTTTTATACATTACATGCATGTATCTCATTAAACATCAATCTATTTGCATAGAAAAATATTTAGGTCTATATACATGAATTTATTTTATAGATCAGCAAGGAAATGTTTTTTCAAAGGTAATATCACGAGTTCTTAAAATTTTATCGATAAATTTTTAGTTTAGACGAAAGCATTTTTATTTGGCAAACATACGAATTTTGTTTTATTCAGTTTGTTTAAGGAGTTTTGCCTAATATAAAAAAGTTTAAGTCTGGAAAGTAAAAATTTATCTAGTAAAATTTTACAGGAAGAGCGGTATTTGACATTATTTTTTGAACCATTCTGTACAAAGACCACTTTATTTAATAATTTAACGAAATCCTTTCACTAATTCTGTTTAAGCGGTTAGACTGAATTTTTAATTATAAAAAGTAGATTCAACAATAACGGCTTTAAATTTACATTGGGTGTATTTTATATTGCCCACCTATGATCTATTAAGTAAAACATTAATAATCAAGAGAAAGAAAAGAAGTGGGTTTACACATAATAATATTTTTTTAAGAGAAAATCCTGATAATCTTTTGATCTTTGAATAACTTTACCAAATAATATCTTCTCAAGGTTACGGCTACTGCTACCCTAGCAGGATAAGTAAATGGGAGGGATAACGACATTCGGTGGTATTATACAGAAGAGGACAACTGAGGTAAGGCAAACGAAAAAGTCAAAGGAAGCTGGCACTAGAACCTGCACATGTTTTGAATGGATTTCTTTCTTTTTATGACAATTTTATAAATCTATCTAATTTTTTAACAGGCGCTCCTTTAATGACGTAATCAATGCCGTTACCATTTCTATTGATTTAACCTGTACACTACATATTAATGACAGTCGTTAATTGTCATGAGCACCGTAAAAACATAGTTATAATTTAAATAAATATTTATATGATTATAAGAGAAAATTGCCAAAATGAAAATTATTAGCCATATCAATTTGAAGTTTACCTATCAGACCACATTTATCTGTAAATACCTATCTAAAAGTTTTAAATGCTTGCAGAACCAAGTTATTTTTAAAGTACATACCCATTTGATTTTTTATTATTGTTTAGATGAATTGAATTGCGATAATATTATAGTCTTTCCAATATTAATTGCTAAATTCCATTTAAAAGTGTCATACAGAGTGAGTTAGTTTACTAGGCTTCAAACTAGAAAGAATGGCATGAAAACAACATATTTCTCCCGTTAAACATCCACTCACTACAAAATGTAACTTCTATAAATCATTCTGACGAGAAGTGTTTACTTCATATTATTGTAATTGTAATAAAGCTTTCTTAATTTTTGAATTCTAAAGTATTGATTAAGTCTTCACACAGCCACATTACAGATCATGTTAAACCTCTCGTTTTAAATTGCGGTTTAGAAAAGCAAGTTCAAATGAAATATTGTTTCATATAACATTTCAAATGACTCGGGTTTTTGCATATAAACCGAATTCAATTCTTTAGGATTTAATATTCTTATCTGTAAAAATATTTTAAAATATTTATATTCTCACTCTGTAGAATAAATCTCAACAAAATCTCGACATGTTTCTAATATGAGGATCAAGAATTCCTATTGATCGACTAAAACCGGCACTTAAGCAGCTTATTCCAAGTGAATCCAAACAAGTTCTTGGTATCGAAGACAATTATAGAAAATAAAAGTTTACATATTTTACCGTTTAGGTCATAAATCCTCCACAGGTTCTAGTCGCGCGCCTTTTTAGGTATGTTGGCCGTTGACTCAAATGGAAATGTTAGTCTCCCTCTCGATTGTGAACATCTCCCAAATAAGAGAAGTTTACACACAATCATCCTATTGATTTAATTTAAATTAAATTATGTACTTACGTTCCAAGATCAGCAATTAGGAAAATTAATTGGGGTTTATTCGAATAATCGTTTTTTATAAATAGCTTTAGGGAAAACAAAACATTTGTACTGTTAACATTTATTGTTTCACTTCAAAATTGCAAACAAACGGGCCAACTCAGCTTAGCAATTTTTTTTATTCCAGCTGGTTTATAACTCTTTATTACAAATGATGCCAGTTTAAAAGGTACATATTCATAGCTTGTACTTAAGTCGTTCTCAACCCTTAGGTTTATACAAATTTCATTTCATAGTCAGAAAAGGAAGACGTTAACAGTCCTTAAATGTGAGGAACCCTAAAAGGTGACTTGGGCATTCTTTAGCATTATTTTGTTATATGTTATTAGAGATGCGGGAAACCCATCTTAATTTTATAAAGAGCGTTATTTTAGGAGACGATATTGGTTTTCAAAACAAATTGTTGGAGATGTTTTATTGCCATTAATTTACGAGGATTTAATAACAATCAATAACCGCGGTTTACCTATCGCTCCTATTGAACAGTTATTTGCGGCTCTTAGGTTTTATGCAACGGGTGAATTTCCGCAAGCATTGGGTAAGAAGTATATAGTTTATATACTTTTAAATACTTTTTTACTAATTATTATATTTTTAGATAGCTGTGTCCAGTTCGAGTCCAGTGTTTCAAGAATAATTTATTTGTGTTCATCAACTAAATGTATTAATTAAATTTCCGTTCAGACATTTTAACTCTACACAAAAAATCACAACCACAAACACTTCTCGTTTCTCAAAACCGTTCTTTTCTCGACATCTGTTGACTTATTAATGTAGAGGCAAAATATTAGAAAGAAAAAAGAAATAAAATGACAGACATAAGCGTTGGATATTCTCTTTATTTAAGGATTTCTTCGTGAAGGCATTCCTAAAAAAGACATCCTTAAGTGCACCTTCCAGTACTGTCTATAAATACGGCTCTAAGTTTGCTAGTAGTAGTTCCTCTGGATGTTTCTAGCATTTCTAGCATGATTTAAAGAAAGAAATAGACCAAAAATATGCCAAAGAATAGTTTATTTTATTTAAATTAAATTACCAAAGATGTGCAAAGAAAGAATTTACATGTAGAATACAAAATATTTTTTTCCACTATTTTACTTAAAAAATTATTCAAAGCTTTAATAGCATAGTCAGATTATTAAAATTTAATTTCGACCAATTCTTGAATGAAAAAGACATAAAAACCCAAATAATATTTGCTCTAAGCGATTATCCTGGATCTAGGATCAGGTAAACTGTGAAAAATCGACAATAAACTGTGGTCTTAACAATAACTTAATGTTCTTCATCTTATTCTTCCTAGATTTTTCTATACATCCGTAGATATAGGTCTCTCCCAACTCCCTCCATCGGTCTCTATCTTGAACAATTTTTTTCCAATTCTATCGGCCTATTTTTTATGTCGTTAGACCACCTCATCTGTGACCTTCCTCTTGATCTCCTGCCATTGTAGGGTTTCATTGTAGCATTCTATCTTTGGTTTTCATGTCTAGCGGTGTAACCTGCGGAGGTCCACTTGAGTTAGCCTATTTCCGTTGTGACGTTATCTATTTTTCTGCTCCTATCCAGCTGTTCCTCTTTTTATCAGATAGTCGTATGTCCAGCATCGCCCTTTCCATTGCTCTTTTTCTGGTGGCTAGTTAGTTCATTTTTGTTTTGGTGAAGGTTCATGCTTGGTACCCAAACGCCATTATCGGGAGGAAGCATTGGTTAAATACTCTACCCCTTACTGTAGTATTTTGTGTAAGTGCAGAAGAAATAAATAATTGGGTAATATATTGCAGATAAAAACAAGAAGTCGAGAGAAGCAAAAAAGAATGAAAGAAGTATATGTAATATGCATCAAATTTCAAAACCAGCATTGGTACAAAGGGTACAAAGGTACAAAGGGATATTGTTTTTCCTCACAAACCTCATCAAACACGCATTTCCAGAGCGTCGGTCCCAATACCGATCCCTCTCGAGTCAACCAAAATCCTCCCCGTCAGATAACCTATTAGCCCCTCCCCCTCTCCCACTCCCACTCCCACTCTCACTTTTTTTATTATCCCCCTCAAAACTTTACTTATCCCGTACAGCAGACTGATGGGCCTGTAGTCCCCTGTCCGCTTACCCTCCCTACCTGCATTCGTCACCAGTACCACTCTGGCTACTTTCCACGTTTCCGGAAACTCTTCCTCCCTGAGCACCGTATTCAAAAGTTCCAAGAAATACTCCCCATTATTGTTTAACAGTCTTTTCATTAACTCCCTTGTTAAGCCATCTATTTCTTGGGCCTTCCTATTTTTGATACCAAGCCCTTCCTTCTCTATTTCCTCCATCTTATTTCACCTCTCCTACTGAAATCCTGCTCTACCCGAATAATATTATCCCCTATTCCTTCTCCCACTGCAAATCGTTTTTTAATAACTTTCTCTCAATTTCCTCTAGTATCATATTCGTAGTTCCGCTCCTTCTTTTCACTGCTCTCTCATAAGCCTTACCCCATGGATTATTGTCCAATTCCCCCAGCAACATTTCCTACTCACCCCTTTTCGATCTTTCTACTTTCCGCTCAGGCTCCTTCTTTTTCGCCTTGTATCTCTCCTTACCCTTAGCATCCTTCTTCGTTCTTTCTTGCACTCCTTCCACAACTTTTCTATTTGTTTATTCCACCAAAAATTAGCCTTCCATATACGCCTGTTGTTATACTTCACATTCCTTTTACGTTTCACAATAATTCGTTGACTTGGTACCTGCTCTTAACTGCTCTTATGCGATTACTAATAAAAGGTGGTTAATATTTCTTCGAAGATTTACAGAAAGGTATTATTTATTTTTGTCCAGGAAGATATATTTTGGATTTTTTATTTTTCAGGTAAAATTTTAAATTATTATTACTGACCATCAATAGTAAATCATTAGTAAATGATTTTTGATTTTCTTAATCATCTTGGAAGCGAAAATGGTAGTTTCGGGGTAATTTGTTTTTAAAATTCTCTCCTAGAATTTTAGTTTGTACTAAACATTATACTCTGAAAGTAATCTTGTGTTTATAACTAATTATGTGGCGTCCTTGGGCAAAAAAGTGCATTTATCGCCGGATGCGAAACAAATTGTGAAAAATGTGTTTGAAACATTGAATAATCAAGGTTATAGTGTAACCGATGCAGCAGAAGAAACATGTAAGTTAACCAAAACCCCAATATCCACAGTAAAAGATATTATCAATCAGCCAATAAGTAAACGAAAAAAACGAAGTGACGTTAATAATACCAAATGTGTTGATTAAATACAAAAATATATAATCCGACGAACGATATATGTCCTATACCAAGAACAAATGATACCAACCCTAGATTGTATAAAAAAACGGTTACTTACGACACGGGAATTATTTGTAGCCGTACAAGTTTGTGGAGAATTATTTCTCAAATGGGATTTAAATATTGTACCATTAATAAAAGACAAGTGATAATGGAGTCATATCGTTTACGAATGTGGCGTTGTCATTACTTACAAGCTATTCAAAAATATAGAAGTGAAAACCTTTCAATTATCTACCTCGACGAGACATGGTATGACACCCATGATACTCCAACGAAGGGTTTTGTTGATTCATCGAGAAATTGCAAAACAAAGGCTCCATCAAATAGAGGACAAAGAATTACAATAATACATGCCGGATCAGAAACAGGTTGGGTTCCAAACGCTTTATTGTTATCAGCAAAGAATATTAAAGATTCAAGTTAAGATTATGACGAAGATACGACAGCAGAACTTTTTGAAGATTGGTTTGAGAATTATTTATTGCCGAATATACCGGAAAAAAGTATAATTATAATGGACAATGCAACTTATCATAGCCGTCAATTAAATAAAGTACCAAATAGCAACAACAATAAATGGGAAATTCAAGAGTATTTGTTAAAAAATGACCTTTATTTTGAAGAATCGTACACAAAACGTGATCTCTTACAAGTTGTCGCAGCGTTCGGTATTGAAAAAGAATACATTTGTGATACTATTGCTAAAAATATGGGCCACACAGTGTTACGGCTTCCCCCATATTATTGCATGTTTAATCCTATAGAACACATGTGGCATCAGCTAAAATCCAAAGTTAGATCGGAAAACGTTTCACCCACATTAAACTCAAGTGTTATAGAATCAATCAGAAATGTGACAAGTAATAGTCCCATTGATAGCTGGAAAAATTCGATTCAGCATGTTATTAAGGTTGAAGGTACATATCGAAATGTTAATGTAACTGTAGCACCCTTAGTTATTAATTTAAATGAAGACGATAGTGATACTGAACTACATTTAGATTAAATAGTTGTAAATAATGTAGAATTCGTTCATTTGTTTAATCGCAATTAATAAATAAAGTTAAAATTTGTTTTTAAAAAATTTCGTGATTTTTTTTTACAAAATAAATTTAAGTTTCAGTAAATGTTAACTTAGTTTTATTTAAATCAAACAGGGGACACCCTGTAGTACAAAATATTTTTAAAATGTGGCCATGATTAAACTACATCTTTTTTATTTGAAACATTTTTTGACAACATCTGCCAATTAGATGAAATAGACCAAAGCGTATACGTATACGTAAGTTTCAACAGTTTTGTTTAATTTCAATTAATAAATAAACTTAAAATTTGTTTGTTTGTTTTTAAAAAAATTCGTGATTTTTTTTACAAAATAAATTTAAGTTTTAGTAAATGTTACTGAGTTTTATTTAAATCTATTTTGAAAACCGGATTACGGATCTGTTAATGTTTACTGTACAGTGAGAAATTTATAACCTTTCATTACTAATCCCCTAAGGTCAGGTACCGAGTCAACGAATTATTGTGAAACGTACTATACAGCTTTCTATCGCTTCATACAAATCATTTACATCATGCTCAAGTCCTCTTTCTATATCCTCACCTACTTATTTCCTCAGTCTCTCCGCCTCGGTGTTCGTCCAACTCTGTCTTCTACCTTCTGCAACCTCTTTTTGAATCTTTCTTATGTCTGTCTCCAAGTATCTATGCAAGCTCAAGCTTTCCTCATCTTCCATAACCCTCCAGCTACTCTTTTTTCCATCCATTCCACATGCAGTCACGTCTATATACCTACGAAAAACCCCCATCCCCACTCACAATGGTGGGCAGCAACCCATCATTGAACATCGTTAACCCGTTGGATGTCAACACCTCAATAATCACTCCCCTCCTGTCTGTTTTTACTACCACCCCATGCAATATTTTTGGCGTAGAAGTTCCCTGCCACTACTCTTCCTATCGATATGTCTCCTTTACCCTTTTGATACCCTCAAATCGTCCTCCAGCCCAGACATGCATCTTTCATACTCCTCCAGACTTAAATTTGGGTTAATACACCGCCAAGTCTCCCATACGCACGACCACCCATCCGCTTCTCTTTCTCACTTCGTCTGTTTTTAGTCTTATTCGCTAAGGGACATTCTCACCACACAATTCTATTACTGCAAAACAATTTATTGTCTATAAGCTAAAGCCTTCTAACTCATTTGTAATGCATATTTGTGTAAAAAAACTAATAAACAATCAAATTATAACTTATGTCATTTCTAATCAGGGTCTCTTATTTATGTTTGTAGATAGGATTCTTAGATAAGTTTTAATTGGACCTTAATTGAATCCTATTAATTTTAAATCATCCAAGAGATACAACTGAATTAGGTATAACCTCGGGTTAAACCAACATCGTTATGCTTTCTACATTTTGTCTAATTTTTAGAATCCTATTAAGTGTTTTATAAATTCTATTGGTGATTTATGTAGACACACTACTTCTGTAATGTTTGTTACATGTTACATGTGACATATATTTATGCCTGACATACTTTTTTCGCTACGATACGATTTCACTGGTAGCAAATGTAGTATTTTTGTTTGTTTTATGTACAGGTACTGTTAACACACGTTTTTTAATTCGGCACTTTTCTTCTTCTGTTAAAATATACAACAAAATTCTCAGCTTTCCTGTAATTTTTGGTTCTTTATTGTTTTCCTTAATTGAATTTTGACTCGCGTATTTCGACAATTGCACTTTACAATTTAAACTTCTTTTTTCTCTGTCTAAAACTTTCACTGAATCTGTCTAAATCGCGAACTAATAAAAACTGTCTTAGTAGGTCAGACGCTAGAGTATTTATAATTAATAGCATGATGCCGGAAATTTTTTGGTCGTACCTACCTACGTTTCGCGCGCGATCAGTGTAATGGTCAGTTTTATTATTTATGTACTTGTTGCGTAATAATTAATGGATTGTTTTATTATTCTCTTAGATGATTTAATAAGGTTTTCACGCTAACCATGTTTAATAAAAACAGGTCTTTAGAAGTAATCTCTTTCATATCTAATATATTTATTGGTAGTTATATTTCAATTTATGTGTGTTAATAAAAGCATTAAGTGTCAATCTTAAGAGGTAATTTATTTATTTTATATCATTAAAATTACAAGGTTACTTATATATTAATAGACACTATCAAGCAAAAAGAACTATACACTTTTTTTATTTCTTATAGTGCTTTATTCTTGAGAAAAACAGTCGATTATATCACTACACAAAAAGAGGGTTCAACTTCGCAATTAATTAATAAATTTTGTATCGTCCGCTCCACGGTTATTTGTCAAAAAAGTAGACGTTTTTCAATTCTCTAGTTGTTTTTCATTTTGCTTAATTTTTGCCAACGTGTTTATAACTTAGAATTTAGTTTAATTATTGTTTATCTACGACCACCCCTGTAAGCGATCAATAACACACAGTTATCAATCAATGTAAGATGCCTTATAACACACGATAAAGAAAACGCACAGTTGTAAAGTAAATGGCACGGTTTTCCTAGCAATCACTTAGTAACTGTCAATAGGCCTCGGAATTTTAAACAAAATTTCTTATTTGCATATTTAAAGTAAAATTTTATACTATATATAAATGGAAAATAACACTTATTAGATATAATATTACATTTAATATTTTGAGTTATTTGGAATTAAATATTTGTTCCGTTTCATCAACCCACTTCCTTTATCTGTCTAAATAGAGACTATATAATAATAAATGTATTTAATCACACTTAGAATATTTTTATTACCGAGATACTTTTTAAAAATACTTACGAAGGAAGTTTGTAAACGCAATCGTAACATATAAGATACTTTTTACTTCTTCTGTAACTTTAGTTTCGCTTTAGTCAATTTAACTACAAAACCCGTTTGAATGCCCTATATTTGAATATATCGCGACAAACCGATCAGTAACATTAAGTTAATTACTAAAAAACAACGAAAATGTGTCTCACTACACAATGGCGTTCATTCCAAACCGACATATTTGAAATATTTTTCGTAGATTATAGCATGCGTCTTATCAGTATGCGCATACGTTATTCAGCCAATTAACGATTATTTTTTTGAAATAAATGTTTCTTATGCTTCAAGAAGCAAAATAACCAAAGTATCATTAATATTTTATAGCTGTACTGTTACTATAAACAATAATTATAATAACTAGTAGAAAGTAGTTAATTATACAATAAAATCATCAAAAATATTTATTGTTGCTGTTTATCAAGTATTATTAATAATATTATTACTACAAGTACAAGTAGGTAGTAGGTGAAGTATAGAAAAGCATTGTGAAGCATTTTAGGCACCTACGGAATTACGCACTTGCCGCTATGCGGCTTCGTGTGCAATTCGTGCGTAAAATGCTTCGAATCACACACGTAATATAATATTATATATGCAGAGTGGTAAGTATTTAGGCGACAAAGTAGCAGCTGTCTTAATAATTGGTGAATGTAGGATCACTTCCATGCTGCAGAACGTCTTTTTAATGAGAGGTAACCCAGACTGTCCTATATCTAGGACATTAGTGATGATAATTGCAGAAATTGTAGTGAACCTTACTTCTTCTACAGCCCCATTTGCTTCGACCTATGAAATCAGTCACAGAACAGTAGGTACACCGAGTGTTGATTAAAATAAATTTCATCCATACAACTTAAAAATGGTGCCCCAGCTTTCGGATGATGACCTCGACCGAAGACTAGAATTCTGTGAAAATATGTTCAATAAATTAGCCAACAGCCAGAAGACATAAAAACAATTTGTTTATTGACTATAAAAGAAGAAAGAACTTTCTTGCTCAGTAGAAATGGTATTACACACAGTGTGAGGTATTGGAGTGACACAAATCTTCACTACTTTCATGAAAACCAACTCAATTTCCAGAAAAAGTAAAAATTTGGGCAGGTATTTCGGGAAACCACATAGTTGGGCCTGTTTTTCTCAATATAATACCTATCTGGAGATTGTAACATGTCTATCGTCATGTCACCTTGCACTGTTATCGACCGTAAACGATACCGCTATTATTACCGTTAAAACCGACACCTATTCACTGTTAATGCTACTGTACACAAGACACCCCTTGTAGATGCTAACTATTTATCTGTTTGAACGAGGCCAAATAAAGAACGCATTCCTTCTGACAAATGGCACAAAACATGATTTCTGTTTTGAGCAAGACTATTTAAACGACCCGCAAGGCAACGATAGCTGCTTTTCCGATCCAACAGTCGAAAGAAAAACGTTGCAGTATTTCATCTTGTAAAATTGGTTGTTGAAAGATACAACCCTCCAAGTTGGAGCCAAGCTACAGTTAAATTATCCCTAAGCTGGATCCTGACATCTCTAAGTGGGAGCCTGGCATCTCTAAGTTGGAGCCGAGTTACAGTCAAGATACCTCTAAGTTTGAGTCGAGTTACAGTCAAGATACCCCTAAATTTAGAGCCCAGTTACAGCTTATGTATAGACAGTCCTTCCAACCACTTCTGCACTGTTAAGAAATATTATCACATCCCGAGCAGCCAGAACCATTAAAGAACATTCCATCTCTCCACGAAGAAGCTGAAGCCACCCTCCTAGACAGCACAGAAACTCAAAGTTAAGTCCTCTTTTTACAACTCCAGTTCATTATCAGCAAGTACTTACATTTTCAATAAATAAACAATGATTTAAAAAAAAAACAGTTTCATTTGTATACCTTTTGTATGTCTTAAGGGTGTAGCGTGGTCGGTATTTTATTTTAAGTAGCTTCTTTATTTGTTTAATTAAAGTAATTACAAGGTGTTTCTATCTTTCTCACCTTAGTTTTTGTGTAGTTTGTTTGCTTAATCGATAGCGTTCATTTTTTGTTTTGTTTTTGGATATGTTAAATATTGTATTATATAATCATTTAATTAGGTTGTAAAACTTGTGTGATTATAAATAAATAAATAAAAAGATAGTGGCGCCCTTTTTACTTATACATCACAATCCTTCCTATAGTGAGCATTAACTTGAAGTCGAACCACCCCCTGGAGAGGGTCTCTTAGCCGGGATCTCTTTTGGGACTAATTTAGTTACAAATTCGCGCCTTTGAGGAGCTAATATTGTTACAAATTGGCTCCCTGCCTCTTTGGAAGAATTTAATTCTTGAAATTTTGGAAAGTAAACCTGATGAATTCGACAGATGAAATAACGTTTCAACAGGTGGGTGGTTCTGCACACATTGGTAATTTAAAGTAAAAAAGTAAGTATTAAGTCAATTATTAATTAAGCCTCTTTTAGACTATAAAATGTACCGATTTTCAATTTATACTATACATTGAAAGTAGCTTTGGACTAATAGTTTTGGAAGTAGGGTCGAGTTTGGAGTTCATGTAATATACACGGTATTAGGATGTAGTAGCTTTTCCCTTATGAACGTGGTTTGCATATTAAAATATTTGTTAATTTATTTTTCTACTACCATTGTCGGGGCGAGTAAGGCAGTGTTTTTAGTGGACTGTATAAATGGTGGGAGGGTGATTGTTGATATCTAATTATAAACTGACCTGTCTCCACTGACCACGAAAGGGTAAACTAACTACTATGATGTCAATAAATAGCCAGTTTAAGCAATAATTCCTTCCCTCCTTCCACTATCGGATAGTTCTGAAATTAGGCGATGTATATGTTTTCACATAATATACGTTGCCCTAGATGATTTTCAATAATTTTCAAACGAGAATTGTTGGCGCGGTACTGTTTGCTCTTCAGTAAGAGCAAAACCCTCTGATGTACATCATTTTATCTAGAACCTAAATTGAACGTTAACATTATATGATATAGTATGGATATATTTTTATTTGCATTATAGATTTTGATGGCAATGAATACGTTATAAATCTAACAATCCACAAAATAGACCAAAATTTTGCACCTTTCTGTTTATTTTGTGTAATTTTGTTGATTTAAAATCAGTAAATTCATTTTATTTAACAAAATTTAAAAACAACTTTAATTTACTATACTAATACCAAGCCTCATTATTAATTATTTTTATATAAATATTTATATAAATCATGTTATTTATACTCTTTTATTTAAGCAGATTGAATCATAATGTACTTAATGATAGAAACTGGGAATGTGTTTTTGTATTTAAACATAAAATGTATTTAATTCGGTTATCGGTTCATCTAAATTAACACAAATTATATGCATAATTAATTATACTATTGATATTAAAAATACAGAGTCTAAGTTTAATTATTGAATTTAAAAGATTTGGTGCAAAATGATATTTTTAAATTTCATTGGGGGCTTAACACAAAGAGATTTCGTGTTTCTAATTATTCGAGTTAGGTTAAGTATTTTTTATTTTAAAGTTTAACCAATTTTAAATTAAAAAAACCTTTATTTTGTTATTTATCAAGAAATTTTTTAACAATTATTATAAGAAGAAGTTTAAAGCTGTTTACTTTTTTACCTTTATAATAAACTTGTAAAAGGTAATTTACCTTTTACCTAGAAATTGATAAACTAAGTCTAACAGACTAAAAATGTGTTATTACGTTGAATCACCGACATGAAACTTTATTGACTTCCAAAACACGTAGTTTTGACATGCCTACGGCAGCGTATCCCAACATTTTAAATATTTATTACGTTCAATGTTTCTCATTTTCTAGAGGGCTGCTGTTTCTTTGAGATGAAAGTTGTCATATTATTTACTTTATATTTCGGCATTTCCACGAAAAAAAGCTAACTATGTATGAAAGTTATAAAATATTTCATGCGCTGAAAACTTTCCCGAATACATTTCCTGTATACGATTGTTTGCATTTTAATTAAATAATTTCTTTATTTACAACTCTAGGGTATAATTTGAAGGTTATGATACATTATCAGTTTTATTTTATATTTGTTGAATGTTCTCATGATTATTATACTGTTTTAATTACAGTTACATGAAAGAAGGTCCCTTTATTTATTTTAATTAAGTTTTACTTGAATTAATATTTATTATTACGGGATATTCTACCGACCACATTCTTGGGAGATCTCATATATCTTCCCCTGCAGGATACATGTGCAGAAGTCGTTCAATGACCTTATTCCAAGTGAGGACGGTCTGTACACTGAGGGCTCAATAAAGTTTTTGAATATTTTGGTTATCGCATTACAACAAATTAAAGGAATTTTATTTCTTAAAGTAAAGAGGACTAAAAACGATGATTTTTTTAAAAGCGTCAGGGTCAATATACTACACTGCTCAACAATTGAAGTGAATATTTTTTAAATTTCAGAAAATTGCATACAAAAATAATATTTTAAATATGTTTTATGCTATCAGTAAACTCTGTTTATAGAAAATTGTTTTTATTGTTTTTTTTTTCATATGCTGTTATCTCTTTAACCAGAATTGTAGGAATTCTATTTCAAAATACTAACATTTTAGTCGCGTAGAAGTGCATACAGTGAATTTAACATTGTTAATGTAGTCCATAAATCTGTTTACTTAAAAAAATATGGCGCTACGGCGATTAGAAACAGTGCAACTCGATCAATTATTAGTACGCTGGATACACGAGGGCTTAAGTCCAGAAGAAATTGCTCCACAGCTAAATATGTCCCAAAGCGTTGTCAGTCGTGCATGGAATCGCTATTTGGAAACTGGGTCTGCAGCATACAGGCATGGAGGAGGACAGGAACGAGCTACAACTGCTCAAGACAGCTTTATGTCTGTAACTGCAGGAAAAAACATTTACTGCTTCTTTAGGCATGCTACCGGAAGAGTGATATCTATTCAAACTGTTAGAAGGTTACATGCATGTAATTTAAGAGCCAAAAGGCGTAGTTCACATCCACGGTTGACTGTGGATCAGCGTGCATGCACATATCGGTAGGCGAGACAACACAGTCGTTGGAATTTTCAGTACTGGAGGTACTGTATTTTTACGGATTAGTCCAGATTTCGGCTCAATATGTGTAATGGTCGAATATTGGTATGGAGAGAAAGAGGACAGCGATACAATGAACGTATGATGGCGCCAACCACTCTTTTTGGTGGTAGCTCAGTTTGCGTGTAGGGAGGCATATGTTATGATGTCCGCACTGATTTAGTGCTGTTAATGAATATGAAACTGACGGCTGTACGATATAGGGACATGGTTGTAGAACCAATAATTGTACCATTTTTTGGTGCAATAGGCGAACAATTTGTCTTTATCGACGATAATGCGCGCCCGCACCGTGCGAGAATTGTAAATGATCGCATTAAATAACACGGTTTTATAAGAATGAACTGACCACCATGTTCACCCGGCCCACATCTGGGCCGAAATGTCTAGACAATTAAACCTACTTGAACAGCCCTCCATAACCCCAGAATCCGCCAATGCTTTGCAGAGAATATGGAAAAACACACACACCATATTAATTTTAGTGCAAGGACTGATCTTGTGTTTTCAAAGCAACGGTTTCTCTTATAGTTTACAAGACAATTAATTTAAAAGTAAAAGCTTAAAATGATCCCGATTTATTTTTTGTAATAACAAAATTTTTTAAACCCACTTCCAATGTTGTTGGAGTATCCCTGTGAACCTTTTTTAGGAAAGATGATAATTTGGATTATATTAGGCACTGGGATTATTCGAAACAAATCGTTACAAATGCTACTGATCATTTTTATATACAACAATGTAAAAATATGTATAAAACATTTCGTTTTGAATATTGTTTGAACGTTACTTTTTATATTTATTTTCCAATTAACATAAGTCATTAAGGACAATTTTTTTCGAATTTATTTCAAGTTAAGGTGATTAGTTTTATAAGAATATAAATACCGCAGAGTAAATTTCAGTATGAATTGCTGTTAAAAGTTTGGTGTAGCGTGCAGAACAAAATGAAGATGGTTTTATTAAAACTAGCATGCATAATTGGATTTCTGGTGTTTGCAGTGGAAGGACAACGCCCTAGTTATGGAGGGTATGTAAAAACTCCCGAGAATAAAGGAGGATTGAGATATGGAAGTGGAGTAGATGGTTATCAGAATGGAGACGATAGCCAAATAGGCGAAATGAATTCTGGGTATGGTTACAATAACGAAGGAATCAATTCTGAATATGGAGGTAAAGTAGGAGAATTTTGCCCTGGCTGTGGAGGTGGTGTAGATGGAACTGGAGCTTACGTTGATCAAAATGTGGGAGGTTATATGGGAATTCCACGAAGAATTTTTAATAATTACGCTTCTATGGGTGTCACGCCGTTAGTCAACAGCGGTTTATGTACTTGTCCATTCGAGTTGCAGAAATACCAAAACTTGTATTATAATCGAGCTAATGTTGGAACATATGGAAATAGAGAATACGAAGATAATCCTAATTTATATAGTCGTGGAAATTTTGGAACAGATCCAGATAAAAATAAAAATAGTCCAGTTGAATCAAAAAAAGAACCGGAAAAATCTGAGGTAACAGAATCTACAAACTCAAAGGTTGTTGTTGCGGAATAAAATTAGTGTTATATTATTTTATTTTGTATCAGTGTCTTATAATTGCTTCATATATTTTTACATTATTCATCTGTTGAAAACTAAAATTTAACTGAGCTTAATTGATATAGTCTGTATGTTTACAAAAAAATTAAAACTGCCAAATTTATTAAAAAAATGTTTTATTTCCATCTACATTTCATGTTAAATAAATAATTCAATAGTACATAACTAATGCAATGGTTGTAACTTTATTATTATTATTTATGTTCTATTAAATTTAATCAGTTTTAAACCATTTACATTTTTTGGGGCATGACAAAAATGTACAATAAATAAATCGTTTTTATTAAAAAGTTTTCATTGTTTTATATTAAAAAATTATATATAAACAATAAATAATATGAATGTTTGTACTGGTAATTTAAAAACCAAAAGTGTATGTTAAAAAAATGTCTTCAGTATTGAATAAAATATATTTTTAATCCGTTTTTATACTACCTGTCCAGCCCAGATTGTTTAAGTTCTAGCATCGTCAGATTGACATATTATAGTTACATTTTGTTTGTTTGTAGCTACGTACCTGACGTTAATTAGGTAGTATTAAGGCTACACCAAATATTGATGTAATAAGATATAACAATATTAAAGCCTGGATGTTATTAGTCCTAAGGGATTATCCTGGATGTATTTCCCTCTAAGATCAGTATAACTGTGCAATGATATAGAAAAACCAGGAAAAAACTATATCATGCTGATCTTTACAATAACTTTATATATTTGTGTTAAAAATTCGTCTTAGCTATGTACTAAATAAAAACGCAATAAAAGTAAACAAGATTTATTTGTTCATTAGCTACTATAAATATTGTTGATCTGCTAGATGTCTTTTTATTTCAAGGAAATCTAAATTTTGTTTTTTATCAAATATGTGGGTAGTATTTGAATGTCATTGGTGTGTATGAGTGAGTTGATGTTCAAAAACGTGTTTTGCATAGTTTGACTTATCTGGTTGTTATAATTTATATGCTCTTAACTGTTAATTGAATCTAATTTCAAAATTTCTTTGTGTTTGACCTACATATACTTATAGCATTACATTTTGGAAAATAAATATTTTTAATTCTAATGAACAAAAATAATTTTAATAAAGAAATTGAGATTATAAAACAAATAGCTACATGTTATGGCTATCCTTTACATTTGGTAAATAAATTAATTAATCTGAAAGTACAAAAAATTTCACTACAACTAATATTCTCTCAACAAACACAAGAAATTAAAGGTTATAAAAGTATTACATATTGTGGAAATATTTCTAATTTCAAAAATAATATCTTCGTCAATATCTGCATTAATTTCATTCAAATCACAAAATAATGTTGGTATAAAATTGTTAAATGTAAATACAAAATTTAAAAAAAATCTGGTGGTTTACAAAATTAATTGTCCAAAATTTATTATTTTATTATTGTAGTCACAAAAATGCTCAATGTATTTTAATTTTTCCCTTTTTTTCGATAAAAATTGGGGTACCCCACTGACCAATACCACCTATTTTTTTTAAATATACATACCATTCAATTGTTTTGCTTATTCATAACATTCCAGACATATTCCATGCACAATTTTCTACAGGCACCTTTAAAGTGCTTTGCTAAAATATTAAAATCAAGAAAAATGAAAATTATTTGTTTAAAAACATTTATTGTAGTACATTTAATGTTTAATTTTCATTTATTTAATGTTAATAAGAACTAACTTAAAACTACTGCTGATATTATAAAAAAATTTGGTTAGTTTGGTTTTGCTTTAATTAGTTTAAAATTTCTGGTCTGTTCTCATTGTTTTCTAAATGTTCAATTAACAGAAATGCCCTAAAATACGTTGTTGTGGTACCCTTTGGAAAAAAATGATAATTTGAAATATTTTTAGTCCCCTGAATTTCCCGAAATAATTCGTTCTAAATGCTACTGATTATTTTAATATGCGAATATGCTAATATTCAAAAAATGTTTCAGTTTAAATTTTATTTGAACTTTACTCTTTTATGTTAATTCCCAATTAACATAAGTCATTAAGGGTCAATTTTTTTCGAATTTATTTCAAGTTAAGGTGATTAGTCTCAGACGAATATATTTACCGCACAGTAAATTTCAGTATGAATTGCTGTTAAAAGTGTGTAGAGTGTAGAGTGCAGAACAAAATGAAGACGGTTGTATTAAATTTAATTCCCTTAATTGGACTTCTGGTGTTAGAAGTTGAAGGACAACGCCCAACTAGTTATGAAGGGTATATAAAAACTCCCGAAAATAAAGGAGGATTAAGATATGGAAGTGGAGTTGATGGATTTCAGAATGGATATGATAGCCAAATAGGCGAAATATCTCCTGGGTATGGAGGTGGTGTGGATGAAACTGAAGCCTCCGATGATCAATATGGGGTACGCTATTTTGTAGTTCCACAAAGTACTTTAAATTATTACCTTTCTATGGGTATCACGCCGTTAGTGGATAGCAAATTTTGCACTTGTCCATTAGAGTTGCAGAAATACCAAAAATCGTATTATCGAGGTAACCGTGGAAGATATGGAAATAATGGATACGAAAATAATCCTAATTTATATAGTCGTGGCAATTTTGGACCAGATCCAGTTAAAAATAATGATAGTCCAGTTGAATCAAAAAAAGAACCGAAAATTCCTAAGGTAACAGAATCTACAAACTCAAAAATTGTTGTTACAAAATAAAATTAATCTTATATTATTTTATTTTGCAATTTAGTCTTATAATTGGTTAGGATATTTTTAAATTAGGTACTCGTCTGTCTAACAAAATTTAACTAAATTTTTGAAACAGTAGTTTAGTTAATATTAGGTTATAAAAAAAATTGCAATTGCCAAATTCATCAACTCTAATGGTATATACACAATGTTTTGTTTTGAACTACATACCTTGTTAAATAAATAATTCAATAGTACATAAATAATGCAATGGTTGGAAATTAGTTATTATTAATTATGTTCCACTAAATCTAATTGGTTTTAAACTATTTACATCGTTTTCAGCTTGACAAAAATTTACTATAAATAATATAAGCGGTAATACTGTTTATTAAAGAGCAGGTGATATTTATTTATCATTGTTCTATATTAAAAAATCATGTACAAACTGTAAAGGGTATGAGTTTTTTGTTTGTTAAAAAATTTCCTCAGTAATAAATAAAATAACTTTAATTAGTTTTTTTAATACCCATCCAGCTCACAATATTTATTGTCACAAAAATTATCACGTCATTTATAATTTGTTTTTTATTATGTGAGATTTCAAGTAGCTACACACCTATAAAATATCGATACCATAGGTGTAATCACTGTCACCTGTGCAAAAATAAAATTTATCCGAACTCACGATTCAAATTATTAGAATTTGTCAAAATTTCCAAAGGTGGTGTTGTCTAAATAAAGTCTTAGACCCAAGTCAATGTGGAAAATTACTAAGAACAATATATTAATAAAATCATTCGGTCATAGTGTATCTATTATATTTACAACTACTAATGTACTATCGGCTTCAGAATAGCATATACATTTTCAAACTCAAATGGCTTGCATTCAATGCATTTTAAGGATCGCCTATTTATTGTGCGTATATCCAATCACGGTTTAAATAATAATAAATTTAAAATCAGTCAAACAGTTCTCCATGCCCACATCTTTAATGTTAAACAGAGAGGGTATTCTATTGACAAATTGCCTGTGTATTATACCTAATTGTAGGCGTTTTAAAAATCGCCACTCCTAAGCAGGGTGTTTTTACATCTTCGGTAGGTAAAGGAAATTCACATTTAACATGTATATGCTATTCTAAAGCCGACTGTACAATCGTTAACAAAGGCTCGTAATTGGCTGGTAGCGATAATCTATTTTTAATTAGCATTTTTTCCGGGTTTCACGTTTGCTTCTGTCGACTGCACTTATGTTGTTTAAAATGCTACACTAACATATACTATTTAATTATTTTACTTAGTGAAAATATTGTTTTCGCAAATATATTGTCAATAATCAAAAAGAAAATTACTCGTTCCAGACAATATAATACATTATATGTTTAATTCCCATTTATTTATTGTTAGAAAGAAACTAACTCATCACTATTGTTGATATAATTCAACTAAGTATTTCACAAACTCTAAACAAATGACATGTTGCTAATAACCTTAGTAGTTGATGCGACATTAAAATATAATAATAATAATAAAATGTATATATAAATATTTTATTTCTGATTAAATTTACTGTACTAACTCTTACTTTTTGGAAGTCCATCTTATTAAGAATAATAAAAAACTCTTCGTTTCAACGAGTTTATCCAAGTTTCCAAGTTTATTTGAAAAATTTTAAATCACAATGACGGCCGTTTCGCTAAGAAATGTCAATCTGACGATGCTGTGATTTAAAATTTTTCAAATAAACTTGGAAGTTACGTTGAAACGAAGAGTTTTTTATTATTCTTACTTTAGTTCTGATTTTATCAATTTAACATTTCTGGTCTTGTTCTTGTGATTTTATAAATGTGCAAAATAATTTTACAGGTTACTGTTTATAGAGATAACATACAGACAAAATGAAAATTTCTCGCTTTTTAAAGTAAAAGTTTCCAAATTTACCATCTATTTTTCAAGGAACAATTACTTAAATAGTAAAAAATTCTCTCACGAGCTCGCAAGTGTCAGGCAGACGAACAAAGTGTATCATATACCATTAGTTATTATACAAAATTGGATAGTATACCTGTGTGTATAAGAAAACCTCTTCTATTGTTCTATTCAAAAAGCATCCACAAAGTTTAATGTTAGACATTCATTTATTATTCGAACATTAAAACAAAATAAAATGCATTCTAAAGAAATAATACCATCCCAAGGAGTCATTAAGGGAGGAAAACGTCAGAGCATCTGTAATAAACCTACATGGAACAATAAAGCAAAGCTATCCAAAGGAGGTGGATAACGACCCCATATTAGAAATATTATCGGATTAAATGGCGCGAAATAAAGTCTTAAAAAATAATTTCTGGAATTTCTGGTTCTGGAATGGTGATCTTTGAAAATGGACACCCTTCTATCTTCCAGATAGAAGAAGAGTAGTATATCTTGGGATAGACAGAAATAAACAATAGATTGATCTTTCGATTGGTGACATAAACTGTGACATTTTGTAAAGAGAAGATGCCAATTTTACCTTATATCAATCACTTCTGAATTCCTTTAAGTTTAAAAATTAAACTGAGGCTGAAACATTCGACATAATATCTCATGACCATGACTCTTCTAAATGTTCAAAGTCTCTTATTTGAGAATATATAATATATATTTTTTGTCCGACATTGATTCATAAACATAAGTACCCATACATTTTATCTATTACTAGCGGACCCGACAGACTTCGTCCTGTCAAAAAGATTTGTAATATGATAGTTTTCAGTTCCTATCTATTTTATTGTCGGGGTGAAAATTCTCCTGACCAGAACTTTCACCCTGGTGATAGGGCGTTGTGAATAAAAAATAATCATTAAATAAAACAGAAATAAGCATTTAAAAGTAAGTAATCCCTTTATTGGTAATCATCATAATTATTAACAAAAATCAGTTTTATTTTCATTGTAGTGCTTTATGATATACAATATTTTTTGTTTGATTCTCTGGCGCATAGTCAAATAAATCTAATAGCTTTTCAACACCGGACCAGGCAACATACAATTGACCATGGGAAAAACATGGGTTTTTCAGATTAATACCACAAACACTTAATCATTGCCCCTGGGACATGTTAATGGTCATAGCAAAAGCAAGCCGCACTGGAAACTATAGTCTTTTAAATTTAAATGGCACTTCAGTCGGAATCATTGGGATACGCGACATGAGAACATCTTTTCCTTTATACTTTCCTTTCAGTATAGTTGCTTCTATCACGTTGTTTAGTAATTTTTTTATCTCTAACCGTGTGCCGTATTTCGCAACATTATAACTACCGATCCAACCTTCTTGGTTACAAGCCGAATCAACTGATTTATATATCCTAGATTCGCCTGTAACTGGTTGTTGAATTTTGAAAGTTAATTCATTTACATCTATGTTTTTTGCAGCCAATATAGCTCGTTCGCTCAACCAGTTATGGTTTCTGTAATTTTGAGAAACATCTGGAAACACCTTCTGAATAAGTTCATCTTTTGATCGAGTTAACTGACAAAAACTTTGAGGAAAGTTGATGCAACCAGTAGAGATGTTTAGAGAACATGTTTCCTGATTGGTCATTTTGCAACTCAACACGCATGTTCTTGCTTAAATGAAGTACTTTGACATCTAAAAGGTTGAACTTTGACATGTTTTCACAAATTGGAGGCCTTTAGACATGCATTGAGTTCATCAGCTGGCGTTGATCGTGGAATCACTGGCAGTGTTTGACACAAATCTCCTACTAGTAAAATCATTGCACCACCAAATCGGTTACGATTGCTTCGATCTTTTAAGGTTCTGTCTAAAGCCTCCAAAAAAAAAGGAATTGTTGTAACGGTTGTGTTTGTCTTATGTAATGACGGGAAAACATGCATTTTAAAGTAAAAAAAAAGAAATAATATCGCGAAGCCAACAAAATAACTAATAATCTATTACATTTTATGACATTATTATATTCTGTGCTTTGATGTTAGGAACACACTTACATTGCTTAGACAACAGTGAACTTGTGAGTGAGCTCAAATTGACTCTACGTATTAGTTAGGAAAATGAAAAAAACTGGTTTTAGGTTTTTTTCGGCAATTATTTAATATTTTCTCGCCGTAAAAACCATCCTTGAGCTTCGACGAATATTAAAAAAAAATGGGCAAATTGGTCTAGGCGTTCTTGAGATATGCGCTTACCAACACATTTAGCTATTCATTTTTATATTATAGATCAGTTATTTCAAAGAAAAATAATATATACCTATCCCACTATATGGAATAAAACATTACGGTGATCGGTCATATCACTGGCACTCTTTACCTGGCACCGAATTAAATCCCTCCTTCCACGACCCAATAGTTCTAGTATTAGATGTTGCTCGTTTTCACACAATACAATGTCCTAGAAGATTTTTACTAACTTTCAAAAGAGAAGTAATGACGCGGTACTGATTGCTTTTAATTCCATTTAATAATATAATATTTTAGGAGAAACTCTGATGATGGCACTGTAAGCCAAAAGCGCAAATTTATCATGAATATACACACTTTATAAAAATTATACAGTTTATTTATTTTTCCACCTACAAATAATATATTGTACATAGAACTGGTATACAATTTTTATTCTTATTCCTATTCCTTTCAAAACTGACATACAAAAAAGTCCAACCTGCTTAGGTTCCTTAGGTTAGTAAATTAAGTAATGAATTTATTCCATAAGGCTTTCACATACCTACTATACTCGTATGTATTCTTATAGTTCGGTCAATTTAGACATTAGAAGTTACATAAAGTCCCAACAAGCTGAATTTTTGTGAAGTTGTTTAAAACATAATTATAAACAATGTCTCCAAGTTCCCCATCATTCCCGTTTAAGGAAAAAATTTTATTCAAGTTCAAAGGTCAAAAAAATGAGTTTTTCACGATTTTCAGCAAAACGGTAAGTTTTATCATAAAAGTACATCAGACAAAAATTGTAAATCATAAAATTATCTATAAAAAATGTATTAATACTTTTTTTCTTACGAGCCACCGTTTCTGAGGTATAACGATTAAAAAAGTTATAAAAGTTGTTATCGTTATAATATGCACAATAGTGTACTTAGCGCGTTTTTTTAACGTGGTTTCCCCAGTAGGCCTACTCCACGGGTCAGTTGTGATCCTGTTTAATGTAAAACTATTGCAAAATAACGGAAATTTTCAAAGATTGGGAAAGATAAAAGCGATGTAAATTAAAAAAAAGTGTTGAAGTTTATTTGTCTTACTCGTAAGTTTCAAATTCTTGTTCTTCTTCTTAATCTTCTTCTTGTTCTTCTCCTCCTGCTTCTTCTTCATCTTCATTTTGGATGCAAGTAAATTGCGCTAATAGCGATGTATCGCATGATACTTCGTCAGAGTCTAACGAATCCTCCTTTGTTTGTGTTTCAATATTAGAGCACGACCGGCCTTGACAATTTGTGTATGCCAAAGAACAAAACAGTCCGACTTTTTTGCAACCATATTTAGCACTGCATCATCTCTTTTTGCAGTTGCAAAAGATAGTGTTCAGCAGTTTTTCCGGCGCAGGTAGAAGTAAAGTTTGAACTGGCTCCAATATATTGTTGACCAACTTCCAATCCCAGTCTATAGGGTCTAACTGATTATCAAGCCACACTTGAACTTGGTAATATACTCGAAAATGATGTTGGTGAGCAGCAACTGAGGTTGGAGGAAGACAAGCTAATTGAACTTGTTTTTTATTTTTAGTATTTTTAACAAAACATGCATATCGATGCTTATCTAAACAGGTAGTTTTTTTAGGAGCTTCATACATAGAAAGAAGAAAGCGGATGTCGTTGGTAATAACTTCTTGTTGAGTTGAATTAGTCTTTTTAAAAACTTCAGCACATTGAATTAAATCTTGTTTTTCAAACATTTTGAAAACTGTTGTTTTTCCCCTTCTGTAAAATGCATATGTCGTATCACAGCCAGTTATTGCGTGTAAAAATAGTACATGATCTTGACACTTTACAATTCTAGATGTATATACGTGGCGTACTCATGCATATTATGACAATAACAACTTTTATAACTTTTTGAATCGTTATATCTCAGAAACGGTGGCTCGTAAGAAAAAAAGTATTGATACATTTTTTATAGACAATTTTATGATCTACAGTTTTTGTTTGATGTACTTTTGCGAAAAACTCATTTTTTTGACCTTTGACCTTGAATAAAATTTTTTCCTTAAACGAGAATGACGGGGAACTTAGAGACATTGTTTATAATTATGTTTTTAACAACTTCACAGAAATTCAGCTTGTTGGGACTTTGTGTAACTTCACCCTCATTTTTTGGCCTAAATTGACCGGACTATTAGTGCTTATTTAGGACGTCAAAAATATTTTATGTATAATTACTTCTTAATAAATCTATATGTTCATATTTAGATATTTAATTGGTCTTCGCATATTGCGAATTTTAAAAAAGTAAATGTAAACTAAATATTAAGTTACTGACATAAAGATGAAAGTAACATAACTATTGTAATAATAATCTTTATGTGCCTGTAACTATGAATATGAACCAACAAGCAACATTATCTATACATGTAAGTACGTCAAGTAAAAGTTGCTCATATTGTTTGACCTCGACTTCTCGGTTTTAAATAACTGGGCTATGCAAATCTCGCTTTCTATACTTTATTATTTGCCGATTAACAATAAAACTGCAATTTAAGGAAACAGAATAAGACATTGCTTAATCTTAATCAACTGGTATTACACATTTAATATAAAAATGGGATGAGGTTTTAACTATTCTTTAAAAATTAAATGGTATTGTAAAAAAATTGCTAATCATGTAATAACAACGTAATTTTACTTATTGTGCAGAAAAAGATATCAGATGACAAATGTTAATAAAATTGTTAACTTTGCTGTATATTATACTTACGTTGTAAAAAAACGTTATTGTTATTGAGCCACTGGGTCAAGGTGATAAATTAAAAGTAATACTGTATCAGTTTCTTGGATTACGTAATACCTTTTATTAAATCAACCAAAAATTATACAATAAATGCATTTGTAAATATGCTGAACTATCGATTAATTACTTTATAAATAATGTGGCAAAAGTAGGTAATTTCATGCAAACACAGAAAAATGTAATATTTGTTTTGAATAGATAAACAGTTGTTTGTTTATTATTCTCAATATAATGGACTTCCATAAAGTAAGAGTTGGTATAACAAAGTTTATTAGTAGTTAAACAACCTATGACTGAAACATTTAAGTACGAAAAACCGGCTATGGTGGAATGGTTAACCAAACACAATACAAATTTTGCGTTACAATTGCTACGATAAACTTCAACTTTCCAACAATAAAAAAATTTAAAAGAAACATTAACATAACACAATGTCTTAATTCATTGTCAATACAATACTGTAAGATATTCAACCTATAATTATTTCGCTCGAGGAATTCTAAAACTGAATGAACAGGGCTGAAATAGGGTGAGTTAAACAAAGAAAGTAATTTAAGTCATTTTCCTTGCTTTAGCCAACTTCATACAGATTTTTCATGTTTTATTTCACAGTACAAACAAATACTGTTTAGGGTTAATGGACTCATTTAATTATAGCTAGATTAGATTAGATTTTTAGAAAATTAGTTCGAAAATTATTTTTCAGTCTGTGAAAGCTAATCAAATAGCCAATTCATTAAACCATTGTTTTGGTTTTAATTGTGTTATTTGTTAAATATACAAAGTCCTTCCCATTAAAAAACATTAAAAAAATAACTTTGATCAAAACTTCCAACTTTATTTAGAAAATAGCTCTTTTAGTTCAATCTTTCGATACATTATCATCGTCAGATTGACATATTAAAGTTACATATCATTTTATGAGATATAGCTATCTGTTCAATGATATAGAAAAACCGGGAAAAACTATATTGTAGGTACAGATCTTTAATTTAATGTATGAAAGTTTATAGAAACAGAGCAGCCACTGACATTTTTTAAACAAATATGGTAGTTTTGTTCAAAAGTTCCTTTGTTTACAAGCTACCCACATGCACATATTTTGTTATACATTCTCTTCTTCTTTAAGGTTTACTAATTGTAATTTCTTCCTCAATTAGTAGTAGTTTACTTTTTTTTTCTTTTCTGTTTTTTTATGGGTTAAGTGGTAGAGCAAGTAAACGGTTAGGTTTACCTAGCGGTTAAATTGAACTTCGCCCTTTGCTCTTGTTTAATTATATCGTTAATTTTGTAATTATTTTTTTGGGGCAATAAAGACGATAATAATAATTTTCTTAACAATTTCAAAGCTATTATAGAATGTAAAACAAACTGATACTGGCATATGGAGAAGAAATTAGAAAATAAATTTAGTTCTTTTTTTTACCGGATTTAAGCGACTTGTAATTATTTAAATAAAACAGTGAAAATATTTTGGATTGTTAAGAACACGGCAAACAATTATAACGAAAATTTACTGACACAGTTTTTAATAAGACACGGGTACTACCGCTCTTGTCTAAAGAAGATCGGGAAATCACTGATACCCGCTGTGTCTATTGCCATATTGGAAAGAAGACATAATGCACACCTTCTTTGAGTGCTCACAATGGGAGTACCTCAGGCATGAAGTAGTAGCCCAGATTGAAGCACTGAACCAATAGACCATTATTGGTAAGATGCTGAGGGGTGGCGAGAACTGGAGCGCTGTGTATTTTATGTTACACGAATCCTTAAACACTTATTATTAAGGGAAGAGAATGGGAAATATTGACTATAGAAAATTAAGGAATAAAAGATCCAAACTTTTTAAAAATATAAACTTGGAGTTTTCCCTAAAATTATTATTATTAAGGGAAGAAAATGGGAAGAGGAAAGGATAATGTAAAGAACGAGGGAGGCTTTTAAAAGTTAAAAATGAACTGTTCCGAAATAATATCTAACGGAAGTTCCGGGGCAGTTTCTAAAGAAGAGCAGAGGAAGGGTGATGTCACTGTCAGTCTATAAAAGATTCACTTGACTCTATAACGCCAAAACATCCTGAACATCCAAGAGACCTGCTGATAAAAAACCCATAGACATTAAGTAATAATCATATTATAAAATGAATACTGCCAAAAGGCACCCTTATGGTAGGTATTTATGCAAGCCAATACGATTTATATTAATTATTATTATCGTAGTTTTTACTTTTGGGATTTTGTTACCAAAGATTTCTTTATTTTGTTTTGCGTCCATTTCGGCCGCTCGTCCGATGAATGTAAATATGTTCTCTCGAAATCTCCAGGGTATTTGATAAGAAGTCTAACTATTACACAACAGTTTAAATAAAAAAAACCAATTCCAAAATCCAACCTCTTCTCAATTACATTATGGAGTATTTAATTGAATTTATTTTATTAACCTATGGAGGGAAATAAATCCAGGATAATCCATTTGGGCTAATAACATCTAGGCTTTAATATTGTTATCTCTTTATTACTTCCATACTAGAAGAAAAGGTGTATGTAAAAAATTCGATTTTAAATAGTATTTCATATTGACTATAGAAAATTAAGGAATATTTTGTCAAGAAAAATCCAAAACTTTTTAAAAATATAAACCTAGAGTTTTTCCTACAACTAATATTATTAAGGCCCCTTTAAAACAAATAAGAGTATACTATTATTATTTTCTTAGCTAACCTGAACTTACGTAAAATTGATAGTTTTTCTGCCCCGTATTCAGCTCCGTAGTTGATCTATAGTGATATCGTAATTTTGTTCTGTGGGAGCAACAGGTGAAAAATGATAGACATTGATGAAATGGTAATGTTTTACTTCAGACGCTGGTTTTGTGTCCATATCCATATGATTTCAAATATATTTATAAATGCTGGTGTGTTGCAGTGATTGTGAATGTCTTTAAATATAGTTTTAACTATTTACGTTTGAGTATTTTTTAAACACTTTAAACCTTTTACATTTTTCCGTCGATGGTAAAGATCAGCGAATCATAAACAACTTTATTGGAAACAAAAGGAAGTGGTTCTGTCTTCATCAATGTAACATTTAACAGGGTTTCAGACAGGGATGCATTCAATCCCCGCTATTATTTAACATCTATTCAAATAAAATGTTCAAACAGACTTTACAAAATAAACACCTTGGAGTAAAGATCAATGGTGAACTAATTAATACTATTCGATATGCCGACGACACGATTATTTTGTGCGATAGTATCCAGGGTCTTTAAGAAATAAGGTCTCTAAGACAAAATTCATGGTATTTAGCCGATGCTTCCCTTCACATAGACCAACAAGACATAGAGTTATCTAATTCAAATATCTGGGATGCTACATCACAGAACAACTAGACCCAAATAAAGAGATAAAATGCAGAACTAAAACAGCTCGAAATACTTTTTTAAGAAATTGATTGTAGTAACCTTAACTTTGTAGAAGTTCATCTCACTAAGATCATTAAAAATAGAACTTTCTATACAGAACTTCCACTATTTATTTAAAAAATGGCTTTTTTAACTCAATGACAGCTGTTTTGCTAATAACTAGCATCGTCAGATTGACCAAGTCAAATTTGTATACATAATATATATTAATATGTATTAAAATTTGGCTTGGTTAGTGTTTCTTGATAAAGATATGATCTTTTAAAGTCAATTGGTAACAATAAGTCGAATTTAAGAAAACGTGACTTGGTCACTTTTCGCAGTATACCCACGATATTGACTTCCATATTTGGTCTTAATACTACTTAATCAACATCACGTACCGACCTATAAACAAAATTTAACTTCAATATGTCAATCTGACGATGTTAGTTTTTAACTAAACATCTGTCATTGAATTTAAAAAAGCAATTTTTTAAATAAATAGTGAAAGTTTTGTTTCAAAAAATCAATTTTTAATGTTCTTAGAAAAAATTACAATTCAGTTGTGTCATAAAAATTACATTAATTGGTTCAGATATCTGTTATACTTGAATTTCCCAAAATTTTCATATCATGACTTCTACAAATTTAAAAAGCAAAACCTACCGTTATACAAAAACATATAATTAAGTATAGCTCAGTATTTAGTTAAATATTATTTTTAGTAATAAAGGAGTTATTTCATATAATATAACTAATTTCAAATAAACTTATTTCCTGGTAATTAGATAAACTGTTATTTTGCTCGTCAAAATCCTACAGCTGCAAACCATATGATCCACATACTTAATGTATTTAGTGCTTTCTAAAATAATTTAGTGGTAGCAATCTATTATTTATAAATGGTACCTGCAATTATTTATGATTGGCATTGGATAATCAAATTATAACTTTCACTATTAATATATGTAACCATCTTCACGAAATACATTAATTTTTAAATATGAATCTACAAATTTGTATAAGTCAATCACAAATTAAATGGCATATGAATTCGTTACGCCGAAATGGAAGTCTAGATATTTTTAAAATTAAAATTTATTATTTGGCTTACATTCACGGTTTTTAGATCTGTCAAAACTGTCTTAAATTTTAAATGTTTACTAAACTTAATATCTTAATAATATAAATATAATTTTAACTGTTTAATGTATTAATATGAAATTAATAGTTATACTTATATTTGGGTTCTGCACACTGACATTGAACGTCTAACCAAATATTTTTGTTCATAACATCTGTAAAATTTCGAGTAAAAATAACATCCTAGCAATTAAAATTTAAATTATAAAATTATTTTTTCTTCAAGCGGCCAAAAAATGCAGCTTTATATACATGTGTAAACTAAGTAGAGGCACGTAGTTATTCATTAGTGGGAGACAAAGTATTTTTTTCACTACTAGCCTCTGAATCTAAATTTATTGACTTTTGTTGAGGTATTAACCAAGGTAGAAAAGTACAGGGACTACTTAATTAGAACTAAATCGCAAGTCATTTAACAGAACGTGAAGTTAACTGATGCAAAGACAAAATGAAAAAATATTTTTCCTACTCATTTAATAGTCAATCTACTTATTCAAAAATCAATTGACTTAACCATGCTTTTTCAAAGCGATGTTTACAATATAAGTAATACTTTATTATTATTATCAAATCAAAACAGTTGAAACAAATCTTCCATTTTTCATATGTGACTCTTCTCAAGTGAAGAAAGGAGAACACAGTCAATGTCCCAAACTTTTATTATAAAGGTGTAAGTATAGAGCTACTAGTTTCGGCCCACAATAAAGTCAATCATCAGTATTCCCGACAAGTAAGTTTCGTTGTTTATTACATAAAATATGGTTACTGATTGACTGCATTAATGACATTAGAAAATAAGGTAAACTATGTTTGCAAGCTATTTGTGATATGCTGATGTTGGCTAAATTTTATATGACAGTCCAGGAAGCGGGTGATAAAATTAACGTTATACCTTCTATTGTATAATATATTTTATAAAGATGTTTATAATGGAAAATAGTTTAGAACTGATGTCATTATTATACTTGAAGCTGATGAAATAAAATTATTTATATTATATCTAGGTCAATAAACATGTAATAATTGTAAATCTACAAATTGTTCTTAGACATACTTATAATAAAATAAGCTTGATTTACATATTTGTAATAAAAATTAACCTTGAAATAATTTTTGTTGTGTAATTTATCCAATATTATATGTTTGTATATAAACAACTTACTTAAACATACAAGAGTGTTTTAAAAATTAATTATGTAATTTGATAAAAGAAGACAGACATAAAATATTTGTATTGAAGTTTTTCTAGAAACTTTTAAGGATTAGTCAATGTTAGTATGGCTAGTTGTATGTAAATAAGACAGAAATCTGTATAATGTCCTAGGAAATTGTTAGCATCCCAGAACATCCAAGAATTTTCTGGAATCTTAGAAAGTATATAAAGACCTTTTGTTAGAGGCCAAAATCAAGTACATAGTTACGAACATTTTCGGATTGTATATAAAATATTAAGTGTTCTAATTCACTAGCAATAATTAAACACTGCACTGTATCCTCAAATCGGTTGGAAAGAACAATTATTGTATCACCTTATGATAACGAACATTTATTAACAACGACGTTGTCTGTCAAAAGTCAGGATTCACTAAAATTATGGATTAACTACATTGTGGCTCGGTACGAAGAACATCCATTCTACAAGTTAAGGTCAGATAAGTTTTTTAAACTTTTTTATTTCTTGTATTAGTTAGTTTAAGTCAAATAAATAAAAACCAAGGAATTCATTTCATTTTCAATAATTAATAAATTTCGAAAACAACCTATTATACACCATTGTATAAGTAACAATTTATTTGACATGATTTCTAGATCAAATAAGTTCTTCCCTGTTTCATAAAAGGCCTTTTCATATTTTTCCTATTATTTTCTTATTTTTTCCTAACTAGTCATTTAAAAATCAGATAAACAAATTACTGTTTTAAATTTGTCTATCAGATATCTATTAATAAAAATTAGTTAAACTCTTAAAAATTATTAAAATCATATTTTCAGTACAATAGCTACAATGGCTACTGATAGGGTTAATGTACTAAAAAAATTTTTTTAAAAAATTAACTTTAGGTAAAACAAGCAGTACAAAAGGTAATAACACTCACAGTACTCATAAAACTCGCAAGAATTATTTTAATTAACCCAATAGACTTTATCACAATAATTGCTTTATATACATGTTAATAACATGAAATAACCCATGTTAAACATCGTTTCACCATTTGTTAACAACAGTTATAACAACCTAAAGTAAACAATGTTTGTAAAATCGTTTGGTAAAGTTGCATTCTTAAGAACGAGATTAAAAAATACATAAAATAATATTTATTGCCT
The DNA here is from genome assembly GCA_035357415.1 of Ophraella communa. Lineage (NCBI taxonomy): Eukaryota > Metazoa > Arthropoda > Insecta > Coleoptera > Chrysomelidae > Ophraella > Ophraella communa. The sequence continues at coordinate 14,425,822 of CM068983.1, read as the reverse complement.
AGAAATTTATATTTATTGTGCGTACAAATATGGTAAAGGTTGGTGGTTTTATTTTAGGATCATTTATTATGAAAAACTACTTTTCTTTTCATGATGTACAGGAAAAAGTTTTCTCGTACATTATCAGTTATGAGCTTTTAGAAAAATTGTAGAGAGTCAATTAAAACTGTGATGGTTTTAAAAAATTTAAAATTTGATTACTTTTATTACTTACTTCCATTAGAGACAATTTCTTATAGAATTATTTTTTTATTGTAAAAGTGAAACAGTACACTATAAACATATTTAGTTGATAATTAACAATAAAATGTACTAATATTAAATGTATAAAATTCTACTTTTTTGTCTACTATACGTACTGGTATCTACAAAAAATTCATATATAATCTGTAAATCCCAGATAAATTTCTGAAACTAAATAAATTTGTAGCAAAAGTCATTTGTCGAAAAAACCTTAACAACATTCTAGTGATGTCATTTTGTTCTAGATAGACAAAAACATTTAAAACAATTCAAAAACATTTGTTCAGAAATTTTCTGTTGAGTATTTTTGTTTATAAATTTTCTATTTTTATTTTATGATAAAAATTATTAGAAACAAAGTTAAAGATGATTTAATTTGCTACAAATTAATATTTATGAACTTCTTTAAGTTGCTTTAACCCTTTTTGCTTATAATAAAATCACTGTACGATCATTATTTGATTTTATCCATTTTAAAACATACACTGACACGTTCATACCAAATTGCTTGTAAACAAAGAATGAATTGACATATTGATGTTAAACTTCAGATACTTTGTTAAAAATTGAATTAAAAAAGCTTTGCGGATATTTGTATGCGAAAAACCTAACTTAATTTATCGTACACTATTTTTTGTTTGTTATTGGTCCATCACTCAAAAAAAATAGCTGAAAGCAAATTTTTACCGAAAGCCATTGCAGTTATTTCAAATAACGACAAAACTCTTTTCTTTTTAGTTCAATAGAAATGCGTAGTTATTTCGTCTTCAGCCTGACAGAATCTACACCCTCTGTAGTATTCACAATTCGTTGATCTTACCTTCTTATATTTATTTATTTTTAAAATACTCTCCTAAGAATACCTTCTGTTTTAAACCATCTAGCTCGTACCAGCAAGAAAATCTTAATTAATGTTCTCATTTGGTTACTCTTTATGTTATTCCCAGGAATGGTTTTGGAACTATAGCAAATTTCTTTTTAATGCCAGTATGTCCATGTCCAGGTATCAAAATATAAAAAAATAATACTTTTTTGTTTTCCCCCAAATGTATTAGAGCATCATGAAATTTCACATTAACTTAAAGTCCATCTGATTTGATTCCGGGACTTAAACAGTGCCTGGCTATCGTTTATAATTATAATTTTTTTGTTCTTGATATATAAACATCTATATCTATGGCAAATCTTTTACCTCAGCGCGAATTTGCCTTCCATTTGCGCCTTCCTGGTAGTAAATGATTTTTGGCAATAGTGCTTCTCCACTACAGGATTATTTTTTATTTTTCCAGCGGAAGAGATCGACACTGTTCCAGTTATGATTAAATATGCCTGCCGTTAAATCTTATTTAGCTTCTTTCTGTTAGTTTTCTCCTAACTTTAACTCATCAAATGGCAGCATGTACTCATAGGATTAACTTCGTGATCAACATTGTATGACCTATACATTTGTTTTATTCTACAGCGTTGAATTCGGGGTAACTTTGATTAGAACTGTTAAAAGAAACTTTTTATTCAACCCTTCTATATATTTTTATCTTCTAACTCATTAAACAATAAACAACAATTGTCTCACTACCTGGTCACTGTCACCTTTCACTTTATTTCATAATCAGCAATTCTTCTAGTTCTATTAATTCTTTAAACTTCTTTTCTTAACTTTTTAGCATTATATGTTGCTGACTGTTTCATGAGAATTTGATAAATTACGCAGCTTAGGCTACGTTTTTACATGAAATCTAACTATGTGAAAACTTACTTGGTCAAAAAGAACAAAATTAGCTTCTACTTAAATCTTGAAGAACATAAATAAACTGTTAGTATTATATTATTAAAATATATGGCTAAATTTAAAAGTGTCAATCAAAAGGCCTTTTATGCATGGCGGCAGCATAAGTGTTTTGTTTATAAGAAAGATGTATTTTTGGGAGTGATACAATTTTTATTCATGCATGTGATAAGGAGGTGAACACGTGCCTCCTCTAAAACGGTCCATACACGATGCAATTTGTTGTACAAACGGTTGTACAACAGATCGCATTGAAAATCGTATAGACAGATCGTAAAGAATTTTGCCCACAGACGTTAAAACATTTCAAGCGATTTGTTGTACAACAAGTTAGTATATTCCAAGTTCTTGAATATGTCAGTTGATAAAAAAAAGGAATAGCTGGTGCAATTGTTGCATTATTTTCTGATGAAAATAACAAAAAAATTAATAAAAAGAAGAAAGAAGTTTGGTGCAAAAATTGGTTACTGCAAAGATATAAAAATTCGCAAATTAATTTATTAAATGAGCTACGGGTAATTATTTACAAGAGCTACTTAGTTCCAACTTTAAAACATAATTTTGAAGAAAATATGCTTGAGCGCACTAAATGAATACTCAATTCATGATTTGTACATCATAATTAAACTATGTTTGTAAAAATTTCGGAAATTAGCCAGAAGTAGCTCTTGTAAATAATTACCAAAATTTCATAGCTTGTATTTCGTTTATGTTTGTTGGAATAATCATTGGATTTTACATCCCATAAACAGTTTTGATTTTTGTATATTTCGATAAAGTTTTTTAAAAATTCTTAATCATTATCCATTTTTCTCTTGAAGTACAAATACTTTTGAATTAAAATTGTACGACAAATCGGCGAATACCCACACACGCTCAAATCCGTCGCATATCCAACTGAGTTGTACAACAGATTTTTAAGCAAGCTGAACTACCAAACGATTCGACCGCGCCTTACGATTTGTCGAACGACTACCCCACACACGTTCCAATTTTCTTTCAAACGGTTTGACAGACATATATCGTACGATTTGTTGTACAACAAATTGCATCGTGTATGGGCCCTTTAATTCTCATACAATATTCGAGCCGTTCCATATCCCCTTATCTTTTAAAAATAAAGCAGTATAATTAAATTTTTTTCAAAATAACTTAATAATATTTTAAAATAATTAAATCATCAATGTCTCATATGTTACTATTAAGGATAATTAGAGAAAACCCAAAGTCAATTTCTCAAAAAAAGTTTGTTGACATTGCCATGTGTTTAAATTATCATGTAGCCTAGCTACCAGAAATTACCTATTGAGGATCAAAAAATACACTAATCCATATATTTACAAAATTTTAAAGGAAAATTAAAGAAGGTGAGATCATAAAAGTATGTACATAATTCGCACAATTAGTGGTCATAATTTAACTTAAATTAGATCTAATCACTGACAGTTGCGAAACCACTAAAGTGACAGTGGCTGGGAAATCGCCAGGGCCAAATCAGCATTTTTCCGGTGTGGCTTAGATATAAATCAAAAATCATGACAGGTCTTCAAAATTAACGTTGAATAAATAATCAAGGTTATAAATTAATTTAAACTTGGTGAACATCGGGATTTGATTCTTTTTAACAACAAATCCTTTATATAAAAGCTCTTCTAAATGCATGGTTAAACGTCTAGGCGCCAGTTCCGTCGATTATTCCAGTCCTTTTCAGATAAACCTCCTTGGCTCATAGACTTTTTAGGTCTTCTTTTTTTCTCTTTTTTGTTATTATCGATCTTTAATCCTCTTTGGAAAGACTTTCCTCATTCATTCTTTAAACATGTCCACTCCATATTAGTTGACACCCATTCTCTTTCTTATTGTTTCATTTTGAATCCTTTCCAACTATGAATTCATATTACGTCTGTTTGCTCAACCTTATAGTACCCATTAACCACGGCTGTCAGATACTTCTATGATTAATCTTTAATATTACATTGTTTTGCTACAAACTATAGATTTTAAATTACATCGCTTAAACCACTTAATATGTTTAATTCATTCCTATACATACAAAAAATAAACAAAAAGCCTTGTCCTCTACAAGATTCGACCGCGGAGACCCGCTGTTGTAAGCTACGAGCATCTACAAGTCATATCACCTTCTTTATATGTGCTTGCTCGGAAGTTTTGTTAAAACGAAGAGTTTTTTATTATTATTAGTAAAATATATTTTTGTTTTAATTATAGCACTTTTTTATACCTACTGTGCATAAATGAACAATATCGTATTGTATCAAATATATCAAAATAATAGTGTTTCTAAAAATATGTATGTAGTGTAAGTTTTAAAATAATACTTTAACACAAATATTTCGTAGTAGTGGATATAGTATTCTACTTGTGTATACCTAATGGCTACTATTCACTTGGTGATTTAAGCCAGCCTGTCATTGAGTAATATACTGTTATGAATTCATTTTTATAATAAAAATTTTCAATATATAGAAAAGTGATAGCTGCAAATGTTGAACATAACGTATTATTCTTTTCCGTAGTTTTCTAAGAGTTTTTGCGGATTTTACGAGCGGTATATGGAATCGTTCTTTATAACCCCAAATGTAGGCATCAGGTGGTATTAAATCTGGTGATGATGATGTGGATACTCGAAATCTGTTAAACGAGAAATTGTTCTGTTACGAAAAATGTTCACGAAGCACAAGCCATTCGGCTGCATGGCTTGTGGCGCCATCCACAAGCCATACACAAGGACCAATTAACCCACGATCAGACACTGCAACCAAAATAGTTACTTAAGCACTATGTAGAGGCTTTCTTCGCAATAGTGTCTTGAAACTTCAAACCCAAGAAATCGATTTTTTTGTCGATTGATGTAACCGTTGAGCTAAATGTGATTTTAGCAGAAAAGCATATGTTTCTTAAAAAAATCGGTATCAACATGCACTAAGCTCAACATGAGTCTATAATATATTTATGGATTTAAACATTCTATGTATAGATGTTTCATTTCTTTGCGGAGCTTGGAAGATTTAGTTATCACGCCTTCTTCAGTAGTATTGGTACAAAATGTTCTTTGACGACCTGAAGAGACGACGAAATGTTTCAACAACCACTAGCATTCTAGTTTACCTGAAGGGGAAGCCTTTTTAATATTTTAATATCTTTAAACGTAGACTTTTATTCCGTTTAACTCCGCATGAGTGAAATATGTTTAAAATTTTTTTCTTTGACAAAGATTTTAACCGTGATGTAATGTCAAATTAACAAGTAATGGTAAGTATACCAAATATGATAAATGTAACTTGCATGCGCAATTTCACAGCCTTCTTATTTTCGGTACAATTTATTTTACAAAAAAATATTTCGTAAAAATAATTAGTAACCATACTAAGCTAAATAATTAACTCATTTTTGTCCAAAAATATTATCATTTAGTGTCTCTGATCTGTTCTTTAGTATCCATGTCAGTCAACAGAACCGGTTAACCATAAATTAGTGTTTTATAGGTCCGGTATATTCGTACCAGAGAAAACCTTATACTGCTGCAAAACTCCACAGTGTTAAATAAGCAATCAGGGACAATTTATTGACAAAACCGGTGTTATGTCAAATATAACATTTCAAAAGTAATGACTTAAGTCTGATAGAGAAAGTGCTTTTCAAGTTTGTTAGGTCAATAACTGAGTAAAGTAAAAAATGTCTTATTCTACCACGAACTTAGCCTTTATAATTCACATAAATTATTTTTAAGGATGATTTTTCGATACAATCGGAAACGAAAGTTTGACTGTTTAATTACGTCTTTGAACAAGTATTTTCTTTAAATAAAATTTTATTATTATTTTTAACCTGAGTAAAAAATCGTCAACGATAATGTTTATTTGCAACGTAAACAAACACAACTTGGCCACCAACTCGCCCGAAAACGTAAACATGATGAGTCACCTACAAATGAAAATTTAGAAAAGTCAATAAACGATCAAAAAATTTATGATGAAGAGCCTGGAATATTGGAAGGATGTCGTATAGTGGATTTGAAGTACTTGACAAAACAATTGTGGTGTATTATATGGAAGAAAGCTTTATCTTTGGAGTACGCTGAATTAGAAAGACGCAAAGGACTAGCATCAATTACACATATCAATGTCAATCTACTCGACATAACCTTAAAGGTTAGGTCGATGTTCCTGTTGTAGACATAGACAGATAACTAGATTAGGAGAGATGACAGTTTAGTTTTTGACAAGATATTTTAGAGTTGTCACTTATCTTTGTACTTTTTATAATTAATATATTCTCTGTATTATTAACGAGTTGAATAATTACATACTACGGTAGTTAACAGTTTGGCGACGAGGATCATGGAACCAGAAGTATTACAAAGAATGCTGGAGCAGCAGGTTAAAATTTTGGAAATGCTAGCCGCAAACTCATCTAGACCAGGTGCAAATCGTGATTCGGACACAAATAACACCGAATTACTTATTGAATCGTTGGGAAGGAATATTACAGAGTTCGTACCAGACCCAGATAATATCATAACATTTGAATCTTGGTATAACAGATACGAAGACTTATTTCTCAACGACGCTTCAAGACTGGATGATGCAGCTAAAGTCAGACTCGTTATTAGGAAATTGAATATACAAGCACACGAAAGGTACACAAATTTTATTCTTCCCAAACATCCACGAGATAACAATTTTGAGACTACTATAAACATTTTGAAAAGAATTTTCGGAAAGCCAGAATCTATTTTTAGCATGCGCTATAAATGCTTACAAACACAGAAACATATTACCGACGATTTTTTGACTTACGCAGGTTACGTAAACAAACATTGTGAAGCTTTTGATTTGAAAAGGCTGAGCGAGAATCAGTTTAAATGCCTCATATTTGTAATAGGTCTAAAATCATCATGTTATTATATATTACTACAAGATTACTGTCCAAAATTAACGAAGAAAAAGACGATTTATCTTTACAAACACTAGTGGATGAATGCCAAAGAATACTCAGTCTTAAAAGTGATACAGCCCTTGTTGAAAACAAAAACAATACAACGGTTCACAAGATTTCAGAGCATACGGATCAAGAGAAGCCAAGAACACCTTGTTGGCAATGCGGAGGCATGCATTTCAAGAAATTTTGCCAATATTCGCAGCACACATGCAAGGTATGTTCCAAAATTGGACACAAAGAAGGATATTGCTCATGTTTTGAAAAGAAATCAATCAAAACCAGAGAATCTACAGACAATGGAAGTACGACGCGCTTTCAGAACGATAAGAAAAAAAAGTTTCAAAAGAAGCAGTTAAAGACAATTTCCGTTAACCAAATCAATACTCCTCGTAAGTACATTACAATATTTGTGAATGGTCAACAAGTATCTTTGCAATTTGATACTGCCTCAGACATTACCATTATAGATACCGAAATATGGAAACAAATTGGAGAACCGATTATTTCAAATACGACAAATGTTGCATTTAACGCTTGTGGAAAAACAGTAGATCTCATGGGTGAAATTGAATGCCAAGTCCGGATGGATAGAGATTCAATCATTCAAACTGCAAATTGTTACGTCACTTCAATCAAAAATTTAAATATACTTGGTTTGGATTGGATATATCAATTTAAGTTAGACGAAGTGCCCATTAACAAACTTTGTTCAAAAATTGAAACTTTTATTACAATCGAAAAACTTAAGAGTAATTTTAATGAAGTTTTTAAAGAAGGACTGGGTCATTGCACCAAACATAAGGTTAAACTCTACCTTAAACCAGGTTCTAAACCAGTGTTTCGTTCAAAGCGTCCTGTAGCATTCAACCTCAGACAAGCAGTTGAGGAGGAGTTATGCCGATTAGAAGAACAAGGAGCAATTACACCTACCGATTTTTTTGATTGGGCTGCACCAATTGTTGTAGTTAAGAAGCCTACGGGAAAACTACGAATATGCGCTGACTACTCCACTGGTCTGAACGAATCTCTAGAATCCCACTGTTATCCGTTACCTGTTCCTGAAGATATATTTTCTAAAATATCACATGGCATAATCTTCAGTAACTTAGATTTATCTGATGCCTACCTTCAAGTGGAAGTGGACGATGAATCCAAGAAACTTTTAACTATCACTACTCACAAGGGGTTGTATAATTTTAATCGCCTGTCATTTGGAGTCAAAACGGCACCTGGAGCATTCCAACAACTCATGGATACGATGCTCGCTGGCTTAGATATGGTTGTTGCATATCTTGACGACATTATCATATCAGGAAGAACAGTGGAAGAACACAATGCAAATCTTTATTCTGTACTTGAGCGAATTCAAAATTATGGTCTTAGACTTAAAGCCAACAAATGCAAAATTTCTATGCAACAAATCAAATATTTAGGTAACATTTTAAGCAAAGAAGGAATAAAACCAGATAATTCGCGCATTGAAGTAATTCAGAAAATGCGACCACCTTCTGATATTACAACTCTCAGATCATTCCTAGGAGCAGTCAATTATTATGGAAAATTTGTCAAAAATCTTAAGAATTTACGATATCCGTTAGATAATTTGTTGAAGAAGAACACCAATTTTAGTTGGACGACTGAATGCCAAAAATCCTTTGACAACATTAAGAAAACTCTGTCTTCAGACTTACTATTGACGCACTACAAACCAGAATTACCAATAATTGTAGCTGCCGACTCAAGTTCCTATGGTCTTGGTGCATGTATTCTTCATAAATTTCCTGATGGCTCTGAAAAAGCTATTTACCATGCCTCTCGTTCACTTACTTCTGCAGAACAAGCATACAGTCAAATTGAGAAGGAGGCGTTAGCGTTAGTATTTGCTGTTACTAAATTCCATAAATTTATTTTTGGTCGAAAGTTCACATTACAAACCGATCATAAACCACTCTTAGCTATTTTTGGATCAAGAAAAGGTTTACCTGTGTACACAGCCAATCGTATTCAAAGATGGGGTTTAATTCTTTTAGCCTACGATTTTGAGATTCAGTACACATCAACCACAGCTTTTGGTCACGCAGATTTCTTATCAAGATTAATGGACCAGAAATCTAAACCGGATGAAGAGTTTGTTATAGCAGCAGTACACTTAGAAACCAGCGTAAAACAAATTTTAAACGATGCTTTGGAACATTTACCAGTCACAGCCAAAATGGTAGCATCGGAATCTTCAAAAGATGTCACCTTAAAACAAGTTTTACACTACGTCTCAAATAACTGGCCTAAAGTGGTAACAGATTTACAACTTCAACAATTCTTAAATCGAAAGGATTCACTTTCTATTGTTGAAGGCTGCATATTTTTTGGTCATCGCATAGTCATTCCAAAAAAATACCAGGCTAGAATTCTCAAACAGTTACACAAAGGACATCCGGGTAAAGAAAGAATGAAGGCTCTTGGAAGAAATTACGTATACTGGCCTAGAATAGATAAAGAAATCGAAGAATATGTAAATAAATGCGTAAATTGTTTAGAAGCTTCGAAATTTCCAACCAAAATGGAGCTTGCATCCTGGCCTATTCCGGAAATGCCTTGGGAAAGAGTCCATATAGATTTCGCAGGACCTGTTGAAGGACAAAACTTTTTAATAGTTGTAGATGCTTTTACTAAATGGCCTGAAGTTATTAAAATGAATTCTATTACATCGTATTCTACAATTAAAGAATTGAATTCTTTATTTGCAACTTTTGGCATACCAAAAACTGTAGTTTCTGATAATGGAACACAATTCACCAGCAGTACATTCAGTGACTTTTGCCAGAACAATGGAATCGAACATATACGATCTCCTCCTTACCATCCACAATCTAATGGCCAAGCCGAACGTTTTGTTGACTCATTTAAAAGAGCAATGAAGAAAATGCGAGAACAGACTACAGAAGATATTATTACCACATTTTTACAAACATATCGGACTACCCCAAACAGAAACGTTCCTGGAGGAAATTCTCCATTCGAAACGATGTTTGGTAGAAAACCAAGAATTTTATTAAACCTACTACTTCCATCCGACAATCACAGAGGAATTAAATCAAATACGAAAATGGAAGAACAATTTAACAAAAAACACGGTGCAAAAATTCGACGTTTTCAACCAGGACAAGCGGTCTATGTAAAAATGAGCCACTCAAAAGATTGGACAGAAGGAAAGATTATTGAAAACATTGGTAAAGTAATGTACAACGTATTACTTAGTCAACCTCACAAGTTAATTAGAGTTCATACCAATCAGTTAAAATCAAGATACAACGACAGTAATGAAGAGGAAAACAGACTTGAAGCCAATTTACCACTTGAAATACTACTAGATACGTTCAGTCTCAATCACTCCTCCAAAAGTAATGTTCATGTACCAGATGAAGATGACATTGGTTCACGTCCAGATCTACCTGATGAAACTCAGTCTCTTCAAGGTGGAAGTCAACCAATTCCCAGTAGGCCTATACGTAGTAGAAAAATGCCTCAACGACTTGCAGATTACGACCTTACCTAAGAAAATAAAAATATTCTACTTAAAAGGGGAAGATGTTGTAGACATAGACAGATAACTAGATTAGGAGAGATGACAGTTTAGTTTTTGACAAGATATTTTAGAGTTGTCACTTATCTTTGTACTTTTTATAATTAATATATTCTCTGTATTATTAACGAGTTGAATAATTACATACTACGGTAGTTAACAGTTCCATACAATTATAACGTTTTTTTTGTAAGTAAAAAGATTGAGCGATGGAATTACTCAACAATAGCAGGGAATCGAAGAAAAACAGGCATTACCTCATATAAAGTTAAAAGAAGAAGAAGATAATGTTAATATTATTTTTCCACTTGCGTCGGACTGATGGCATGTTTTCAATTTAATTACGTATTAATTTGTTGCAACTAAAAACTTTTATTACTTTTTAACTGGCTTGTAAAATAATCCATATTTTTTGAGGAGCTTCCGTAAGCTAGTCAAAACCGACAAAACATTCTTTGAGGGCCGGTTTATTCACCATTCAGTAAAGTGTTCCGTAGCGTTACTAAAAGGATTTTCGCCCGTAAGTGTTTATTCATCTTCTATAGTAGCGCCAACTTTTCAGTAAGTAAAAGCTACTGAAGACTTTAACTTACAAATCGATTGGACCTGTCACTAAGGAAGTACAGAGGAGATTCTAACCTAAAATTTTTTTTGCGCGTGTGTTCTTACTTAATATTTTTAAATTGGATGTTATTGACGACATAAATCTTGTTCTTGACCATACTAACGATAACCGTTCTAATAGTCAAAACAGATTTCACCAATGGGACAATTTAAACTGTTGGGTTAATCTTGAATTTTTTTATAGATTTTGTTTAACAAAAAATTCGGTTGTACAAACTTTCATAGAAGAAAGGCTGTTATACCAATCTGAAAGGTATTTTATTGTAAACTATGTGAGAAAACTATTGCGGTAAAAATGAAAGTTTTTAGAAACAATCCGATTCCGCCACTGCAACTGTTAACCCTCAGATTTAACTAAAAAATTCTAATAATCTTTTAAAATCTCGAAAAAACCAAACAAGGTACACAGCTGATGCAGGGTAAAATGTCATCTGTCAAAAAAACTATAGAACTCATTAGTGGAGTCACAAAAACCACAGAAAATACACTGTTGCTTTATCTCCCATAGTGCTGAGTAGTCAGTAAATGAACGAATAAAATACACTGAATACATGTGACCTTTAAGTTTAGTGAACAATAACTAAGGGATACTGTACTGGACAGATGAATAAACCGGCTCTTAAACGGAAACGGATAAACCGCTCGATTTACTTTGATATCATTTGAAAGTAAACAAAAATAATATTAGTTTATCAATAAAGTCGTACGTTTAAAGGTTTGCTCAACTTTCACAGCGAAGAAATGTCATTAAATTACATTAACCTTCATCACAGATCAATCAGATAAATTCCATTTCGGAAGAAATAACAGATATTAGTGGTTAGATATTATAACATTATTATGTATTATTTCAAAGTGTCCCCACTTCATCGTACCGTAACTTTTTATCAGTCATTTAGATCTAAATAACGTGTATAATATGTAATTAACATTACCTTAAAAATATTCCGGTCTTTGTTAATTGAGATGTAACCTCCAACCAACGGAAGAAATAAAACTTAACCAAACACTTTCGTTTATAAGCACCAAAACAATCGTCACTTAAATCACCACCGCGAAAAAGGAAGGTGCCAGCAGATGAACTATAATCTTTTATTAAATATTCTTCACCAGACTTTATTGTTTCCTGTGGTATAAAACGTTGTTAACGTATTATGCAACCTTCTAACATAACAGCGGCAAGTGAAAGTAGAGTCGATCTAGCCACCTTGATTGCTGTATAGAATTGCATAAATCTACGTAAGATCCTGCAGGCGGGTAAAAAGTAGCGAACTCGCGAAACGCACAGTCAACTACCTCAATAAGATTCACTTTTCAACTAAGCCAAATCACGTCTTGCGATGTCTTGGATTGTCGTGGTCAAGTCGGTGCTCTGTGGGGGGATTTGGGGGGTTGGAGAGGATTAAAACGATTTAAAAATGACTAATTAGTTTAATTTAATGTTTTAATCTACCGAAAAAATTGATAAAAGCGTCTTACAAAAAAAATTTGGGAATCTGGAGTAAAAATTAAAATATTGTGTCTATTTGTTTAATTTTAATTTTTAAGCACCACTGCACAGTTATTTTAACAATTATTGGATATGGTAATTTAAGATATGTTAACGACAATTGATAAAAATGGATGCAAAATATTTTTTAATTATAAACATGTTATATTTTTTGCATACATTAGTTTTTAATTGTTGTATGATTAAATGACAAAATAATTTGGATTCCCAACATTAGTAAAATAAAGTGTATAAACGTGTCACGCTTTATTACAGCTAATATAGGAGGAGAGTCCTCAAGGAGGAGAATTATTGCCTCTGTTGTATTCCTTGGTCGTCGACGACCTTCCATTAAAGCTGCAAAACTCTGGTTTTACGATTCAAGGGTATTCAGATGACCTGGTCGCAACTATTAGTTATCTCAAACTTAATGCAAGTTGCCTTAAACATAGAGAATTGGTGTCAGAAGGAGGGTCTTAAGGTCAATCCAGGCAAAACGATTTTAATTCTGTTCACCAGCACACGCAGATACTCTCTCACCGCTTCAACCATGAACATTATCGAACTAAAATTTTCCAAGGAGGTAAAATTTTTAGGAGTGATCTTGGATCAAAAACTAACTTAGAACAATCATTTGGAAAAAATCTAAATGGCAAGCTGGACTTGCCGCAGGACATTTGGGAAGACTTGGGGCTTGAAACCAAAAATGATATTCTGGTTGTACCAAACGATTATCAAGCCCGTGGTCACTTATTCTTCATTAGTGTGGAAGCCAAAAATTAAGCAATCAATGGCATGTGTTAAGTTGCAGAAACTGCAACGGCAGGCTTGTCTCGGAATTACAGGGGCAATGACAACATGCCCCACAGCAGCCTTAGAGGTGTTGCTGGGTCTACCTCCGCTGCAATATTGCATTATGAGGGAAGTTGTAGCTGGTGCCTTACGACTGCAACAGACAAAAAACTTAACACCTGGTGATTTGGTTGGTCATCTAAGAATCTTAAAAAAAATTCCACTGGCTTCCTTCAACCAACCATTAGACACCATGTCAGTTAAGTTTGACTTTGAAGTGGTTATGGGAAGTCGAACCACAGCTGGAAGAGGGCTCACTCTGTTAGTGCCAAGGAGTTTCTCCGTAGAGGCACTCGCCTTCTGTATTCTTCTGTATTCTTACAGACAGTCAGGCAGCTATAAAGACTCTGAGTTATTTTACTTATCAGTCAAAGCTAGTCTGGGAATGTAAACAATCCCTTAAGAAACTGTCAAGGAACAATAAGGTCACCCTGATGTGGGGGCCAGGTCATAGAGGGAAAGTAGGTAATGAGGAAGCTGATAGACTCGCAAAAGAAGGGGCGAATACCCCTTTCCATGGTCCGGAGTTCTGTGGTCTTACAAAAAGCCACATCAAAAAAGGTACTCTGTTCCTGAGAAGAGGATCGACTACGATCTCACTGGAGGAATACTTCAGGACTGAAGCAAGCTAAAAGGTATGTAGGCACAAAAGATCTTCATAGGTTGAAGTGCAGAGAAGTCTGACTGGCTTTTACGACCTAAGATAATCAAATCTAATCTAATCTAAGTGTATAAACGTGTCACGCTTTATTTGATTTTTACCTTCTCATTTTAAATTTTAAAAATAGTTTTTTTGGTACTTCCCTTTTGTTTAGTAACAACATTATAAAATCAAGTCATCCGTCGATTCTATGTCTGTGGGTCTGTTCGCGATAAACTCAAAAACAACGTAACGGAATTTCATGTAGTTTTCACCATAGGTTCAGTCCCTAAAGAAGAATGCTAAGGTATATAATTTGTTAATGTTTTCTTTAAATTGGTTGGAATATAACTATAAATAATCCATCCAAGTGTCTGCTATTCTCTGATAATTTAAAATCGAATCCAATTTTGGATTGTACTTAAAGCATTCCAAAATAATTTGCGTAGAAATGTGTATTGGTGCGACTTAAATCAATTGGGCATGGATGTAATCAAACTACAATTTAGCTCATGTATAAAATATCCCATAAACCTGAAAGCATGGCAACCAGAATTGTAAACAAATTTTTGACGTTGTCTGTCAATTTGTCACCTGGGTTGTCAAAAGAGTACATATTTATGATCGGTGAAAATGTACACATTCGAAGATATTTTGTGGGTAGAAATTCAATTGAAGAAACCAAACTGTATTCATTGTCGTTGTGAATTACACTCGAGCTTTTTTGTGTCGAAAAAAACTTGACATTTATGATTCGAGTTTAGTTGCCTTCCGGCAAATCAACTCAAAAAGTTGCCAGAAAAATTACTCGTCCTACTGACCCATAATACTTTCAGAGGCAGTATGTTTTATCGAAATGACAAGAAAAATCAATTATTAAATATTCATAAAGAAAAGTGTGAGGACATTAGGAAAAACTTGAATATATCAACAAGTTTCTTAAAATTTTAAATTTTTTAGTTAATATAGATATTGGAATAGCAAAAAAAATAAATTTAAATATTCTAGATTTCACTCACCTAAACCAATTAAATTTAATTTTCTTGTAGAACTTGAAATAAAAATAAATCTAGCAGACCAGCAATTGAAAGTTGTCAATCAACAAATAAATCTTAGAAGTTCTCCGCTATTAAATTGTTTAGTTGAATGAATACATGGAAAACCTTGAAAGTTCACATAAAAAAGTTTTTGTTGTTTTATATGAAACATGGATTTATTCCAAGGAACATAAAATCGATTCCTGACAAGACAATAGTGTTAAAAGTGTGTAAATCAGATGCTTACGACGATAAAGTGTCATATTTGTTCATTTGGGCAAATTTCAAATCTTACTACAATAAGCACATTGAAGGAGATGGACATTCTGATAATACCGTTATAAATATATGGAAGGAGGCATTTGATCAATGTAATGCATAAGTTTGGGAGAGATGGGTAAAACATACTTAAGAAATTATAAAAAAATGGTATAGGGACAAAACTATCGTTGATATTGACATTAAACCCATCATTAAAATAAAATCATTTTTACTGAGTGTTAAAGTTTCTATGTTACGCAGTGTATATTTTTAAAATTATATAGTATTAAATTGATTGTATTAACCTTTACTACCTAAACAACATCAGGTATCTAACCCTTACTTTTTGAAAGTCCATCTTATTAAGAATAATAAAAAACTCTTCCTTTTAACAAAACTTCCACTATTTATTTAAAAAACTGCTTTTTCAAATAAATAGAGAAAGTTTTGTTAAAACAAATAAAATTTAACTTAAATGTCAATCTGAGGATGCTAATCAGCGAAACGGCCGTCATTGAGCTTAAAAAAGCAATTTTTTAAATAAATATTGGAAGTTGTGAAAACGAAGAGTTTTTTATTATTCTTAATTTTATAGTATTAAAATAATATCTTAAATTAGAATAGAAACTATTTAGGATGGAGGAAGCAGTTGTTGTTTTTTGATAAAAACAGTATGTCTGGAGTAATAAAAGATTGCAGGTTCCTTTAAGATGATTTTGAGTAAAAACACCGTGATCCTCAATTTTTTTGTTTGGAGAAACGTATCACTAAATGTGTAAAACACCATGGGACATCGATTCATTATTGAAAATTATTAATAAAAATTTTTTATTAATAAATAAATTTGAATTTAAATTTTGATCGTTTATTTACCATTATCCTCCTAATATGTGTGTAAAACACCTTTAAAATCAAATAATTTTGACTCGGTGTTTCGATTAAAACAGTACCTAATTGGAGCGAAAAATATGGTCTGAAAAATTTTACTGAAAACCACTATATTTTTGAAATTTTGGAAATAGGGTTTATCTTACCCCTAACTTCAAAAGTGATACTGTACCGACCTCCGTTTCTTATTTTTAAGTGGTGAAAACGACCCCTTAATTAAAAAAAATACATTCAGCCCTGGAAATCCAATTAAATAATAATAAATGGTATCGTAAGCATTTTTAACCCCTAAAAAACTTTACAACCCCTGCAAACAACCCCTACATTAAAAAAATTACAAAAAGTTACTTTTGTATAACTTGAAAATGGTTTTAGGTTCTCCATTTTAATCATCATATTTTTTACCCCTGTACAACTCTTAAAAACAATCTCTCAATTAAAAATTTTGTAGAATAATTGTTTTTGGCGAACTAAAAAGTATTTAAATGTTTCAAAAAATATTAAAAGTTATATGGTAATACAATTAAAAGTAATTTAATTATAGAGTAAGAAATCACATTTTTATCAAAAAACTATGAATTTGCAATACTTAAAAAAACCATCAATATCGGAGTTGTTATCATATGTGGCAACCTTTTCTGCAGTTGCAAAAACTCATTTTCAGTAAATCTTGCGGTGGAGGATCCACTGTTTTTATCAGATTTAATAACCTTTCATTACTTATCCATACTTTCAGTATGCTCCCAAATTTTTATTTTATTAAATAGAAAAAAACGGTTTAATCTTTGGACCATATAACGCCTTCAATTTTAAAGCTATCACAATTTAAAACAAATAATTTGAAAGATAATTAAAGTAGCTACGACTTTTTTTTATTATGATATGTAGTGTAAAATCCTCTATTTCAAAACGGTGAAGGGTTAAAGGGTATGAAAGAGATTGAAATTGCATTACCGCGCGCTCTTTATACATTCATATCTCCGTCAATTGTGATCTGACAGAGCAAAAGAAACAAGCAAAATTTTTTTCAAAAAGGACCTACATTTTTTATTTAATTAGTTTTTTGCGTAGATTTCATATTTTAAAATAATATAAAGAAAAGGTGATTGGTTTTTTACGCACTACATTCCAAAGCAGCAAAATTACTGGAATCCAATAAACTATTCATACCTAAGTTAATTCTAGATGAAATACGGTTTATTTTAATTTTGGTGAAAAATGCACTCATAAAACACATCGAGTTGATGAGCCCTTTTTTTTTCATTATAACTCTATTACTTTACGTGCGAAAAACTTTTAACACAGCTCATTTTAAAGATTATTTCAAGCACTATAAAAAAGGTTATCATTGTCATATGCGTCTGTTGTAGGCCAGATGGCATTAAATACATTTATCAAATGCCAGACAAAAAAAACTGCTTTTATCTTTAATATCTCGCTTGCTATTATACTTAGAGCTTTCAATAACACATAGTGTTGTTTATTTTTCTTCTTTTTACAATTTTGTTAATTAAGAAATTATGATTAAAATGCATATTTTTTTAGATATTTGCAAAAAACCTTAAAAAACATAGAGTTTTCGATAGCCAATAACTTGAACATTTTGAGTTTTTAAAAAACTGGAAAAACTTTTGCTTAGAATTGAGTGTTTTATCGATCTCCTAGGTTATTTTGATAACCACTAACGAAATAGGGTGCAACCACCCCCAGGGTTAGAGCGAAGGTCGGGTAAATATCACTTTTGAAATTAAGGGTAAGATAAGCTTAATTCCAAAGTTTTAGTTAAATCGGTTAACAGTAATATTTGTCCAAAGTATAAAGCTTCAATTACTGTACTATATGTCACGCAGTATACAGTATGATGCAAATGTATGGAATAAGTTTATTATTTCAGAAACAGACGACCCCACCCTATGGCGTTGAGGTACGAAATTACCTTAATAATGTTTTCCCAGGAAGGTGGATAGGTAGAAGGGGGCCTATGGAATGGCCACCAAGGTCTCCAGATTTTACTCCGTTAGACTTTTTTTGTGGGGATATTTAAAGAGCAGAGTATGTCAAAATCGACCGAATAATGTAGAAGAGTTGAAGGAGCGAATTCGAACGGAAATTGCACAAATAACACCTGACGTCCTAGAAAACGTTAGGAAAGAATTTACTGCTTGCCTTTCTCATTGTATCATTGCTGAAGGTCGGCAATTTGAATATTTGTTGTAATATAATTGTATTTAAGTAAACATTTATTCTAAGTTAATTGTATTAATAAACCAACAGTTTTGATTACATTGTTGCAAAGGCGATAAGGAGACCTTTCAAATGAACTGTCACGTGACCTCGGTTTGTAATTAAAAAATCGTCGATGACATCATTATGCCATCACTAATGACGTAATGTCCAACAGTTGATGACCATTCAAAAATTGAGAATGACCTGTTTTAAGATTTTTTTAAAGTCGTCTGTTTCTGAAATAATAAATTTATTTCATACATTTGCATCACACTGTATAAAAAAATAAAAAACCTGATTGACTTAACTACTAAGATAAAAACATTGATTTTTTACTGAAAACAGTTTTCTTTTAAGATAAAAACCTTTTTCTTTGAAAACGACATTTAACTACTATATACTGTACCAATAAACATCTTCTGCTATGGTTAGCGTGTTGATAAGCTAGACAGTCACGATTATGATGACGTCGTCGTAGGTCAAGTAGCGATTATATCTTTCCTTTGTTCTTTCGTTCTTCTCCTTTAACGTACATATTACTAAAATATCTACCTATTATGAGTGAAACTTGAACGGGAACAAGTACACAATGAATTAATATCAATTTAAAACAGTGAATAGAACTAACGGAATATTATCATTCGAATTTTTAGAATTAAATTATTTTACCGTGAGAACTAGTTTCTCTAAGCTTATTAACTGTTACTTTTTTCACTACTTATATGTTAAACATTATTTTTAAGTATGCAATCTGCAAGTATTCCATTTAATTAACGTGTAATTTCAGTTAATAGTGATGCATATATTCTCGAGATTACACATATTTTAGTATATAAAACCAGTAATTTTATAATATTTTTAAGTACAGTTGAGGTATGAATCTAGATGAAAAATTAAAATGGAAACTACACATTGAATATATAATTGACAAAATCTATCTGTAAAACCTGGCGAGGAGCTGATATAGAAACATAATTTTTTCAGGTCGTACATCAGATCTATTTTGGATTATTGATCGACACTTTACCAGTCAGCAGGTAATCATACTCAATAACATTGACATTGACATATTTCAATGCACTGTTCTACGTATTTGCATTGGTGCAATGAAGTCTACTCCTCTACTACTAATACTCCACTTTACGTTGAAGCGAGGTTATTTGAGCGAAAAATATTCAATAAATATCGACTATAATAACGACTCATTTATTCTTTAATAAGTTTTCTAAATGTAGATGATTTAACGAATAGTTATGGAACTACAAATTCACGTATGTTATGCAGGGCACTTAATATATGCACAACATAAAATGTATTAATATTATCAACAATTAAATTGATTGTACTAACCCTTACTTTTTGGAAGTCCATCTTAATAAGAATAATAAAAAAACTTTTTGTTTTAACAAATCTTTAACTATTTATTTAAAAAAATTGCTTTTTTAACCTCAATGACGGCCGTTTCGCTGATTAGCATCGTGAGATTTTAAAAAGACAATTTTTTAAATAAATAGTGGTAGTTTTGTTAAGACGAAGAGTTTTTTATTATTCTTAATATCAAAAATTACTAATTAAATGATTTTTCCTCATTTTTTTATGAAACTGTCGTATACTAAGCAACTTTACTTATGATTAAAATTCTCTAGATGATAGAATCTGTGTTTCAGACAGATTTATTTGCAAGAAAAATCAAATGGAACGATGGAAAGCCTATTGAAATACATTTTGTAGACAATCAACAACACAATATACGTTAATAGAACCATTCATTCCAGATTACAGCTTTCAGTGGACAGGCTTGTTATCCTGCTCCTTTTGTAAATATTAAGATATATAACTTTAATTCATGTAAATTATGTAAAAAATGGAGTGCCCACAATTATATAGTTTTTAAACGTTCGAAATACATCAATTTTAGAATCAACTAGAAAACCTAAGAATCCTCCAAATCAAATAATATATCTATTGGCGACTGGTGAGAAAAAAAAATTATGATTTATTGAAATTGATTGTATTAGCCTTTACTTTGTAGAAGTCCATCTTATTAAGAAAATGTTTTAATTTCACTTTTTGATTAGGTCTTAATGTCACTTTTTGGCACTTTATTTTACTTTTTGATTGTTTTAACTTGTATTTCTTAATGTCACTATTTAACACTTTATTTTAACTACTTTAAAAACTGTTTCACTTTGTTCTAATTGACTGTTCACACTGATTGATCTTCTATCCGACTTCCAATAATATACTACCCCTCCACAACCTCTGCTCAAGTCTTTTTATAGGTTTCTAACCTTCTAGAAACTTCGTTTTTTTCTATGTCATTTCTGGAGAAATATGTGTATCTCTTTCTTTCCTATTTATGACTAGACATACTCACTTCGTCTACTGTCCGATCATTCCAGAACAAAATATAGTAAAAATATATCTGTCTCTATTTTACACATTCGCGAAGTTTCTAGCAGGTTTAAATAACATGTTTATGTACAAGATATAATATTGATACATACATAATAAAAATTATTTTTAACTTAAAATCCTCTTACAAATACACAAAATATATAATAAAATAATACATTATAATAAAAATTTGATTATAATTTGATTAAGTTCTGTTGATATGATGATGAGTATAACATTATACTATTATCGAATATTTAAATATTACAATAGATTATTATAAACCACCCGTTAAGAGACGGCAATATTGCCGTTAAAATGTCCGCCAGATTTCCGTATTATATTAATCTAAAACAGATGATTTTTAGATGTAATTTTTAATACATTAAAAAAAATGTATGATATATTATATTTAAAAAATGTAAATTTTATAATTTATTTTAACATACCTTTTAGATATAAAATTTATATTGTACTTTTGAGACGTTTTAGATTCAATTTATTTATTGAAATCTGATTATTTTTAGACTTTTCTTTTTTATTCGTTTTAGACTTCTGTTTTTATAATTTTTAAACTTCGTTTATTGATTATTTATAGAGCTTTATTTATTTATTTATTTTTTGGTTATATTCAAATATCTATTTTTTTTAAATTTTAGGTATCTTTTATAAAATAAATTTTAGACATCTTTTTTATGTCATTTTAAAATTTCTATTGTATGTCTTTTATTGTAATAAATAATCTAATAATCATACTTTTTTATATAAATTAAGAATATTTAGACAATGCAAACTAGATAGCTAAAAAAATACACAATAACGACTGAAAATATATTTTATTATTTATGTTTTAAATAACACTAAAAATATGGGCACAAAATATTTTAAAATAAATATGCATCATGCAAAACTTAAAGATAAGAAATACGTATTTGTTATTTATTTTAAATAACATTTTAAATATAGGTATACTTAAAACTAAGCTAACAAGTAAACATATACATAATATAAATAAAAATAAATATGTTAAATCACATATTAGAATAATGTATGTAACAAAAACCATACACATAGAAGTCTAGCTATGAGCTATGCTACGTTTTAAAATATTCCGAAAATTGGTAATTTGACAATAGTAAACCATAAATAATAGTAATTAAAAAATGAAATTTATGGTACTAACCCTTACTGTGTGAAAGTTCATCTTATTCAGAACAATAAACAACTAAAAGGCTGTCATTGCATTTAAAGTATTTATAGAATGAATAGTGGAAGTTAATTCAACCTTTTAGTTGTTTATTGTTCTGAATTAAAAAATGCTTTTTATTTAATTAATTTTCATTACTTCTTAGTTAAGTATCGCGTTTATAAAAAAAATACATAAAAAAGAGCATAGCATACACTACGGAGAATACGCAATCGACTAAAACCATTACACAGAGTGAGTAGTGGTGATGTGACGATGTAATTCCAACCCCAAGCCAACTATGTGTGCGAACTCCCATTGTGCGCAACGTAAACTTTAAACTAAAATTAATATCCTAAATAAAAATTAAGCAATTTACCACAAAAAACATTTTTAAAATCATTTTTGGAGAATTCGTAACCGTTTAGACTTCAAGGGGTGTTTTTTGAGTAAATTAAATATTTCTGGTAAAAATATACAAACATTTTCAAAAGCCAAGCAATAAAATGAAAATTAAGTAATTCATGTGCTGAAGTTATATATACCGACGCGACGGCTCAAAGACCGCGTCGGGAGTGGGCTGTTCTATTGTTATCGGCGGAATAGCTCACTCATGGACTCTCCAACCCATAACTTCGATCTTCACAGCTGAACAGTATGCCATACTACAAGCGCTGAAATATTGTCAAGTAGCCTCAAAAACTAAAATTACACTTGTTATTAGTGACTCTCTGTCCACCTTAAACGCAATGTCAAATCGTTATAGCCGCGATCCACTGATTTTAGAATGTCTCCACACACTAAAGGTGTTGACAGATTAGCACAAAGTTGTAATTTTCATATGGGTACCAGGGCACGTTGTTATAGCTGGAAATGAAATGGCTGATCAATCGCAAGACAGCTTGCTACCTTCCATACAATAGATTGTACAACAGTTAAAGTTTCTGATATAAAGGCGAACATTACTCAAAGTGTTATGCAATTGTGTCAAAGGCAATGGGAAGCTGAGTCTACTCAGCTGAGATCAATAAAAACTAGTGTAGTTAAATGGACACCTAATATCAAAATGAGTAAAGAAGAAGCAGTTCGGATCCATAGACTGCGATTAGGTCACACTGTATTAACACACTCCTATCTGCTTTCTGGTCGAGACCATCCACTCTGCCCGTCATGTGAAATACGGTTAACTGTAATGCATACCATAATGGAGTGTCAAGCTCTAAATAATCTCAGAAACAGTTTTGGTCTCTCCACAGTTTTTGCAGAAAACTTGAGGAACCCTGATCTGCTTAGATCAACGATATCGTTTCTTAAATGCACTGGTTTCTACTGGAAACTCTAATGTATATATGTGTGTGTGTGTGTGTGTGTGTGTGTGTGTGTGTGTGTGTGGTCCGTGGTCTAATTTTGTAAATGTGTAATATAAAATGCCCCAGTATAAGAAGTGAGAGACCATGTCTTTCCTAATTTTTGTATTCATAATGTAGAGTGTGGCTAAATAGCTGAATACTTAAGTCATAAAAAAGTGCAGTTTATATTGTATTTTATATGTAAGGAATCTTAATTCAAAATATAAAAGCCACAAAAAAAAATTTAATTATAATTATTTTTAATTGAAGTGCCACGTCATATTTACTCATTATTTTTGTCACCGCTTTTATGAAGTTCTATGATGGCGCTTTTGAAACAGTTCCGCCAGATAAGTAAGAAGGTAGACCTGTACGAAAATGGCATCAATATAAATAGAGAGAAGGTGTAATCTTGCTTATAACCGATAATATAGAAGAAACAATCACAAAAAAGGTTGTGTACAGGACATGCCTTAAATTAGAATATATGAGGTCGTAAACGCCAGTTAAAATTTTCTGCACTTCGACCTACCAAGTCTTAATCTACTCTGGAACGTAAATACTTTTAGCGAAGTTGAGCAGCTTTTTAATAGACATATTTTTAATTTGATACAAAGACAATACCAGATATTTCGCATCTAATGAGAATTTTAAAGATCTAATAAGGGTGTGCAGCACAATGTTTGACAGTAGTAGCGGACTGGGAACTTGTCTCCTAGGGATCTTTAGAAATTTAGTTCTATCAAACGCACTTTCTATGTCCAATGAACTTTTTATACAACCCACCAAAAGGTAAAAGGGCAAGTTAATAATGATATAAATAATATAAATTAATAAGATTTATTATACTGATACTTTTATATAAATGAATAATTGTTTATTCATTTTTTTTTACTATTTAGTTGCATACATCGGGAACATTTTCGCATATAAATCATGTGTTACCAGAAGCTTGTTCTTTTTTGCGGAATATTTAATCCTAGAATAAACTGACTGAGTAATAAACGTTCTTCCTAATTGGTTTGATCATAAAATACTTCTTGTAGATTCCGTTGCCTACATACACAATAATTATTGTAATAGTCAGCTCTCATGTGTTCACATCAACGCTAACAATTTTCATTTGTTTTTTGCCAACAGCTGTTTGCAAATACAGCCGAATTTAAATTTTCAGTGATGCATATTATACTATCTCATTTCCTAGTTTATTTTTATTTTCGTTATTTTCACAGAGCACATAGAGATACATCGGTCATTATTTAAATCCGAGTTTACAGTAATATTCACGGCCCAGCTTAATTTATCAAACCAAGGTTGTCACAATTTTTTAAATAGTAAGCAGATTATCAATAAAGATGAAATGATTTTATAAACAAATTAGTCTTTCTTATAAAAAGCATTAGAAACCAATCTTTAAATACTTTATAGTTTGATTAAGAAATACTAGATCGACATTGTAAGTTTTTTTTAAGATTTATACCTTAGAACAAAAAGACCTTGAGTCAAAATAGGAACTTGCATATGGCGGCCAATTTTCAATTTTAATTTCCGTTTCCATTTAATAAGTACCGTAAAAAAGTAAAAATTATATTAGAGTTTTTATTTTGAATAAAATTTAACCAATCAGGTGTGTCAATACAGTTAGTGTTGTAAACAATTTTTTCTACGACTGGTATGGAATGTGATGCTTTTAACACATTTGATAGAACTACAAAGTAACTTATTGCTATCAATTTTTTTCCCTCATCACGTATATTTAAATGGGAAGTCAGCCGTGAGGTAGATTTTTTCCCACAGTTGATAGCTGCTGTTACGAAAAAATGAAACACCAGGAATCTCAATACAAAATTGCAGTAATGTAACAATTAATTAAGAAATTAATTAAATTATTTTTTTTGTATTAAGAATGTGCCGTTTATTTTATTACCAATAATAATAATAAAAGAGTATAGTAGGCAAAATGATGGAGAGTAAGAATAATTGGGAGGCTATACACAGGTTTATAAAGGAGATTATGACCACTAAGGAAATGGAGGATAAGCAGAGAAGGAACCGATAAGGAAAATCTGGTACCACTGACAAAATGTTGGATATCACACAAAGATAATTCTGTTATGTCAGGATGGCACACAGAGGTGGTTTTAGTGGGTAAACTGGTAACGCACCAGGAGTCCCACACTAGTGTCGAAGGATAGATCCGGTAGACACTGTTCATAAAGAATTTCCACCCGTCAAAAAAAAAGGTTAGGTTAGGTTAGGTTAGGTTAGGTTAGGTTAGGTTAGGTTAGGTTAGGTTAGGTTAGGTTAGGTTAGGTTAGGTTAGGTTAGGTTAGGTTAGGTTAGGTTAGGTAAGGTTTGGTTAGGTTAGGTTAGGTTATGTTAGGTTAGGTTTGGTAAGGTGAGGTGAGGTTAGGTTAGGTTAGGTTTGGTGAGGTTTGGTTAGGTTAGGTTGGATTAGGGTAGCATCGCTACCCGTCACTGAATTTAGCGTGTTTGTTTATCTTTGTTTTATCTATTATAATATGCAAAAAGACCGATTAGTTTTGGTTAGTAATATTTTTTCTACATTTTCGATTTTATTGTCAATATTTTTTGTATATTTATAATGTTAAAAATATTATCCTAATATTTAGGTTTTACTTATTTAGAGATGTGGCAACGCTGGTATCTACATGACATAACGCACTTTGGACAGTGAATGTTTTGTGTGTTTAACCTACAAAATTTGAGTTTTTTATTCCATTTTTCTCGAAAAATACTGGATAATCCGCAAATTTTTTTACGAAAATTTACTATAGACACCAGTCCCTTTTAAGTGTTAATATTTTTTTTTCGAAATTCGTGTGCACCTATTCTCAACCGGCCCCGTGTTGTTCATACAGACTGTACAAATAAATTTTATTCACAAATAAAAATAAAGTTCCCCCTTTATTTTATTTTATTATAATTGTTCAATTTTTTAAAAAAACTATACATCGCGTTCATACCGAGTTAAAGGTCCTTTAAAATCCTTTGAAGTTTTGCCAACATTATGTGTCTGTTCTAATCATTTATCTGTGCTTATAGTGGGATTCTAAAAAATATATTTGTAAGGTCTGTAAACAAAAAGAAACCTTACAGATTCTGTAGCTTACAGAATGTGCTAAGAATTCCACCCTTATTTTATTCGTATAGTAACTGGAGACATTTTTAAACTAAATTTCGATTTTTTTTCAAATAATCCAAAATGTGTTTACTACACTGTTAATTTTTTTTCTTCAAACTAGTTATGCAGGACTGGCACTCTGTAAGTAAATAGCGATTATTGGGCTTATTCTGTACAAAAATGTACAGCGGTAACAGCGCTGTAAACTTTCAAGGTAGAGAGATGTTATGAAAATGCTATTCTGTACGCTCTTACTGTAATTTACATCGATGTATTTTAAGATTTTCGCTGTTAAAGTAACTCCGACCAAAACATTCGACGTTAGGAGTGTTTGATTTAACATCCCGATGTTAGTAACATCGCGATATTAGTAACATCGATGTTAAATTTACAGCTGTTACGAATATTTGTACAGAATCACCCTATTAGATTCACTTTCTTCGCTATTCCGTTCTCTGTAACTAAGTTCGGTGGTTTCCGAGCCTAGCTGAATACCTAAGATGTATAGAGAAGCGAATGCTAGCAATAACTCCAAGGGAAAAATGCTTTTTCTGGGTTATTATAAGGGTGCTATAGAGATAGGTATTTGTTTTCTCTTCTAGTACAATCTATGCTACTGTTTTAATAATTTATTTAGCAGCTTTTTTTCGTTAATTTTTACGTAAAAATCTTCCTCTTGTCTTAGTGCGATGAAGTTATTTGGGTTAAAATTCCAATATAACTGCTGACATTCATTTCACAGAAGTTAAAACTATGTTACTAAATAAGTTTGCAATATACTAAATTTTACATAATTCTTACCA
Source organism: Ophraella communa (assembly GCA_035357415.1). NCBI lineage: Eukaryota > Metazoa > Arthropoda > Insecta > Coleoptera > Chrysomelidae > Ophraella > Ophraella communa. Next base: position 14,398,354 of record CM068983.1, on the reverse strand, counting down.
AAACAAATATGTAGATTATTGAAACTGTAAATAAATGTAATAAATCTTCAAACTGTCTCACATTGACTTTTTTTTAATCCTTTCAGAAAAATTTCTACCAATCTTCAGAAATATTTTCAGTTGGTTTCTTGTAGAATTTGAGTCGTTTTCTATTGGTTGCGCTTATTCTTGTCAAGTATTAATTTCATCAGTATACAAAAGTGTTTTCGTATGCCCTAGAAACAAAATTTAAAGAAATGAAATAAGGACAATAAGTAGGCCTTGGAAACTTACTTCCTCGCCCTATCCATACATGAGGAAATTGGATATTCATATATTTTTACTCCACCAAGGTTTAATGGTAAATTTTCCACCTGAAAAGTGAAAGTGGTTTCAATAGTAAAGATCTGTGGTTAGCTAGTTTTGTACTACTTATTTCTTCTGCTTTTAGATTTTTAACAATAAATGTATACATCCTTCTCTTGCATTCAATGATTGGTTAAAAAAGGACCTTAAAAATTCAAAATTACAAAATAAATTAAGAAAAATAACATACAAGCAAAAAAATGTGATTTCCTTATTGGAGATATATCAAAGTTTTTTTATGTAAAAGATATCTCTTTCGAGGGCCTGCTTTCTCAAAGTTTGTTCCATTGGTTTATTTTTATTTTTCAATTTACAGCTTGGACACTAACTTATCAATGAAAATATTAATAATCTTACACTCAAACATTTTATACCATGAAATATGTACAGACACACTTAATCGATATATTAACTCCCTGTATCTATATTTGACAAACAAGTCAGAAAGCAATCAATTAAATGCTAAAGGGCAATTAGCCAAAGGTTATTTAGTTACCACATTGGCAATAATGCACATTGATTTGGCTATTTGATTTGTTAATTAATCTGTATTGAATTAAAGCAATTACGGAAGATAATCTTAAATGGCATAAATCATGATTTACCGTTTGAAATTTGGTATATCATTTAGTTATACTATAAATTTATTGATTTCCTCTACTTTATAATGAAACCGTTTCCATAAATTCTAGGATACACCATTTGCAACCAGGAATTAAGTTACATTTTAAAAGTTAAATTAGTAGTTATTTAAGTAACTACATTATCGTTCCGTACACAGAATTCAGTTGACGAATCTAAAAACTTCCCAAAGCTGCTCACTTCCATCTATCCAAGATAAGTCCCTAACTTGCGCTAACTTAAAATTTTTAATAGTAAAATATTCACGTAAAATATTGAAATCTATTGAAGTTTTTGGTAGATTTTGAATAGAAATATTTAAACTTTATTATATTAAAGTTTTTGGACATTTACAAAATATATTGACACATTTAAAATTGACTTGTTCAATTGAAAAATAAACAAATCAAGGTGACTTCACAGTATGATTAAATAATCTAAAATGTACTCCAACACCTTCCCTCATTCGGAAATTTTGTTTAAACCCATACTGCTGCATAAGTCCTCATGTCTTGGTTTAAATAGGGCTTTTGTCATTAAATCAGCAAGTTTAGTCTCTGTAGCTGTCTTTTCTCTAGGTAACTTTGTTTAAGTCCAAGTATGATTTTCTTTTAATGACCCCATTTCCTTTTCCATTGCTATTTTCCACTCATAGGATCTACTATCTTTAATAGCTTCTTGATAAGTCGTTGGCTCTTGTATATCTAGTATGTCAGCTGCAACCATCATGGCAAAATCTTCAAATCTTGATGGTTTTTGTATTTGATTATTATCACGTAGTGGTCTGTATAAAAAGTCTGATGGTTCTTCAGGTTGTGGTGCCTCTTCTAAGATATCAGTAAGACTATGGATATGATCTTCCTCTTTCTCTTCTTCTTCTAGTATATCTTTTTCAGGAATACCTTTATTTCCATGATTCTCATCTATTTTAGGAATAATTGTTAAAGTGGACGTAACTAGTTTTTCATCAAAAATCACATCTCTTGATCTTATGTCTCTTAGTTTTTCTACACCATATTCGATAGCCATCATCATTTTCGTAGCCAATTAGAATTACTTGCACTGCCTTTTTATCCATCTTCTTCCTACATTGCTTTGGCACATGGGCAAAATAGGTGCTTCCATTGATCCTCATGTGTTTTAAAAAAGGCTTTTTATCAAACCAAAGTTCATATGGTGATTTTCCCTTGACACTTGAAGTACCAGTCCTGTTTAGTATATATGCAGCTGTATTTATCATTTCAGCCCATAAATACTGTGGAATATTTTCGTGCGCATGCATAATGGATCTAGCAGTTTCAACAATTGTACGATTATCCCTCTCAGAACATCCATTTTCCTCTGGTGTATAGGGCATTACCAGTCTTTGGCGAATTCCATTTTGTTGAAGGATCTTTTTCACTTGACTATTGTCAAACTCACCACCGTTATCTGAAAGCAGCTCTCTAATTTTATATCCTGTAGCTTTTACCTCAGCCAACATTATTTTTAATTTTTCAGCAACTTCAAACTTTTCTTTTAAAAAATATACATAGCGGTAGCGACTGAAGTCATCTTTGAACAGTAAGAAATAACGGTAACCACTTTGAGATTTTTGAAATGGTCCACATAAACCAGTGTGTATCAGTTCACCTGGTAATTTTGCTCGTTCTCTAGTTCCAAATTTTCCTCTATGCATTTTACCATAAATACAACCCTCACAAAGTTCACTGTCTAAAGCTACTTTAAGGTCAAGCTCATAACTTAAAACATCTCTGATATGTCTTTTGTTTTGATGACCAAAACGTTCATGGTAAAGTTGCAGTAAATTTTTAGTTAAAACTGTATTTATTTGAGCTGTTACCTCTGGTTTTACTATCTGCATGGCAAGCTTATAAAGACCTCCATATCTACTTCTTTTTCCTGTCAGAATGGTTTTTTCACCAACTTTAAACTTACAATCTTCTGTACTTGAAGTAAACTTACTTAAGGTTTGCTTGTCTTGTGCATGTAAAACAGCAATAAATTTTTCTTAATCTGAGGTACATACCACACATCTGATAGTCGCAAAATGTCTTCTTTATCTTGAATGTTAGCTTGAACCAAAACAGTTCCCTTACCAACTGCTCCTATTGTATCACCATTTGCTGTCGTTATAGTATGTGGGTCTTGAAAGTATTGAAATGTCTCAAAAATATCACTTTTATTGGTGATATGACTTGTAGCTCCATTATCCACAAACCAGCAGTTTTCTTCGGATTCACTTAATAAAACATTACTAGTCAAAGATAACAATTTCATATTTGTATCTGTTACCTTGTGTGTTCTTGAACTTCCTGGTTTTGGAGGTCTACCGTCCTCTTTCCATTTAGAGCATTGTTTTACTTTGTGACCTTCACGTCTACAGTAATTACATACCAGTTTCTTTTTAGGATTACCCTTTTTCTCTGCAATTAATGTCTCATGGTGATTTGATTTACCATTACCTATTAATGCATTTTCATATGTACAAAGTTGGTTTGTTAAATTGTCCACAATTCGATCACTTTTTGACATAAGCATACAACTTGATTTAAAAGAAAAATATTCTTCAGGTAGAGATCCTAATATCTTACAGACTAGCAATAATTCTGGTAAATTACAATTACGTTTGATACCTGTTGTAATTCTGTCTCTTGATATTTCTTCTTGAAGTTCATTCCAGAGATTCTTAAGCTTAGATACGTGAGTTGCCATGTTATCTTCAATTTCTTTTCTATCTAATTCAATCCAACGTCTCTCGCACTTGTAAATCTCATAACTTTTTGAAGAGTATCTTGTGCATATTAATAGTAAGAGCTAGAAGTACATTACAATCTGCTGCATTAAAACTTGCCAAAGTTCTTTCATATGTCGCTTTTTGTTCCGGTGTAGCATCTTCTGGTAAAACAGGAGAAACTAATTTACCTACCAAAACAATAACGGCATTTGGAATACCTCGTAACAGAATATTCCTTTTTATAGCCCAATTATCTTTTCCTTCAAGTAGACCTATTTGGACTTTGGCTGCATCCATATCTTATTCTACTTTTGGATACTAATTTTCGTATTACAAATCTTTTCTAATTCTTTAAAAAAACCTCGAACCACGCTCTGCTACCATATTGAAGTTTTTCGTAGATTTTGAATAGAAAAGACGGAATATTTAAACTTTAATATATTAAAGTTTTTGGACATTTACAAAATATATTGACACAATTAAAATTGACTTTTTGTTCAATTGAAAAATAAACAAACTAAGGTGACTTTACAGTATGATTAAACAATCTAGAATGTACTCCAACAAAATCTTGATAAAAATCAATTAAGGAAAATAATATTCTAATATAATTTTTTATCATATCGTTTATTACATAGGGTCCATAAGCTTTCCATCATTTATTTTTGGTACTTAAAATTAACATCATACCAACACCCATTCCATAAATGGTTAGAAAATATTTACTGGTGCCTCAAATAGCTTAAACTTACCTGCAGATTGTTTTTTTTGAGAGAGTTTTCTTCCTATTATAAACTGATACTATACTACATTTTTACATGGTATAATTCTTTATACAAACTAAGTTAAGAAACAATTTTTGTTGAAATATGTTATGTAATTTAATAAGGGATTTAAAAACTCCTTGGTTTGGAGAAGGTTGTGTTGCTTGGAAGTAACACAAGAAGCCCTAAGTTTACAGAAGTTTAGGGCTTCTATTGTGCTCTTTTCAAATTACTTGGTCGGTGTAATTTAATAATTCTAGTTTTTCTAGTTTTGGCTAGTTTCACTTGGTAGAGGTACCGCAGGTCCTAGAGTGGAGAAAGTATTGAATATTGGCCGATTTCACTGAGTAGAGGAAACAAAAGATTTGAAATCTTGGTCACTTGATAGGAACACAATGGGCCGCAGGTTGGAGAAAGTATTGAAAGATTAGTCAGTCACTTAGTAGAAGACACAATATGCCTTAGGTTAGATGAAATGTTGGTCAAGTTTACTTTGTAGGGGCAATGTTTCAATGTTGATCTGTACCAATCAGTAGGGGACAAAGTGAGCAATATATCAAAGACATTTTTAAAATTTACCTACATTTTACAGTCTCATTTGATACAAGAGAACTAAAGGTGTAGGAAATTACAAATTATTCTAAGGAAAAACCAAAATACTTTCTGGGCTGCCATCTTTATTTTTTTGTAAGTGAAAGAAAAGTTATACTACTCGCAAACCGATTTAGACATTATTGTGTCGTCATCCGTACGAGGTAAGTACTCTGCAGGATGTAAGTAGAAAATCTTTAAATCGTTGTAGGAAATATTGGCAAGTTTTACTTGTTAGGGGGTACAATAGGTCTTAGGTCAGGTCAAATGTTGGCTTGTAACAATTAGTAGGGATAAAATATATTATTAATCAGACACCTTGTTATAATATTGAGGTATTTCACTTGGTAGAGGTTACAATAGCCCCTAGATTGGAGGAAATGTTAAAAAGTTTATTCCCGAGAAAAGAGAAATAGCAATTCTTTAAATAGGGGTATTATGTCATTTTAATTGTAATGAATATTTAGAAACATTGTTAAACTCTAATATCAACCAGTACAAAATTTTTAAATTCATTTATAAGAAAAATGTTTTAAATGTATAATCAATCTAAAAAAAAAACATTTAAAAATAGCCTTTTTTCTCTCTTTAAGCGTTTTTCTTTTATTTAATCAAATTTGACTTTAAAGTACTTCATGAAAACTTTACTAGTTTAAAAGAAACATTTAAGTATTTCCTGGATTCCATCCTTGATGATTAACCAATGAAATTCTGCAACTAGTGAAACAACGAAAAATAATATACTAAAAAATAAGTGGATCAAAATAGAAACATTACGGACATCTAAAAGTGAAAAAGTGAACTTGGGTACCAAAACAAGTAACTATTTTAACCAACAACGAGGAAAAACATATAAATAGAATAGATGACTTGAAAGACACTTGGAAAATCTACATAGAATAAATCCTGTATGACACAAGACCTTAACCTACTGAAATAAAGAATAATTTAGGTCCACATATCCACATGTGGCGTACTGGAATCAATCACCGTTCATCACTGTAAGACTTAAGAAAACAGAAAAAATTAAGATTCTGAGAGGTGTAAGGCAGGTCTGCATTCTTTGGTCACGATTATTAACTACTTAGTTCTAATTCATCTTCAGAGAAGGTTGACTCTTAAATGGAGAATATTCTTTATGTAGCAGATATAATAGAGGGGTTACATTATCTTATGATTAGAATAAGATAACAACTGTCAGCTTATAATAAACCATAAACCGATAGATCGAGTAAGCAGTATTACTTTCCTAGAAACTCTGGTGATTGAGTAATGGGATCACTATCAAGAAATACGAAGTAAAATTGAAACGGTCAGGATAACATTCAGAGAAATGAGAGGTCTCTTCATAAGTCATCACATAATATTGTACACCAATATTATGTGATGTAATTTATAATATTGTACTGCTACGTGTTCTTTCTTCAATTTTATGGGTTGGAAGCATGGACACTTTCTAAAGCTACCAAGAAGATATTGGAAGCATTCCAGATATAATTGTATCACAAAATATTGAAAATACCATGAATAGGTCACAATATTAAAGAACGAAGCTCTTAGAAGTATGGGTAAAGAAAAAGAATTGATTAATACTGAGAAAGATAAAAAATTACAATATTTGGGACTAAGGGTTCTCGAGACGGAGACCGGACTAAACGAGACCGAGACGAGACGGAGACCGGACTAGACGATACCGCTATGAGGCCAAGACGATACCGAGACTATACATGGTCTCGGTCTCGAAAAAATCTTAATTTCGTTCTAGGTCTAGGTCTTGTTGAAGTGTCGATCTCGAGACATTAGGTTGTTATTTGCAAGAAATTTATATTTATACAATGGTAGAAACTTAAGCTTTAAATGCCTAAACCTTTGATTATTGTATACAGAATTGAAAGGGTACAAGTTTAAGATTTTTATTGACTCCATTCGATACTAGCTAGAGTTTTTGCACTGTACTTAGTAGCATAGTTGTACAGGGTTAATTATAAATACAGAATTTATTCAGTTGCAAATATTATGTAAAAACAAAGCTAACCTACGAATTTAAAGTAAACATTGCAATAATTGTAGTTATTTTTTGATAATTATTTACTTTAGTTACTCCTGGACAATTTTTGAAATTTTCAGAAAAATAACTTAATTTTATACAAACAAGGAATTAAGTATGTATATAGTGGGCTCATACATGTTTTTCTCAAAATAAATGTTTGAAGTTGTAACTATTTTTCTGCAGAATATTATATTTGTCTCTCTAAAAAAACAATTCTACAATTATTACTATTTGAAATTACAGATATATACAATTTATTCGGAAATACTATTGTAAAATAAATAATGGGTGTACTTTTTATGAGCCTAAACATAATAAACTGATAAAATTTAGTACCTGCTTCGACCCTTATCTCATTTGTCTTAATATTTTCAGATAACATAATAAAGTAAATAGTATTACATTTCTTTTATATATTTACAACTATCGAACGACTAAGTAAAATAATCTCGCTAACCTACCAACTGACACAGACCAAAATTTTCATTTTAATATCGCTCACCCATATCTTATCAAATATTTCTTGTGTTTTCATGCATATTTTTCACATACTTATTAATTTTCAAAGTTGGAACTAATTTTCTTGTAAATTTTGAATAAAATCAAAAAAAAATTTTTTTTTTTTACTAGATCAAACTAAGCTTTTTTCAAAATCTCCTAAATATATAGTTATTTTTTCATAAAATAAATGTTTCTAAATTTCACAAAAAAACTTTTTTCGAGACCGAGACTGAGAGTTTAGGTCCATCGGTCTCAGTCTCGGTCTTGATAGGTTAGTCTCGGTTTCGAAAGAAATTTCTTAGTTTCAACAATCCCTATTTGTCACTTAACTAGGAATGAAAATAGATTCCATTATGTTATACTCTATTTTACAAGAAAAGTACCAGAAAAAAGAGGAGTTGGTGCAGTTGGTTATAATTTATTGGTTAAAACATATCAAAACCTGATTTGCTATTAGTTCAGCTGAACTATTCGGAGCTGTAGCAAATAAAGTTAAAATACCATGTATGATAGCCGACATCCGAAATGAATAGAAACTCTGAAAAGAAGGAGTCATTATTTAAAAATTACATAACTTTCATCTACAAACTTTTTCTTCTTCTACCCCAATAAAGTTCTTGTATAACCCTTTGTCTCTGATCTTCTGAGTAATTGTAGAAAATTGTAGTAATTGTAGAAAATTGTAGTAATTGTAAAAAATCTAATTTGGATTTAACCCAAATAACTCTCATTAAAAAATACAAAATACTTATAAAGTTCAGGCTGATTCTTTGTTTTCTTTCTTTTCACTCTATTTATGCGATTGTATTTACTTTGTGACTTTGAACTTGGCATTTCATTCACACGTAGGTTAATTACATTTGTTACACAGTTTGAAAATATTGATGATATGATTCATTTTGCAAACAATTCATTTTAGTAAAGAGACTTCCTTAAGAATTAACATGTAAAGTATAATTAAAAATTGTCTCCTGCAGTTAGTTAATCTATTTTATTTTAGAGTTCGAGAATAATCAGCTTATCTATTTAGTTTTTTTATTAACTTTTCATCTTTTTTGTCTGGTAATTTTATTACAATTTTATATAATATGATTTATATTAAATGTAAAATTAGCATAAAACAAGAAAAAACTTTCACGGAGACAATTTATACACTCTAAATAGCACAGAGTTAAGACAAATGATCCGTAATTCAAAAGTGACTTGTAAAATGAAGTTCTTCACATACAAATGATGACAATTTATAGAATACAAAGGAACAATCTAAAGTTAATGTCACAGAATATAACTCATTGAAAATAGATAAAGATAGCGCCACTAGTTTTGGTGTGGTAATAAGGCCATGACTAGGCTTAAACGTTTCAGTAAATATAAATTAGTATTGGAGATTTGTCAACATTTAAAAGCAATTTATAAATTAAAGTAAGTAAAACAAGTAGATAAATTTAACAGATTTAAGATATTTAGTGGAAAGAAATAATTCAAGTTAGTAATAAGAAAGACTGAAAGTTAGTAAATAAAAATTAAAATATTATTAAACTGTAATATTGTGATATTAAATATAGTTGAAATTAAATATCCGGAGGAAAAGCGAGAGTCGAAGAATAAAACACTAACTTTGTAATTAGAATAAAGAAAAATGTCATAAAAAAATCAGTAAAACAATTTTAACAAAAATAAACAGCAATATGTATTATGTATTCTTAAATGGTGAGAATCTTTTTGGATAGTAGCAACTAATAACAAAAATATTATTATGTTTTATTTTTGGAAAATGAGATGTTTGAATTATTAATCGTTGTATAATTTAATTTTTTTAATAATGAACGCCCTAATAAATGTTTGCTAGCTCAGTAAAAATTTTATTTAATTTAGAATCGACTCTTTATCTTGGGTACTCTATAAAATATACAATTATAATTAAGGAATTATTTGATACAAAATTCTACATAAAACTATTAATTATTTAATTTATGAACGTACCTTCAATCACTGTAATTTTGGGTTGGCAACGATTCGCTAGGTAGGTCGGCAATTCTTAATACACTCGAAGTTTTTCAAAATGGCTTTTTTCTGTTCCCATAAAAGTGAAACGAATCTTACAAATCTTGTTAAAATCCAGATTATTTTTGATGAATCGCACTTTTTGGTAAGTACTTTGATACTATTTAATTGCTTTGGTAATAATATTTTTGTTGAACAATTTGATTAAACTAAATTTTTGATTAACAATGAGGTTATGGTACCAATTAATTACAATTGTCCATTAACGTAGTCAGCGTGATTCAGGGAGACATAAGAGAGCGAAAAAAGAAATGCACGGTCTTTATACTTTTCCTTAATTGTGACATGAATGACATGAAATTGGAAATCAATTGTTTCGATTTGCAAAATTTAACCTAAATTTACATAAAATGATAAAAATCTTTCTACATATTTGACTGTTACTTTGATAATGTAAAGAATATCTGCATTCTTACATTCATTAAAAAGTTATTTAAATACTTTTTGTTCATTTTTTCCTTATAAAATTTAGGTTTGAAATGTGCTAATTTTGGGTATGTCAATCTTCTTGAATTTATATAAATTTGAGCAAATAACATAAAAGGAATATCAAGCTGTGCATAAATCTCATAAGATAGTCCTATTATAACTTTTAAATACGAATTTAACTCAAAAAAATGAAAATTAGGCTTTTTATTTTAATCTGTAATATGAACTAGATGGTAACTATTAAAAATACTTATTCAAGTGAGATCCTTTGATATTATCAAAGATTAACAAATTTATAACTAATGTACAAACTTAAATTATTAATTTACATACTTTTTTTCTAACTAAATTTCCTCACATTAAATCTTATCAACTGTTGTTGAAATAGTCTTTTAAGTATTCATTATCTGAGTTTAGATAATGAAATAAGGTTACTCTGTCTATCACTGTAACATTTATAGTTTATACACTGATTTCTCTTTTGTCTTATAGCATTTATTTACACAGTTTTTATATTTTAAGGTATTTCTCAAGTTATGAGGTTTTGCCTGAATACATATCTGTTATCGAAGAACTACAAAATGTTTACATGCCACAATGTGAGTACCTCCACCTTATAACTAATGTTTAAACATTTAACTACCTAAATTACACAATTGTTTATTACGCATGTGAATTAAATTAATATTTAATTATATTCTTTTTGTTTAAGATTCCAACTTTAACTTCCAGAGAAAGCTATATGAATTGGGACTTGCTTGATTGTTATGAAATAATACTACAGGATCCTATCCAAGATAAAGTTGTCAAATATCATCTATTTGAATGTTTAACATTTAAGATTACTATACCGAATATTTTAAATGAAATTAAGAATATTAGCTGATATATTAATGAAAATTATTCTGATATTCTTTTATATTTTCTTACTGAGGTAAGTTTTACATTTTATTTTTACTGGAACTTAGCTATTCATCTCAATTAATTATAAAAAACGTGGAAAACTCAAGGCAATGTAAATTTGGCATGTAACTTTAATACCTACCCACGAGTTCCTACCAACTGAAATAAATAGTTCTGTATTCTTTTAAAACTCTTAATTTTTATTATCCACTGTATATGTTTGTATAGCTACTATAAAATAAAAAATTTCCTGGTAATCCGCTGTACTTGTCTAATTGCCAAATTATAACAAAATCCTAAGAAGATTGATTGATGGGCGCTCACGTCTTCAATAAGACGTTAATCTTGGGAGCCGCCTAGCTCGAGAAAATAGTCGTCTTTGTCAAGTTTTAGATCTTCATAATTATTGTCCAGAGGTCAGTGTACATTATCGTCTTTCAGCATGTAATCAACCCCAGGTTCACTAATGTCTTTGCCCCTAAAAAACGTTCAAATATTTTTTACTTATTACTATTAATTTGGTTTACTGCCAATTAAGCTAAAATGCAAGTATACACGAATCGAACCATCCTAGTTAACAAGCCTGATATTATAGTCAATAAAGGAAGCCCCCGCGCCGGCCAAATTATTGTAAGGATTTCTTATGTACACTCTTGGCTCTTGGCTTTTGGCAGCGACGACCAGAAAATGACGGCCAGTGAGATTTTTGGCGGCGCGCAAGTGGCGAACTGTTTCCATGATTTCAGATTAATGAACGCCCACACCCAACACAGTAGCTCTGCAAAGTTCTTATTTAGATCACGCCATGTTCGTTCGTCATTTTGAATTCTATCTGGGCCCTTATTCTTTACTGAGGGAGTAGGGTTTCGCGAAAGAACATAATATTTTGTCTTTATTTTGCTTGGTTACGTTGTCATTGCAGTTAGAAAGTTAAAATACTTATATCTTCTCTCGGGAGGCTTCACTTCTTTAGTCTAGAATACGGGCCCATTCTGCTAATAATAAAGAATGGAAAGTCAGAAAACTAAAATTTGTATGAAAATTCGAAAGTGGACAGTTCATTATTGAACGCAGGGGCTCTGACGGAAATAAAAATCACCATTATAAAAGTAGTAATTGGAGCCACAGGCTTAATATCCCACAATATTTGTTAAGTAATGGAGAATTTTCCGGAAGCAGTTGTAGTACATCCCATATGGTGCGTAAATTACTATTATAAAACCAAGGGCCATGAAGATGGAAGAGAAAATCCCTTAGATACACTATGTATACCTTTCACATGGAAGAAATGATCCACAACGAACGCTGCGTGGGGACTAAACAATATTTTTTATAAATAATAATTAGACGGTAAACTTCTAAAGACACACAGGCAATAAATAAACGTAAGATGAGGTAAAACTTTTTATGTTATATAAATATTAAACAGTTGTGTCATAACTAACCTTTATGTCACACTAGTTCATTATTGTATTTTTATTGCTTAGTTACCAACTATATAATATCGTACTTTATAAAATTCACTTTATGGCCCGCACTGTCGAACTGTCAAAAGTTCGACAATATTGAACAAATTTTCTTGTTTATAAGTAACTAGAAATTAACATTCATTTATATCATCTAAATATTATAAAATATATTTTGTTAATATAATCACAACTCAATTCATCTAAACGACAATAAAAAATCAAATGGGTAGGTACTTTAAAACTAACCTGGTTCTGCAAGCTATTAAAACTTTTAGATAGGTACTTACAGATAAATGTGGTCTTGTAGGTAAACTTCAAATGGAAAAGCCTAATAATTTTTATTTTGGTAATTTTCTCTTAATGTAATTATGTGAATAGGTAAAAAAATAAATATTTATACAAATTATAACTGTGTCTTTATGGTGCTCACGACAACTGACAACTGTCAATACTATCTAGTCTACAGTTTAAATCAATAGGAGGGGTAAAAGTATTGATTACGTCAATAAAGTAGCGCCTGTTAAAGAATGAACTTTTCCATTTCCCTTACCTGAGTTACCCTCTTCTCTATAATACCACTGAATATCGTTACCCCTCCCATTTACCTATACTGCTAGTGTAGCCGTAGCCGTAACCTTGAGAAGATATTATTTGTTATATTTATTGAAAGATCAAAATATTTCGAGTATTTTCTCCTGAAAAACAATGTATTTATTAAATATTATTATGTATAAATCCACTTTGTTTCTGTCTCTTGATTATCATTGTTTTACTAAATTAGATCATAGGTAGGCAACATAAAATACATGCAATTTGACTTTAAAGCTGTCATTGTTAAATCTTAACTTTTTATAATTAAAAATGGAGTGTAACAGCGAAAATAACTTTTACGCACGCAAATTTTTGTTTTAAAAAGTTGACGACCTGAGTGAAGTATCTAATGACAAGACTATTGACAATGACATTTGTGGCTAATGGAAATTTATTAATTTAATATTCTTCTTAAGAGAGTATTTGTGAATATGAATATCATCTTTTACTTATGTAATATATTATTATTGGTGTATTAGTAATTTTAAAATGTTTTAAAACATTAACATTTCATAATTTAAATGTCAAAACTGTCAAATGTCATAAATTGCACAGTGCTACCGACATACTTTTTAACATCAAAATTTTCGTAATTTACATAAAAATAATAAACTTATAACAGAAGCCCATATGAAATGCGTTGTTTAATATACTATTTTGTACAAAATGGTTTAAAAAATAATCTCAAATACCTTTAAATAATTGAAAAACAAAATTCTTACACTTCTATTTCTATAAACGTATGACGCAATGGACTCGGAAAGGAATTATGGAAAAATATTTAAGCTACTTAAATAAAAAATAGAAACACTATGGTATTGTACAAATTGTGTAAAACAAGTAAAATAAGGTGCAACAAACAATTTATTCCATTTGTAAAGTAAATTTACTATCCGATCTTAAAACGTTTTAACTGGTAAACAGAATTGATATTCGTTAAAGTATAAATAACCACTTTCTAATCCTTTTTGACGTCAGTAGATACTTGATTCCTTTGTTAGGATGCGGAAGAAAAAAATAGTTATCCAAAGCAAGAGGTAAACATGTTTTTTACCAAACCACCAAACTGTGAAAAAAGAAAAAGTCCGTTGGAAGTTAGAAGATTAAAGGATTCAAAACATTTCTGTTTATATCGCCAAATTGTGTACATATTATTTTCCCAGTTACATATCTACAAAAAAACCATCTTTTAGCCGTTAGTTTTTATGACGTTTTCTATTAGAGGCCCACCTTACTGCTGCATGTAATTGTACATTTTATGCTGCTGTGTATATGTTTATTTTTTTGTTACGTTTCTATCTCTAAGTATACAATTTTGTTACCTCCACGTTAATGATTTCTGTTACGAATTGCCAGTGTTACAATTTCTGAAAAAAATAAATCTTGTTTAAGTCCCGGATCCTTAGTTTATTGAGCAGTATTTGCACAGAATATGCTCCACTGTTTCGTTTTCAGCATCTGTCAGTCCAATTGTTGTTATATTCAGATGACCAGGTGTCCAGTCATTAGTCGTATCAAAATTCGTAGGTCCTGCCTGTTGATATTCAACAGCTCTAGATTATTATTCCTTGGAGTGTTTTAAGCCCTCTTTAATCTATTTAAATCAATAATATTTCTATGGCATAAATTTTCTTTGCGAGATCATTGCAGCGTACCTCCAAAGCATTGGTGACCTCGTGATTGTTCTTGAATTTCCGTCCCTTGATTATCATCATAACATTGCCTGCACTAATGGATTTACGCTTAGGCTCGAGCGTACACGATATAATATGGGCAAGAGCTGCAAAGCTTTTTAAACGCCAAAATTTTACAGGTAGTGATGAGCAAATGCAAGAACAAGACCAAGACCGGGTTGGTCTTGGTCTTGCATACAAGGTCTTGGTCTTGGTCTGGCAGTCAAATGAGCAATCTAGGTCTTGGTCTTGCACCAAGACCCTTGCAAGGCTTGAACTTTTTTTTAGATTTACTGGGGTCCATTTTTACAAAAAAAGGGAAAAATAGTTTTTAAAATAATTACAAGTAAAGAAAGATTAAATGAAAGGCACATTATTTTTCATTATAAATTTTTTTTTTATATTACATTGTAGCGATAAATCAATTATAAAATAGTTATTATCCTAACAAGTGCGGAAAAGTTAATTTCCGCAAGATTTGGGATCAATATTTTTTTACAAGCAAAATCACCTCGAAAATTATTTAAGTACTTGAAAAGATGCGATTGTGACAATTAAATCTTTCATAGTGTCAATAAATACACGACTGTAGCTATAGCAACTAAGCACAGCCGATCAACTTCTGGTTTTTATGGGTACCAGCAGTAATTATAACTCTTAAAATCAAGCTTCTTCTTCGTCTTCGTCAAGGACTATTCTACCTGCGTTTTCACCGGAGTGCAGTACGAGAATGTCTCTTTCTCCAAATTATTCACAACATTGTCCATATTTTTTACTACGTTAACATTAATAAAGCTTATCCATGAACTTACCTTAGAAATAAACATAGTTTTTGTTCAGGAGTTATTGGATTTTTATTTCTATTGCATGGTTTTGAAACAATGTCATCTTTTATTTAATTATTTATATATTTAACTAATGCAAAAATGTTATAATTATAAAAACGTTGTAAACAAACAAGCTCAGTACTCAGTAATGTAGTAGTGATATTAAAGATAACATTGTGAATAATATAACTCTTCAATATTAGTTTGTTTCAAATAATACCTATTTTAGCAAAATTTTTGCTTAACTTTCAATAGTGACATGTTTTCTCAATGATGAATGAAAGTAAGTACATATATACTTGAATAAAAACAAGAAATATATAGTTATTACTTTAATAAATGGTATCGCTAACTTCATTATCAACTTTCAAAATCACGAACTTAGTAATGATCTGATGAAACACTAAAATTATCTCAATTATGACAATTAACAATTACTAAATTAGAAATTATTAGCAATACCAAGGAAGATTTGTCATTTGCTGGAACTAATATTACCTTTTATAACTTTCTGTTTTAAACATTGTTGATGACCTTTTCTGGCGGTTGTGTAACTTTAAACATTGTAGTGATTATGTTATAAAATGGATTAATTTCCTTTATATAAAATTAATTGAAGTTTCGTTATAATTATACCTTAAACGAGAAAAGTTGTTTTGCAAACAACAATAAAAATTTATTATACCTACAGTACAAATTGAGATATGTGTTTTAGCTGTAGATCAATTAGTATTTTTTCTATACATGTATTTTCCTGCTGAGAAAGACGATGGGGGTTCTTTGCTACCAGTTTTATCTAAACGTGAATGTATGTATTGTATGTGCCGTTCTATTTCTCCCATTTTAAACCCATCACTACATTTTGACAGCAGGTACGTAAATGCTCATTCAGAATACACGTGCATTATAAAATAATAGTTGCCACCTCTGTAAAAAAATTTAAAAAATAAGATATTTATTATTTACTCTGATATATATGATCTTATAAATAAATTCAATACTCCAGGAGCCAATATTAGTGCATTTTCTTTTAAGATTTAATATAAAATCGAAAAACAAATCATATTTTTAGTAAACTTATTGCTCAACAATTTGTGGGTAGAATTCCTCCATGTGAGGAAGAGCTAGAAAGTTGGGAATACTGACGAATGCGATGCACTTATTTCCAAAAAAAAAAAAAAAAAATTTACTCTATTGACACAAGATATAGCTTATAAATATTTTCAAAATCTTAAAAGCAGTAGTACAGATTTCCCTTGAAGGTATTGTGTAAGTTTTGTTAGGTTAGATTAACACAGTGGTTTGGGATGGAACCCACGTAAACCAGAGGTCTATTGTAATGCCGCGAGAATCAGTGGCTTCTACAGAAGTCGTTATATTGTAGGATACCCACACTTCCTATGATCGGGTACCCAAACAACATTGAGCCTTGTTTTAGTCACTAGCTCCTTACTTCTTTCTCAATCTCCTAAATAGTGAGAACTTGTATATATTGCAGATGACCTAGTAATTCGGCAAACAGGAAGGTTTAAGGAAACACTCTGTGCTAGAATGTAAGAGGCCCTCAATATAACTAAAGGCTGGTGAAAAGATCAATCATAAAGAAAGGAGGCTTGTAAGCCGTCCAGCTTCAAAACTCCTAAATTCTGAATTAAACTTCTATGCAGAGGTGAAATATTTAGGTATAACCTTTGACAGCAAGTTAACATGTAACTCTTATCTAGAAAATAGAGCTAAAGAAGCATAAATTGTCTATGAACAGTGTATAAGTACCATCGGCCGACCCTGGGAATTGTCACCAAGGTAATCAAAACAAACCAGCTGACAGTCGTAAGGTGATCCTCGGTCTCATCCCTCTTAATATATCGTGGGTTTGCAGCATAAAGTCACAAACTGACATTTTTTTAGAATTGTGTTTTATGAGAGGTAACTACTAGTTTTCAATAGTTCTATATATGCATAAAGTAATTAAGTGTGAATAAAGTCACTGTTAATAATAAATTTGAATCACTAACTATAAGGTGAAACAATATTTCAAAACATTAAGTCATTAAGTTACTTTCTTTAACTCGATGTATTGCAAAATGTTAATGTCACTTAATGACTTTATGCTGCAAACCGACGATATATAAAAGATGAACATGCTATAGCTCCGCTCTACTTTAATCTGGCTGGTCAAGGTGTAACTTACATATTTGTGATAAAAAACAAAATTTAGATTTCCTTGAAGAACTTGGAATAAAATGACATCTAACAGATCAACAATTTAAAGTTGTTAAACAAATAAATCTTGGTGTTATCTTTATTGTAATTTAAAAGCGAATTTTTGAATAAAACGTGGAGGTTTAACCGAATAGTTATTTACCAAATTAAATTTATAGAATTTGTTTGATTTAAATAATAAAATGCTTTGAACAAAACTAGATGTAACAAAATAATGACAGTTGTCATAAGAGGTCAAAATAAATTCTTATGAATAAAACCATTTAATTGTTATTGGCTCAATCTCTTTCTAACATTCGAAGTTCATAATTAGAGTTGAAAAGAACGTATTTTATTACTTGATAGACAAGTGTGCATAATTGTTTGATGTATTTCTACTAGCACTAGAAAGGGATAAAGGATATAAAGTTTATGTTTACTACTGTTCGCTGTTAACTGTTAGCGACCTTTTCCACGCTATTCTTTTTTGAATATATTTGCTTAGTTATCCATTCATAACTTACTTAAAACAGAGACCATTTCATAGATACACCTGGAGAAACTATGATTTATATAATTATATGACTGTGCCTACCTGTAGTCTAACAAAAACTGAAGTTACTGAGTTATATGAATAAAAATATAATACAGTTAACAGAGGCAAACATGAGCCCTGGGTGGGCGTGTCCATGTTGCTGTAGTTGCATTTTCCTAGTAACAATCGATAGTTTGAATCAATAACCAAATATCGATACCATAAGTGTCACCTGTCAAAATTTAAAATTATCCGAACTTAATATTTAAATTATTAGAATCTGTCAAGAATTCCAGAAGTAGTGTTTTCTAAATAAAGTCTTCGACCCTAGTAAATCCCCAATAACAATATATTGATAAAATCATTCGGTCATATTAAATCGATTATATTTACAGTTACTAATGTACAGTCGTAAGTATTGGTTCGTGATTGGCTGGTTGCGATACCCTTTTTTAGTTTGGATATTTTCTGGGTCTCTTGTTTGATTCTGTCGACTATACCTATGCAGCATTTTTTAGTATGTAGATGAAATGTTATTTCATAATAAATATATAGTTAGTTGATTGAATTAAAACAATTAGCATGTTTACGTTTACATTGGAATCGTCCATAGGATTCTTAATAATTTTTGTTTTTCTGGATTTTTATTTATAACTGTCGATTTTGCTATAATTGATAAGTTTTTATGAGTTTCAGCTTTATCTATAAAATTGGTCGAAAGCAACAAAAAATAATACTCTGAATAAAAAACCAAGCGAAAAAATAGATTGTTTAAAAAGATGATACCACGTTTTCTCTAACAAAACGTTTCCATTGTATTTATCTAGCTACAAATTTAAAAAGCAAGATATATGTTATTTATTTTTTTATAGAATAGAAGCTTATATATTTTTTATATTAATCATTATCTCTTACAACCCTGACAAGCATAAATGTAAAACGAAGACCCTGCCCATGATTCTTTCAAAACATGTTTTGTTAAATCATCATTGGGACATCACAGTCTGGTCGTATCATCTCGTTAGATGCATGTGTTTGTAAAGCTCTTAGTAGGAACACATTAATCTTTTTGAAAGAAGGGAAGTAACCGTCATCAAACGGTTAGTACCGTTCAGTAAATTTAGGAAAGGTCTATAGGAAGTATACAGCAAACATAACAAGCAAGACCATTTATTTTGCAACGCAAAATATAGCATGTTCCAATCTTAAAGGAACCTAATATGAAATTAAAAAAAAATGTACATTATTATTTTTATATTATTGATGCCACAGTTATTTATCTATTACCAAAATCAAATAAATTTTATTTATATGGGTGCATCTATAAATAGAGTATTAGAAAGTTTTGTAATTACATTAGTAATGCAACTTTATTATAATGAAAAGTTAATTCAAATTATATTGACCCTGATATTGCAATCCGTTTTTCTGAATGGAACATGTTGAAAATCAAGAGTTTGTGAATTTTCTCATTATCTATTCGGAGATATTTGCAACAATTTAAACAAATAGGAACGTTTTGCCTTTCAAAAAAAAAGTAATAATCCCAACTTTTCGAAAAAAAAAAAAATTCTGCAAACTTGCATAAATAACTGGAATAATGTTCTTGAGAAGTACTTCAATTTGCAACCTTGGGAACCACTTATGAAATAAAATTATTTGTGGGGTTAGTTTGGAAGATTATAAAAACCGCTTGGACCCGTCAACTTCAAATTCAAATGTGAGCTTTTTAAACATAAATTTAAATGTACAGGGTGATACACGCATGTCTGGCATCCTCCATGATCTACATTTTTAATGAAACACCCTGTATGTTTATTTTAAAAGCTCCTTAATAATAGGATCTCAACGAACAATACCATGTAGGTTCTATTATGAATTGTACAGGGTGAAAAGTTTGAAATACTTTAAACAAAGTTCAGGTCGACTTTTATTGGAGACTGTGCTATTGCCAACAACAAGGTGGAGAACATTTTGAGCATTTGTTTTAATGTAAAAAATCAATTACGTCAAGTATTTTATGTATTTACTATCTTGAAAAAAATTATAAATAATTTCAAAATTTCACCCTGTGCAATTCATAATAGACCCTACATGGTACAGTTCGTTGAGATCCTATTGTTAAGGAGCTTTTAAAATAATAAAAATCTACAGGGTGATTCATTAAAAATATAGATCATGGACGATGCCACTTGCGTGTATCACCCTGTACATTTAAATTTATGTTTAAAAAGCTCAGATTTGAATTTCCAAGTTTTTTATAATCTTCTAAAATAGTCCCACAAATAATTTTATTCCATAAGTGGTTTTAACACTGTATGTTTGCAATAAGTTGTTTAATATGTCATCAAAACAAGTATAGAAATTTTTACAAAAGTTTTAAATGTGTTGCAAATGAAGAGGTCCCCACTTACAAAGATTTCATTGATTTGCAACCACGTCTGCAGTCCCGAAATAAGGGTAAAAACAAAAAGAAAAATATTTTCGTATATTTACTACACCAAAAAAGCAAAAGTTCTACCAACTTGTGAAGTGTGAAGAAATAGCTGCTTACATCTGATAAATTTGCAAATATTCAAAAAGAAAGGAACTGTATGTTTAAAAAAAAGGTATCAATCTTAATTTTTTGACAAAAATCTTGTAAAAATAATCAAAATCTACTTATTGGAAAGTACTCCAGTTTGCAACTTCTTGCGTCAAATGAAAAATACATGACATAAGCTCTTTTTTTTTATGGACTATCGGAATATACTAGAATTTTCGTGGAACAAATTGTTTGATGCTCGTTATTAAACCGACGAGTTCGACTAACGCCCACGCGTCTGTAGTCAGAAGTTGCGTTTTTTGTGAAATAATTATCTCCGTTTTTCAGACAGTCGGGGAAAGCACCCTCTTCAAAGAATCATTAATTATTAAAGTTAATATGTTTTTTATCAGTTCAAGAATATTTAAGAAAATTTCAGCGGACAAGCCGTCAATACCACACGAACCTTTTTTTAAACTACTATTTATGTCAAATTTTTCTGTTGGCCTTAGAAAGAAAAGGTTAGTATTAGTGATATTTTTAGGAAATAAAATACATAAAATAACAAAATAGTTAATTAAGAATAATAAACAACTAAACTTTCATGTTCAATTAATTTTTTTTTATAATATACATATAATATACTTTTATAATACAATGACAGCAGTTTCGCTAAAATAACATAGTCGTTGCAATGAAGTATTTTGTTCCAATTTAAAAATTATGTGCAACAAAAAAAACGTGGTCGAAGATTGGCTGAATACGCAGGATGACTTAGTGATCTTAAACAATGGTCAACTCATTTTAATACAAGTAATGGTGCAACCAGTGTAATAGTCTGTATGTATTATATCGATATTATTTAAATGTTCTAAAGTAACAAAATCTTTTTCTCAAGGGGGTTATGTTCTGCAAGCTTCTAGCTGGATTATTAGGTAGGTATATGAATGAAAAATTGATTAATTACAATTACAAATTTATTACAAAAGAGTAAAGTTAAAACAGTAATATTACTATTTTACACTTTATTTTTACCTCTTTTAAAAACTGTTTGTCCACTTTGTTCAAACTTACTGTTCACTCTTTTATAGCTGACTTCCAATAATATACTTTTTCAAGGACCTCTGCTCAAGTCCTTTTATAGGTTTCTAACCTTTCAGAAATTTCTTTTTTTGGTTCTATGATTTAGTCATTCCTAGGGTGTGTTCGGGGAGCACGCTTTCGAGCTATGTAGCGCCAAGAGCCACATAACGCAAACGAGGAATAGTACTAGATAGCGCCAAATGGCGCAAATAGCGTGCTCCCCGAACACACCCCTAGTATACTATGTGCATCTCTCTCTTTCCTATGTATAACTAGACCTACTCACTTCGTCTATTTGTGGAGTTTTTTAGCGCATATTAATACAAATATATCTGTCTTCTTTTTTCACATTATATAATTAATTTCTCGAAATTTCTGGTAGATTTAAATAACATGTTTATGTACAAAATATAATATTGATACATTACATAATAAAGATTATTTCTAAGTTAAAATTTTCTTACAAATACACAATAGTATATTAAACAACGCATTTCATATGGAATTCTGTTATGACACGAGTTCAAGTTTAAAAAACGAATCGCGAAGCGATGAGTTTTTTAAAGAACGAGCCATATGAAATAAGTTGTTTATAATATTTTTTATATTTTGCCCTTTTTACCATTTTTTAAATTAATTTTTTATTTTTATGTAATTACGAAAATTTTTGTTTTAAGAAGTATGTCGGCAGCACTGTGTAATTTATAAAATTTGACAGTTTTGACATTTAAATTATCAAATATTAATGTTTTAAAATATTTTAAAATGAATAATATACCAATAATAATATATTATATAAGTAAAATATTATATTCATATTCACAGATACTTCCTTAAAGAACAATATAAAATTAATAAATTGCTATTAGCCACAAATGTCATTGTCAATAGTCTTGCCTTTAGATACTTCACTCATGTCGCCAACCATTTAAAACAAAAATTTGCGTGCGCAAAAGTTACATTACGATACGCAAATGCGTTTTATAATGAAGATTTTTATAAGTGCAAAATTAAAAAATAATATAATAATATAATATAATATAATAAAAGTTATTTGATTAAGGTTATATTAAACAACTTCTGTTGCTCATTATACTATTATCAAATATTTAAATGTTACAATATATACAACAACCATAAGAAAATACAAAATTTTACTTGCCAGTAATAAAGCTGGTACCCGTTGTAGCTAGGTACCCACGCAATTGGCAGTTTTGTTTTGCTGCCTATTTCTACCAAGACATTTGTCCAATTGCGGAGCAGGCTTTTAAGGCCACTTGGCTATCTGAATTCATAGCAATGGCTTGCTATTGATTTAGTTTGTTCTCTAAACTTTTCATGGGAATCACTAGATAACACATATGACAGTGACCACTATCCAATCTATACTAAATATATATCTGAATGACCACTAGGAAGAACTGGTATCTCATCCCAAATAGATCTTCGAAAAGGCTAATTGGAGACTATGCCAAGAGATTATTGAAAACGGACTCCCAGAACTTCCAACTAATATCAATGAGTCCACTGTAACCAACATCAATCCTCTCAAAATTCACAATATTAATCCTTAATGCTGAAGCTAAAGTCACGAAAAATATTTCCTTGACAGCCGTTTCGCTAGAATATTGTTGATTTTAGGTTATTAAAGGTACCTACTCCTCCCCGATAGCACGTTAATAATAATAATAATCGTTCAATTGTTTTTAACGAACGTTTGACCTCAATACGTTATTTAAAAAATCGTTGGATTGTGTTAGTGGATCAATCTTATCTTTTTGTTTTGCAGAATTATTCATTTACAAAGCCATGGCATACATAAATTTTATTTGCAAGTCAGTCGTAAAAATAATATCAATAAAAAGTCAAGTGTGGAAGTAATAATAAGAATAACAATACAAAAAAAAACAAAGCCATTATTTTTATTAAGCATTGTGTTGAAAATTAACCCAAGGACATTCAACTAAAAGGCTAATGAAGTTAAATTTATCGTAGGTCAAGTTAATGTACAAATATAAAATTAATAAAAATATCTGTTTATTTATTTATATCCTTTATTGGAAAATATACAATAGAAAATTTAAAACAGTAAATCATTTATTTAATATACTAACATAATATCATAATAAAAGTCACTTTTTTATGACACTAACAAATTGTTAGGAAAGTTTACAATATCATTAGTGATATATTGATGAGTGATCTATTTTACTGGTCTCGAAACCAAGCCATTGTTTGATTGTAAACACCTATAAAGAATTGATGATCATGCTTTAGTTTTTTGGTGGATTTTCAAGGACTTGAAACGAAAAAATATCTAGCAGATCAGTCATTTAAATACATCCTTAATTTAAAATGTCTTTAAATAAAGTTCTCCACTATTGATTGAGCCTTAATTATAAATACAGGGTGTTTCGTTAAGAATTATCCATATAGTATTTGGAGAAACCTTACCACGAAATATGAAGATTTAAGCCAAAATACTCAAATAAAATATGTTCCTCCTAACCGTGGTATGGCGCATGTTATTTTAAATATTCTAAATAATTTTACCTATATTTTTGATACCTTTCAATATTTTTTGTTCATAATTGGAAAAGAGTTTACACATATTAGTTTATTTATTATTTAGCATAAGCTTCCTTATTAATTTAAACACCCATAATTTTTGTTAATTCTAATCGTAAATTCACATTAGTCAATAACTATTTCACTAAATAAAACAAATAAATTAAGAATAATAAAAAACTCTTCGTTTCAACGTAACTTCCAAGTTTATTTGAAAAAAAAATATGTTTTAAATTACAATGACGGCCGTTTCTCTGATTAGCATCGTCAGATTGACATTTAAGTTACATTTTGTTTGTTTGTAGCTAAGTACCTGATGTTGTTTAGGTAGTATTAAGGCTAGACCAAGTATGGAAGTAATAAGACAAAACAATATTAAAGCCTAGATGTTAATAGCCCTAAGGGATTATCCTGAATGTAATTCCCTCTAAGATCAGTATAACTGTGCAATGATATAGAAAAACCAAGAAAAAACTATATCATGCTGATCTTTACAATAACTTAATATATTTGTGTTTTACAATTATGTCTTATCTATGTATAAAATGTAAACTCAATCAAAGTAAACAGTTTAATAGTGGAGATTGTCCAAGATTTATTTGTTCATTAACAACTTTAAATTGTGGATCTGCTAGATGTCTTTTTATTTCAAGTTCTTTAAGGAAATCTAAATTTTGTTTTTTATCACAAGTGTGTAGTATTTGGATGTCATTGGTGTATAAGAGTGAGGTTGGATGTTCAAGTAGGTGTTTTACATAATTTGACTTATCTGGTTGTTTTAATCTATACGCTCTTAAGTGTTCATTGAATATTACTTCAAAATTTCTTTTGTGTTTGACCTATATATACAGCATTACATTTTGGACAATGAATTTTGTAAACACCGGATTTTTTTTAATTTGGGTAATTTTGTTTTTACATTTAACAATTTTGTATCAACATTATTTTGTGTTTTAAATGATATTGATGCTGATGTTGCCGAAGTTTTATTATTTTTGAAATTGTATTGGAAATATTTCCACAATATGTAATATTTTTATAACTTTTAATTTCTTTAGTTTGTTTAGGAAATATTAGTTGTAGTGGCACTTAATGTTATTTAATTTTAATTTGTTTGCTGCAAACCATTCATTGGTTTTGTTTATAGCGAGTCTAGAACAGCATCAAAGTTCACGTTGTCTTTCAGAAATAAAAAAAAATGAGTAATCTGCAAAGAGGACTGACCTATAAGGTGACATAAAGAAACTGAAATCATTTTGGGGTACTCCGTGACTTACGGTCTGAAAGTCTGATAATTTACCATTCAATGAACTGTTTTCTGTTGTATAAATTAAAACTAATAAGTTTCAATGGAACATCACATTAGTTTAGTTTTTCTAGTAGAATATCTTGTGAAACACAGTCAAATGCTTTCGAAAGATGGCATAACATTTTACTATACTATTATCTTGTTCAAGTGAATGAACAACATCACTGATAAAATAAAGATTTGCTTGGGTGGTTGAAACGAAGTTTCTGAAACCATATTGGGAATTATTGAAAAAACTGTTTTCATACAATGAATTTTTTATTAAAATTTCAAATAATTGCCTCTAAATATTAAAATAATGCTCATAGGACTGTAATTATGGTTTGCTGAAGTATCATCCTTTTTAAAAAGAGGTAATTTTTTGAATACTTTAAGAATGTCGGGGTATTTGCCAGTATTAGACATAATAATATATTTTTTATATTTTGCACTTATAAAAGTCTTCATTATAAAACGCATTTGCGTATCGTAATGTAACTTTTTATATTTTGCACTTATAAAAATCTTCATTATAAAACGCATTTGCGTATCGTAATGTAACTTTTACGCACGCAAATTTTTGTTTTAAATGGTTGGCGACATGAGTAAAGTATCTAATGACAAGACTATTGACAATGACATTTGTGGTTAATAGCAATTTATTAATTTTATATTGTTTTTAAAAAAGTATTTGTGAAAATGAATATCATCTTTTACTTATATAATATATAATTATTGGTGTATTAGTCATTTTAAAATATTTTAAAACATTAACATTTCATAATTTAAATGTGAAAAGTGTCAAATGTTATAAATTTGAACTCGTAACAGAAAGCCATATGAAGTTCTAGGATATCTCAAGATTGCTTTGGAGTAGGTACCTTATGGTTGACTGCATTCCTTAGGAGTCCCTGGGGTGCCTTATAGGCAGCAAATGAGGGTACCAAGATAAAATAGAGAGATCGCTATGTTTTCATCGACACGTTGGGTAACGGAAAGGCTTGGAGGAATCGAAGTGGCTAATGAGACCGAAAGCGGAAATTAATTTAAAAATCGGAACAAGCGGTAATCAATTTAAAAGATGAAACAGGTCGCCAGACATGCTACAATACATATAAACTACAGTGGTTAATACTTTTTAAATTAAATGTAAGCTTTTTATTTTTATTGACATTTTCTTATTTTCCTTTATGCACCTTTATATACTTTTCTTGTACTTCTTCAAATCCCTTAAAACGATTTATCAACCGCCGTTCTCTAGCTTGTTTTTGTATTTTTTGCACAAGGTTAATTAACAAAATAAAATACAAACTAGTTATTTTCTGTGTTACAAAGTAAATGTAGCAAATTTAGGTAATACGTGCCAAACCCGATTACCAAAATTAAGCAACGTCAATTAATTATCGCTGCGTTTGTAATTCAAGTAAAATTTGTATCTGTATGATACATGAATGTATCTGTATGAAATTTTAGAGTACGGAATTGCAGGGGATTTTCAAATTAAACTGTTTCCAATTATCGGAAATACTAAATTTGCACAAAATGCTAAATAAACAAAGTGTGGTTGCATTCCTGAATATTGTTTTTTCTGTTATATAAAAACAAATACCAAATTAGTCAAAATAATACTGACTAATGGTTATTAGTTAATATTGCATCATTACTTAAAATTAATTTAAAATTTTTAAACATCAGAATTGCACCCATTTAAAATCAAAAAAAGTTTTTCATCATAAATATGGATGCAGTATTGCATGAACATAAATTTTGGTCGTAAGCAAAACAAGGAATACAATATATACTACACTAGATAAATCTAAAATTGAAGTTGTATCTTTTACTTTTCACAAGAAATTGATATTATTAATAAAAAAGTGACCATTACAACCTGAGTGTTAATGTAACAAATCAATTATGTCCAGTATTTTATGGATTTACTATCTTGAACAAAATTAGAAATAATTTCAAAATTTCACCCTGTACAACTCATAATAGACCCTACATAGTTGGGATCGTATTGTTAAGGAACTTTTAAAGTTATAAAAATATACAGGGTGTTTCATTAAAAAGAAAGATCATGGACGATGCCAGACTTGCGTGTATCACCCTGCACATTTAAATTTATGTTTAAAAAGCTCACATTTGAATTTCAAAGTTGACGGGTACCAGCGTTTTTTATAAACTATCCCCACAAATAATTTTATTCTATAAGTGGTTTTCACACTGTATATTTGCGGAACTATCAGCAGAAGATTTAAAATCTTACAAAACGATAGCTGCACCAACCCTGTTATATGGTAGTGAAACATAGACAACAACGGAAAAAGAAGAGAATAGAATACAAGCACAAGACATGAAATTTCTAAGAATAGTGAAAGGTTGCACAAAATTAGACAGAATAAGAAACATAGATATAAGAACAGAATTGATATAAAGCAGAAAATAAAAGTATGTGGAAGAAACCCGTAGAGCGGATGCACAAGAAGAGGCTACCAGCCAAAGTCAGACTTTATCAATGCCATGAAGTGGAAGGCCGAGAAAAATATGGGTACCGTAACAGGCAAAGTGCCTAACACCTAAAATGCAGAAGAAGAATATGATTCCTAACTTTGGAAGAGTCATAAGCCAAACAAAATCTGAGCAATAGTGTTGTCATTGCATCATGCTATTCTAACGGTAAACCGTTTCGGTATGAATCTTCCAGAACTTAGTTCTTAGACATTAAAATAAACAAAGAAAAATCATTTGCATGGTGGGTCTTATTATACAAATTCAATGCTAACAATTACATGTGTGTTCCAGTTTGAAGGTCACTTGGCGAATTACATGTTTGGTCCAGTATGGAGACCAGTTGGTAATGCCCTAACGGTATGACAATTTAAAAACTTTGTTCCACGTTAGATTGTTAACGAAACTTTAATAACTAGTTGAATGGTGATAACCTTTATCAGCAAGATTGGAAACGAAAATACAGTTATTTCAACAAAAATTGTTTTTGAGTATATATAGTGTATCAAAGAAAGATGCTAAACTAACATCAACTAGGAATAAGTAAGTATATGAACTAGATATTCTATAGTAATTTTTTTATTAAATTCGTTATGTAAGCATACAAATGATAAAATAGATTTTATAATAGTCACTAATATTATATTTAAAACTAAATTAAGATTAGAAAACTAAATAAACAATATATAGTGTTAATTATGAATCAATTAGAATAGGTATAATAAGATAATAGTAATATTTAGATAGATTTATTGATAATATACGTAAAGAATTACTTTCTAAAAGAAATATTTAATTCATTTTTAGTCAACTCTTTACCCAAAATAAGTAAAAACATACAAAAAGAAAATCAAAATCAATACTAACTAATAACATCAGTATCTTCTGTATGTTCCTTATGATGTATTCATTTTATTATGTTAATTAGAATATGATAAAGCTAAGTACCTATAAGTTTATGCTATTAATTTGTAATTTTTTTGAAAGTATACGAACGATTATATAATACGAGTATTCAACTAAATTATCTTATCAATGCCATTTCCTAAGGAAAAGAAAAATATCAAACCTCCAACCAACAATTCTGTTTTCGTACGTAACCAGTAATTAAACTTTTTAATGCACATGCCTGAGAAAAATTAGTAAAGTTACTGATAATCTTCTATCAAAAGGTTAAAACGTATTTTGAACAAATTTAATATGATTTATGCAACTATAATTAATATTACCTGACAGCAATTATTTAAACATATATTATACTAGAACATATTATTATGGTTTGAATTTATAATTATAAAAAAATTTTGCTTAATTTCAAAACCTCGGCTAGCTCAAATGATTTTTATAAGTTTTAATTTTAAATTTCAAATTTTTAATTTTTAACGTTATTGATTTAGAAAAAATTAAAAAAAATTATTTTTTTTTTCAAGAAAATTTTATTACAGAAAAAAAAAACTTACCTAATGAACACCCTACCTACTCTTATCTATTCCTATCTACTCCTCATTAAATTTATTACTAACCTTAACTAAATTCGTCTTAATGTCCTTTTTTGGATTGTCTCTCCACTTTTCTTTTCACACTTTACTAAAACGTACTTGCACGATTACTTCAACCAGCTGTATTTGACGTGCTATTCTTCTTTGAATCAGAAAAGGCAAACCAGACCACTTCCGCTGGTCGTCATTTCAATCATGTGCTTCAAACTTTTCTTTGATTAGAAGTACGAAAAAATACGCTGCTCCGATAATTATACATATTAGAGTGGGAATAACGATTGCTGCTGCTATTCCAAAATAAATTCGTTCGTAGTATTTTTTTTGTGACTTTTTTTCTAGGTACTGGTTTTTTTTTCTTTCAAAAAAAAACTCCTCTCAATCCTTATCAAACTTCCTTTTTTCTTTTTTCTTTAAAAAAAACTTCCTTCCATCTTTGTCAAACTTCCTTCACCTCGCAACCTCTCATCTCAAACCGTAACTGTTCTTTTTTTTTCATAATAATCCTTATTTTTCTGTGCTTTCAAAACTGTCCTTCAACTAACTGTCACTGTCACTCCCTTCATCCCACTTACTCTAATGACAAAAAACTCAAAAAAAAAACATTACATCGATATTTCCTGATTTATGTCAACATATCTCATTTGACATAAACCTGACATTAATATAAAATAATTTTTTTTCAATATTTTCCAAAATCAAATTTATGTATTTTTTATATAATTATCAAACCACAATAATATATAAAATATATACTAGATTAAATATATGAAGAGCCTTCATCAGATGAATATCGAAGATGTAGGAACAAGATATGAAGATTACCTACCCACTTTCACGACCTATTTACATCTTGCATTAAACACAAATTTGACAGTTTAAAAAGAAAATGTCACCATTGCACACGTTTATTAATTTCAGAACATTCAGTACTCGCTATCAAGAAAGAATCGTTTGGACAGTAATTTTTCTGGTCTACCAAGAAAGCTTTTTCAACTAAGTATGTCTATTAGTAACTTTATTATAAGTTACTGGAGCTTGGAGAAGCCCTATATTTTATCGCATATGACAGTACAGGTAATTTTCCAGAGAAAAAAAAGTATTTTAAATTTACCTCTTTAAATTTTTAAAAGTGCTACTAAATAATAACTATTTTCTAAAAACGTCTGATACTTTTTTAAAATAATTCCCAACCTTTTTTAGTTAATTGTTTATTGTTCAAACACCTATTGAAATAAATAAACTATTTTAATTCTAAAAGTAGTTACAAAGTATTTTGATGAGCGTTTAAGAATATCCCTATCATCATAGCCTGAGCTTTTATGTTTCGAACAAAAAGAAAGTAACTTTAAGTGAATCTCTATATAACGTCGTAGCTCTTTAAAGGAAGCAAATGTAAATTTATATATTTCTTATTCGGTGTACTTTAATCAAAAAAGTTTCTAGATATGATTCAATAAAACCTCTATATCTGCTTAACCATCAGCATGCAACTTTTTTAAACGAACAGGTATATTCATTATTAGAAATTAAACTCATACATACATTCCACGTGCAATTTAATCGATACAGAATTGAATTCCATCTAATTAATTATTTTTAAAAATTATGCTTAGACCTTTCCAATGTGTGTACAGGGTAATTAATTACTAATTGGAAATAAACGCAATTCACTGGTCCAAAACATCGACACATTAAAATTGGGCAGCTTCATGTTTAACTTAAAATATCTTGAGAAATATTGACTTTATCGTTATGAAAAAATAGTACTTTATTTACGTAAAAAGTATTGGAGAATCAAAAAATTGTGCTAAAGTTTTCTATTCCGCCAGTGGCGTAGAATTTGGGACCGATTAACCTGTCACTTGCCCCTGTCGTACGCCTCTGGTGGTGACCAGAAACGTTTGTTTAATTGAATTTTGTAGGGTGTATAGTGTCTACATTTTCCGCCAAATATGAAATTAATACGTAAAACAGGCTTAAAGTACTGAACCCAAATAGTTTTTAAATTTTTAAACAAAACACCCTGTAACTAAGTAAGCAGCTACATTTTATTTAGGTGCTTTGGGTCTTCATAATCTTCATAATTTTAAGTCAGGATTCTAGTATTAAATCATTTCCAATTAGTAATGAATCACCCTGTATATTTAAATTAAAGTTTATAATACAAAGATAAAACTAAAAATAAATTGTTTATGTGAATTGTTAATATTTAATAGAAATTATGAAAGAAAATGCTAAAAAATATACCTAGCCGATTTATTACAAAAATGTAGAAGTATATGAATGTGTACAATCCAAGAAAAAATATGCATTGGACTAAGGTAAGGCGATCATAAGAACCATTTATCTTCGTAAAGAGATTATCTCAGAGAATAATAAATGGTGTTTAATCATACGTAACATCTTTTAGAAACAGTCATATTATCACTTTAAAGTTCCCACTAATGGACTACATTTAATGATATTGTGTCTATCACAATTGTAACCTTCTTATGCAAAATTTGTTTTGTTTTACATAAAATACTTTAAGTAGTCAAATTAAATCGTAGTGCTTATTACTCATTTTATTCGTTGCGGTACAGTGATTGAGATATGTTTATTACTAAATAACTTATAAATAACTTGGTATTTAAATAGTAGGAAGTATTATTTATGGGTTTTGATTTTTATAAAATGTCAGTGTCTTTGTTATGTTAAATATACTTACATAATATTTAAAACTCGTTCAGTTACAGACTGGAAACAAGATAAACATATTAATATAATAGAAAGTAAACTGATATATACTGCATTTTAAATATAACAATAGTTATGCGTAACCGTTCAATTGGGTATTGAATATTATCTTTAAAACTGAGATAATTCAGTACGGATCGGTTTTGTTTTACGTATCACGTATCAAATATACTAAGAAATTTACAGGTGAAATATCTCCATGAAGCACACAGTTGATATTTATTTTTTAACCCTGCTGTCCTGTTCGGGTCTATTTGACCCGAAAAAAAAACATTTATTGATTTACAAATTATTATGGGGCGCAACGCGTTGACATTCGGTGACTTTATTACCTAGTATGAAATCTTTAATTTGCATACGAGATAAAAAAAAGTATTTCTTGATTTTTTGATAAAAAGTAAATTGTTACAGTACATTCATAATTATTCCGTTCTAACTTCTTAAGGCCAATAAACGACCCTTTTGTCCCCTATTGTCGGCCGGCGCTTTAGCCAGGTGTAACCTGCCATAAAATTTGAACGGAACAGGGTGGAATTTACTTTTTTTTTTATAGGAAAAAATAGAAACACATTGATAATTACATATTTTATTACATACCTAGGGATACTATAAATTATTTTTTTAAACATTATCGTTTAATACTTGTTTAATACAATATAAAATGAAAACTGTCTAAAAATATTACAACTTATAATTATTATCAAGACCTATTCAATTAAATCAGTGTCGCTATCACTATCATCTCCTAACTGTATAATTAACTCCTTAACATTACTTGAAAGTGTGATATATGATTGTTTAACTTTAATTACGTGATCTACACTGTTGCTCCAATTATTTACTGGTATTTTATCCCTGATGATAATGCCTAATACAAAACTATTTAAAGTAGGTGAACTGTTGTTACGTCTAACTTGCGATTTAAATTGATGCCAAATATGTTTTATAGGGTTAAAAATGCAGTGATATGGTGAAAGCCTTAAAACTGAATGCTATTTGCAAACTCATCACAAACATATTCTTTCTCTATATTAAAATATTTTAATACTTCAAGTAATTGTTTTTTTGAATAATTTTCATGATAATAAATATAATTGGCGTGCATAAATTCTTGAATAATTGCTTTGGTGTCTTTTTACTTCACGCAAGACACGACTGTTGTTAACTATATTCCTAAAAAGAATAAAAATGTTGTTCTTAGCACTTTGCACCATGAAGAAGGCATTAGTGACAGAAATGACAAAAAACCCTAAATTATTTTAGGTTACAATTCCACTAAGGAAGCAGTGGATACTCTAAATCAGCTAGTTGGTACATATACATGTTAGAAGAAGACAAATCGTTGGCCAATGATTGTTTTCTATAATATGTTGGACATTTCCGCCTAAAATGCTTTTGTTTTATGGACATCAAACCCCCAGTGGAATACCAACAAGTTGACAAACCGGCGAATTTTTCTTGAGGAATTGGGAAAAACACTTGTGAAACTACTTATCGCTTCCAGGAAAAATTTACCAAGAACTAAAGACTTACAAGTACTGGTAAAAAGGACACGACTACAAACAAGTACGCAAGATGGCAATTCTAATAAAACCCCTAAGGATAATCCGACTCCGCCTGTTAAACGGGCACGGTGTAAATTTGCTCTAAAAATGATAATAAGACCAACATTTTATATTGTATATGTCATAAACATATTTGTAAAACTGATTCTTTTTATTACTGTCCCAGTTGTAAGCCGAATTAAATTTTCTAAAAATTTTATTAGGCTTTTCTGGTTAATAAAGAAAAAAAATTTCACTGTTTTTTTGTTTAGTTTACCATCATTTTTTGTTAATAAAGTTTTGTTTAGTACCATTAGCTTATTTTATTTTAATTTTAGGGCTTGTAACTCATGGTTGGGTCATATTGACCCGAACAGTACACTTGGGTAGTTGACTCGAACGGCACAGCAGGATTAAGAATAGGCTAGTTCAGATACAGATCCTGATACAGATAGATTTTTACTTTTAAATTATAATGTTTTAACATAAAAGAGAGAATTGGGGCATGCTATATTATAAAAATTTAAACAACATAAAATATCTATCAACTTAAATATTTATTAGTAGAAATTAATTAAACTAAAAAAACTAAAAAAATTAAAATAATTAAAATTGCTATTATTAGTTTATAATTGGCTTTCCAACGTAAGACATTAATTATATAAAAAACATTTCTATAAATTTACTCAAAACAATTGTATAAAATATTATTTCATTGCAATTGGCAATCCAAGGTCTAGTTTCGGTTGGAAAATTAGGTATTTATTTAAACAGTTTCTGTTAAAAAGTAGCAGACAATTTACATCAAATAATATAGGTGTTTTCAATAAAAAACTACATAATTAAATATTTTCCATTTTTTATAACAACATAGGTACAATTTACTTATATTCAAAACCAAATACAATCACAATCAGTTTTTAGAAACTGCATTTCAAGAATATTTTTACTGTATGTTTAATTAAGTACTTAAATACTTACTCGAAGAGAGTGGCCTTATAAAAAAATGATTTTATTTTTGGTTCTAAAATGATGTTTTGGTCATACCAAACGATTATCAAACCCATGGTCACCTATGTTTCACTTGTATAGTGACCAAAAATTTAACAATCATTGGTATGTGCTAATTTGCAGAAATTGCAATGGCTAGCTTGAATAAGAAGGGCAATGACATCGTGCCCTACAGCAATGCTAAATCTACATCCGTTTTAATATTGCATAATGAGAGAGGCCGTAGCTGTTGCTGCACGACTGCAACATATTAAAAACTTAATATGGTTAATGGTTGATCATCTAAGGATATACTGGAAAAATTTCACTATCATCCTTGTGTGACACGGTGATGTCAAATGAGAGATGGAAGACGGCTCATTCCTGTGGTATACGGCAGAATTCAGATTCTTAAGGGTTCTGAATTCTTTTACTTATGAGTTCAAGTTTGTCTGGGAGTCAAAACAATCTCTTAAAAAACAACCGGAATCAACAAGGTTGCCCTGATGTAAGTGCCAGTTCACAATGGTAAATGAGGAAGCTGATAGATTGGAAAAAGAAGGGACCAAATCACACCAAAAAAGAATGGAATGTCTGGTCATCCAGGCCTTCATGTATGTTTTACGTGACCCTGATATGCAACGGAAGCTTCGTTTGGCCCATTTCAAATTACTGGAATATGAAGCAGCGACGTAGGCTTCAGGATATAGCAAAGTATTGGCATCTCAACAAGAAGATAATGGCAGATTTAATCAAATCGTCAACTTGATCAAGAGCATGGTAGACAAGAAATCGAAGAAAGTTAGATGCTGAAACTGTGGCGAGCTAGAACGTGTACGAAGCTTGTATAAGCGCCCTAGGACTCTAGCAAACCAAGAACCCCCCAGTCCCAGAAAAACTAGAACGGATTGTCTACGAGGGGACAGCATCGAACATGAGACTGGTGTGTCATCGAAATTTCTACTCCCTATCTAAACGACTGTGTCTAGCACACTTCAGCAAGGTGGAATCTAAAGAGCTGCCATTTTAAGAACCATGGTAGTCAGCGAAGAATGGTCACCCGCTAGGATCAGGGAAGATCAGGAGAATAATCCCCACCTGAAGATGATCCGACAATGGAAGAAAGAAAATGGGCGACCTACCTGGCAAGAAGTGCCAAAAAGAACTCTGGTCTTGGGATCACGATCGAGTATTCTCTCGCTACATGAATACTCCAGGGCTAAAGAAACTGTGGAACATACTATGAGAATGCAAACGTCCTATAAGGAGTTGCTTTAACCACTGTCAAATTAGAGCTGCTTAGGTTCGCTAGACGAATGGTTCTTTATAGTTTAAGATTTGCACAGATGATGTTTATGGTGCCTATGCACAAAATATCTTATCAGGTTAAAATGTAGAGTCCAAGTGACTTGTGCGACCTATGACAATTTATTCTCTTTTTAATCTATCTTCTTGTTCTGCATTGAAAAAAGTGCTACATAGAGAGAAATATTCTAAAATTGTTAATTATTGTCGAATATATCAAAATTACACGAACGAGGAGAATGAACTTAATAATTAGTTTCAGATGAGGGAAACGGTGGTGAATTCTCAATATTGCAAGCGAATAAGTACTGTGTTATACCTAGATTTGTATTTAATAAACCCCGTATCATCTGAATCTTTTTATTTATAACTTTTAACGGAAACAAATTTAATATGTAGTCCAGAAACTTATTTGTATATACTTTTTCCATAAGAGCGATACTCGATCATCAATCTTAAAAGTAATAATATTTAGAAATATTACTATTTTTATTTCACAAATGATTTTTGTGATTTTACTAAAATCGTTCAGAAATACATTGCAAACAATCGTTGTTGTATATATTTTTAAATCGTTTTTAAGGAATACGGTTTGTGATCCAAGACTATGTACCGACACGATTGCATTCTCAAGAGGTGAACTGGTAGACTCGGTTATTGTTAGTTTCCACTATAATTTTAGTATAATCATCTAGAATGCTGGAGTAATAACATCGACAGTAAATGTTACTCCTTATAATACGTGCCGTTTCGCAATTTAAGTGAGTTTATGGCTAAATCCACTGAAAGATAATTTTCTCGTGTACACAGTGATAAATGATTAATACCTTTAATATATTTTTTGAAGATCCAATTTTCTGCTAATTTTTATAAGAACCTAAATAATTTTCTTTTGGCATTTACGCTTTATGTAGATTACTTTTTTTACATATTTAAATATTTTTAAAAATGCCTTTATTTATTTTATAAATATTATCGATATTTATATTGGGATAATATTTCAGTCGGTAGGTGTTTATATTAACACGATTCCATGTAAAAACTGCGAAAAAAAATATATAGGCCATAGTAAAATTAAAAAATCGATTATCTTTACATAAAAGTGATTGTAGATTACAGCCAGACAGATGTGAATTGGCCAAGCATGTCGTTGAAAATGATCATATGTAATGTATTTTTTTATCTGTTAGTGTTTTAGCTATACAACCTTTTATGAAAAAATATTATTTTTAGACTCTTTTTTTTAGAAATATATTTCATTTCTCAAAAAGAAAATCTCATATCATAGAAAGAGTCATCATAATATTCTTGTAGATATTTATTTTACATAATAAATTATCATACTAAATGACTGATAATTTAATTTTTTGAATTGTTATTTTAATTATTTTTTGACTTTGACATTTATTTTGAAAAAGATGTATGAGTAAAATTGTAAACTTCAAATTTAACCTAAAAAATTCTTCTTTTAATTTTTAATTTCTACTTTCAATTTAATTTAATTAAAAAAAATTAAGGACCCTTTGGCATTTTTAAAAAAATAACTAATGTTATATAAATAAATTAATACAATTTTTCAGATGGGTAATTTACTTTTGTAAATATTAAATATTATTAATAAATACATCAAATATATCTTCAATTTTGGTGCTTATGAAAAATCGTTTTGGTGCTTATATTTATAGTAATAGTGTAAGTAATACGTATGAAGTTATTAAATTACAATTAACTTACAAATTTTTTTATTTATCGAACATATAAAATTAAACATGCAGGGCGTTACAACAGATGGTTAAGATTGTTGTATTTTTAGTATCTATGGAAGATAAAACTTCACCGAGGTATCGTTTTCCTAACAGAAAAGGATCTTAGCAGGTTCAAAAGGTGGATTGAGTTATATGGAAAAAAGAAATTAATGGGGAAATATCCCATATTGGTGTTGAATTTTCAAACAGTCTGTCACATCCATTTAAAAAAAGTACCGTACAACTAATATGGACATATCAAAGGATTCCCTTAAAACACTGATTTTGTCTCTAACATGTAAGTAAACAAATATTAAAAAAATATTTAATAAACCACAGTATGTTTTAACATAATAATGGTTTTACAATAAAGGTTTTTTTCAGTAAACAAAGAAAACTTACAAAAGAAATAGAGAACTTACATCATAAAGGAAATGCATTTCTTGACCATACTTATTCAAAAGGTATTTAAATATTTTGTACACATTTATAATAATATTCACTTTTATTCTTCTTGATTAAATACTACTGTAGAAATATGAAACATTTAATTAAAAGTAGAAAGCAATGTTTCTTCATATTAACATTTTATTATAAATATTAATTTGAAATAAATGTATTTATATTATATTTGTTTGCATTTTTATTGTTGCAAGTGTTAGATAAATAATTTTACAGAAAAATAAGTTTTTCTTTTTAATTATTAAAATTTACTTATTCTTTCAGGCCAAATCCGTGATGTATCAGCAGTGATGTTAAATATATATTTAATAATCAGTATTTTGTTTCTGTAACAATTGCACTTCATTATCCTGTAAAACATTTTTTTTATGTAAAACCATCCCCTCTCTAATTTCAAATGTTTACATGCGCAATGCATCCCCCAATCGCTACACCAAGGTGGCCTATTCCCAGTAAGACAATAATTACTACTTCATCTTTACTGGTATTTACCAAATGGAATATACAATTAAGACAGGTGAAAAAATAAGTCAACGTTTCGGTAGAGTGCATAAAATATGATCTTTTAGCATTGAGATGACTTCTTTATATTACATATGAATTAGCCACTCTTAATTTTTTTCATAAATTATCTACAGTACAATTATTATCGTCTAACCTCATTAGCAGTTCTTCTGATCTTCGTGTTCAGCTCTGTAGTTAATCTATATAGTGGCCAATTATTTCTGTTCTG
This sequence comes from Ophraella communa, assembly GCA_035357415.1. NCBI lineage: Eukaryota > Metazoa > Arthropoda > Insecta > Coleoptera > Chrysomelidae > Ophraella > Ophraella communa. Next base: position 14,359,067 of record CM068983.1, on the reverse strand, counting down.
TGAGCAGGTACAGCTGTGAAAATTAACAGAGAAGGGCTTAATATATTTTTTTATATCTGTGTTCATTCCTTTCCCATACAGCAATTGTCCAGCACGGTGCAGGCTCCTTCGAATTCCAAGATGTCCTCTATTATCATTTCCTTTTCTTTATTGACATTCTTTAAATCAATGATTTAGGAACAACTACTTTCTGGCCTTTGAATATCAGTCCTTTATATTCGGCCAATTCGTCCTGGAAACATGAATAGTGTTTGAGTCCAGGGGGTCTAGTTTTGAATATCAGTGAAATTGAATTCACAAGTGAAATATTTCTATTTTTAATTCACCATCGAAATGCTATACCTAGTTTTCAATTGTAGTGAAATGAAATTTTTATAAATTTACTTAAATGAAATTAATTCAATGGAAATCAGTCGAATTAGTTCAAATTATTAACGTACGAGAAAAACATAAGATTAATTAAGGTTAAAAACACCATTATTTCTTATTTTGTTCTTCGAATCATCGCCAAGTCGTCAAAATTTAAGATAATTCTACTTTTGTCAGTTGGTAATACGTTTTTAAAATTGAAAAATTTTATAGGAAATGCAAATAGTATATAGGAACGATTCACATAGGTTGCAGTAAATTATAAATTTAGCAGAATCTCTGATTTAGTTACAATATTATGAAGTTGTACATAAATAATACTGTTTTAGTGATGGCTGATTTTAAAAATAAAAAAAGTTTTGTTAATGAACAACAAAAACGTTGGTGGAATACTTACAAAACCATCCAATTTTAAAATATCCACCAAAACTTAACAATAAACTATATTGCCTAAACTAATGCAGCAACGTTCTTGGCGTAAACATATCATCCTCTAAAAGGTCCAAAATGGCCATTTTGTCAAAAATAAACGTTCCCGCTTCACTCTCGTCCACTAACTAATAAAAATATCATACTAATATCTAATATAAACAATACTAATATACTTTGCTAACTAACTATAAACTAGATTCAAAAAAACAAAACAAGAAAATACAAGCAGAAAACCACAAAACAAAATGTCTAACGTAATTCGCAAGTGAAATATATATTTCGACAGCTAAATAGTATTCGAATTATATTTGTGAAATATTTTCGAATTCGAATTTTATTTCACTCGTGAAATTAGTTCAAAACTTGAGTTGATCGAAATATGAACAATTTCACTTGTGAAATATTTCAAAACTAACCCCCTTGGAGAAATATTCTCAAAAACTATCAGGAAAACCATTGTATAGTTGCACGTCACAGCTGTCAGAATGGGACTGTGTTGCCAAGCATTTAAAATAGAATTAGAATCTAGTAATTATCAAACGAAGATTCTCTAATATTCTTCTTTTTATTTTACTACAATATTACGCTAGGTTATAGTTGCACGTCACAGCTGTCAGAATGGGACTGTGTTGCCAAGCATTTAAAATAGAATTAGAATCTAGTAATTATCAAACGAAGATTCTCTAATATTCTTCTTTTTATTTTACTACAATATTACGCTCTGATACTTGTTCGGAGATGTTGCTTCCGTTAGTCGATTCCTGTCTTCCAGAATATATGCTTAGGATTAGATAGATAGATGTTTAAGAGGTGGCCAGAAGCCTATTCCACTGCGACCTTTTTAGATCTATCGTGGTCCTCGAAAAACTAGATTACATCCCCCAGTCCGACTCTCTTAACGAAGTCTATAAGTTTTGAGACTGTAACCTTCATGTAGTCCCTTGCCAATGGATATTCTTCTCCTAAAGTCAGGAACCGCATATTTACCAGTCCGTCGCACTGACATAAGATGTGCTCTGGTGTTTCCTCTTCTAGGTGACAGAATCTGCACAGATCCGTCTCTGTCAACCCCATCAGCTTAAGATGCCTGTTTAGCTTACAGTGCCCCGTCAATAGACTTACTACAGTTTTTACCGTTTTCCTGTCTTTACTCAATAAGTCTGACGTAAACTTTTGCGAATGTTCCATTATGAACTGTTTCGCTTGCCTTTGTCCTGGTGAATTCCACCACCATTCCCGTGATGTTTGTGCCACCCATGTTTTCATGGCCGTTTTTATTATATTTTTTGCAATGCCGCAGAAAGGTTCCGGTCCAATAAAAGGCATTAATGAGCCTAGTTTAGCCATTTCATCTGCCTTTTCATTGCCTTTTAGACCCCTATGCCCTGGTACCCAAGCTACCGTAACCTTGCTACGATCCCCCAGAGTATTCAGAGCATGCACACAGTCCCATACTAGCCTAGAATTGACCTCTACAGAATCTAGTGCCCTTAGCACCGCCTGACTGTCTGTGAAGATGGCTATTGAACGGTACGTCCTATCCAGCCTTTTAATTTCTTCTACACAGTAGTGAATTGCCGTGATTTCTGCTTGAAAAATCGTGGTATTTTGGGATAGACTTACTGGGAATGTTATCCCTTGTTTCCTTCCGACTACGCCGGCTCCCACGCCATACGGCGTCTTTGAGCCGTCCGTGTACCAGGTTGACTCCGCCTCTACGGGTACACCTTTTTCCCAGTCTTCCCTACCTGGTATAACTATTTTAAATTTATTGGCAAAGCTATATCTCGTGACTGTTGCGTCAATGGGTTGCCCCAAAATGTTATCCGCTTTTAGTTCCTTGATTAACTTACCATTATCAGCCCCATGCGATTGGCTTATGTGCTGCTGATTATGTATTAATCTGTGCATGGCTGCTCTCGCTTCGCCCTGTATATATTGTAATGGATCATTATTACTAATAAAAACAAAACTTACCTTTTAAGCATCCATCATAGCCATTACACTAATGGATTAATAAAAAAAAAGGATATGCATAATGAAATACACTTTTCTTCTTAAACCATGTAATTACCCAAAAAGAAGTATTGTCTTGAGTACAGTATAAACTTGATTATATCATAAATTTGGTCATAATATCACAGTAAAAGCCACAAAATAAACAATATTCTCTGGTCACAACAGGTTTTCATTTGGACTTAGTAGATACATCTTGTTAGAAAATGAGATGAATCTTCTGACCTAAAAATAATATAATTAGTATGAATTTGTATAAACAAACAGTATCTCTACAGTTACACTAAAACAAAGTAGTATAACTTACATATCTGATAATAATAAACAAACATTATAAGATAAAAGCCAATATAGGGTAGTTAGTCATATTGGAAAGTCAACATGTAAAAATAAACAATACACATTAGTAAATGAACAAAATAGAATTAAAGTTACTTACCACAATAATTTACAAAAAAGGGATATCTTAATAAGTTTAATTGAATCTGCAGTTACTTTTTCTTTAGTACATCTTAAATTTTCAATATTTACTCTTCAATTACAAACATTCAAATAAATAAAGAGTGTATTTGACATCTTATCTTGTATAGGATCCATATTCAATTATTGTATCACAATCAAAATTTTCCAATCCATAATGAATGCATTTTCATTATAACAATTCACTTTTCACCTAGTTCTTTTTCAAAATTCTCAGTTTAATCGGAAACAATAAAAAGAAAATAAAAATCAAAAAGTGTTAATGGTTTCCACATGTTTAAGAAATCAACATGTAATTTTAGTTAGTAAAATATTTAAATTAATATTGTAAAAAGGAAGTACTTACAAAATCAAAGTCTTCGATATTGTACAAACAAATATACCAATAGATTGTGAGTACCTAAAAAAGACACAAGATTAATTATAAACATGTAGCAGGTGTAGTGAAATAGATATTGAAAAACTTAGTTTATAAACATTAACAAATGACAATTTATGTAACAAAAAGTATGTAGGATAATTGAGGAAGTTTTTTATATAAATTTTAAAATGTTAACCTTTGATAACACAGAAAATATCAGCTTATATAAGGTATAAGTAATACAAATAACAAAATCTTTTAAAAGTTTAAATTGTAGTTGTTAGGGTTAAAATAGTAAGTTATCAGTTAAAATAGTACTAGTTAAGTGGATTTAGAGTAATTTTAAATATAATAGCTAGTGTTAATTCAAAATTTGAAAGTCTAAAATAAGTTGACAGCTCAAGGAAGTTGTGTATTTTGAATCTAAAATTTCCTAGGAAAAAGTACTTAGAAAATTATACAAACAGAATTTAAGCAAATATAAGGATGAGATCTATCTGTACGTTATCAAAGGTATTATCAGAATTGTGAATTTATTACCTGGATTTTCGGAAATGTAGGTTATTTTTTCTGAAATTCGAACAGTTGAAATCCGATGACGTCTTTTTTTGTTTTTTTCCAAGAAGCTATAAAAGGCCGGAGAATCCATGATTAATCTCTCTTATGTTCCTGGTCGCAGAGCAATTAACATCGTATGTATTAATTGATTATCAACTAGAAGAAATTTTTTTAATTAATTAAAAGCTGTTTATATTAAAGTAATACATGTAATATTAAAAATACATACAGAAAAGTAATCAGCTATTATTAAATTACTTACCAAAGTAATAAACTGCATAAAGCAAGTGCAGATTCCATAGAATTTTAAAGATTAAATTCGAGAGACGTTTCCAAAACAGAACCATAGTAGCCATCTTGTAAATTTGAATACGCTGTTCCATTTGCGGGAGTAAACGAAGCAGAAGCCGATCTCAGTTTTGTTATGTTGCGCATGACAAGGACAATATTTGAAAAACTCTGTTATACAAGGTACGTCCGATAATTAAGGATTTGTATTTTTGTTTTTAATTATTTGCAATTGTAAATTAATATTGTGTATATCATCTCCATTTTTTCATATCCGAATATTTGTTATTTATTTGTACTGAACGTGTGAAAACCAATTAATAATTTTTTTTTGAAGTACTTGACATTAAATTTATTGTGTATTAGTTATTAAACAATATTTAATTTGAATCCTACCCAAGATGAGAGTCAGATTTTAAATTTCAACTTTAAAATTAAGTAAACTGAGCTAGTTTGAACTTCTGACAAGGCGCCCAAACTTAAAAATAAAAAGAAAAAGTAAACTGTATATAAAATTAAATAATATTAAATCATAAAATTCAATTAAAATATTTAAAAAAACCAATAAAACAAACAAAAATTTTTAATTATCATAATCAAACAAATAAAAACATATCTAAATAATAAACTTCTTTAGCTGTTAGGTAAAATAAACTATAGCCAAATTTAAATCAGTATAGACAAAATTTAAAACATTATAAATTGACAATACCAACGTGGGATATTAAAAAAATAAAGACTAAAATAAATCTAAATCAGTACACCAAAATTGAAAATCATAATAAATTGTCGCAACCAACGTGGGGCTCCCGAAAAAATAGTATTTTCTCAAATAAATTAAATTAATAATTTAATAAATCTATAAATTAAACAACAACATGGCGGATAAGAAGATGGTTCTTAGGGATGGAAAGCAGTTAGGGGAAATTATAGAAGGAGAAGTAGTGGAGCAGAGAGATAGAGATGAAATGGAAACACCGGGGTATGAAGAAGGGAACAGAGGTGCTGGAGATTTTGTACCAGAGCAAGTACAAGAGACTGAAGAAAAAGAAAAAGAACAACAAGAACCAGGACAACAAAAGGTACAGGAAACCAAGAGTGCAGAAAGAAATGATGATGCAATTATGAAGTTTTTAATGGAGATGAATAAAAAACTAGAAACAAATAACGAGAAATTAAACTGTAAATTAGAGAAATTGGACAAGAATTTAAATACAACCAAAGAAGAAATGAAGAAAGATCTAGATGAAAACAATGAGAAATTAAACAGAAAATTAGAGGAAAAATTAGATCAGAAATTTTCAGATGTAGAGAGAAGGTTTATTGCATTAACTACAGAAATGAGCATAGGCATGGAAGAAATAAGAAAAATAAAATATGAAAATAAAGAAGTTAAAAAAGAAGTCGAAGGAATCAAACAAAAAATTGAGGATACAAAAGAAGAAGTTAGAAATGAAATGATTGGAAGAATAATGGAGGTTGAAAATAGACAAGACATACAAATAGAAAGTTTGAAGAAGAAAGAAAATGAATTAGGAGTGGAAGTAAAAGAAAACAAGAAGAAAATTAAAGCAAACAATGATAAAATTACAAATTTGGAAAATGAAGTGACGAAGACAAGCAGAAACATACAAGTAGTGGAAGAAATTATAGAAAAAGAAATTGAAGATTTAAAAGTTCATGGGGAAAAACAAGAAGAAAGTTTGAATGAAATGAGAAAAATTCGAGAAGAAATCCAAAGCATGAGACAAGAAGTTAGCAATGAAAGAATAGAAGCAATAATGGAAGTTGAAATGGAGCAAATTAAGTCAAATAAAATAATGAAGATTGATACAATATATGATCTAGAAGAAAATTATGAAAATTATAAAAGTAAAAATGACATGGATGAAAACAAACCCAAGACTAATTCAAGAATAATTATAAATAGAAAAGAAATACCAGGAGAAAATCAAGAAGAAAACTTAAAAATATTAAAAGAAGAAGTAATAATAGAATATAAAGAGGTTATAAAACAAAGAAGAAAAGGTAATAAATTGATATATGGAAACAAGGTACAAGAGTTCAGAATAAAATTCTACAATAACATTAATAACATCTATTCGAATAATTTAACAAGTAAATTTAATAATAAATTAAATTATATTAAAAACATCATAGATCTTCGGGTAGTTGCAAGAAGTATGTTGATAGGACATCCTTTTTCAGCAGTCTACAACAAAAGAGAAATTATTAATAAAGTTTATAATTTAAAAGAACAATCTATTAAAGAATTTTGGGGGGATGTTAAACAAATAAATTATCAAGAGAAGATACAGTTAAGAGAATTTGATTATAATAGGGGAAGAAATTTCAAAAAAAGAAAAAAATTTAAAAACACAAAAAGTAGGGTTAGTTGTAGATTAATTTAGGAAACATTAAAACACACATAAAATTAAAATAAACATGTTGAATAACAATTTTTTTTTTGTAGTATTACATAGAAGTATAAGTTATAGTTTGTTTTGCATAGAGATAGAATTGCATAGTAATTAAACATATTGAAAAGGACATTATGACACACATTCCACATCCCACACTGATGTGTATGATATTTTTAGATATTAAGATTAAACAAATAGAATAGGACTTATAACATTTAATTTTTTTTTGAGATAGGCATATAGTGATTAGATGAAATTAAGTCAAGTTAAAAAAATAACAATTATAGTATAGGTAGTGATTTATCGAATAGAAATTGGTAGATAAACAAAATTAAATCTAAAATGACAATCTAGATAAATTAAATTTCAGATTAAGGCAATAAAAGATGGAAATAGAATTAAGAAGTAGTTTGAAAACAATTTCCTATAATAAGGAACTTGTCGATAGAGAAACATAAGTAAAAATTTCAAATTAATTAAATTTTAAAAAATTATTAGTGTAAAATAATTTATTAAAATTAAATTGGGGGAAATTGTAATGGATCATTATTACTAATAAAAACAAAACTTACCTTTTAAGCATCCATCATAGCCATTACACTAATGGATTAATAAAAAAAAAGGATATGCATAATGAAATACACTTTTCTTCTTAAACCATGTAATTACCCAAAAAGAAGTATTGTCTTGAGTACAGTATAAACTTGATTATATCATAAATTTGGTCATAATATCACAGTAAAAGCCACAAAATAAACAATATTCTCTGGTCACAACAGGTTTTCATTTGGACTTAGTAGATACATCTTGTTAGAAAATGAGATGAATCTTCTGACCTAAAAATAATATAATTAGTATGAATTTGTATAAACAAACAGTATCTCTACAGTTACACTAAAACAAAGTAGTATAACTTACATATCTGATAATAATAAACAAACATTATAAGATAAAAGCCAATATAGGGTAGTTAGTCATATTGGAAAGTCAACATGTAAAAATAAACAATACACATTAGTAAATGAACAAAATAGAATTAAAGTTACTTACCACAATAATTTACAAAAAAGGGATATCTTAATAAGTTTAGTTGAATCTGCAGTTACTTTTTCTTTAGTACATCTTAAATTTTCAATATTTACTCTTCAATTACAAACATTCAAATAAATAAAGAGTGTATTTGACATCTTATCTTGTATAGGATCCATATTCAATTATTGTATCACAATCAAAATTTTCCAATCTATAATGAATGCATTTTCATTATAACAATTCACTTTTCACCTAGTTCTTTTTCAAAATTCTCAGTTTAATCGGAAACAATAAAAAGAAAATAAAAATCAAAAAGTGTTAATGGTTTCCACATGTTTAAGAAATCAACATGTAATTTTAGTTAGTAAAATATTTAAATTAATATTGTAAAAAGGAAGTACTTACAAAATCAAAGTCTTCGATATTGTACAAACAAATATACCAATAGATTGTGAGTACCTAAAAAAGACACAAGATTAATTATAAACATGTAGCAGGTGTAGTGAAATAGATATTGAAAAACTTAGTTTATAAACATTAACAAATGACAATTTATGTAACAAAAAGTATGTAGGATAATTGAGGAAGTTTTTTATATAAATTTTAAAATGTTAACCTTTGATAACACAGAAAATATCAGCTTATATAAGGTATAAGTAATACAAATAACAAAATCTTTTAAAAGTTTAAATTGTAGTTGTTAGGGTTAAAATAGTAAGTTATCAGTTAAAATAGTACTAGTTAAGTGGATTTAGAGTAATTTTAAATATAATAGCTAGTGTTAATTCAAAATTTGAAAGTCTAAAATAAGTTGACAGCTCAAGGAAGTTGTGTGTTTTGAATCTAAAATTTCCTAGGAAAAAGTACTTAGAAAATTATACAAACAGAATTTAAGCAAATATAAGGATGAGATCTATCTGTACGTTATCAAAGGTATTATCAGAATTGTGAATTTATTACCTGGATTTTCGGAAATGTAGGTTATTTTTTTCTGAAATTCGAACAGTTGAAATCCGATGACGTCTTTTTTTTGTTTTTTTTCCAAGAAGCTATAAAAGGCCGGAGAATCCATGATTAATCTCTCTTATGTTCCTGGTCGCAGAGCAATTAACATCGTATGTATTAATTGATTATCAACTAGAAGAAATTTTTTTAATTAATTAAAAGCTGTTTATATTAAAGTAATACATGTAATATTAAAAATACATACAGAAAAGTAATCAGCTATTATTAAATTACTTACCAAAGTAATAAACTGCATAAAGCAAGTGCAGATTCCATAGAATTTTAAAGATTAAATTCGAGAGACGTTTCCAAAACAGAACCATAGTAGCCATCTTGTAAATTTGAATACGCTGTTCCATTTGCGGGAGTAAACGAAGCAGAAGCCGATCTCAGTTTTGTTATGTTGCGCATGACAAGGACAATATTTGAAAAACTCTGTTATACAAGGTACGTCCGATAATTAAGGATTTGTATTTTTGTTTTTAATTATTTGCAATTGTAAATTAATATTGTGTATATCATCTCCATTTTTTCATATCCGAATATTTGTTATTTATTTGTACTGAACGTGTGAAAACCAATTAATAATTTTTTTGAAGTACTTGACATTAAATTTATTGTGTATTAGTTATTAAACAATATTTAATTTGAATCCTACCCAAGATGAGAGTCAGATTTTAAATTTCAACTTTAAAATTAAGTAAACTGAGCTAGTTTGAACTTCTGACAAGGCGCCCAAACTTAAAAATAAAAAGAAAAAGTAAACTGTATATAAAATTAAATAATATTAAATCATCAAATTCAATTAAAATATTTAAAAAAACCAATAAAACAAACAAAAATTTTTAATTATCATAATCAAACAAATAAAAACATATCTAAATAATAAACTTCTTTAGCTGTTAGGTAAAATAAACTATAGCCAAATTTAAATCAGTATAGACAAAATTTAAAACATTATAAATTGACAATACCAACGTGGGATATTAAAAAAATAAAGACTAAAATAAATCTAAATCAGTATACCCAAATTGCAAATCATAATAATATATGTGTAGTGGTGGAATGTTTAACAAGACTTCCAGTGCAGCTAAAGGAGTAGTTTTTATGGCCCCCGTAACGCACAGGCAAGCTAACCTTTGTATGTTACTTAATAGCCTTACTGCTCCTGTTTGCTGTGTCTTTGTTCACCATACCACTGACCCGTAGGTTATTATGGGTCTAATAACCCTTGTATATAACCATATGGTCATTTTGGGGTTAAGCCCCCAATTTTTTCCACACATTCGTCTACATCTGCCCAATGACAATAAAGCTTTCTGCGTGGTTTTTTGTATGTGTGTGTTCCATGAGAGTCTTTGATCCAGGAATACTCCTAGGTAATATATATATGCTTAGGATTAGGGAAAGAATAAAAAGATTTAAAGAAGATTATAGCTAAAAATCCGTCTTGAACTACTTATGAATTTCTTACGAAAAGAAGTGGAAGAAGAAGAACGTATAGCTTTAGCAGTATCAAGTTTTGGAGATAATTTCAATAAAAGAGAAGTTCAGAAGTTCCAACTGCCACCGAGTTACTTGCCAATGATAAACCACAAAGTATTCATTCGATTAATCAATATCAACTAACTCGATTAAAATTGTTAACAATTATAACATCGGTTTAATGTGTTAATAAACCGCACTATTGTCGTTAATTTAATTCCTGCTCTGTTACCAAACATTGAGATTCCAACATTAAATTAAACTTGGTAAATTATTTTGTTCTTCAAAACTCAGCATACAACAAACATAAGCTTATAATCATTTGCGATAATCCAATCGGACACTATTTGATTATTTCATGGTTAAATATTGGCAAGTAGTACAATACAGTCTTGCATTCAGAATTACAGCTCCCTGACGGGAACGAATATTGTATTAATTAAGGACCATGTCCCTGCTACAACCATTTATTATTCTACTTCACATACGAATATGCCACTCTATGTATTATACATCTAAATAATGGGAATAATAGGGATATATGAGATTAGCAATGTTAATGATGCAAATCCCGGAACTTTCGGTTAGGCATAATGGACATTAACAATGTGGAATCAATATTTTAGTTAAAATAAAGAATTATGGAATTTATTATACTGACCATTACTTAGTGTAAGTTCATCTTACTAAGAACACTAAACATAAAACTTTGCAACAAAATTTTACCTTCATATCATAATAATAGTAATAAAATAATTTTCTTTTCATGTTTAATTTTAAAAGCTCACAAGTATTCTAAATCTAAACAGCAAACTATAAACAACTCATTATATAATAGTTGGAAGATATAATCTTAAAACCATTATTTTTTTATAGTGTTGGTTATACTAATCAAATTACAGCTTAATAATGTGGCTGGTTGTTTATAGATTTTGTCTAGATAAAAATTGTTTAATAATGGTATAAATGGATGTTTATGCCCTGAGGGCGACGCCTTACGAACCCGAAGGCCTCTGGCCCAAGGATTTGTAAGTCGCCCATGGGTATACACATCTGTTTATGCCATTGGTACATACAAACTTTTATGTCATACTAGTTCGTTAGTGCAATCCAATCTCAATACAAATCAGTATTTTAAAAATCCGGTTTAAATTAATAACATTGCCACTTTCTCATAGTAGGCAATATCGTTGCTAGGTGAATGTTGACAAACGTAAATGTCATAAAATCGCAATAATTGTTACATTTGTCAAAGTAAGAAGTCAAAATGGACGAAGATTTTGGAATTCATGACGAAATGATTAAAAAAGCAAAGGAAGCAACTGAAAATCTATTGCCACAAAAGTCTAAAGAAATTTACGATATGGAATACCAAAAATTATTAAATTGGATCCAAGAAAACGATGTAAAAGATGTTAATGAAACTGTTGCTTGGATACTTCGGCGATCTTGCTAAAACATTTGCTCCGAGTTATTTGTGGTCCAAATATTCCATGGTAAAGAATACTTGAATAGTAAATAAAAATAATAACATTGCTAATTACTAAAAGTTAATGGAATATTTGAAGCAAACTTCAAAAGGCTACAGAGCAAAGAAGTCTAACATTCTGTCTAGAGAAGATGTTTTAAAATTTATTTATACCGAACGAGACGTTTTTTATGAAAAAAGTTGCATTAATATTTGGAATATTTGGTGGATGTCGACGGCAAGAACTTGTGAACATGTTAGTTATTACTCATGTAGAAGATAGAAAATCGGGTTTTGTGACAAATGTACCAGAGAAAGACCGGTAAAAAACGCATTTTTACCATTATAGGTGAGAGTGAAATGAACAGTTTAAAAAGAATAATAAAATAAACTTCCAAGTTTATTTGAAACATTATGTTTTAAATTATAACGGCCGTTTCGCTGAATAGCATCGTCAGATTGACATTTAAGTTACATTTTTTTGTTTGTAGCTAGGTACCTGATGTTGTTTAGGTAGTATTAAGGCTAGACCAAGTATGGAAGTAATAGGTTTTAACAATATTAAAGCCTAGATGTTAATAGCCCTAAGGGATTATCCTGGATGTACTTCCCTCTAAGATCAGTATAACTGTGCAATGATATAGAAAAACCAGGAAAAAACTATATGATGCTGATCTTTACAATAACTTAATATATTTGTGTTTTACAATTACGTCTTATCTATGTATAAAATGTAAAGTCAATCAAAGTAAACAGTTTAATAGTGGAGAACTTCCAAGATTTATTTGTTCATTAACAACTTTAAATTGTGGATCAGCTAGATATCTTTTTATTTCAAGGAAATCTAAATTTTGTTTTTTATCAAAAGTGTGTAGTATTTGGATGTCATTGATTCAATGAACACTTAAGAGCATATATAGATTAAAACAACCAGATAAGTCAAATTATGCAAAATACCTACTTGAACATCCAACCTCACTCTTACATACCAATGACAATGGAAATGAGCTTTTATTTTCTAGTTTTCTTATTTAATGATACCATACAGGAAGTTGGTTTAAGGTTACTAATCACAGCTAGGGGTTAATTACTGTTAAAAAAATCCATTGGAATTTTTTAGACGTTGGTTCTTTCAAAAGGGTGTTTTTATTATATAAATGTATCTCAAAACTAAATTTTCCGCCATAGGAATTCGTTTTAAATGGTATTTTAACATAAATCTAAAATGAAACTTACATTCAACAACGGTATAAAAAAGCTGATATAGGCATACCTGTTTATTTATATAAAGAACAATAATTAGATTACAATATTTTAAAATATTTTCTATTTGGAGTATACCTTTTTGGCATTTTATTTTGGTTCCTCACATAGCCATTGTAAGTTTTTAAATTGTCAACCCTAATAGTAAATTATTAAATTATTCATTGCTAATCTTCAACAAGAATTTGCATTTGGGATATTTTATTTATTTCAGTAATAATGAAGAAGAGAACACTAAAGAAACTCATTAAACGTTAAATTGACTGTCCTTTTTAAGGTAATGAAATTCTTTTTATTATTTTATTTGCACAAAGATCGTTAATTTATTTTTTTTTATTTTTGGCGAAATTAAACCACAATCCTCTTTTAATGTTTTTATTTCAACGTTTCGGTAGCGTTCCAGCTATAGTTAAAAAAACTTTTTTTTTAATGACAAGGAAAAATTTAACAACTAGACATTCAATCTTGCCACAACAACACAATAACCAGGGGCGGCTCGTGGTATTTGAAAGTGGTGAGGCACAGTTAATTTTTTTTTAGCAAAGTTAGAATTTAAAGTTAGTCTAGTGGTCACTCTACTTCATCAGTTAAATTTAAAAAAATTAAAATTATTCATAAAGCTAGGGCTATGTCATCGAACAATTTGTTCCTATAGAAATCTTTATTATGCAACTGTCCAGCAAGAACCAACGTGGAGGTGTAGAGCATTCTTGCCATAGAAGGGAAGGGCGGAAAGGATGGGATTAAGAGAAATAGAGGAAAAGGGATTGGTAAAAAGATAAAGAGATATTAAATAATAAATATAGAATCTTAAATAAACTTGAAACAAATTATGAATAAACTAAAAAATCAAGCCTGCGTAAAATAAGGAGTTGTGAAAAAATGTGAAAAAATATTAACCCTAACAGAAACGTCCAAAAAATTAAAGTTTTTTATAAATTAAAAGGATTTCTGCGATTTTTCTGTTCAGCAAAATGATCTATCACCTCGTCTATAAAAACGTTTTCATCTAGTGATTTTATAAAACCTTTTTCAATTGATATCTTTGCCATATTACTAGGTCGCGCCTGACCAGTTGTATTTCTAACATAATTATTAATTCTTTTCAGTGCGGAGACACTTCTTTCTGTTGACGCGGTTGTCACTGGCAAAACAACAGCAATACATGGGCGAGTTGTGCCAACAAGGTTTAAAACTTAACTAATGGTTTAAGCAAAATTGGTGTTGTACCAGATTGGATCAGTTGGTAACCAGAGTTTTGCCAACCGGTTTGTTAACCTCCCAAAAATGAGTGGTTAAAATAATAACACTAGTTTTCTAACCTAAAAACTTTGTTCGTCAGTGGATTTTGTAGATTTTTCTATTTTTACCAAATATAATGGAATATCCCAATATACTGAATTTTAGTAATGATGAAGATTTTAATGAACTATTAAATTTGCAAGTATATCTGAGACTCCCACAAAACATTCGGCGACGAACCAACCATTTTACAGAATGGAATGAACAGGAATTTTTGGATAGATTTCGATTATCTAAAAATACTGTTAATACGTTGGTATTAGAAGTATCGGACAGGCATTGAGTCTATTACAAATAGGTATGTATTATTAATAAATAAATCTTATTTGAAAGTAATGGTAATTCTCGATTAATAGTAAAGTTCCAAATTATCAATATGTTTTTAATCAGTACAAAATAGAGAAGATACAGGAATAAGTACCTACTTTTTAGGAACCATGCACTGTCCTCAGAAGATATGGTTCGATATCTGGCAACTGGCTGTATATTACAAGTTGTATGAGATTTTTGTAGTATTGATAAATTCACATGTAGCAGAACAATAACAAAAAAGCTAGATGCATTGTTTTTTATTTTATTTTTTTTATTCATTTTTAGTAAAATAAAATATTATACAATAATAAACAACACTTCAAAAACACTCAAAACAGATTGTAACTGAACTGGAAGGAGCTGAGGCTGAGGGTTAAAATCGAATTGAAAATTCTTCTTTTATATTTTTCTTTGCAAAACATAAGTAATTTACTCCACAGTAGTAGTTCATTCGTCTAATATTCATTGATACCAACCTTTCAAAATGATTGGTTAATAAAACTGCATGAAAACACCACTGGTACAACACGTAACGGTTTAAACTTTTGTTAAATTTAACCCTATGGTTATATAAACCAGGTTTAGTCGATTATTGGTACAACTCACCCATAATAATTTAAAAAGTTCTGGCATACAAGGTTTAAGATCATTATTATGAAAAAAACTTAACATTTCATAAGGGGTTGTGCAATTAGGTCGTTTCCGTATAAAGCAATTAATTTGCTTTTTAATTGGCCTATATCAAAAATATTTAATTTGGCCCGTCAAGTTTTTTAAAAGCCCATTGGGAAATTCTTTCGCAAAAATGGAAAATTTCGAAACATCCAGTAAATCAAAAAAAATTAATTTTTCAATGTCGCAAAATCTAACCTCTATTTGATTGGCTTTGTAAATGTTCCTAAAAAAATATGTTTTGCGGATTCTCTAAAAAAGCTTTTAAACCTACGGCTTCTCTAATTGATGTTTGATCAAAAATGACTATTAATAATAAAATTAAAAGTTTCAATTAATTTATCTTTATTGTTGTTAACTGTTGAAACTGCTTGTAAAGTAAAATTCCAACGAGTTGCTACATTAGTAGGTATACGATTTCCCCCAATTTGTTCCAACACTTGAGTACGCTTTGTCGATTTAGAAAAATATGATGAAAAACCTGACAAGGTTGAGAAAAATACTTTAACCTGATGAATTGAACTGCAAGCATTACTTAAAATTAAATTAAATACATGTGCATAGCAATGAGTAAATAATGCAAGAGGTTCTATAGATTTAATTTTTGTCTGTAAACCATTTACTTCTCCCGACATTACAGAAGCACCGTCAGTATGTTTGAGACACTAATTTCGAACGCAAGTCAAATTTTTCGAATTTGGTTGATAAAAATTCAAATAAATCTTGGGCAGAACGCCCAGAACTTACATCATAACATCCCATGAACCGGTTAACATGTTGATCATTTACAACGTAACGAAAAATTACGGATAATTGTGAATTACAGCTAATGTCGGTTGTTTAATCAACTTGCCAAGAAAAAAACAAGGAATTTAAAATTTCGTCTTCAATTTTCTTATTTATAACAAAAGCAATTGAATTCAATTAATTCATTTTGAATAGTTTTGGATGTCCCAGAAAAAACCGATCTATTATCATTATCATGATTTAAAAATGTTTTTAAATTTTTGTCATATTTGCTAAGAAGAATAACTAGCTCATTAAAAACTATAATGAAACAAGCAAAAGTAATGTAATATTTTAGAAAAACCACCGAGATTCACTGCTCAACGAACCGAAAACTATAATAAAAAAGTGTAAAAGTCAAATGCACTGTGCACTTTTAATCCTCAACCTGTTAATCTAAAAATAGCATGTGTCAAAAGCCGGCATAACGAACGATTTTAAAAATAAATTAGACGCCCCATCCCTGAAAGACAATCGGTCAGTTTTCGTTAATTTTCGTGTCGCTTGTCGCCTATTACGGAGAGGCCTGCCTCTCTAAACATAGTTTTTACGCGCTATGTAAAGCTAGATTCGACTGTGTCGTACAGAACAATTGTAATACGCTAGACAAAGAAACGCGGAGAGGCCAGCCTATATCCATATACCACCTAAAGCAGAAATGAGATGGATGATCTTTATAGCGAAACGCGGTAATTGAGGGCGGCTGGACCGCGGGTCAGGGCAGGACCGTATTTTACTAATTTAACAATAATTTTAAACGATATAATAATAAATGCAAATAGTAAAATAATATAAATTTGTGATTTATTTAATTTGAAAATTATTGGTGAGGCACTGCCTCACCTGCCTCATAGGAGAAGCCGCCACTGACAATAACATACAGTTTGTAGTCAATAGCAATGAATCTATAATTGAGAGAGATGGAAAATAAATTTGACATCTAGAGGTGTAGGTAAACACAGCCGTACGTGTAATTGGTTAGAGTATCACCGTAATATATATAAATGTTAGTTAAATAATTTACACACATTAAAAACAATTCTTTTAATTAAATGAAAAAAAACACAATAAGAAGGAAATCTAAAAGGATATGTATTTCATCATTAATTTGATTTTCTTATTATTATTTAATTGAAATTGCTAATTCTACGCCAATAAAGTGAATAACTTACCGGTGATAGGTTGGATTATCATTTTGCGAAGTACCACAAATTATACATACATACATTATTACAGAATTCTATCCAAGATAGAATTGTCAAATACATTCTTCCCCTATTTGAATGTTTAACATTTAAGATTACTATAACAAATATTTTAAATGAAATAAAGAAAAATGGCTGATATATTCATAAAAATTATTCTAATAACTTTTATATTTTTATATTGAGATAAATTTTACATTTTATTTATACTTGAGCTTAGCTTTTCATCTCATATCCCCCAATTTAATTTTTAACAAAATTATTATGCAATAATAGATTTTTTTTTAAATTTAATTTCTCTTGATATTAATTATTTTTTAGATTATCATACATATAATATATGCCTTTTTTATAATTTAATACTTTCCTTGATTCTTTCAAGTAATTAGAAGTTTTTACCCTACATATCAGAATTATGAAATTTTCCTTTTAATTTTTTAATTTAGGTATCATTCATATTCTGAATACTACTTTCTTATATCAACATTTAGGAATTAATCACAAGTGTTTGTTAGAAAAGATCCTTATTGCACATTGTTTTTGTATAGATTATATGATCGAGATTTGTTTATTAATTTTGCTTATAATGTTCTAACACTCTGATCAAACAATACTTTCCCAAATTTCATTTAATAATATTAAATTTTTGTATTTTATACTCTAATTTTTATTTGATTTTAATACATTTTTAAAATTTAATCATAATAGCATTTTCCCAATTCTTTCAATTTCATTATTTATCTTTACTGAATTTATTAGTATGTTTAATTATCCTAATGGAATTATAAATCTATAATAAAGAAATAAAAATTACCCTTATTTCTTATTAAATTGTCAAAGATACTTGTAATAAAAAAATTGTTATAAAACATGTAAGATTTTGTTGTATTTGTGTCGTAATGTCATCTATTAAGCACAATTCTCATCATTGACTATTTCGATTTTATTTTCTCGATGCACCATGACATTTACTTGTCTTTGGTTATTGTTGCTCTTATTAGGTGGTCTGTTATTATCTGTTCTGTATGTATTATTTTCTGCTCTTCTATCAATATTGTTATTATTTACCCGTTCTCTTCTATTACTATTGCTCTGGTATAATATATCCGGCACCTATGTTCCTTTCCTCGTAAACCTGTACCTCCATCTCTACTCTGTCCCTCTGATCATTACTTCTCCTTCCTTGACCTCACCTAACTGTTTTCCATCCCTAAGAATCATCTTCTTGTCCGCCAAGTTATTGTTATTGAATTTTTAAATTGTTGAGTTCTTATTATTATTTATTTGTTTATTTTATTAATAATGTAAATGCTATTTTCGCGAGCCCCACGTTGGTTGCGACAATTTGAAATAAAGTGGCTTATATATTTATGAAAATTATTCTAATATCCCTTTATATTTTCATACTGAGGTAAATTTTACATTTTATTTATACTTGAGCTTAGCCATTCATCTCAATATATTCCAGTGGACTCTATTCACTGTACCTAGTCAACACAAAATGACAAGTTTTTATTTTTTTGATTCATGGTTCATTTTTTTTATTCACCGAATAAATTTTTCCTTAAACAAAGCAATGTATAACATAGAAAAGGGTTTAATTGTGGCTATAGCTGTACTTATATTAAGAAAAAACTTATTTAAAGGATATCCGAAGGATAACATTAAAGATCCGGTAAAAAGCGTCATTAATAAAATAAGTTGTAATCATTATAATAAATAGTATGTTGGACAAACCAAAAGATCGGTGTAAACCTAGCTTATTTAAAATATGGACGCATAGTCTAGTATTGCCGAACATGCTCTTACTCAAAATCATTCGATAAATGCAATTAATTTAAAATTGCTAAAAAATGTATCAAGCAATAGATTGTTTATAGTATGGAAATTATTAAGTGTAAAAATAGATTCAATAAGAACAAAGGAACTATCTCAGATAATCCACTTTATAGTTTATTAAAAGAAAATTTATTCTAAAAATGGTTTCGTAATTAAAACGCGGCAAAAATTTAATGCGAGAATATTTAAGCACTAAAAATGCAATTTATATAGTTAATTTGTAGACATAGCTGAAGAAGATAACTTGGTTATTAAAACTCCCGTTAGGTAGTAATAAGGGTGTGTTGGTGTAGTGGCAGTGTAATTTTTACAGAAATATATTTATGATAATTAAATAAAAAGATGTTGTCGGTTGTCGGTAACCTCTTCAAAAATTCGAATCTCATAGCATCAGGCCTTGTTGTTCTATATAAAATGATAAGGAGAATCAAACTATCCTGTTAGATAGAGAAGAGCAACGGTCAATTGGTGGAAACTATTTTTTAAAGAGAGAATACCAAGATGTAAAAGCATTTTCAATTACAATAAGGATTTTTTGTGTACATTTAAATAAAACAGTTCATATACCAACAAAAATTATCTTTTTTTTCTTATTATTTTTCCAAGTTGTACCTTAAGATGTCCATCTTTCGTACCAACGTTTAGGGCGTCTTCTTGGTAGCCTGCGGTTGGTTGATATCTCTTCTTTTGTGATTTTAGCTAGCCGATTGTCTGGCATTCTGTCTACATGATTCATCCATGCTCTTTTTCTTATTCTGGACCATCTTACCACATGTTGAATGTAACTTTTGGATCTGATGTCACTGCTTTTCACTCTGTCCCTAAGAATTTTTCCCACAATTGATCTTCATTTCAGTTGTTCTGAGCAGCGGCTCTTTTCGTGTTTCTGTAGCGTAGGTCATAATAGATTGTAAATTTGGGCTTGCTTTCAATACTAATAAATTTATTCCTCCATATTACATCTCGAAGGTATACTGATACCCTAGCTGCTGCCATTGTTTGGGTCCAAACTTCTTTCAGGTTTCTATTGCGATATTAACCTATTTTAAGTATATGGTCTGATCTACGCTGTTATTGTAGATCGCTAGCTTGCACCTTCTCTGTTCTGTTGGTATTGTCAGAGACTTCGTTTTATATACAGAAATCACCTTATTTAATTCCTTTGTTACTGTTTTGAAAATATACAGTAAACTCCGCAATTTATTCTCCTTTTCCGATATTATCACAGCGTGGTTAGCAAAGAATATTATTTTAAATTCTTTCGTACCCATTTTATATCCCTTTCCCGCAGATTTTACTTCTTCCATGATCTTCATTAGATAATTAGAAAGTATTGGGCTAGGACTATCCCTTTGCCTGATTCCTGCTAAAACTGGTGTCTTTTTAAAAAGTTTTTTGTTTTCCGATGATCATTTTCCTAATTATTTTAATTGTTTAATAATCTTAAGATGTCGCTAAGTCTGACCCTATTGAATACTTTTAAGTCAAAAGGGCTTGTTATACTTAATCGATTTTTCTGCTATTTGCATTGAAATGAATATTGCATCTATGGTGACCTATTTTTTCGAAACCCGTGCTGTTCTTCACTGATGCCAGTCTGTAGAATTTCTTCGGCTAGGAACATTGTGAATGGCATTGAAGATGCGATTAACAAACTTATGACTCTATAATTTTGTGGATCCATCTGTCAGGGATATTTCCTGAGCTGCAGTTGTTTGCTGTACACTTTTATAAATTAAAACATCATCTTTTTACCTTACATTTATTACATTTTTTACGATCATCAGTACATCAATACTTATCGTTCAACGGCTGAATTCAGAGAGAGAGACAACAGCTAACTTCAGTACAATGTTCGAAGGATTTGCGCTGTTGCCACGTTAGTACAAAGTCACTAGATTAAAGATATTTATAATTAAATTTACAATTCTTAACATGCCCCCCACCTTGAAAGGGTTCCTTTCAACACATAGATTTTAATATAACATAACTAAAGGTACATAAATTTTGATATAAACTAAACAAAAGGTACATAATTATCAATATAGCTACACATGAATACATAAGAGTTTATTATAAGTCTTCAAGTTCATTAGGTAATGGACAAAGCTTAGATATAGGTCTTTTAATAACACCTCGAGTTGTTTTTACTGTTGCAACCCGACACTGTTTATCAAGTCCTGGATGTAGCACTGTAACACGACCGAGTTTCCAGCTGAGTGGGGGAACGGTATCATCCCGTATTAGAACTAGTTCACCAACTTGTAGGTTTCTTTGAGGATATTTCCACTTCAGTCGCTGTTGTAGCAATATAACATACTCCTTTGACCATCGTTGCCAAAAGTGTTGGTAAATCCTCTGTATATGTTGGAATTTAGAAAGACGATTGTCAGGTACATCTTTTACATCCAAGTCTGGGATTGCAGTGAGTCGTCTTCCAACAAGGAAGTGAGCTGGTGTTAGGACATCATAATCACTTGGATCAGCAGAGATAGGGACTAAAGGACGGGAATTTAACGTGGCTTCAATTTGGGTCAATAGTGTATAAAAACTCTCAAATGTCAGTGATGCATTTCCCATCACTCGTTTAATGTGAAATTTGCAAGCTTTTACCCCCGCCTCCCACATACCACCAAAGTTAGGTGATTTGGCTGGAATAAATTTCCAGTTAATGCCTTCATTTTCCATAGTTTCAATTAGTGTATTACTCTGGTTTTTTAAAAAATTGGTAAGTTCTTTCAATTCTGAATTTGCTCCAACAAAATTTAGGCCATTATCCGACCAAACACAGGCTGGTTTGCCTCGTCTAGACACAAACCGTCTAAAAGTAGCAATAAAGGCTTCGGAAGTTAATTCTGAGACCAGTTCTAAGTGAATGGCGCGAGTTGAGAAACATATAAACAGACATATATAACATTTTATTATTTTCGCGCCTCTCCCCTTTTTATCCTTCAAATTAAAGGGGCCAGCGTAGTCAACACCAGTTGTGTGAAAGGGTGGTGCAGGGGTTACTCGAGCCTTGGGTAAAACACCCATAATTTGGGTAACAGATTTAGGTTTAACTTTAAAACAAATAATACATTTATGTACAACATTTTTGGCAAGATTACGGCCTCCAACTGGCCAATAATGTTCTCTTAATGAAGCTAATAACTGTTGTGGGCCAGCATGAAGTAAAACTTTATGTTCGTAATTAAATAGCAATTTAGTAAATATGTGTTTACATGATAACACCGCAGGATGCTTTTTTGCATAATCCAAATTGGAAAGTTGTAACCTACCCCCCACCCTCAAGACACCATGAGTATCTATGAATGGATTTAGAGTGCTTAGGGGTCCTTTACGAATGGGTTTATTTGCCAACAGAGTAGCATATTCCTCTGCAAATGAGTCCTTCTGGGAAATAACCAATAAACGTTCAAGGGACATTTTCAATTCCTTTGACGAGAGTGGACCAATTACACGAGAGTTTCTATTTAATTTACAGTTATGATAAAAGCGCCAAAGGTAAGCAAAAGTTCGTTTAAGTCGAGAGAAATTAGAAAACTGATTCATCGGAAATTCACTACAAACTACATGACACGTTTTTACAATTTTCTTAATTTCTGGTAACTCTAGTTCAGTTTTAAAAGATGGTTTGGGCCATTCTGAACTATCTAGTTTCAACCAACTAGGTCCATTCCACCAAAACTCACAATTAATTAGGTTTTCTGGATAGACACCTCTTGACAACATATCTGCAGGATTCATCTCAGATCTAACATGATGCCAATCTCCACCACAAGTTAATGTTTGGATTTGTGAAACCCTATTGCCAACAAATGTATGTAAGTTATGAGGAGACTGTGCTATCCAACCTAACACTACTGTGGAGTCAGTCCATAGATATGTTCTTGAGATATCCAAACTGACAGACTCTTTAAATTTGTGAACCAATTGTGCCAAAACAAGTGCCCCACATAATTCTAAACGGGGTAACGTAACAACTTGCAAAGGAGCCACTTTTGCTTTTCCATACACCAAAGAAACATTTACCTCACCACTGGTACTGACACTTTTGAGATATAAACATCCACCATAAGCTGCAATGGAACTATCACAAAATCCATGCAGTTCAATTCTTTCATAATTTTCACAGACCATTTTCCTGGGAATTGATAAGTTATTCAAGATTTCCAATTTCTGACTGAATTTATGCCAAGAGGAATGAATATCTGAAGGCAAAGTTTCATCCCAGCCAACCTTCTCACTCCATAATTTTTGTAAAATTACCTTAGCAAGAATTACACACACAGAAAGTAAACCGAGGGGATCATATATTTTAGCGATCGCTGAAAGTATTGAACGCTTAGTATACTTCTCAGAAGAAGGTGCAGAAATATGGTACATAAGAACATCAGATTTAAAAGACCAATAAAGACCAAGGGTTTTATTTTCAGTCTTGTCCCCAAAAACTAATTGCCGATCACAAGGAGTACAATCCTCACCACCAATTCTTTCTAACACGTCAGGAAAATTAGAAATCCACTTCCTTAAGATAAATCCACCAGATTTTAAGATGGCATCGACTTGCTTACTTAGAACTATAGCCCTATCAACAGAATCCGTACCAAATAACATATCATCTACGAAAAAGTTATGCAAAATAATATTAGAAGCCTCAGGATATTTTTCTTCAAATTCTAGTCCAAGTTGCTTGAGACATCTAATGGCCAGAAATGGAGCTGATTTTGTTCCATAAGTGACTGTGTTTAATTTGAAAACCTTTAATTCATCATTTGGGCTAGCCCTCCAATATATTTTCTGTAGATTCCTCTGGCTTTCTTGCACCATAATCATCCGGTACATTTTGGCCACATCGGCACACACTACCACCTTGTGGACTCTAAACTGCAATAAAATAGAAAGTATGTCATCCTGAATGTTTGGCCCCGTGTACTGAATATCATTCAGAGATATACCATTATCTGTAGGAGCTGACGCATTAAACACCACTCTCAAACGTGTTGTTGAACTGTTTTCATTCAAGACACCATGGTGCGGCATAAAATAAGAACATTCATTAGAAGTCAGACATGTATCTAAGCTCATATGTCCCATTGACTCATACTCGGCCATAAAATTCAGATAAAGCTCTTTCATTCTTGGGTTTTTTTGTAATCTGCGCTCTAAAGAAAAGAATTGTCTCTTTGCAGACACACTGGAGTCACCTAGAACGGTTGGGGATTGCTTGAGGGGAATTTGAACCACAAATCTCCCAGATTCACCACGTTTCACATTACTGGCAAAGATTGATTCACATTCCTTATCCTCACTTGACAAAATAGGTTTTATACTACTTGGAGGTTCTTCAAGTACCCAGAACCTTTCCAACTTATTATGAAGATCTGCATTTATATTTAAGTTACAGTAATTCACAAATCTAACAGACCTATTCGCAGAATAAGGACCCGAAATCAGCCATCCAAGTCTAGTCTTTTGCATTATCGGTTGATTGGGACCTAAATTAAATTGGCCAATGCATAAAAGTTGATAAAATTCATTCACACCCAACAGGACATTAATTAAACCAGGATCTGCATAACCAGGATCAGCCAGCTTAAGATGTCCAGGTACATTTAAGTGTGACACATCTATTTTCTTATTAGGTATACATCCACTTATCTTAGGTACAACCAAACATGAAACTGTCTTACTATATGCAAAATGATTTGAATGAAAAGTAATTGTGCATCTGTTTTTGATACATGAAGTTACCTGATTAATACCAACAACGGACATGTTAATTTCTTCTTTTACCAAACCCAATTTGTTGCAAAACTCCTCCGTCACAAAATTTGATTGTGAACCAGAGTCCAATAATACTCTAAAAGGTTGTAGCTTACCATTTGAATCCACTACCTGTACTAGTGCGGTTGACAATAAGGCATCTGTTTCAGTTATGTTAGATGAGGCCATATTGAAAGTTAAGTTACCACTATTATTACCTACTGTATCCCCAATTTCAGTATTTTGAGATGTAACACCATTTTCATTCTTAACCGTCATTTGTGATAAAACTTCTTTATCAGGACTCCTTTTGTCATAATGTAAAAGTGTATGATGACGCAATGAGCATTTCCTACAACCACTAGAATTACAATCTTTGCTAAAATGATTCTTTTTTAAACAATTCAGACAAAGTTTTAAATGTTTAGCTTTTTCAAATCTATTATATGTAGAAAGTTTAAGAAAAGTTTTACAATTTATAATATTATGCCTATCATTACATAATGCACAACCATCTTGCTCTGAAACTAAAAAAGATTTACTTGATTTATCTTTATAAAAACCCTTATTTCCTTTTGAGGTTGCCTCAAGCGTTTCTAATAAATCTGCTTTTGATTTCAGAAATGTTTTAAACTCATCCAAAGTAGGCAAATCATTTTTTGAATTTTGTTCTTGCCATTCCCTAGCTGTCACTGAATCTAATTTATTACACATTAAATAAATTACCAAAGTATCCCAATTATCAACTGGCACCTCAAGTGCTTCAAGTGATCTTAAACCTTTTACCATACCATCCAATAATTTTCTCAACTCTACTGCTGACTCTTTACTTAAACAAGGGATTCCAAAAAGCATTTTTAAATAATTGTTTACCAACATACCTTTGTTATTAAACCTTTCACACAACAGGTCCCAAGCAATGGAGTAATTTGCTGCGCTTACCTCTAAATTTTGCAGAATATCTTTAGTATTACCCTCTAATGACCCACGTAAAAAATGGAATTTTTCAATGTCAGAAATACTTTCATTTGTATGAATTAATGAGCTAAAGGTGTCTCTAAACTCAAGCCATTTTTCAAAATTACCATAAAATTTTGGTAAAGGTATAGCTGGGAGTTTAGGTCTACACTGAGGCACACCAACCTGAGAATTTCCAGAATGACTACTACCATCACTAATCCTTGAGATCTTATCTTCCCTATCAGAATTTCTTTTCAATATATCTTTGCCCATAGCTAATAAACTATAATATGAATTTTCAAAACTTTCTCTTTCTGCCATCTGTTCTTCAAGGTTTTCATGATTTAACTCAATTAAAGTTTGATGAGTATCAAATTCTGAGAAAATATCTGGAAGTTTACTTAACCTACTATCCAATTCTGTAAGTTTTACACTATCAATGGTAGTGTCAGATGGCACCGGTACCAATTTTGATAGAAAATTATTAAAAGAAGTTAACTTTGCTTTGCAAATTCCACGTTTTTAATATTTAACTTAAGTTCAGCTTCATCTTTTCCCATTGCCATGATTTATAATCAAATTATTAAATAAACACTTAATTGTATATTTAGTGATAAAACCAACAAAGTTACATATACACTGCAAATGTATTTTTATTTATGTTATAAGTAACCAGTACTATTTACTTTTTATAAGTATTTCATCAAGTATTATAATAAACACTTTACACCAAATTAAAGCCACTCAAAGGAAAATTATTAATTTAGGACAAAAAGGATACACCAATACTCACCCTTTTTTATTACCATATACCACTTTGTACCATTTTTGATCACTGTACCTGCTTTTATTTTCAATTTTTCAAACCAAAACCAGCTGATTGTTATTGTCTATTTTTCCAACGAGGTAACAGCCACAGAATTATATACCAGCCTTTAAACATCTGATCAGGCGACAACCATTTGCCTTTAGGGGGCGCTGCAACCTGTCAATGACTTCCAACAACGTTATTTCACAGCAATCACAGCATACCTACTCTATGGTTTCAGTAGTCTGTGGTTATTCCATTCGCCAAACCAAACAAATTCTTAATAAAATCCAAATCCACATTTCATCTCGGCATCGAAGGACCATAAATATGTCAGGGATATTTCCTGAGCTGCAGTTGTTTGCTGTACACTTTTATAAATTAAAACATCATCTTTTTACCTTACATTTATTACATTTTTTACGATCATCAGTACATCAATACTTATCGTTCAACGGCTGAATTCAGAGAGAGAGACAACAGCTAACTTCAGTACAATGTTCGAAGGATTTGCGCTGTTGCCACGTTAGTACAAAGTCACTAGATTAAAGATATTTATAATTAAATTTACAATTCTTAACACCATCTTTTCTCCTTATTTTTACATTGGGATAATTATACTTTGTTGTCACTCTCTGGCAC
Source organism: Ophraella communa (assembly GCA_035357415.1). NCBI lineage: Eukaryota > Metazoa > Arthropoda > Insecta > Coleoptera > Chrysomelidae > Ophraella > Ophraella communa. The sequence continues at coordinate 14,331,592 of CM068983.1, read as the reverse complement.
CTTGGATTTATTGAAATTTATTTATGAAACGCCTTAATATAAGACACCGAATAGAAATTATTTGAAGTATCAGAAATTTATCGTTTCTTTTACTTCAAGTTCAAACATAGAGGCTTTTTGGATTGTTAGGAAATGCTGTAAAATTATATCAGATAAATTCTTATGTTTTAGGAAAGTTTAAAAATATCAGTTTTATAATAAAACAATAAAAAGAAATAAAATTAAAACTATTAATCGTATTCATATGTTTAATAAATAAATATGTAATTTTATGTAGTTAAGTGTTTAAATTTGTATTATAAAAGGAAGTACTTACAAAGGTATAAGGAGACCAATTGTAGTCTTCGATATTGAATAACCATTCCAATAAATCATTCCTACCTGAAAAACCACAAGAACAATATAAAACATGTAACAAACATATTGAAATTTAGTGAACTAATCCTTATATCTAAAGTTTTGGACAGAATTAAGTAAACTAATGATAAAAACACTTAGATAGTGGATAGTGAAATGACTATTGCAAAACATAGTTAATAAACATTAATAAAAGACATTTTATATAACAAAACTGTATGTAGGATAATTAAGTAAGTTTTTTATATCAATTGTAAGGTGTGAATCTTTTATAACATTAATGATCTCATCTAAGATAGTGTGTACATAGTACAAATAATAGTATCACTTAAAAGTTTAAATTTTAGTTATTAGAGTTTAAAGTAGTATTTATCAGTTGAAATAGGACTAGTTTAATAGATTTACGGTAATTTTAAGTATAATTTATAGTTTTAACTCAAATTTTGAAAGTATAAAATGAATTGACAGCTCCAGTAATCTGCTTATTTCAAATCAAAAATTTAAAAAAAAAGTCAAATAAAAATTATATAAATGGATTTTTTGTAAATATAAGAATAAGAGCTAGCTTTATGTTATCAAAGGTACGATTAGAATTGTAAAATTATTACATCAATATTCGAAAACTTAGGTTAATTTTTGGAAATAGCAAACAGTTGAATTTCGAATTTTACGTCAAATTTGTCATTATTCGGCGAGCCTATAAAAAGGCCAGGAAATCGATGATTCCCTCTCTTATCACTCTGGTAGCAGCTTGATTAATATCGTATGTATTAATTGATTACTAAAAAAAATTTGCATTAATCAAAAATCAATTCATGTTAAATTAATATATGTAACATCAAAAATACATGTATAAAAGTATTTTAACAATATTAAATTACTTACCAAAGTAGTAAATTGGACATAACAAATCCAGATTCCAATAGAATTTATAAGATTAAATTCAAGCGTCATTTCCATATCGAGAGCCTGGTAGACATCTTGTTTTTGTATGCTGTTCTTTTTCCTAGAGAAGACGAAGTTGGAGCCGATCTCAGTGTTCGGTACGTTCCGCCTGACGAGTACGATATTTGAAAAGACTGTGTAATACAAGGTACGTCCGATAGTTAAGGATTTATATTTTCGTTTTTATTACTGTGAATTAATTTTTGTACATTGTTTCCTTTTTTGTCATATCAGGATATTTGTAAATTTACTGTAATAAGCATATGAAAAGCAATTGATAGTTTTTTTTGTACAATTTATTCAAGAAACATTTATAATTAAATTCAGTGTATTATAACTTTTAAATATTTAGTTTCTCTTGAATCCTACCCAAGATAAGAGTCGGATTTTAAATTCAATCCTAAATCAATTTGACTGAGCTAATTTAAAATTTTTATAAAACATAAAAGAAAAAGTAAACTTTACATCAGTAAATAATATTAAATCATAAAACTAAACTAAAATCATAATATAAAACATATAAGAATTGTGAAACATATTGTTAAATCAATAAAATAAATTAATTTAATAGATATAAAATTATATAGAATATTAAATCATTAAAGAGGTTAAAATATAATAGACTAATTAAATAAAAGCAAATAATAAAATAGAAAAATCAGACTAAATTAAACCATTATACTATATTATATATTTTTAAAATGTAGAAACCAATGAGGCGCCTAATAGTAACCTTCCATAAATGCACACTATAAAATCGAATGTAAACTAATGGCGCCTACACTATAATTATTAAATGTATATTTAAAATTTATTCACTTAGTACTTGCTCATATTATGACATTTATCGACACAATAAAAAATAAAATAAAAAAATAACTTCTCTTTTTAGTTATATGAAATTGTATTTCCAACATGATTAAATATGAAGGAAAAAAGCGGATTCTCTCTTTTGTTACTCATCAAACTAGAAAATACATATATGATACAGTACAGTCATATTATTAAAAGATTCATTTAAATATTCAGTTAATAACAGACTAGCCACACACATCTATTATTTCGTCAACAATAAAAATAAATCATCCAAGGCAATCCATTCTGCATATGAATGGCTCATTACAATATTGATCTACATATTATTATTATTTCGGTTATAGCTGTGGAAACTTTAAAATAATTATTCATAAATAGTAGTCTGCTAAATGAGGATATCAACAAAACATTATAAAACTACTTGTAAAGTATAATTAATCAAAATTATGACAATGTTATTTGTGGACGAAGTTTGTTATACAAGAAAGAGTCGACATTAATGTGATTTTTAAAAATGAACATTTAAGAAAAATTAAAAAGCAGACCAAATGAGTTTCAAAAAAAAGAAATGTTCCACAATGTTCCGAATATTTTTTGATTGTTATTGTTTTAGCCAATGGGCATGAGATTATGTGATAATAATTATCACGTCATTTAAAATAAATACAGACGTCACTGAAAGTGACAGTGACAATTTGTTTAATTAATTAATTTTTTATTAAATTAAATTCGTGCAAAGAAATTAAATCATAATTTTTGACAAATCTGCTTTAGTTCAATTACATATCTGACCAACCATAAGCCCAAGACTGGTATTATTAATAGTGTCTGTTGATTTTTTTTCTTTCTTTCTTTTCTTGATTGAGCTCTACATTGTCGACATCATCAAGACCCAAACCAACCTTACATTAATAAAATTACATCAAATAGGTGCCTGGCTGACGGTACCTTGTTCCCAGAGAATGAAGCTACTAAGGATTAGGTTATAAACAATAACAACTACCAAAAATTATCAGAGACCAATCTATTACATTGAACAAGTGTAGACGGTACCAACAAACGTCGGAAACCATATATCACATAACATCTGGATGTTCAACGATAGCCAACACGGATTATTTCCGCAGACACAACCAACTGTGTAACGTTATTCATCAGAAACTCTTAAATAAACCTACACACTATATTACAAATACAACTCACAAACAGTCCTCGAGAACGCAGATTTGAGACTCTACTACGATAGGTCCATTATCACTGATAGGCAGGTGACGAATAATCGACCCGATATAGTGGTGGTGGATAAAAAAGTGCTGGGGTGCGTTCAGAATGAAAATTTTTCGTCCAGACAAGTGTGTCTATGGGTAATGTGACGTCACATACTTAGACGTTTTCATTCTGAACGATCTTTAGGTGTTTTAAGTGTGTATTGCATATTGCATAGATAACCTTTATTGATAATTGATATTATCTGATTGATATACATCGAGGACTTGTTTTATAAAGTAGGAAGTGTCGAAAATTAGATATATAATTGATATAATGGCGTTTAATGGTTTAGAATATGAGTTAGTTGTAAGTGATAACGCTGTAATACAAGACAATGAAGGAAATGTATTGGTCCAAAACAAAAAAGGTATGTTAGTTTTTTATTTAGACGTATATGTGATGTGATTTTCAATTACAGATCAATCTGTGATGTTTGTGGATTACTTTGTTGCTGCTAAAGCTTTTAATTTGAAAGATACAGAAGATGCATCTGAATTCACATCTAAATTACAAAATTCAAGTAATGTATGTTCTAATGATAAAGAAAATCGTAATCCATGGATAAAAAATGAAATTCTACAACTTTTGTCACTTTATAAACATTACAATCATCTGTTCAAAAGCACTACTATAAAAAATGACAAAGTATGGTCCATGATCAGCAGTGATTTAAAAAGCCATACCACTGAACAGTGCAAAAATAAATTCAAGTATTTAAAACAAAAATATGTCGAGAAGAAAGATAATATGAGCACAAAAGCAAGCGGTGCTGCAAATATAAAATTTGATTTTTTCCATGAAATGGATGAAATATTTAAATATGATAAAAACATTGTACCTGTTAGCGTTGCTTCATCTTCCAGAGGTGAACACAATTTAATTGATGATAGGGAAATTATTGAATCAAATGATGAATCTGAATCAACAGATAACAGTAACTATAATGTAAAAGGTGATCTACCTGAAAAATCTTTAAAAAGAAAAAGGACTCAAATGGAAGGAAAATTAGACAATTTAGAGACAAAGTTGCAACGAAGAGAAGAATTTTTTAAACAAAGGGAAGAACTTAAAAATCAGAGACACAAGGAAATGATGGAAAGACAAGACAGTGCAATAAAATTGCTTGAAAAAATGACAGACTGCTTCATCAAACTTGCAAATAAAAATTAATTTAGAGTATGTATATAATCATATTTACTTGTTAATTTCTTTATTGTTTCATTTGTATTAGTTTATGATTTATTTTTATTGTATAGATTATTTAGAGTTTATAATAATTAGTTTTTTATTTACCAAAGAGTTTTTTTAAAGAATTTAAGTTTGAATGTACAAATAAGAAATTAAGTTTATTTTATTTACAAAGGTTGTGTATTTAATATTGTTTTAGGTTTTGTATAAAAGCTGTAAGACTATAAATATACTTTCTATAATAATATATACTGTATGATACAGTGTGTCCTAAAACTCACAAATCCAAATATAGTATGTTTTCACATAATTAAATAAAATGTTATTTAATTTTTAAAAAACTTTCCTGCTGTAAAATTGTGATTTGTGAATTTTGGGACATCTGTATTTCATTTTATTGTTAGTATATTTAAAAATGAGAAGGTGCTTAAGGACTACATGTAAAAGTATTGTATTTATCCTGAATAAAAACATGTTTTAGTCAATATGTTAATTTCCTTTATTGATGTCACTTAATATTAGTGTTCTGTAAGAATTAAAAATCGACATTAAAAAAAAAATTTAATTACATATTAATTTTTTCCTACAAATAAACACTTACATTCATTAAATTATTGTACATTCATATAATGTGTATTGAAAATTTACATTTTTTTTTATTTTTATTTATTATAAAAAACTGGTTTATTCTTTACCTTATTAATATTTACATACAAAATGCTATAAATTCAGCAAATATAATTATAATATATTTATTTTATGAAATAATGCCTTTAAAATCTCAATGCTAACATATCTCGTAGAACTGTTCCTTCGCGTGTAAGTTGTTCAGTAGTATAATTTACTTGAACGTTTTCAATTGGGTCATCTAAAACAAAATCTCGTCCTTCTTCTTCATATAAATTAATTAAGTCATCATGATAATTTAGACATATATTATGCATAACGCAACATGCTATTATTGTAGCTGGAATCAGATCTATTCTGTTCATATCCAAATACTTAAGACGACGAAATCGACCAAATAGTAATGCAAAAGACCTCTCAATAACTTGGCGGGTTTTTGCATGAGCTGTATTAAAATTTTTTTGCCGTCGTGTTAAGTTACCTCGATCTATGTAAGGTGATATACACCATTTTTTATTTGGATAAGCTTTATCGCCTATAATAAAATTATTTTCTCCAAAATATACATTTGGATTGTTAATAAATTCTGTGTAAATATGAGAATTCTTAAAAATTCGCACATCAGAAACAGAACTAGGATAACCAGTGAAACAATCTGTGAATTTCATCTTATCATCACAAATACCTTGTAAAGTAATGCCATGAAAACATTTTCTGTTAATATATACTTCAGGATCTTCTTTTGGTGCTTTTATAGGAATAAATGTTCCATCAATGGCACCTATAACTCCTCTAATCCCAGCTGAACGAAAAAATCCTTGTTCAACTCTCACAGCTTCATCTCCAGTTGGCCAAACTATTATTTTAGGAGCAATTTTATTTAGAGCTTTAATTACTCTTATAAAACAAGCAAAGAGGCTTGATTTACCCATGTCAAATCTTGAACCAATTGATCTAAAATAAAACATGTTTATTAATTATACTATATAATACAATACAATAAATTATTAGTATACTAACCTATAACTATCAGGGGTACCTAATATCCAAAGAACAGAAAGAATTTGCTTTTGTATATCTATTGTTTGTCGACCACTTGTGCGAGAACTTTGCAAGTGTGGCGAGAGTGTAACACATAACCACTCAAAGGTCTGTCTTGTTATTCTGAAGTGTGATTGGAATTCCTTTGCAGTACTATTAAATATTGTATGCTCAATAAAATATTTTATGCGAGCTGGAACGTTTTTTTTGTAATTCATTCTGTTCGACAATACCTCATATAATTCTGTTATTTCCTCTTCTTCTGAATATTCATCATCAGATGATTCATCAACAACCCTCAAGAAAAACGTCTTATATAATATAACAGCACTTTGTGCTATATTTGCTATGTTTATATTCATTATAATTGTCACTAATTAAAAATTAAGCACATTAATAAATTTTGTAAACAAAATAGAACAGGTTAGCTAACAGGTAGTTGGGCTGTTCTGCGCATGTCGGGCGAAATTCGCCGCAGTCTCGAGTGCGGCGAAAAGTTGTCGTCCGGACGTTCTTTTAAATCCATTCTGAACGGTGCGAAATCAACGCCTGGACAAAACGCCCAATGAAACTGAACGATTCTGGGTAAAAGGTTGTCGTCCGGACGTTCATTCTGAACGCACCCCTGCTAGTCCATGTTGCAGTTTCAAACAATAAAATTTTGGTTAAGTATAATGAAAAGATAGCAGAGTACACCGATCTTGCTATAGAAGTAAGACAGATGTGGCCTACAGAAAAAGTGGAGGTGATACCGATCAAGTAGTATCATCAACTGGACTCATCCCCAGAAGTCTTGAAGACAGTCTTAAAAAATTCAGCCTTCATATAAACACTTGTATTGATTTGCAAAAAGCGGCAATTTTAAAAACATGTCACACAAATTTTAAGCCTAATCCCATTTACGTTTACGCTCGGGATAGGTAAATATTACCAGCAAAAGCTGAGTAAATGCCTTCGAGTATATATACTAACGTAGAGACAGCAAGCAATAGTGATTGTTTTGTATCACAGGGGAGACTGTCAGACACTACAACCAGTGTCGTATCATTTTTAGGGGGTTTGAAATTAATACCTTTATAATACATTTTGAAAGATGTAACAAAATATTTTTTAGACTTGAATTTAAGTAGTAATAGTAATTAATTATTTACATGAAATCATAAGATATTTTATAAAATTGAAAGTTGAAATTATTGCATAAATTTCTAGATTTTCAGTATTCTTAATAATATGGCGGTATATTTGCTTTATGTATTTTCCTATTTTTAAACAAGTGTAAGAGACGCTAATGCATATTTACTTGTATAACGACCTTTATGATTCATTTTCATATTTATATTTACAAATTACACAAACTCTCACCATATAATATATACTTAAATTAATTTAAAAAATGGCTTTAAAAGTAATATCTAAACACTATTAAATTGTAAAAATAACTCTAGATGCAAAACAAATTGACAATAATGGCATATGTGACAATTCGCAAATTCAAAACGGACCAATGAGATTGCTGGATATTATATGACATTTATTTTCCCCCCTGATGCAAAACAAAGCTCATTTGGACCTGTCTCTACGTCAGTATATATGCTCGAAGGTAAATGCATGTCTTTTGATAATAATAATAATAAATTATGGGCTTTATTCATCACAAAAAATAAAAAATTATTCAAATTTAAATGAAAATAAAATCAATGAAAACGCGAATTTCAGCTAAGGCTGTTTTTCAGCTAAGCCTGTTGACTTACATATAAATACAATTTAAAAAAATATTTTTAATAAAAGCACACTAAAACTACCTACATATATAGTTACTGTTGGAAAAAATTTAAAGATGCACAATTACAAACAAAAAATTAAGGGGAGCCAGCATAAACTATAATGGTTCTTAATTTCCTAAATAGTACTCTTTTAACCTTTTTTTTAACTTAAGTATTGTAAAGAATCTCATTTCCACGGTTAACTTATTGTATTCTTTAGCGCGTAAAAGATCTTTTTAACGGTGAGGAACTATGTCGAGGAAATTTCTGTTACGTGTAAAGTAATTATTATTGGTTTTCAATTTTTTACCAACGTAGGGATTCTGATTACTGTAACGCTGGGCCCTAAATTCAGTCGCAGTAGGTCAAAATCAACAATTCGCAGAGTTTTCAGTTTTAATTTTTGGTGGAGAGCACGCCCCGGTGAAATAAAATTGACTCAGGGTATTGTAGGAGCTTTATGATAGGACCCTTACATGCTTGAAGAAACGAAGGTCAGAATCCATCCATAAACCAACATTTCTTCCTTCACTAAAGAAAAGGGATAGTGTCATTATCTATTTTAAATTTTATTTTATGTGAGGTGAGAATCCTTTGCCTTCTCAGACCAAATAGCATTGCCACAGGCTTATTAGCTTAAAGCGAATCAGTATAAAAGAGACTAGTAAGAGATCTGTTTTTCAAATCTTAAACCAAGAATTTCTCAAATTTAAATAACTTGGCACTTGAATCCACAATTTTTCCGGTGTTTTTACACTAGTATTCTTCCTGTCCAATCTAGGTACACATGAGTGAAGATTCGAATATTTATTAAAGTTATCAAAAAGTATAATTTACAAAATCTTCTATTCTTAAATACTTTTGGATTTATGCAAACATTTTCCCAACATTTTTAATCGGATATACAAATTTTTTCATTTATTGAAGGGTCTTCCTGCAATTTCAGGTTTAAATTTTACTTTGTTGGTGAATATTGAACTCAAGAAATTAAACCTCGAATTTAGGTAGATCTTTTAAATCGTGATTAAAAAAATTTATTAAAATCCGTGACTCAGTCGCTATAATTCAGCTAAAAGTTTAAAAGGATGTGACTAGAAAGGCGAAATCCGGTATTTTATTGGGTTATTAAAATTATTCGTTAATTTTTTACTTGTCAGATCGGTTACGGTGTAAAGCATAAATCCAAATTAATTATTAAGGAAAAAAATCATCGCTTTTAAACTTTTTTCGGTAATATGTTAGATAAACGTATTTATTTACAAAGATAGCATATAGACTTCTTAAATCAATAAAAACATAATGGAGATTATTAAGAGGGCTTAACATCTATTGTTACTAATGGAAAGTAAAAATTTAGTAAAAAGAAGTATAAAATTAACCAAAATATTTTTGAAGAAAAACACAAATAAAAATCCAAATATCATTGTAAATATCAGGACATTAAGTCAGACTCTAAGAAATGTATTTTGTTTGTCTCCCTTTCCTTAATAACGGCTTTAATCTATACTAATATTTTAAAGCCAAAGCTTTTTTTTAATGTGTTAATCTTAGAAACTACGGATCGAAATTAAAAAATTATTCTTTGTTAATTAGTAAGTTTATTTATATAGTCTATATAACATTAATAAGAGTTTCAAAAAGGTTAAATCAATAATATAAATATTGATATTATTTGATATTATTTTTGTTGTGTCAATTTATGAAAAGTAAGATGACAAGAGCAATGGGCAGGAATATAAATTTGAGATTGTTAGTTTTACCAGAGACAACCTCAGTATGGGTTTCTACATGAATAGTATGCAGCGTGAAAAAAAATGATATTTTGAATGACAAAATGACTTTATCATTTGAAATAATCTCCAACCAGAGTAATACATTTATTGTAACGGTCTTCCATATCGATATCGGTCCGGAAGTATGACGCGTCGAGGCCTTCAAAATAGCTGTTTCTTTCGATCTCGACCTCCTCATTTATGTAAAATCTCTTGCTAGTGAGCCACAATTTGACTCGGGGAAAGAGGAAATAATCACTTGGGGCTAAATCTGGCGCGTACTGTGGCTGGGGACGATTTCGTACAGCAATTCCTTTAATTTTTTGGTCGTATCGGTAGCTGAATGTGCGGGAGAGTTGTCTTGGTAAAAAACCATATTTTTCTTCTTCATGTAAGGGCTTTTGGCCTATAAAATAGTATTTAATCAAAGGTAATACCACGAGTCCTTAAAATTTTATCGATAAATTTTTAGTTTCAACGAAAACTTTTTTATTTGGCTAAAATACGAAAACAAACTGAAATGTGATAACCCCACGAGTCCGTAGGACGAAATCACAAAACTGTGATATTTTAACAGGTGAAAAAAATAATCAAAACAAAATTTAATTTTTTGCCATAGTAAACAAAATAGCAGAGGTAGCGTCAGTTCGAGAAAAATAACATGAGAATGGGTTGATAAAATGACATCAAACTTTCACAATATTTTAGTTAAGGTTGGTACTCCATGACAAGCATAAATATTTTTTGTTTATGGCGCCATCTCTGTGTCAGGCCGAAGACTTTTCAGTCCATATAAGTAATAAAACTTTCTTTATCTATATCTTAATTTTGTTGTCCTTTATACTAAGTTGTGTACTCCATATATTGTTCTTATGGTTTACGTGCGATGTTTACGCGCCATACCGTCTTGCCGTCTATATGCACGCTCTTACCTGCGCAAACGTGTCTCTGTAGGAATGCTCTCAGGCATAACGTACTGTGTGGCCGGACCATTAGGTATCTCATTTTTGCTGCGTTTATAGTCGTATCGCACTTTCTTTTAAATTTATAAAAAAAATTTACCCCCGAAAATTGTCTCGATAAAATTACGAGAACTGGTGATCAAATTACAGTATTAATTAAAATTTGGCAAAGTTTTGTATAATTTGAAATACTTTAAGGGTTTCTATTCGAAATAAATCAGGGTAGTGTTTGCACAGCCACTACCAACAAAGAGAGAAAGTTACGATGCGCCAGTTGAATGTAATTTAAAGTTTTAACGATCGCCAAAAAGTTTTATATTGTTTCGTGCAAAACATTTTCAGCCGAGATAAATTGAAATAAAAGTATTCGAAATATTGAACGTTGATTTAAAAGCCAAAATGTATAATCTAAAGTTTTTAGTTAATTAATTTACAAATGGCAAGGTTTTCATACAAATCTTGGTAGATTAAGAACATAAAATTGCAAATAATTTTCAAACGAAACTTACGATTTTTTTTTAAAAAAGAAACTCTTTCTCGATAAACCAAAAATACTATTGATAAATTTAGATATTTTCTAAGTTTGATTTTTTATGTAATTTACAGGGGAATATTTGTATTTATTGATGTACAACATTACATTTGTACAAAAAATAACACTATTATTTTATAATTTAGCCTAGCTACGAGGATGATTAAGTGATTAGTTGTATGCGTTACCACTCCTGGGAGCTTTACGACCTTGTCGGAGGTGGAAGCCCAAGAAACGGTTCAAAATGGTCATTGAGGCACTGGTGGAGTTACTGATGTCGAATAGGTAGCCCAGATTACATCTTAAAACACTGACAAGTCCTTACCGGATATGGGGCGAATGGCGAGTTTTCAGCGACACAAAACTGAGATCCTTCGGCTATGGTCAGGAGAGGAGTCGTTAATGGCCCTATCCCTATCAGGGAAAAGGCAGAGAACTGCAGACATAAGCAGCACCTTTCCAGCACATGCAGGGCTCTGCGCTGGTGGATAAATAGTTCCCTAGCTACCATAAAATTAAAGCAAAAACCAAATTTTTTGGAGAACAATATCACAGTTGATTAATTTTTAAGGATGTAGAAAATAACTTTATTTTCTTTAAAAGAGCTGAATTTATCTTCAAATGCAATTAAGGCAAGTAGGTTACCAGGTATAGGCCGTATACCATCAGAAATAACAAAACAAATGATAGCAGACAAATAAGTACATACCCATATACTTAATAAGCAAGATTAGTAAGCTATGTAAGCGTTATTAAAAGCTCTCCTAAAAGCTCTCTCCGTTTACACTACCACTACACCAACACACACTTTTATATGCCTGACGCGCGTTTCGATAACCAAGTTATCTTCTTCAGAGACCGAAAGTAAACATACCTTGGTTATCGAAACGCGATTCAGGCATATAAAAGTGTGTGTTGGTGTAGTGGTAGTGTAAACGGTTTTCGGTTTCGGCAATTTCAGTTTTAAAAATATCTTTTATTGTAAATAGTGGCGTTTTTGTTAAATTTGAAGCTTTTTTTAGTGTGGAAGTTATACCAAAAACTCTGTTCTTTTATGATTTATAAACACTTTTCAATATTAACTTTGCAACAGGCGACAAATGCACTTTTTTACCTACGGACGAAACACACTTTCGTATTGAAATATTTGTAATACACTTATAAGATTTTGTGCATCCCTGAAGTAATTCTTATTAACCACCTACTGAGGTATTATTATTGCTAAATAATGTTGTAAACAGAAGTCAATACGAAATATTCTATTTAACGACTGACGATATGTTAACGATTAAACACTTTTTGTGCAATACCCTGTATATGTTACGGTTTATTGGATATCGTGAAATTATTTCGTTTCTTAGAATTGTATATTAAAAATTGGTTTCGAGTATAATGAAATAATTTATACACCAGATTTGGTTCCACCTACGCCTTTAATGATCAAAAAGATTCACATCACCGCATTAAACAATTCCAACAATCACGTGACCGCCGGGTTATTCACCTGGTAGAAGGTCAAGATGAGAACAATGCTTTTATTTTTTCACATTGGGTATGTGTTCTGCTCTAATCTTCCGATCTAAGAAATGATTAAACATCAACACAAGGCACTACAAAATTCCAGGCGTGGATAGAATACAACACGGTGTCTTCGCCGATATTTATGATGTTATATAAACAGGTAATTAGTCAAGAATATATTATATTTATTTGCCACCAAAGAATTCCGTTTACGATCGTATCTCCTGGTTTTAATTTATAAAAACATACAGGTAGGTTATAGTATAAATGATAAGAATAATCAACAACTAAATATTTGATCTAAACTGCCACCTTTTATTAAAAAAATAGGTTTTTAACTGCAATGACAACTGTTTCGCTAGAATTGGCATCGTAAATTGACATATTTAAGTTACATTTGGTTTGTTTGTAGCTACCTGATGTTGATTAAGTAGTATTAAGGCTAGACCAAGTATGGAAATAATAAGACATACAAATATAAAAGCTCAGTATAACTGTCCAATAATATAGAAAAAACAGGTAAAAACTATATCATGCTGATTTTTACAATAACTTAATATATTTATGTTACAATAATGTCTTATCTATGTATAAAATGAAGACTCAATTAAAGTAAACAGTTTAAAAGTGGAGAACTTGCAATGTTTATTTGCTCATTAACAACTTTAAATTATTGTCTGCTAGATGTATTTTTATTTATTAATAATTCAAAGTTGTTAATGAACAAATGAATTTCGAAATTTCTCCACTATTAAACTGTTTACTTACAAAGCGGTTTTCGTAAAAGTAGAGATACACAAGACCATGTATTTACTTTTAACTGGATTATAAATAGAAGGTTATCAATATCTAAACCGTCTTTCTGGTATTTATTTATGTGGAAAAAGTATTCCACAAGTTCCCAGAAATAGGGTTTGGGAAAGTTTAAAGAAGAGAGATACGAGTATAAACAAGCTAACCAGGGTTACACAATATACAGGGTATACCAACCTTACGACAAAGTTCGGTATATGAGTTGTTTTAGAAGATATCAAAAAATGTTATTAACAAAAATAGTAGATGTCTTTAGGGTCCATATTTTTAAATCACCTTAAACTATACAGAGTATTGTATAACTCCTTTACATACCAAACATATGATTTTTTATAATGGGAACCCCTGTATATTATATTGAATACTGCTCACATTTTTTTGAAACTTTGGATATGAGGTTTTGATACGTTATATCGTAGGTAAATCAGTGCTCTGTATCTTATTGTACCTTGAAAAAAAAAGAAATTTGCCTAACTGAGTTTCGTAATAAATATGATACCATACCACCGTATTCTATTAAATATTAATTATTTTCCCTTTTGTATACAGGGTTGACGATAACCCGTACCTTTCATTTTCTCTCTTCTTTCAAATGGAACACCCTGTATTCTATATCATAAATAGAATATCCGATTGTACCGGCCACAGTCGAAAATTTCAAACCTCCATGTCGCTTCAGAAGACATATATCGGCCCCCGTATGTGTGTGCCTGATGTTCTCCGAAAACAATGGACCGTGTAGGCATCAGGATTTGGTAATTTTAGGTGTTTTGCTATTAAGCTAGGCCTCTTTCCAATACTATTTATTCCAACAACTTGGTTAAAAAATCTCTTATTTTGATACTTCAAAAACAATGGGCGACTGGTAGCATAACTTGGGCGAAGAGCCGCATATTTTCGGTAAATGTCAATATAATCTAAATTTGAAACTGTAAAAATTCGTTGTGTATGCGTTTTTCTATCGGGTACTTTAACAATCAAAATGGAATTTTTTCTTCTTTGTCATCGACCGTCATTTTAATGAGTTCCTCACGGCGGCAAGCACCCGAAATACTCAGAATTAAAACAACTTAAAAAACACATAAAACAATTATCAAAAATCTACCTTAACTAACAAATAGGTTTCATCATCTGCCTCTTTTATGAATTCTTCAACTTCCTTTCTAGACAACACCTTAGATTTCTTAGGATGGTTTCCAACTGACAATTTTTTCAAATATGTAACCAACTTGGTAAATTTCTTGAAATCCACGTTTTCTTTAACATTGAGTGTTGCTTTCAACATAGAATTTATATTGCCCATAACGTGGAAGACTTCAGCTTCTTAGACTTCTCTGCAAAATATGCAACAATACATTTTCGGATACTTTTCCGGCTTTATTTGCTTCAAACCTCTCTTTAAATTGCTGATATGCATTTTCATACTGGCGCCTTGATCTCTCCGGTAAGAGATTTGAAATTACTGAATTGGCCGCATCGGTTAAGTTAGGTGGGGTACTGCTTACTTCATCGTCACTCGAAATTTCCATTATTTCACAGTTATAAATATTATGCACGAAATTGACGCAAATAAGAATTCACTCCAAAATAATGAAAATAATTATCAAGAACTGTCACTTTGAAAAATTTGTCAACAAATGCCATTTTATTTCCATAGTTACAGTACCTAATTACTTGAGTTGAAAAAACAGTTCAAACCAGTTCAATACTTTTTTTCATATTAAGCTAAAGGCTTGTAGAAATAGTAATTTATGCAACAAGTGCATAAAGTGGTACTTTTTTTTACGAATGGAAAAGTTGTCCGCACGAGCCGCCAGGCGAGTGCGGAAATTCCATGAGTAAAAAAAAGACACTTTATGCATATGTTGCATACAATATTTTTTCTATAGCCCTATACAAATAATAAAATCAAAATAGAAATTTTAAATAATTTAATTAAACTCCTTCAGTAAATCACAACTAATGAATGCAGAATGAATTGGAAAAAGTGCACAATAATTAAGAAAAATTAACAACTACATATTGTATTTTAGTATTATTTCGCAATGTGAATATTGAAAACGCAATTGTTTGGTTGATTAATGTGAATTTTTGATCTAGTCACATTTGTTTCCGTTTGATTCATTGATAAAGCTTCACTTAAATTGTGAATATTTGGAACATTTAAATTCATCTCTGCTTGATTCTCATTTAAATAGTGAATATTTGGAAGAGTCAAATTCGTGTCGGCTTGATTCTCATTGGATGTTGAAGGTAGGTTAAAAATTCGTGAAGCACAGTTCATTTTTGCATTGAGAGAATTGTTCACATACCCTTCGGCAACAGCAGTAGATTTCCATCCTCCATGTTGCTTTAATTGAAGAATGTCTCCACCCGAATCGACTAGAAGCGATGCTGAAGTTCGTCGAAACGTGTGACCTGTATATTCTTCTGGATGTGGTAAATTTAAAAACCTCGCAATTAGCGATGGAATTTTCGAAAAAGTATTTATACCAACTACTTGTTTTGTACATTTGCCGTTTCTATATGATAAAAAGAAATGGTTGCTGGTTGCATTTTTCGGTCTCAGATTAGCATACTTTTGGAATAAATGTATAAAATTAATGTTTGTAATGGATTCTCCAATAACTGTAAAACGTCGACTTGTATGAGTTTTTGAATCTGGAATCGTGACGAGTAGAAATTCCCCTTATTTTCAATGTCATCGATTTTCATTTTATACAACTCTTCTCGTCGACAACCTCCGGCTATTCCTAATATTAATGTTACCTACAAATTTATAAATAATGTAAGCAAAAAACAAATTAACTTTTTTAAAACTTTTACCTTAAACATTAAATACTTGTCGTCTGGAGCACTCAATAAAAATCTGTTCATTTCCTCTCTTGAGAATGTATTAGATTTTTTAGGTTTGTACCCAACCGACTTTCGTTTCAAAAATGCTATTAGCTTAGAGTATTTACTTATATCTATGTTATCATTAATAATTAAGGTTGCCTTTAGTTTGGAATAGCTGGACCATAATGTAGAACACTTAAATTTTTTAGACCTTTCTTCAAAAAAGCTAACAGTACTCGCTCTGTAAAGCTATGAATATTGTTCTCGTTTCTCCATTTCATAAAAGTGTCATACTCTTTTATATAATTTTCTTTGGATTTTTCCGGCAGCAAATTTAATGTGGCCACATTTGCCTTTTCTATAATTTCTTCGGGGGTACATATTATTTCAAAGTCGGAATCTTTACTATCCATTGTAATAATAGGAACAACTACTGAATTCTCTTAGACAAATCGGATTATTTATAAAAACTAACGTCAAATGAGTTATAGTTCATGTACTGTCAAAGTCAAAGCAAACTTGATATTTTTTCCAGTAAAGGTGTGGATGAATTGCACTATTCAATTGCATCGGCTTATGGCAAGCGTGAAATAAAGTTAACGTTATGGTACTTTTTTTAACGCTTTTTCACTTTTTTTCACTCTCACCATAAACAGCCGTTTTAAGAGCTACAAACTAGTGAAATACAAGGTACTTTAAAGATAGGGCTTAGAAAAAAGTTTTGTTTGCATCTCATGCGCGAAATACTCGACTCAGTTGTCGATCACCAAAGTAGCATTTCGCGCACTAGATACAAAAATAACTTTTTAGTGTTTCGGTTAAAAAATAGATTTGTAATAAATAGTAATACTATATTTTAAACTAAATTAAGATCAAATAATCCAAGAAACAGGCTAAATATTAATAATTAATGAACAAGTTATTATACTATTTCAGTGTGGAAAAGCCAAATGGAATAAATTCATTATTTTGGGTAACTGTACATATTTATAGAAAATCCCAAACACGTCAAATTTAAATTATAAATTAACATTCTTTAAAGTAAAAGTTTGATCCCTGCCTTTAATCCCATTTGAATGACAGTTACAACCCCCAATTTTTTAAATGGGAACTATGGGCTTGTGATATATTTTGAAATGTCTCTTCATTCTCTATCCAAATAACATCAAAAAAATAAAATTATCTTATTACTAGTCGCAGATTTTTGTCCATCTTAATTTTAATATTATTTTATGACATTTACTGGGTTTTTCATTTGGTTTTATTTCATATTTTAACATTTACATAACTTATATAGTTTAAAAACCAGAGGATGTTACTTAAAATTTCCTATAAACTTTTATGCACTAACTTTATTTCGACTTAACATTTTCTAACTTAACGACTGTCATGTAAACTTTTATTGTCAAACATTTAAATCTAACTTCAAGCATTCCAGACACGAGTATAATATAAGATATAAATCAGTTTAAGGGCTATTGTAGAACAAATTGATGGTTTTGTTTTTGTCTTTTTAGGTTGCAGGAATATAATTTTATTTCGAAAAAACTTTGGCGTTAGCACTGGGTACAATGTATACATTAAATATACAGGGTTGGGATAAAGTATGGAAATAATATAACATTTTTTTGTAAGAAAAATTGATATTTATAAATATTCAAGTATGATTAACCTATTATATTTTTACGAATTTCAAAAGAAGTTAATGAAATGTCGTGTGAACTTGATGAAATGTCTTTGATATCTGCTTTTATGCCGAGAAGAAGGAGACAATCAATAAAAAAGTATTTAAGAGTTAGAAAATACTAACATTACTCAGCTGCGTTGATAATATTTTAATGAAGTGCGCAAACTTGCGATAACAATGTTGGTGGCTTTGCGATCAGAGTTGTTGGTTCAATTTTGTAAACAAATGTTGTAACATAGACACAATAAGCTTGCCAATATTCTTGGGCCAGTTTTTCATATTTTTAAGTCACTGTATATCTTAAATTAAAGACAGTTGGCCAGCTATTCCAATAATATATTATCCATATAATCGTAACGGTTATACATCAAGGGGACTTTAGTTTGATGATCATCGTGAACGAGTTTAACTTTAGGTTTTCCAGCCAATCTGTATCTGTAATTACTGAAGGGTTTATCGCACCACAATATTTGGCCCATTGTGCGTTCTTCTGATATTGAGCCTACCTGTAAGCTCCTCACTAGGTGGTAATGGACGTGTTTAACTGTCTCATCTTCTTTTTTAATCCTCTACTTAGTGGGATATCAGATAAACCCAATAAATATGCCGTGGGTATTTGCTGATTAGACTGTTAGATCCGAAAATATTTTGGAAGACTCTCCACTTTTGGAAGACTAGTTCAATTAACTAAGTGGCAAATTTTTGGTATGATCGTAAAGCTAAAATAGAGGCTTACTATTTGATTTGCCTGTAAATATTTGTGTGTGGAATTAGTAGTGGAATTAGAAACGAACCCCTTTTAATACGTTAGAGGTAAGATAGAAGAGGAGTATTATCGTCTGAGGGGAGGTTCATTAATTTTAAAACGGACTATTGGTTGTTCTACAATAGAATTGGATAGCGGTATTGTTTAAAGAAATAATAGAAAATAATTCGTAGCATGGTTTTATTTTTTTATATTTATTTTTTATTATTTATTTTAAATCGTTTTTAAATCAAAATAATACTAAATTCGATTCGTTTTTGTATTAATTTGGTCATATTTAATTGATTTGGGTGCATTCACATTATTTCAATTCTTGATTAAATTTTATTTGAGCTGTTTAAAAATGTCCAGAAAAATGATATCATATTTTAATAGGTCTAGAGTAATTGCTTTGTTACAACAGGGCTTTGGTCAAAGTGATATCGCGAATATTGTTGGCGTTACTCAGGGTGCTGTATCAAAAATTAAAATAAAATTCCAAGACATAAATGATGTGAGGGATCGTCCCAGAAGTGGCAGAAGTCGATGTACAACAGCAGCACAAGACCGGCAGATAACACTGATAGCTCGAAGAAATCGACAGAAAAATTGCTAGACTTGAAGGACTGAATATCTCAAGGCAAACAATTACACGAAGATTAAATGCGGTAAATTTGTATCGCAGAAGACCTCTACGTGTTCCTAAACTATCCTATCAACAAAAAATTATAAGGTTGCAATGGGCTCATGAAATGTTACACCATGGTCCTAACTGGAATAACGAGATGTTCTCTGATGAATCAAGAATTGGCTTGGTTTCTGATTCGCGAAGAACGCTATTTTGGAGGGCCCCATGACGACAAGCCTGATTAGAAACAGCCCAACCACGTGTTCCATTTGAAGGTGGGAGTATTATGGTTTGGAGTGGTACACGGACGCCTCTCCTAGTTTTGGAGAAAAGAATCACTGGTGCTATGTACATCGAAGAAGTTTTAAATCCTGTGCGTCTATTCCGGGGGCGGTAGGTGATGGATTTGTGTTTATACATGGCAATGCACCTCCACATCGTACAGCTGCATTACAAAATTTTTTTTTGAAGAAGGAATATCCACATTAAGATGGACATCAAATTCCCCTGACATGAACGTCATTGAACATGCCCAGGACATTCTTAAAACACGCATTAAGAAGCGAAATCCTCCCCCAATTACTCTACGAGAATTGAAAGATGCTGCTCGTGAAGAATGGGAGAGAATTCCGCAAGCCCAGCTCGACCATTTAATCGATAGCATGCCACATCGCCTACAGTCATGCATACAGGCCCATGAAGGAAATACTAATTATTAATTTTGTTTAAAAACCTTATTTTGCTTATTAATTTATTTTAAAAAATTAGTAATACATTATATATTTATCTGACTTTGAGACTAATTTAGTATTGGTTAGAGTCGTAGCAAAATGATGTTTACTTATACCAAAAAAATTATTTATAAAAATTAATAAAAAGATGAAATATTTCATTATTCCAAACTTTTGGTTATTTAGATATTTAGATTTATTTAGTATTGGTTAGAGTTTTAGCAAAATGATATTTAGACCCTGAGGAGTAATGTCTTAATAACATTTATTTATTTAAGACAGTGACTAATGACTTTCAAAATCTTAATAATTTATTGGGATACAAGAGATTAAAAATGTTTTGACTACATGTATTCTACTTTGGATATTGTCTGCCTTACATGACCAAACTTGCGAAACTGCTTTTCTATTTTACTTATTGTTCCTTGGGATATAGGCGGTAAATTAGGAAATTTCTCATGAAATAGGCGAGTTACTTCCTGTTGTGTTCGGATGTTATCTCCGTAACCAATCATTTGTAAAACTGTTATTTTATGCATTTCCGTTAATCTAACCATTTTTCAGAATTGAATTGAACAAACTTTATACTTAAATTACAACAATGACAACTTACATAAAACAATTTACTACTGCTTGTTAAAATAGCGTTGCCACGGAAATTCTTTAAAGTTTTTTAATGGTTACCATCTACAAACCACATTGCTATGGTTTTTGTTCACTTTCTCATTATCAAGACCTAAACGGGAAATAAGTTTTAAGTATATTGTAATAAGTTTGGAGTATAATTTAAAAACAATAACATTTTTGAATAGAGAATGAAGAGACCTTTCAAATGATATATCACAAGCCTATACTTCCCATTTAAAAAATTGGGGATTGTACCTGTCATTCTAAGGGGGTTGAAGGTAGGGGTTGCATTTTCACGTTAAAGAATGTCAAGTTATAATTTAAATTTGACGTGTTTCGGGATTTTTTATAAATATGTACAGTAACCGAAATAATGAATTTATTCCATTTGGCTTTTACACACTGTATAACTCAATAAATGTAGAAGAAGTATGACTAAATCAAATATTTTTACCAAGTATAATTAAGAATGTTTTTAATACTCATTACTTTTATTTAAAAATAAAGACCATCTACATCCTTTGGTAGATAATGTAATTGAATATATGAATATTTATATCTGCAATACGAATAACTACGAATAGAAATATTTTTATTATTTTTCTTGAAATGCCATGTACTTATATAGCAGATTTCTACGTGCTATTATTGCTTTTGCAAGTCAGTAAGGTAACAATGCGGGTTTACGTCAACTCACTATTTCTTAATATAAACTTTTTAGAATATGCTTCCATATTATTCTAGTAAGTTACGAAAATTCTCGGAATAATAGAGATGCAATTGCAAATTTAAAAAAGTTAATGGTAAAATTATTATTAAAGTAAATATAGGTAGAAATACAATATAACTAATACAAAAAGTACCTCGCAAGTGGATAATGATTGAACCTCTAACGTTATACACAAAAGAAAGTTTTTAATTGCCTGCAATTTTTTATTATTGTATTTTTAAATCACATATGTCTGGTAATTTAAAATAAAATACAAACATACATAAATAAGGGAAAATTTAATTAAAAGAACTATATATATAAGGAATTTCACATAAAAGGCTAGTTACGAGTAATATAAATATTCAAGAAAGGTTAATTTTAACATTAAAGAGTTACCTTATTACCGTCCAAAAATACAGTGGGGCTCTGCTGACCATTTAAATGTAACTTGCTTCTTTTCTTTTAGCTTAAATAAATAAAATGCAAAATAAATCTGGTATAAACAACAAAAATACAAAGATAACCTTTAATTCAGGATCCGCTTTTAGATCTAATATTTGTAGAGTTAAATTTTAATAGCATAGTTTGTTTATGTTTTCGACATGACAGTTGACCTACGTCTAAATGTTCATTTAACATCAACTTTTTTATGTTAACTCAAATTATCATAGAACTTGAAGTTGTAGGCCAGACCTTGTAATTCTTTTTTCAGGTTACAAGCTTTTTTGGACGGGTTCAATTATTTTGAGAATGTGTACCAAATGTACCAAAGAACATGTTCAAATTCATTATTTTCTCTTAATTTATTAGCATCTAATCAGGATTAGATCCTATTTGGATAAAGCATATGTAGGAATTGTTTCTGGTGCTTCCAAGAATATCATCTCACCTGCCACCTACGGTAAGTTCCCTCCTAGTTTGGTTATAAGCTCTTCATATTTCGGACCTTTTCGATGAGATTGAATTCTGTCTACCATGTCTACCATAGTTTAGTAATTTGTTTATTTAGAGTATCAGTTACTTTAATTATTGTAGTAGTTGAATAAGTACCTACAAACAATAGTCAGATTAATTTATTTTATTTACATTCTAATATAGGTAGAGTTAAGATTAAATAAGATGAGTTAAGATTTATTTTTAAATATAACTTGCATAGACATAACAAAACATTTTTACAGTGTAATTGATTATTGTGAGGAAGCTCACTAGACCTGTTATGGTAAAAATTATCAAAAAAGTTATTCAGAACAATAAACAACTAAAAGGTTGTATTAACTTTTACTATTGCAATTTATAAAATAAATAGTGAAAGTTAATACAACCTTTTAGTTGTTTATTGTTCTGAATAAGATGAATTTTCACACAGTAAGGGTTAGTACCATAAATTTCTTTAAAAAAGTTATTAACAAAAATTGAAGGCAGCTTTAAACTCCACATTTTAAAATTAGTTACAATCTTACAGGTTAATACCCTGTTAAAGTTTAACTTTAACTCGACTGAAAAAATAGTATTAAGTAACCAAATCTGTTACTCTTTAGTAGCCAATTTTGTTGGGAATTATTCGGAATTTTTCAATTTTCACGATATTTTCGTTTTCTAGTGTGAATTTAGTGGTTTTTGACTATTCTTATAAATCATAACTCAATTAAGATTTTTAGCAAAGTATGAAGGCATCAAATTCAACGGTATTTGCTTTGCCCTTTTCTTAAGTAAAAAAATTTGTCGTGCACAACACTTGATAATTTGGAAATCGACTAGTGCAGTCAGTTTTTCGATAGGATATGTAAAACAATGATTAATCTAGTTTGGAATGTATGGAGTTTAAAGTAGTACAGCGAAACTGAAAAGTAGCCAATTTTGTTGGGAATTATTCAGAAGTTTTCAATTTTGACTCTATTTTCGTTTTCTACAGGGTTGGTATGGTGTTTCTAGACTATTTTTATAAATCATACCTTAATCAAGATTTATAGCAAAATATGAAGGAATCAAATTCAAAGGTATTTGCCTTGCCATTTTTGCAGTAAAAAAATTTTGTCCTGCACAACACTTGAAAATATGGAAAATAGGATTTTTGAAGACGCTTAATCGACTGGTGCAGTCAATTATCCGATGCGAAACTCAAAAGTAGCAAATTTTGTTGGGAAGTATTCGGAATTTTTCAATGTTAACGCTATTTTCGTTTTCTACAGGCTCGAATTAGAGGTTCTAGACCATTTTTATTAATTATAACTTAATTAATATTTTTAGCAAAATATGAAGGCATCAAATTTATTAATTTATCATTTATAATTGTTTTTCATTTATTTGTTTATAATTAATATAAACTTATTATTTTTTATTATAATTTTATTTATTTAGAATTATTAATATTATCATTAATAACAATTTTTTATAATTGATTTAGCTATAAGGGTTTTTGTTTATTTTATATAGATAAATAATTTGTTTTTAAAATATAACAACTCTGATAGAAACTTTTATTAACGAAATATAGTGTACCTAACCCTATTCACCCAAATTGAGTACACTAAACAAACTATTATGTAAGAAAAATGTATCTACTTTATTTAAAAACTTAATTTTTATAGTCAATTACAGTTGTTTCGATAAACCATTTTATCAATATGTCTATCTGAAGATGAAATGGTTTTTCGAAACTGTTAGTGTCTAACAAATTAATATTTTAAATTAAATAGTAGAGGTCTTAACAAACAATAACAAAGTTATTTCTATATTGTTCTTAATGTATTTAATAAACTTATTCAAATGTTAAAAAATTATTCATTAATTTGATGCTGATGGAAGTAGCAAAACCACTCTACAAAAAGGTTATGAAACCCAAAGGAAAATGAAAAAGAAAAGAAAAATTTTCAATAGTTTTTTGTTTATTGCCTTTGCATTTTACATTTTTTTTATAAAATTTAATGGGGTTAAAGTTTAAGACTATTTAATTTGCTGCAAATAAGTTAAAGTTTCTATAGGGCTGCTAGTGTAAGAGATGCAGCACTCTTTTTTCCAAGATGGCGGCCAGGGACCCCCAAAACTTAAGCTTATTCACGTTAAAAACTTAAATAACATCCATTGGAAAACGTTAGGGTCTAAAAAACGTAATATTTTAACAGACTGTAAGTATTCTTAACCCAACAATTAGCTTACGTCATTCTCATATTACTTGAAGTAACTTTTACAAAGTATTTAAAATTTTGTAACTTTACATTAAAATAAATATTCCTGATTATTTTTATAATAGAATTAGTTAAAATAAAAAAGTTTTAAACATTTAATATTTTCATAAATATTTAGTGTTGCCATATGATTTGTATTAATATCCCAATTATCTAATTACTATCTTTTTAAAATTTAACAATTACTACTTTAAACCTTTTAAATTTTTAATTTATGTGAATGAAGTAAATCTTGATATAGAAACATTAATCCTATTAACGGCACTTTGTATCTGTTTATCGAATCACTATCCCAACAGGAACCGGAACAGGAAGTGAATTCTAACCTCAAAGTTAAGGATATATCTGATATTTAGGATTAGTAACTACTATAGCATCATTTCGTAGATCGTTTCCATGTAATATACTAAAACTAGGTCGGAAATAATAAAGCTAAGCCAAAGTGGTAAGGTTTCATGAACGAAAACTAAATACGCGATTTTCCAATACGCATAATTATTTCGTATAATATAGCGTACTAGATATTAAAAATTCAGTTGATAAAAAGTGCGATATTTTAATTCTCCACTACTAAAAAGCTTTTATACGTTTATACACAAAATTTATGATCCCAAGTGATAAAAACGTAATGTCTTTTTAGGTGTGGTTGAAGCAGTGCAGAATAATTCGTACAAACAGAAAACTCATGAAGTGACTGGAGCGCAAACATAAAACAGAAGACGATAGAGTAACTTTAAGTAATGGAAACTTTAAATCAAATTTGTTGTACTTACTCTTACTTTGTAAATTTTGTACCTACTAATAGTAAAATTAAAACAAAAAGTGTTGCACGTCATAGATTTTAATGTCGTCATTCCTAAGTGATGACAACACAATATTTAAAAAATAAAAATATCGTTTTACAAGAAAGCGTGGTTGCCAAATTAAAAATATCGAAATAAAATATCGGATATGCTGTTTTCTTCATCTTCTCAGAATATGAAACGAAGAAAACTATTAATATCGGAAATTGTCTTTTCCAGCTGAATTAATAATAAACAAAATAATTAAGGTGCCATTGAACTGATACAAAAAGAATCGAATCTCGGAACTGTCTTTAATTACTTATTTCTATTCTATGGTATAATTATAAGTTCCCTGATTATTTAACTTGATAAATCCCGACTTTTCTTACTAACTTTAATACATGCATTGCAACATTACAATTATTATGACTTGCTTTTTGTGTTAATTTCGCTTTATTTATATTATAGAATAGATAAAAGATTGTTACTTTATTGAAAATCTTGGAAATTGACTTTAATTACAAATTACGGCTTTTTTAACGAAGAAAGAAAAGAATAAAACTGATAGGTTATTTTTAAACTAAACACCTCTAATTTATCACTTTCTGCAGCTTTTCTTAAAAGGAGCTGTAACGACTGCCCCTGTCATAAATTTCTTAACCAACGCTCTGTGCCACAGAAACCCAAGAAACCTCCTCCTCCTCCCGCTAAAATTTATACGAAAACAAAAACTTGCGATTGTTCGAACGCCCAAAACGATTTGAGGAAGGCCACTTTGGTCTTGTGCGAAGGTTGCGGTCACAGGAAAAAAGTTTACGTTTCAAAACTAGACGAAGATTCTTCACAGGATTTGTATTGTTGTAATAAAACAGATACGTGTAATGTTAGTTGTTGTGTTTGTAGAAAAATGAAGAAAAATTAACCACCCACAGATTTAACTGTTAAAGAAGCCATTTGCAATACGTGCCGAAAGTCAAAGAAATCATCTTTTGTTTCGTCTACTAAATTAAATCTAGTTATATTTGAACAGAATCATATAAAAACATTCTGTGATACAATTTTTTTAATGAAACCAAACAACACAACTGATATCACAACAAGAGATAATAAGCAGCATTCGTATCCAAGATAATTTTTTTAGACCTTGCTAATATTAGTAGTTCACGACTAATCTTCTCTGTAACTAATACTAGTACTTACCAAAGCATTTATACTTTAATGAGTTATCTAGAATAATTTTCTGTCAAGAAAAGGTTTAATTAATATACTAATGAGATTTTCTTTGGTAAATTACACTCGCTATATTGGTAAAATATTTCAATTCCTTGGAGAGCGATCAAAGAATCATTATAGTTCGAAAATCATTGCCTAGTCTAGTGTATCGTTAATATTAAATGATAGTTAAATGTAGCTTGTCAGTATTAACAGACGTTTACCATTTACTAGTAAGTAGTTCACAACCAATTAAATAATAAAAAAACTAACTTCTTACTATTAACTAATGATTTTTATTTGGAATTTCACAAAAAAACATTGCAGAATATCAAAGTGCAATTAACTTGAAGGTAATTATTTTATGATGAGGTTGCATAGTATATTAGTACAATATAAATAACACAAAACAGGGAAATATCACATTATACAAATATCTCGATATATACAGGATATCTAGAGTTTAGAAATTTGGATTGGCTCTTCTGATGATAACTTTAGTAACGTACAAAAATGTTAATTTTTAATACGTTTGTTGATCTACAGGGTGGTCCTTAAGTAATTGAACATAGAAGTAAGATAGATTCTTCATATTAAAAAATTTTGATTTTGACCATTATTCTTTAATAAGATCTAAAATGTTGAATCTGGAACCGTTGGCGAAACTGATACCGAAAACCGTTTACACTACCACTACACCAACACACACTTTTACATGTCTAACGCGCGTTTCGATAACCTAGTTATCTTCTTCAGAGACCGAAGGTAAACTAACTTTTTTAAATTTAATTGTCTATTTATGTAATTTTAGCAATTCAAATTAAATTTATTGTACTCACCCCTACTTTTTGGAAGTCCATCCACGCTAGCAAAACGGCCGTCATTGTAATTTAAAACATAATGTTTTCAAATAAACTTGGAAGTTACGTTAAAACGAAAAGTTTTTTATTATTCTTACTGATTCAAATATTAGTAAATCTTGTATTACTCCTACAGTAAAACCTTTAAGCTGAGGCATATACAATATAATTTTTCTTACTGTCCCAGTATGAATTTTTTTTTCGGTGTAGAGGTGGACATAGTCAAATCAACATCTAAATTAGAGTTTCTCCACGATGAATAGTGCCGGAAGAGTCAGAATTTTAAATTTTTTAAAATAGGGCTTGTAATGCGATTTGTTATGTACGTATTTCCTTTTCTGTAGTTAAAAAACAGAGTCGAAAATATGAACAGCACAAAATCCCCAGAAAGATAATGCATATTTTAGAGGAAACTCAAACAGTGCAAAGTAGATTGTTAATACAATAGAAGAAGTAACGGTTTTCAAGGCTAAATACCCAGAAGATAATTTTTTTGTTTAATATGCGTGGACCACTTAAGGGTGTCGTCAATCTAAATTCCCAAAAACTTAATTGAATTTTTTAATGGTAGGTATTAGTGTGCTATTGAAAGTGATTGGTTGTAAATTTGACTTGAAAAAGAGAGCAATACTTTTTTCGGTATCTGTATCTCTAATTCTTAAAAGGTGTGTAGCCCCACTGCACTTAGGCCACATTTGGCCCATTGTGTGTCCGTCTGAGATTGAGCCTACCTATTAGCTCGTCAACCATCCTACCTGTTTAAAGTACATGATAAAGTCCCCAGTAAGCAGCTCCCTCAAGTTGGCATGTGTTAGCCAGATCTCGCCAAATACAGAAAATCTTATTAGAGAGAGTGTCGGACAACTACAAAGAACTCAACTGTCTCATTTGCTTGTTTACATCCTCTGCAAAGTGGGGTGTCAGATAAACCCAACCTGTTCAGCTGTTTTCGTAAGTGACAATGGCCAATAAGTATACCTGTGACTAAATGCAGGTCCTTTCTGATCATGGCCACGTATCTCTTGGCTGCTCTCCTATTCGGATACGTTTTTTTTGTCAAGGGAGCGTTTCTTTACTAGGTCAACCACCGCTGATGCCGGCAAGCTGACAAGACTGCCAGATCCCAAGATCCTTTGAGAGGCAGTTTGTCTAGCCAACGAGTCAGCTATGCGGTTGCCTTTTAAAATTCCATGACCTTTGGGCCTAGGATTGTTGTTGCAAGCTTCTCTAAGAGCCATGTGATGTAGACTTGATCCGTGGCCTACTCAGGGATTACAGTACTTGTCTGCTATCCGTAAGGATACAAATGTTTTTACCAGTGATTTTTTTTGGTGATCCCTTTTGCGGCTATGGAGACTTCAGTTAGCTCTCTCTGAGCTATACTAATAACCCATTGCACATTTTATATTTAACTTAAGGGATTTAGTAGATTCCAAATCCTAAACCTTCTTTTGTTTTGGATCCATCGTTAAAGATACAAATAGTATCTGTCGCCAATGCATTTTGAGCGTTGTCCTTAAGGGTTATCTTGTAGGGCCTATGAAAGGCATATCTTGGTGAAATCTATTATGTCTTTGCTTGTAGTAGTGGAAGCTACTTTTCTCGGTATTAAAGTAAATTATTAGTCTCGGCCCAGTATTTATTGGTAACAAGAACTCTGCATATAGTAAAATATAAAGTTTTCAAATCTGAATTACTCCATGTTACACACGTATCATCTGCAAATAGAGTAATTTTGCCATCAATATTTATGTCAGTGACATCATTAATAAATAACGCGAAAATAATTAGACCCAAAATCTAGCAACCAGCAGGATTTCAG
The DNA here is from genome assembly GCA_035357415.1 of Ophraella communa. Taxonomy (NCBI): domain Eukaryota; kingdom Metazoa; phylum Arthropoda; class Insecta; order Coleoptera; family Chrysomelidae; genus Ophraella; species Ophraella communa. The sequence goes on along the minus strand of CM068983.1, from coordinate 14,302,154 downwards.
AATTTTTACCATTTGTGCCCATCTGTTGTCTCCCATTTGTGGGGTAAGAACTAAACCCCTCCAAAGAAAGACCAAGGATGTCATAAAATAAAAGCTTGTTTATCAAAACCTTGTGGTTAACACAATCAAATGCTTTAGCAAATTCACTTAAAAATGAAGTCGTGAAAAGATTATTGTTCTGTAAAGCATAAATATACATCCTAAAGAACAGAAAACATTGCATCATTAGTGCAGATGCACGGAAGGGACCCAAACTGCACTTTTGCTAGAATATTATTTTTAAGACTAAAAAGTGAGCTGTTTTCTGTTGAGTGAAGAGAGCGTGTTAAGTCATACACTGCAAAAAAAACCGCAGCGTATTTGACTACGTTGCTATACTAGTTCCTTTTTATATTATTCGTCCAAGAGGACAAAGAAACTATCCCAATATTTTAAATTAATGCCACTATTTGTTCTTTAAAACTCCTTACAGCAGAAGTACTCAAACATCCTCAAAAAGATGTTGCCACCAAACCAACACTTTTTTACTTGTCAACAATTCCTGCAGACTAAGAATGGGATACTTGAAAGTTGCTTTTAAGAATTAATTATTAAATAAAATCTGATGGTTATTGTTCGTAACTTGGTTAGTAATGTTGTTGAGAAATAAACTAATTTTATCTGAAGCCGACATAGAAAGTCGTTAAAGGCTATCTGCATATGGGTATTGTACATAAGACAGTTTCACAGACAATCTGGCTGCAATTTATAACAGTTATGCAAGATAAGTGGTATAATAAGTAACTACTCTTTAAAGATGCGTAAGTTATTGTGCAAGGTTTCATTAGGATTAAATGTAATGGACGTGCTTGATTTTTGTTCTCGATTGAATTAATTATTTCAAAATGATTTACTTGTACAGAGCGATTAATGTGTCTTACACCAGCAGTTGCAATGTTACATAAATTGTATTTCCAAGCAATTAATATAGAATGCAGTTAATTGAAATTGACTGACAGAAATTGTACATTGTGTTAAGAAATTAGAACCATTGACTTTCTCATACTTGGTTTCCGAAGTAGTTTACTGCGTTATTAGGCATATATGCCTCGTTGTGTATATTTGCATGAATGCATCATAACCCATAAACGGGTCATGGAAAACGAATTAAACAATATCCAAATAAAAATTATTTGATTTCTTAGTGAAAGTTTTTGTTCATAAAACTTTACTCGTACACGATAGAAAAAAAGAAGTGACTTTCTTGTCACATCAATTCTAAAAAAACATATCAACAAAATTGGTTTCTTTCAAGGTATATAAATCAAATAAACTTTATTTGGCATTTTCAGCATTTTATAATAACTGATTGGGTTTTTACTCAGTGTACAAAGGAATATAATACAGATAAATAAATTTCTTATTATTATTATCTTTCTGATTAATTTCAATAGAGACATTTTATTTCTTCCTAAAATATTCATTCCCTGCTATTATATTCTTAGAAAGTTGCGTCTAAACCAGATTACACATTACCAAAAGATTTCATGCCAATTAGTCTGACACACACATTTTTATTCATTGAAAAGACTTTGTAAAAGTAATATTATTTATATATTTTGACTCACCGATTCACTCCTACGAGAGGTAATCAGAAAAATCGAGAATTAACCCACAGTTATTTCCTAGAAATGCCCAACACTTTCTTTGAGAGAATGGTTAATTAGAAGGCCTTTTAGCAATCGTGTGCAAATCATACGAACAAAGATCTGAACACTGTTTTTAAACAATCAAAAAGCATCATTTGTAAACGAATCCCAATAAATTAAGATTGTGCTTTAAATCAGAAAAAGAAAAATCACTAATCGTAAATGAAACCTATTCTGTAGGAAGAAAGCTAATTCGTTGAAAAAGGTTTGCCCGAACTTGGGTCTTTTGACCAAAGTGTTACCATTGATTTATCTTTCATTCATTTAACCCATATCTAACCATACCATCACAACCGCTAATATTCATCTCCTTTCTGGACAAAAATATACAAATTTCGCTGATGGCAATGTTACGACATGATGGTATATAGTGCGGTGTGGGAATGGGGTAACTATCTAGTTGGCAATACTTAGAGCGTTGCTCACGTGGGAAAAAAATAACACCTTTATTAAACAAAATTTCGTTTCTGATAAATCACACAACATCGATATTAAAGACAATAAGGAGTCAACATTGAGAAATACATATACACAGATTGCTCTCAAATACAGAAAAATTAGAATTTGGTATATACTCCTGATAAACAAGCGTAAGAACCAAGTAAAGTGTAAAAAAATTCGAGCGTCCATAAAGCAGAACTGACAGGCAGCAGAGTAGCCTGCTATCTAACCAGAAATGTTATTACATTGAAATGGACAACTTTTCGGGATGTCAAATACTGAGATAACTAAAAAATAAATTTTTCCTATGAATACTACCCAAAGTAGACCTTTTTTTTCGGGCTGAGATGGGTCCTTATCCAGAACCCAACAGTGTTGGACTCATCCTCGAGAGGATACCTACCAACCAAACCCACCTCACAAACTCGCCGTTACCCCCGCCTCGGAATCACTAACCTAGCATACCTCAAAACAGGCGGCGGTCCCTCACTCACTCTTCACCCATTCATACTACTCGCTATCAGAATATTCCCTTCTCCTTACCATTTTCTCCACAGCTTCGCTAACCTCCACCCATTTTTCCCCTCTTAACATGACCACCACTATGTTTTCCCAATACACTGCTACCCCGAGTTCCCTCTTCAACTTCTCCAAATCCTCCTTGTTCTTCCATCTAAACACATGACCCTCGTTATCCTCCACCTTTGTGGCACCCTTCCACAGTTGCCTCTTTGCCTAAGCCATCAGGTTCAAAGGGTATAACCTTGACAGCAAAGCTGCTACTATTGCACCCCAACCATGCTGCTCGTACTCTTGCCTTCTCTGCTCCCTTCAACATATGGTTCTTGATGAATAGTTGGCTATCCAACCAAATACCTAGATACTTCGACTCCTCCATGCGAATTTTCTTTCCATTCCCCATCACCCTAGCTTCCCTCGTCTTGCTTCGTCCCTTTACGAGCAATCCCACCGTCTTATCTTTCCCCACTGCCTATTCGCATCGTTCTATCTTTTCAAAGTGGGCCTTTGTGCACTCAAAACTAACCGCAAAGTTAATGTTTTCCATTATTTTCTCTCTAGAGTGTAGTTTTCCGCTCGCCTGTTTTTATTTACAATATACTAAAGAAAAGTAGTAAATAATAGGTATATTAAAACAAAAGGTAGGGGAGTCTGAATGTATTAGTTGAAATATAAATAATTAAAGATATTTCTAACGAAATTAAACCTTATTTTATAAAATCTACTTAGTAAAAATACAGCAAAGTAGACAATACACAGAATAGATAGTGATTGCATTTAGGTACAGTTGGCTTTAGAATAGCATATACATGTTAAATGTGAATTTCCTTTACCTACCGAAGTTATAAAAACACCCTGCTTCAACAAGATAGAAGTGGCAATTTTTAAAACGCCTAAAATTACTTACTTCACTAAGGAATAAAAAATAATAAGAAAAAACCTTTGGAAGAGGTGGTGGCGTAACCAGTTCTGTGGTGATGTTCCGAAATAATTGTTTTTAAAAAAAGAAATATATATCAGATTTAAACAAAAATTGGCAAAAACATTTACGTATAAGATCAAAGCCACTTATTGGCTTGTATGTATGTATGTGTCAGGGGTGATAATCACACTGCGACCCATAGGATCTATTGTGTCCCCCTTACTTGCCATGTTCTGATATTCTCTCAGACCTATAGCAGCTCTTCGAGTCCTATTTTCCTGAGGAAGTTTAGGACATCGTCGGGCTTCAAATCAGGTAGATCCCCTTCCTCTATTTCATGTGCTCCTAGGTATCTAGCCCTAGAATTTTGCAAGGCAGGACATTCTGAGAGTATATGTATTGAGGTTTCATCCTCTTCCTCACAGAATCTGCACTTTGCTTCATCTGCTAACCCTAGTTTCTTCATGTGGCTTCTTAACCGGCAATGCCCGGTTAATATTCCCGTTAGAATACGGAGCCTTTTTTACTGAGGTTGAGGCAGCTAAGAGATCTCTTCTGGTCATAGTTCCCCAGTAGTATCTTAGATTGCCTCAATCCTTCCAGCTGATTCCAGTACTCGGATTTTTCTTTCTCCATTTCCTCCCTTAGTTTTCCTAAGATTACTCTACTGCTGATCCCACAAGATGGTTCTGGTCCCAAATGTGGGGTTTCAGCTCCTTTTTTTGCCAGCTTATCTGCTGTTTCATTCCCCTCTATTCCTATGTGTCCCGGGACCCATAGGAGGGTGACAGTGTTCTTCTGGCCCAGTTCATTTAGTTTGCCCAGGCATTCCCAAACCATCTTCGAACTGATTATATTTGAACTCAGCGCTTTGATGGCTGCTTGACTATCCGACATGATCACAATCTCTTGTCTGCGGTAGTTTCTTCCAATATTGAATTCCACACATCTTTCGATGGCGCGGACTTCTGCTTGAAAGATGCTCGGGTATGTGCCCAAGCTTTCTGAGTATTTGGCTCTCGGTCCAAAAACTCCTATCCCAGTTCCCTCGTCTAGCTTGGAACCGTCCGTATACCACTTTATGGTGTTCTGATTTAAATTCTGTATGGTGTCTTCGTCCCATTCAGATTTATTACTCAACCTTGTGATGAATTTTCTCACAAAGTTGAATTTCTTTGGCATATCATCTTGGGGCATTTCCCAAGTTTGATCAAAATGAAGTGATCGGGGTTTTCCCTGATAATTCCTTCTTTGATCATTCTATATATCGTTTTCTTCCTTACACTTTCTAACAGAATGTGCAGTGGGGTTAAGTTTAAAATCACCTCCATTGCAGCAGTGGGGCAAGTTCCCATTGCTCCAGTGATACATGAACAGGCTAGTCTCTGAATCTTCGAGAGATTTTTCCTCGTCGTACTCAGATTAGCCCTTGCTCCCAAGCCACTGCCCCATATGTGATTACTGGTCTCACAATTGCTGTGTACATCCATTGCAGGATACGTGGGTTACATCCCCAGTTCTTCCCTGCAATGTTCCTACACACCATGAGGGCCTTGGTTGCTTTGTGTATTACTTCGTCTTCGTGTTTGTTCCAGAGTAACCTACTATCTAGGATTAGCCCTAGATATTTGACCTCTGTTTTCCACTCGACGATGTTCTCCCCTATTCTTATGATCTTTAGATTAGGTTTCTTTTTCCTTGTAAAGGCTACTAGTGTGGTTTTGGTGGGGTTAATGCTGAGTCCCACCGAGTCACACCATTGTTTCGCAATGTTCAGTCCTCTTTGAACAATGTCACAGAGGACATTTTCATACTTCCCTTTTGCCAGGATAACCATGTCGTCGGAATACCCTTGACATGGTATGCCTTCCCTGGTCAATTGATTAAGTAGACTGTCCACAGTGAGACTCCACATAAGCGGGGATGCAACTCCCCCTGTGGACAGCCTCTGGTCACATTAATGGAGATAGTGTCTTGTCCTGCCTCCATTTCTGCGATTCTTGTAGATAGCAGTTGCGACATCCAGATGGAAGTCGTTCTATCTACTCCTTTCTCAATCAGTGCTCTTTTGACTGCCTCATGTGGCGTATTGTCAAAGGCCCCTTCTATGTCTAGAAAGGCACATACCACGGTCTCTTTTTTATTCAGAGCGTCTTGGATTTCGTCAGTCAGTTGTATTAAAGCGGTTTCCGTGGACTTTCCCGCTTGGTACGCATGCTGACGGGGTGCAGTGGCACCTGTTCCAAGATTTCTGTTCTAATGTAATTGTCTACAGCTTTTTCCATCGTTTTGAGAACAAACGATGTGAGGCTGATCGGTCTAAGGGATTTGGGGTGCGTAGTGTCCCGTTTCCCTACTTTTGGGATGAAGGTGATTTTAGCCCTTCTCCACGCTTCTGGTATATATCCCAGTTCAAGGCTGCTCCGACTAATTCGGATCAAGTGTGGAATTATTGCCTCTTGGCCCTGTTGAAGTAGGGCAGGAAATATTCCGTCCGTTCCAGGGGTTTTGAACTGCTGGAAGGTGTTCATAGCCCATCTCAGCCGTTCCTCACTGCATATGTGCTTTGCCATTGCAGTGTCTTCCCTGGTAGGTCTTTTAACTTTCTCATTTATTTTTCCGGAAGGGACTATTCCTCCGGGAAAGTGAGTTTCTAATAGGAGCAAAGCTCTTTCTTTTTCGCTTTCTGTGAAGCTTCCATCTGGCTTTCGTAATGCCATTACAGTGTCTACTTTCCCTTTTGCCAAGACTTTGTGAAGTCTTGCTGCAGAAGGTGTAGCATCTATTTCTTCGCAGAATTTTCTGAAGCTGTTTCTTTTAGCTTTTCTAATCTCCTTATTATAGGTTGTAAGTTTCTCGGTGTAGCTCTGCCAGTCTCCGTTACGTTTGGCTCTATTAAAGAGCTGTCGCGTTTCGGATCTTAAGTTTGACAGATGACTGTTCCACCATATCGCATCTTTTGCTTTCCTAGTCCTTTGGAGAGGACAACTGGATTCATAGGCATCGATTATTGCCTCGTTCAGCTCTATGAGATCGTTTTCTAATGCCAGTGGATTCCTGGCATTTCTTTTAGTTTTAAGATTTGCAAGATTTACGTTCAGGTTAGTGTTGTAATTTTCCCAGTTAGTTTTCCTGGGGTTTCTCCTGAGTGCTTGCTCAGGAGGATTACACTCTAATCTGAACGTAATCATTCTATGATCAGAGAGGGATGGTTCGTTCGATACTCTCCAATCTTTCACCCTATCCTTAAGATTCGGCACTTATTGGCTTATGTTAAGGGGGTGTTTAAGAGTTTTAAAAAATCATTAAAAATAAACGAATAAACTAATTGTAATAAAATTTTATACATAGGGTGTCCCACTAAGGTTAGCGAGGTATTTTATTACAACAAAGAAAAAAAATTATCGATCATGAAAAATTGCTGAAAATATTTGTCAAGTTTGAAAGTCATCTGCTACGGGGATATAGCAACGAACACTCAAAAACATAATATTGTGATTATCTCCGAAAGAGATATACTAAAGGTATACTAGAAATACAATTTTTGAAATCTTGATGAGATTATGAAAAATGTTGGTTGGTTGCCAATACTCTTTAAATAGGGGGGTCGGGGAAGGTTCAAACTATTTCTAAACAAATGTCATATAACTTTATTTTTTTTTTTTTAATTTCAATGATTTTGACGTCATTTAGAAGAGTTTCTGTTTAATCAGATGCATAACAAAAATACCAAAATTAAACAATTTTGTCTCCGCTAGGGAGTTCTACGTAAGTTCGATTATTTTTATATTTCAAATGTAATGATGCTTCCTTTTTTAATTTAGGTGAAGAGAGAAGAAAAAAATAAAGAAATTAGTGAGAAGCGCAAGTCTAAATCTTAATATTTTATTTGATATTTTAAAATTAAAATTACAATAGTTAAATAAAAAACCAAAATCCGTGCCAATGTCGTCGTAGAATAAGAAAATCCAGTAAATAATCACAATCAAAAAACAAAACATTGTCACAAAAAAGGAATAACTAAAGAGGTTGCAATAAAAAATAAATAAAACCGTACGGTACAGGCAATTTGTCAATAGAATACCTTATGCTGTAATTTCCTTACTCAATACCATCCCCCTCTGTGTAACATTAAAGATGTGGGCGTGGACAACTATTTGACTGATTTCAAATTTATTATTATTTAAACCGTGATTGGTTATGCACAATAAATAGGTCATCCTTAAAATGAATTCAATGCAAGCCATAAGTTTGAAAATGTATATGCTATTCTGAAGCCGATAGTACATACCTACCATGTACCCACCTACTATTTTGTGAAATAATATTAGACTATGAAATTTCACTTTTAGTTTATTTATAAATAGCTTTTAGAAAAATGGATAGTGACAGCGAATTTTTAAGCACACCTCCAAATATAGCAGATTTTGCTAAAAATATAACTCTTAATGTTCTGCCAACTAAGTCCAGAGGTAAATACGAAAAACAATACAATATTTGAATGGATTGGTGCCAAAGAAAATTAAAAAAATATTCGGAAAATGTATTGCTAAGTTATTTTGGCGAAAAAGTTAAAACTCTAAAATCTTCAACCTTGTGGTCACAATATTCAATGCTTCGAAGCACTTTGCAAGTGAAAAATAATATTAACATTTATATAAGTAAATACACTAAACTGATTACATTTTTGAAGCAGTGGGTTATAAAGCAAAGAAGTTACAATCGTTCTCAAAGTAACCAGTGGAAAGCTTTATAAGATTTGCATCCGACGACGAACGTTTGCTGAGAAAGGTACAAAGGTTTAATATTTATTTTATTCTGATACAGAATTTCTGAGAATATTGTTTTTAGTACTTTCTAGTGGTTCGAATTCTCGTTTCGAAAACGAATCAAAGTCGTACATTCACAATCACTAATAGTGATGAAGAAAATGCGATCGACTATATTTTCTAATATAGAAAATATTTTAATTTAAGAGAGCAATGTCAAATTAAAAGTAATAACATTATCCAGTTTCCTAATATTGTCTGATAAAAATGTGTTTACTGGTCACTGCTTTCGACGAACGTCGGTGACATTATTAGTAAAGGATGGAGGTGACTTAATTCAGTTAAAAAAACATGGTGGGTGGAAAAGCAGTAATGTGGCTGAAGGATATATCACCGAATCCATTATCAATAAAATAGATACCTTCCAAACAAGTTCTGGAAAAGCAGCAGTACCAACTAGCGAAGAACTTTCGATTCCTCCTATATCTAATATTGCAGAAAAAAATTGAGAAGATATTACCTTACCTTCGACTTCTTCGGGTCCTGGAATAAATATTAAAGATAAAGAATAAATCACAATAAAAAGTAATTGTTACATGTTCTTTCAACATCATTGTTTCAACATCACATTCTAATGAAGTGTATTTTTTATGTTTTTTTTAATTGTCTAAAAATTATGTGGTCGTAAAAAAATCTACGGTGCAATTCGAGTTTACATAAAATATTGCTTTCCGCTCTTAATACTATCTTAATAATATCTATTTTACTGTCATCGGATACACCAGAAAAGAAATTTATGTGATATCACACAATAACTAACAATCATTTTAATTCCTTTTTTTGTGAAAAATTATATCCTAGTTCTTTGATTTATTTGTTATGGATAGCAAGATCCTATATTTTGAGGTTAATGTAGTCATTATTATGTTGAAAGCAGCATTAATTCTATAATAAACTAAACTCATTCATCACATTTACCTAAAACTATTTAAAATATGTATAGATAACATTTTGGTTTCAGGCAACTAATGTCCTAACTCTTTCTATTTGATTTATTCGATATATAACAAATAAAAAAAAGGAAGAATTGAAATAAATTATACTAGAATAGAAAATGATTAATAGTTCACCACATAGATTTTTTTATATTCACATATTACAGGGATTTCTGGTCAACAACCTAATTTGGAGAATGCTAAGAAAATAAATTCTGAACAAAACCTTAACTAATTAACAGATAGACGTGTAGAATAAATCTTGTTTAAAGAGAAAACTATTGGTTGTTGATAAAGTAGTGTTTAGATTTCAACAATTCTTGAAAATAAAACAATTAAATTATCCATATTGTGTGACCTAAAGGATTATCGCGGATAAATCACCATCTAAGATCAGTTTGAATGTGCAACGATATGGAAAACCAGAAAAAATTATATCCTGCTGTTATTTACAAGTTAATGTATCTGTGTTACATTATGTCTTTATGTCTATAGTGTAAAGAATTATTTAAAAAAATTTAAATTAATATTTTTAATTAATAAATAATCAGTATTTTGCATAAGTTCTATTGTCTCAATCGATTTTAAACAGTATTTTATGTTGACTATAGAAAATTAAAGAATATTTTTTTAAGAAAGATCCAAAACTTTTTAAAAATATTAACTTATATTTTGTCCTAAAACTAATATTATTAAGGTACTTTTAAAACAAATAAGAATTTATTTAGTGTACTATTATTTTCTAAAGGTAACCTGAGCTGTGAACGTAAAGTTCACAGGTTTTCCCGAATTCAGCTCCGTGGTCGATCTATAGCGATATCGTATTTTTGTTCTGTGGAAGCAGCTGGTAAAAAAAATTATAGACGTTGATGAAATGGTTTTTTTCTTTTATGTCCATTATACAGTAATTTCAAATATATTCATAAATGCTGGTGTAGTGCAGTAATTGTGAAGGTATTTTAATGTAGTTTTATCTACTCCTATTAAGTTATACAAATTATTCAACTTTTTTTGAGGAATTAATAGTATCCATAAACAAAAGGCGTTAGTTATATAACTCTCTATTGAGTTATTACACTATACTGTCACAGTAACTATATACTGCAACGGAATCAATGGCGGTTCGATCCCGTGTGCCTACCAAACCTTTTTATAATTTTGTTCACTTTTTACATAAATGTCTACTAAATCTTCTTCTTCTTCTTCTTCTTCTTCTTCTTCTTCTTCCTTTTTGTATAGAGGCTTTAAGCCTGTTTCTTCTTCAATATCAGCCTCCTGCATTGTTTAAACTATCACACCATCTTCTCCTTGGCCTACCAACACTTCTTCGTCCATTTGGTGACTTGTCCCATGCTACTCTTACTATCCTATCTTCTGCCATTCGACTAATGTGTTCGTTCCATTCCTGTTTCCGTTTTGTCTTTGTCATTTATGTCTTCCACATTGCATGCTCTCCTTATGTTTTCGCTTCTCTCCCTATCTAGCAAACTTTTTCCTGATATCCTTCTAAGTATTTTTATCCCTGTTGTTTCCAATATTCGTCTCGTTTTGGATGTGTCGGGTCTCGTATCTGCCGTGTATGCCATTATAGGTCTAATTACTGTTTTATAGATTCTTGCTTTTGTGTCTTGTTTTAGGTGTTTGCTCTTCCAGATTGAATCATTGAGTGATCCCGCCACTTTGCTTGCTTTTAGACTTTGTTGACTTTCTTCTTTAACATCTCCATAGCTAGTTATCTCTATTCCCAAGTATCTAAATTTTGCTTCCTGTTTTATTATTTTTCCGTCAATTTCTATTTTACATCGCAGGGGGTTGTTGTTATACACTTTGTTTTTTCTGCTGATATTGTCATATTGTATTTTTTGTCCGTTGTATTTAAGATGTGCGTTAATCTTTGGAGATCGTCTTTTGTCTCAGCGATTAGTACCGCATCATCTGCATAGCATAGTATTTGGATTTCTTTATTTCCCATTCTGTAACCATTGCCTTAACGTACTGCTTGTATTATTTCATCCATTATTATATTAAATAGCAGTGGGCTTAACGAGTCTCCTTGTCTAATTCCCCTTTGTACTGGTATAGACTGTGTTAGTTTTCCATTTATCTTCGCCTTCATTCGGTTATGGGAGTAGATGTTTTCGATGGTTTGTACAATATTTATTGGTATGTCTCTTTTGTACAATAGGTGTAGGACGTCTTTGACTTGGATGCGGTCAAAAGCCTTTGTCAGGTCTATAAAACATAGATATGCTGGTTTATTGTACTCGACAGCCTTTTCCGTGATTTGCTTTAGTACAAACACGGCATCTACGCAAGATCTACCGGATCTAAATCCTTGTTGTTAATCTGATAAAGTTGTTAACTTGTTGATTTTGTTGGTTAGGACTTTTGTAGTAAGCTTAAGTGCGGTGTACAGAAAGTTTATACCTCTATAATTGTTGGGATCTTCTTTGTCTTCTTTCTTGAACATTGGTACCTATCATTATACTGTTTCTCCATGCGTCTGGTATTTTACATTGAGATATTGTATTGTATCTTGTCATCTCTATGATTATTCTTTCTCCTCCGTATTTCAGAAGCTCGTTGGTTATTCCGTCTGGTCCCGGTGACTTTCTATTTTTAAGTGAGTTTATGGCTATCTCTACTTCCTGACAGTTGATTTCTATTTCGTGTCTTAATTCAAGTACGTTGTTGTGGTGATTGTTATTTATCTTCCCTTTAAACAATTCTGTCAAGTATCTTTCCCATTCGTTTGCTGGTATGTTGTTCTTTTCCTTCAATTCTGCCATTTCTTTACGTTGGTTTCTTATAAATCTCCATATTTGCTTTTGTGCACCGTAAAAGTCACTCTCCATCCTTTTCGTAAACTGTTTCCAATGTTCATTTTTGGTTCTTCTTACCAACTCCTTAGTTTCATTTCGTATTCTTCTGTAGGCGTCCCTGGATTCTGGGGTGTTTGATGTTGTATACCTCATGTAAGCCTCTCGTTTTTCTTTACATTTCTCTTTTATTTCTTTTCTGAACTATGGTGTTTTATTATTATTTATTTTGTTTAGTATGACTTTGCGTTTTCCTAAAGATTCTGTTGCTGCCTCTTCGATGTTTTTAATTTTCTCCCAGGTCACATTTACATTTTTGGTGTCGTCTGTTTGCTTTAATTGCAGATAGAAGATATAAGAATATTTGCGATTGTACTGGAATACATAGTGCCGAACAACTATTCGAGTTACCTGAGAATCGTAAACAACTTGCCAATGTAATTTCCAATGTTAGGGAGACCTGATATGGCACCCAAAGAAGAAGATATCTTTTACTTTTAATTCAATTGTTCAAACACAGTTTCCACTTAGAACAAATTACTTTGTAATTTCCAACGTTAGGGAGACCTGATATGGCACTGAAAGAAGAAGATATCTTTCCTTACTTTTAATTCAATTGTTCAGACACAATTTACACTTTAAACAAATTACTTAGTAATTTGTTTTCTTGCGATAAAACTAGATCTTCATTACTACTAAAATCAATCTGACTACATCCTTTTTATATTTTCAAACTGTTTCTGGTTGAATGTTTTTTCTGAAACATATACTGTCTTCGTTTTGCACATTATAATGAAACATAATGAAAACGCTAGAATGTTCCAAAATTCATTTGTTATGTATTGAATTCAACTAATAAACTTATAAATTTAAATTTATTTTTAACATTTAGTTTATTCTTTAAGTATGTTGTCAGCAAATCTATCTAAATATTAGTTTTCTCTTAAAATGTTTTATAATACCTAGTAATTTACCATTTTTTATTTAATTAATTTAGCTTTCTAATCTTAATTTAGTTTCAAATACAATATTAGTCTCGATTGTAAAATTTATTTATCATCATTTAAAATATTGTGCAGAAATATCAATGTGAAATAGACCAGTTTTACTGAATTTTTTAAGTTGTAATAAATACTTTATTAAAATACTTTGCCTTTTTGTTTTATTTACTATTCTTGCTACTAAATTATGTAAAAGTTACAGGGACTGATGTGCTCCAAAAATTGATATGTAGTCAGACGAGTCAGCCATATCCTAAATATTTTACTTCGGTCAGTATTTCTTTTTAAGGTTTAGTTCTCGATATTCTAGCTTTGTAATAAATAAACCAGCTGAAAGTATCTTTTGTGTTCACTATATTTTTGTATTTTAAAAATATAATTTTAGGAATTTTTAGTAAAAAAATGTAGTAGATACACAATTCTTGCTAGAGATAAATGTTGGTTTAAATTACATTTATTGAACATAAGTATATTATTCATTGCAATATTAATTTTACACTTTGACAGCAGACATTACTACTTTTACATTTATTACAAAACCTTCTAATGTAATCTGGTTGATTTAGAAAAAAGAACCAGTTTTTGAAATGTTAATAATTGATATCCTAGAGAAATACTTAACCTAACAGTTTTACTAATGCATTGATTTAGTAACTTACAACTTGTTTTGGCACACCTCATATTATTAAACTGTTGTTAGTGCTATATGCTTGCCAGTTCTAACAGAAAAAAGAGTTAGTTATAATGATTGCATAATAAAACGATTTATATCAGAATACCAGTAGAAGTGATTTATATTTTAATTAATGTCTAGAATGAACGTTTAGATCAAAGAATGTGTTAATTTAAATATCCTTGTTTGAGGTTATTTACTGAAAAATATCTGTTACTTTTCAATTTAAAAAAAGGACCTACACATCTTTACATTTTTAGAATTAAAAAATGTTTTTTTTTCTGCGAGATATCTAATCTTTGATCTTATAATTATTTCAGTTCTATTCTATGTTTTTTCCTTTTTACTTTCTTTAAGTATAATTTTATCTGATTATTATCCATTATTCACAGTGCTTTTTCTGGGTTTATAAGGTAAAGTAAACAAGTCTTTATATTTTTTTAACATAATAGGAGTGAAAAAGTCACTTTTTACTTTTTTAATTAATTACTGTTCATTCAAAAATAATATATATTTTCTTATAGAAATTCAGAGTTTCATGTTATTTATTTTATTTAATACTGCATCGTAACAACCATGTTTAAGTCAACGATTTGAGTCCGGTAAATGAGACTTTACGGTATTGAGTCCGGTAAAATTTTTAACGGACTCTAATGAAATGAGGCAAGAATCATACAATTTATTGTGAAAACAATACAAAATTAATAAACATGTAATTAAAGACAGTCTAAACATTAAAAGTAACATGAATTGTGCAATCTGTATTCCCAGTTATTTCAACTTTCGGTAAACCATCGTGGAGAGTGGAACTCGAGCAAGCACTTGTACTAATAATTTCTTTAGATTTCTCAATTAAGACTTGCACAAAACTTTCTCCTTCCTTGGTCATTTTGGCCACTTTGTTCTTTCCTTTCAACGAATCCCCAGTATACTTTTTTGCCACGGAGGAACTCTTCCATCCTCCATGTCTTTTGACATGGAAAGTTCCGCTCCCGCATTTGCTAGTAAAGTCGCCGATGTGCGACGAAAACTATGGCTGGTGTACAACTCGGAATTTGCTAATCCTAGAAATTCCGCTATTTTCTTGGGAACTCCACCAACTGGATGTTATCCAAAGACATTTCATATATCTCTTCGCGGCAACAACCAGCGACGGCGATTAAACCAACAATCTAACAAGAACACAAAATTATCAGTAAATATTGAAATGTACATATAAAATGATTACCTTTTCCAAAAGATATTGTTGATCTGGTGCCTCTATCACAAATTTTACCAGTTCTTCTCTAGTGAGTGTTTTGGCTTGGTTAGGTTGATAGCCAACAGACTGATTTTTAAGGATCGCTCGAAGTTTGGAGAATCTTGATTGTAGCATGACTTTAACCATCGAATACTTTGACCAGAGTGAAGAACTGGACATTTTCTTCGACTAGAAAATCACCAATAATGATTCCTTCAAAAGAATATTCAGTGCAACTTACCAGATCAAACAAATACACCAGCATTATTTCCTCATTGATTTCACTGACTGTATTTACCCTTTTCCAGGCGCAAAACTATATTCGCTATGGTACCTTTCTGATGATTTTGTGGGATTTAGAGAGCCGGCATCTTCATTACATTTACGCAAAACATCTTCAGGAATGTTATTGTTTGTCGACATTTTGTCTGTTGACATTTCGTTTCACCAAAATACATTTTTGAAATAATTTTCGCGTTGCAGACATTATAACATCGTAGGTGTAATCCATAACTCTATGCGGCTTATAAAAATCTATCGATGAAACACAAAGTCAAACCACAATACTAACTTTATTCAAATTACTGAGGAGCGATTAGTTTCGGTTTTAGATCATCATCAGGCTAAAATAAATGCAAAGAAAAAGGTCATGTACAAAAGAAATGAGTTTAAATTGTGTGTCCCAAAGTTTAGTAAAGTGAAGGTAAGAAAATTATAAAACAATAATAAGGCAAGGCTTACCTGATAGTGTAGACTTAAATGCATCAATCCAAATCATATAGTTTATTATAACATAGCTAAAGGTAATATACAATTTATGTTAAAAAATATATAATTGGAAAGGAGGGGTTGTCAAATGTTGAGATTTAAAATAGTTAGGTAAGTTATTGTGTAACGAAATAAAATAAAATAAAATGAAAGTAATTAATTGAACGTTAACAATTGTTAACATAAGAAATAAGAGTAGAGAGAGATTAGTTATTAGTTAAATAACAATTTTTTAAAAAAGGGAACATCCGGTCATAGAGAAAACGGCGTACTTATAGAAAAAAATATTGTAAAAAATATATATAAAAAATGGTACCAAAAAAGAGAAAAATTTTTTTATAGTTTCCAATGAATACCATAAATGGGAAGAAACCAAGATGAGGAAAACTCATCAGAAGACTTCATAGACCAAAACCACAAAAATATTTTCAAATAAATGAAAATGAAGTTAAAAATCTCCATGAAGCTCATCTCAATACAACGGCCATAACAAAACTGGAGTACTGACTGACAAACAGCCGAAAATAGTGTCTAATTAACATACTAGATGTTTTGTGATTGACAAGGAGAAAAAAACATTATGAAAGAATATGACGCAGAAAAGTCAAACACAATGCTTACAAGACTAATGTAAATTGAATCACAACCATAATCCATGCTGAAATAAAAATAATCAATAATAAAACTAAATTAATATGATTATGAAGTTATAGCAGTAATAATGTAGAAAAATAAGAAGAATCAAAAGACAAAACTGGGGTACTAACGGATAGACAGCCGGAATTTTTTTATATTACATGAGTCCACGAAAGGGAGATTAATATCGCTGATGTATTAATCCATTGAGTCCTTCGTTATATACAAATTGTTAAAAATATTGCTGAATTAAATTTTAGTCTTTTCATACATGTCCTTAAAACATTTTAATCAACTTCGTTAAAAACTAACCTAACTCTATTAATAATAACCTATAAACTAGAGAGTTATTTGGTCTAGATAATTATTTTACACCGTGCTTTCTTCTATAGAATTATCAACCCCAGTTTTCTTTCTATTGATTATTTTCTTTACTTTATTTTACAAATATCCTTTGCCTCTAATTTATTTTCACTTTCCGTTAATGTTGATGTCAGTGTCACAGGATCACATCACTTGCTGCTTTTCTTTGGTCTGGTGAAGAAAAATCTTACCGTGCATTGGTTGTTTGTACTAATTCATGAGCCGTGTAAAAATCTCTTTTTTTTAGGGTCTTACTTTCCACAAGGAAAGTGCTTTTATTTTTTTGATATTTTCTTCTTTTAAAGTTTGATTCAAGGTTTTCCTCTCCTCTCTGTCCGATATCCCAGAATTTCTTTGTTTTTAAAACTTTAAACCTTCTTATAGCTCTCGTTAAAGAGCGGAATATGGGAGCAGCGCTCTCTTTATTTTTCCCTAGTTTGTAAACCTTAATTTCAAATGGTGCAAGATTGACTTGAAGTACCATTATTACATTTATCGTTTCATTCAGAGTTTAAATTTTTCTTTAAGTGTTTTTTTTTTATTTAAAAGTTTAACTATATTTTCCTTTAAGTGTTTATTTTCCTCTATGAATCTTTACTTCTACCTGCACCTAATCTATTTTTTCATCTGATTTATGATCTGTCGTTTTAAATCATTTATATGTCTTGAGTAGCTACATTTTTCTCAATAATGTTCATTCTAAATATTACTGACACCCTGTATCTTTCAATTTCTGAATATATACTTTAAGTTACCTACTTATTATTCGACTTATTTTTGATTATTAGACACATTATTTGAGCATCTTTTATAAAGGTGGTACACCTTTTCCAACTTTAAAATAAAAATTTGGAAAATGTTATCGGACCCACCAATTTCTTATTCAAGGATGTAACAATATTATTCTCCAAAAAGTCAGGGCGCCAATTTGTAACAGTAATACTCCCAAAAAGATCCCCACTGAGAGACTCTCTCAAGGAGTGGTTTGTCTCCAAGTTAATGCTTACTATAGAAATGATTGGTGGTATATAAGGGCTAAGGGCGCCACTATCTTTTTATAAGTTTACGATTAAACAACTGACACTACACAATGAAACTAAGGTGAATAAGATAGAGACACCCTGTAATTAATCTAAATTTGAAAGTAAAGAAAAAACTATTTTTAATGACAACCGAACACGCTACACCCTAAAGACTTATAGTCAGTGGGTATATAAATCAAACTAATATACAGTATATTTAATAATTTAAAAAAATTATAATTCTGTCAAAGGAGGTCTGGAAGGAAATTTTATAAATGGACTTACCTTATCTTAGTAATTTGTGGTCCGATGGTCTCGGTTTGTTTACCGATGCTTATATTTGGGGTGTAGCTGGTGGTGGTTACTTTTACTTCACATTAAAGAACTTATCAAAGGGCTGCTGCAATCAATGGTAATGTTTCTCGTCAAAAAAAGGCTGCTACGGTGGCTGTGGTATGCTTTTTCGTCAAAAGGAACTGCTACGATAATGTGGAATGCTTCTTCGTCAAAAAGGGCAGCTACAAACGGGTATATCTCTCCGTACTAGCGGATATATTTCTCCGTACTAGAGGGTATATCTCTCTCTACTAGTGGACTGTATCTTCTGTAACACAGCCAGAAAAATGAATGTCTAAATTTTGCAGATAAAATGTTGTTGCCACAATAAATTTTGTCGAGACAGAACGGGTGCCTTAATTTATAAGGGGGTTGACAATGGTTTCCGGTTGGATGGTTGCGTTCGTTTTTGTAAGGGTTTTATTTCAGGTGCGTTCTATTCTAAGGGAAAGGTTTGGTAGCGGTGAAAAGGTTGTGTATAATGTACGGTAGATCGAGGTTGATTTTAGGGTTCGGAAGGACGGTTAACTAAGAAAAGGTAGCATGGCGATAGATAAATTACAAGGGGGAACTACTTTTCCACTATTTACATCACCGCAACTTAATCTACCCCTACCGGGGGTGAGCACCGCCCCTTGATTTTTAATAGGAATGAGGAGTTTGGCGATTCCTCATTTTAAAGTTCTTATCCTGAAAGATCCTAACATTTACCTATAAACTATCCGTAGGTAATGAACGAGGCAATGCGGAATTCAAGTCGAGAATTTATTTGTATCCGACACATTTCAAAGGTAATTATTAATAACTTGATCATTTTTTGTGCAAAAAAGTACTACTTTTTCATCAAAAAAATAGATGAACTATGTTTTTAATTTATCGTGAATTTTTGTTGTGATATAAAATTGAACTTCTTCATATATAAATTTTTTTAAGAAAAAAAAATTTAAAATCGTTAACACCTTACACCTTAACAAGATATCTCCTAATAATAAACTCTTCGTTTTTAACTCAACTTTTACGTTTAATTAAAAAATTAGGTTTTTAATCACATGACAGCCGTTTCTCTAGAATTAGCATTGTCAGATTGACATATTGTGATTAACACACTAATTTTTTAATTAAACCTGGAAGTTGAGTTAAAAACGAAGATTTTATTATTATTCTTAGTAAGATGGACTTTCAAAAAGTCAAAAAGTAAGGGTTAGTACAATAAATATTAGATATCTCCTAATTTCAAACCGTAGTGCACAATACCACTTTTTAAGGTTGTTTTTTTTTTAATAAAAAAGCTACGATGTGAACGAAAGTATCAACAAACGTGATTTGCAATTAATTTTATTTACTTCCAAGTCATTGCATCCAAGAAAGTACGAAGTCAATAAATTGAATTACTCTTTTTTGTTACTTCAACTAGGTGAGATGTTTTAATCTGAGAGCTAGTCTCATAAAATACCATTTAATCTGAGAGTATCGTGAAATTTAATTATGGAATGCACAAAAAAAATAACTGTCTAATTAAATGTATTGTACAAACCCTTACTTTGGGGAAGTTTATATTAAGATCACTAAACAAATAACTTTGCAAATTATTTTTGCAATAAGAATCGTTTGAAAATGGTGGTCAAGTATGGATCATTAGATCCCAGTAAACGCGGATAAATTTTTAAACGTTCTTTGGTTTAGTGGTGTAAATATTTAAAACTGTTCATTAGTTTATTTAAAATTAAATTGATTGTACTAACCCTTACTTTTGTCTACCGAAACGGCTGTCAGTTTAAAAAAGCAGTTTTTTAAATATATAGTGGACGTTTTGTTAAAACAAAGAGTTTTTTATTATTCTTAATAGTTTATTTGTTTAATGTTCTTAGTAAGATGGACTAGAGTAAGGGTTAGTATAATAAATTTCACCCTATGGTAAGGTCTATACTTCATGATTTGTATTATTCATGTTCCAGAAATTTTATGAGCAAGGTTTTACAAGAAAAAGCATACCCTATTTAATTTTCGAATAATTTATACATTTTAATTTCCTAAAGCAGGTCGCTGCTTGACAAGGTCATGCCACTTACATTTTATTAAATTTTTTTTTGAAAAATCTTTATTTTAACAAAATTATACAGTTTATTCACAATAATAACAAAATCTATAATCAGTGTTTGAAACACTGGCCTCGAGTAATAACAATTAATAAAATAAATTAAATAAAATTAACAATTTTTTTTACTTAATAAATATTAGGTACTCTAATTAATTAACTTTTTTTTTTAATTTTTTAACAAAATATTATAATTACTTATTTCTTTTATACATCTAGGTAAATTATTGTTAATTTTAATAGCATCTATAATTGGATTTCGTAAACCTATATTGGTCCTAGTGCTTAGCTGATAAATGTTATTTTGAGACCTCGTTTGGTAGTTATAGACATCACAGTAAAATCTGATGTTTATGTTACTTCTTTGCTGTCCATGTAGAATCATTTTACATTGTTCAAAATCTGGAACTTCTTCTAACTTATTTAAATTTAATTCTAAATAAATTCTATTGGTATTAGTCAGCCAATTATAATTAAACAATATTTTAATAATTTTGTTTTGTAATATTTGTGCTTTACTAAAATTATTTGAGTCGCACATACCCCAAACTGGCAAATGATATCGAAAATATGTAAGAAAAAAAGCGTTATAAACCTTAAACTTAGTTTCCTTGGTTAAATAGTTTCTGCTCTTATACAATGCAGAAATCATGGAAGTGATTTTTTTCCATGATTCTGGCTATGTGTTCTCCCCAGTTTAAATTTTCATCCACAATCAATCCCAAATATCTTATAGAAGGCACTTTTATTAAAGATATACCATTAATATTTAAATTAGGATCGTTTATAGGTTTATTTTTTTATTGAAATATAATATACTTGGTCTTGTCGATATTAATTTTTAATTTATTTGAAAAAAGCCATTCAATGTAAGTTTTTAGGTCATCATTTACTTGAGTTTTAAGAGCTACTCCATCCGTTCCACTGTACAGTACAACATTGTCATCTACAAATAAGGTGAAATATCTTGCTTTCAAATTGGCGCATTTAAGATTAAGGACATAAAGCGAGTATAACAAAGGGCCAAGTACTGAACCTTGTGGAACACCATAACTGCTTGAAAGCCATTCACTACTTGTATTTTTTAATTTTACATATTGCTGTCTATCAAGCAAATATGTTTTTATTAATTTGTAGATGACACCTCCAAAGCCCATATTCGACAGTTTTTTTAACAAAATATTTATACTCACTACATCAAAAGCTTTTCTCAAATCAATGAAAACAGCCACAACAATTTGTCTATTATCTTGAGATGTAGTCAACAAAATCAACAGCAGCTCCAAGTGTGCTACTGTTTTTTATGAAACCATTATTTTCTTTATTACTTTTTCTAGAATTTTAGAAAATACACTCACAACTGAAATCGGTCTGTAGTTATTCATGTCATGTTTATCTCCCGACTTAAAAAGTGGAGTAATTTTACTTGTTTTTAGTTTTTGAAGTAATTGGTATTGATTAAAGAGGTCTTGATTCAAGAATATTTAAAAGATTTTGAGCTTTTCAAAGTACGAATGCAACGAAATGTTTTTGAAAATCTGGAGAAAACGTTGCATATTGAAAAAGTTTGAGCATATTTTGTATTTATTTTTATAAAACTATTGGATAAAATCGTATCACTCGTGATGTGAACAAATAATAATTTCAATAATTCATTATCAGAATTCAGCTTCCTTAGAAATTCATTTTTATATAATTTATGGAATACTTGTTATGACGTAGATATTCATAAGCGGTGTGATCACGCTATACTTTGCTTCGATTTATACACAATTTACATTTATTTGTAACTTCAGTTTAACATTGGTCCAAAAATTGACTTAGGTCAAATCGTATACAATTTGAATAATGCAATTTTATCAGTTAGGTAGACGAATTTGGCAACATTATTAGAGTCGCAGACAAATGTGCTTCAAATATCTGAAGTCCACATTAACTCACCTTAAAAATTATATTTTTGGTCAAATAATACAATTTTTAATTTTTCTTACAATTTTCGAGAACTTGTTGCTCGAACTTGCAATGGACCCACCTTGGCAGGCGAATAGTTTCGTAATCTATAATAGATTTATTACTTAAATAATGCAGTTATAACTGGTCAATAATGTCACACAAATATCGATATCTT
This sequence comes from Ophraella communa, assembly GCA_035357415.1. Taxonomy (NCBI): domain Eukaryota; kingdom Metazoa; phylum Arthropoda; class Insecta; order Coleoptera; family Chrysomelidae; genus Ophraella; species Ophraella communa. The sequence goes on along the minus strand of CM068983.1, from coordinate 14,279,739 downwards.
CCGGACTATAATATAATTTAATGTACAATACGATAAAAAGTTTCCTAAGTGTATCAAATTAATTTTCAAAATGTTAAAAAATAAATTAAGTATTCAACTTAAAAATAATATTCTTAGTTTTTCGTTTATGTTATTTTTTTCTCGAGTACTTCTTAAATTTAACTTCAAAACCAGGCTCTTTATTAAAAATGTATGTAAAATATGTACCAAAGAAAGTTATAGATAAAAAACATTGGTAAAAAACAAAATCGACCAATAAGATATGTACAAAAATTTGATCCTTCAAGATTAACAATCTAGTCTAAACGCTTTGTCCTAGGTAAATACGATATGTACGGTGCGTGCGATGCGTTGCCCGCAATAAATAAAACCCATAGAAAATAATTATGTTGTCCTAAGTGGAAAATACATTCACGCGCCTTGTCACGATTATGCGTTGCCGCATCGCACGCCGTGTTTGAAAATAAAATTTGTTTGTTTCTACCCGCATTGCCCGCAGTTGACATTGATGTTGGCACGATGGAAGTCTTGATTTCGGAGATCCAAACACGAAATGTTTTGTGGAATAAACGGAATTCGCGCTACAAGGACAGACTTGTGGTTAATAGAGAATGGGGTAATGTCGTAGCTGTGGATATAGATTATGAAATTCTCCGAAGTTTAATCTATCTCTATAAATTGTATGTTAATTTTTCCTTTTTATTTGTAATATCTTTAAAATTTTTAAATTGTCAAAGCGTTATCCATTAGGAATATTTTACGTGTTGTTTCTTTCAAATGTTAAAGAGTTTTGGATGACTCTTAAGCAATTTCGAAGTAATCCCAAATGTCATTCACTTAGTTCGGAAGTTTGGAATGAATTTTACTCAAATGTATACCCTCCTACTACCTCTTTTGGTATAACTTATTTTGATGTTCTTCACCCATATCTTGACTGCCCTATCACTACTGAGGAGATTTAGAATAAAGAATAAAGTCCCGGGTAGCGATGGTATTTCCTACGATTTTTTTAAAAACCTGCCTCATAATTGGATTATCTACTTAACCTCACTTTACAACCGTATCTTTGATACGAGTACTGTACCCAACGTTTGGTCTAATATATTACTATCTATGTTGCACAAAAGTGGGCCAGTGAATGATCCAGGTAATTACAGAGGGATAGCTTTATTTAATTGTTGTGTAAAATTATTTACTAATATTCTTTTAACTAGGCTCAATAGTTGGTCAGATGACTGTAATATCCTACCAGAATGTCAGGCAGGTTTCAGATCCGGTCGAGGATGTATTGACAATGTTCACACGCTTAGTTCAGTAATTCATATTCATATTAGACGCAGAAAAGGGAAACTATTTGCAATTTTTGTCGACTTCAAAAGGGCATTTGACTCTATAAACCACACATTACTATGGAATAAACTATTTGGACTTGGAGTAAGTGCAAAAATTCTCAGGGTAATAGTAAATTTATACTCTAAAGCAACAGTCAGAATAAAGTCTATCGATGGGGTTTCTAATCCATTTAATATTACATCTGGTGTTTTACAAGGTGAACCTTTGAGTCCACTTATGTTTTCTTTGTTCTTATCAGATATAGAGGGTTTTTTTATGCTGAGGGTGCTCAGGGAGTAAATATTGATAATTTGCATGACGTTTTTATGCTGCTTTATGCTGATGACATTGTAATATTAGCTCATTCTGAGATTGACGTAATGAAAAAGCTTAAAATTTTAGAGAAATATTGTTTCTTAAATAATTTAACAGTTAACACTTATAAAACCAAAGTTATGTCATTTTCTCGGGGGCTTCCAAAAAAGCGATTTTCCTTTTATGTTTAACTCACTACCAATAGATTTTACCAATAAATACGTGTATCTTGGGGTAATGTTCTCCTCCTCTGGGTTGTTTCATGAAATGTCTCTATCAGCTGTTGATAAAGGAAAACAGGGTATAGGAGCGATAATCCCGGTCATGTCTAAAGCTAAAATTGACACCTTGCCTCCCAGAATAAAAATATTTGAATCATTAGCTCTTAGTCTTATGTCTAACTGTTTCCCAGTTTGGAGCCTAAGGTACATGGATTTATTAGAAAGAGTGCAAGTCTCGTTTCTTAAGAGAATACTTTTAGTCCCTCTTAATACTCCTGACAGTGCCATTAGATTAGAAACAGGTAGAGTGAAATACGCATTTAACATATTGATAATGACGTTAAATTGGTTACTTAAAATACTAAATATGAGTGACGAACGCTTTCCTAAAATGTGTTTTGAACAACAACTTCGTCTGATAAATTCATCTGATTCGAAATATAATTGGGCTGCACAGGTCAGAGAATTATTTTCGGATATTGGTCACATAGATTTATGAAATAACCTCACTTCCAGAACTTTAAAATTAAACTCAAAAAAGTTGTTATTTGACTTCTACATAAATTTACATAATCTTGACATCTCCTTTTGTCAAAGATGTCGCTTTCTGTCTTTTTATACCTACTTTCTACCGGAAAAAAAAACCTAAAAATTATTTACTTCTAAAATTACCAATTCATATCACACGCACTATTGCTCAGCTTCGTCTAAGTAACAAGTATTGGTTGAAATTCACATTAAATAATAATATACATTTAATTGATCCTAAAAGTATTTGCACAGTTTGTAATAAGATGGAGAATGAATCTATTTTACATATTCTTTTCGAGTGCCCAATTTACAATGTCATGAAGCCAAAATTCTGGCACTTGAAAATTTGGACGCTCTCATTACATCACTAGATAACTTAACGGTCAACGATGCCAAGCACATTTATGCATATATTTCTAACATATTCAAATTGAGATCATTTATTGTGGATGCATAACATATTCTAAAATTCATAATTTGTTTGTACATTTTATTTTTCTTTACTTTACATGTATCTATACTGTCTACCTACTTAATACTCAAACTCTTGCTGTAACTATTAGTTAATAAGCAATAAAATTATTATTATTATTATCAAAAGACTTATGCACTTACTCAGCTATTGCTGGTAATATTTACCTATCCCGAGCGTAAACGCAAATGGGATTAGGCTAAAAATTTACATATTTAAAAATTTTCTAACAGTATGACATGTGTTTAAGATTGCCGCTTTTTGCAAGTCAATAAAAGTGTTTTTATGAAGATCAAGTTTTTTAAGACTGTCTTCAAGACTTTTGGGAATGAGTCCAGTTGATGATACGATGATCGGTACCACCTCCACTTTTTCTGCATGCCACATCTGTCCCACTTCTATGGCAAGATCGGTGTACTTTGCCATCTTTTCATTATACTTATCCAAAACGTTGTTATTGTTTGAAACTGCAACATCGACTAACAGCACCGATTTAGCTTTCTTATCCACTACTACAATGTCGGGTCGATTATTCGTCACCTGTCTGTCGGTGATAATGGACCTATCGTAGTAGAGTCTAAAATCTGCATTCTCGAGCACTGCCTGTGGATTATACTTGTAATACGGTGTATAGGTATTCAGCAGTCCATATTTGTTGGCCAGTTTCTGGTGGATAATATTACACAGCTGGTTATGCCTACGTAAATAATCCGTGTTGGCTATGGTTGAACATCCTGATGTGATGTGTTGTATGGTTTCCGAAGTTTGTTGGCACCGTCTACGCTTGTCCGATGTAATAGTTTGGTCCCTGATAACAAATTTTTTGTAGTTGTTCCTATTAATTACTTGATCCTGAATGGCCATCATAAATCCTTCAGTCTATGGAAACAAGGTACCGTCAGCAATTTGATGCAATTTTATTTGATGCAATTTTATCAATGTGTGGTTGGTTTAGGTCGTGATGATGTCGACCATGTAGAGCTTTTTGGGCCCATTTAACGTGTTTCTCAGCATCTGTTGTTATTTCTAAATCCACATTAGGACCTGCTAAATTTAGAGGGGAATAATTTTTATCTGCTCCTATAACAAATTTGTGTAAATTAGATGACATTGATTTAGTGATAAAGAAGTCTCGTAATTTATTTATCTGCTTGTTGTGTAGATTGATTATGTCGCATAGAGCTCTTCCTCCCTCCTTTCTCGGTAGTGTTGTTCGGAGTACTGACGATGTTGGATGGTGATATCTGTGCTTGGTCATCATAGTCCTTGTTGTTCTCTGAATATCTTCCAATTCAGTTTTTGTCCATCGTGGAATCCCAAACGAATAAGTTAACACAGGTACGGCATATGTATTAATTGCTCGGTTAAGGTTTCCTGCATACAGTTCGGATTTTAGTAATGAACTAACTCTCTGTGTATACTGATCCTTGATTTTAGCCTTGGACTGTTTTTGGTCTAGCAATCTGGCTTGTTGAAATCCCAAGTACTTATAGGTTTCCCCATTCTGCATGGCAGCGATTATATCTCCATTAGGTAGCGCCACATCTCCATTGACAATTTTTCCCTTTTCGATGTTTAAGGTTCTGCACTTATCTAAACCAAATTCAATTCGTATATCACTGGAGAACCTTTCGGTTATATCCAGAAGATGTTGAATTTGTTGTTGATTAGAAGCAAACATTTTTATATCATCCATATAAAGAAGATGGGAAACAGTGCAGTGCAATGAATCCACTTTCTACCATGCTCAACAACACAAAATATGGCTTCAATCTTAAGACTAATAGAAACCTATTAAATTTTGTTAATAAGCAATAACTTTTTGTATTAAATACCTTACACCTTCGAGTATCTTAAGGTTTCTGATTATATATATATATATATATATATATATATATATATATCAATTCCCGGAGCTTTCCAACTATTAGTCTCTCCTATAGCTTGGTTTACTTCAGCTGTTGTGATCTTATCAAACATCATTGGAGCAATGTTTGACTTGTCCATCTCGGATTCTATCCATGCTGCACCCTCGTTGTGTTTTTGAGGATTGGACCATATTGAAGACCAATAGTCAGTAAGTTCATTTTTAGTTGGAAGGTTGGAGTTGTTGTTTGTACCACCAGCGCTACTAAGTTGTCTATAAAACAGCTTTTCATTGTTGTTAAATAATTGATTTTGCTGCTTTTTTTTTGTGCATTTAACGTATCGAGATAATCGTTTGGATTTCGCCTTTAGCTTTTGTCTAAGAAGGTCCATATAAGAGCATAGATGTTCTTTATACTTTGGATGTCCAGTGTGGGTTTTGATCTTTTTAAAGATTTTTCTGACCCTATTAGTTAAGCGTCTGGAAGGTTTTATGCTATTTTTAAATTCGGTAAGTTGTCTTTCTTATGTCGTTAATTGACTTCTAAAGTCGCTGTTGCCACCAAGGTTTATGTTGCTTATGATGTTTAATAGATTTATGGTTTGAAAACCTGACTTGTTGGTTGTGACTTCGGATCACTGCAACTGCACCACAGTAGATAAGAGTATGGATCTCTTCCAGAGTTCGGCAGTTCTTGGCACGATCCTTTAAAAGTAAATTAAATAGTGTAAGGATCCCATTGGTGTTCCTATTGGATTTCAGTTTGGGTAAAATTGGTCGATGAATTGGGTTGGTACCGTCAAATTCTGCTATTGCTTTTAGGAGTTCGGCAACAGCATTCTCGTGTTCGTCAGTTTGCGTAGTATTGTCTGTATTTAGGTTTTCGTTTTGATTCATGTTTGGTGTGTCATTGCCTATGTGGTCATTAAGTCTTACATTATCCAGATGATTATTTGTATATTGGATTACATTATGATCTTCTTCTAGTTGAAGCTCAAGAAGTACTTCACTTCGTATTTGTTGCATCAGTGGAGCAGGTAGTAAATTGTTTTTAATAATTATTCTACGCTGGTCAGCAATACGTTGTTCCGTAACATGTTGAAACTCCGGATATTGTTGTATAAATGCTCGATGAAGGGCGAACCTGTATGTTGTTAAATCAGTCTCATTTTTTGTTGTTCTAAAGTAGGAGCGTATAATAAATGAATTCATGTCAGTAGTCCACTTCATACGCTTCCTGGGCTTTCCGGATTTTGTGGTCGTAGATGTACCGTCCTGCGATACTCTAGAAACAGCAGAAACCGATGGAGGAGAATCGGTGATATTTTCCTCTTGGGTTGTCGCAGTAGCCATACTCGATATCACGCTGCGCATGCCGCTAACCGAGGAAGAAGATGCATCATTTTTCGAACAAGCCCTTCTGTCATCAACTTGAACGCGACAAGAGTTGTAGGTGTTGCAATGTCGATTCACCTGACGATTCCTAAGTGATAAGGTATTTGTAACAATCGAATTATAGCTCCCCCCAGAATCCGTGGAGCAGACAGCCGACATACCAGGTACACCGGCCGTGTGGGATTGTGAGCGTAACACTCTACCCACCTGAGGTAATATAGTTTTAAATTTCGACATCGTTGAAGTTGCATTTTATACCTACTGCCAGGTACTACCATTTTCCCCTGGTAGCCCAGGTAACTCGGACCCGTGGGGGCGTCACTCCCCAGGTAGAAAAACTACCCCGTGCGGGGTTATTATTATTATTATTATGACTGAATTACAGACTTCTCAGCGTAATGCTGGAATATTCACCTATCCCCAGATACAAGTATCAGGAGGAATAGGCTCTTTTGTCACGTATTAAAAAACTTACGGACCGAGTGGCAGGTGTTCAAGATGACCGCTTTCTGGATGTCGATGTAGGTGTTCTTATGGAGTTCCAGTCTGGCGAGGCTATCTTCAAGGGTTCTAGGTATCAGGCCTGTAGATGACACAATAACTGGAACTACCTCCACTTGGTCAGCGTGCCACATCTGTCGAATTTCAAAAGCAAGATCATTATATTTGACAATTTTCTCTTGATACTTATCCTCAATGTTGTTATTATTTGGTACCGCGACATCTACCAGAAGGACTGAGTTGCTTCTTTTATTCACCACCACAATATCAGGCCTGTTATTCGTCACCTGTCTATCGGTGATAATAGGCCTGTCGTAGTAGAGTCTGAAATCATTGTTCTCAAGGACCTTCTGAGGTTGGTACTTGTAGTATGGAGTGTAAGTGTTGACGAGTCCGAACTTGTTGGCCAACTTCTGGTGGATGATGTTACATATCTGATTATGCCGGTGCAGATAGTCGGTGTTGGCCAGATAGGTACAGCCCGATGTTATGTGCTGAATAGTTTCCGGCATTTGATGGCATTTTCTGCACTTGTCTGATTCGGTATTTGCATCCCTAATAACAAACTTTTTATAATTATTAGTGTTGATTACCTGGTCCTGAATTGCTATCAGAAATCCTTCTGTCTCGGGGAAGAGGGTACCGTTAGTAAGCCACTTGTTGGATGCTTCTTTATTGATATGGGATTTATTTAGGTCGTGGTAGTGTCGACCGTGTAGTGCTTTCTAGGACCATTTCTCTTTCTTTTCACTGTCAGATATTATTTCAGGATTTGCACCGGGAGAGGCGAGATTAAGTGGGGAGTAGTTTTTATCCGCCTTCATTACTAATTTATGCAGCGCAGATGTTTGTGCCTTTCTAAAAAAGAAATCACGTAACTTACCCACTTGACTAGAATGCAGATTTACTATATCAGTTAGACCCCTTCCTCCTTCCTTTATTATTATTATTATTATTATCAAAAGACTTATGCACTTACTCAGCTATTGCTGGTAATATTTACCTATCCCGAGCGTAAACGCAAATGGGATTAGGCTCAAAATTTACATATTTAAAAATTTTCTAACAGTATGACATGTGTTTAAAATTGCCGCTTTTTGCAAGTCAATAAAAGTGTTTTTATGCAGATCGAGTTTTTTAAGACTGTCTTCAAGACTTTTGGGAATGAGTCCAGTTGATGATACGATGATCGGTACCACTTCCACTTTTTCTGCATGCCACATCTGTCCCACTTCTATGGCAAGATCGGTGTACTTTGCCATCTTTTCATTATACTTATCCAAAACGTTGTTATTGTTTGGAACTGCAACATCGAGTAACAGCACCGATTTAGCTTTCTTATCCACTACTACAATGTCGGGACGATTATTCGTCACCTGTCTATCGGTGATAATGGACCTATCGTAGTAGAGTCTAAAATCTGAATTCTCGAGCACTGCCTGTGAATTATACTTGTAATACGGTATAGGTATTAAGCAGTCCATATTTGTTGGCCACGTGGATCATTTATTTGGACGTTGTTTTGTTTAGGTTCCTGTTTCTATGAAATGAACTAATATGACAATATTATATGCCTTAAATTGAAATAAGATCTGTAGCAAGAAATTTAAGACCTATAATTAAAAAAAAAATGTTTAGAAAATTAAATGTAATGCCATATATTAGGACAAGCAATGAGAAATTTTGAAGTAAAATGCAATGAATACTTAAGAGCACATTTAGTCAAAGTCAAACTACGGAAAATATCTACTTGAACACTAAGAAGGATAATGATTATTTAAAAATATTTAGTTTTATTGGGAATTGGTCATAGTGAATAGCGTGTTTTCTTTTAAATTATTTTGAGTCTTTGTTTAGATTTTCTGAAGCACTTGATATAAAAAGATATTTAGCATATCAGGAATTACAAAATTACAAAGAATCAATAGTTAAATAAATATTTAAAACAAATACCATGTACCAACTTGGTGTATTGGAAACAGTATACATAAAAATATAGGTAAACAAGTAAACATTCAGAATGTTTTCAAATATTTTAACCATACTAAATATTCGGTGAGTTTAGATTTGTTCAAATGTGAACGACGACGTGAAATAAACCTGTTCCGTGAGTTTATTCTTTCAGAAAATCGGCAGTTGTGATAGGAAAACTTGAAAATATAAATATAATTGCTCCCAAGCTACGTATGGAATACGAAATATGGACTTCATCCGTAATCCTTAGAGATTTTGCTGTTGACATAAACGGGATGTTTAGGCAGATGATTAAATTGGTATCTTAAAAGAATATTTAAAATTTTCATTTCCCATTTAACGAGGGTTTTTTTGGTTGTTGGCCAAATAAATAGTAATTTAATATTAAGGTATTGTCGTAGGGATAGTTTTAAATGATCAGTTAATTATTAAAGACAGGAAGCAGGAGTATATGGCACTAAAAACGATACTAAATTCTAAAACGTCAAAAGTATAAAGTATAAATTGTGGACAGAAATTTTACATGTGTTAAAAGTAATTTAATATTAAGATATTGTCGTAGGGATAGTTTTAAATGATCAGTTAATTATTAAAGACAGGAAGCAGGAGTATATGGCACTAAAAACGATACTAAATTCTAAAACGTCAAAAGTATAAAGTATAAATTGTGGACAGAAATTTTACATGTGTTAAAAAAACTTCTACGTAGAATATTTGTACCTTAAGGGACGGTATCGAGAAATGCATCTTTGATTAGGTTTGTGGGATAAATTGTGAAGATGGATTCGAGATTACAGTTTATGCGGATGACGCAGAGATAGAAAGAAAGGCGGAGAAAATGTAAAGAAAGATGTGGAAAAGATAAAAAAAGGTGGCCTTAGAGAATACTACTGGTGAATGAATGCAGCAAGGCTAGGAAGTTGGGGGTGATGGTGAAAGGAAAAAAGTTCACATGGAGGAATCGATCAAATACCTAGATATGTGGTTGGATAGCCAGCTATCATTCAAAAGCCACATAACGCAGAAGGCGAAAATTATGAATTGGATGGAGGAGGAAGTGAAAGTAAGGTGAAAGGAGCATAAAGGTGCGCTAAAAAGCGTGATTGGAAGTAGAAGAGAATGGGTGACTGGGAAATTTCGCGAAGTGAACTACTTCGTGACATAGGTGCTCACTGCGCATGGGCCAAGAGCAGGATAGCGTAACAAGATGGGGAAAAGAGAGACTGGAGTTTGTAAAAGGGGCAAAGTAGAGTAAAGGACACGCCTTTAGATGCTGGAGAAATGAAGAAGTGCTGAAGAACTTGGAGGAAAGACTCGGGGAAGTGGTGTATTGGGAAAATATGGTGGAGATAATGATGGAGGTGATGACAGATTGTTTATTGGCATACGACTAGGGCCCAAACGGCTGAAGGTAGAGACACCTTTTTTGGACAGTAGATACCTTTCGTAGTGTAGGTTGGGAAATTTCATCCCAAAGTAGGTCAAATAGGGGATGTATGTATTTATGCACACAGAATTTGCACTTTAATTTATCTACTATTCGTAGATTCTTCATGTGGCTTTTTAACCCGCAACGCCCGGTTAATATTCCCGTTAAAACTCGGAACCTTGTTTTACTGAGGTTAAGGCAGTTAACAGACCTATTCTGGTCGTGGTCCCCCAGAAGTATCTAAGCTTGTCTCAGTACTTTCACCGGATCCAGTACTTGGTTTTTCCTTCTCCATTTATTTAGTTTTTATAATATTGCCCTATTTCTGATTCCAAAATATGGTTCTGATCCCAGATGTGGGGTTTCGACTCCTTTTTTTGCTAGCTTATCTGCAGTTTCGTTCCCTTCTATTCCTATGTGTTCTGGGGTGCATAGCAGAGTGACAGTGTTCTTTTGGCCTAGTTCATTTAGCTTGTCTAGGAATTTGCAAATCATCGTGGAACTAACAGTATGTGAGCTCAGCGCTTAAAACTATCTGTATACCACCTTTTGGTTTAAATTTGGTTTATTCCTTAATAAAAGTAAATAGTTTAATATTGGAGAACGTCCTAAATTTATTTCATTATAAAAAACTAATAATATACTTTTTTACCAACTTAAAAAATAAGCTAATTTTGGTAGTTCACTGTATTTACACCAAACACAGATTATTACCACCAACCAACACACACTATTTATATAACATGTGTTTTGATAACCAAGATATCTTCTTCAGAGGCCGGAGGAAAACTTTTTTTAATAAACTTGAAATAAAAAATCGGTTTAAAGTCAGTAAAATACTATTTTCAAAAGACTACCGTTTGTGTGAAATTTTTAAATTTCAAATGAGTTTAGCTCCTTTATGAACTGTTTCGTTTAATATATCTGAAAGTAATTCTATTCCTATCTGCTCTACTACGTAATTCTATACTATTAAATAGCATTCCATCGTTTTAAATAACGTTATTACAAGTAAAGGAAAATGCCCGCGATGCATAATCTCATAATAGTAAATCATAATTTGTAATGTGCTACAATCATCTTACATATTGTAATAGAAGTAAAGTAAGCAATTTGCAAGAATTATTAATACATTTTTGAATTAACATTTTCCAAGAACTGCAATTTAAATTATTACGGAACATATTCCTATTTTAGCACCACGCAATATTCAATCATCATAATATAATTTAAAATCTAACCTTGGTTGAACTTGGATAAATTTGAGTGGTGTATGTTTCAAATAATAATTGATATAGTTCAGTTTTGGAAATACATTTTTATAAATTGCACGAAAAAAAATTTTTGCAATAAAATAGTTAAATACTTTTAAGTGCATTAAGTTATCAGGGGTGAAATTCAATATCTGACGCTAAAAGGCCTATTAATACGTATGGTACTGAAGTCAAATGGACTTAAAGTCATCAGAAGACTAAAAGAGGGAAGCTGAATAATCTTTAACAAGTATGTTTAATCATTTTTTTTGGGGGCTGAGATGGGAAACTCATGTTCGATGGGTCCTTATCCAGAACCCAACAGTGTTGGTCTCACCCTCGAAAGGATGCCTACCAACCAAATCCACCTTAAAAACTCGCCGGTTCTCCCGCCTTGTTTTACTGAGGTTAAGGCAGTTAACAGACCTATTCTGGTCGTGGTCCCCCAGAAGTATCTAAGCTTGTCTCAGTACTTTCACCGGATCCAGTACTTGGTTTTTCCTTCTCCATTTATTTAGTTTTTATAATATTGCCCTATTTCTGATTCCAAAATATGGTTCTGATCCCAGATGTGGGGTTTCGACTCCTTTTTTTGCTAGCTTATCTGCAGTTTCGTTCCCTTCTATTCCTATGTGTTCTGGGGTGCATAGCAGAGTGACAGTGTTCTTTTGGCCTAGTTCATTTAGCTTGTCTAGGAATTTGCAAATCATCGTGGAACTAACAGTATGTGAGCTCAGCGCTTAAAACTATCTGTATACCACCTTTTGGTTTAAATTTGGTTTATTCCTTAATAAAAGTAAATAGTTTAATATTGGAGAACGTCCTAAATTTATTTCATTATAAAAAACTAATAATATACTTTTTTACCAACTTAAAAAATAAGCTAATTTTGGTAGTTCACTGTATTTACACCAAACACAGATTATTACCACCAACCAACACACACTATTTATATAACATGTGTTTTGATAACCAAGATATCTTCTTCAGAGGCCGGAGGAAAACTTTTTTTAATAAACTTGAAATAAAAAATCGGTTTAAAGTCAGTAAAATACTATTTTCAAAAGACTACCGTTTGTGTGAAATTTTTAAATTTCAAATGAGTTTAGCTCCTTTATGAACTGTTTCGTTTAATATATCTGAAAGTAATTCTATTCCTATCTGCTCTACTACGTAATTCTATACTATTAAATAGCATTCCATCGTTTTAAATAACGTTATTACAAGTAAAGGAAAATGCCCGCGATGCATAATCTCATAATAGTAAATCATAATTTGTAATGTGCTACAATCATCTTACATATTGTAATAGAAGTAAAGTAAGCAATTTGCAAGAATTATTAATACATTTTTGAATTAACATTTTCCAAGAACTGCAATTTAAATTATTACGGAACATATTCCTATTTTAGCACCACGCAATATTCAATCATCATAATATAATTTAAAATCTAACCTTGGTTGAACTTGGATAAATTTGAGTGGTGTATGTTTCAAATAATAATTGATATAGTTCAGTTTTGGAAATACATTTTTATAAATTGCACGAAAAAAAATTTTTGCAATAAAATAGTTAAATACTTTTAAGTGCATTAAGTTATCAGGGGTGAAATTCAATATCTGACGCTAAAAGGCCTATTAATACGTATGGTACTGAAGTCAAATGGACTTAAAGTCATCAGAAGACTAAAAGAGGGAAGCTGAATAATCTTTAACAAGTATGTTTAATCATTTTTTTTGGGGGCTGAGATGGGAAACTCATGTTCGATGGGTCCTTATCCAGAACCCAACAGTGTTGGTCTCACCCTCGAAAGGATGCCTACCAACCAAATCCACCTTAAAAACTCGCCGGTTCTCCCGCCTCGAAATCACTACCCTAGTATACTTCAAGACCCATTCATACTACTCGCCATCAGAACATTCCTAACCATTTCCACAACTTCGCTAACGTCCGTCCATTCTTTCTCCCCTCTCAACATTACCTCCACCATGTTTTCCCAATATACTGCTACCCCAAGTCTCCTCTCCAACTCTCTAAATCATCCTTGTTCTTCCAACATCTAAACACATGACCCTCATGATCCTCCACCTCACACCTCACGCATATTCCAGTATCTCTCTTCTCAATCTTGTATAGATACCACACTCTTGACCCATGCCCAGTGAGCACTTGGATCTAGAAATAGTTTACCTCCCCAAACTCTTGATCCATTGACTCACTCCTACTCTTATTCGCCATTTTTAATGCACCTACATATCCGTACCACCTTCTCACCATTTCCTCCTCCATCCAATTTTGAACTTCCTCTTTTTTGAGAGTCTTCCACCGTTGCCTATTTGCCTTAGCCATCAGGTCCAAAGGGTATGACGTTGACAGCACAGCTGCTGCTAATGGACCCATTGTCCTGTACCCCTATACCACTCTAAACAAAATCCTTCTCTACACTTTCACACCACACTTTCGCTCCGTACAGCATACTCTGTACTATCCATTAACTCGCCTCTTTCATTCTCCCGATCCTAATAAATCTCCCCAACATCAATCCCCTCGTACTCTCGCCTTCTCCGCTGCCTTCAACATATGGTGCTTGAAGGAGAATTGGCTATCCAACCAAACACCTAGATACTTCACCAACTCCTCCATGCAAATTTTCTTTAATCATATTGGGAACTTTGTTACCACTCCCACCGCTGCTCCACAAATTTCTAAAAAGAAATCTCAACAGCTGCTGAATATGAGCAGGCAAGACCTAAGATTTGTTATGGGACTCCTAACTGGACAGTTTCTGTAAGGCTGTAAGAACGAAATTACAGAGCCCATGGAATTCATACAAGTATCTCCAATGACTAATGGAATTCACTGGGCTGATAGGGATGATAGAACTACTGTCACCTAAGGGTGTGGAATAATAGATCTTTCAGGTAGTGGTGGAAGGAATATTTATCGAGCACACATTAAATCTAACCCAACCTTACCTATCCTAACCCAACAATAATATTATTAAAAGACTCTGGGTTTATTTTTAATAATTAAAATATTGCACACCTCTTCGTCATTGGGATTATGCTGTCGTCTGTCAAAAAAAAAAGATTTTGTAAAATGTTTGCAATCAACTTTCTTATTTAACCATATTTATTGGAAGATAGCTTTTATAAAATGTTTTTTTTTTCTTTCTTTTAAAATAAAAGCATTTGTGGTCTGATCTGTTTTTTACTGGTCTATAATTTTTACAAACTTGTAATTTCATTTTATAGATCCAGCATTCCTTGGCAATATCGATTTTAAAAACATTTGAACCGTAAAACGTGAAACTATTTCCCATTTCGATATAACCTGTTATATTTTCTCTGTGTCCTACGTTCCAAAATACCTCTTAAACTTTGTAATGCAGCAGAGTTTTCTTCGAAGAAATATAAGGTTTTATAAGTTCCTAAGAAACTTTAACATTTTCACAATGTAAACACATCTTTTAATAATTGGGATAGTTTGCAAACGTTGGTGTTCTAAATTAATTTCTATTTTAGTAACATTATATTTTCCAGTTAGGTCTTTGGCAGGTTTATATTTAAATTTCGTTATGAAATTTATTGTACCAACTCTTACTTTGTGGAAGTTCATCATATTAAGATCATTGAACTAAAAACTAAAAATATTACCTTTCAAATAAACCGTTAAATTTTTTTTTTAAAAGTTATTTTTTTAATGAAAAGGCTTCAATATAACTCTAAGGAAACACCACAATATTTTTTTGTAATGGAAGGTAATTAAAATATTTTTTAATTGTAGTGTTTAGGTAATTGATTAAAATAATAGAGGAATCTAAAGCAAAAAATTGTCAACTTTGGATAAATAATGTGCCTTATCTAAAATCATCAAGCAGTTACCTCTATCACCCTTGGTAACAATCAAGTATTCAGTAAAAAATTTATTTGATTATGAATGTTTTAATATATTTTACAGAAAAGTTTAACTTATTTTATTATAATGATATATGAGTTTGTATAAATTCCTGTTTAGAAAAAATAGTATCATGTAATATATCTCACCTATAACCTAATCTTTTCGGGAAATCTTTATTATTGCCCAGGATATTTACACAATCAACATCGAAACTCAAAAGTAGCCAATTATGTTGGGAATTATTCGGTTATTCGGCTTATTTATTTTTTTTAATGTAAATTTTAATACTTATTATTTTTAAAAGAGAAAGCTATTATATTTATACATCGCACCCATTGTGTACAAAATGACATAAACACAGCATTAAATAGCGCGCACTTCATTTGTTCGGCTGAATTAACGTCATTATTATGAGGCACATGGTTACCGGTAGATGGTACTAAGTACTCTTTTTTACGGAGCCATTTCGCTCTGATCACCGGCGTGAACAGTGTCACATTTGTGTTAGTACGGGGTAGGTTTGTATTGTGCCGCCAGAAAAGTGTTTTATTGTGTGATGTGACTTTTTATCGGTAATTTTTACGTTAAAGAATTAGATTTTTTACAAAAAAGGCGACACAATCTATGTTATGACTGTTTTGTTTACGAAAAAGCTTTGTAGATATAGCCACGTCATAAAAAAAAAACAGACATAACCTGTAAAGGCTCTCTTCGACTATTTTTGATCTATATTCGTGTATTATGGAATATTATAAAGACGCAATACATGTAATGTCTTTTTTTTTCCAAAATATTTTAATAGTCATTAATTATATGTTGTGTTCGGTCTTTTTTTTTGTATAAAATTGAACTAAAACAGTATTATGACTATATTGTACTTTGTTTATGTATTTAAATATTATTCTGATTAAATTTATATTATGACATTTTCTTTTAAAATAAACAGGTTTAACATGAATAAAAATAGTCGAGCAGCATTGATAGTACAACTGACTAACGAAAGGTGTAACGGTTAAACGGAGTTCACTAATTTTGTCGGAACAGGAGCTTCAAACCCAACCTTGCGCAAATACTGGTGCATCAGAAAATTTGGTTGTGACTTCTTCTACGTCTAAGAATATTTCACAGCGCAATAGGTCCATGTCTTCTGATTCTTCTTCATCGACTTCCTCGTCGAATAGTAGTAGCAGAAACAGCAGCAGTGTCTGCAGCAAAAATGCCGTTTCCAAACCTAGCTCACCTAATAGCCGCTGTGGTTCTAATTATGCTGAATTACCCTCTCTGCAACTATATAATCAAGAAAGTAACGTACTTCACAATAATGTTCTTGAGCAAATCTTGAGTTCAATACCACGAATGGAATCTCACTACATAAGAAAAAATTCATTAAGGGAAAGTCACTGTGATGTCTATAGAGATTATAAAATCTTCTGTGAATCTAATAACGTGCCCTTTGCCAATGAAACATTGTACTCAAGAATATTTTATGGTGAATTTAATAGTAGCTTTTTCAAGCCGAAAAAAGACAGGTGTAAACTTTGTGTACGTTATGAGAATGCTCTGGGTGATACAAAGAAAAATATAGAAATCCAGTATCTTAAACACATGGAAGAAAAGGATCTTTCTCGACTTGAAAAAGACGCTGATAAAAAAAAGCTCAGGTCCAAATAAAATTATTGCAATTTATGATTTGCAAGCAGTCCTGCAATTTCCACAAGGCAATACCTCTATTTTTTATTATAAATCAAAACTCAATACCTTCAATTTTACAGTGTCTCATATCGGTGACGATAAAAACGATTGTTCCTATTGGTATGAAGGTGAAGCAAACCGCGAAGCTGATGAAATTGGATCTTCTGTATTTAAGTTTATTGAAAGAGTCATAATATACATCTAATCAAAATTTTCTTAAATTTAGTTTGAAAAAAAAAACAATTTTGCTGTTGAATTTTATGTTTTGTAATAAACATATAAATAACCTATTTACACGCAAAATTTCACTAATCTGACTATTATAGTTTTTAAATTATTGACGTTTGTCTGAACAAAAAACTATAAAAGTAGCAATTTCTCGAAACAGGTATTTTTGTATTGTGACACTTTTCTTGCCGGGGTGCGACATAATCAACAAATGAGACATTGTAGGAACAATAAGGGCACTATTATCATGCCTATTCATATGTGGTTTTAATATATAAGTGTAAATCCCTTAGAGATTGGGTGTATGTTATGTAACAAATAAAGCTATAGGATATTAATTAACTTAAAAGATTAAAAAAGTGTAAAGAATAATCAGGTCTCTTGTTTAAGTAACAAGTAATTTAGGAAATAACAACGGTTCATAACACTAAATTACAATAAAACACCTTGTTAAGTCCAAAATTGGCCAAATTGAGATTTTTATGTTAAGACAATAAGCAAACATTACACTTGCATTTGCTTTTGTCATAAAAATGTGCTATATTTGGATACTTAAATTAAAACCAAATCTGAAAGTAATCGATCATAAGTTTTTGGCCAAAGGACATACTCACATAGAAGCAGATGCCGATCATTCAGTAATTGAACGGGAACGAAAAAAAAATCCCCAGTTGCGCATTGGCACACCTTGGGATTGGCAACAGGTGGTAAGATTATGCAGTGTCAATAATCCGTTTACTGTCGTTAATATGGAAGTAGAAGACTTCAAGGATTTCAAACCATTGTGTGAGAGACCCCGAGCACCTTTTGTAATGAAAAAAAAAATCCGAAGACAATGAGGACTTGTTGATATCAAAACTAGTTCACTTTCAAGTCAGACAAGACAGTCCAGGAGTGGTGTTCCTCAAAACTGGGTTTGATGAAATCACTTTTCGAAAACTGGATTTGAATCGTAGAAGCAAACGAAATGCTCGAAATATTCCTGAAAATTTAAACCAAATACGCAATAGCACCAGACCGATTTCCACAAAAAAGTATAGGCATCTACAGAAATTGTTGCCTTGGATTTCGCAAACGTTTCATAATTTTTACATAAACCTCTCTCAAGGCGATGATGGCGAAGGAAACGACTAACGGTGTTATAGTATATCTGTTATACAATGATTTTTTGCTCGAAGTATTTTTTATGTTTCTTATAAGAGTAAGTTGTCCGTTAGAAATATTTTTCAACTTTCTAAAAATTTGTTGTAATACCTACCTTTGGACCTATTCAAAATATGCTATCAATAATAGCACTATAATCACATCACATGTATTTTTTTTCTAAAAAAAAAGAAATAGGTATTATTCAGGACTTAACATTTTCTGCCTTAAAATAATTGTCGTGCTGATAGACTTGACTAGATATCAAGTCCGTTGACGTGTGTGTTCTGGAGGAAAATTATGTTGAGTCCAGTTTTTTTATTTTAATAATTGATTTTCCAAAAGTTATACTTTTGGTACAGAATGACTATTACAATTTCTATAATGCCCAAAAATCAATGTTCTTTCTTGTATTGTCATGTAGCTATAGCAAAAACTGTTGTCAAAAACACTTTAAGGTGCTCTCCTGAAATATTAACCTTCTGGACTTAACATAGTTTGCCTCTGAGGTACAGATATAGACAATTATATATTTAAAAGCAAAACACTAAAATTAATATATTTTGACGTTATGAACGAGAAATAAGAGGTTGGTTATGTTAAGTGAAGTTTAGATTTGGAGAATTAGAATAGACATACGTCTCGGAAAAAAGCGCCACCAAAACTGTTGAACTAAATTGACAGATTGGTGCAATGTTCAAATTTTGCGTGCAACAAATCTCAAAACATATACCTTTTTTAAACTTCATATTTGGCTAGTCGCATTCTCTATGCTTTCTTTAGGAGTTAAGCGTCTGGCGTTAAAATTCGTGATCACAAATTGTCAAACTTTTTAAAAACATACCATCACTTAAACGCCAATATCTCTTTTATTACAATATAAAACTTAACTAAAAAACCTTATCTCCTAGAGAAAGGTCTAAGCTATATCCTGTTAAAATTTGAATACGTAATTAAAAGGCGTTCTTTAGATTTGTTGTTTATAAAATGATTGAAATTTTGGGTACAATTCAGGCTTGCCATCAGTTTTCAGCTGTCACATTTTAGACGCCCCTCTTAACATTCAAATGGATCCATTACAAGGTATTGCATTTCAAATTGCAAGAGACGCATGAAACGCGAAAAGGCGTGAATTACAGAAGATTCCAGAAAAGCGAAAACAAAGCTTAACAGCTTTAGAAATGTCGGAAATATACTCCATAATTGATAAGTTCAATGAAGAAAGCCCTGATGGCTTACAAAAGAAATTTTACTTTATAGCTTCTATAGAGTTGGCATGGCAGGAAGGTGAAGGGGTAAATTGTTTAACAGATTATTTTTAAGTAGAATTAAAAAAGAACGGAGAGGAATCTGCAAGAATGAAGTATAATCCAATTTTTACCAAAACATGTCAAGGTGGTGGCAAAAAATGTGCCGAAAACAAATGGATTATTATAAATAACGAAAATCCTAGCAAGTGTCCAGTAAGATTATTTAAAAAATTAATATCCAAACGAGGCCCCACATAACATCAAACAGATTATTTTTAAAAGCAAATAAGTTTTGGGAAAAAGAACTCTTCTCAGTGATATAAAAATGAACCTATTGGTAGAAATTATTTGACATTCCAACCATTCCTGTCGCTCCACTGTTGTTTCTCAATTAGCCAAATCTAGAGTGTCCAAACAAGAGCTAATAAAAATTACAGCGCAGGGAAGTTCTTTGTCAATTAAACCATATTTACAAATGGATGAAGAGCATTATCAAAATATTATAAATAAAATGCGAAGTTCTGATAAAAATAGTGGTAGAGTTAATAAAGAGGCATCATCCAACTGCATTATAAATTCCTTAACTTGAAAATCTAAAAAAGAACACCTTCAGAAAAGGAAATATTTAAGCAATCTAAAAGATTTAGTTTACAACAATTGTTAGGTGACGTTGTTTTTAACTCTCATCAGTTTTAGACTTAAATTTTAGGAAATAATCTTCCTAAATATAACAGGACCATGATTAATAGTCTGCTATTTTTGTTTTTAAATTTCTTGAATATTTTACAATTTGTTTAGGCCTAAACATCAGATTATTAATGTCAAATTATATCAAATTATGTCTCAACAAATTGATACTAAAATATTCTTAAAATCTAGTTACCACAAAAATAGCCGACAATAGATAATAGATGTTTAAGAGGTGGCCAGAAGCCTATTCCACTGCGACCTTTTCAGATCTATTGTGGTCCTCGAAAAACTAGATTACATCCCCCCAGTCCGACTCTCTTAACGAAGTCTATAAGCTTTGAGACTGTAACCTTCATGTAGTCCCTTGCCAATGGATATTCTTCTCTTAAAGTCGGGAACCGCATATTTACCAGTCCGTCGCACTGATATAAGATGTGCTCTGGTGTTTCCTCTTCTAGGTGACAGAATCTGCACAGATCCGTCTCTGTCAACCCCATCAGCTTAAGATGCCTGTTTAGCTTACAGTGCCCCGTCAATAGACTTACTACCGTATAGCTGACTATAATCAAGGTCTTGTTATAAGTATTACCCTTGACTATTTCACTAGACCTGATCAGCGACTATCTCCCAAGAGAAATAGTCACGTCAAAACGTCACATAAAAATGTCAAATACTACTGTCAGTTTTATTATTATATTAGTTGTTTTCCCAATGTTCGTGTTCTGTTAGTAAAGTTATAGTTTACTTATTTTAAATTAATTTAAGGATAATAAAAAACTCTTCGTTTTAACAAAACTTCCAATATTTATTAAAAAATTGCTTTTTTAAAGGCTCAATGACAGCTGTTTCGCTATGAAGCATCGTCTGACGATGCAGTTTTTTATTATCCTTAATAAGATGGACTTCCAAAAAGTAAGGGTTAGTACAATCAATTTAATTAAATTAATTTAATATTCACGGGAAATATTCTAGAATACTTTACAATTTGATTCGACATAATTTTGGAATTAATAATAATTTAAACCCTCGAGCTAAAGCTCTCGGGCTTTAATCACATTATTAATCCCAAAATTATGTCTCATCAAATTAATCTTAAAATATTCTCGTAATTTAGTCGCATTAAGCATGTACTCGTTTAAGGGCGTATTCAGCTACGGTAGTGAAAAGTGCCTAATATAACTGTAAACGGGTTTAATTTTAAGGTTCGTAACGACGGTAATCTAAAGCAAGGTAGCAAGGCGATAGACATGTATTTGAATAAAATTATAATTTTTAAATAAAAGAAAACTAAAAATAACTCGTCTGGACTCAGTTAAATCTGAACAAATAAAAGTTCAAAGTGAAAGAAAACCGACCTTTCAGAATCACTGACGATAGAATAACTGAGAAAAGGAAAAGAAACCCATAGAAGGGATGAAAATTCCAATAATAGACAAAGTAGTTCAATACGGAAGTATTTCCACTCTATACCCTGAAAGTGAATAAGGATTACAACAACAAGCAAAACTTATTTGATTACATGTTTCCAGACGGTTGATTTTCAGTTTACTAAGACAAAAAACGAGTAATCGATTTTTTAAGTATGAGATTGCTTTTCTCAGAACTGAGGGCTTTTACTTTGTTGATTGTGAATAGTCTTATAAAATCCATAATACATTTTTCCTGTTTTTCCATTACCTAGAATTCTATTTTATTAGAATGGAAAAAGAACAACATCTTATAGACCAAAAGTTAAAACGAATGGATTTTTCCAATGGACAAGCTTAGTATTAGAATAAAAAATAGAAAAAAATACACTGCTACATAAACAAGGACAACGATTTACTTCTATACAACATGATTTTACTGGTAGTTGAATCAAATATATTGTGTTCATTAATGTGAGGGTGGAACATTTTCTCTTGAGTTCTGGTAATTGGTAATTAAAGTTGTTTTCTTGCTGACTTATATAAAAATATAGCTCAGTAAATCTCTATAAATAACTATTTTTCCTGTTTTGAAACAATAATCTAAAGAAGGCTTGATTGCGTTTGAATTGTCCAATTCATTATGAATGTTTATCTGATTTTTATTTTATTTCTAAGTTCGAGATGAACCAGAAACTGGTTAAGATTTTTTTAAAAAGGGGAATTTCATAAGAAAAAAATCATTATTTCGACCTATTGGCGTAGTACTGGTTTATTTTTTACAAAAGCATAAGGAAATAGAAGTATCCTACAAACTAATATCTATATGGTTTAAACAATTCTAAACAACAATTTATAGTTAATGAAATAAGCTGGTTGCGTTTTTAATGTTCTCGTTGCAATGTTGGTTTAATCTGGTGAATGGGATGTATGGTTGACTGTAATACATTCATTGTAAATATAGCAGACTGGAAGATGTTCTTTGGTGATCAGATGTTGGTGAGTCATTCTGGTAGGTGCTAACCTTAGGGGTTATTATTACTTCAATTTTTTTTTAATGAAATATTTACGGCTTATTACTTCAAATCTTGAACTAGTCTCAGCACTACTTAATTAACATCAGATAGCTAAGAACATTAAAAATAGAACTTTTTAAATAAAATTCTTACTATGTAGTTGAAAAATTGCTTTTTTAACTTAATGACAGCATCGTCAGATCGACATATTATGTCAATGTAAATAATGTTAAAGTATTGCTTTAGGTTAGTGGCAACAGATTTGTTTGAATTCTTGATGTATTCTGAGGCTGATAGTTTTGCACATTCGTCAACTTTTTTATTTCCCTTAATTTCAACATGGAGAAGACCCGATATGAAAGCTTGTTTCATGATTCAGAGCTTGCAGAGTGATTATTGTACGTATTCTTGAGTGATAAAAGGATTTTAGTGACTATAAATTGTTTTATATTTTTGAAGTGGTTTCTTATATGGGAAATGGCTTCATGGATAGCTGACAAGATAGTAAATAAACTAACATCGTTTTTAGTGGTGATGAAGACAGCACTTAATCTTTTTAGTTTTAGAGATATCTGTGTGAATGTGTGAGGATAATATGAGTACTTATTTGGTCTTTTTGCAGTGATGTTTGTATTAAAGATTTTCTTGTTAAAATTTAATATTGCTATATCTTCTTACTTTAAAACGGTCTAGTATTAGCACTACTTAATCAACATTAGATAGCTACCTTGTAAAAACAAATTGTGTTTTCAATATATCACAGGGTGATGTTGCTTGTTTTTTAAGATTTCCCTTCTGTTTCGTTTTACTACTTCCTTCCGTACTTTTTTTTTCTTTTTTCACTCATTTACTTTTTAAGCTTCAATTTCGCTGCGTTTTAGACTCAACATACTGAAATGATGTATTTAGGGTTATTTTTATATTTTAATTGTTGTAGTTAATTATTAATAGCCCCTCGTTGGTTCTGTCAATTTATAATGGTTTAAAAAGTTTGAATTTGTTGTTTTATTAATTGTAGTATTTGATTAGTTAGTTTTTATTAATGTTTATTTTTATACTTATAAAATTGATTTATTTTGTAGTTTTAATAATATTCTTCTTAATTCTTATATGTGATATCTGATGTTTTAGTTGAGTTTTATAATTTAATATTATTTAATTTGATACAAAGTTTACTTTTTCTTTTGTATTTCTATAGTTGGGCGCCTTATCAAATTTTTAAACTAGCTCAGTCTACTTAATTTAGGATTGAATTTTAAATTACGACTCTTATCTTGGGTAGGATTCAAATTAAAATAAATATTTAAAAATTATAACACAATGAATTTAATTAGAAATGTTTCTCAAAAATAAAAATTATCAATTGGTTTCCATATGCTTATTACAGTGAAATTTATAAATATCCTGATGTGATATAAATGGAGATGATATACAAAGAATTAATTCACAGTCACAACAAAATAAAAAAAATATAAATCCTTAACTATCGGACATACCTTGTATTACAAAGTCCTTTTGAATAATTGCAATTGTCAAACGGAAAGTAACGAACACTCAGATCGGCTTCTCCTTCGTCTGCTATCGGAAATACCAATCCTACAAATGACAAGATGGCCATCCAGGTCTCGTTGTGGAAATGTCGCTCGAATTTAATCTTATAAATTCTATTGGAATCCGTCTTTGTTTTGTCCAATTTATTACTTTGGTAAGTAATTTAATAATGTTAGAATACTTTTATGCATGTATTTTTGATATTACATGTATTAATTTAACATGAACTGATTTTTGTTAATGCAGCTGCTACCAGAGTGATAAGAGAGTGAATCATCGATTTCTTGGCCTTTTTATAGGCTTCCAGGAAAATGACAAATATGACATAAGATCGGAATTCAATTGTTCGACAAGTCCAAAATTTAACCAAAATTTCCGAATATCAAGGTAATAAATTTACAATTCTAATAGTATCTTTGATAACGTACAGTAAGATCTTATCCTTATATTTACTAAAAATCCATTTTTATAATTTTTAATTGAATTTTACCTATGAAATTTTAGATTTGAAATAGACAAATTTCTTGAGCTGTCAATTTATTCTAGACTTTTAAAATTTGAATTAAAAGTATAAATTGTACTTAAAATTACTATAAATCCATTAAACTAGTCCTATTTTAACTGATAACTACTATTTTAAACTCTAAAAACTAAAATTTAAACTGTAAAAAACTTACTTAATTATCCTACATACATTTTTGTTACATAAAATGTCTTTTATTAATGTTTATAAACTAAGCTTTTCAATAGTCATTTCACTATTCACTATCTAAGTGTTCTATCATAAGTTTGATTAAATCCAACACTTTAGATATGAGGATTAGTTCACTATATTTCACTATATTTGTTACTTGTTTTTAATGGTTGTTGTGGGTTTTTTAGGTATGCATGATCTATTGGAATACTTATTTGTTCAATATCGAAGACTACAATTGGTCTCCTTATACCTTTGTAAGTACTTCCTTTTTATAATACTAATTTAAATACTTAACTTCATAAAATTACATGTTTATTTATTAAACATATGAAAACCATTAATAGTTTTAATTTTTATTTCCTTTTTATTGTTTCAGATTTAAATTTGATTTTGAAAAGAAAACTAGGTCAATGGTAAATTGTTATATGAATTTGGAATTATTTATGAATTGGAAACATTTGATTGTGATAAAATAACAACCTATGGATCCTGTCCAAGATATGTTTGTCAAGTACATTCTCTATTTATTTGAATGTTTATAATTGAAAATTATAATATTGAAAACTTTAGATGTAATAAAGAAAAAGTAAATGATGATTCGATGAAACTTATTAAGATATCCTTTTATTATAAATCATTGAGGTAAGTTTTACTTATTAAATTTTTAAATCTTAGTTATTTATCTCAATACGTAGAGCCATTTTATCCACTGCTTTTCAGGTAAGTTTACATTGAAACATTTATTTATTATATTTTCCGGAGTTATCCGACCCAGTATCCTTTCCGTTTCATTTCTCTTTTCAGTCCATCTTACGCATTCGAAGAAGGTATGTTCGGCTGTATCCGTTAGGCCGCAGTAAAAACATTTACTGGCTTCGCTTATCTTAAAACGATGGAAATAGGCGTTGAAGCAGCCGTGCCCTGTAGGGAATTTTATCAGGTAGTAATTTACCTGTCCGTGTTTTCCGCCCACCCATGGTCTAATGTCAGGTAAGAGTCTTCTGGTTCAGTATGCTGTCTCGTCATCTTAATCCCAACTTTGTTGCCATTGGTCCTTTGTTATGCGGTTGGTTGCTCTACTGTCGTATCTTTGGCTTAGCATAGTTTTTTCCTGAACGAGCTGGTCGACGGGGGGTACTCTAGCTATCACTAGGTCCTATATGCGCTGTCCATTTTGATGGCAGTTTTTCTCTGTAAGGATGTGAGGATGTTTCTGTAGGTTTGTTTTTTTATTGCCCTTTGCCACATTACCGCTCCGTAGAGTACTATCGAGTTTACCACCGTACACAGGATACGTCTTGTACTCTCTTTGGGGCCCCTAGGTTAGGCATGATGTGTCCCAGGTTTGCGATTGCTTTACTAGCCTTTTCAGCTGTTTTCCTTATGTGGTGGCCCATGTACATGTTTCTGTCTAAATAGACCCCTAGATACTTCACAGTCTCTTGGCTCCTTATTTTTATATTATTGACCCTCACCGTGATATTTTATATTTTCCTTCCTGTTGCAAGAAGTGCTACTTCCATTTTTTGTGTCGCTATTCTCAGTTTTTCCGCTCTATCTATACTAATATGTTCACTATTACTTTATTTGCCATTCTCTGCAATAGTTCTGCTGTTTTAGCCACCACAAGGATGGCTAGGTCATCTGCATACCCAATAAGTGTGACCCCATAAGGTACACGGATCTTGAGTACCCCTTCGTTTTGGTCCTATCACGGAGCCTTGGGGAACGCCACATGTCATCTTCATTTCTTTACTTCCGACGTATAATATTCGGTCTTCTAAGTAGCTGCAGGTATGTTCGACGTAACTCTTTTAAAATAACTTCCCACGGAGCGGTATTAAAGGCATTTTTTACGTCTAGCGTTATTATCACGCATCTTTTCCTCCCTACTCTTTCGTTGGCTTCATCTGCTATTTCCTGCATTCTTTTCAGTGCGTGGACCGTCGATCGCCCCTCCCGGAAACCGTATTGCTCAGGAGCCAGGCTGCCAGTTCGGTCTATCTCGCGTTTTCTGTGATCATCTGTTTAAACAATTTAGCCATTACATTTAGCACGCATATTGGTCTGTAGACTTTATCGTTTAAATTTGGGCTATTTTTTTCAATAAGTACTAGTCTGGCCTGCTTCCACGCCTCGGGGAATCTACCTGTAGCGAAGAGCCGGTTTAGTATTACTAATATTTTTTGTGGATACTCATGACCACTGCCTTAATTATTTTTGGTTGGCAGTCCATCCTACCCATTTGCCTTTTTGTTCTTCACACGCATGTTTGCGTTCTTAAGCTTTT
Source organism: Ophraella communa (assembly GCA_035357415.1). Lineage (NCBI taxonomy): Eukaryota > Metazoa > Arthropoda > Insecta > Coleoptera > Chrysomelidae > Ophraella > Ophraella communa. Next base: position 14,252,585 of record CM068983.1, on the reverse strand, counting down.
CTAGGGAGAATACCGTAGTTTCTTCGTCTTCTACATTTATTCGGTCCCACTTGATTACATCATTTGCTGGAAATAATTTTCCCGCTATCTTCATTTGTCTTTCATCGGATAGATTTGGTGGGGGTTCTGATCTTAGTTTGTTGGTAACGATTTGGTTACCTTTGCCCCAGATGTCTTCTTCCACTTCATGGATCACTTGTTTTCATCTGCATTTTTGGCATTTAGTAATGGCTTTTTCAAGGCTCTTCGGCTGTCTTTAAATGCCTCTGAGCATAGGATTTTTTGGGCATTATTGCTTGCTTTGTTGGCTCGGGCCATCGCTCGTCTTCGACGGTTACAATCTATTTTTTTTGTATCTACCTCGTCGATCCACCAGTACACCGGTTTTCTGTTTGGGTTGTTATTTTTCTTTGGGAGGGTTTTGTCACAAGCCGTGGTGATACATTTTGTTAGCTGTTCTGCTGTAAATAAGTGGGCCTTTCGTAGTTCTTGACCACCTTCTTGCACAAGTACGTCCATGTTTTGTGTTTAACCCTCCATCCTTTACGTATGTTTGGTTGTTAGGTTATACTATCTAATAATGACAATAAAAATATTTTCAGCCCTAGTTAACTTTTTAGTAGTAGCACATTCTTATTGAATCATTTTCCTCGGTGTATTCATCAAATTCTTGTTTTAGTTTTTGTGACATCTCTAAAGTTTTTAAGACTAATTTTGGTAAAAGGAATAGGAATTATCCATGGGAAAGGTTTGAAGTAGAGGCTTGTTATACGATAGTGAAAAATTTAATTTCTTTGAGATAGATACGTTTTTTCGGAACGGTTAAATCGTTTTTTTGTGTTTGAGAAACTGCTTAAGAACACGGTATATTTTAAAGAATTACTTCTGTTAGATGAAATGTTGCTGCATAAATAAAGCTTAGATATTGTCTCCTCTCTGAAAGCAGGATTTTCAGTTATCCAATAAATACCAGTTATCGGGCTCGTGCGATATGCCCCTGAAACAATGGTATTTTATAATATAACGTCAATTAATTTTAACAGAGACTGTTTGGCTGAGTTACGGACGAAAGCACCTTAGTCATAATTTGATATAATTGGGAATTTAAAAATAAACAATAAACTCCAGTAATCGGCACTCCAATTTTTGAAAGCAAAGTATTTTAATAGATTTTTTCAGATTGCGCAGTTAGTAAATATAGGTAGAGAAAGATGTGTGTTGCCATTTAAATTTTTTTTAATGATGAATTACTTCAGTTACTATTTTTACACACACTAAGGTAAATACATACCTAAGTCGAATATTAATTATAAATATTAATGAATAAAATTAATAATTTGCACAAGCTCTTATATCTCTGGTTGACTAAAACAAATATCTACTGGAAAATAAAATCAATTTTAAGCAATACATTTATATTGAATATAAAAAAAAACAGAATTTATTAATAAAGAACTTTTTTAAAAGAATAAAATTAATTTTTTGTTATTCTTAACAATGCCTTTTTTAAAAACAAATTAGAGTTTATCTAGTCAAACGTCTGTACAAAATTAAATTACAGTTAGATGTATTTCTACTACTGTTAAAATATGAGGAAAATGTAACTGATTTATAAGATCAGAAACATGAACTTGATCTATGACGGAGCTTCAAGAAGGTGACGTTAACGTTCTCGGTTTCCCTAACCTAACCTATCCCTATACGCGTTAGTTCGTTTCTGTGTTAAAATCCATGGATTCCAGTTTATTAGGAGACTCTAGTATAGTGAAGTAATTATGAATGTTTAATTATAGTTTTAACTTAATTTTCACTGGTAAGTAGTAAGAAATTTTTATAACAACTTAAAAACCTTTACTAACTTTCACTGTTTTGTTTTCAATATAATTTTAAATCACAATTTTAAATTGTCACTAAAAACTTAATTTATTTACTTGAAATGTCACTATATTCTTATTCACTTATTACCTCTCTCCCATTTTTCTAACTAACTGCCATTTAGTTATGGTTTCAGAGATTTCTGATTTTAGAATTTATTCAAATATTTTATTAAAAATACTGTTATGTAATATAATAATATTACAAATATATAAACTATGCTCTTTTTATAAACCAAGTTTAGACTATCAATATTGTCAATAAATCTATTTACATATTATCATTGCCTTAAAATGATAAGCTATACAGCTATAGCCATTTGCTCATTAACTATTCTTTTTATTTAGCTTTCTAATCTAGGATTATATTTATATATAGTTGCTTCACACCCCTGTGGGGCTAGCGCCTCTTTTACAAGCTTTCTATCTATCCATATTTTTGAGATGGATCAGTCCTCATTTCATTGTTTTTTTATACGCTGTTACACATCCTGTTCCAGCTTCTTCGATCTTTTGCTTTTTTTTGCTTTTTCCTCTGCATTTCTGATTTCTAATTCATGTAAATCCTGCTTTACTTCATCTAACCACCTTGTCCTCGGTCTTCCTCTTCTCTTCCTTCTTGCAGGAGTCCCCTTAGTTATGATTTTTATTGTGTTTACTGCCCCTGCCCTCCATATATGTCCCAATCATCTCAGTCTTTGTCTTTTTATTTTCCTGACTATATCTATTCCCTTTAGTTCCTCATTTATTTCATAATTTAATCTATTCCTGTATTCACCTTCTTCTGTTTTCGGTGGTCCAAGTATTGCTCGAATTACTTTTCTCTCTGCTCTTCTCAAATTTTCTTCATCGGCTTTAGTCATTGTAACTAGCCCGGCCCTGAACATTATCGTTGATCTTATTAGTGTCTCGTATATTCTTATTTTTGTTAATCTAGGATTAAATATAATATTAATTTCTAGTATAAAGTTTATTTATTATAATCTATATAAATACATGACATACTTGACATAATGTTTCTCATTGGTTATTTAACCTTTAGTTACTTCAGAATACAATATTAAAACAATCACAAAACTATCCTCTCTTTTCTATATTATAACATATAATATAATAAAAATATTACCGGTAACATAGTAACATTACTTAACTTTAACATTCGTATTTTTCCCGTGCGCTAATGACACTAACTGGCTACTAATAAAACATACTATTGAAAGTTCCTTAATAACCGCAAACAATGCTTGTTTATTTTCCTTAGCAACGTTAAACAACGCTTGTATATTGTGACAGTTTTTCGAATTTGTATTCAAAATATTTTTAAAATGATTACTCCAGAAAGTGCAGAATTATTGCCCAGGAAGTCTTGTGAGAGATATGAAAATGAGTACCGTCTATTTTGCAAGTGGCGTCAGCAAAAAGAAGTTAACACAGTAAGTGATGAAACTCTTCTCGTTTATTTGTCTGAAAAAGCCAAATCCATGAAAGCTTTAACTTTATGGAGTCGATTTTCAATGTTACAAAGTTGTCTAGCAGTAAAAGAAAATGTGAATGTTAGTAACTTGCCAAAATCTATTGCATTTCTCAAACGGCAAAGTGTTGGTTACACACCAAAAAAGTCCAAAGTATTAACTGCAGACCAAGTCGCCAAATTCATCCTTGAAGCACTAGATAAAAAGTGGTTATTAACTAAAATAATTTTAATATTTGGTATTTTCGGTGCATGCAGAAGAGGTGACTTGATTCGATTAACTTTGGAAGACGTGGAAGACAATGGCCGGTTTCTGGTGGTATTCCTTCGAGATGGCAAAACTCACAAATCAAGAAGTTTTACCATTACAAAGGAAGGATGCCCCTTTGATCCATGCAGTTTTTATCGCAAATATATTAATCTAAGGCCTACAAATATGAAAACTACAAGATTACTTATTGCGTATCGTAATGGTAGATGTTATGCTTAACATGTAGGTTGCCATACTATAAGTGGTACAACAAAACAGATTGCTGAATATTTGAACCTAAAAAATCCTGAAGAATATACTGGACACGGCTTAAGACGATCTTCAGCGTCTATGTTAGTCGAAGGCGGAGCGAATTTGCTTACTTTAAAAAGACATGGAGGTTGGCATTCGTCGATAGTAGCTGAAGGCTACATCGAAGAATCAGTAAGCAGAAAGATTTCTCGTAAATTGTTCAATCATTCAAGAATAGGAAACACAACGTCAACACCAGAAGCCATTATAGTTGGGAAAGACCAAGAAATAAATACTAATGTACCTTCGACTTCATCAACTACAATTCTACAAAATGAAATGCCTGCTAAAAAATTGCACATTTGCAACAACACAAATTGTAACATAAATATTTCATTAAAAAAAAATTAAAAATTAGGTATAGGTTTTTGTTCGTTCATGTTTAAAAATAAAGGTTTCTAACATTGTGTAGATTTTTTTACCTTGTTTTTTGTTTTCAGAGAGGTATAATGAAATATATCGTTCATTACACGTCCATAAATGCTTTTCCCGTGCTTGCATGACTTCCCGTGTGAGGCGTAGCCTTTATCACACGCGCACGGGAAAAGCCTATTTTCTGGACCCCTAATGAAATATACTATTACCATATAAAATACTTTATGCGTGGAGACAAAAGAACTTAATTTTCTTAATTTTATTTATATATTATCACCATTAAACCATTGTATTTTTATAATGCACTAATATTTTATTGGTTTCACTGTTAGGTATGCTACATCAAAATATTTTAAAATTTATTTGTCACTTTCACTAGTACATTAATATATTTATTCTCAGTCACGCACAAGCAAATCTGCGATCTTTTTGTTAATGTATTTAAAATGAACGCAAAAATTTTACGTCAGCAAATCGTACCCGCTACCAGTTTTATTCTTCAAGAGCTATTCAACTTTCGTTTTCAATAAATGTTTCAACTTCTTCAACGAAAGTAACAACACACAGAACTTTCTTCGGAAATGAAATATGAGGTGCGAATTGCTTATACAGTTACATAATGTAGAAATCTATGGGTTTACTGGTGTTTGATTTGACTTTATGAAGACAGGTTACGGTTGTTGTGGGAGTTATCTTTGTTTGCTTTTACATTGTAATTATCATGCCCAAAATTAAACTAATGATGTTATTCGGATTATTATTCCATTTTAATGATCTAAGTATAATTCATTCATCGAGATGAATTAAGTTTTTTTTATTTATATTGAAGTTATTATGATATAGGTAAATAAACTTTTGATGAATTAAAGTATTTAAGCTTTCCAATGACTTTTCAAAAAGAAATTTAATTTTTAATAATATCAGCAATAAGCACAGTTTTATTGAAATTGACTATGTTTAAGATTGAAGACCTACTGATATTTTTCCAAAAATGTTGATTGTAATAGTATTTAATTACATTTAACTACTAATGTCCAATTGATATTTAGGTTTCAAGATATTGCTTTGTCTAAATAATATTGTTATAGTTGTTTAATGACAGTAAATCGTCTGGTACATTTTCTGCGAATGATGACCCAGCATTTTTACTTTCGTTTTACAATAATTGGAAATGAACTTAATTTGAAAACGACAAAATTATTAAGAATAATAAAAAACTCTTCGTTTGAACAAAACTTCCACTATTTATTTAAAAAATTGCTTTTTTAACCTCAATGACAAACTAAAGAGATTTTAAATAAATAGTGAAAGTTTTGTTAAAATCAAGAGTTTTTTTATTACTCTTAATAAGATGGACTTCCCAAAAGTAAGGGTTAGTACAATCAATTCATCAGAATAATTCATACCTATGTGGCGATTCACTAAAGGTCTGTTCCATTTCGGACAACACGCCAAAAGTGGGATACATAAAACAGTGTCAAAGGAATCAATGGAATTTTCAATTTTATGACATTGCATTGTGAAAACTCAATTCTGTGTGTCATTCTCAATGGAGTTCCTTATATCAACATATAAAATAAACATCTTAAGAGAATCTAATAAAGTTTCGTACTTGATATAATTATTGTAGTGTCTAGTCTAACTATTGGTACCAGAAAAGCATTCATATTAAGAAATAGTACATTAAACAACGCAACGGTTATGGCACGAGTTCAAGTTTATGAGATAATATGAGATAATAATATGTTGTTTATAATATTTCTTTATATTTTGCTAGTTTATCATATTTTAAATGAGTTTATTATTTATATGTAAATTACGAAAATTTTGATTTTAAAAAGAATGTTGGTGGCACTGTGTAATTTATAACATTTGACAGTTTTGGAATTTAAATTATCAGATGTTACTGTTTTAAAATATTTTTAAATGAATAAGACTCCAATAATAATATATTATATAAGTAAAAGATTATATTTATAGTCACAAATACTTCCTAAAAGAACAATATTAAATTAATAAATTGCAATTAGCCACAAATGTGATTTTCCATGGTCTTGTCATTAGAGACTTTACTCATGTTGGCAACCATTTAAAATAAAAATTGGCGTACGTAAGTTACTGTAATATTTAAATATTCTATAATAGTATAATGAGTATAATATCAACAGAAGTTGTTTAATATTAACTTAATCAAATAACTTTTACTATATTATATTATTTTATTACATATTTTGTGTATTTGTAAGAAAATTTTAAGTTAGAAAAATTTTATTATGTAACGTATCAATATTATATTTTGTACATAAATATGTTATTTAAAACCAACTAGAAACTTCTCGAAATCGATTATATAATGTGTAAAAAAGAGGCAAATATATTTTTGTTCTAGAACGATCGCCAGTAGACGAAGTGAGTATTTCTAGTTATTATTAGGTAAGAGAGAGATACACATATTATTCTAGAAATGACTAATCCATAGAACAATAACGATGTTTCTGGAAGGTTAGCAACCTATAAAAGGACTTGATCAGAGGTCGTTAGTGGTAGTATATGATTGGAAGTGTGATCTGAGTGTGAACAGTCAATTTGAACAAAGTGAACAAACAGTTTTTAAAGTACTTAAAATAAATTGTTAAATAGTGACATTAAGAATACAAATTAAAGTAATCAAGGAGTAAAACACAGTGCTAAAAAGTGACAGTAAAAACTAATCAAAACTGTAATTTAAAAAACATTTTCGACTCATAAAAAAGGAAGAAATAATAACAGTGTACTTACTATTTATAATACAATTAAAGGAACACTAAACTATATCAATTTGGAGGAACAAACCAAGAACAATAATATTACACAAGAAACCAAACGTCTAACAACACGACATTTTACCAAAGTCGGAAATTCCACGTATCACTTTGTTCGTTTCCGTTTTTCATAGAGCGACTACAGATTTTTTCCACCAATCAAGAAGCAGGACTCTACATCAAGGTCAGATAAAATTGTAAATATTTTGAAAATTTTAGTAGTAGTTAGTTAAGTTTTATAATTTAAAAACAAGAGAATTTATTTGATTTCCAATAATTATTGTATTTCGATAATAACTTACCATTACATAAATAACATTTACTAATTTAGCATTAATTCAACGTTAAGTAAGTTCTTTTCTAGTTACTAAAAGGCCTTTCTTTTTTATTATTTTCCTACTTATTATTTTGTCAGTCATTTAATAGATTACTGTTTTAATTTATTTTTTTTTTTATAATAAATTTGTAATTATAATTTAATCAAATTTTATTCAAATACCTACCTAATAATCCAACTGGAAACTTGCATAACCAAACACCCCTGAGAAAAAGAAGATCTTGTTGCTATATAACATTTAAATAATAATATCAAATATATTAATCAATTAAATTTATAAATAAATAAATTAAACTATAATCATTAAATCCTAATATCCTTTACATTACATTACGATACGCAAATGCGTTTTATGTGCAAAATATAAAAACATATAATCAACGTTGCATTTTAAAACAATGAACATAGATTTTAAAAACCAGTTTTGTTAACGATCATCGCAAACTTTGGCATTTATTGTATAAAGTATAACGGCATATTATATAATGAATGTACTCATCTTCGTCATCTCCAGCATCTTACAAGAGAAAGGGATACCACTGTCACTTTTAATAAACAACCTCAAGCAAATTACTGAAAACGAAAGTGAAATTGTTTTACTCTAATGGTCTTGATAGTGTAAATATTATAACTACAGTTATCAACATTTTTACTATGGGTAATCATCGCCAACGCACTCCATATGTTGATGGATTATTTATTAAATGCCGTGTTTTGAAAAGCTTTTTTTTATGATTATAATTACAACTGACAATAGCTATTTAAATTCACTGTTAGTGATAGATATTTTTCTAAAGTTCCAGGTGAATACTACTGTATTGGTTTATTGCTAAAGAACTTGGAGATATCCCAGTATTGACAATACATCTCCCTAAATGTGACTTTCGTTTCTTAAAAAAAATGAGAAATACCATCAACCATTGCCAAATTAAATGGTCTGGAGAAACTCCATAGTTTAAGTAAGTCCATCTAAACCTACGATGTTCCATTTGAAAGAAGAGAGAAAATGAAAGGTTCGAGTTATCGTCCACCCTGTATACAAAAGGGAAAATAATTAATATTTAATATATTACGGTGATATTATACATTATTATCGTCTTCAACGTACAATAAGATACGGAGCGTTGATTTACCTACCATTTTCACATAAACGTGTCCATACCTTCTGAAGGACTCTGTATAACGTAGAAAAACCTTATATCAAAAGATTTCAGCTTTCCAAAAGATATTTAGTAAAATATACAGGGGTTCCCATTTGAAAAATCATGTTTGCTGTGTAACGTAGTTTAACAACACTCTGTATAATTCAAGGTAATTTAAAAATATGGACCCTAAAGACATCTACTATTTTTGTAAATAACATTTTTTGGTATCTCTTAAAACAACCCATATACCGAACTTTGTCTTAAGGATGGTATATCGGAAATTGTATCGGGCGTTGCTTTCTCAACAAACGGTCTTTCTCTCCAACTTCCTAAACATTTTCCCATATTTTCGGCGGAACTCTGCGATTGTTCAAGCAATAAAGTTCACGAACTAAAAGAAATGTAATGACGCCATAATAACTATACAACCACTTTATTTTATAACTAAAAAAATATAAACTAAGGTTATATTATCAAAAAACCGATAAATCCCATTTCTTTGATTTCCAGCACATTGTGGAATAACAGTGAATCTAATAGCATTTTTCAGCTGCAATTACCTCCATCTCAACCGAGATCTCCACATTAAAAAATATTTCATAAAGATGACAACAGATAAATGGCAAAAATGAGACAGACTTAGCTAATTTTTTTTATTATTTTATTTAAAGCTTTCGTTTCCGAGTTCCTGACATTTAGGTTTTTAAGGTCCCGTTCCACTGCTTCTCCCATTTTTTTGTGGGCTTTCCTCTTCTTCGGCTTCCTGCTGCCTAGCGTCTAATTATTTTATTTATTACTGTATTCTTTGTGATTTTATTTGCACTGTAATGGAAGGATTGTTGTATAATTTCATGAATTTGTTGTATTTCTAAACCATATTTCCTCAGATTTTTTTTATTATTATACTCAAGGTAGAATTTTTTCTGTAATGGTGTTTAATATCTACAATTCACATCCATAGAGCATTACTGGTTTTATAACTGTTTTGAAAAACCCTTCCTTTGTTTTTCTTGATACCAGTTTTGGTAAATAAAGTCTTTTTCGTTTTCAAAATTATAAGTTTTAAAACCAAAAAGATCGGGTCATAAATTTTAATTGTGTGTTAAAGGCTACCCTTTAATAATCCGCTGTAATATTTTCGTTCTTAAATCACTATTTATCAGCGTTTGGTAGCATATGCCAGACATTGGTAGTGTTAGTTCTATGTGACTTTTGCTCCCCCATAGTATATTTTCGATTACTTTATTAAATAGTGTGGTTGAAAGTGGATCTCCTTGCCTTACTCCTGTTTGTTTTAAATGTTTTTTTGTTTTTGTCCATTTATACTCATCTTGTTCTTTGTGCTATCTAGTTTAATTTTTATTTGACATTATTGTTTATTAATACATAAGATAATATTTAATACATTTATAATCATTTCAAAAACACAATAGTCATATCGTATAAATTTACATTGTAAAATAGATAAATTAACTTTAAATTAATCAAACATCAAAAAAAGATAATTAAAAAATAAAAAAATTAAATAAAAATAAAAATATAAAATCCAATAAATATTTAAAATTACTTAAGAAAAAAATGGAATCCCAGCTCCTTCGATAAATTCATCTTTGACAGATCTCCATTTTTTACGTGTCCTGCTTGAACACTTACTGGAAGTTCTAAAAATAGCACAAGTTAATCGAACCCTAACCCAACTCATAATAATTCCATACGGCCTTTGCCAACGATCTGATAATTTTTCCTCCAAAATTTTTAAAAAAATTTTGAACTCGACGCCAAAAAATCCATCTGTTGTTGTTACCAAGGGAGTGAAAGTCGCTTGTCTTTCTTCACATGCGAGCGAATATGTGGTCTTCTCCTTTTCAGATTTACTAAACACTGCTTGTAGGGACATGGAACCGTAAGATGGAGCATCAGCATCTACAATGCGAACATCAAAAAATGCTTCCACTTGTGGTTCCCAGACACCGCGGCATGCCAGATCACCTTTTAGAAAGTTTTGATTTGGTGGAGAGTTATCTTCTTTAATAATGGGTTCACGGATGCAATTTCCCCAGGCAGTTTCGATCATATCTCCCAAGACAGCACGAAGCTCATTATGTCTCTGAATTAAAAGACCTCCTCGACGACAACAAAGGGCGTGATCAATATTGAATGGTCCTCCGCAACCGTCACATATTGAGTAAGGAAAGATTAATGGCGAGTTTTCTGTATCGAATTGCAAGTGCATCTCGAAATTCCAATGGCGACATATCCAGATTCAATTTCTTTAATGGGATAACATTTAGCCATCTAGAAGATTTTGTTGTGGATCTGATGCGCGACTTATAACCTTTTTTCTTTCTTGAGGTAAGGCATCAAGGCACAGTTTTAAATTTTGTAATTGACGTAACTCATGTATTTTCTTCAACTTTATTTTTTCTTCTCTTATTTTGGCCGAATGTTTATACACATTTAAGGGAGTTTGAGATTTTATTGACGTTGCAAGGTCACTGATTCCTTCAAGTGAAGAAGTAAATGTATCTGGCGCATTTTCAACATGATCAATAAGGCCTAAACCGCCTAACCTAGTAGGCAATTGGAACAAGTCAGCTTCAGTGTTTTGAATTTCGCAACCAAATATAGCTGGTAAAAAAGATGTTCGGATAGCGCAACGAAGTGGATTAAATGAATCTTTGCTTTCGTTTACTACTTTTTGAGTAAACGTCCATTCGTGTTGTAACGATTTTATAAACGCTGCATGGGCAGATTGAGGATGTTTCTTGGCAATCTCAGAAAAAGAAAATAAATTGGTTAACCCAAGTTTCTATTTTGTTTTTTAAACACTTAGATTTTTCTAAGGGTTCACCAATATAAACCTCTTAAAAACCGATGACCTGTTATTAAAAAAGATTTTGTACCTCGTGGAAAATATCCAATGTGTGGACCATATAAATTCAGTTTATTCCACCATGCTTTTATTGAAGCTATTTTACCTTGACATGACGAGTCATCAGCATACCATGTTTGTATTATGTCTGAGTTTGCAAGATAATCTATCAAAGGCGGTATGGCTATAGCTTATAGTAACATGGACAATCGATCTCCTTGAGTTACGTCTTCTTTACTTAATATTTTTTTTTGACGACCCTGATACTATTAATACTGCATGTCCACGATAAGTATTATATAGAAATTTTGAACATCTATGCCCATGAACTCGTGCTTCAAGAAGAGCCGAAATCCTATTCAGTGAGCTAAAAGCATTATTCGCATCAACTAATAACAAACCCCAGTCATTTTTTGGAATGCAATTTTCTTGAAAAACATTGTATGACTTGCTCCTTCAATACCACCAGGTAATCCACTACATAATTGATGTGAACCACAAATGTCTGTAACATCGCTTTCTGTAATAATAGCCATACTCTTGCATATAATTCTTCGAAGACATTCTCCTATACCAATTGGGCGAACACCTGGATTTTTGTCGAGAGCAATGAGCCTTACTAGCCATTAACGCTTTTATATTCTCCCATGGAACTATTTCATTAGCTAATTTTGTAGTTATTTCAGCTATTTTTGAACGAAGAACGGCACTATGTTTTCCAAACCTTAATGTGAAATCTTTCCAATGATCTGAAGTTGCTCCACATTGACCACTACCACCACACAATCTTCGTACAGACTTTTCTATAACTTCGGCAGTAATTTCAACTGGTTCAAATAAAGGAAAATTTGTATTTTTTTGTAAATGATGATTTTTCAGGAATTATTGAATTTGGATGTTTATCTTCTAGAACGTCCCAGACTGTTTTTGAATCATTAACGATTTTTTCATTTGGGTTTAGTATTCCGCCTGTAACATGTCTATCGCCATGCTACCTTTCCTTAACTCACCGTCCCTCCTAACCCTAAAATCAATTCCGACCCAGTGTATATTAGACACAACCTTACCACTGTCAAACTTACCCCCCACAACAGAACGTACCTGAAACAAAACCCTTGCAAACGAACGTAACCGGAAGCCCCTGTCAGTACCATTATAAATTAGCAAAACGCCACGGTTCGTTCTCTTTCCGATCAAACCACCCCTAGAGACCAGTCGTTCACGAGATTCAGAAAATACATTTATCTGGCTGTATTACAGTAAGTAATTCATTATTTTCTATTCGTTTGACTTCACAATTATTTTAAACCTTTTAGAAGTATTTGTACATATAATTTCCCCTGGCCCCTGCATAAATGTTTTAAGATACTATTTCCAGGTAGCACCATCTAATGAAACTAGTAAATATCAAATTTATTTTATTGCTTATAAAAATATCTTTTATCTGTTGTAAATTTATCCATTTTCAAAGCTTATTTAGAGAAACACGCTTTCTAATAGGTACAATCATACAATGTAACTGTTAAATACAAACGGTATTTTATTGCTTATAAATATATCATTCTTTTGTTGTAAATTTATTTATTTTTAAAGCTTATTCAGAGTAACACGTTTTTGTAAACATGAAATATATAACTGAGTCTATGTAAAACATAATAAATTAGTATACTTTTTTTAGAACTCTTTTAGAATAATTAAAAAAAAACTTTTTTAAATAACTATTACAATCTTTTTTTATTTTACTTACAAAAAACTAATTATAACAGCTTATGACTTTTTATTTTTGCTAACAATAAAACTCATACATAATCATTCACACAGAGCCAACTTCACCGCTCTGAATTTTATTAAAACCATAAATTTATTGTTTTATTTCATTTTCGGTATTAAATATGGGACATTAATGTTGGAAAGCTTTTAAGTATAAAGTAACTTTTTGAGGTAAAGCATTTGCCGTCCTTTTTGACCTAAAAGCGAACCAACATCAACACCCATAACATTTTAACTCCTTCTGATCCACTTTACGACTTTTAGGAGGATACAGCCGCTACGTTACCGCTACATTACCTCCAGCATGAAATATAGCCAATAGTTGCAGTCCTTTCTATGGAGAACTATAGCCATAGTTGCAGTCCTTTTTCTGAAGAAATTTAGTCCACATTAGCAGTCCCTTTAATGAAGAACCAACCCCCAACAACCAATACTCCAACTACAACATCGATGGATTAACCGAGCCCACCGGATCACCGAAATACTAAAGATAAGTCAAGTCCGTTTATACATTTCCACTTATAATTCCTGTGGCAATTTAACATTTTTTATCAATAAACCAATATTCTTAACTCACAGTTTGATTTATATACCCATGGACTAAGTCTTAAGGGTGCAGCGTCTTCGGTTGATATTAAATGTAGTTTATTTTCTTGCTATCAAATTCAGTCTTAATTACAAGGTGTTTCTACCTTTTTCACCTTAGTGTTTGTGTATTTTCTGTTGTTTATTCGTAACGTTTAAAAGATAGTGGCGCCCTTAACCCTTATATACCACCAATCCTTTCTATAGTGAGCATTAACTTGGAGTCGAACCACTCCTTGGGAGAGTCTCTTAGCCGGGATCTCTTATTGGAACTAGTAGTGTTACAAATTGGCGCCTTTGAAGAGCTAATATTGTTACACGCCATTTAAATGATTGGTAACAAGTCTCATCAAAAGTTTAATCTATTTTTGTTTTCTTGCGGTATAAATGCCGATTACAGCGAATTGCTACAGAAACTAAGGCATCAATCTGATCTTTTTTCCACATATCGATTCTTCTTGCTAATAATATTCGTATATCCTGGGATTTTTTAACTTGTTTATCACGTTGTAATATTACCGCTATGAAACATAATAATCTTTCGCTCAACATTTTTCATTTCGTAAGTTAATCGATCTCAAAAGCAAGAGTAAGTATAAATTCTTGGCTTGCCTTTCCACTCGGTAGATCATATAAGTTTCTGTTGAGTTCTATTACTTTGTTCCAGCGTATCGTCCAAATATCGTTTGAGGGAATTGTATGGTGAATGATTAGCGTCTGATAAAAGATCAAGAACTAATGACTTTTGAAGATTTTAACTGTCATAAACGTTATCATGTAAATTTTAAGAATTGTTTTGAATATGGTGAATTCTGCTATTGTAAATTCTAGGTCCTGGTACATTTTTGAATGTTTTCTTACAAAAAGGTACAGTGTATTATCCATGTTAAAAATTTCACTTGAATTAGCCGATTTTTTCCGTTTTCCTGTCTCAATTGACGTACCGTTTTTCCTTGATAAATTTGAAGGACCTGCATCTCTTCTATCAGCACTATTAATAATCCAATTTGAAAATTTTATCTTAAATTTTGTACTAGGACCTTTGAGAAGTTTGGAAGGTGTGTATTCATCTTCGTAATCTGAAAATTCTTTTGACTTTGATTGTGACATGACACAATGACGTTTTTATTAATTAACTTAAGTGGTATAATAAATATGGAATTATTACGTAGCCAAAGCCATGGGACTCAACTCCTTAAAAATTACTTTTTCAATATGCCACACCAAATACTTTCCCTAGTCATATGGTATGAAAATTAAAGTTATTACAGCGGCATCTTTCCCTTAAATCAAAAAGTGGTCCTCATTTAAGTTTTTTATTTTTTTCTCATCCATTTTTAAAAATAACTAAATAATTATTAGATAGAAGGTTTTTTACTTACACCCTCTGGTTTGGCAATCTTTTCCGATTTCCACGGAACTAAACAAATATAATCAGAAAATTTTTGTTCTGTTTCCTTTTCACTGCGTTTACAAAGTCTTTAGCGTATAATTGTTTACCTCTTTACACTTTCTCTCTAAATTCCTTATTTAATTGATACCCTTAACTTAATTTCGTCCCCAGTTATCTGTAGAGACGTGGGGACCACAAAAGTTGTGTACCATTTTATGTCAAGTAGCTACTAAAAGATGAAACAAGGTCAAGTGAGGGTCTAGTGGAACGGATCCTACCCTTTTTATAAAGTGATGTTTTTCAAGTTTGTATATTTGAAACGATTTAAAAGCTGTGTATATTTACGTTTCAGCTTTGGGTTTATAATGAATTTATAAACGGGGTTTTTCACAGAAAAAAGATAAAATGTCGGAAACCGAATCTTCCGAAAATATACGAATGCAAAATTAAACACATGTCAGATGTGGAGCTGAATTATAATTATTTGTTGGATGTAGGTTACATGTAACGGTGGCTTATTAGCTTTTCGGTATCAATATACAGGGTGTCCTATATCGACCTTCACCTAGAAGTTTATGGGGAACGGATAATACTAGATAGATTAAATTTGGTATACAGGGGTTTTCGATACTTCTGAATTCAGCTAAATTATGGTTAAATTTATAGTACTTCCGTTTATACGGGAAATTGACACCAACTTAACTATTGGATAACTACATTTTTTTCTTTTTTTGGTTAGACGACACTTTATGTAAGGTACCAGGTACCTAAAATCTATAGTTTTAGAGAAAATTAAGTTTTTTTGAAAAAAATGCCAAAATGCCAATTAACTAATTGATAAAATGTAAAATAATAAAAGTTATTTGTATTTAGTTGTGTTTAGTATTTATTGTAACAAATTAATAAAAAATTACAAAGAAAGTATTTCATTTTATGTTCTGTAATAAACTAAAATAAACAATTGTAATAAAAGGAAATCCAAATTAAAATTTTGGTTACCAAAAAAAAACTAATTTCCGCCATATCTTACAAACGTATGAAAATTGATATAGGAAACACTTACCTTATTTTTCCATGGGGAATCAAATAAAAATATAAAAAATGTAGATTGCAATTGAAAAAAAAGAAGAAATCGTCGTTTTCTCAAGTTAAATTTTAACTTAACGTTGTGACCACCCTGTATAATTAATTTCTTATTTAAACACTATAACCTATAATTTAGGCCCTTGGTTGCAACAAGATGTAATAATTTTTAAATTTTATCAATTAGTTAATTAAAAGCATTAAAATTGTATTAATCGTCTTTTTGTCATTTTTTTTAACTTAAATTTCTTTAAAACTGTAAATTTTAGGTACCTGGTACCTTACATAAAGTGGCTCTTAAATTTAATCTTCTAACCAAAAAAAGAAAAAAATGTAGTTATCCATTTACAATAATGAAGTTGGTATCAATTTCCGGTATACCCAGCAAACACAAAAATATATTGATTATATATATATGTTATGTAATTTTTGAAATACAAAAGTCACAGTTATATAAAATTGAACTCACAACTAGATAATATTTATGTATATTTATGTATATTTATATAATATCCAGATTATTAAATATTATAAAAAACAGCAAATTAATGCATATAAGTACATTTATTTTATTGATATAATAAACAGAAATATTGCATAACAAAAACTAAATAATGAAACATAACAAAATTAATTAATAATCAAAAACAAATAATCTTGAGAAATACACTAAGGAGGCTTGTAATTTGAACTAGCTTAAACCAACATATCATTATTTGCCAAGTGAGGTATCTCTAAATTATTTATTTCTGATCTCGTTTCTGATGATGCATGGTTCACCATCACCATTGTAAAATTGTATAACTGTGCTACTTATCCATTTCTTTTTCTTCCTCATTGACAAGTCACTGAAGTCTTTCAATTCTTTTCTTTTTAAAGAATAATTTTGCTAAAGTTATTTTAATGTAAATCAATTATACTTGAAAATAACTTTAGTGTGATAAGTTCTTTTTTTGTAAGACGTATGGCGTATATTAGACGAGGCGAAATGTATAAAATATTTTATGTAGCAAATTTTACGTATTAAATATATATAATTTTGTATAATACATAATCAATTAGATATTCTAATAAATATAATATTTTATAATGTCAATATTGAGAATATATAACAAAGTTTATAAAGATTTTTTTACATAATTAGTACGTAAAAAATATATAAATGTTTTATATAAAAATCTTTCTTTCTCTGTTATATATTTTTATGTAAGATATACATTTGTGTTTGCTGGGTAACCGGAAGTGCTATAAATTTGAAATTTGAACTTAAATTCAGAAGTATCGAAAACCCCTGTATACCAAATATCATCCATCTAGTATTATCCGTTCCTCATAAACTTCTAGATGAAGGTCGATATGGGACAGCCTGTATAAGTAAATAAATGAAGCTTCAGCGTTTTTTTTATTATTTTTGGTATTAACCTGATGAACTTGGTGGAAGCGTAGAAATTACAAGAAAAATTGTTTTTGCTATTACATTATCAATATTCAATTTATACATCTATATTTTTTAAACAAAAACTTAAGTGCTAAATGAACAAAATAACACTTTACATTTTTTGATGTAAGTGTAAGTATAATAGAGAAAAAAATATTGAAAAAAATAAACTTATAGCAGGATTTTAAGCACTAAGTGTTTATTTTAAAACTAATTTTAAATTTTCTATATGCATTATTTAAAGAAAAGATTCTTCTCTAATTTTTGTTAAACCAAAGATTATTTTTTCGTCAAAAAATATTTTATTCGAAGATTACAAACAAAAACAGATAAATGGGTTTAGCTATGTTTCTATAAGGAATTGGTAAATTATATTTAATAGAAAGAGTTAATTTTTATCTCCAAATTAAAGAAAGACTTTTCCAAGTTGCATTTAAAGTCAATTTTAAATTGTAATTAGAAAAAAATATCCTCTGCATATAATTTTTTATGAAATCGATTCATCCTGATTACCTGCAAGTGCTTAGCGTAAATATAACCAGGAGCGGATTTACGTGTGTGGATTTTTTAAAAGTGTGTATGGAATCCAGTACTAATTACTTAAATTATAAACCTGTGTCGTCCAAAACCTTCTTCTGTTATGTAAGAAATAAAAATTCTTTCTCAATTAATTTAACAAAAATAAACTGATATTTTCTTGATTATCTACGAACCCATTTTATTTTTGAAAAATTTGTTGAATAGACGATGGAAGACTAAATCCAAAATTATAAAAAAATGTAAATGAAATTTACAGTTAGGGGTTGTAACTAAGGAATAAATATTTAGGGGATAATTTTTTCTACGCCATATTAAAGAGTAATGGAAATGGTAAAGACCAGTTTTTGTCCCATTCGAGAGTCTTTATTTGTTTAAGGGATATAGCCTGGATAAATTAGTCTGGGACACCCGGTATAATATATAGTATTTCTTTTAAACCAAATAAAATACTAAAAATAATACACCGACTTTGCCCTTTTACTTATGTCTGACGGAAACGTTGACGAACCATTATATCAATGATTAAAGTTGTACAAAAACATCCCCTGATTATTTTAGATCCTTTCTTATTGGTATTAATCAATTTTGAATTAATCTTAATAGGCTTAATAGGATCAGTTAACTTGGTTTTTGGTATTCTAAGTATTTATAAATATCCAAATCAAATTCTTCGTTCAGAACACGCTTTTGAAGTTTGTTTTATTGCTGATAAAGAGCTTTTTCTGGGTAAAGCAAATCGATAGCTCTTTATTGTTTACAAATAATTTGTTATTGTCTTCCTAATTGAATCATTATTCTTGACATAAAGAACTTTTAATTAAATTAAATTCTTGAGAAATACCTGAAGCACATATTACGCCGATTAATTACTTATAATTATGTCACAAGTAAATTGTATCGAATTATTGTCGCTAGAATAATTCAAAAATATACTATAATACTGTTAAGAATAATAAAAAACTCTGTCAACGTAACTTCCAAGTTTATTGGAAAAATTTTAAACCACAATGACGGCCGTTTTGCTAAGAAGCATCGTCAGATTGACATTTAAGTTACATTTTGTTTGTTTGTACCTAGGTACCTGATGTTTAGGTAGTATTAAGGTTAGACCAAGTATGGAAGTAATAAGACATAACAACATTAAAGCCTAGATGTTAATAGCCCTAAGGGATTATGCTGGATGTAATTCTCTCTAAGATCAGTATAACTGTGCAATGGTACCTAGCTACAAACAAACAAAATGTAACTTAAATGTCAATCTGACGATGCTTCTTAGCGAAACAGTCGTCATTGTGATTTAAAATTTTTCAAATAAATTTGGAAGTTACGTTGACACGAAGAGTTTTTTATTATTCTTAATAAGATGGACTTCCAAAAAGTAAGAGTTTGTACAATAAATTTAACTATAATAATGGTTCAATTATTTGCTAGAACTTTTATTATTATTACAAAAATAGGTTCTCGGCCGGTAAGGCTACTTGCACTAGCGCAGTTATAATACGAAAACTCCTTAAACATTTTATTAAAAAAAGATTATGTGTTTTAGAAAATTTTGGTATTTTAAACAATTGGCTGGAGTTTTTATAAAGGTCTGGCAGCTGTAGGTAAAATTAAAGCTGTAGCTGCCTGAAACTATGTAGCAAGCACTCCATTAGGACATGCATGACCATAACTTGGCGTTTGCAAGAAGGACAAAGGGGACTACGTTCTGAGTTCAAGGGGTAAGTTTAGTGTGCCCTTTCTTGATTGGAAAGTTCAGTTAGGCCACTTATCATAGATTTGGTAACACACCTGAATGTTTCGCATCATGTTGGAAGATGATTTGGCCTGTTGATATGTCAATGTCAACGTTGAGACTTTGGGGGCTGATGGACAAAGATATTTCCCACTGTGAAATCTTGGTATGGCACCTCCTAAGTGTAGCTTTTAGGAAGATGAATTTTCAAAGTGTAAATAATATCCATGCCCCGTATCATAGGCTTCACTTTGATTCTTGTTTTATTTTGTTGAGGAGGTCGACAAATCCTCGAACTCAATGTGACATACTAATTTGGCGTCACTTAAGGTCAACCATACTTCGTTATCCTTGACCAAAGATGTAATTTTTAGCAATGAATATGTATAATAAACCTCAACATGTTATGTTGTTTTGTATCTGTAAATTGAAGAGGGTGAAGGCCAGAAGCAGTGGGGCCTTACAATTCTGCTTCCTACTGAGCTTGCCCCTATAGTTCGTCGTCCATCCTACTGATTTAAAGTAGTCAAAGGGGGAGTCTTTTTTAGGTTGTCTAGTTAGGGTAGGATTTCCGTTTAGTTGAGGAACTGTTCTCTCCCCTTTTTCACATCCTCTGAACAGAGGTTACTTACATACTGTATATGTGTTTTTAAAAACCCCTGTATCCCCATTACTAGTCTAAGTTGTTTTCTGGTAATTCCCAGAAACAGTCTGTCTGAGCTAGTGTGCACCTTAGTCCATCTAACTATGACTTTATTGTCCCAGTTGCCTTAGTTGGAGCTCGGTGATATTCTAGTACTGCACCGGAACTTTTTAGGTGTAGTAGTGTTTGTCTACTGTCTGTACATATGACACCTGTAACATTTCTGATGGTTGTTTTGTTTCCTGCTAAACAAAACTTGCATGTTTTCCTATAGCCCATTGAATTTTGCATGTCCAGGGATTCTGAGTAAACTACACATCCCGTTTAATATTTTTTTTAGATCCATCCATGTAGATATTTATTGTATCTGCCACGTTCGTTGCTTTTGTGTTCTTTATTGATATAGTGTAGGGTTTGTTAAATTCAAACCTGGGCTCAACACAGTCTATATTTACCTGCAAAAGTGGTGTTTTATATTCCGCCTCCTTCCACCGGACTTTCCACTAGGTTTTAAACCTTGCCTTGTAGTGCCATTAACATTACTTTCATTGTACTGGTCGCTGTAGTATTTAGGGTCCTAGTGTGTTAAGGAATGCCACTTTATGTAGGTGTTTTAATTTTAGTTACCCATGTTACGTCGTCACTGTTAATAGGAGATATATGCTTTATCTCTTCCTTTTCTTACTCCCTTTATTAGATCTGTTGATCTGTTAATTTCGAACATTGCCTTGTAGTATATCCTATGATGTGGACTGCCAGCTGTCCCTCCATCTCTTTGGAGGTCTCCCCAGTGGTCGTTTCCCTGCTGGTCTTTCAACTAAAGCTATTTTGGGTAAACTGTTTTTATCCATTCTTCTTACGTGATTGTGCCACTGCCTTCTTATTTGTCTTCTCCATCTTACTACATCCTGTACTTCACATTGTTCCCTTACTTCTGTGTTCCTGACTCGATCTCGTCTTGCTTTCCCTACTATTGATTTAAGGATCTTCATTTTGACAACTCTCAGCATACTTTTTGTTTTATTAGTGTCCTCTCGGGCTTGTAAATTTTGATTTTGCTATCCATCCTCATATACTTATTTGCCCATACTGTCTCTCGTAGGCTGCCTGCTATCACTGCTGATTTATTAATTAAACTCCGCAAATTTTTGTTGGGTCATACTTATATGATAGCTGTATCTCGAGGTATGTAAATTGTGAAACTTACTCCATTATTTTATCTTCGACAGCAGGTTTGCATCTGATACGGTCTTTGCTGATCGTCATACATTTTGTATTTTCGGCAGATATTGACACATTCAGTTTTCGACTTATCTGATGGAATTTGTACAGTTGTGTTTTTAAGTCATCCACCTTTTCCGCCAGGTATTTTTTCTTTTTATGAAATCTCAAGAACATCACCTAGTCGAACCCTGTCGAAAGCATTAGAGAGGTCCACAAATCATATGTTTTTTTATGCTTTATCTCTACATGTAAAATTATAAATTCACTGACTGATGGTTGCGGGGATGCGCGGATGGATGGCGGATGCGCCATCATCGTCAACTGCATTGCGTAATATTTTTTCCAATGTAAGCATCACCGATTTTTTTCGATGACACCAACAATTCGTCGATTCCAATTTTCTATAGCGTCTTAGTCTTTTCCGCTCATACGTTAAAAGGAAAAAGAAAAACCTACATTGACTAGGGTCATCATGACAACAAACTCCGTCATCTCTCTTTTACTACAGTTGGCAACGAACATATAGCAACCAATAAAAAATTTAAAGAAAAAAACACCAGCATTTGTATATTTCAATTCCATGTTATCTTATACTATCTAGGACAATATCAAGGTATTTGACCTCTGATGCCAAGTTTAGTTTGGTCTTAAGGAGTGTGGAGCGCTAAGGATCTCTACTCTTCCTTTTTTGGAAATGAGAATCATTTCCGTATTGTTGATATGTCTTGTTTGTTCATTTTGATGTCCCGAACAAATTTCTGAAACATACCGGTGTGTCAGTTCGCAAATAATTATTAAAATATTTTTTTAGTACCTATTTATTTTATTTTTTTCCTATAAAATAATTTCATTTAAAAATAACATGTTTTTTAAACAAAACAATTATTGGTAACAAAAAACTGTGAACAACCCCAGAATTAACACGTAATATCAAATCAAAATTTATGGAAATACGTATAACCATACCAAAACGCTTTGTGATTAAAACAACAATTAGTGCAAAGCTTTAGTCATTACGTATATCCAAGATCTTCAAGCTTGACTAAACACGATATTCAATACACAAAGAGGAAAACGAAAAGAAATCGAATGTCAAGTGCTACTGTATCAAGCTCGTTATATCGAAATTATTATTTCAAAGCAAGTCTGCGTGTTAGATAAGGATTATGGTAAATTGCACTCGGGATTTTGGGATAATCTGTTTACATGTACTGCCTGTTAATTTTAATTGTGTGTTGTCAGCGTTGCTTTAAAACAAGCACCAAATTTATACACAACCAGCAAACGTAAATTCAAATTTATGCACACAATCCGTTGCAGATACAAATTTAAATAATTGTTTATTTTAATAAAAAATACAGGTTAATTTTAATTTTATTAAAATATCAAAAAATAATTTTTGCAGCCATACAACATCAAATTATCTTGCATTTTGAGCACATACACTAAGTTTAAGGCTTACATGCTTTAAACATCAGGTACCTAGCTACAAACAAACAAAATGTAACTTAAATGTCAATCTGACGATGCTTCATAGCGAAACGGCCGTCATTGTGATTTAAAACATATTTTTTAAATAAACTTGGAAGTTACGTTGAAACGAAGAGATTTTTATAATTCTTCTTTATGTTGTCCAAATCATAAAACTAGATTGGTTAATTAATTGGTGTTGCAGTTCTTCTATAAAAACTTACTCAGATATAGTTTCATTAGTTTTCTTAAGGAAAACCTTTTTGTAGTTAGGGGAGAGCTGTTACAGGTTTAAGATTTTTCTTGTTGTTCTTCTGTATGTTGTTGAAGACCCTAAAATGAAAAGAGTGAACTAATTGGTTATGTAGTTCTTTTATAAAATTTACCCAGATACAGTTTCCTAAGAGGTGTGATTTTTGTTCAGTCTGTTATGCTCTTATCCATATCATTTAATAAAATTATCCTTCCTCAGTGGGGTTATAAATCTCTTATTTGTTTTCAACTGTCACATGTTCTTTAACTAGGTTAATGACATGGAATGTTTACCTTGGTTGACATGACTTTTAACCTCTGATATTTTAGTGGTACCACTTCACCTTTTGTCTGTCATAAAACTAAAAATATACTCTTAGTGACTTTAGTGATTTTTGGTTTTAGTAGATGGTAGACCGAGACTTGTCACAAATTTTGTATTGATGATTCTTGTTTTCTTTAAAAAAAGCATGGTATTGTAACGTGTACCAAGGGTACAACTTATTGCAGTTTTCTGGATTTAAATATCAAACACTTTTTACTATCAGGATAAGCTTCAATTATTTTAAAGATGTTGTTGCGGATTTAATTCCTGACATCTTAAAGGATAACACACTTAAAGGTCACCTTCCATCAACGGTAAGTCTTTCCTTAACCTACAAGTCCATATGGAGTCAATACTAAGACCATTCTATTTGTTTACAGACCTATTTCTTTTTTTCTTCTTTTCTTACTACTACTTTTTACCTTCTACTTCGTTTCTACATTTATGGGTACAACTACGGAGACACATTACTTTTATCGGAGACCTTGGAGGGCAGAGACAACAGGGAAGTCCATAGAACACCCAGTAGCACATCTTGAGACACACACATACATACATAGTCAACCTACAGATAAGCAAAATAGGGACTGGTTCCCAACACTTTTATTATTTGGTGAGACCTATAACAATTGCAGTACAATAGTATTTACTCACTTATAAGATTGAGACGTTATTATATAATAATTATTAGTGGTTAAACTTACCTGTTTTAGTAAACATTTGAATGCGTTATTTCATATTTAGATATTGCAAACCGAGTTAATTTTCAGTTTACTTTTCTTGTTTGTCTGGCAATAATCATTTCAAGTTAGGTAAAAGTTCGGTATAGCGGTTTTCGCTATTATAAGAGATTTTTCAAAAATTCTTTTTCAGGGCGTTTCTATAGGTCGATTATGACACAAATCTGTGTGCGCGTTTTCAAAAATTAATTTCTATAATTTATTATTAATAAAAACATACTTACGGGACGGTGGAGTGAATAGGGGTGCTGGGTGGGGACGAAACAATAGAAATCCTACATTAAACACCAAAAAACAGTATTTCAGAGTACACACCGCACTTTCTGTTCACAAAAATGTTCAAGAAATTGTTTAAAAAAATAAAAATAAATAATAATTAACACAATAATACCGCCATGGCTGTCACGACTGTCACTGCATAAAAAAGAAGAGTGCAATAGAACTGTCAATGTGTTGCGATGTTGCCAAATAGAGTAAAAAAGTCTTAATAGCTGAAAAAACAGGAACATACAGGACAAAATTGATATGAAAAATTAAGTTATTCCATCTTCCTATTATAATTTGTAGAGAAAAAAGAAACATACCTAAACATAAAGAAGGAGGCATTTCTACAAAAAATACCACTGCTTCTCATGGAAATGGGGGATAAAGGCGGCCAATTTGCAGAAGGAAGTGATGTACATCATCATTGCCGGAATATCGTCTCTTAAATAGAAATTCTGCCAGGTAACCAATCATATGACCTTCTCGACGCCCATAACGAGGAATGCCTCCTGGGACATTTCTCCATGTTCGTTCGATGTTTTGGGTGTGTACCTCGGGATTCTGTGGGTCGACAAAATTTAGGGTGTGATTTATTCTTCATAAGAAGTTTGGCAACGTTGCTTCTATCAAGCCTGTCATTTTAATAATGACGAACTTCATGTTATCAGCTGATCAAAATGAATGCGCCTATCGCCTATTTTATTTTCCTTCATCCTTCATTAATAATGGCGAACGAGATTTGTCATGTGTGGGATAGTTTTTCGAAAAATTTAATACTTTTCAAAATTAATTTACATTTTTCATGTGCCCCGAGTGCAGTGTATTAGTGTTTTCTTGTGTTTGACGTTGGATTTCTACTGTTTCGTCCCCACCCAGCACCCCTATTCACTCCACCGTCCCGTAAGTATGTTTTTATTAATAATAAATTATAGAAATGAATTTTTAAAAATGCGCACACAGATTTGTGTCATAATCGACATATAGAAACGCCCTGAAAAAGAATTTTTGCAAAATCTCTTATAATAGCGAAAACCGCTATACCGAACTTTTACCTCAAGTTATTTCTACACAACTTCCTATAACAATAGTATTGTTAGGTACTTACATATTATTTTTTTATCAATTAATAAGAAGAGTTTTTATTT
The DNA here is from genome assembly GCA_035357415.1 of Ophraella communa. Classification (NCBI taxonomy): domain Eukaryota; kingdom Metazoa; phylum Arthropoda; class Insecta; order Coleoptera; family Chrysomelidae; genus Ophraella; species Ophraella communa. The sequence goes on along the minus strand of CM068983.1, from coordinate 14,226,541 downwards.
AACTTAATCCAATTTAGAATAGTATAATCATACTGACCTATGTAAATCCAATGTTTATATACTCTGGGGGATTGGTATAACAGTGTTATTAAATCCATTTATATCCATTATCACTGTCACCATTTTGCAATAAAGAATCTAGTAGTCTAGCGAATATATAATTATTTATGTTAATGTCAACAGTCACTCCATCAGACGTCAGACCACAAAACCCGTAGTACCCGAAATAGCGTGGCTATTTTCCCTTGATCCGTGCCTATAATACGGTACAAATCCCGACCCAACTCTACATCTTGTGATGAATATACGTCCCACAAAAGGTTAGTAGCTAGTCGAGAGGGTAAGTCATTTCTAGGAACTTCCATTCTTAGATCTTGAACGATAACAGTGGCTTGAAGATAGATTTAGTTTTAACAATTTGTATGCAAAAGATATAGCTCTCTGCAGGGTTTCTCCAACAGACAACATACGGATCTTACAGTGAGCCATTCTCAAACTGCGTATCTGAGTTAGCAAATGGTATAAGCTTCTTCTTGAGAATGGGAAGATCTAGCTCTTTTTAATGCAAATCTTAGTGGAATGATATCGATATCTATAAGATGACAAATACATCGTCTAACGCGGGCTTCGTTTACCAAAATTAGTAAAACTTAGTAGTACTTCAGCGTCTGTCCATGCTTAGTAAGTTTTGCAGAAAAGCGTTAACAAAGTGGTTAAAATTTTAATATAATAAATGTTTTTCGGAAAGAACAGTCTTGCTTCTAAAAACTTGCCTGCATTAGTTAGATTTTTGCTGGTGGTTTTATTTTTGCAAGAGGAGCAAACCGATCGGTAAAATTTTTCTCTTTGCTGAATGAGATAAAGAGAAATTTTAGAAATAACAGTTTTAATATTTCCTAATTTAGTATTACAAAACTAAGTTTAAGTATTAGGTGCAGTTGTTAAAATCCTTATAAGGTATATTTTATGCTTGAAAAAATTAGGTTGTTCTGTATAATTTCTGTCAAAGCCATAGAATAAGGATATAATTTTATCGTGAAAAATAAAAACAGATTTTAATGAGGTGTTTCTATTTTAATTTATGGAATTGCTTTATCACAATCAAGCATCTACATAACGATAAATTTTACTCGATCGACTAGGCACTTTGAAGATAAAATATTCATATTTTCTAAGTTACCTTTCAATTTTTTTAAAAAAGTTTTGCTTAGAGACTGAATGTACAAAAAATATTCTTTATCCGACATGCTCAGATTAATGATTAGGTTAGGATAATTCGAAACAGCTGTCAATGACGAAAGAGTTATATTAAATGCTAATTTTTCTAAAATAAAAGTTTGGTAAACGTGCACAAACTTAAGCACCATCGTTACTAATAAACTGGTTATTTATATTAATGATATTATTTCTATTGCCGTATAAAATATGTAGGTTGTTTGATTGCTGATTATAAAGGCAGTAAACAGGCAACGTTCGTAAATTTTATAACGAAGAAATGGGACAGCGAAATAAAATGGGCTCTAAAGTTTTCAGTTGATGTTGATATCTTATAGTGTAAAGTTCAAAACGTTATATTCTAAACACAAAACGGCTGTAAGTAAATTTAATGAAATAGTTAGTTTAGTAGGGTTTGTACAAACTAGACGTAAGAGTAAGATGAGTCAAATATTATCTATTTGTGTTTTTTTTTTGTATTTTAACGCTCCCTAGATGAAGGTAGTAAGGTGTATAGTGTGAACATGTACAAATTAGTTCGGCTAGCCACAAGGACACAAGGTTGCGGTGTGTAAAGAGAAGGGGGTCAAGAAGAAGTCTAGATGTTGGTTGTGCAAAAGCGAGGAGCACATGGCCAGGTGTAACCTCACAAATAATAATACTGATAAATTTAAAGTTAAATATTATTGTCTACCTGGTTACATCAGTATCGGTTGCTTCGGACGACAACCTTCGGCCTTCGACTAGCTACAGATGGGAGATGGGGTGGATCTTACGCTTTTCCGAATTTATATAAAGTAGACAATCTGTATAATTTAATGGGCGCCAACTGGATCTTCTACGATGGCCGATTCAAGAAGTGTACCTCAATGACCCAGTAATTAGAGGAATAAAAAAACTAACCTCAACTGATGTTCCAATTTAATCCAACAAAAAAAGAAAACCTATACAGGTGACCAGAATAAAACTATACCCCCCCCTTATTAATTAATTCTCTAAATGATGATAGTAGAAGTTACAAGTTTACTTTTCACAAAATATAGACCTAAATAGTGAGAAATTAATATGGTAACTATAAACAGCTGAAAGAAAATATTATTAGAAATTATTACACTATGGGTCTAGGCGTTGGTACCAAGGCAAAGGCGCATGAGTGAGGTGAAGTACTAAATCAGAATAACTCCATGTTAATATTAATTTCCACCATCACAATATACTACTAAATGTTAAATTTAAGCCATAAAAAAAATACAATTGAACGTTAAATATATAAGTCATATAAATATACCATTAAACTTATAAAATTTATATCCCAAAAATGTGAAATTGAAAGTAAAACATGTCAAGTAAATATACCATTAAATTTATAAAATTTTATACCGCAGCAAAAGAACATAAGTCAAAAGAAAAAAAAAATGTAACTGTGATCTAATAATCATACATACTTATATAGAGAGGAAAAACAAAAAGTTACTAAAATGTAAACCCTAGATCCTGGTAGTGATCATGATATCTGCCGGCTTCCCTCTGGTTCCACAGTCAACGTTGATGGGAAGTACACTTGCCATTTCAATCCACAACTCCTACCAATCGAACTCGGTTTCCCAGAGGTAGACTGAAGGACTACCCTTCCATAGATTGAACTGGATGAATCGGGTACAGTAATGTCCTCTTCGTGGAAGCAGCTAAGGTTAGCCCGTGCCCCAGAGGTGAACGTGAACGTGAACCCTTAAAAAACCAAACGTTGCATCACCACTTAGTCGACCAAAATCTCCTAACAATTACACAATGATAAACCTGTCAGGTAATCTACTAAGTGACTGATTTGATCATTGAACCGAATTTAAACTTAAATAATTAAAATTAAATGCTTAAATAGATTTAGTAGAAGAAAGCTTAAGGCCAACCCCTATCCAAATCTAACATATACTGGCAAAAATAAAAAATATATAATGAATCTAATAAGATTTAAAATTGTCTTACCGAAAAATTCATTTTAACATACTAAACAATACCATACATTAAAATTCCCAACTGTAATAACGGTATATTACAGTAAATACTATATTACTTATTAGCTACAAAGATTTAACATACCTTTTTCCACAAAAGGGTCCAGATAAATAATGCAAACCAACAGAACAAGAATCAGGATGTAGACTTCCTCCATAAAGTCTTAGGCCTTCGATAGAGTGCAAAAAATCCTTGTAAAGTGTGAAGACAGGTTATCCACTATATTTCTAATCTAAAATCTTCCAAATACGAAACCTCAAAACCTGGTCGTCTCCACAATGTTTTCGCTAATTAAATCTTAATAAATCCCAATCAGGATGACTTAAAGTCATAAAAATTATTTTAGATTCAATTTCCAACACCCTACGAAATAACTTCACGTCCCAAAAAGAACACCCCAAAAAAACTTCTTCCGGAGACTGACGCCTGTTGCACGCCAACCTATAATTTTAAAAACCAAAATACCAACGGCTGCCAACTGCGTGTACAACAGAGTTTCCCTAAACTACACCGAACTCCGTTCGATAATAACGACCCCCCATAGAATCCACCTATCTGTCTAAAATATGGGACATAAAAATATACAACTATAAACTAATCTTTCATCGACGTAATATTGATTGAGTCTTACAAAACCCTATAGATACGTTGTTAATCGATAAAAGATTTAACCAACTATTCCATAGAACATAAAAATATAGGCCACCAACCCCCTTGGACGTCAACCACTTGTGTCAATCAGCTGACACCACACACATAATAGATATATAACCTTAAATTTCCAAAACAAAACATTAGACCAGAAAGTAATTAGATTAAATCCATACGAATAAAGAAATTTAGCAAAAATAAAGAGGCGAGACTTGTTTACTCCGAAACAAACTATTTGATGTAACAATAGGGGTATGTAAATTGTCAGAATCTTTTATAAGTAACCTGTAATAAATTAATTTTGTAGGAACACAATTATAAGCGAATTTAAAAGGAGAATATACACAACATGGTAATAATTAAGCAGAACGTTACTATAAAATGAGTAAAACTAAAGCCAGCAAAACTACAATATGCAAATACGCAAGAAATTAATCAAAAGAACTCAAGAAATTAGTCATGCCTATTATACAGGTTGTATATCAAAAATAAAACGTTACACAGGAACTGCAGGAAGGTGTTCTTTTGTAGAGCATGTGGGGTCAGAGGGCATAGAACAGGGGAGAATTGTTGTATGGGGAAAAAGGTGCTGGATGGGCATGAGGAGGGCAAAGAAAATTTTGGTTAGGTTAGGCAGTGTGGGGGAGGAAGAACCAATGGCGAATAAAAGGTTTTACAGATAAACCTGGGGAAATGCAGGATAGCGCATGATATATTGGACTATGTGATTTTTAGGAGGAAAGTGGATGTAGTGTGTGGATCTGAGGTAAATACTGGATATGTGGAGAAGCAAGGATAGATTATGGACGTTACAGGAGAGGTGGGAATTAGTGATGAAAGACGGATTGAGGGTAGATGAAGTGAGGAAGGGAAACGGATGGGTGGAAGTGCGCATGGGTGATATGGTGGTGTACAGCGTGTACATCAGCCCGAATATTAGCCTGGAGGATAATAAAAGAAGCATATCTGGGTTGGAGGACGATTTGAGGGTAACAAAAGGAAAAAGAAGAAACATGAGGAGGATGGTGACAGGTGACTTCAACGCTAAGAATACTGTTTGGGGAGGAAAGAAAATGGATAAAAGAGGTGAGATCATGGAGGAGGTGCTAACATCCAACGGGCTAACGGTGCTAAATGACGAATTGCTACCAACCTTCGTAAGGGGAGACGGAGGCTCGTCGTTTATTGACGTAACTGGAAAGAAGAGTGAGTAGTTGGAGAGTGATAGAGGAAGAGGATAGTTTAAGTTTACACAGGTACGTGAAGAATGAGATGCTAGAAGAGAAAAGAAGAAGTTGGACAAAGGCTGAAGTGGAGAGTATGAGAAAGAAAGTAAGAAAGGAGATAAGAAGGGGTCTCGGACATGACGTGAATGAGTTGTATGATGTAATAAGAAATTGTAAAAAAGACAGAAAGGGTGACAACAGGCTTGCATTTACTATCTTTAACAAAATTATAAATAATTTCAAAATTTCACCCTGTAAAATTCATAATAGACTTTACATGGTATAGTTCGTTGAGATCGTATTGTTAAGGAGCTTTTAAAATCATAAAAATATACAGGGTCTTTCATTAAAAATATAGATCATGAACGATGCCAGACATGCGTGTATCACCCTGTACATTTAAATTAATGTTTTAAAAGCTCACATTTGAATTTCAAAGTTGACGGTTTCCAGCGCTTTTTATAATTTTCTAAACTCCACAAATAATTTTATTGCATAAGTGGTTTCCACACTGTATAATGTCCTTTAAATTATTAAAAACAAACGTGCATATATTGAGAAGGTATGTTAAAGAGTGACTTAAAAATTTATTTAATTTTAACATTTTTAATAGAGAAATTTGAATTAAATTGTCAAAATTAAATTATAAGGTTCAAAAAAATTCTGTAAATTTCTAAGTTTATATTAGTTTTAAGTGTAGATAAGTAGTGTAAGTGATAGTGAGTAAGAAGGGTGCCAGGTGGTAGAGGAAGTTTGACAATGAGTTTTTGAAAAAGTCAGAAAAAGAATTAAATTAATTTTAGAAGAGAACTTAAATAGGTTGAAATATGATATTTTAAAAAGAAGTTAAAATGGAATAGAAAAGATTGTAATTAACAATAAATAAGGAAAAGGATCCATTTAAAAAAAACTGTTGCAGTTAGTTGATTTTGGAAACAGTAAAAATAAGTGATAAAAACACAAAAGATAAAGTAAAGTTAATGTAATTAAGCTGGAAAGTATGGTAGCTGAACCAAAATTATAAACTAAATAAACCAAGAATATTTAGTAAATTCAAAATTTGAAAGTAGCTGTAGAAGATTAGCATAGCTTTCCATGAGTGAGATTTAAACCTATAGAAGATAGGTGAAGCTAGCAAAAAGAAAAAGGACAATTTTAAAGATGTTATTTGTGGTAATTAAAGTTAATTAAGATAGTTAAGTAATTACTTAAGACTAGATAAGGTAGATAGGTAGCAGATAGGTATTAGTTAAATAGGAATTAGTTAGGCATCAGTTGACTTAGATATAATTTCATTTGGTTATTCATTAAAAATTCAATTTAATAAAAAAATTAGAATAATTTTTTTTATTAATTTTACGTGTGTAAGACAGCTATGGCCATTTGCACGAGTTACAGTTATTATATAAATGTAATAATTAAAACTATATACTTAGTAAATAAAATAGTCTGTGAAATATATGTTGTTTACAGTTTATGGAGAGGTTGCTCTTCTTTGAGGAACTGGTTAGATTAGGTTAGGTTAGGTTAGGTTAGGTTAGGTTAGGTTAGGTGCGGTTAAGTTAGGTTAGGTTAGGTTAGGTTAGGTTAGGTTAGGTTAGGTTAGGTTAGGTTAGGTTAGGTTAGGTTAGGTTAGGTTAGGTTAGGTTAGGTTAGGTTAGGTTAGGTTAGGTTAGGTTAGGTTAGGTTAGGTTAGGTAAGGTTAGGTTAGGTAAGGTTAGGTTAGGTTAGGTTAGGTTAGGTTAGGTTAGGTTACGTTACCATTACTGAACTTATGTCGTCCCTCTTCTCCTGCAAAAATACCGCTGCTGGTTCTGATGATCTCCCGTATATTTTTTTAAAACATCTGTCTACATCTGTCGACTATAGTCTCTCAAGACTTTTAGACATATTTAACGCCATCTGGCTCTCGGAGACATACCTTACTCAATGGCGCAATTCGATAATCATCCCAATCCTTAACCCCAAGCAACCAACAAAACGTCCTCAATATTACATGCACCAAGTGTAAATTAATGGAGAAGATGATTAATAGGCGACTGCTATGGTACTTTGAAAAATACAATATTATTCCGAAAGAACAATCTGGTTTTAGATACTAAAGATAATCTCGTGCTCTTACAAACTCATATCGCGAACACAATTATTAACAAACAGGACGTAATAGCTGCTGTTTTTGACATAGAAGGAGCATTTGATACATTACCCAGACAAACTATCCTTGATAAGCTCAGACAATATAATCTTAGCGGCAACATACACTATTTTATTAAAAAATTTCTCTCAATAAGGTCGTACAGAGTATCTGCTAATAGCAGTCTTTCTCCGCCTCATGTCCAACATGATGGGGTAACCTAAGGCTCTGTGCTGAGCCCCACTCTGTTTATCCTTACCATCAATAATCTATGCAATAACCTTCCAGCCCCAGTAAAATACACTTTATACGTAAACGACCTCGTAATGTACTGTCATGGCAAATCCACCATCAGTACTTGCAACATTCTGCAAACTGCGGTAAACACTATAGAAAATAGAATAACCTTCCTAGGTTATTGTTATGCTTCAAGCTTTACAAAAATACTACGAAGTAAAAATAATTTAAAAAGTGTCGAAGAGGAAAGAAGGATCAACTTGTATAGGAATAATGTCGAAAAACTGTTTAGCGGTAAGCAACAAATAGTAGATGGCACGAGAGTAGCAGAAGGGTAAAAAGACAACGTGAAGTCAGTGAAGTCCATAGGTTATAAACAGAGTCAAGTGAGCTGGAATAAAAAATTTAATATTTTTCGTCACTTGTATGTAGTACTTAAAATCATAAAATCTCAACTATTCACGTAGTGAAATGTAATTTAATTTCGTTTATTACTCTAACGATTCACTTTGACATAGCCGATCACAGGACAAATTCTTCTTTTCTACTATTTATAACATCCTGGGTACTTACTCTTGCTACTGTGGCGCCACCAATTTGCTTCCTTCCGATGGAGACTTTTTAATACATTGAATTGGTTCTCTTACCTTTTACCCTCCAAGTAAACTCAAAATTTATCATCAAGTGTGATACACATTTCAATGAATATATATGATATCATATAGTTCCTACTGCTCTAGTTTGTATGAAAAGATGGTTTCCTTGCCTCTTATTATAGGATCAGGAATGGATATATATGATATCATATAGTTCCCACTGCTCTAGTTTGTATGGAAAGATGGTTTCCTTGCCTCTTATTATAGGATCAGGAAGCGATCTGTTCTGCCGTATAAGGAAAACTTTTGGTAATTGCTTAGGACACATTGTAACCTATAAAATCAACCCCGACTCACCGTACATTAGACATTCCCTTCCCACCACTATCGACCTTTCCCTTAGAATGGAACGTAGGTGAAACAAAAACCTTGAATGAACGCAACCCAACCGGAAACCATTGTCAACCCTCACCTATAAATTACGATACTCCCAAAACATTGCCCTTTTTCTTGCCGATAACTTGACGAAGATAGTCGCACCTATACACACCCAACACGTTATTTTTTGAGGCCAAAATAAGCAATTTATGTATTAAACTTTAGGACGTGGTCCCTGTAAAAATGTTCCCGGATGCTATTTCCAAGAAAATCATTAAATATAGCCAATAAATACCAAATTCCTATACTTCTTATAAAAATATAAATTTTTTGTAAATTTATCTATTTTCAATACAAATTATGAGAAATACATTTCTAAACATGCACTATATAAGTGAGTCTATGTAAACACAATCAACAAGTTGCCCTTTTTAAACATATTAATTTAACTGATAACCTTTGTGCAAATAGCAAAACTCATTAATGTTCAATCAGACAGAGCCGGCTTCATACGTTCTGAATTTCAGTAAATTCATATTCATATTTAAATTTATTATTTTCATTTTATTTTTGTGATAAAAAACAAAATTTAGATTTCCTCGGAGAACTTAAAATCAAAAGATATCTAGCAGATCAACAATATAAAGTAGTTAATGGATAAATAAATCTTGGAAGTTCACCACTATTAAACTGTTTACTTTGATTAAGTCTTCATTTTATACATAGATAAGACGTAATTGTAACACAAATATATTAAGTTATTGTAAAGATCAGCATGATATAGTTTTTTCCTGGTTTTTCTATATCATTGCACAGTTATACTGATCTTAGAGGGAAATACATCCAGGGCTAATAACATCTAGGCTTTAATATTTTTATCTCTTATTACTCCCATACTTGGTCTAGCCTTAATACTACCTAATCAACATTAGGTACCTAGCTACAAACAAACAAAATGTAACTTCAATATGTCAACCTTACGATACTAATTCTATGACGAAACGGCCGTCATTACATTTAAATTATATTACTAATCAATAGTGAAAGTTAATTCAACCTTTTAGTTGTTTATTGTTCTAAATAGCATTAATTTAGAGTCGAGCCACTTCTTGGGAAGAGTCTCTTAGCCGGGCTCTGCCAGGAAGGCGCTATTATCATTACAACCCTAGAGAATAAGTATATGAACATGAGTTCGAGACAAAACCTGCATCGTGGATAGCCACGATCTACATTTGGAATTGTAGGAGCATAATTCTTGTTAATCTTAATATTTTTCACGACAAATGTAAATTTAATACTGCGTGCTACTACCAACTTCTTGATAAAATAAAACTACTCTAAGGACAAGTCATGTGAAAGGGTGATTTTTCTTCATTATTTAAAGCAAAAAATATAGTTTAGATTTAATTTTACCTCTTATATAGCAACAAAAAAATATTAAATATTTAGAGTGATGTCCATTTAAAAATAAATAATTCCTCCGGTAATCTTTTGTAGCATATCTGGCATATCAGTTAATAGCATAATCCCGTATTCCAGTTAATTTAAAATTAAATGATTTGCAACTTAATCACTTAAACCTTTACATGTCAGCTTTTAGGTTCTAAGGGCTTCTAAAAAGCTTTATATTTTTCGTTTTCTCCTCCATTACACACATCTACTGAACGGATTTATCATTGTACATATCACTGGTGTTTTTATTTCTTTAAAGTAAAGAGTAATGTTAAAATAGTTTTAATTGTAGTAGATATATAAACTCATTGTTAATTAAATCAATTTATAATTTTTTAATACATTGTTTTAAAAATACGTAGTGCGCCGAATTAAAAAAAATCTTGTTACGTTATACCTAGTAAATTCTCTGGAATCTTAAATTTTATATTGAGAATGGACTACTTAAATTTATTTGTGAAAATAGTAGAGACTAGAGTTTCTTTAAATGGTGGCCATTAGGGCACCATTAGGGCTTTTTTAAAATATATGTAGTATTAAATTGATTGTACTAACCCTTACTTTTTGGAAGTCCATCTTATTAAGGAGTTTTTTATTATCCTTAATATATGTAGTATATTTTGTCACAAGGGCGAAAAGTGGGCATTAGCAGCCCGCGACTGTATTTCCTGTATTTTATTGATATTATGTTATTATATATTATGGTTTTGTTGATAAAAATTTAGAAATTCTTTAGTTACAATATAGCAACTCTTTCTGTTTATATATCACCGGTTTTACTGACTGTCATATATAAAAACCAAAGCGAAGAAAAAAATTAATCAACATATTATAATGATTTATTTTAACAATAATGGTCAATGTTAATAGCCCAAGAGCCAGTGGAAGGCTAGCAGTAGGTATTTGAACACACCTGCAGTTTTGTAGTGCCCCCATACCAACCAAACATAAGATGGGGAGCCTAACGTGGAAGACACGGATGGCGATCGACCAAGTCGATACTTAAGACCATATCTGTCGTTTTGCAAATCATACTAGTAGTCATACTACTCGCAGACGGGTTTCAACATAATTATGTTGTCAATAATACGAAGTAAGTACTTCTTATCCCACTGAGCAGGATACAAAATGATTTCTATACGCCAGTGGGAGAGCTTTCCACTTATTTTTTCTACAAGTAGATAACCTGATCTCGAAACTTGACAACCAGGTAATAGAGGTATAATCTTGATGATCTAGTGTAGTGGTAAAATAAGAGGTTATCGTGACTCAACATGCTATTGCTAGGTGTTAATTCCCCAGTACTTGATTTTTTTAACGGCAAACCTATTTTTTTTTAATGTAGACCAGATTTAAATTAAAATTTTTCGTACATCGATCACTGAAAAAATAAAACGATGCATTCAATTGAGAATTGCTAAAGGTATTTAAATAATCCATAAAATCAGACACTAGCTTCGGTTACGTGAGTTAAGACTGTGTTAATAACATGTAGGGGATTATAAGATTTTTGGTTTCCGCATACGTTAATAGGGATTAAAAGAGTTCTGAAACAATATTTACATAAAGATAAGCAACTTTATTTATGTTTCTACTTAATCGACAAATTTCTAAAAGGGTTTAGGTAATACAATCTTGGGCAAAACTAATTTGTGTAAATATATAGAATTCGGCACTGCGATAATCTTTTGTGTAATAAAAACTCAATAGGAATTTTAGATTAGTATGCTAAGGATAAGCATAAGGTACTGGATACTGAATACTTACATATAATGAATATAATTTTTTTGTGAATTCATCTTATTTGAGTAGTTTTGTTTTAAAAAAATATAACATGTAATTATCTATTTAGGATGAATATGAAATTTTTAAGGCGACAGGTTTAAAACACATTATTTAGGAAACATCCTAAATGAAAACCAGTTTAATTCACAAGGTAATGAAGATTCAAAGCCGTTAGATAATCTGATTTGCTTAGCAGTAGAGACAAGCACTCTAGAATCTCTACGAATAACAAAATTTATGTGAGGAATATGGAAAAGGTTAAAGTTGTTTGGTACATTACTGTCAAATGTCAAACATATTTACTTAAACGATTTCAAAACTCAACTGAATAATAATTTAGCAAAGTATAAGAGTTACAACTATTAGAAATTCCAAAACAGAATTTACTTTTATTAAGACGTACAGGCTTATTCAGTCAAGCTCAAGAACTAAGCTCAAAAAATATACTGTTTTCCAGTAATTTAATTGACAAACAAGTGTGTTATAATCCATTTTAATATATTGTTAATATTAATTGTCTCTAGCAGTAGTTAAAAGTGTCATTTGTTCTATATTTTAATATTTAAATTAATAAATCATGCCCCTCAACATTGTGTTATCTAATTTTTTCCTAATAAAATAATATTTATTTAAATTTATTGTACTAACCCTTACTTGGAAGTTCTCCACTATTAAACTGTTTACTTTTATTGAGTTTACATTTTATACATAGATAAGACGTAATTAAGAATAATAAAAAACTCTTCGTTTTAACAAAACTTCCAATATTTATTTAAAAAATTGCTTTTTTAACTTTAATGACAGCCGTTTCGCTAGACTTAGCATCGTCAGATTGACATATTGAAGTTACATTTTGTTTGTTTGTAGCTAGGTACCTGATGTTTATTAGGTAGTTATAAGGCTAGACCAAGTATGGAAGTAATAAGACATAACAATATTAAAGCCTAGATGTTATGAGCCCTAAGGGATTATCCTGGATGTACTTCCCTCTAAGATCAGTATAACTGTGCAATGATATAGAAAAACCAGGAAAAAACTATATCATGCTGATCTTTACAATAACTTAATGTATTTGTGTTACAATTACGTCTTATCTATGTATAAAATGAAGACTTACTCAAAGCAAACACTTTAAAAGTGGAGAATTTCCGAGATTTATTTGTTCATTAACAACTTTAAATTGTGAATCTGCTAGATGTCTTTTTATTTCAAGTTCATCAAGGAAATCTAAATTTTGTTTTTTATTACAAGTGTGTAGTATTTGGATGTCATTGATGTGTAAGAGTGAGGTTGGATGTTCAAGTAGGTGTTTTGCATAATTTGACTTATCTGGTTGTTTTAATTAAAACGAAGAGTTTTTTATTATTCTTAATAATATGGACTTTCAAAAAGTAAGGGTTAGTACAATCAATTTAATTAAGACGTAATTGTTGTTTTTTTTTTAAGTTTAACGTACCTCGGCAGCTATGGCCATTGGCACGGATACAATACATATTAAATGCGCTAAACAATTACATTACATTACAATTACAAGAAAGTTAAATTTTGTGATATATTTTAGTGTCTCTAGTGCCCGTATTATGGTCATCACTGTAAAATATAAAGAATTTAACGTTACATACATCTTTAAGTAGGATAGATAAAGAATTTATATTTTTGTTATTTTGGTCCGTCAAATTTAAAATTATATTCTGTAACTAACTTCCTGAATGTATTCTAACCTAAAATTTAAATCAAATTTATTGTGATATTATTTGTAAGTTAAAAAGCTTATGCTGTGATTAATTTTTATAAAAAAAATAATCTTCGTAAATCTGACATCTGCCAAATAGCAGCGTCGTGTGCAGATCCGGGGTATCTAGCATTTAACGCCGATATAAAACAATCAGAGTCGCAAACCAACATCATATTTATTAAGTGTCTACCCTTACGGTTGATACAAAGATAAGGTTGATGTTCTTCATCTGTTGAAGGAGGAGCTATGATTTCTATATGAGTCCCATCAACGGCTCCAATAATACCTATCATGCCCCATTTGGTATAAAATCCTTTTTTTATTTTATTTTATATATTATTATTTTAAGAATTTCATTCATACCCATTATTATCTTCATTGGCAAGTAAATATATAAATAAAGACATAAAATCCATTATATTAACTTGGTAACTACGAAATAATAATTTAATATTTAAGGTTACGGTGACATTTCGCTCTCTGTAAGTTTAGAGATGCATTTAAAGAAAAATGTAAGTATACAGAATGACCCTAATTGCAAAATTCTTAAATTCTGTAACTTTGAAGGTTACAGAGCTTAAGTTATTTAACGCAGCGACCATAATACGGGTATTAGAAACTGTATGGTTTTTCTAATTTCATTTGGGTTGTTGGTCATTCCCTCTAGTGTTGATTTTGGGCGTAACTTTTTACGTGTCTTAGCATATTGTTTACAATGTGGCTGATGGTCATGTCCGTATTGCATACTTGACATATTGGACGGCTTCCTGCAGACATCAGATAACCATGTGTGAGCTTGGTATGGGTAATTCGGATTCTTCTAATAATCGTTGCTTCTCTCCTGGGGCCCTATTCTTGAAATCGTAGGAATCGATTCTCCAGAGAATTGATTCTCCAAAAAAAATTCTCCTGAGAACTGCCAGTCCTATTCTTGAATGTGTGGGAATTCAACTTCTAGAGAATTAGGAAAAGTGGCGTATGTCTGAACTAAATTCAAGTATTTCAACTACATAACCAATCAAATATTCGGATTTTGTATTATAATTTCTTTTATTAACTTGGCATAATTGACTTTTTTTACGTGTTTATAGTTCGTGAATATAACCTATACCTTTTGTTAGTGTTTTGCTGTTTTGTTTATTGTATTGCTAATTAAGGGCGTGTATTTTTTTCCTCTATTATGGCGAAAAGAAATTTTATGAGCGAAGCTCAGAAAAAATACATAGTCGAATATTTTGAAACTGTCACGGAACTTTTAAAAGGTAAATTTTCCAGTAGTTTTACGCATAAGGAGGCTCAGCAGCAATGGGAGTTGATAAGCCTCCATCTAAATTCGATACCGGGAGCTTCAAAGACACCTTGAAGAACAAAATTATTAATTTTAATTCTATTAAACACAACACAAAAAAATAATATATTCAGTATCAACAAATAGATTATAAAAAAACTACTACAAAATGCAAAACAGGCACTATTGACAGATGACAACTCAAATTCTCAGGAGAATTTCAGTTTTCTCCACCAAATGACATGGGGAATCAATTCTCGATATTTGTGGAGAATCGATTCCTATGAAATATTTCAAGAATAGACCTATTGCAAAATAGAGAGAAAATGACGTCAACTTCTCCTGAGTATCGATTCCTACGATTTCAAGAATAGGGCCCCTGGTTAGGTAGTGTAAGGAGATATGATCAGTGGTTTTAAGTTGATTAGATGAAACTGCTGAACTGTTGTGCTGTATATTTTGCAATTTGTCCATAATATATTTCTTGAAGGCTATCTTAATATCATTAGAAAGCTGAATCATAGCTGTATTATTGATATGGGAGGTAGTTTCTTTGGCATATAGATCTGCGATTTCATTTCCACTGATTCCAATGTGTGAGGGAAGTCAGATGAGAGAGACTGTTATGTTCCGGGCAAATAGACTTTGGTAGATGTCATGTATGATTTGTACTATTGAATGATTAGTAAAAATTGCATTAATTGATTTAATTGAGTAGAGGAAATCAAAACAAATGGCAACTTGTTTGTTACAGCCGGAAATGTATTTGAATGCCATTAGGATGCTGTGTAGCTCACCTGTGTAAACACTACATATTGAAGGTAACCGAGAGGAATTAATAAGTTCGCAGAGGTAACTGCACAACCAACACCGTTGTCAGTTTAAGAAGCATCGGTGTAAAGTACTAAATCATAAGTTTTCTTATTAATTATTTCCAGGAATGCCTTCTTTATAAATAAGTTGGGAGTATCATGTTTGTTTAAGTTGGTAAGTGAAATATCAGTGGAGGGAAGATGCTTAGTCCAAGGGGGAGAAATAGGCGAATGAAGGGTATTGGTCAGTGAAAGATCAATATTGTTAAGCAGGGGGACGAGTAGTTGAGGTATAGATTTTAAGTTTGTTTGTAATGGGTTGTTAAAAGGGCGATGGGGCATTAAGGTAATTAGAGGATAAACAGGATTCGAGGGATTTGAAGACACTGAAGCTGCGTAATTAAGTAGGAGGGATTGTCGTCTTATAGAAAGAGGAAGTTCGTTAGCCTCCCGGGACAAAAACACAAATATATTGAGTTATTGTAAAGATCAGCATGATATAGTTTTTTCCTGGTTTTTCTATATCATTGCACAGTTATACTGATCTTAGAGGGAAGTACATCCAGGATAATTCCTTAGGGCTATTAACATCTAGGCTTTAATATTGTTATAACTTATTACTTCCATACTTGGTTTAGCCTTAATACTACCTAAACAACATCAGGTACCTATCTACAAACATACAAAATGTAACTTAAATGTCAATCTGAAGATGCTATTCAGCGAAACGGCCGTCATTGTAATTTAAAACATAATTTTTCAAATAAACTTGGAAATTGCGTTCAAACGAAGAGTTTTTTATTATTCTTAATAATATTTATTTATTTATTATACTGATACCGTCATGACCGTATTGTATGCTTTCTAAAGTTAATACTTCTAGTCCAACTGACGTTAATATAAAGGTTTTGCACCGACATTCATGAATGACTTGAAATGAATCAACTACAGATCGAGGAATTTCAAGCGACATTTGAGCTACTGGTAACTTAGGGTGTACATCAATTTATGTCTTTAGTGGAATACTGTTTTAAAATATAATTAATAGCGAATCCATTAGATATAGTAGCAGGTGTTTAATTTATAATGAAATGTTTGAGTACGTTGTGTAAAAGACACATAAAAGACATTGATGAAGACGGAATATGAAACTAAAATTAAAAATTCACTTCATTTTAGCATATAGCAATTATTGGCACCTCATCTTTTTATAAGATGATTTTGTTTACTAATGTCTAAAAACCTATAAGTTTAAAAAACAGCATTAACAGGGATTTCAAGAACTAGTTGCAAGTAATAATGGTGTACTAACATGTATAACTTTTGAATCCATTCTCCAGAGCGTCGAGGTAAAGAGAGACTTTCAGAAATCTCTCTACATGTTAATTTTTTTTCGCAGTAATGAATTGATCCACTAAACTACAAAGTGAGTTAAACAAAAGTCTAAAATAATTGTTCTGCAACCCACTATTACTCAGTTTATGATCGAACTTATTCCAAAGGACCCCGCACTTTTCTTATGGAAACGGGAGCACCGTCAAATTGTCTGAATTTTTGATATGTACTAATATTTGATGTCCTGATCAAAAGTCATGGGCCCAATCTTATCATATGGTTAGTTTACAATATTTCTTATTTTGTATTTATATTGTATTACCAAAAAATGTTATTTTACATTTAATATTTAGAAAAGTAGTCATAGGATCTAATTTCACATATTTATTTATTTATTTATTTATTTATCAAAACTCAAACAGGCCTATTGACCTTTTTACATGAGTAGTTCTTATTAACTATAATATAAACAAACATATTTTTTATTTTAATATAACAGTAACTATAATAATACAATAAAGGATCAAAAAACAAAACCGCAGTATACAGTGGGATATGTCAAACGAATACATTTTATGTTTTATAATATTTAAAGACTCAAAGTAGTTAAATATTCATTTAAAATTTTCTTAAATCGATTTTGATTAATTTCCATCCAGTCAATATTACTCATAGCATCGAAATTATTAGCAAGTCTAATAATATGAGTTAGAGGAGATTGTGGGTTGGATCCTGAAATATTAAATAGTAATGATGATCTAATACGCCTTGACGGAACATTAAATGGTACCAATGATAATAATTGTATAGACTTGGTGTTGTTATTAAGTATTTTGTATAAGAACAAAACCATAGATAGCTTACGTCTATCAATTAGTGAGGGTATTACGAATTCTTTTCTTAGCATTGAAGTTCTTATTTCCATAAAATCAGGCCATGAATGATGTTTTTTGTAATAAAAGTATCTTAGAAATTTATTCTGTACTTTCTCCAGCAAGTCCAAGTGTATCTGGGGTTGCTGCGCCCATAATACCGAAGCAAATTCCAGCTTTGTTCTAACTAAAGAAAAATACATATGTTTTATTACTTTTAAATTTGTAAAATCCGCTGTTTGTCTGATAATAAATCCCAATGCTCGATTTGCCTTAATAGCTATTTTTTTTATATGTGGTACAAACGACATTATTTGATGGTTATAATATACTCCAAGATCTTTAACGTCTAATTTTCTGTCCCAGATTTCTTGATCCATAGTATAATCAAATACTATTGGATGTTTTTTTCGGGTAATAGAAAGTATGTAACACTTTTTGATATTGAAAAATAACTTATTAGACTTAGTCCATGATAGAATGTTATTGATATCTTTCTGGAGTTCCACACAATCTCTAACTGTTTCCACTCGTCTATAAAATTTAAAATCATCAGCGAATAATAAAAATTCAGAATTGCGAATACAAAGTCCTACATCATTTATGAAAAGCGTGAATAATAGAGGGCCCAGGTTGGATCCTTGTGGCACCCCAGAATTAGCATGATACTTTCCTGACGTGTTCCCACCGAATCTTACAATGAAGTACCTATTTTCCAAATAATTTTTAATTAAAGTCACAAAACCAATAGAGAGCCCATAGTTAATTAATTGATTAGTAATGCTAATCAGCGAAACCTAGACTAAGACGCTTACTTTTCAAAAATAAGACAGCGAATCCTAAGGCATACTATCCGACTCTTCGTCAACTAAGACAGTTAGTATGAGATGCCTCTACAAACTGTTATTGAAGGGAAAGAAAAACCGACCACCTATCCAGCGACAAAACCACTTCCGAATCGCACATTTCTGAAGGATCTAAAAAAGATGCATTATTTATATCGGCAAAATTCGAAACCGATTTAGAATCTATTGAAAAAACCGATACGTCCGTAACAAAAACATCTGTTAAAGTCACAACTGAATCTGACGAAATATCTTTAGAAGAAGAAATCACCTTTTAGAAAATGGCACAGCTAGAGCAGTGATATATAACTAGGTGAATAAGATAACGAGGTCTTATTGGTACAAGCTGGACGGTCTTAGACTTTCGAAGGCTTTAGTAAAAGAGCTAGCTTAAAAGAAATCTTAAGATCTGTATTACCTATAAATAGTTATTGGAAACAAATGTCTTGTGGAGCGCGAAAAAACAATGAGACTAGTAAAGACTCCAAAGTGCGATCATACCGCAGTGGAAGAAATTTTTATCTACCACTCACATGAAACCATACATAACCTAACCCTCTGAACCTTATTATATCAATTTCCACACAAAATTGGTAAAAACAATTATTCTTAAAAAGCATATGAAATTGTCATTTGAAGGTACTCAGAGGCAATTGGAATAGATATGTTCTAGCATTGTAAAGAGTTATTAAGCTGACACACATCCTCATTCTTACATCTTTTCGTGACAATGAACTGAATGTACTAACCGGTTAATAAGCCTGTGAATCATAATGTGTTTTTCCATCCATCCCACATGGTAAGGGGTAAAACAATTAAAGATAAGGGCAGAAAATTACGCAGGAAAACCTAAGCATTAAGATAGTTTTCATAAAAATAAAGTGCGCTACGTACGAATGGTCATATGAAACCTGTCAAGGTGAATTGTGTTAAGATTGTATTGTAACGTTCAGTTAATATTTGCCAGTTATGTGTGGCATCAAATAACTATTATTAAGTTTAAGTTTTCATTGAATCATACAAGAGCATATAGATTACTTAAACATCCAAACTCACTCATACATACCAATGACATTTATATACTACACATTTGTGATAAAAACATAATTTAGATTTTCTTGAAAAACTTGAAATAAAAAGACATCTAGTAGATCAACAATTTAAAGTAGTTGATGAACAAATAAATCTTGGAATTTCTCCACTATTAAACTGTTTTCGTTTTTTGAGTCTCCATTTTATACATAGATAAGACGTAATTGTAACAAAAATGTATTAAATTATTGTAAAAAACAGCATGATACAGTTTTTTCCTGGTTTTTCTATTTCATCGCACAGTTATACTGATCTTTGAGAGAAATACATCCAGGATAATCCCTTAGGGCTAATAATATCTAGGCGTTAATATTGTTATGTCTTATCACTTCTATACTTGGTCTAACCTTAATACTACTTAATTAACATCAGGTAACTAACTGCAAACAAACAAAATGTAATTTCAATATGCCAATTTGATGATTCTAGTTTTTAGCGGAACAGCTGTTAATGTTCTTAGTAAGATTCAACAAAGTAAAAGTTACTACAATCAATTTGCACAAATTGTAATTTTCCTGACCGTACATTAAATAACAATTTAAAGTTTTTTCCTGGATATCGGTAAAAAAAATAATAAATAAATAAATATATTTTTTTTATATTAAAATTGGCATAACAACGTTTCTGCCATGGGCCAGGTGTATATACTTAGATAAAACTAAAAAATTCTTAATTAAATCACACACAATAATATTCTTTTTTAAAAACTCACAAAATCACAACTAAGTCTACATTTAAAATAATATTGGTTTAAAATATTTAAAGAAATGGAATAAAATTGTAAAAATTCCCACCACCTACAAACGTAGCGTAGTAAATAGCCTTACCGACAGGGTAATTAAACTTTCCCATTCAAAAAACAGACAATATTAAAATACTAAGAACAATAAATAACTTCACAGTTAAACTAAACTTCCACTATTTATTTGAAAAGTTCGCTTTAAAATCAATTACAGCTGTTTCGCTATAACTAGCATCGTCAGATTGACATATTGAAATTACATGTTGTTTGTTTGTAACTAGGTGCTTGATGTTGTTAAGGAGTTAAGGCTAGACCAAGTAAGGAAGTAATTAGACATAACAATATTAAAGCCTAGATGTTATTAGCCCTAAGGGATTATCCTGGATGTATTTCCCTCTAAGATCAGTATAACTGTGCAATGATATAGAAAAACCAGGAAAAAACTATATCATGCTGATCTTTACAATAACTTAATATATTTATGTTACAATAATGTCTTATCTATGTATAAAATGAAGACTCAATCATAGTAAACAGTTTAATAGTGGAGAACTTCCAAGATTTATTTGTTTATTAACTACTTTAAACTGTTGATCTGCTAGATGTCTTTTAATTTCAAGTTCTTCTAGAAAATCTAAATTTTGTTTTTTATCACAAATGTGTAGAATATGAATGTCATTGGTGTGTATAAGTGAGTTTGGATGTTCCAGTAGGTGTTTTGCATAGTTCGACTTATCTGGTTGTTGTAATCTATATGCTCTTAAGTGTTCATTAAATCTTACTTCAAAATTTTTTGTGTTTGACCTATATATACTGCATTACATTTTGGACAATTAATTTTGTAAACACCAGATTTTTTTAATTTTGGTAGTTTTGTTTTTACATTTAACAATTTTGTTCCAATACTATTTTGTGTTTTAAATGATATTAATGCTGATGTTGCCGAAGATATTATTTTTGAAATTGCATTGGAAATATTTCCACAATATGTAATACTTTTATAGCTTTTAATTTCTTTAGTTTGTTTTGGAAATATTAGTTCTAGTGACATTTTTTGTTCTTTCTTATTAATTAATTTATTTATCAAATGTATTGGATAGCCATTAGATGTAGCTATTTGTTTTATGATCTCAATTTCTTTATTAAAATTACTTTTGTTCATTGGAATTGAAAATGCTCTATGTATCATGGAATTATAAGCTGCTAATTTATGTGATAATGGATGATTTGAATTATATGGTATGGTTACATCTGTTTGTGTAGGTTTTCTGTATATTGAATAATTTAATGAATTATTAACTTTTTCAATTCTTAAATCTAGAAAATTAATTGAATTATTTTCTTCAACTTCCAAAGTAAAATTAATTTTAGGATGCAAGGTATTAATATAATTAAAAAATATATCTAACTGCCGTTCGCTACCTACAAAACCTGCTAACACATCATCAACATATCTATACCAAAATACAATATTGTTTTTATAACTAGAATTAAAGATTTTGTTTTCTAAATTATCCATAAATATATTTGCCAAAATTGGAGAAATAGGACTTCCCATGGGAAGACCCTCATTTTGAATATAAACTTTGTTATCAAAAGTAAAATAATTTTGACTAATGCATACATCAAATAGATCAATTATGTCTGATATTATACCTGGATGGATATTTCTTTCATCTAATAGCTTTTTAACTAGAACTATACATTCTTTAGGTGGTATTTTTGAGAACATATTAGTTACGTCAAACGATACTAATTTAGTATTATTTTGTAAATTACATTTATTCAATTTTTTGATCAAATCTAATGAATTTTGTACTGAATATTTAGATGTGTAACCATAATTGTTTAGGATACTATTTAATTTTTTAGCTACTTTAGTATTAGGAGTGTTAACATACGAAACTACCGGTCTAATTGGTTTTGAATCTTTATGTAATTTAATTGTTCCATATAATTCTGGACATTGAGGATTTTTATTTACTAGGTATTTTTTATCATAGTCATTAAATAGGTAATTTGAATGATTTACATGTTCTCTTATTTGGTTAGAAAATTTCTGTGTAGGATCGTTTTTTAGAATTTTGACATTACTTGACATTATGAAATCATTCACTTTAGATTTATAATCTTCTCTTTTTAAAATTACTGTTGAGTTACCCTTATCTGATTTTGTTATAATTAGGTTATTTTCATCTACTTTATTTTTGATTGACTTTAAAGCTAAAATGTCATTTTTAATACTTTGACTTTGACTTTTAAATTTGTTTGGTTTTATACCTTTAATAAGATTTGCTATTTGCATTTTTTCATAAATAAAATTATTTGATTTAGTTTTCAAAGCTATTTCAGAATCTGTGGCTAAAATTTCTTTTATATTATTAGTGAATTTAGGTATGCAATATTTTAAACCTTTACTTAAAAATGTATTTTCATTATTTGAAAAAATAGTGTCTGATAGATTTGCGAACCGAGGAGCAAAATGTACTGGTATGTGAGTATTTAATGTGTTATTGTGTTGTGTATAATGTGTTGTGTTGTGTTGTATATTTATTAATTTTTCTAATTTACTTAATTGTTTTTGATATTTATTATGTTTCAAAATGCTAACCTGTTCTCTAATTTTATCATCTAAGCAGTCAAATTCTACTGAATGCATGGAATAAGTTAACTCTGAATGAACAGTAGAATTTGACTGCTTAGATGATAAAATTAGAGTATTACATATTGTGGAAATATTTCCAATGCAATTTCAAAAATAATATCTTCGGCAACATCAGCATTAATATCATTTAAAACACAAAATAGTATTGGAACAAAATTGTTAAATGTAAAAACAAAACTACCAAAATTAAAAAAATCTGGTGTTTACAAAATTAATTGTCCAAAATGTAATGCAGTATATATAGGTCAAACACAAAGAAATTTTGAAGTAAGATTTAATGAACACTTAAGAGCATATAGATTACAACAACCAGATAAGTCGAACTATGCAAAACACCTACTGGAACATCCAAACTCACTTATACACACCAATGACATTCATATTCTACACATTTGTGATAAAAAACAAAATTTAGATTTTCTAGAAGAACTTGAAATTAAAA
Organism: Ophraella communa; assembly: GCA_035357415.1. Lineage (NCBI taxonomy): Eukaryota > Metazoa > Arthropoda > Insecta > Coleoptera > Chrysomelidae > Ophraella > Ophraella communa. The sequence goes on along the minus strand of CM068983.1, from coordinate 14,203,026 downwards.
GACATCTAGCAGATCAACAGTTTAAAGTAGTTAATGAACAAATAAATCTTGGAAGTTCTCCACTATTAAACTGTTTACTTTGATTAAGTCTTCATTTTATACATAGATAAGACATTATTGTAACATAAATATATTAAGTTATTGTAAAGATCAGCATTATATAGTTTTTTCCTGGTTTTTCTATATCATTACACAGTTATACTGATCTTAGAGGGAAATACATCCAGGATAATCCCTTAGGGCTAATAACATCTAGGCTTTAATATTGTTATGTCTTATTACTTCCTTACTTGGTCTAGCCTTAACTCCTTAACAACATCAAGCACCTAGTTACAAACAAACAATATGTAATTTCAATATGTCAATCTGACGATGCTAGTTATAGCGAAACAGCTGTAATTGATTTTAAAGCGAATTTTCCAAATAAATAGTGGAAGTTTAGTTTAACTGTGCAGTTATTTATTGTTCTTAGTAAGATGAACTTCCAAAAAGTAGAGGTTAACACAATCAATATTAAAATAATTAAAGACGTTCTAAGAAATAATAAATATCCCAACACATTCTTTAATCCTATAATTAAAAAAAGAATTCACAATTACTATAATAGCTCAAGGTCATCCAAAATAAACCAACCCAAACACTATATAACACTTCCTTATGTACAAGGTGTATCTGAAAATATTTCTAAATTTCTCAAAAAATATAATATAAATGTTGCACATAAATCAATAAACAATTTAAATAAACGATTCTTTACCAATCTCAAACCAAAAACCGACACCTTAAATCAAACCAATGTAGTATATAAAATCTCTTGCAAAGACTGTCCATCTACCTATACATGACAAACCAAGCAATATTTGGGCAAACGTATTTACAGACATAAATATGATGTTAAGACAAAAAACGAAAATGCAACTGCCTTATCCAAACATTCCATCAATAATTTTCACCACTTTGATTTCGAAAATGTTAAAATAATCTCTAAGGAAAGTGATTTAACCAAACGAAACTAGAAATGGTGGAAATAAAGAGAGATTTACATAGTGTTAACAGTCACACTGATTTGGAGTGTTTATCACCAATTTATTTTCCTTTAATAAAGTAATTTGTGTGGTCTTATCTCTTACACCTGTCTGCATTTCGATTTAGATTTATATATAATATTTATTACCCGCCTATGTGATAGTTTTAAATTTTTTATCAAAAAAAATATTTTTTTAAAACTTTTTTACTGTTTAGTATGATTTTACAATTTTAATCAATTTCTTGAAATATTTTAAACCAATATTATTTCAAATGTAGACTTAGTTGTGATTTTGTAAGTTTAAAAAAAAATTATTGTGTGTGATTTAATTAAGAATTTTTTAGTTTTATCTATATACACCTGATGATGGCCCATGGCCGAAACGTTGTAATGCCAATTTTAAATAAAAAAAAATATATTTATTTATTTATAATTTTTTTCCGATACCCTGGAAAAATTTTTAAATTGTTACAATTAATTTGCGTTATACACTTTTGATAGTTTTATCCGGTTGTTAGCTTTTTACAAATTTTTAATTAGCATAAGAAAAGACACAACTTTGGATTTATTTAATAATTAAGAATTAGATCCATAGTTGACCTGCCTTTCTCCATTGCTAAATACTACCAGCCTATTTCTTATGACTTTGTAGAACTTGTTAGGGCACATCTAGTAGATAGAAAACTCTAGAGTTACTTTAAAGTGTACCTACTACCTCGTTTAGTAAAAACAGAAATTAGCCTCGAAATCTCTTTCAACAGTGAGGTTCATTCTTCTTTTAAAAACTTAGCTATTTTACAGTGTGGAGAAGCCAAATAGAATAAATTGAGTGACAGTTACAACTCCCAATTTATTAATGGAAATTATATGCTAGTGATATATCGTTTGAAAGGTCTTTTCATTCTTTATCAAAGAATGTTATGCAGTAACCGAAACAATGAATTTATTCCATTTGGCTTTTCCACACTGTATATTAATATACATTTCAAAAGTCAACCACCTTTAACATTGTTTTTTAAAAAATATACTAGAATTCATACTTATAAAGGATTAATACAAAAAAAATGTTGACAATAGCTCGACGCATGTCTAAGGACTATTGGAAATAAACTGAAACTAATCTACTTCACCATTAATAATTCTACGTTACAATTAAAGTTATTTGTTTATTAGCCAACAAAAGCGTCAAAAAATATATCCACAAAGAAACACAACTTCTGTATTTTATTTTATTTACGCCAAGAAAGTTTTATAAAGTTTTCCAAGCCCAACAACTTAACCTTATTTGGGTAAATAAATTCCATAAAGTAGGAAAATGAACAAAAAGTGAAGGTAATTATTATTTGTTTGGAAAATAGTCAAAAGTTTTAATAGCTTTACCCCATTCAACAAAATATAAACATGAAATTTAAAGGGGGTGGTAAGACTAATGGGAAACTTGTTTAAATTTACATATTTAAAATTTTCGTAAGCTATTATAGAAAGTTCGAATGAAGTGTATTGTTTTGTTGCTTGCATTATTTTAAAAGTTTTTACTAATTTCAGCTTTTAGTATTTTTAATCAATACTAAATAACTTTTTTTTTTATTTTATACTGTATCCTAAAACATACCCTAATGTATTTACTTGAATTCAATTGGGAAATTAGAATTTTACCCGTTAGTGGCAAGTAATATACACATAATATGTCCAAAAGTTTGGAACAATGGAATATTTCATCTTTTTATTAATTTTTATAAATAATTTTTTTGACATAAGTAAACATCATTTTGCTACAACTCTAGCCAATACTAAATAAATCTCGAAGTAAGATAAACAAACAAAAAAAAGATTTATTCTTTTGAGGTGAAAAATGTACAATGTATTACAAATTTTTTAAAATAGATTAATAGGCAAAAAAAGGTTTTTAAATAAAATTAATAATCAGTATTTCCTCCATGGGCCTGTATGCATGACTGTAGGCGATGACTGTAGGCGATGACTGTAGGCGATTAAATGGTCGAGCTGGGCTTGCGGAATTCTGTCCCATTCTTCACGAGCAGCATCTTTCAGTTATCGTAGAGTAATTGGGGGGGGGGGTTTCGCTTCTTATTGCGTGTTTTAAGAATATTCCAGGTATGTTCAATGACGTTCATGTCAGGGGAATTTAATGGCCATCTTAATGTGGATATTCCTTCTTCTTCCAAAAAATTTTGTACTGTAGCTGTTCGATGTGGAGGTGCGTTGGCATAAACACAAATCCATCACCTACCGCCACCCGGAATATACGCACAACAGGATTTAAAACTTTCTCGATGTACACAGCACCAGTGATTCTTCTCTACAAAACCAGGAGGGGCATCCGTGTACCCCTCATAATACCACTCCAAACCATAATACTCCCACCTTCAAATGGGGCACGTGGTTGGGCTGTTTCTAATCGGGCTTGTCGTCCTGGGGCTCTCCAAACTAGCGTTCTTCAAGAATCAGAATCCAAGCCAATTCTTGATTCATCAGAGAACATCACGTAATTCCAGTTAGGCCATGGGGTAACATGCTATTATTTTACTATGTTATTATTTTATTATTGTAAAGAGTGATAACATTAGATCAATTTTTTCTACACTATTTGTAGCGGACAGTCTATTAGAGAAATCGTACAGGCGGTTCATTTAGAGTTAAACCTGTATGTCTAATACATAGCAGGTTTATTATCAACAGATTACGCCTCTTGGTTGGCAGCTACAGCTGATTTTGTAGTTGGGACTTGATTGTTTTGAACTGTGCATATTCGTTAATTATTATTCTCTTTAACAAATAATGCTTAAAGTTAATAGGTTTGTTCCAACCCATGCAAAGAACCGTTCTAGAACGGTAATATTACCACTCACGAGACCAAATTAGAGCATTGCGCAACTCACTACACCACTGCGCACAAAAATTACTATTTTAGAACGGTTCTTTGCTTGGTTGGAACAGACCTATTAAGACTTCAATTTCAATTAAGACTTAATAGGTCTGTTCCAACCAAGCAAAGAACCGTTCTAAAATAGTAATTTTTGTGCGCAGTGGTGTAGTGAGTTGCGCAGTGCACTAATTTGGTCTCGTGAGTGGTAATATTACCGTTCTAGAACGGTTCTTTGCTTGGTTGGAACAAACCTAATATAATATGATTTGATTTATTTTGGTCATAACGGCTAAATTTAGAAAAAGTAAAAATAGATTTTTAAAAAGAAATTAATTAATTTAATTTAATTGCAATAATCGTGTTTCTCATATTTTGAAGCTTGATACTGGTCGACTAATTCAGACTAAGTTAAAAATCGTTTTGCTTTCGTTTTATAATGCATGTACCTGTATAATATAGCTAGGAGGTTTTTTGATTTAGATTGTGTATTAGTTCAAATGTGTCGACGAATGTCTTATCATTAGAATTATATACTTAAAAAATATTTCAGATATTTCTTTTTCATAACCCAGCTGACAGCATGACGTACATTGTACGTAATTTTTTGGTCACCCGTTACGTCGTTTAGACTTCTTGGATGACGTCAAATCTACTAAAATATGACGTGAAAATGTCACCGCCCAAAGACGTCACCCAGTCACGTTAAATTACGTCACCCCATGACGTACAATAGACATGTTTTATCAACGAAATTGTAACGTATGATTACGTTATTTCATGACGTAGTTTTTTCTACCTATTTATGACGTATGGATTGATTTTGGGACAGAATAAAAACCAAAAATATTGATAGACAATTTTATTTGCATTAACTATTACATTAAATTTCAATTTTCCATACAAATATTACAAGTTACTTTAAATATATAAAATATTTAACAATATTATTTAAATAATATAAAATGTTGCACATTACATAGTAAAAGTTAGGTACATCGAATTTAACAAAGTAGTCTGTGTGCGAAGTATAAGTTAAATGTGAAGCAACTATTTAAAATCAATTCTGATTCATAAAATGTATCTTTAAAAAATTAGATATTCATCAATTAAAAAAATTATTGATACAACTTAATTTGAATTAAATATTACAAGTTAATACATAGCACACAGCATGTCACTAATAGTTATTATATTTTAGTCCAAAAAATTAAATAATTATTGTTAAATTTACCTTGTTCGAAGTAAAAATTTCTTACATTGTAGGATGTCCAACCTTTTTCCTGAGAAACGCCAAATTATAATGCTTTCTGGTACTTTGTAGATGCCGAAAAAAAATCTGATTTCTCTAGTGTTAGCCATTTACAATGAATAGGTGCTAAGCCAGTTTGGTAGAATTGGATGCATACGAAGTAACGCCGCTATATTTAGACAAAAATTACAATATCAGTATACGAATACTATACTAATAATCATTATTATTAATTAATAATAATACATTTACATTTTCTAAAACATCATTGGTAGCCATTTACGCCAATTAAGAATACTGGCAAATAAAAATATTATAAACCATTTATTTAGTTGAATGTAAGGAAATAGCAAAATTTTTCTTACTTACCTACCCAAATTTATCTGCAACGAATACTGTTATAAATATACACAAAAACACTTCTCATTTTAATCCTTGGTCATAAAGTGCTTGCTGTTGGCTTACATTACAGACGCCAATATTACAATATTATTGTAGATTTCAGTCAAAACATGTCAAGAAAACCTGAAAAATAAGAATGTGAATAATTTTGTAATGTAACTTTTATCTCGTTTTTAAAAGAATACGACCGGCAGTGTCAACACGATCTTACTAAATCCTTAATACATTTTTATTCAAATATGTTTTTTACATACAGTAAAAGCTTTCGTAAATAGTTGTTAAAGTACTTAATATTTATTATTAAGGGTAATTGGTTAGATAAATATCCCGGCTAGATAAATATTCCGAATTTATGGTCAGTGTAATTTAATCCTCAATAATTCCATAACAATTCTAATGGTTAAATGTCAAAACAAGCTATTAATTACAACAGTAGTTTGAATTTTTAATCTATTATAGGATGTTCATCCACTTTGGAGCTTCCGCAGCTTCTATTATTATAATTTGCATATGAACAGATGTAGCTGGAATCTCTTTTGAGGATGACAATTTCATTAATCAGGCCACGTTACTGGTTATCAATGATTGAGTACTAAAATCGTGATTAATGCTATTATCTTCATTACCAGTCGTATAAAAGCTAAATTTCGATTTGTAGTGTTTGTTAATGATTTCAATTAAATACATTGTTTTTAGACAATTTGTTTTATTAGCAATAAATGCTGTCTTAAATAGTATTTTTTTCATACAGTCTGTAAAGTATGGAATAAATTCGTTTCCGACAGCTTGGTGGTTGGATTATTTTGCAATGTTTGTAAAATAAACTAGCAAATATTTAATAAATCAAAAAATTATACCAAGAAAAATAAACAATATTTCCCATAAAAACCATAAGCTAGATTGATATTCAGTTAGTTTTCGTCATTTACCTAGGTTACTGTTAAGCAAAAGGGCTATAGTTCGAACAATTACGATAAAGTCGTGTATCAGTTTATGCATTAATTAATATTTTTCAATATTTACCAATAATAACAAATCAATAACATTTATTTTCTGATCGAAATTCTGTTCGTTAAACCCTAAGTAATCCTTTTTAGAATCAACTTATTTTTATGAATCCAAAATTGTCACTAAATAGGTACATCAATCAAAATGTCGACATCATCACTCTCCATAATGAAATTTCATTTTTGAACAATAAGATTAAAAATAAACGTGTTTTCAACGATAATCGTAAAACATGATATAGACATTTCAAAATATAAAAAACTTACAGCATTTTTAAAACGTTGTTCTGATAAGTACTCAGCCAAAAAATCGAAGTCTTTACAGCTGAAAATGTTCAGCAGTTTTTACAAAATGTTCCAGACAATATGTACTTAGCAACAAAACTAAGTTTTAAATTAACGCTAAAGTGAACCATGTTTAATACGTGGTCGGACAGTTCGTCCACGGGCCAGGTACAGTCGGCTTTAGAATAGCATAATATACATGTTAAATGTGAATATCGTTTAACTAACGAAGTTATAAAACCGCCCTTCTTCAATAACATAGGAGATGCAATTTTTAAAACGCCTACATTAAATGGTTTTTGGGATTAAGTTTATTTACAAGGGTCGGTCATGTCCCGAATAAATAGGTCTATTTACAAATTCACACAAAATAATAATATCTACACATTTTCACACCACAGAGGTAGAATCCTTGGCGTATTTTTTTACGTGTGCTTTCTTGTGTACCTAAAGCGAATCCAAAAACATTTTTAAGCATAATAAATTATATTTATCAAAAAAAAACAAGTCTCTTGTTTATAAAAAATAATTTATTTTACACAAAAAACAATAAATCAACAATAAAACAACCTAAATATTTGATTATTATATCTATGTTTATTAGATATGCATGTTAACGGCTCATGTTTAAAATGTATTGCTACATTTTGATTTTTACCACCCTATTTATTTACTAAATAAAATATAAAATAAATAAATGTAGGGTCATTTTGATACGAACGTAACAGCAAAACGTTAACAAAAATTCTTTTAGAATATTCAATTCAACATAAAAACAATTAAAATTAGTACCATCAAGATTGATTAGAAACTGCATGTTGGAGATTCAAAAATAAATATTTTTATATTTTATCTTTCATTTTATGGAATGTTATTTAATATTTTTAACAACCTCTCTAGAAAAAAAGGGATTTTAATCCCAAACAAACATTTATTATCGAGGGTTCCAAACTAAGTGAAGTAAAAAAGGAATCAGTAGAGAGGTAGACGGACAGACAATTTGTCAATAACACACCTTATGCTGCAAACATTAAAGATGTGCGCGTAGACAACTGTTTAACTGATTTCAAATTTATTATTATTTAAACCGTGATTGGTTATACACAATAAATAGGCCGTTCTTAAAATTAATTCAATGTAAGCGATTTGAGTTTTAAAATGTATAATATGCTATTCTGAAGCCGATAGTACCTGTATTAAGTACAACGATTAGTTGGACCACGATAGCTCTTCGAGCGGATTAAGATTGTATTCTAAGAAGGAAAACTATCAGTATTTACCTAACATATTATTTATTATTAAATAAAGAAAGGAAAATCCAATGTCAATGTCACAATTTTTATTATTATAAATGTTGAAAATCTAAAGCGCTACTAGTGTAATACGCGAAAGAAAATGTCATCAGATGTAATACGCTAAACGAATAGATTCTTAATTTTTAATAAACTTTAGCCTAGCCGAGCGGATGTTAGGCTAAAGTCAGGGTTTGTGGATTCGGCCTCCGCAGTATTTGGTGTTGGGAGGTCTTACTTCGGCGGTTGGGAAGGACGGGATTTGTTGCTGGGCTCTGAAGAAGGTCTGGAGTCTAGAGAAATGATACACAAATGTCCTCGGGGGAATCTAGCAAATTTATTAATTCTAAGTTTGATGATACAAGTATAAATTTAGATGACACTCTTGCGGAATGCTATATGCATCTCCCAAAGAAAAAGAAAAAAACAAAAAAAAACTTTTTTTAATTTAACATTAACAAGATTTAAAACTAAACAACAAAAAATAATTAAAGTATGGTCTGATGGACCCTTGCGTGATTTGAATTTGGTTACAGTTTAATTCTTAATCGTTACGTTACGTATAACTTTCCCGGAGGACTCAGTTCTCTGTCGGAGAATATTTATCTACGTCCCGACAGTGGAAACCCGGTAAACTCTAGATATCCGGTTGAGGATAAAAGTTACAATATTCGTCTGAATAATTAAGACGATAGAAATTCGCTTAACGAACAAATCCAAACTCCCATAAAATTTCTTAGTTATTAAGGGTTAGTATAATTGAAATTGACTCACCAATTTTCCTGCAGCGAGTCTGGGTACACACACTCACTTATTTTTTATTAGTCGGCCCGGTAAAAGAATTTAAATTGTGATTTATCTCTTGGATAATATTCACTGCTTGTATTATTGCAAAAGAAAAAATTATTAACACGTTTTCGCGGCCCGGTAATCGATTATTTAAATTTATTACTTTAAATTAAATTATTGAAAATTAGCACTTAGCTCACTTTCCAAATTAACACCTTTAAACACCTAACGCGTTTGATTCGATTGGCATCAAGCCCATGGAACGCTCCAAATCGAATTCCCTCCATGTTCTCAACACGGAGGATTCGATAGGCATCTAGCTCCTGGAGACGTCCAAATCGAATTCCCTTTTCTTCGTTTTTTTTTTTTGGTCTCCAGCAAAAGCATGAGACTACCCTTTCTCCCTCATTCTGCTCACTTCTCTCGTTCCTATTGGCTAGCAGCCCTGCTACCGGCATTACTTGGGTACGCTTCGGGAGCTGAGACAGCAAAATTTGGCTTACACATCGCGGCTAGCTCCTACGTGACTTTTTTTGTTTTGCAGAACCGCAATTTTTGTAAATTCTTTAGTTTCGTGTCCTACATTTTTTTCAAATACATTCTTGTGAAATAACTTTTCGCTGACCAATGTCCTGTCGCTATTACGCAAAAGTTATTTAGTTTCTTTTTAACTAATATACCGGGAAGCTCCGATATGTTATTTAACTTTTTATGAATTATTGTATCTTTTTCCCTCATATCAACCCGGGCGGGGAAGGGGGGTTCCTTTTGGGTTATTACATTACTTCCCCCTTTGAAAAAGAAACGGCTTTACAGAGCCGTTTCCTTTTCGGAAGTTCCCCCTCCCTCTGTTCCTTAAATACTAGTTACCCTATCTACCTTACATTACAATCTGTTACATTATCCTACCATACAGTAGGTATTGTTACATCTTATCGCGTTTCGTAATATTGTTCTCTGTATTGTCACATTGGTTTTCGCGTCGCGCACTTACACTAGCTTCTGCGTAGTTTATTCTTTATCCAACCGTACTCTCCATTGTTGCCCTATCTTCTCTGACTTACTGATTCCGTTGCCTGCTAGCGTCATTGCGCCACGCTAGCAAGTTCCCTCGATGCCAGCTTCGGTGTGACAGCTAGTTGTTGCTCATCGTGGCCTCTCTGGCATTGCGTTTTCCTTGGGATTTTATGGGGGTAGGCTTACTGATTGCCTATAGAATAATGTTGTACAAGGCTATGCCTGCTGGCATTGCGATGCACAGAAATTCATTTTAATGGACAGAGATGAAAGAGTTGATATATGCAGTTGATATATGCCGTTGATCTGCGAATAGGTGAAAGGATTTCCTTTCGAAACTTTGTTTAACAATAGTATGTAATGTTGGGGCATTAGAACAAGGTAAGACGATCAACTCTCTCCGGGTTATTATAGAATGTTTGATTGTTTGGGTCATGTACTGGACAACCTCTGGTTTGTTTACTTAACCTTGTGAGTCAGTCCAGTGTCTTCTCTGGTTTGGATCTGCTTCTTTTTTTTTTGGTCCAGATGAGAGTGTTCTTTGCGCTTCTTTGATTTCCTGTTGCGTATACAGTCCTTCCGCTCCTATTGGTTGGAGTAGTGTTAGCTTAAATTCTTTTTCCGGCTCTACTGCGATTTCTACTAATATATAATGATAGTGCTGTTATTTTCGTTTTTTTGGGTCTGCGCAGTCGGACACACTGAATCCCATTGTACCTCCAGTCTTGGTTAGGGCTAATACCTAGGGTAATACCTAAATCCATTTTTAGTTGTGGCAGCTCCATTCTTGATTCTTATTCCTCTTGCGCTTCGCGCACATTAAGAGTACATATAGTCCAAGTGTAAGCCGCGCACTTGTGTAATTATAGTTCGATCTCATGTTCCTAACTAAAAACTGGGTGTTTATCACAACAATAATCAATAACTGTATCTTAAGCGAAATAATAATAACAAAAAAAAAATAAAGTTCAGTACAGTAATTGTCTAACAAACAAATAGTAATTCTTACTAAGTTTGTGCACATTACAAAAAAAAATCAAAAATCTTTGTTACAACACTAAACACTACCTATAATATATAAATTCATAATAATGGCAAACAATAATAAAAAAAATATTCAGCAAGGTAATTGCAAAATACTGAACTAATAATTCGAACTAAGTTCTTGCGCGTTACAATTTTTTTGTTAAAACAATGAAATTAAAAGTCTTTGTTATAACAATAACCGCAATAGCGTATGAAATGCTAATAATAGCTTAAAGCAACCAATAATTGCAAAAAAAATATATTCAGCATATTAACTAGGAAATACTCTATTAATAATTATAATAGCTCTTGCACAATTTATATTTACAAAATGATTCGGAAAATTGAAGTATTACAAGTGAATCCATTCTTTTATTCCAATCTTCCTACTATCTGAAAATTCACAAACTCGATGCGGAAAGGCGCAAAAAAAAAAAATTCTTGCTGGGGAAAAAAAAAATTTTTTTTTTTTGTAAATAGTGAACCCATAAATTAAAAAAAAATTTTTTTTTTTTTTAAATGATACCCCCCTTTTGAAAAAAAAAATTAAAACAAAAAAAAAATATTATACCCTTATTCTAACTAAACTACCCCTATGTATTTATATGGTATGTTCACGAAAAATTTCAAAGTGGACCTTTTTTTTAAAAAAAAAACAATCTTCCTTATAATATTGGCTCTACTGTAAGTTAAACTTGGTCCCTGAGGTTACCTATTGTATATACTACACTTGATATTTGAAGTCTTTCGCTTCTCCTAACCTACTTGTTTCCCTTAATATTACATGTACTTTTTTTAACAGTTTGTGTTTCTCCCCTGCGTTGCCATTGGTATGCGTCATTTTTAGTTATTATTTATTTGACTATTAATTGGAGTTTGACAGCGAATATTCATACTAACTCCTTCCCCTTTTTTTTTTAAAAAAACCAAAAACACTCGTGCAGACCTGTGTAAAAGGGTTGTGAAACACAAACGAAATTGAAAGTACTAGCGTAAAAGCATATTCTATAAATATTTTATGGCTTCCTATAGCCTTTTCCTAAATTAACTATATCCCAAAAAGTCTAATATCTGGCTGATTACTTGACCATGGACTACTTGACTGAATATTAAAATAAAAAATAATTGCAGTTATTTAAATTAAAATGAACCTTTAGAGACTCGTCTCAATCATACAACAACACTTTAAAGTCTTATGTACTTAACTAATTAATTCAAAATAGTAAAATTAATATTTGTAGCTTCATCTAATCTAGATACACCTCTTATATTTGTATACTCATAATTTATCAATTAAGAATTTTTTTAATTAGTTGTGGCTTTTACTAGCCTTATCCCATTTAATAATTAAACTTTCCACTTACCTTTGCTTTCTTAATTTATCCTGGTTAGAACATAACCCTTAGTTACTTTACCTTATTTCCTTTTTTCCTTTTTGAAATATTTTTCTCCTCCCATGACTAGAAGTGCTGTTTTGGGGATGAATCGTAATAATCGACTTGCGATAGCATTATGTTACACTTACTGTCTAGCAGCGGGTCCGAAATCAAACTATATTTTTACAAAATTACCCAAAATTGCATGTCAAAGCTTCTTACGCTACCTTTTGTTTGGGCGTTCAACATCATGTAGCAGGGTGCCAACTCAATGTGGTCCAGGGATGTTGCCTGTTGGTGTCCACAGTAACCATAGGTCATCGCGCAGGTCCATTGAGTAACCCCCATGCTTCATAGTATAATCGCCCTTACAGCTGGAGCGAAGTATGTTGACGTTTATTAGGTATTGTTTATTTTTGATTCCAGCCCTCCTTTGTGCTTAGGCCGGTCGCGTTTGTTATTACGTTTTTTTTTTCTGTCAGCTACTGGGTGATCCTCCTCTATGCCAGGTTGATTATTTTTTTATTAATACCTTATTACCTTCTTACTTCTTTATGTTATGACACTAAAGACCATTATGTATAATCCTGTATACGACATTAGTGATTACTTTTTAATTGACTGAACTGGCTGCTAAGCTTTTGATTTCAACAGTACTGCCTATTCTACCTTTACTAAAAGAAAATTGAAACCTATTACTGACACTTATATTGATTGTGGTTGTACTGCAATATGTATTCTTTGGACCTATCTAATATTGATATATTTACGTTAGTTTCCCGCACTCCTTATTTACCTATTTCTAGAAAAAATGAACAGCAATTCTAAATATATTACTACCGCCGTTGTTATGTTTGTTAAAAAAATATTAAATGAATGTGAATAATTACTTTTTGTATTTTTTTTTTTGATCATTTTAACTTTGAACTATTATGACTTAGAAAGAAAAATATTGACGGCGTTTGGATAGTATCATCAATGGCTATGATGGAGGGCACCATTGCGCACTGGTTCCCTTCATCTTTGAGCCATTGGTTGGTACTTTTAAACTTCTTTCTATTAAGTTTGATTATAAATTTTCTTGTGCGTCATGGTATATTTCTGGTCCTTCTCCTATTATCTCAGTATACTCTTCATTATAAGTTTCCTAACTGTCAGCTGTCTTACATTCGGACTCTACGTTCCTTTATGCCATAGTGGTTTTGTAGTAGAAGTTGCGTAGCATACATAGTCTGATAGACTGCTTGGTCGATTCCTTACTCTCGTCGACCTTCTCAGGGGTACATTATCCCTACTACTCTTAATTATTTTCCTTTTGGGCTTTCCCTTTTGCGGCTGTGCTCCCGCGCTCCATAACGGAAGAATTGCAACCTTTTCCGGGGTTACTTAATTTTCTTCCTCTTCTTCTTCGGCTTCTTCTTTGCCTTCATTTTTCTCTTTTCCTTCGACTTCCTTTTTGCCTCCCTTGAGGTCTTTTACTTCCATTTCCTCTTCTGTGAGGGATTCCATATCATCTTCATAATATTTTTTCAGCCTATGTGCACTACTTGTGCGTTTTTACCTTTTTCCGTACTTATTTTGTAGGTTACCGTTCCTACTTCTTCTTTTACTACAAATGGCCCAATCCAAATTTTACTGACTCCTATCGTTTTGCTAAATCTTTCAACTATACCTCTTCTCCTATATCAAATTCTTTAACCTCCGTGGGGTTGTTATGTCTTCTGAGCTCCCCATTTCACACTGTATTTTTTCGAGTTCGACGCTATTTTTTTTTTTAATAGCATTGTAGGTTATACTCGTGCATAATTTAGCTTTGGATTCATAGATCCGTCTTGCCTGGCACATTTCTATATATATCATTTCTTTTTCCCTATTTGCGACCTATTTTGCCCTATTTTGAAGTATTTACTTCTTTATTCATCTCGCATTTCTCTTTTTTTTTCACTTGGTGTCCCGCACGTGACACGATCCTTTCTCATGTAGGCCTTATTCGCCCAAATAATCGCGTATACCCGGTATACACATTTCTAAACCTTTTTATTTCTTTTATTCGCCTCCTTTGGGCAAATATATATTACTTTCGTATACCCCGTATACAAATATCTAAAACTCTCTTATTTTACTTGCATATACTCCATATACAAATATCTTAACCTTTCAATATTTTACTCGCGTATACCCTATATACCATATTATTTCCTTTATTCGCCTCCTTTGGCAATTATACATTTCTAATTTTACCTTTTTGCGGGCTCTCCCTTTGTGGAGTACTTAATTCTTTTTAACCTCATACCTATTTATACCACTTTTATTCGCCCCAAATAATCGCTAATACACATTTCTGACGGTTTTCCCTTTCCCACCGCTGTCACCAGATGTAATACGCGAAAAGAAAGATTCTTATTTGTTATTACCAGATGTAATACCGTAAAAGAAAGATCCCACCGCTGTCACCAGATGTAATACGCGAAAGAAAATGTCATCAGATGTAATACGCTAAACGAATAGATTCTTAATTTTTAATAAACTTTAGCCTAGCCGAGCGGATGTTAGGCTAAAGTCAGGGTTTGTGGATTCGGCCTCCGCAGTATTTGGTGTTGGGAGGTCTTACTTCGGCGGTTGGGAAGGACGGGATTTGTTGCTGGGCTCTGAAGAAGGTCTGGAGTCTAGAGAAATGATACACAAATGTCCTCGGGGGAATCTAGCAAATTTATTAATTCTAAGTTTGATGATACAAGTATAAATTTAGATGACACTCTTGCGGAATGCTATATGCATCTCCCAAAGAAAAAGAAAAAAACAAAAAAAACTTTTTTTAATTTAACATTAACAAGATTTAAAACTAAACAACAAAAAATAATTAAAGTATGGTCTGATGGACCCTTGCGTGATTTGAATTTGGTTACAGTTTAATTCTTAATTGTTACGTTACGTATAACTTTCCCGGAGGACTCAGTTCTCTGTCGGAGAATATTTATCTACGTCCCGACAGTGGAAACCCGGTAAACTCTAGATATCCGGTTGAGGATAAAAGTTACAATATTCGTCTGAATAATTAAGACGATAGAAATTCGCTTAACGAACAAATCCAAACTCCCATAAAATTTCTTAGTTATTAAGGGTTAGTATAATTGAAATTGACTCACCAATTTTCCTGCAGCGAGTCTGGGTACACACACTCACTTATTTTTTATTAGTCGGCCCGGTAAAAGAATTTAAATTGTGATTTATCTCTTGGATAATATTCACTGCTTGTATTATTGCAAAAGAAAAAATTATTAACACGTTTTCGCGGCCCGGTAATCGATTATTTAAATTTATTACTTTAAATTAAATTATTGAAAATTAGCACTTAGCTCACTTTCCAAATTAACACCTTTAAACACCTAACGCGTTTGATTCGATTGGCATCAAGCCCATGGAACGCTCCAAATCGAATTCCCTCCATGTTCTCAACACGGAGGATTCGATAGGCATCTAGCTCCTGGAGACGTCCAAATCGAATTCCCTTTTCTTCGTTTTTTTTTTTTGGTCTCCAGCAAAAGCATGAGACTACCCTTTCTCCCTCATTCTGCTCACTTCTCTCGTTCCTATTGGCTAGCAGCCCTGCTACCGGCATTACTTGGGTACGCTTCGGGAGCTGAGACAGCAAAATTTGGCTTACACATCGCGGCTAGCTCCTACGTGACTTTTTTTGTTTTGCAGAACCGCAATTTTTGTAAATTCTTTAGTTTCGTGTCCTACATTTTTTTCAAATACATTCTTGTGAAATAACTTTTCGCTGACCAATGTCCTGTCGCTATTACGCAAAAGTTATTTAGTTTCTTTTTAACTAATATACCGGGGAGCTCCGATATGTTATTTAACTTTTTATGAATTATTGTATCTTTTTCCCTCATATCAACCCGGGCGGGGAAGGGGGGTTCCTTTTGGGTTATTACACTAGTTTCGGCCTACAATACGGCCTTCATTAGGCTACAAAGAAAAACTCATTACAAACAGATCAGAGACCAGTAAGTATATTCTTTACCTATAAAAGTTAAAAAATAAAAAGTTAAACAAGAAGATTGTAAGACTGCAGTTGATGGTGCAACATTGAAATTATAACAAACAATGCATATATATAAACTAATTGTTAAAACCAAAAAAAAAGTATTATATTGTATAAAGAGAGAAATTGTGGACAATAAAAAATAAAAAAAGGTGAAAAGACAGATTAAGTAAAAGAGAGAGTATTAAGCTTAATGAAATTTAATTAAAAAAAGGTACATGAAGTATTAAAGGGGGTTGAAGCACCCCAAATACCAAAACTACCCAATACGGGAAGTAATTTTTGGTTAGAGATCAAAAAAGAGAGATTAAAGGATGGTTATAAACACATTTTAAAAAGGTTCTCACAACCAAGAATAACTTTCCAATGTCTCTGAAACTAATGTTACAGAGAACCGAAAATTATTATTAGAGTCGGTAATCCATAGAAATGTGGAAAACCCGATATGAAAAAGAAATATTAATAGAAAATATTTAAAATAACATGGTAAAAAAACGATTGTAGAACATGGTCCACGTCTAGCAAGTCAACAAAACCATTAAAATTGTTAAAAAATTGATTGCACCAGCACTTAGGTAAATGTTACTATTTTATACACGTGAGACTGATGATAATGGCGATAGGCAGATAGAGAATGGAAAGTAGTCGTAGAACGTACGACAAGATAAAGGTGAATTACACAAACCATGGAACATGAAATCAGAAATGTATCTAAGATCACGAAGAAAGTGGCTCTAAAAATATTTTTTCTTTTTTTTATGTTTTTATTTTATTTTATATTTTTAATCATTTATTTATAGGTTACTTTTTCACATATATAATTATTTACTTTGATGTTTCAATTTTCTAATTTATTTATTTGATCGAGTTGTAAACAATCCATTCCTTTTGTTTGTCAATATGATTGCTCTCTACTTGATACATAACCATTCTTTAGATCGTTCTTCTTCTTTTATATTGGTAGTCATAGATTGGGATTGGTCTCTTGGTATTTTGATTGGTTCTATCTTACCTTAGTTAACATTTTATAATGTGCTATTACTCATAGATTAATGCTAATTGAATATCCGTTAAAGCATTGCTAACCTGTTGCCTTTTAAGAGTACTTTTTTCTATGTGACTATGCTCTAGATGTATTTCTAAGATGGTTATTACGTTTCCTGGGTATAAATTTTAAAAACACAGAGCCAACGAAATTTTTCGCATTTTGCTACATGAGCTTTAGAAAATTTAAAATTATTTAGTAACAATAGATAATTTGTGTCCTTTTTTACTAATCATACACTTCAAATCCGTTTTTGGTGCAGTTACAATTCTTAAACAAACTAAATTCACTAAATACTTATGAAGAATGGATTAGGAAATAATATTTTATCGTGTTCGAACTAAAGGGTGGGCTTAACTTGACCTTTTTCAAAAAAGGATTAATGCAGGTACTCGTGGTCCAACTAACCGGTTCCCGATTAATATTATTTTTTATCCGAACTTAAACTTCTAGTTTGCATAAAAGAGAATGCTCTAATATAAGGTCTGTTCCAACCAAGCAGAGAACCGTTCTAAAATAGTAATTTTTGTGCGCAGTGGTGTAGTCAGTTGCGCAGTGCACTAATTTGGTCTTGTGAATGGTAATATTACCTTTCTAAAACGGTTCTTTGCTTGGTTGGAACAAACCTATAATGTTTATCAAGAGCTCAACTAAAGGCCGCACGGCTCAGTTGGTAGATCATTGGCATAGTAGACAAGGGGTTGTGGGTTGAAACCACCGCAAAGACAATTTTTTTATTAAATATTTTTTATTTTTTATATTGTTTTAATTTAACATTTTTTTTAATTCAATAGTTGTTTTAAATGCATGATTGTGATAATAAAGTTACTTCTAGTTAGTCTAGTATTATTCTCTTACATAATTTTTATTATTGGTCGTTCTTTTCATTGGTGTCATGGGAGCTTGTCGCAAAAATAAGCTTTACAACCTTAATATTTCGAATGTAAAAGATCTAGGAATACACGACAGGTCATTGTTATTAGACAACGTCGGCCACTATGTTAGTGGATGCAGGAGCAGATATGGAAACACTAAAAATGCATGGGTGATAGATGTCTTCTCAAGTGGTAGAAGGATACATAGAAAATTCTATACAAAATCAAATTAATATAGGAAATAAGCTAGTCTCATTAATTACTGGATCTAACCATCCGCTAATCATGCCTGCCACTTTAAATTATGTTAATGTTAGTTCATCTTCTATAAACCAAGCTATTGTTGAAAATTTCTCCAATAATTCACCAGTTTTTATTTTGAAAACTGCACAAATATAACTATTAATACTAAATAGAATGTTTCTTGAATTATTGAGTGTAATTATTTTTGGTTCGTTTCCATTTAAAAATATTTATTTAAAATCTTTGATAGGTTAGAATGAAAACGCTTACCTTCGGCTTGCTCTCGGAACTTTCCACTCGCATCGAATTTTCATTCTAACCTTGCAACAGAATATACTAATATATATAATTATATAATATAGAAGGAAAAGATTACGAAAAAACTGCTATTCGTTTTCATTATTTTTCATTTGCAACTCACCGTATACTCTCTTCTCGGAATTTCAATTTAGGCTTTAATCGGCTTACGCCTTAGACGAGGTTAGCTGACACATTCTCTATGCGTGTAATTATTATTAGAATGATTCATATCCACGCTAAGGCCAGATAACAGTCAAAGTTTGGGAAAGTTTCGTGAATGTGGTTGTAAGGGTTGGACTCATGAAGCAACGATATACGATTTTAGGTGTTACCCACACCTACTACATCGTTCTTAGGTAATTAAGACTGATAAATTAATAAGTAGTTAATTTTGTAAGGGACTATAAATTAAAAAGTCTTACCTCTACGTTCATTTTTTATGATAAACTTACTTTAATACTATCTAATATTAATACTATGTTCAAATTTAAATTAGCTGAAATATAAAGCAAAGGTAAAGTCCGGTTAAGACATTCCACTTCTTTGTAAAATATGCATAATTTCTCAGAACCGAAGTAGCTGCGACATTTCGGAACATTTTAACTATTCTGCTTTGGAACTTTTGGGCTGCAATTGCGATAACCAACGCTCGTACTGCGACTGACTGCGACAGCGAATAGTAGTAGCAGAAAAGAAGACGTGGCGTAGCAGTATAACATAGCAATAAAATATATCAAATCAAATCACGTCACTACAGTTTACGTGCTCTACTCAAATTTTAATATATAACTATTTAAAAGAAGATGAGACTAAAATATTACTCATTTAACTACTGCAAGGTGTAAATAGTAATAATTGTAATAAGATAAGAAAATAAGAATTATAGGAAAAGCTAAACTATATTTAATCGAGAAAAATTAAGTTAAATAATGAGTTAGATAAAAAATTGTCAATAGAAATTAAGGGTGGTAAAAATATCCATGATCTTACTTAAAGTAAATATTATACATAAACCATAAGCTTAAATGTAAGCAGTATAAGCAAAGAATAAATACATTATTAGCTAAATAGAATATAACAAAAATTAAAATAGTTTTATTTTTAATTTAGTCCCAGGTAACCAAAATATGTCCAATCATTTTCCATTTTCCAGACACATTCCTGAAACAGTGCCTGAAACATGTCAGATACCAGAAATGTCCTAGGTATGAAACATTTTACAAGGAATGTATTATGTGAAATTTTCCTGACACATAACATAACTACATATTTATGTATACATAAAAACACACATCTGAAATATTGCTTAAACAATTCATTATATTAAGGGTGTGTTAGGGGATCACGCTATTTGCGCTATTTGACGCTATCTAGTACTATTCCTCGTTTGCGTTATATGGCGCTTGGCGCTACATAGCCCGAAAGCGTGCTCCCCGAACACACCCTAAGTGTCATCTGACACGTTTCTGAGACATGGTAGATACAAAACAAATTTCATGTATGATTTATGACAAAAAAAAGCTCAAAATGGAATTTAACAATTTCTGAATCAACTCTCAGTATAGCTATTGATTTAGGAAATGGATGTGAGCAGGTAGTGTGAAATGTCAAACAAATGTAGGATTTCATCATTTTTTATTATTAAAATGATAATATGAAATGTATTTACAATAAATCTGCTTATTTCCCTCTTACATCTAAGGCCTGCTTGGCAAAACCATGTTGAGGATAACTTCTCAAATTCACTATCTGTAATCCCAGAAAATCTTCTTCGATTAACATCTAAATCTAGGTACATCTTTTACAGAAGACTTTGTTAAATTATTTATCAATATTCTTTCTTTTTCTATCTGCAAACGAACAACTCTCCTCAAATGTCTTTTTGTTTTAAAAAGTCTTTGTCTATCCATAATTTCATCAACAGTAAAATGTCTGTAATGAAAAAATACAATTCATGTCCCTATTCTAGAGTACCTATCAAAATATTAATGAAAAAATATTCTCATATAGAAAGAACACCATGCAAACTATACTATATATTAATATGATGCACACGAAATAAAATACAAAGCATATAATAATTCCCTGAGTTCATGAATCCCGCCACTTTTTATTTAACCTATAAACAGGCATCACAATAATTAAGTAAATCAATTATTTACATACCCTTTGATATTTCTGTACAGCAGCCATAATAACACATCGAACCAATTCAATTTCAGATCCATTAAGATACATATAACGTTCAACAACACAAAATTGCAAAATCAAATTCTCCAACACTTCTGTCAGGTTGGCGACCGCGACCGATGAATAAATGTCGGAATTTCCAATGTCCTAATTGGTCAGTGCTTACTGTCAAAACTGAAACTGGATCGCTCATTCTGTCCGTTAAAACAAATACGCGGGTTATTTGAATAATGCTTTCTGTGGAACTTTTATTATGTAAATTTATATTACGGAATTTACGATTTGTACTATAATATAAGTTAATTTTTATTGTGCCAGTAACTTTCATTTCTGTTCTTTCATAGACAATATTTGAATTATTCAGATATACATCTTTTGTTAACATATTTTGTCTGTACATTTGAAACATTTCAGAGACGTAGCTCCGCTCATGCAATGTATTTCTGGAACGTATCTTATGAATGTTTCAAATGGTACCTATTACGCTTCCGTTGACATGTTTCATACACCTTTGGTGAAATTCTTTATTTATCAACACATCATCTTTTTAATTCCCATTTTTCTGGTTAATCTAATTAATAATTAGTGTTAATAAATCACCGTGATAATCGCAATTTCCATTATTCTATTGGATAGCAGGTAGTACCAAGCTACGAATAAATAATAAAAAGGAAGGAGTATAATACGATTTGACGATGTCCGCAATGGTTCTTGCATATGGCTGACTTGAAGTTTTCGGTTACCAGTGGTGTTACACACAGGGTATTATAAACTTATGTCTCGTATTAATTATTAAAAATAATAACTGTTTTCCGCTTGTAATTATCTGTACAGTAATATACATTGTCATAAAGTTGTAGGAATATAAATTTAGATTAAAAACTTCTAAGCAGGTAATTATAAATAGTTGACTTTGTTGGTCTATATAAAAAATAAAGGAACGTCTATGATAACAATGTGGTTGTCATTAAAATATTTTGTTAATTTTTAATAATTTAGATAAATAGAACCCTGCAGATGAAAAGTAATTCCCATTCAAGAGTTGGGTTAACTACTTAAATCAGAAAATAATATATAAAACATCATGAAAAAACTATTTATGTCCAATGTCACGATTCGAATGAGTCATATTTGGTTCTTCAATATGGCCGACTTCCGTCGCAATTATTTGCTAGATTAAAATATGACAACAGTCCTTCCTTTCTATTCTTTATTCGTAGGTACCAAGCAAGCAGTGTTTGATGCGACAAACTGCTCCAAAAAATGCAGCGTTTTGTCAATGCTACAATGTAGGAGCAGTCACGTCTTGTCGCAGCTACAGTAAGATCGCCGTTTGGCCTGTCTCTATACTCGACTGTGTTTTTCTGGTTGTGTCGAGATGAAATAAAGTCTTGTGAACGCGGCTTGAGTAGTTGAGTTGACAACTGGCAACTGACAGCTCAAATTTATGTTTATGTTAATGTTTACATTTTGTTAGGTTGATTTATTTCTCGTTTAATTTATTTACTGTTAAGGTTGTAAAAGTTGTTAATTTTCCGAAAACACCATAAAAAGTAAGGTAATGAGTAGCTGTTATTTCAACTATAATTTATCCCAATCACAAATTAATCTTTCAATCCTGCTTGCGTAGGAATATTGTGCTAAAGGAAGATTGAGATAAAAAAAAATATCAAAAAACTATTTAAGTTACGAGGCATAGGACGGAGATGGGAATGCCTCAGGGTCGGTATTGGGACCGACGCACTGAAAATTCGTGTTTAATTAGGTTTGTGGGATAAAATGTGAAAATGGATGCGACATTACGGTTTATGCGGATAACGTGTGTCTGGTATGTACGACAAAAGGAGCGACAGAGATAGAAAGAAAGCCGGAGAAAATGTGTATACAGATTGTGAAAAAGATAGAGAAATGCGGATTGGAGGTGGCCGAAGAGAAAATAGTGGGATAACTGGTGAATGGACACAATAAGGCGAAGGAGTTGAAGATGATGGTGAAAGGAAAGAAAATTCACATGGAGGAATCCGTGAAATACCTAGGCGTGTGGTTAGATAGCCAGCATTCGCTCAAAAACCACTTGTCGAAGGCAGCGCAGAAGGCGAAAATTCGGGCGGCATTGCTGGAGAGAATGATGGGTAATGTGAAAAGACCGGGAGAATGGAAGAGAAGAGTTATTGGTAGAACGATTAAGCAGAGTATGCTTTACGGGGCGGAAGTGTGGGGTAAAAGAGCGGGAGTACATGCACGGATGAAACTACTGAGGGTTCAGAGAGGAATGTGACTAAGGGTGATGCAAGGGTACAGGATAGTGGGAGGGTTAGCAGCAGCGGTGCTGGCAAGATCATTCCCAATGGATGTGATAGCTAGAGCCAGAAGGAGAGACAGTGGAAGGGCGCATTGAGAGAGGAAGTTATGAATTGGATGGAGAAGAAAATGGAAGTAAGGTGGAAGGAGTATGAAGGTGCGTTAAACAGATTAATTGGAAGTAGGAGAGAATGGATGACTAGGAAATTTGGCGAAGTTAACTACTTCTTGACACAAGTGCTGAGTGGGCAGCAGGATATCTTCACAAGATTTGGAAAAGAGAGACCGGAGTTTGTGAAAGGTGCGAAGTATGGGGTGATGTAGGACACGCGTTTAGATGCTGGAGGAATGAAGAACTTGGAGAAAAAACTCGGAGAGGCCGTGTATTGGTAAAATATGGTAGAGATAATGTTGAGATAGGGGAGGGAATGGTTGGAGGTGAGTAAGGGAGTGGAGAGTATGGTTAGAGGAAGGGAATGTTTATGACTGGCAGAGTAAATGGAGAGTGTGTAAGGGACCGCCGCTCATTTTGAAGTATGCTTGTAAACATGTACAGTTTGCGACAGTGAATTTTGTCAAAAATAGTTAGAATACGACGCGTCCTTTTTTACGCTTGAGCATAATTGTCTCGTTAGTTGCAGTGTGTTTTTTATGTCACTTGTTTAGCAACCAGTGGGTGACATAGAAACTAGAATTATAGAATAGAGGCAACAATTTTAAGATTATCTTTTATTTGTAAGTATTCCGTAAAATAGTTGACAATCAAGTAATAATAAAATATAGAGTAGCTTATAGAATACGCTTATAGAGTGTATTGTACAGTTAATGATGGTTTGAAAAGAATATAAATGCAGCCGACTTGGGGTGGAAAGGAGTCAAAGTTAAGACATTCTATCAGTTAAAAAGTATAGGTGTGAAATTTTCACTTATAATATCACCATAGCTTAAAAAATTTCCTGAAATAATTTAAGCTTGAGTGGTATTCGGTAAGAAAATTTCAGACTTCTACTTTTTAACCAATCAAATGCCTGAATTTTGTTTAGATACCATGGCAACTAAAAAAATTTCTGCGTCGCTTCGCGGGCTAATTTTCAAAATATTCGTACCCTCAAAAACATTTCCGAAAATAATTTAAGTTCTTGTTATATCGTAATTAAAAATTTCACACCATAATTGGAAAAAAATATTAATCCACTCTGATATCTGCCACAAAGCTTAATAATTATTAATTACTATACCTGGTTCAGTACAAATATAGGTGCACGTCATCAAAGTGAACAAATCGGTCTGTTAGTTTGACTTCTACTGCCATGCAGTATATTTCATCACTGTAAATTTGGCAAATAATAAAAGTTATTACAAAAAATATACAAATGCTTTAAGACAAGTTTCATTATTATTTTTATATTAAATACAACTCGTGGGCTTATAAAATATAAACTTTAAATAAATATAAATCATGCCTAAATATTTTATATGTTGACAAAATTGCGCTATGTGGGCGTAGTATTGCAGTCAAATAAAAGAAGAATATTAGGGAATTTTTTTAAAATTTACTAGCTTATAATACTATTTTAAATGCTTGGCAACATAGTTCCGCTCTGAAAGCTGTGACGTGTACCTATATTTATACTAGTTTAAACGCCTCTATGGTCTGTACGTTGAGGTTTCAGAGTTCTCTATGGTTTCAGCTGTCCAAAAATTTCCACTTAAATATTGAGTTTTTATTTGCCATGGTAACTAGACAAAATTAAGGCATGTTCATGGTTAAAAAGTAGAGGTGAGAAATTTTCCACAACATTCGCGGTAGCAAACTATACAACATTATGTCAATAGAATTTCTTTTTATCATGCCATGCTGACGATGTTGTTTTGATCTAGAAGACCTTCAGGAAATGAATAATAAAATAATGAAAACAGTCCTTTTAGGTGTTAAACAGACAAATTTATACATTTTGGTTGTGGCGATCAAACACCACAGGAACTAAGACATTCAAGAATGTGGACGAATTTAAGACGAAATATTTGCATAAATATGTAAAGATTCGTCCTTTTACCTTGGAATTTCTGTAGGAGCGGACACCATACGAAAAGTAGGTTTTAAGACAAGTTTTACAACTATCTCCTTCTGACAGTCTTAAATTGATTAATTTGCCTGGACTAAAAATTAGCTTGGTTTAATTAACAATACCTACTACAATAAGTTAAAAAATAAATATATTAAAGTTGTTAAAGATCTCTTTCTAAATCTGTACTCTAGATATTTACATTTACTTAATTTTCTGCAGCTTTTTTTATGATA
This sequence comes from Ophraella communa, assembly GCA_035357415.1. Classification (NCBI taxonomy): domain Eukaryota; kingdom Metazoa; phylum Arthropoda; class Insecta; order Coleoptera; family Chrysomelidae; genus Ophraella; species Ophraella communa. The sequence goes on along the minus strand of CM068983.1, from coordinate 14,177,362 downwards.
ATTTCAAGGTCTAGATCAGTTAAAAAGGGAAATATCATTTCCATAAAGAAATAGAACTGTTTAATATTCTCAATCAAATCGACATTTCCACAAAAAGGCAGTCATTTAGAAATAGCTAATTTAAATTCACTAAAGTCCTCTGTCAAAAATCAAGTAAAATATTCTTTGAAGTTTTTGTTCGAAACTAATTTACTCAATAAATAACTCCAGCACATAATTTATAATTTTCTGGCAGAAACTAATAGAATTACGACGAGTCACAATGTAGGCCGTTCATTTTATGTTTAGTCAATTACGAGTTGTTCAAAGTGAAGGTCTTTAGATTTTCCGAGAGGTTTTTCACAGCCGTTTATGTCGCTTCCTCATTATTGCAGCTTATCCTTTGATTCTTTATTTAGTTTCAGATAGTTAGTTCAACTAACTTTTAGGATAATAAATTACAAGAGCGCAAATTCTAATAAACAAGTAAGTTAATATGAAAACGAGACAATAGTTTTAGTCAAATTGGATAAGCTACTTAGGCAAACTTCATTGAAACAATTTAGTGGTAAAACGTAAAACTAAGATAAAAGCAGAAAATATTCAATATTACCTTATGATGTTTTTACGTTTTCTTTTGTAATATATAAATTATGAGTCTACATTAACGGGAATGCAATCTTGATTTCTACATAATCTCAAGCTACCTTAAATTACTTTTGTGCGGCATCATATTATCTTTCAATAGTAACGTAATTAATGCACCGTGCTTGCATATAGTTTAATCGTACTAAAAGTATATAGTATATGAATAGTATCATATTTAATCTGCCAAGTAAAGATTAAGGGCAATATCTACCTTTTCTTGATAAACATTTTAAACCTACAACTTGGGTTTGAATTATACAAGGTAACAAAACATGGTCAGGATAAATTGATTGTGGTAACCTGACGATGCTGATTATTAGCGAAACAGCTATAATTGCATTTTAAAACGATTTTTCGAATAAATAGTGGAAGTTTGGTTCAACCGTCCAGTTATTTATCGTTCTCAATTAAGTTTTAACTGCTTTTTCTACTTTAAATTTGATTAATATTTAACTTACCCCGATTTCGTCACCGACTCACTCTCTAATGATCATCAAAAGTGTCAGGCGCTTTCTGAAGTCGTAGACAGTCGAAATTTATTATGGAGGCTTGTAATAGTAGGTACACAAGAGACAAAATATCCTAAAACTTATTTTTTGCTTCCACCCCCTTAAACTAGGAGGTGCATAAAAAAGTACAAAGTTTAGCTTAGATTTGTAAACCTTTTAAATCTAAATCTGAAATTATCAATAGACAATAGTCTCCAATATATGTGACATATGCTATCAGCATACATAGAAATCAAGGGCTTTTTTTTCAGACTGAGATGGAAAACTCATGTTCGATGGGTTATTAATCAAAACCCAATAGTGTTGGACTCATCCACAAGAAGACGCCTACCAATCAAACCCACCTCAAAGCTCGCCATTACACCCGCCTCGGAATTACTACCGTAGCATACTTCAAGACGGGCGGCGGTCCCTCACACACTCCCGCCATACAATCATACCACTCATGCCATCAAGACTGTTCCATTCCCCTAATCATAATCTCCACTGCGTCGCTTACCTCCATCCATTCTTTCTCCCCTCTCAATATTACCTCAATCATCTTTTCCCAGTACACTGCCTCTCCAATTTTCCTCTTCAACTTCTTTGACACTTCCTCGTTATTCCAACATCTAAACACGTATCCCTCATCATCCTCTACCTCCCGCCTCTCGCACATTGCAGTATCTTTCTTGCCAATCTTATGTCGATACCCCACCCTTGACCCATGTCCAGTAAGCACCTGGGTCAAAAAGTAGGGCTAATGTATACGCTGTACTCCAGCATGTCTCCCATGTCCACAATCCATCCTTGCACTTTTACATATCTATAATTCACCTAATATCCATACAGCATATCCACTTTTCTCCTAAAAATCACCTTATCTAACATATTATGCGCTATCCTGCATTTCCCCAGGTTTATCTATAAAACCCTCCACCCGTCCTCCCTCTCACTGCCTTCCCCTACTTCCTATTTTACCATACCTCTAAGGGGTCCAGAAAGCTCCCCATTTTGTTTTGTTTCTCTTTACTTCCTTCGTCACTTGGAACCTTCTCCCCCATTTTACAAACCAGCTCCCCTGCCTTGTGCCCTCTAGCCCCACAAACTCTACAAAGAACTGCCTATTTACAGTTCCTTGGAAATGTGCTCCTCGCTCCTACATAGCCAGCATTTGACCTTGACTCCCTCCTCTTTACACACTGCAATCTTGTGCCCTTTCACTCCATAATCAAAGCATCTACCCTCTTCTCTATCCTCCCTAAATGTAACCATATTCTTATCCAATTTCACCTCCTTTTTTCCAAGCAAAACTTCCACCTTTTCCCATTCTGCTGCTGATATTGCCGAATATATTATTTTTAAAATTGTATTGGTTATATTTTCATAATATGTTAAGGTACGTGTCGACTAGCAAGTTATTTGCGACAGTTCTTGCGAGAGCAGCTCTCTGGACTAGTGTAAACACACCGGAGAGTTGATAGGCAAGCTCGATATACTTGCGATAGTGACTATCAGCAAGTTTTTGCAGCAACAGGTGTATACGCTTGGTAGTATAGTGTCCAAGAGAAATTTCAACTTTCGAAAGCGTTTCAAAATTTGTTGCAAGAATACAGATAGTTTTCAAAAATGGCGGAAAAAAAGTGTTGGGCGAGGTCAGAAAGAATTGAACTAATTTATCGTTGGGAATTGTGTCGAGAAATTTTGGGATGTACAAAGTAAAGATTACAGAGAAAGAATAAAAAAAAACAAAGCGCCATTCATAATTTAGCAGTCGAGTTTAAAACAAGTGATAGCGAAATGTGTCGTAAATTGCACAATTTACGCATCCAGTTCCAGCAAGATATTCGTAAATGTCAAACAAAACCTAGTGGCTCTGGGACCGACGATAACTAAGTAATTGGGAATTTTTCCGATCACTTATGTTTATCCCAGGAAGTAAAGCAAAGGTAAGTAGAGGTAAGTGGAAAAAAAAGTATACGTTATTGGTATTTTAAAATATTTATTTTATATATAATTATATTGCCAAGATATTTCTCCTTGCGGAGAAACAAAATATTGCATGAATTCGTCCCTTACATCACTGGCAGATGCTTAATAATTGTGAGCTTGTCCTCTTGTCTAATTTAACAAATTCTATGTTGGCATTCCAAGTTGTCTCCATTCTTCAGATTGTGTATAAGTGTTAAAGCTACTTGGAAGTGCATATGAGCTATTTTGATGTCTCATTAGAAAATTATGTAGTACACATATTGCAGATACTATACTTGTCGTTTTTTCGGCAGAAAGTTCTATTGGTTTTCGTAAAACGCAAAATCTGTTTGCAATAATATCAATTACGTTTTTAATAATAAGTCTAGCTCTCGATAAACGATAATTGGATACACGATTAGGTGCTGGCTGTCCTTGAAAAGGGTATGGTTTCAACAAATATGGTTTTAAAGCGAAGGCATAATCAGCAACAACATCATTTGTATGCCCGGGTAGAGGCTGGGTAACAGGTAAATTTAACGAGTTCGTTTTTAGAGCATGTGATAATATGCAATTATTAACTACACCTCCATTTGAAATTCTTCCATAATTTCCAATGTCAACGTATATAAACCTATAAGTTGCGTCAACTAATGCCTTTAAAACAATACTATGAAAGCCCTTATAATTATATCTAATGTAAACTGCCACTGTGTGCAGGTGCTTTCATCGCTATGTGTTTTCCATCTAATGCTCCAACATAATGTGGAAACTGCCAGTGTTTTTCAAATAACTTTGCATGTGTCTCCCACTCCATAGTTGTTTGAGGAACCTAAAAAACAATCATATATTGTTGAATTCATCTACATTTTATTATTAAACTAAAATTTTTGCCTACCAACAATAAACACAACAATAGTCAAATCGAAAATGTTGAGTCAGATGTTAGGTCAACAAAAGACATGAGTAAAAACAAGAAAAGAAAAAAACACTGTTGACAAAGAGGACGAAATTTTAAAGAAAGCAATGGCAGTTCTTGATAAGCCGGTTGACGATGGCCAAATTTTCGAAGATTTCGTAGCATCAGAAAGTGAGGAGGTAACATCTGTATCTTCGTGTAATACAAGACCTTCGACTGCATCATATTTTTCACATTATGATGTTACTTCACCACAACAAGGTATATTATGATGCGTAGATATATTATTTGTCATGACTTACTTTTAGATGTTCGTTTTTCAGAGCCTGAAACTGAGCCATACAACATTCAAGTACTAGGCGACCAATCGTACATACAGGAATTCTAAATATATACATGAGCGAATGATAGGAGTCACCTAAAACACAAGAAATTTGAATAATTATATTTGTCTTACGTTTTTAAAATATATTGTTCTCATTAAACATTTTTTATTATGTATAGTACACTTACCTGTTGCCAAAAACCTTAAGGTAACAATTAAACGTTCTTTTGCTGACATAGAACGACTCATTTTAGTATCATTTTTGGAAATAATGGGTCTGACTAATTCCAAAAGATAATTAAAATCTTCAATATTAATACAAAGGAAATTTTTAAGAGCTTTAGAATCTTCATCTCTTAAATTTATTGTACTAACTCTTACTTTTTGGAAGTCCATCTTATTAAGAATAATAAAAAACTCTTCGTTTCAACGTAACTTCCAAGTTTATTTGAAAAATTTTAAATCACAATGACGGCCGTTTCGCTAAGAAGCATCGTCAGATTGACATTTAAGTTACATTTTGTTTGTTTGTAGCTAGGTACCTAAACATCAGTTCAGTATCACTATCGTCTTTATTTAAATTAATAACTAAGGGTGCTACAGTTACATTAACATTTCGATATGTACCTTCATGCTGAATCTAATTTTTACAGCTATCAATGGGAATAATAGCTTTGTTCGTAGAACGATCAGCAACGGTTTCCCACTGCAAATTTCATGCGCATTAAATATTTTCGAACGCCAAATAATCAATGCGCATGCGATTTACAGTTGGAAACGGTTTGAAACCGTTGCTGATCGTTCTACGAACAAAGCTTTTACTTGTCACATTTCTGATTAACTCTATAACACTTGAGTTTAATGTGGGTGAAACGTTTTCCGATCTAACTTTGGATTTTAGCTGATGCCACATGTGTTCTATAGGATTGAACATGCAATAATATGGGGGAAGCCGTAACACTGTGTGGCCCATATTTTTAGCAATAGTATCACAAACGTATTCTTTTTCAATACCGAACGCTGCTACAACTTGTAAGAGATCACGTTTTGTGTACGATTCTTCAAAATAAAGGTCATTTTTTAACAAATACTCTTGAATTTCCCATTTATTGTTGTTGCTATTTGGTACTTTATTTAATTGACGGCTATGATAAGTTGCATTGTCCATTACAATTATACTTTTTCCCGTATATTCCGCAATAAATAATTCTCAAACCAATCTTCAAAAAGTTCTGCTGTCGTATCTTTATGATAATCTAAACTTGAATGTTTAATATTCTTTGCTGATAACAATAAATCGTTTGGAACCCAACCTGTTTCTGATCCGGCATGTATTATTGTAATTCTTTGTCCTCTATTTGATGGAGCCTTTGTTTTGCAATTTCCCGATGAATCAACAAAACCCTTCGTTGGAGTATCATGGGTGTCATACCATGTCTCGTCGAGGTAGATAATTGAAAGGTTTTCACTTCTATATTTTTGAATAGCTTGTAAGTAATGACAACGCCACATTCGTAAACGATATGACTCCATTATCACTTGTCTTTTATTAATGGTACAATATTTAAATCCCATTTGAGAAATAATTCTCCACAAACTTGTACGGCTACAAATAATTCCCGTGTCATCTTTAAGTAACCGTTTTTTATACAATCTAGGGTTGGTATCATTTGTTCTTGGTATAGGACATATATCGTTCGTCGTATTATTTTTTTTGTATTTTATCAACACATTTGGTATTATTAACGTCACTTCGTTTTTTTCGTTTACTTATTGGCTTATTGATAATATCTTTTACTGTGGATATTGGGGTTTTGGTTAACTAACATGTTTCTTTTGCTGCATCGGTTACACTATAACCTCGATTATTCAATGTTTCAAACACATTTTTCACAATTTGTTTCGCATCCGGCGATAAATGCACTTTTTTTGTCCAAGGACGCCACATACTTAGTTATAAACACAAGATTACTTTCAGAGTATAATGTTTAGTACAAACTAAAATTCTAGGAGAGAATTTTAAAAACAAATTACCCCGAAACTCCCACTTTCTCTTCCAAAATGATTAAGAAAATTAAAAATGATTTACTATTGATGGTCAGTAATAATAATTTAAAATTTTAACTGAAAAATAAAAAATCCAAAATATATCTTCCTGGACAAAAATAAATAATACCTTTCTGTAAATAGTTCACCGGTTTACGGCCAAAGTTCGAAGAAATATCAACCACCTTTTATTAGTAATCCCTTAAGAGCAGTTAAGAGCAGGTACCAAGTCAACGAATTATTGTGAAACGTACTATACCTTTAAATTTTTATAATGCTAATTTTAGCGAAACAGCTGTCATTGCATTTAAAAATCTATTTTTTAAATAAAAGATAGAAGTGGTGGAAGTTTACTTCAAACGTTGAGTTATTTATTATCCTTTGAATATAATCGCCAAAAATCGTCCTGATCTGTCAGTTATTAAAAACAATAAGCCAACAAAAAAATACACTATAAAAAGGCTCCTCTGATGTATAAGAAATAGACCCAAAAAAAAATAAATAAAAAATAATACTCGTACGCGTATCATAAGCAACTTACAAAAAGGAATGAAATTTCACAAAAAATATTTTCAAGTAAAATCTTAAAATTATTTCAAACAAAATTTATTTTTATTGGAGTTTCAGTCTATATTCGATTGGCTCTAGGTTAGGTTGGGTTAGGTTAGGTTAGGTTAGGTTAGGTTAGGTTAGGTTAGGTTAGGTTAGGTTAGGTTAGGTTATAGTCTATATTCGATTGGCTCTAGGTTAAAGAATACTATTTAATAATCCAAGCTTTCCAAAATTGTCTACTTCTACTTTCAAGGCGCTGCAATATGTTACAACTAATAAAAATTACAGATAAAAAACTATTTTAACAATATTTACAATTATTATGAGATTAGGACAATATAAAATTAAGCAAGAAGCACATAGTGAACTTTTCACCTCACAGGGAAAATCCCATTCTAACACATTAAAATTTTTGTATTACACTAAGTTAAAATTATTAGATCAAAAATATTTTAAAATGAATCGAAATTGTATTTTCACGTTCGAGGTAATTTGCTAGTAAGATAAGAAATCAAACAAAAAAATACAACATTTTCAAATAATATGAGGAATAAGTTGAGAAAATTGAAATAAATTTCAAAAATATAGACCGAAACCGATAAATCACAATATGTTCAATTTTAATTTAATTTTACACTGAAGTATTAAAGTTTTTTATGATTTTTTTAAACAACCAATTTTAAAATGTGATGTACATTTTTTTAATGACAAGTAGTGGAACTTCCCTTATTCTAATCATTTCTATTAATAATCTTTTTTTCAATTGTTAACAAATAAGAGTAAATTTGGCTTAAATTTTCAATGTTAGATCTTTTATTTATATTGTTATTTTCTTTAATAATTTCTGTCATCTCTAAGAAAAGTCTCTTTGTTAAATTTTTGTTCCTTATGTAATATTTTAGTAAAATCCATATGATGATCTGCAACTCGTACATGATCTGACAAGGCACTGTTAGATTTCATAAGCCTACAATCACTTTTATCTGGAGTTAAACGAGATTTAAAAGTCTGTTTGGTTTTTCCAATATATCGTCGCCTTGGTGGTGAAAAGAGCTAAGCCACATTTTTGGGTAAATTGAGTTAACAACAACACGTCAATGGAAAAACGTTAAAAAATACAGTGTTGAAGAAAGTTAACTAATACTTTAGTTGTAACCTTGAATTCCATTAAAGTGTGAAAGAAGCTAAATGAAAACTTCCTTAAGCGGTATAATATATTTCTTCACCACTGTGTAGTTTAGCTCACTTCTCCTCCAAGACGACGATATTTTGAATCGCAGCCACCACAAGGTATTGAGCAAACTATATTACTTATAGACAGAATATCATCTTTGTCTTTTAATTTTGTAAAAATTATTTATACTCGTTTAATATTTCTTTGTGCAATTTTTCTATTATCATCTTTGAAAATTTTTATTAGACTGGAAATTAAAATTATTTCAAACAAAATATTGCTAAAACGGGTATTAGCGGGAAAACGTTGCTACGAACTACACGCTACCAGCTACGGCTGTAGTATTTCGCCGCAAGTGTAAAATTAGGGCTTATATATTTAGGACTAGACATACATTAGATCTGATCTGTTTAATAGTGCGAGTCATGTGGTCTCATCTTAGCAACATTTTACTTAAAAATATTTTAAATAAAACTAGATATTCCAAATTTATAACGAAAACTTAACACCTCGATTTTCCGACTGTAAAATAAAAATTTGGAAACTCGCTCGGACCCGTCAATTTTTGATTCGAAAAGAAACTACTTTTTCGCTCCTCGTAACTTTAACCCCCTGGCAGCAGTGAACACAACTCCTTGATTTTAATAGGGATGAGGGGTGTTGAAATACATTTTGAAGATATAATCGGGTACTATCTGATCCTAAAAACTAGCTTCAAAATTTCCATCGATGATGAAATTACAAGTAAACTTGCTAAAAAGTACTTATTTTTGTGATTGGTTTATTAAACACTGGAAATTATCTAATAAATCGTGCTGGGTGGCATAAATCTTGGATTTTAAGTAAAATCCAGATTTGGTGATCTGGTTGGCCACACATAACGACCGGGTGAGATCTAAGTGGTGTCACGGGTAAATGGGAATACTAATACACGGTTATGGAGATACAGAAGCGAAAGTAGCCCAACAAATAAACAAAGCCAACGGAATAACAGGTTGTCTTAAATACACTATTTGGCGAAACAAACATTTACGGACAGCAACCAAGGCCAAGATTTTGTAAAACAGTAGTGACCTACACTGTGGAAACAAGACAAAAAGACTGATGAAAACATGTGAGATGAAAATAGCCGGTGATATCGTAGGAAAAACATTGTGGGACAGATAACGTAGCACAGCCCAGGCCAAACTGTAAAATGTAAAACATAAGGAAAAGGAAAAGGAAAAAAGAGTGTAGTAGCCATATAATCAGAATGGGCAAAAAGAAGGCTGGTAAAAATAGCACGAGGCAGTCCCCAAACAGCCGGAGAAGTATTGGAAGGCTAAGACCAAGGAAGAGATGGAGTGATAACCTGGATGTATAAGGAATGAGGAAGCACCCGGAGATGGAATGGGAACGACCCTATTGAGGAAGCAGGAAAAAGAAGAGGTAGACTTGAAAAATGGTCCACCCTGAGTTTGACAATGCTAACGCACATGTTGAACGGAATAAGGTGGTGCGCCACCTAGGAAAATGATCCTTTGATCATCATCTGCATTCTCCAATACTTGTACTATGGCTGCATGAATATTGATCTCCAATAGATATAAATTAATTTTGCCTATCAGATTACCAGGTACAAAAATAGAACCGATTATTTAATTTCCAGAAACCCCATAAAATTGTTGGGGACGCTGAGTATGCGCCTCACAAAATAATTTTTGATTTTCATCTGACCATTACCGACACTTATGATGGTTTACAAACCGGTTAACGTAAAATGAGCACTGGTCCCAATTTATGTTGTTTCAGGGTTCTCATGATTGTTGTGCGTGGAACACTGGATACATCGGACCACCTTGTATTTTAAATTATTTGTTTTAGGCATGATAACGTATTAATAAGCTATCAGTAAAAAACCATATGAATCGATAATAATATTCAATAACCTTAGAGATAAAGTCCTCTAAATCTGTTCTTTATTTTGGTTAACGAACTTATTTAACTAAACCACTCTGAGTAACTTTACTGGTGAAAGGTGAGGGGAAAAGGATGCTACATTGTGGTTATCCAAAAGAATTTATGGGGTCAGTTATGTAACATTATAGTTCATCGTTGTTAAAATAAGAGTTCCTCCCACATAATGAAAGTGAAACATTTAGATAGTCTATGGGATCAGATAATAATTCTAAACTTATGTGAAAGTTACACGTTATACAACTAAGTGTGTAAAGGATAGTTATTATTATTTTAAAAACAAAATAGGTATTTTGTTATAAATAATTTTTTTTATAAAAGATATTAGAGATACGCTATGAGCCCTACTACCAAGACAAATAATAATTAGTAGAAACAAATGTTTTAACTTATATATCAGTTACGTCTTTGATAGATTTATGAACCAAACATTCAGACTCTAATACAAATGGAGTTGGAAAATACATAACAAATAGCCCACTTTTAAAGTTTAAAAATGGATTCAAAACAATGTAAAGTACAGGAACCCCAAAAACAGACCCAAGCGAAGGTGAGATTCACATAAAGCGGAATAAGGAATAACCCATTACGCAGGAAGTGAAAAAGTTAATGTAAATTTCACGAGTGCATAATGGGTTTACAACTCGTGTAACGTACCTACGCCTATCTATTTCCTTCTATGAAATAAAGGAAATCGCAATTATTTAAATTTCACAATGTATTGCCGACATTTACGGGCATTAATCTTTTAATCTAAAAAGTATTTCACTAATACTAAAAAGTTTTAGGTTTTTTATTTAACTAAAAGTACCTATGTAAAAAGACTAAATAAACTAGAAAATAGGTAAAAATTTCGTTGCAATTTGATTATACAAACACATTTAAGTTTTCTTTTCTAAACGAACGTGTACGTTATGAGACTTTATTACATACATATTATTGTTAAATGTCACTTACAAGAATTGTCGACAGTGCGATTTTTGACGTTTATATACATGCGTGTGGAAAATAGTATATTACATAACTAGAGTTGTAAGTAACCCTTTACGCACGAAGTCGCGCAGCGGCGAGTGCCTAAATTTTACAAATGTGTAATGGGATTAAAATTCGTATAACGTACTATACTTTTTTATGAAATAAAGGAAATTATTTAAACTTTATTTTAATGAATATTAATAAAAATAGAACAATTATTGTAAGTTCTTTGTCTCTTTAAGTGTAGTTCTCAGCATCGAATAAATGGCACATAGTGCCATAATGAAGATGGTTTCATAGTTTTTGATAATTCTTTAAAGTACGCAAGAAAAATATTCTCCGAAAATGATTTAACGTTTTACTTGTGCCGCCAATCCATAAGTTTTTGATACTTTCGTATGTTTCTTTTTTAAATTTTCGCGGTAACAAATTTTGTGTGGCAGCTTGAGCTTTTTCTGATATTTCCGGCGGGGTTCTCATAATGTCATTATTTTCACTACTAGAAGATCTTTCTATAACATACCATGAAAAAATTAGACTTATTTTTGAGTAATTGTATAGTGTGTTGCCGATATTTAGGAGCATTACACTTTTATTTTAAATAAAATATCTAGTACCACGTAGATAAAAATTTTATTGTAATTTGATTAAATAAGTACACTTAAGTTTTCTTATCTAAACGCACGTGTGTGTTATGAGATCTTATTAGGCGCATAATATTGTTAAATGTCACTTACAAGCAATGTTGACAGTGCGATTTTGGACGTTTATAGACAAATTTTGCAGAAAAATGCCTTTAATGCGTTAAAAACATGACCTTGATTAAGTTAAGTTAAGTATCAACTTTTGTTTAGCTTACAATTAAAAAGTAGATTTATTATTAAAAATTAATTAAAGAGGAATATTAGTTTATAATCTTAGACTATGCACTTTTAAACCTTCTTATACACGTTATAAGCTTATTGACTATAACTAAGAACAAAATATCTTGCAATAATAAAGTGAACGTGGAAGTAGTTCATATGATAAACGAAAGTTCAGCCATCCATCACTTAAAAATACAAGACCTGCATATATACGAAATCCTATAGCCTTTAGGATGTTATCACATCTTCTGTTTTCACTTTTACACGAAATATATTTACATTTTTTAGTTCTAGTCCAATAAACATGATCTCGCAACTTGAACATGTTCAATTAATTTATATGAAACAATTCAAATATACGTTTGCCCAATTTCATTTTTCTGTTAAAAATAGCAATTAAATGAAAATTCATAACGAATCAATATATTGATATTTCTGAATGATAATGAGAGATATATTTATTTAAAAAAAAGATTTAATTAAAGGCTTAATAACTGGTTTAATATGTTTCTCCGGTATTTCCATTATATTTATATTTGGTTATATTAAAATGTAGTATTGTTTAAACAAACATTTCTTAGACTTCATTGTACTGAGCATACATTAAAATAAAAATGGAAAATGTTTCTCCTCTTCTTTTTATGGGATTCTGAGAACATATGTAAGGTCTGCAAGCAAAAATCTGTAAAAATTAACATGACAAACCCTATTCCTACCTTACAGATTCTGCAGCTTATAGAAAATGCTCAGAAACACCTTTTATCATTCAAAGCACGAAAGTTTCTATTTGTCATTGTCACCGTAAAATTATGAACACCGTTATTTTAACGCATTTTTTTTGTCAGTTAATATGTCCTAAGCAAACCGTCAAATTGTGAACTGTCACCAAACATTACCTATATGTTATAAACAAATGAATGAATTGCTTTTAAATTAAAGATACAAAGTAATCCTGTAAAATATTATTTAAACAGTTCTCACAAGTAAAATTACACCAGTTATACTATATATAAAGGTAGTGAAATTTTACATATTAGGTAACTGTTAAGGCGGTGACACAATTGAAAAATTTATATAGTAGAATATAAGATTTAAAACTTATAGAATAATAAATAAAAGTAAGTAAGACAAAATAAAAGTTTGGAATGTTCATCAATCATATTTTACTACCAAGGCGTGGCTTAAAGGTTCGGCGGTTTTTGCAGGTTTTAGTTTTTCTAATCTAACTTTTTTATTCTATTACTGTTTATTTTGATATAAAAGATTTTTAATCCATAAATTTTAGTAGCAGCATACCTATAAAAATTTTTTATTTTTGAATTTTAGAAATAACAAAAATGAGTTTTAAATGTCAAAGTCATATATTCCGAACTTCGATAGGTTGAATTATTATTCCTAAAATCTTAAAAACAACAAGTCGGTTTCTTATTCTTGATAACATAAGTTTTTATTGTGTTTTGCCGCATTAGAAAGCACTGGTCCATTCTCTTAAATTATATATCTTATTCCTAAAATTAAAAGTTTTTAATTGTGTTTCAGCCTTTAGTTAACCTATACTTAATTTAAAATTTTGGAAATTGAATTTTTTCTTGTACAAAACATATCCAATGTCTAATTTTAAAAAAAATTAAGACAAAAGTTTCATATTTTTTTATTGTACTAACCCTTACTACGTGAAAGTCCACCTTATTAAGAACGGTAAACAACTAAAAGTTGAATTAAACTTTCACTATTAATTCGCAAAATATGAAATGCAGTGACGGCCGTTTCGCTATAGAATTTTCGAAACGGCCGTTTGTTGAGGGAATTTAATTAGTTTATTTATGTAATGGAAAGCCATTACACGTAGCTATTTGTTTTATAATCTCAATTTCTTTATTAAAATTATTTTTGTTCATTGGAATTGAAAATGCTTAATCTATCATAGAATTATAAGCTGCTAATATATGTGATATAGAATGATTTGAATGATATGGTATGGTTACATATCTGTTTTTGTAGGTTTTCTGTATATTAAACAATTTACAGATAATAATATTCAGTGGCCAGTTAATATCGCTCATCTGCTATCGCTTAACGAAAGACACATTTTGGAACTCATATGTATGTAATTTCTTGCATAAAATAAATATATTATAATAAATCATTTCGTAATTAAAGAAAAATCTGTGAAAAATGGATTCGTTTCCCTGTCAAAATCATACATACAAAATGAAATAATAATAAACTTGCACAGAAAGCAAGAACTTTTATAAGTTGTAATATTTGTACTATTCGATATATCATAGGACTCCTGCGAGCAACGCCGGATTATTTAGGCTTTAGCAGCCCAATGGCAGACCTGTGATGAAGGCCCTCAAATAGTTTGTGGTTAGCTGTGGAATGTTTCTATTAACGTCAAGTTTAAGAATAGCGCCAACTGAATAAGTTGGCTGATAAAACATAAATTTATTAGCACTTTAGTTTTTTTTACAAAAAATGTATTTGGGTGATATATATCACAGATCAGAATGCAAGCTAGTGAAGACACGTTCCTATTCCAGTGACATTTTGACAAAATAGTGTTTTATTAACATGCTATTGGAATTTTGAATTTTTAATTTGAGAGTTTTAGCAAATATGCACCAGAATTGAGTCAAAATATATAATGGGTTCTTTAAAGTATACCATATAAAATAAGATAGATTTCAAAAACCTATCAAATAGCCTACTAAAGATTTTGTTATATATTCAATTTGTTTATATACCTGACTTATCATACGAAACGTTAATATTGAAAAATATGGAGGGTTCTCAATATTACGAATAATCAAAATCAGACACATTATGTGAACTTCTTTCGTTTTCAATTTAACGGATTGCTAAGAACGAAAAACAATGCGTTATATTGTAAATGGTTTGGTAAAGTTCACAGTTTTTCGACAGTTTACAATCTCGCGAAATATATTGAAAACTAACGGTGTTTATAATCTTACTATGACATCATCATTTTGTAAAGCCTTCACTATACTATTATAATAAACTTTAGCTTAGGTCGCCTAATTGTAACTCGTAATATACTTAGTTTAGGTAGACCATTTGAGATTTAAGAAAATTGAAATAATGGAAAAACTGGATCATTATATAAAAAACACATTCCCATAATGTATACACATAAATTCACTTACATCTTTTATGGCTTTTATTTATTATTCTCAACTTTAGGTACTTCATGAAAATTTATTTATTTATTTTCTAAAAGACTTTCTCTTTGATCCAATTTTTTAGGTGCGTACATCGTTATTTGCCAAATAAATTGCAATAAGTATAAAAAGTTGTTAAAATTTTAGTAACGTAAATATTTTCAGATTTATGTTCGTACAATATAATTCACTTAAAATGGAAATTTTCTTTTAAGGTTTAAGGTTTAAGGTTTAACTTTTATAAAACAAAATAGTTAAATTAATCATTTACTAAAAAAATGCTTTTTCTTCGTGTTGTTGAAATAAACAAAAGAGAGAAAAAAAGTTTACTAAAAGATTTTATCAATAAAAACTGGCTAAATGGTTATCACCAAAGCCATAAACCCAGGTAAAAAAAATACCAATAAAAAAGTACATTTAGAAGGAAGAACGTGAAGTGCTGGTAACATGTTAGGTGAACAATATTCAGTTTAGTAAATTTTCAATCTCATGGTGAGTATTCGATCACTAAATATTATACTGGTTATTTTATTACACTGATTATTTGACTCCATTTCTTTACTTATTTACTTAATCCATAAGCCTTGTCTACACTTATGGGTGTAATGCGGTTTTGGGAGTTGAGTTCTCTCTGGTTTCGGTTTTCTACATTTTCTTCCATTCCTATGAGTTCTGTGTCGCATTACCAAGAATGAGTGCTTAACCCCTTGTACAACTTGCCTGCTGATGCTTCTTCGTTTTATCTCTTCCTCGATTTTTCCATCTTCTGATATTATGGCTTCCAGCTACTTAAATATTTGCACTTGCTGCAACTCTTTATTGTTTATTTCTAGAAGGATAAAATAAATGAAATGACTTTTGGACCAATAAAAAGTTATAAATATTCACTAAATAAATGATTCTGCTTCAGACTGACGATGCTAATTCAATTTTTTAAATAGATAGTGGAAGTTTTGTTGAAACGAAGAGTTTTTTATTATTCTTAATAAGATGGACTTCCAAAAAGTAAGGGTTAGTACAACCAATTTTATTAAAACTTTTGTTATTCTCCCAAAATATTTCGCTAAGCGTGGCACGCTTCAAAAATCTTGCATCCTTGAAAGCCACTGTTTTAGGAACCTGAACTGCCACCGATAGTTAGTTTTAAAGTGACCTTTCCAAAATATTGTCAATTTAATTTAAATTAAAGAATAATGTAAAACAAGATAATTTGACAGATTATTTGGTTGCATTGTTTATGTTTACCTATTTATTAAGTTATGAATGACGTATTTAATTTTAACTGAAGCATTTCTTTTACTTAGATATTTTATTTTTTATTTCAGGATGATGTTGTAGTTGGAATTTTGTATTGTACTGAAGATGTATAATAGTAACAATATTTGCCTCTAAAGTAAACGCGTAACAATCAGAAGTACAGTATAAAACAAAAAGAAATCATGAATATCAGAGTATCAATCCACAATATCCAGAAATATAAAAAATAATTTAATAATGGTAATTTGTTGTAAAATTACATTAAAATTTTGAACCAAAAGCTATGCTAAAAAACTATTTCTTCTTCTTGGAAAACATTATTTTTTTCATTCTCTAGTTGAATCCAAAACTGTATTATAATACTTGATAACAATGCACAATTAAATATCTTTCGATTTAAGTTTTAAGACTTCTCCTTTTTTGCTTTAAAGTATCTGTTAACAAGCATTGAAATTGTCAGCATTGGTATTTGTACAACAAACATGCATACAAATCTAGGCACATCATTTTACAAATAACGTTTGTTAAACACTTTAAACTTTTTTTTACTCTCAACGATAACTTTTTGTGAATAGCAGGTTTACTTCAAAGACTACACTTACAATATTACAATAAACAAATATATTCAGAGTACTTAAAACAAAGGAAATAGTTAAGAAACATTGAGTAAATATTTGTGGACTCAACATTACCTAAGATTTACGTTTAAGGAAGTAGGTATATTTTAAGATGTAAGATAACATTTTGTTTGTATTTATACTGGAGATTAAAAAAATTAAAGTAACCGAAACTTGTTTATGATAAATGTAAGAAACTACTTTTGTTAGAAAAGAATAATTTTTTATATAAACATTTTTATTTTTTTAACAAGAGATGAACCAATAAATAAAAGTAAATGTGAAGAGAGTATCGTTTTAAATGGTTGTGTTGGGCTAATCCGGAAAAATAGTTTATTTTTATTTAAAACACCTCAAAAATCAGGCATGTAAGAAAAGACCCAACAATCAGTAACTGCTTGCTTATCAATGGTTTGCCGGACCGGTAACAGCATGGACACGTTCGAAACGGGTAACCAGCAACAGCCCACAGTTGGCCCGAACTGGCCTGTCAACACATACTTATTAAAGGGACCGGCAATAGCCCATTAGTGGCCCATCAATAGCTGTTTAATGATCCATTGTGTTACTCAATATTGTGGCCCAATATTGTTTTACCATACTTGTTACAGAATATTCTCTAAATAAAAAACCTTTAAAAAATCCTATTGTTCTATTTTAAATAAAAAATCCTACAACATACTAAAAAAATATGACAAAATTAGACCAAAATGAAATAAGAAAATGATCTAATTTATAAAGAAAACTAAGAAATACAAATAACATTTTTGTGAACACTATCAACTTATAGATTTTTGCGTTTATCCCTTCCACCCATTCTGTTGCCTACAGACGGAATCCATCCTTTAATTATTACCCCATCAACCACTTTTTGGGATATATTTTTTGGATAAAGATTTTTTCTTGCAATATCTAAAAAAAATGCAATTGATGTTGTAACAATATTAGTTCCCAAAAGGCAGGGAGCCAATTTGTATAATATACAAAACTTTCCAAAAGAGATCCCGGCTAAGAGACCCTCTCCAGGAGGTGGTTTAACTCCATGTTAATTCTCACTATAGGAAGGATTAGGATGTATAAGTAATAAAGGCGCCACTATATTTTTGAACGCTTTCGATCAAGCAAACAAACTACACAAAAACTAATGTTGGAAAGATAGAAACACCTTGTAATTAGTTTAATTAAACAACAAATAAAGAAGCTACTTAAAACAAAATACCGACCACGCTACACCCTTAAGATTTATAGTCTAAGGTATATAAATGAAACGGTTTTTAAAAATATTGATTATTTATTGAAACTGTACTTGCCGATAATGAACAGAAAGGAATTGTAAAAAGTGGACTTAACTTTAGGCTTCTGTACTGTCTAGAAGGGCGGCTTCAGCTTCTATGTAGAGAATTAGGGATGAAAGTTTCTGGATGTTTCTTTAATGGTTCTGACAGCTTGAGATGTAGTGGTTTTTTTAACGACTCAGAAGTGGTTTGGATTTAGGCATCTGTGGCCTCAGCATCAGCATAAAAAGGTTTGATGGTTTGAAGGACTATCTCCACATAGGGACCTTCCAAAGGATGCTTTCAACTTAGCGGTAACTTGGCTCTAACTTGGCGCTAGCTTAGCGATAACTTAGCGGGTTGTGTCTTCCAACAACCAAAAGGGAAAGTTCCAAGATGAGATACTGGGACGCTTTCCCAACTCTTCAAATGACCATATTAGTCGAAAAGGCTATAAAATTATCGTACTCGTCTATATATTGTCTCGCTCAAGACGAAAATAGTGTTTGTGTCATTTGTCAGTGATACGTTCGTCACATTCAATTGCAAGCGAGATGCTCTTTTTTGTTTGGCCTCGTTCAAACAGCTACATAGTTACGCGTCTATCAGGGGTGTCTCGTGTACGGTAGCGTTAACAGTGATTCAGGGTCGGTTTTAACGTTAATAATAGCGGTATCGTTTACTGTCGGATAATAGTGCAAGGTGACATGACGATAGACATGTTACAATGTAATAATAGAATATGCCATTTATTTATAACATCGAGATCAGATAATGCTACACATTCTTCAATTTTTCTTTTAATTCTTTTATAATCAAAACTATTTTTTTAAAATAAGACATATTAATATAAGAAATTGGTACCTAAACGGTACTAGGTACTATTACAAAAAGTTCGTTGTTACTCCAAAACAATAATCCAAATCATTTTTACCACCAATAATAATTCCATGAACTATAATCAATAAATCAAGAAGTACATAATTTTTTACTTACTTGTCGTTTAAAAACTCGTTTTCGTACATTTGTGTGCCTTATTTTCAAAGCCATAAATCGAAATTATCAATAAACAATGCCCAAGCACTAATAGCACCATATAACCTTAAAAATGGGGTTTTAGGTTAGGCTGTTCACCTTTCACCTGCTGCCTTTTAACTCTCTGTCTCTTCTTCATACACCGTGCCCACGACATTTAACAGCTGTGAGAGAAGCCCGAAAATTAAATTTAAAAAATATAATAAGGAATCATTACAAAGTAATCGTAATTGTTATATAAAATCTTATTGTTCAAATACTTACTCTTATTATAAAGAACGAAATAAAAATATAAAAATCGTCAACACGATATCAATTAAGGTCTTATGCCAACTGAAAAAATAACAAACCTTCTTGGTCAAAATTTAAAATAAATCTTCTGTCAGGTTTTTAAGACAAATTTTAGTTTCTTTTCAAAATAGTTGTCTTTTATTGTTATTAATTAATTGTATCATAACGTTTACTAATAAAACAATAACACTTGTTTTTAAAATCATGCTAGTATTCAGCGTGGCGCCAGCCGACTGCAGTCCATTCGAGTTGATGGCGGACGTAAATAAGGAATAAACATAACATTTGGGTAAGTAACTAGTAACCATTTATGGGCCAACAGTATTTCGTCGTTGCTGGCCCATAATCAAACGAGCCAACACTGGCCTTTCGTTAATTTACAGGTAAGAGTCACTTAGCCAACGTTTCCGACACTGGCCCATCACTTTCACAGCACATGATTGTTTCTTGGGGAGATTTGCCTAAAAATTCAACTTGTAGGCTTAATTCATTTCAATTATTGAAAAACCTACTTTATGATATATTTAACGGGTAGGAGAATTAATAAAAAAACTATTCAATACAATAAAGAACTCTTTGACTGACAAAAAACTTACATAAAATAGATTATTGATAATTTTAATACTACTGTGTGTGTCTAAAAGGTCCGAATGTTTCGTAACATTTAACTGAAAAATGTAAGAAAATGAGAAAAATTATTTAAATCTAAGTAATCTTAGTAAAATATACTTTTGACTTGGCAACTGTGCATGTTTACAGATACAAAGCTGGATTACAGCAAGGTCTGTAGAATATAGTACGGAGGTTTCGTAAGTTTTAACTAATTAGGACAGGGTATGTCGTGACGGCACAACTATGCCGATGTCTAATTCCCAGCATCTGAAGTGTAAAGGAATGAACAATAATTACTGGGACAAGTTAAATAAAATAGGGACAATGGGCAGATATGTTAAGTAAAAAAGATATATTTTTCATTAAAATATAAATGAAACGATATTAAATGAGCTGCATAAGAAAGCTTTTGTACCTTATATTATTATATCTATTTATTTTGGGTCTATGATAAAACAAAACTATTACCACAAAATATATTTAGATCGACAAAAATACAACAAAGGCAAAAAACAGTTTTATTAATAATTATTCTTGAGTAACAATTTAAAACTAGAATATGCCGATTCGGAAGAATTCGGCCATAAGCACCGTGAACACGAAATTTGTGGAAATTGCCTATCGTGTATCTATAATACAGTACCCGCCAAAATAAACAGTACCGAAAATAAAAATAAAAATTAATTTATAATTTCTGTAATGTAAGTGTTCAAAATGTTCACCATTTCGACGCAAACAAGCTTCATATCGATTTTGTAAACATATTTATAAAAAGTGGTTGATGGAACTTCCGAAAAATATTTTGTATTTTTTCCCGTAGTTCGCAATATTCGCCGGCGGATTTTCCGAATGAAATATTTTTTCCTTCATTATGCCCCAAATGTATGCGCCAGGTGGCGTCAGATCAGGTGAATGAGAAGGATATTCGAAGTCTGTTCCCCGAGAAATTATTTTATTATCGAAATGCTGACGGAGTAAGTCTAAGATGCGCACAACTGTATGGCTCGTTGCACCATCTTGTTGGAACCATTGTGTCCGAAACTGTAGATTTCGTGCACGGCAAAGTTATTTAGATATCTCACAAAAGGTATAATAATTTTCTCTCTATAACGTTCTTGGTTGACAGTAAGTGGATTCTGATTATCATCTTCAACGAAATAAGGACCAATCATTCCATTACCAGATACCGTGCACCAAACGGTAACCCAAATACTGTGGAGTGGTTTCTCTACAATGACATCAGGGCGTTCAAATCCAAGGAATCTGGTTGTTTGTCGATTAATATAGCCGCTAAGATGAACGTGACTCTCGTCTGAAAACCATATGTTTTTCAAAAATTCGGGAACTTCGTAAATTAAACTCAACATGCGACCACAGTAAATTTCTCTTGTAACCACCAATTGATTTGAACATGCGACGTAAAGACGTTTCACTAATGTTGAGTTTACATGCAGTTCTTACAAGACTTCTTTGAGGTGATTGCACAACTTGATTAAAAACACGTCCTTGATTTTCGTTAGTGCATACTGTTTTTCGACGACCTGAATAACCTTTATGTTGACAAAATACACTACCAGTGCGATGAAATTTTTCAATAACAGCCAACATCAAACTTTTACTAGGAGCTGCTTTGTTAAATTTTTGTTGATATTTTATTGACATCTGTTCCAAGCTTGGACCATCATTACGACCTTTTCCGTATGAACGAAAATATTGCTCTATCAAAAACAGTATTTCTTCCGTTGATATAACCATTTTTAAATCAAATTTAACTGCAGCGTACTATTAATATATCAACTAATGACAATGTAGTCAAATATGACAAATCCATATTACATAAACAACTCCACAGCACTCTCTGTTTCGGTACTGTTTATTTTGGCGGATACCGTATTTATACATCTATAATTATATGTATTATCAAGATTATAGTTTAAATTATAGATAATAATAATAATAATGTTTATTTAAAAAAAAATCATTAATTACATAGAAAGATATAATTTGTCTTACGTACTATGTTGATTTGTATAATTAAGGTAATAAAAAGAGAGTATACATAGTAGATAAAATATTTTATTGACATCGGCCATTAGTAAAATGTTGAATCTGGAACCGTTGGCGAAACTGATACCGAAACCGTTTACACTACCACTATAACCACGTTATCTTTTTCAGAGATCGAAGGTAAACTATAAAGCTATGTCTTTAGTGCAATTAGCCCAAAAACCGATACCCTCGTTTAGTGGAAAAAGTAAAAAAACTTTTTCAAGGTTATTTAGATGGTCTATAATGATTTTTTACTGTACGAAAATGTAGTATGAATTAAAACGCTAGAATTAAATTTTCATGTAGAAATTTTTAAGTTATCCTTCCTAAATAAATTCTTCTTTCTTATGAAAATCAACTACTGTTATTTTATTTATATCTTTCAGCTTGATTTTTTAAATTATATTTTATGGTAAATAAGAATTTTGGAAGCGGTTCATGTGAAAGAAGTTAAAACACTAGGAATGGTGACCAAATTATATGATAAGAATAAGCTCCCTTCTAACTTCCGCCTGTTAAGCGTGGAAAATAAATATTTTGCAACAAAGAGAAGGGTGTATTTTCATCTTAGGGACAGAATCTACATAATAGAGGATTACTGAAATAAGCAGACTATACATACTAAAGAGGGATTATATTAAATCATATATTTACACCAAACAATTGTGTGTTCCTTATTAAACAACAAAATACAAACCTGGGATAAGGATAGGGATATTTTTGCAAAAGGAAAATTTTTTTTCTGAATTGTTTTGGACAAATATAGTTCAAACCAAACCATTCGTTCATAGTCACAGTCATGACGGATTTCTGGACTGCTTTAAGCTCATCCTGATTCATCTTGACCTGTATTACTACCTAAAGCGTGTGACAGAAGTGAATTTTTTGTCATATGGATCCATGGTTTTTAAAATTTGTGCATATTGCTGTTACAAAAATCCTTCATTAACAAAGATTTTATTTGAAGTTGTGTTGTGTTGCTATTAGTGATCTTAAGTGGGCTTTAACACCAAAGTACAACGTGCTACATGCAAGTTGCTGGAAAATTTAAATGTTTCCTTTTTTATCCTAAAGAAATTTTGAAATTTTTGAAGATGTACTTGTAACAATAAACGTGTTATATGTATCAGCATTATCTCGTAAATACAGAAGAATCCATAGCTGCCTTGAATCTTGATAACTATTTAATTATTTGCCAACGGATGTCTAATGATAAACACAATCCCACTGAGCTACTTTGATATAAAAGTAAATCGTGAAGACACCCGTTGCGACGTGATTTCTGCTTTATGGCAGCAATTCACCCACTAAAAGTAAGTGGGTTTTCACATCAAAGTAGCATGCAACGTGCAACGTGCAACCTGCTGACAAAAAGTAGGAAGCACGTCGCAAATAACGTATTCACGATTTATTTTCATACCAAAGTAGCTCAATGGGATTGTGTCCTGTATCCGAGCTCCATTGGCAAACTCCGTAGTAAAATAGTTATTAAACCAATATTGCTAAAACTGTTGCTATGATTGCAAGGAAAAGGAGAAGAAAGCTATGGATTCATTCCTATTTACGAGATAATGCTGATAAAAACAGCACATTTTGGTATCGCAGCAGTTACCACCAAAAATTCTAAAATTTCTAAGGGTGGAAAAGGAAACATTTAAATTTAATAGTTTTTTTGCTATACCCGGCCACCAAACCAAGTCAAACAACGGGTTGGAAACATGTAGCTAAGTACCAATTATACAACCTGTTTTATATTTGAGACGCATGCTTCCACTCTCCAGTGTAAAACCGTTAATTTATTTGTATAGATTTAAAAAAAAGCAGTATAGTTTCTGCTTCCTGGCAGCAATTCGCATCCTACTTTGGTTTAAAAGCCCATTAATAGGTAGTTTTGTTGATAAAAAATCTTTCTTCACAGATATGTATCGATCGAGGATGCAGTAAAGATATGAAGCTGTCAACCATATCAGTGGCAGTCTGTACCTAATTTGTGTGTTTTTTGAGTAATTTGGTTTTTTATGAAATTAATTACTTAATTTAGAGTGAAATTATTTACGTTTTCGTTGCAGACTGCGTAGTAGTTATTGATTCGGTAAACGGTTACATTTCAATACATTTCTGGTATATAAGAAATATACGAATTAACCGAAAACAAAAAACAAACATACATCGATATGTACCTAAAGTACAAGCTAATACAATAAATTTCAATAAATCTATTTAACGTATTTTGTAATGAAAATAAACATTTAAATTAGTGGATAACAATCAAAACGAATTTATAACCGGTAATCTGTGCCAATTTGGCAACGTTACAAATTGCACTGATAACTAAATACATTATTAATGAAATAATTAAATAATTACCAGCATTTCACGCCTAACAACTCAACATTTTACAAAATACTTTAGTGCTCCTTAATAATAATTCTATTAAATTAGACCTTTAGATATTATTGGTAGGGTTGGGCATATACATCTTGATTGGTCACAGTTCATTGTTTAATAGCTAATGCGAATTATTTTAATTTAACAAGCATTAAAGGTCATAATTTTTTAATTAATATAATTACAAATATAATCGCTAGGTACACATAATTACTCGGGTAAGATTTAAAATTCAAATTAAATTTGTTCTATGGTTTGGCACAATAATTATGAAGTTTACGTAAGTTATAAATTAATACTAAATAATAAAATCACATTCACACCCTCTCGCTTAGTTTAATTAGGAATACTGAAAGATAAGTGAACTGAGTTACTTAACTACATATTATATAACATTTAATCAAATAATCCAGGTTACAGTAATTGTATAGTAACTAAAGTGAAGCTGTTATTGAATATGTTTAATATATATTTTTGATTCTAAAAATTCAAAAATATATTCAATCTGAATACTTCTAAAGAGTATTGTGGTAATGATGTGCTATTAGTTCTCTAACGATTGTGAAGAATCTGGTAGAGGTAATGGATTTTGAGGTGAGCTATGGCCTTGAAAATAACTGCTCGGTAATACAAGGCAACACTGCACTAAATTCATAAAGTGAAAACTAAAAACATCGGTTTTGGTTATATGACAGAGCCATAGTATATTTATAGTCCAGTCAAATTATATTAAAAATAATTTTATTTCAAAATATAATATAAAATTTGAACCAATAATATTTATTAAATAAATATTAAATAAATACATTACCTCAGAGCGTACACATGGGACTGATGGTCAGTTGCGTACAAATTTACAATTGAATACACCGTTGTGCTTTTACTATTTTTTAAAGCACTATGACGAAAACCGAGTTACGGATAGATACAGAAATTCTTATGTCTTATAGAAAATAAAAGGATGTATTTGGGACAGCTCAAATGAGCATTACAAGGATTTAGACTAGAAAAATAAGGCTCTAACAATTGTTTAATGCACAAAGCTGCAACAACGCGTCGTTCCGCGCGCTTCAGTTACATATTTTAAACTGTTTCATACGCAATATGTAAAAGGTATCCGTTTTGAGTTGCGTACAATCAGGACTGACCATCAGCCCCATGTGTAACGGCTCTCACACTTCTAATTAATAATTCTTATAAATTATTTCTAACCTAACCTAACCACCATCGTTTCGTTTTTATCTCGGATGAATTGGCCTCGAAATGTGAACTCTTACTGATAATTCCGGTATCCCTGTCAAATCGCTGGTTTCCCTTACAGCAGGAGTAAAAGCCCAACCCTTTGGGCTAGCTTCTGATGAATATGTCTGACAATTTCTTTGGCATCAAGGGGTAAAACTCGTCGTCAAACAGGAATAGTAACACAGGACGAAACATTTTTCACAAAAATTATTAAACAGCACAGACCAACTCTCACTACGCGAACACAAATATAAATGATTATACTCAACCCAAATTATACAAATACAAGAACCGATCCTCTTTGCAAATTTTGGCCATAAGCAATAAACTGTGACAGACGACCGCAATGAAAGTAAGTGGTTTATTACCATTAGTCCCCTTTTATTATAGGCACTATATTGTTGAACACACTTTACCTACTTTTAATAATGAACGTATTAAAAACACAATTTGAGAAAATTAGGTATAAGAATAAATACTTCTTCGGATTATTGCTTCCACCAACTCATTAACGCATCCTGTGAAAGTTGAAGGTTTATTGATATTTTTATGAAGCGAATTAAATTTTTACCAGGAGATTTTTTGTTCCACAAATTATTGTCTTTACTACACTAACTAAACGATTAAAACAATATAATTAACGACTAAAAACTATAATTAACTAAAAAAGAAACTCAATTTACTGCAAAACTAAAATATTGGGAGCCGATCTGATCTGAACGAGAGACAGTCAAAGAATGAAATTTTAGGGCTAACTTTATCCCTTTTCGAAAGTAAACTAGTATTCTGTGATGCTTTTATTCGAAGGTCATCATAAAATTCAT
The DNA here is from genome assembly GCA_035357415.1 of Ophraella communa. NCBI lineage: Eukaryota > Metazoa > Arthropoda > Insecta > Coleoptera > Chrysomelidae > Ophraella > Ophraella communa. The sequence goes on along the minus strand of CM068983.1, from coordinate 14,150,692 downwards.
TACCTCTAAACAAGAATAAGTATATTGTTAAAAGTTCAAGACAGAGGTTCACTTCTTGATTAAAAATTTAATGATAATTAAAAAAATATTTTTTAAATAACCTAGGTGTGAATGGGTTTCATATATAAACAAGACCTTTACTTAGAATATTTGGGGCATTCCATGCCAACTCATCCTACCGATTGGATCTGCATCTCCGATTTCGCTGAAATTTGGGCATCTTTTTGTACTCTTCTTGTACTCTGCTTGCATGACCTTAATTCATCAACTCGTACAAAGCTGCAGTCTCTCACTAAGAAAAGACTCGAACCACCTGATCGACGTGCCTCTAAACTATAATATCTAGATTTACTGAATGGAAGTTAGTGCAATAGTTGTGGTGAGTTTTCTTGACAACAATTCGTTTTATAATATTAAGTTTAGCAATTCGAATTTTTAATTTATATTCAGGATTTATCAAAGTACATAGGTACACATTCTCATAAAGTGAGGTTAACCTGCTATGGGAAGAATAAATTAAATTTATTGTACTAACCCTTACTTTTTGGAAGTCCATCTTGAAGTTAAATTCAAACGAAGAGTTTTTTATTATTCTTAGGAAGAATAAATATTTATCTGACCGATAACGCACGAATAGATTATTTGGAGTTTATTATTAGTATAAACCTTATTTGTCACTGGTAAAACGCAAAACTGTCAGATTTATTGGTCAAATAACTTTAATCGATGACTAGCCGCTATTTTTGTCATTGGTGAAACCGGGCATCAGAGAAAAAAACGAAGCTATGGAAAATAAAGTAGAACATTAAAAGTTAAGAAAGATGATCTTCCACAGGATTATTTGGAAAGAGGACGTCTTTACGCCCACGAAGGTGCTGGAAAGCGATAAATGGGAAGGCGGAAAGGTAAATAACCTTGCGGTATTGGTTCGGAAGGGAAAAGGACCAAAGTAACAGGTTTAATACAAGAAATTGACGCACATGAGTAAGTATGTAGAGACGAAAGGGGACTTAGTAGAATTTATAGTGAACTGTAACTTGTAACAGTAGGGTTACGAGGGAAAAAAGAAAAGAGGAAATAACTAAGGTTTATTGGTATATCTTGAGTGTGCAGGAAAGCGCAGTAGGGGTGATAGGGAGTTGTAGGGGGTTTATCAGTCACAGAAGAGGTGGAATATAATATTACGATGCAACGGATGGTGACGCACCAGGTGAAAGAGGAGATAAGTTTGGAGTACTTAAGAAACGGGCTAGAATATGAGGAAAAAGGAACGTTAGTGAAGGGGGTGGTGGGAAGTCAGAAGGGGCTAAGGGAGAGAAGAACCTTAGTTATAAAGGTGCAAGTAAGAAAGAGGGCAGGTGTTTTTAAGGTGTATGATCTAGACTGCTCGGTTGATAAGGCGGAAATTGTACGGGCGGTTATGGACAGAAGACACAGAGGGTCGAGATTAGACGGAAGAGGTAAAATAGTTTTTGGAATTTTACGTACAACTGTGGAAATGGTAAAGGAAGCTAATAATGTGGTAAAGCAAACAGCGGTTGGGGACAGAGCAAGTGTTGCCAGAACCAAATGTTAGGAAAACGGGCGAAGGTGAATATATTGAAGTATGGGATCAAGGGCAACAGATGGTGGCAAAATACTGTATGAGAGGAAAGGTAGGGCAGAGGGTGGACCTTACGAGTGAAATTTATAATTTCTTCAAAAGCTTAAAATAAAAAGACATCTAGCAGACCAGCTATTTAAAGTTGTTATTGAGCAAATATATCTGGCAATTTCTTCACTCTTAAATTGTTTGCTTTTATTCATTCTTAATTTTATTTATAGGGACATAAATATATGTCATACATAAAGACATAAATGTACTAAAATTACATACAAGTTATTGGAAAGATCGGCACGGCATAATTTTTTCCTGGCTTTTCTCTATCATTGCACAGTTATACTGAGGAAAGTATATCCAAGATAATCCCTTGGGGCTAATACCATTTAGGCTTTATTATTGTTATGTCTTTTTACTCTAATACTAGGTCGACTCTTTACACTACTCAATTACCATAGATACCCCATAAAACAAAATGTAACAATATAATATGTAAATCTATGATGATTTAGCGAAACAGTTGTCATCGACTAAAAAAATTGAGTTTTTTTAATAAGAAGTTGAAGGTTTGGAAAGAAAGTTTTTTGTTCAGTGTTCTTAACTAAATTTAAGTATATTAATGATATTTATCAGTTACCTTCTTATATAAATATATTACGTAAGTAAAGGAAGTAAGCAATAAATCCTGGAATGTCCTAGTTAACCATCAATTAATATACTTATTTACTTATGTACCAATATCGAATGTGTGTTTGTCATGTACGTGCTTTCCGCAGGTGCTCTAGTTGAACGACAATATTAAATTTTCATATTTTCCATCAAAGCCAACATTAATTAATACTAGTTATCGATTGGTTCAATATCGGAGACAATTCTGCATGAACGTAGAAACTATATAGTACTCTACAGTCAGTACATAATGAATGTTAAATTAATCTTAAAATTAAAGTAGGTATCTTACTTGGTATTGGAAATAAATCTATTTTATGGTCAAAATAAAAACAGCAAATTAACTGTTACGTCATATACATACTACATGCGTAATATAATGAATCTGCGACGCACATTTTAAATTATTCTTCAAAAGTGTTTTGTTTTATTAAAAATATTTTATGTATTCGGTAACAGCATGCGGAAAAAAGGAAACTTTTTTCGTCATATTTTTTTACAAATTCTGCTTTTCATTCTTTGAAAAAATCTTTACAGAAGTTTCAATTAAAATATTTCACACAATTTCCACTGTGAACGATTTGCCACCCGAAAGAATACAGAAAATGCCAGGTAATGATCCGTAAAATTTCTTTGAATACACTTTAATTGTTTATTATCAAAAGATCGCCAAACGTGTACATCTTAATGATATCATTTGAGATTTTGTAAGCTAAAGAGGAAGTAAAACGAAGAGTACAGAACCAAGCGAAGTCAAATTATTTTCAATTAAAAATTATGACTATGTCTAAAGTCTAAATACTTTGCTAATTTCTTTTTAGTTGAATTTAAGTCTATCTTGTTGGTTGTTGCTTTTTTAGTTGTTTATAAATAAACCTTATTAGATGAAGAGTCTTAAAAACAGATTTAAAAGATTATTCAAGAGATGTAGGTGAAAAAAAATTAGTGTCGCCTTTAAACATTTATTTAAATCTTAGTAAAAAAAATGTCAAACTAGGAAACTATGATTTAGTTCCTACCTCACAAATAGGAGACAGCTGGTGCGCACAAATGATAAACATTCTGAAAGCCTACTGATTGATAGTGTTGTACCTCAAGGCTCAGTTTTGGGTCCAATTCTTTTCGCGTTATTTCTTTGATATCACTGCCATAAAGATTGATGGCAAAATTACTCTATTTGCAGATGATACGACTGTAACCTGCAATAATTCAGCTATGAAAACATTACATTCTACAATATCTAGAGATCTTCTTATTATTAAATCCTGGGTCGATTCTAAGAAACTCTGTTTTAATACCGAGAAAACTATTGCTCTACCTTACAAATTTAACCTACAACCCATTGCATTAAATAACACATTAATACCATTAAAAAATTCAATTAAGTTTTTGGGAATTTATATTGATAACACCCTTAAGTGGTCCACTCCTATTCACATATTAACAAAAAAATTATCTTCTGCGTGTTCTGCCACAAAAACCGTTTCTAAAGAGCTAACTTCTTCAATTGCCTTAACAACCTTCTTTTCTCTGTTTGAGTACCATCTAATATATGGATTAGCTTTCTAGGGGTTTTGTTGTGTACATTTTTTTGACTCTGTTTTTAAACTACAGAAAAGGGCAATACGTTATGTTTTTGGCCTACGTTACAGAGCGCATTGTGAACCCTTGTGAACCGCGTTGAAACCGAAAACCGTTTACACTACCACTACACCAACACACACTTTTATATGCCTGACGCGCGTTTCGATAACCAAGTTATCTTCTTCAGAGACCGAAGGTAAACTAAAGCTATGTCTACAAACTAACCTTATATATATAACATGGCGCCAACGGTTCCAGATTCAACATTTTAGTCAGACTTGCAATTCGGCCATGGGACATGCCCAAACCGATTGTCAGACTGGCCACCCCGTGAAATCTGGTTTTTTCCGGGATTTGTGGAGATCGAACTCCGTTTGGAGATCTCTCCTGGTAAGTTTACCTTGTTTTATTGTTAGTCAACAATTTTCTTTTAATGTTTCTACTTCTTTTTGCTAGCTTTTCCTATTTCATATTAATGATTATTTAACGCTGATTGCATAAATATAAATAATTTTTACTTAATTTTTTACCTTGTTTTCAACCCCTAGTTTAATATTTCTTGATGTCGACCCTTCAAATATTTGCAACAGTTTTAATGTTGTAACATTTAATTTTTTAACTTTTTTAATCTTTTATTTTTCAACTTCCCATGTAATTCTATTCACAACCGTTTAATCAGTTAATAACACCAGTCTACACACATATGAGTCTGTTTTTGTGATATGTAATAATTATTTAGTTTAGTGTTACTTTGTTATTATATGAATTTATTGGTTTGTAATTTGCTGATGCTGTTAACCATGTTCTTTCACTTAATCATGTTATTATTATTATATATATTGTGACCTTTATTCTGACATTATATGTTCTTTTCATAGAGCCTGATGATGGTCTGTTGACCGAAACAAGTCGCAACACTGATGTAACTTGTAACCATTGAATTAATTATATACTGTGGGTTGACTTCGGCTTTTATTGCTATTATTTGTTTTTCTATTTACTGTTTTGTTATTACAAGCATAACTGATACAAGCAAAAAATAGATTTCTACCTGAAGTTACTAACGAAATAACTATATTAATTTACAAACATATCCAAAGAATAAAAGCATTTATTATAATTGAGCAGCCACGGCTGAAAGAAAAATGGAGAAAACTTTACAATGCATGTATGAGAATGGCTACAGGCAATATATGCGAATGAAAAAAGTCAATTTCAAAGGAGCAAGCATGTTCGAAAAGGATTTCGAGAATAATGTATGTAAAAGCGAAGCGACAATACACTCAATCGTAAAATTACTGAACTACTTTCTGCTACTCCGCCGAAGTAAATATTGATTTAACTAGATATTTTTCTGATAGATAAATATTTTTCCAAAACCAATTTTTTCTCGAAAAAACGTGTAATTTTCAGAAAATATCCACTTCCTTTTTCCCAATTTTAATATCTTGGAGTAATAATAGAAATTTGGAATTTACTCAATCAAATTTGCGAAAATCACATGCTAGGCTGGACTTTCGAACAAGAGACAATTACCGGAATTCGGAATTGAATTTCACTGAGTCGAAAACGGATAAACACAACAGAGGTTCGCGCTTTGTCAGTCGCCGCTGCTGCCGTCAGATTCTCTGCAAATCCTGTCAATCAATATAATGGCGTCCGCAAAGTACGCATATACAGACACCAAGCGTGTGATCTGAGGGGCTATGGGGTACATAAACCCTCTGGCATAGCCATGACCACACAATGCCGCTGGCATTGAAGCCGTCCTGCTGGGCAACGGTTGATAAGATTACATTATTTGGGAAAAATCACCTCTTGCTAAGAGATTTTAATAAAAAAGATAAATATTTGCTTTTATTTTAGAGTGGATTTGGGATTTACATTATTAAACAATAGCATTATATACGAAGGATTTGGAATTTGGAAGAATTTGGAATAATAAAAATTATGACCACAAGCGAATTACTGTGATATTTAAACTCGTAACATATTGAGATGAATAATTAAAAAGTAAAACTTACCTCAAAATGTAAATACAAAAAGGATATCAGAATAATTTGTCATTAAAATACCAGCTAATTTTCTTTACTTCATTTAAACTGTTCAGTATAATAATCTCAAATGTGAAACTATCAAACAGATGGTGAATGTGTTTGACAACTTTATCTTGAATCCTTTATCCTTTATCCTTTATCCTACTCAATAACAATCAAACTAGTCCCAATTCAAATAACAAGTCCCAATTCATGTAACAATTTGCAATTCACGAATGTAAGAATATGGACTTTCTTTATATTATAAAAGAAATAATTAAACATGTAAAAATATTTCAAAATTTAGGTTATTTTCTGCAAATTTAAACAATAATTGAAGTCCTATTTATATAATAATCGGAAAAAAGTATAAAAGGACCAGGAAATTGAATTTTTCCTCTCGTTTCTCGTTGATCCATGCCGTATACGTCGATTGGTAATTAATTAGCACTATAAAATCATTATTAACAAAAAATATTTTGGTAAATCAAAGTATTGAACAAAAATATTATTTGTAAAGTATTTAAACAGTATTAAAGTACCTGCCAATAAAGTCAATTCAACAAAAATAATCCAGATTATAGCAGAATTTATGAGATTAATTTCATCGTTTCTGGAGGTACAGCCTTGCAGACATTTTGGATAACCGTTTACGACCGTTGTGCCGATAATCTACCTATTCGGGATGGATTTTGACATCTGTTTTTCAACATAGAAGATATTTATACGAGGTATGTGCGATTAAAAACTATTTATTTGTGTACGTATGACATTGTTAATGTTAATCCAGGTTGAATAAAAATTTGTATTTCTATTGGGCATAATAATTTTTTGCATGTGATTTTAATAGTTTTATGCATAGTTTATAATAAACAACATTTCAATCAGAATTTAGTGTTTTATATAAGATTAAAAATTGAGTTTTCTTGACCCAAGGTAGAGTCGGTTTTTAAATCAAATAAGTTAATAATTTCACTGAGCAAGTAAAATTCTTATAGAGCGTTTAACAACTAAAATAATTAATTATAATACCATAAATAAAACAAACCATCATAAATTACTGTTCCCAGAGTGGACTTTGATAAAATAATTAAATAAAATAAATAAATCAAAACATTATAAATCAAACCATTACAAATTGACATTCCCAACTTGGGGCTAGAAAAATTAAGAGTTTTAATTAATAAGCTAATTAATTATAAATAAATCACAAGCCACATAAAATTAAACCATCAAAATATATAACTGAACCACCAGAAAACAATGTGTATAATAGCGATATTTTAATTTCATCAGCTCTTGTTATTGGTCTTAAGAGAAAATATATCAAGAATAATTCTTTAAGGCTATTAATATGTGGGTTTTAATAAAGTTGTGTCCTATTCCTTTAATAATACTTTGTCTATATAGTAGTTATTTAAATTCAAATAGTTATCTTAAAATAATTTATTGATTACTTTACCGTGTGGGAAAGCCAATTGGAACAAATTCATTATTTTGGTTAATGGAAATATTTATGAAAAATCCCGAAACAAACAAACCCCTTTTACTGACAGTTACAACCCCCAATTTTTTAAATGGGAAGTTTGGTTTTGTCATATATCGTTTAAAAGGTCTTTTTATTCTCTATATAACAAAGTTATGGTTTTTAAATTTATTGCAAAAATTATCTTAAAAAATAAAATACCTGATATGTAATATTTATTTGTCCATAACGTAAAAATTATGAATGTCGATGAAGTAGATGTTCAAAATTCTCACCGCCAAAGTCTTGACAACATTCTAATCTTAGATAAAAATGTTTTTTTAACTAAATTTATTGTACTAACCCTTACTTTTTGGAAGTCCATCTTACGAAGAATAATAAAAAACTCTTGAAGTTCCATTTTGTTTGTTTGTAGCTAGGTACATGATGTTGGTTAAGTAGGTAAGGCTAGATCAAACAGGCAAACTCTGGTATTTAAAATCTGGAATTTTTTTTCCTGAAATGAGAATTATTAATGCAAGTATAATTTTAAACGTTTATTAATTTAATAAAAACAAACTATTGGGTAGTGATATTGATAAGTTATGATTAACAATGACAGTTGTTTCGCTAGAATTACCACCGTGATTTAAGTTACAATTTGAATTAAATACTAGATGTTATTAACCCTAAGGGATTATCCTGTATGTAATTTCCTTTAAGATCAGTATAACTGTGCAATAATATAGAAAAGCCAGGAAAAAGCTATATCATGCTGATCTTTATAATAACTTAACAGAAATATATTTTATAACCATAGATAAATGTCAAAACAATGAAAATGTTGAATCTGAAACCGTTGGCGAAACTGATACCGAAAACCGTTTACACTACCACTACACCAACACACACTTTTATATACCTGACGCGCGTTTCGATAAGAAGAAGATAACTTGGTGATCGAAACGCGCGTGAGGTATATAAAAGTGTGTGTTGGTGTAGTAGTAGTGTAAACGGTTTTCGGTATCAGAACAATGAATAAATTCGGCTTGGTAACTTTTTTATTCTAATGTATAAAATTACCCAGTTTGTTATGTACCTATATTGATGATAAACATTTCGCATTCCTGTGTTGTTTACTTTTTGTTTACTGTTTTAGTAGCATTTTGCCAGTTGCTATTTTTACAATGGCTTCTAATAAGCCATTGACACCAACAGCTGTTAAAAGATTCAGACAATAAAGGTGATAGGGTATTGGAAATGAATGAAAATTATTTAGTAATGACGAGGATGTTTTTGGAGACAACGAGCTTTGGTGGATGTTCATATTTCAAGACGTACGGATGGGATTTTGGAAAATGGAAGAGGCTTTTCTAAAGCAGTATATTCTTTAATAGGACAACAAATACTATACAAAGTATAAAAAGTGGTGTCGTAGTCGTCTAAATAAAACGTCTCGTATGCAGAATAAAGTCAAATAGGACGATAGGATATTACTTGGGCCAGGTTCTGACGGGACCTGATAGCTTCATTATCTTCACATCTAGAATTGGAAAGAAGAAAAACGAGTGGTGCCGATACTGTAACGAACGGGATAATGTTGAGCACACGCTTCTCTACTGCAGGAGATGGACAGTGGAAAGAAGTAGATGAAGGCAGATCTGGAAATCTTACCTAGTATTGCGAACCTAATAGACAACATGAGTCAGAAAAAAAATGAAAAATGTTTAAGCGATTTCGTTTCATCCATGATGTCCCTGAAAGAAAACGAAGAAAATATGAGCCAAGAAAAAAGTTTAACAGTAAAGAAAGACGGTAGGTGGTAGGCGGTACCACAGTCCGTGGAGTGAGATGTGGAGACCGGGGTGGTTTTTGTGTGATCATCCCTGGATCGGGTACAGCTTTGTTCGGGTGCGCTGCTTGCAGAGTACTAGGTGCTATGTCCGTTATATTTGGGAGAAATCACACACTACCGGGAAAAGGAGAAATAAGTACCTGGTGCCTGTAAGCAGGTTTCCAGCCAGCAAAAAATAGGTTAGGTTAGATTAGATTAAATTATCTTAGAGTACCTTGCTCTATACAAAACATTGCGTAAAGAAACCATAAACAGTGCCTTACCGTAACACCCGAAAAAAACTAGGGAATAATACTGAAAGGCAAAAGGGATAGGAAAGGAATTAAATTTCAAATCGAGGACAATGATATAATACCCAAGAAACGGTAAAATACAGACAAGCTGCAAGTCTTAGTAAGCTATTACTAAATTTATATTGACCAGGATACTGGAAAAGATCGACATTATATGAGACAGTGTCATCGGTACTGCTATATGCTGCACGAATATAGGAGTAGGTACTGAAATGCGCATTAAATTACTATCACCGCAAAGATTTTCTGCTCTTAGGACAATATGTGCTTACAGAACTGTGTTACAGAGACTGTACTTGTTATTCTAACCATTTATTTTACCATTAGACAAAAGTCTACAATAAAGTTATACCCCGAGACAAAAGTCTTCGAATATAGACATTAAGTAGTTGGCAATCCAGATGGGATAGACATTTTACAGTTGCACAATGGCCAAAGATAATTATACCAAACATAGATAGATAGATAGATAGATAGATAGATAGATAAACTACAATTTGCAAACAACGAATTCCTACGTGTCGCAGTTCTTATCTGGCAATAGGATGTTTAAGCAATACGAAAACAGAATTTAAAAAGACATCAGACAAACACTGCGTTCACTACAAAAATATAATGAATGATGTGGAATTGATCCTTTTTTGGATGCGATGGATGGAAAAAATATTTACAAGAATTTAATGCAACCTACAAAAACAACCGAAAGAAAGGATATAATAGGTGCGTTCTTTTTGACTGAGATCTCAGCTCACTTCAATTGAAGTGATCTGATATAAAGTGATGTGAGTAAGCACCAAAAAGAACGACAAACGCGCGACCTACGATTTCTTGCTCCCCACCACTTTATTTCCGACTCAATTCTAATGATACCCCCGCATAGCACATTCAGCATCGATAAAGGGGGAGGAAAAATCTCAGCTCACTTCGAAGTGAGTGAATCGAAAAGAACGCGCACATTACCTATGTGAGCTGAGATTAACTGAGATCTCAGTCAAAAAGAACGCACCTAATATATCATGAAGGTTTAAAAAACCGACATATTACCGATGTATTGTAAAAAATCATTATTCTTTTTCTATTTTTAAATTACAAATTAAATAAAATTTCGAAACATACTAAACTTAAATTTTTTTATTGTATCCTAATCTTTTCTTATCATAATTTACATCAATATATCATTACTATATAAATTTATGTTAAAGGCAAATAAATATATGGTCACCGATGACCAATTTTAGTATTAAATTAATTCTACTTTGTGGATGTCCATCGTACTAAGAAGAATAAACAATTAAACGTTAGAACATATTATTAAAAAATAAAAGCTATTTTTTAATTAAACGTGGAAGTTAAGTTCTTAAGTTTAGTGGTTTATTATTTTTAATTTTGGTATTCCTCAGAAAATTGTTATTTTGGTAACCTTAAGGTTAAAATTATTGGTTTTAATAACCTAATATTGACTGATCATAACTAGCTTTAATAGGTTCTTTGATCTCTGGGAACAACGTGGTCAGTATGTTTGATGAAACTTTATGGATATGGTTAATTTAGGTAATGATAATGTCGACCATATGCAACATTTTAAACTCAATTTACTTGTTTATTGTTACCTGTTATTATTTTCAACTTCTCGTTGTACTTGCCCCTCGTATTCTGAAACTATTTTACTCATTAATTATTTCTACGATGTCTACCATTGTCTATCATCGTTCCTCGTCTGTTTGCAATCCTAATTGCTTCTTCAATCTTATTCTTATCTATCTACCATGAAATTATAGACAATAATTGTGGGAACTGGATTTGACTATAATTATCTCATCTTATACTCAATTAAATGAGTTTAACCAATGCCAATGTAACAAATGATTGCTCCAAAAACAAATCTTAATCTGATAAAAATAATCCCACAAATATAAATGTTATACCAAACGATTTGTATTATTGTAATTTCGTGACTAAATTTAATGGCTAATTGAATTGTTTTTCTGCAAAGGATACCTTAATAAAACTTTTAACCAAACGTTTTAACAGCGAGTAAAAACATTTTTAATAAACTATTATGTTTATGCGGATTCAAAAGAATAAAAAAGCAAATAATTGTAATTTTGCTGTTTTTGTTATGTTGGTTTGGAGTTTGTACTTTACTGGAAGCCTCTGAAAATGTATTTCAGTGAAAATTTTTTTTTGCACTTTAATTATTTACGTTTGTAAGGTTTAAGAATAGAATATTATTCAATAATAGATTCAATACCGGGACTTCCTCTCCTTCTTCAATAGTGGTATCCATTTTAATATTTCTTTTTGGTAATCTTTATATCTGGTATTTTCTGACCGTGTCAATACTATATTAGTTGCTTTCTTTTCTTTCTGGACTTAAATGGTTTTATAACCCTTCGGCGTTTTATGTTCTGTTTTCTATTTCTACAAACGATAAGCGATTGTAATGATCCAAAACCCCTGTGGGCTCTTAGAAAAAAGCTAAAAATGAAGAACAAATCAAACGATCTTCTAAAGGGAACCTTAGTTCTGCTCTACACACATTAACACAAAGCCTTCACGACATCGAGTGGGGACACAAAGTCGAAAATGCGGTAGAATGCAACATTGAAAACTGCCATTTAGGGCAATTTGCCCGACAACAAACACGGAAAATAAAAACATCATTTATACGCTAAAGACGCCAGGACATTTTAAACCTCCAGTTAAACAGCTGCCTCACAGCTACACCAAATTTTTGACCAACATCATCAACATAATTATTACAAAAATTTACCAACAAATGGAAGAACGTCGTGGTAATTTTAAAAGGAAAACCCGGGAAAAATCCGCTTTACCTTCAAAACCAAAGATCTATTAGTCTGCTGAGTTCAATTTCTGAAGTTATCAAGAGACGAAAAACGTATCATCCGAGACTGTCAATTTGGTTTTAGAGCTGAACACTCCTATAAGCAGCAGGCTCTAAGATTGACAGAAAGCATTTTTGACCATTGGACAGAAAAATTAATCTTTTTGTAGATGTAGAAAAAGCCTATGATAAAGTTTGGCATGAAGAGCTATTAATAAATAAAATTCAATCAATTTTCATTGGGGCTTGCTAAAACTATCAATTATTTGCTCAATTCACGAACCTTTCAAGTAAAAATCAAATTTTCCATTTCACCGATAAGGAGTTCCTGAAGGTTCGGTTCTCTTTTAAATTCTATCTAATTTATACACAGCAGATCTCCCTGAATGTATCGGACTTACCAAAGTCCTTACTTTTGCGTATAATACCGATATTTTATCAGGCTCTTGGAAATTCCCTAAGAGTGTAGAGTATCTCCCAAAAACGACCGATGCCTAGATAGAATTGGCGGAGAAATGGAAGATAAATATGTCGACTTTTAGTTGAAAGATTTTATTGTAAAATGGAAAAAAAAGTTAAATATTTGGTTGTTGGCATGGCACTCAAACATTGAACATATGGTCAGAAAAACGAACGCTTCAAAGTGAGCTCTTTGGCCCTGCAGCTACAAAGACAATTAACTGAATCTAAGTTACAACCTGATATTTTACATAACATGCATGCTACCAAACATTACGTACGCATCCACAGTTTGGAGACACACAGCCAACATTCACTTTCACATTCACAGACTAGAAACAACAAAACAAGACAGTAGGACTGATCAGTAAAGCCCCTTGGTGGACTCAATAAGCCACCAAATCCGACTAAGAAACCAAGAGAAGATTAGTGAATTTAATTACTACACTCTTGAAGGGGGCACTAAACTACGACCAGGACGAACATCCGAGGGCTAAAAGGCCTAAATTTATTCTCCGGAACCCACCTGTAGTTTATTGAGATTCTTCTTTCACATCAAAATTGAAAATTCACCAAGCTCTTTAGCATAATCTCAAAAATGGTAAAAGTTTTCTATTGATCTAACCCAAATAAAATTACCAATGATCTCAGAGAGTATTTCCATTGAGACAACCAATTGTTCTTCGTGAATGTATGATTTTTGTTTATTTAAATTTTATCATAATATTTTTATCTTTTGATAAAACCTCTACAAAAAACTATAAATGAATTAGGCCTAGGAGCGCAAACTCAAAACTACGTAGTTTATTTTAACAATATTTATATCCATATTAGATTATCTTTACTACTTCATCTTACTGCCAAAAGCAGATACGATTTTTTTCTTAGTTGGTACTTGTCTGGACCATATTGAAGACTAAGAAAATTTAGTATTGATACACATTCCATACTCAAAAAACTACAGCTCTAGAAGCTTTGTCATTTCTGGAGATACCGAAAATAAAAAAAAATAATCCATATAGAAAGTATACCAGTTTAAAAAAGCCAAAGATTTTTGGTGAACTATTGGCATAAATAACTTCGGCAAATTTCCTAACCCGGAATTGTACACCAAGCAAAGCTTTCACCGATACTCTGCAAAACTTCTCTCAAATTTCCAAGAACATTAAACATTTTGGAGGCTAGATCAGTTGCTAAGGGATACCTCAACAAATTTTATAAAGGATATTTCAAACAATACTCAATTTTACTATTCAAAAACAACCGTCAATGCCATCTTTCAATGTACTAAACTTCTCGGTTCAAAGAAGTCGGTAGTTGCAAAAGATTGGCTCATCAAGAAACCATCCCCACGCCGACAAATTTTTTTACAGAAAAGCCAGTCGCGTCATCAATAAGTTTGCAAAACGCGACCTGCACACTTCCTTCGTTAATAAATAATAATTTAATCATTAGTCTTTAAAAGTATGTCGGTTTTTCCTTTCGCTTGTAGAAAAAGTATTATTCCTAACACCGCCGGAAAGTTATTTTTCGTGTAAGGGAAGCCTCTTGCCGTTCGTTTTAGGGCAGACGCGTGTGAAAAAGTATCTCTTTGCGCATTTGTCAGGAAAATAACTATTTTTCACTACTAGTTGTAGAACCTAACTTTATTGACTTTATTGAGGTAGTAAAGTTGTTTATTATTAACCAAGGTGGTAAAATACAGGGACTACTTGATTAGAACTAAATCTCAATCCCTTTGACAGAATGTGACGTTAACTAATGCAAAGACAAAAATAGAAGTTAATTTACTTAACCATGCAATGTCATAGCGGTTTTTACTTAATACTTTGTATATAACTGATATGTCATATAAAACGAATGTGGTTGGTGACCCGTCCAAAATGTTTATTGCTTTTAAAAAATAATATTTAATAAATTAGAATAGTATTGAAAAAATGCCACTATAGAAAAGTAAGTTATTATTGTCGAGGTACATTTAAGACTGAGAAGCGAATCCTCGAGCTTACTATTTTTTATTTAAATACAGAAAGGTGCCCACTATAGGGTTAACATAAACGGAAAAAATAACAAAAAACTTTGTTCCAAAAATATCAGATTTTTAGTTCTTATAGTCTTAAAGATAAAGTTTTAATAGTTAAACCCCCAAGAGGTTGTCTAAACCTAACCTAATATGGATTAAAAAATGTAAACTTGTCTGAAATGTGAAGGGTATTTAATCAATCATTTTATTATAGACTAATAAAAAGCTTAATGTAAAAAATGTTTTAAATATTCAGCTCTTAAAAACCTTTTTTCATGCTTGGGACATTGTCGAAAAAGTTTGGTTAGCGCCGTACTTCACTCAATTAAAACCTTTTTAAGTTCGTAAGCTTTCGCTGCTAGCAAACAACGATTTTATTATCCTTTATATCCGTCGCTTGAAACAGCTTAAGAAAGCTGGGATTTAGAATTTCTGGATTTAATATAAAATTGAGGTGTTTCACATGACAGATTTTAAATAGAGTTTGTGAGAAAATGGCCCAAATGCCTTTAAGAGGAGTGTACATAAGACTTTTTTGATTTTTAAATGAAATCGTACAAGGTTTCGTGTTTCAAAAAAAAAAAAATTAATAAAGTGTACATTTCAAAATATTATTAAAACGTAAATTATAATATTGATCATTGAAAATCTTAAAATCAACCAACTGAAAATGGCACTCGAGTGGACTCTTTTTCAATTTAACTTGCTTTCAAACATCTTTCCCAAAAATGTTAATGTGCTAGTTAAATTACAACTGATAATTATAAAATAAAGGATAATAAATATAAAGACCAGAAAAGTGTAACGTCAACTCGTTACCATAATATTACAATGTTCTATGTATCATTTTCTAACTTTTTGTGCTTTTCGGTATTACAAAGTTCTATGGAACAAATATAATTTAATCTTGAACTGGATCCTCTAGCTAACATAGAACCTTAATCACGATCTAAAAACCAAAGGTGTATGTTATAGAACTATGTAATAAATAAATACGTACTTAAAACAATATTACAGGGTTCTTTGTTACAACATACAACTTTATTATCATATATTTGGGGTTATGTTATTTTATGCGAAAGTTGTCGAGCTCTTTTTTATAATATTCTTTAATGGGTGACAGTGATATAAGTGATTGCCACGGCTATGATTTGGTTTCTTTTTGCATAGGTATACAGAAAAATATATTACAATTCTTTCATAAACCACGCAAAGATAAATATGACACTTGCGAAGAAATGAAAGTGAAAAAGATGGAAAATAAGTTAGAGAAAGTAGCGGAAAAGGCCTACTTAAGTCATTTAACTGAAAAAGAATATATGCGAAAAGAAAAGAAAGGGATAAAGAAAGTGGAAAGCCAATAATATGTTTTGATCTGGAAAATGTCCTGACATGTCCCAAGACAGACATTAAATTTTTTTTTATAAAAGTAAGCTAAATGTATATAATATGACTGCTCACCTTTCTATTGGAAAACAAGTTTATTGTGCTATTTGGAGAGAAACCTTACATGGAAGAGCTGGAAGTGATATGGCTAGCGCAGCATATAAAATAATAAATAAAGTTCTAGAAGACCATCCAGACTTTATAGAAAGAGCGTTAGCTGCGTTCTACAAAATAGGAATAGTTTCATGAGTTATGCTCTTACTCATTTACTTCAAACTCACAAAACGCACATCCTCTGAAAAACTGTCATAACACAAAAAATTCAAGATTGAGAAAAATGCGTTTTAATATTTTTTATTATTTTACTAATGGTTTTGTAACACTAACATTATTCATTATGAGCTACTATTTTTTTAGTCAATGTAAAACTTATTTACTTATAGTATTAATACAATTAAACGCTGAACTTTATCCCATATTTAATCTAAAAACTTACTTTTCTGTGTTATGACAGTTTTTCAGAGGATGTGCAAAAAGTTTACAAAAAATAATAATGAAATTTTCAATTCCAGGGCATTCTTGCATTCAAGAAATCGATGCTATACATAGCACTATAGAAAGGTCATTGAACAAATTAGAGTATTATTCACCAGTCTCGCTTAATCGGTTTCTAATAAAAGTAAACCGATAGAAACCTTACAAAATAATCCAAATGAAGAAATGGGACTTTATAGACTTTGAGTTCTATTCAAGTCAAATGGCAACACTGTGCCATTTTTGAAAGTTGTTTGTTTAGAGTTTTCAAGAAGTTTTATCAGTTGAGGTACAAAGTGTTCTTTAATTCTGAAGCTACCTCGTTCAAAGTCGTAAATTTGCATCAAAGAAAACTCCAAGGAACTCCGCACTGCTAAAACTGAAGTGGATGCTATAAAGTCTATGTACAAGTGGATTCCTGAAGTGTATAGGCAATACTAAACAAAAATAAATATTATTGCTGGTAATATCTTAGTTCTTAATAATCTTTTCTTAGTACCAAAGTTCTATGTTTCATAAATAAGAAAAACTCTTATGTTCAAGAATACCAAAGTTCTATGTTTTTTAAATAAATTAATTTTTGTGTAGTACATTCTTTTTCAAATAATCCCTATCAAAATCATTTACATTTATCACAATGAACATCCCGTATAAAAAAATAATTTAAAATTTAATGGTTTTTTAAAATTGATTTTTTTCAAAATAAGAACAATATCACTTACAACCTTGTAATATTAGGGTGAAGAACTGTCAGCTTGGTACTCCAGACTTAATTCCAATGAAATTTTATTTACACGTAAATAAGAATAATAGACAATTATCTATAAGATACTTTTTAGATACTTCAGTATATTCGTATATTGAAAATCAATATCACATTTGTGAAGAACCAGTATGTGAAAAATTGAAGCAGGTGAGAATAGCTATGAAATTCAAAGATATGTTGTGGAAAATAATTGAGGTTATATTATTTTAGTATTTATTTGTGTATTTGAAATTAAATAATATTTTTGATTTATACCAAAAAATATGTGAAAAGCTGTCTGGCAATATTATGCAGTGGAATCGGACCATGATGAAAAACATGATATTTGATTCTGAGAATAGGATTTTAAGGGAATCTCTTCATAAGAACAATAAACAACTAAACGGTTGAACTAAACTTCCACTATTTATTCTCAAAATACGTCAGATTAAAGCTACATTTTGTTTGATTGTAGCTAGGTACATGATGTAGATTGGGTGGTATTAAGGCTAAACCAAGTATAATATAAGTAATATGAAAAAACAATATTAAAGCCTAGATGTTATTAGCCCTAAGGGATTATCCTGGATGTATTTCCCACAAAGATCAGTATAATTGTGCAATGAAATAGAAAAACCAGGAAAAAACTATATCATGCTGATCTCAATCACTTAATATATTTGTTTTACGATTACGTCTTATCTATGTATAAAATGAAGAATCAATCAAAACAAACAGTTTAATAGTGGAGAACTTCTAAGATTTATTTGTTCATTAACTACTTTAAATTATTGATCTGCTAGATGTCTTTTAATTTCAAGGTCTTCTAGAAAATCTAAATTTTGTTTTTTATCACAAATGTATACTATTTGAAAGTCATTGGTGTGTTTGAATGAGTTTGAATGTTCAAGTAGGTGTTTTGCTTAGTTCGACTTATCTGGTTATTGTAATCTATATACTCTTAAGTGTTCACTAAATCTTACTTCATTATACTTACTGAATTATATGGTATGGTTACATATGTTTGTGTTGGTTTTCTGTATTAAATAATTTAATGAAATATTTACTTTTTCAATTGTTTTAATGTATTTTGCGAATAAATAGTGGCAGTTTAATTCAACCGTTTAGTTGTTTATTGTTGATGAGACGTTCCGTGAACCAAAAGTGGAAAAATGACACTCACTGTACTCTCATACGAATTTAATCAATTTATATAATTAGTATTATACCTGTTTCTAATTTTTTTGTGAATAACTGAGCCAGAATTTACTACAGAATTATGTTAGAATTCCAATTTCATTGGAAACATGTCAGTACTACCAACCTGACAGTTGACATTTTCGGTTTATTACATAACAATATTATTTCTCTTATTAAGGGTATTGATTATTAATGTAACAATTAAACTTATAAAAATATTACTGTTAATGGAACACAACGTTAAAAATTTAGCATCTGCAATAACCACTTTATAATAGAATGCTTTTTTTTGTTTAATAAAATCTTGCAGATTTAAAATTAGATGCTGTACTTACTCAAAAACCTTCCAGGTAAGGGGATGGTTTTAATATTTTTTTAAATCTAAATTAACAACTTCTTCCATTGAACGCTACATTTATTTTGTTATTTAAGAAAATGTATATTTATAGTTCTAGTTTTTTTATTGTATTAATTGTAATTAAATTGTTGTGCAATAATATAGAATTATTATTGATTTTACCTTTATTTCTATGCCTTTTAATATTAAAATATGTTAATATTTAATTTGAATAAACTTATACAATTTAATACTTCTATCATCAGAAAAATGTGATTTTTAATATTATTTTTCTTTTTTGATAAAAAAACAGACTCTCTTTTAAGCTTCATTTTCTCAGGGGAAATTGAAAAATTCATTTTTTAGTTCCCAATGTAATTCTATCAAACAAGAAAGTTCAATATTCATCCCACCCAAGTTATCATTTCAAATTTATTTTTCTCAATGATTTCCACACCAGCAGCACGACCTTTTAAAAATCTTGCGTCTCACATATCGAGATGTGTACTCTCTGAATGGTCTAAATACACTGCTCAACAATTGAAGTGGATATTTTTAAAATTTTTGAAAATTGCGTACAAAAATAATAGTTTAAATATACGTTTCATGCTATCAGTTTCTTTAACCAGAATTATAGGAATTCCAACATTTTAGTAGCGTAGAAATACTTGCAGTGACTTTAACATTATTACTGTAGTCCATAAATCTATTTACCTGAAAAAAAATGGCACTACGGCGATTAGAAACAATGCAACTCGATCAATTAGTACGTTGAATACACGAAGGCTTAAGTCAAGAAAAAGTTGCTACTCGTCTAAATGTGTCCCAAAGTGTTGTCAGTCATGCATGGAATCGATATTGGGAGACTGGGTGTTAGGAAGCTAATTGTTATAATTTACAAATATTTTTTATATATTCATAGCCCATGTAAATTTATTTTTACTATAGGACTGCGTTCCCACCCCCCTTACACAACCACTAACATTGTACCGCCAGTTTTACGTTAGCAGTCAATCTGTAAACACTTATAAATAAAAATTGATGTCGATATATAATTCTAGTACTTATTTATCAACACGACATATCAAAGAAAGCAAAAATATACAGTCCACTAATTGCTCACCTCTACAACACTGAGTCTGCAGCGTACATGCATGGAGAAGGACGAGAACTAGCTACAACTCATGCTCAAGATCGCCTTATAGCTGTAGCTACAAGAAGAAACCGAACATTTACTGTTTCGAGGGTTAACAGCTACTTTAAGAATGCTACCGGAAGAGTGATATCTAGTCAAACTGTTAGAAAATGATTGCATGCATGTAATTTAAAAGCCAGAAGGCGTAGTTCACATCCACGGTTGACTGTGGATCAGCGTGCATGCAGATATCGGTGGACGAGAGAACACACTCGTAGAAATTTTCCGAACTGGAGGTACTGTATGTTTACGGTTGAGTCCAGATCTTGGCTGAATATGTGTGATGGTGGAATATTGGTTTGGAGAGAATGAGGACAGCGATACAATGAACGCTTGATGGTGCTATTCACTCTTTTGGATGGTGGTTTAGTTTGCGTTTGGGGAGGCATATGTTGTGATGGCCGCACTGATTAAGTGAATGAGTATGACAATGACGGTTGTACGTTATAAGGACATGGTTAAAGAGCCAATAATTGTACCATTTTTTGGTGCAGTAGGCGAACAATTAGTCTTTATCGACGATAATACACGCCCGCACCGTGCGAGAATTGTAAATGTAAGGGAAGCTAGGGGTGGACACACACGATATTAATTTTCGTGAAAGGACTTTATGACCTGCGCAGTAAATGATTTAACATTTTTCAATTTTTTCTGTTTAATTATAACTGTTTTTTTGTAAAAAAGTTGTTTATTTAATTTATTAGGATATATTGTAACGTGAAAGAATAAATATTAACTTATTTAAGAAATTTTGATTAACCAATGAGAAAAGAAAATTACAGATTTTTGTAATATCCACTTTAATTGTTGAGCAGTGTTTTTATTTAAATGCAATTTCAATTTTCACGAATTAGATCAAAACATTGAATAAGTACCATTTTATAATATTGAAATGTCAATTTACAAAATTAAATAATTTATGATGGATTGATAATGTTCCTGTCTCGTACTAAATTATATTTCTAGTGCCCGGGTGCATCGGAACTGCGGTTATTTATTATAATTAAATATTTAAGACCTACATATACAGTTGTCATTTATTTGAAATAAAACTACTATAAAACGTATTAATTAAATATATAACAAATAAAAAACTTGGAACTACCTACATATTAATACTATTATACCAAGATACTGTTTTAACGAAAGTAAATGTTGATATCTTTTTATTTTTAAAATTATCTATAGTCTTTTTTAGAAAATCATGTTTTTTCCTTGTTGCATTTCTCACAGTAATAGAGTTTAGACAAGATGGGATGGTAATTTGAACAGGTAAATTTTTCAATCGGGCACGAGTTAGGTATACAGATTATTGAGACCTTTACTCTTGTACCTTTTAAGGGATTAGTGGGCACGAGTTGGGATGCGTCCCTTAAATGTTATTTCCTCTTTCCGTGGCTCAGTGTTGTATGTCATATATTAGTAATGTCTTCCTTTGTTGGTAGTTTGTCAAAAAGTTGTAGATTGTATTTTTCATAAAGTGTCTGGCTGATTGACTATTAGTCTATGCCAAAAAAAACAAAAAAAAAGGTCAATTTCATGTTGGACAATGTTGTCAGCTTGTGCGAAACGATAGAACTAATTGTTATTGTAGATCAGTTTAATTGAACTTAGTTATTGTCAGATTTCTTAAATTTTGGCCTATGTTTTTTTGTTTTATAAAAATTACTAAGAAATCCCCAATGCCCATGTATGTACCTACCTATATATTATAAATACTTATAAAATATTCGTCTTAGGAAGCCATGCAACTGATATTTAATAATGTATTCACAAGGCTTTACTTTATGTAAAAAACACTAACTTTAATTACATTTAAATTTGAGTAATTAAGAAATCATTCTTCCAATCCATAACTGGACAACCTCCTCTTCAATTAAGAATAAAAGAGTCTTGCGCTATAAAAGCATTATGCCATATCAAAACAGGCATGTCATACACAATACAAAAACTAACCGATTTCCAGAACTTTTTCCAGTCAAGAAAAGTCAACACTTTTTTTGAAAGAATAAGACGGTATTTCCAAATCAAATTTTTTTTGATAGATCATCCAGAATTCTTTCCAGTCAATACTAATACTCCTGTTCCTTGGACCATTCCTATACCTCCTACTAATATGAACCTATCCCTGTTCAATAAAAAAGACGCATCTAAGTTAAACGATCATCTAGGAGCTGCAGCGGTAAATTTAAATAAAAAATACAGCTTTAAACTAGCCTCACATATCATTATTATCACAGCTAAATTGTTTGCCATCTTGCAGGCCATAATTGTTACTGATTCCTTGAGTTCTATACAAACAATTCAACAACTTATAAATTTATTAATAAAATCCAAATTACCTGACCTAGTATGGATACTGTGGGTACTCTTTCAAACTGGCATCCAAGAAAATGAAAAAGCGGAGTCCCTCGCCAAATATGCAGCACTCAACATGAAACTGGAATAGTGAGTGATGTAGTGGCCAGTGACTTAAAATCGGAATTAAAATCAAAAGTTTGGTGTAAGTGGCAAAGTGAATGGGTTGAATCTTAATCAAAATTAAATAATATTTAACATTCTTTAAGTTCCTGGTTAAAGCTTAATACCAACCACGCTAACCAGGTAAAAATTGATAGACTCAGATTAGGCTACACCAAAATAACTCATGAAAACCCACAGATATGCGAATACTGTGGTGCACCTCATGATGTAAGCCACATATTACTAACTTGTACATCATTTACATAAGAAAGACTAATTAATAAAATTTCCTACACTCTAAAAGAACTGTTAAGTGAAAACTTAATAAATTATTTAAAACAAACTGAACTATTTTACAAATTGTAAACAAATGACTTGTCGCTAACCTTTGTAGTTGATGCGACATTAAAGTTTATTATAAAAAAAATATATTATTCTCGTTTAACAAAGTTATTCTGTTTAGCTATTTTTAATAAGATTGATTTAATATTGCATGCTTTTACAAAATAAAAATAATGACTTGGAAAACACTAGTATATTACGTTTTTGCATGCAATCGTTTATATAATATACTTTAATTGTTTATTAATGATAATTTAGAAGTGTATTTATGTGTCTAATAAATTAATAATTTATTTAAACGTGTTGGTTATTTTAAGTGATTTTGAAATAATCATATATTCTCTGCATATAACAAATTTCATTTGTTTGTAGCTAGGTACCTGATGTTGATTAAGTAGTTAAGGCTAGAGTATGGAAGCACTAAAATATAAAAATATTAATGCCTAGATGTTATTAGCCCTAAGGCTCTGAATCCTCTAAGATCAGTATAATTGTGCAATGATATAGAAAAACCAGGAAAAAACCATATCTTGCTGATCTTTACAATAACTTAATATTTTTTTGTTACATCTTATCTATGTATAAAATGAAGACTCAATTAAATTAAACAGTTCAATAGCGGAGAACTTCCAAGATTTATTTGTTCATTAACTACTTTAAATTGTTGATCTGCTGGATGTCATTTTAATTCAAGTTCTTCAAGAAAATCTAAATTTTGGTTTTTATCACAAATATGTAGTATTTGAATGTCATTGGTGTGTATGAGCGAGTTTGTTGGCATAAAATTGTTAAATTTGAAAACAAAATTACCTAAATTATAAAAATCTGGTGTTTACAAATTTAATTGTCCAAAATGAAATGCAAACACATAGAAATTTTGAAGTAAGATTTAATAGCCACTTAAGAAAATATAGATTACAAGAACCAGATGAGTCAAATTGTGCAAAACACCTACTTAAACATCCAAACTCACATCCAAATTACACTAGGCCACTAGGTGTATACTTTTGTTTTTAGAGTTGTTACATAACAATTAATTAAAGTTAAACAAGAAATTTTGATGTTTAGTGCTTTACCGCTGAATATTTTCCACGCTGTAAATATGGATAAATGTCTAATTTAACGACTAAACGAGGAAGAACCTTATACGAATTTTAGGAGGATATAAGCTCCTACGCTTACCTTAATTAGCATTAAAATTAAAGCATTGAAATTATTGGAGAGAAAACCCGCAATGCTTTATTTGTTTAAAAATATTAGCTGTTAGGCATCTAAACATAAACAATTTATCACTAAACCACGTGAATTTTTTAAGAAAAAACTCAGAACATTTTTAAACAGAAGAGAAATTTTCAGAAAAATCTCACAGTTAACGAGAAAACTTTGTTAGCATCATATAAAATGGCCTACAAAGGAGCCCAAAAACGCTTGTAAGCAATATGGCGTTCATAAGCGGTAAATGCTAACACTGTTAAATACCTATTTTCCCCTAGAACGCTAAGTTTGAGGTAGCTAGGAATTCTAATCTAAATTTGATACGGTTTTAAAATAAAAATTGTTAATTTTAGAAAATTTAAAATTAAAAACATACTACATTGTATGTATGTAGTATAGCAAAAACATCAAATTCCACCAAATTTCTTTTTTAAACGGAAAAAATTTGCCAACTTACTGAGAGTTACATGGGTACTTCTTCCCAACCAGATTGGTTGTCCTAAGAAAGGGTAAGGTTAGCAAATATACAATTCTAGACTGGCAAGAATCCTATATATTTGTAGGAAAATCATAGCAAGAAGTAGAACATGAAGACATCTATTCAGGCCGTTTATGTGATGGTAAAGATATTTTAAATATTAGCAATATATTTGTATATTTTGATGACATTAGATACAATTTTAAAAATGTTGTTAAAGCAGTGCATTTTTATATTTGACAAAATTTGACAAATATTGAGCATCACTTTTGTTGTCTCATTTAACAGTTTCATGGATATTACCTACCTTTTTGGCGAGCGTTTTTTGCAGAAGAAGATATCAGTTGCCAAATTGGAATTGCTCTTGCTTGAAGTGGAACCTAACTTACAGATATTGTGCTTTGACACAAAGTAAGCACATACATTAGTCCTTACATTCTAAGGTTTTAGTTTTCGGTTTAATAATTTTATTTTTCAATTTACTGCACCCCTCTGACAGACTAAACCCCTCCCGGATGACCCAAAATTTGAGAACCGCTGGTTTAGTACAATCAATTTCATTAACAATATTGTTAATAGCTAAAATCTGGCGCAACACCAATTTTTCAAGATAAAAAACCTTTAGAGTTAAGTTACCTTATCGTGATCTTGGTTCTGTCGTCGACAAATTACGTGAAGGTCGTCCAAAATCAATTTTTGTATCATATAACTCCATGTCAGGAAAAGCTTATAAAGTTCGACCATGGTGCTTCAAAAGACGTGTAAACATCAAGACAAAAGACGAATATATGCGTATTAGACAGATTATGACGTCAATGATTGCCTCTTTCTTCGGCTGAATGGGTTATGTGGCCACTGCTTCGTAGGAGCAACTCTGAGTAGCACACAACCACTTGTTTACCACTTGGCATAATCAACAACCAAGTATTTTCTGCCAACGTAAACCTGATGAATAATAATTCTAATATTTCCAAAGAAAAAATTTTGAAATTAATAAGTAAATAAAGTGCAAAATGCGCAGGTTACTGAACCTTTTTAACCTGTCATTTTATGTTCTTGCATGAAATTAACTTGTGTATTACGGCAATTTAAAAAACACAATATATTTTACAATCGATTTCGTTACTTTATATGGAACAAAATCCATTACACTTTATAGCACCAATTTTCGTGTTCTAGGAAGTAGAAAATTGCTAATATATGGTGTATTATGAGACAGGCACATATAAACCTTTAATTTACCTCCGCACCATTAAAGCTGCTAATAAATGTGCCGTTTATTTACACCTTAATATGGTAATTCATGGACCTTAAATACATACATTCCTAATAGTATAATTGACTTTATTGACACTTAACACCTAAACACCAATTAGGATACATGATTTTAGACCGAAATCTAGAAATATATTGCATCATTACTAAGGTTGCTATAAAACTCGTTCTGATGGTGTTTAGTTATATTGTCACTGAAAATGATTTCTTAAAATAACTTTTCGTTAAGAAAATTTGAAAATTAATTAAAAGAATAATAATAAACATCTATTCATTTGAACTCAACGTTTATTTAAACGTGGAAGTTTATTTATTCTTATAAAGATGAATTTCCACAGAGTAAGGGTTAGTAATTTAATTAATTTACAATTTATTAAGAATAATAAACAACTAAACGGTTGAACGAAACTTCCACTATTTATTCGAAAAAAACGTTTTAAATTTAATTACAGCTGTTTCGTTAAAAACTAGCATTATACCCTGGGGCACTCTCCTCAAATGACAGGTCCATGCTTAGTAGTTAATACTCAGGTCACGGAAGTCACCACTATCGAAAATAAAATCACAACCAGGAAATCCGTCAATGACATTACAATTTTGAATTTAAATGTTGTTAACAATATTTTTTGATACCTAGTTAGTATTGTATTTTCTCGCTAGTAGATATATTTTTCTGTCAGAGTTTTTGTACTTGTATGATGGATAGTGTTGAATTTTCTTAGTAATTATTGTATTTTCTCGTTAATAGTTATATTTTCTCGTTAGTAGTTATATTTTTCAGTTAAAGTTTTTGCAGTTATTTATTAACATATGGTTTTTATGTGTTTTGTTACGGGTTGCCTTTATAAAAATAACTATAAAAAAGTGCATATAAGTGCATATAATATTATATATTTATTTTTCAGAAATCAGCGTCTCTCATTGTTCTTATGATCCTCTAACAACAGAAGTTACTCCCAGGACACCAGAATGCAATAGATCCATTTTAAAAACGCTTGGGGAAACAAGAAAAATAAATTTGACTCCCAAAGCTAGAAAACTTTACCAAGTGACTAAGAACTTATAAAAAGGATCCACAGGTAAGGATTTGTTTTTTTAAAGCTTCATCGTATACCTATGTATTAGTATATGAGGCATATTATATTATTTTTATGTAACATTATATTTATAGATCCGAAAAAATTAATAGACCAGATTTGGTTAATGTGACTGGAAAGGTCCATTAAAAATTTAAAATCTGCATTGACCACTTGACCACTTTACAAAAGACTGCTTTTTCTCCCAGAATAGAAATGTTACAGATTTAAAATTAGATGCTGTGCCTACTCTATAACTTCAAGGGAATTATTTTAAAATTTTGTTTGTGAAGTAAAGAAAAAACTTTTTTAAATAACAAGAGCTTACATTTTTTTTTCAGGCATCCACCTTCCCGATTCACATTATTCAGACCTGATACCTTCAACAAATAGAGATGTTGAAATTCCTACTATTATAGGTTAGTGTACACTTTTATTCCCAATTTCTAATTATGAGTCTTATATTGACAACTCAGTTTTATAATATTAAATATTTATTTTTCAGAAATCAGTGTCTCTCATTGTTCTTATGATCCTCTAACAACAGAAGTTACTCCCAGGACACCGGAATGCAATAGATCCATTTTAAAAACGCTTGGGGAATCAAGAAAAATAAATTTGACTCCTAAAGCTAGAAAACTTTACCAAGTGACTAAGAACTTATAAAAAGTTTTAGATATAAAATAATAATATATAAATAGGTAATTTGAATGATTTACATGTTCTCTTAATTGGTTAGAAATTTTTTTTTTAATTTTCTAGATTTAAGAATTGAAAAAGTTAATAATTCATTAAATTATTCATTATACAGAAAACCTACACAAACAGATGTAACCATACCATGATACATAGAGCATTTTCAATTTCAATGAACAAAAATAATTTTAATAAAGAAATTGAGATCATAAAACAAATAGCTACATCTAATGGCTATCCAATACATTTGATAAATAAATTAATTAATAAGAAAGAACAAAAAGTGTCACTAGAACTAATATTTCCAAAACAAACCAAAGAAATTAAAACCTAAAAAGTATTACATATTGTGGAAATATTTCCAATGCAATTTCAAAAATAATATCTTCGGCAACATTAGCATTAATATCATTTAAAACACAAAATAATATTGGAACAAAATTGTTAAATGTGAAAACAAAATTACCAAAATTAAAAAAATCTGGTGTTTACAAAATTAATTGTCCAAAATGTAATGCAGTATATATAGGTCAAACACAAAGAAATTTTGAAGTAAGATTAAATGAACACTTAAGAGAATATAGATTACAACAACCAGATAAGTCGAACTATGCAAAACACCTACTGGAACATCCAAACTCACTTATACAAACCAATGACATTCATATACTACACTATATTATACACTATATATTATATTATTATTATTATTTGTGATAAAAAACAAAATTTAGATTTTCTAGAAGAACTTGAAATTAAAAAACATCTAGCAGATCAACAGTTTAAAGTAGTTAAGTTCTCCACTATTAAACTGTTTACTTTGATTGAGTCTTCATTTTATACATAGATAAGACATTATTTTAAAATAAATATATTAAGTTATTGTAAAGATCAGCATGATATAGTTTTTTCCTGGTTTTTCTATATCATTGCACAGTTATACTAATCTTAGAGGGAAATACATCCAGGATAATCCCTTAGGGCTAATTACTTCTTATTATTACTTCCTTACTTGGTCTAGCCTTAACTACTTATCAACATCAAGTACCTAGTTACAAACAAACAAAATGTAATTTCAATATGTCAATCTGACGATGCTAGTTATAGCGAAACAGCTGTAATTGAATTTTAAAGCGAATTTTTCGAATAAATAGTGGAAGTTTAGTTTGACCGTTCAGTTATTTATTGTTCTTAGATGGATGTATTAGATAGGTATGGGACTTACGACAAAAAATGGGATATTGTTCTTGGATTTGAACACCTACATGAAAAGAAACTTAAATTTGCTTACCACGCAATAGTATTCATGTTACCCTAAGAAAAAAATTTAATCAGTGCCATAGCTTTAAAAATAATTTAATCTTTATTTTATTAATTGATTGATAGACATAAAAATATTAAAGCCTAGATATTATTAGTCCTATGGTATTATCCTGGATGTATTTCCCTTGAAGATCAGTATAACTGTGAAATGAAATAGAAAAACCAGGAAAAAACTATATCATGCTATGCTGATCTTTACAGTAACTTTATATATTTATGTTACAATTACGTCTTATCTATCTATGTAAAGTGTTGATTGAATCGTATTTCAATATTTCTTTATGTTTGACCTACATACAGTATGATGCGAATGTATGGAATAAATACTACATAATTTCAGAAACAGACGACTTTAAAAAATTTTTGAAACACGTCGATTTAAATTTTTGAATGGCCATCAACTGCTATAGATGTGTTGGACACTACATCATTAGTGATGGCGTAATGACGTCATCGACGATTTTTTTAAATACAAACCGAGGTCACGTGACAGCTCATCTGAAAGGTCTCCTTATTGCATTTGCTACAATGTAATCATTTGAATATTTATTTTTACAGGGTTAACCAAAACTGTTGGTTTATTAATACAATTAACTTAGAATAAATGTTTACTTAAATACAATTAAATTACAACAAATATTCAAATTGCTGACCTTTAGTAATGATACAATGAGAAAGGCGAGCAGTAAATTCTTTCCTTACGTTTTCAAGTACTTCAGGTGTTATTTGTGCAATTTCCGTTCGGATTCGCTCTATCAACTCTTGTACATTATTCGGTCGATTTTTATATACCCTGCTCTTTAAATATCCTCACTAAAAAAATCTAACGGAGTCAAATCTGGAGACCTTGGTGGCCATTCGATAGGCCCCCATTCTACCTATCCACCTTCCTGGGAAAACGTTATTAAGGTCATTTCGTACCTAGTGTGGGGGAGCCCCTTCCTCTTGGTACCATAAATCATTTCTATTTGAAAATAGCTGATTCAGCTGTGGCAACAGATAATTTTGAAGAAATTCCAGATAACTAACAGCAGTTAGGTTTTTCTCAAAAAGATATAGCCCTACAATTTAATTGTTTATAATGGCGGCCCAAACATTCACCTTTTTGGGATATTTTGTCCTATACTCTTCCATACAATATGGATTTTCATTTGTCCAATATATACATGTCTGGCGATTTATGTGACCGTTCAGCATAAAAGAAGCTTTATCTGAAAAAAGTACCTTTTGTATGAAACCTGTATCTCTGCTACATTGTTCCATAACGATTTCGCAGAATTCGATTCTTCTATCAAAGTCATCTTCTAATAGCCCCTGGACCAGATGTACTTTGTATGGATACCATTTC
Organism: Ophraella communa; assembly: GCA_035357415.1. Lineage (NCBI taxonomy): Eukaryota > Metazoa > Arthropoda > Insecta > Coleoptera > Chrysomelidae > Ophraella > Ophraella communa. The sequence continues at coordinate 14,120,250 of CM068983.1, read as the reverse complement.
TCATTTTCTAGCACTCTTACAACAGTTGATTGGTGGACATTATTATCTAGTGCGACCTGCCTAGAACTTGTATGAGGATTTTCTTGAAACGCCAGTACAACTTACAGTTTTTTGGCTTCGGATTTTAATGTTCTTCCACTTCTGGCAAGATCTTTAACATGGCCCGTTTCTCTAAGGTTTTTTTCAATTTTACTTACTGTTGATTGAGTAATTGGATCGCAATTAGGGTATTCAGCATTAAATAAATTACGAACTTCTGCTTGAGTCCTCACTCTATCTCCAATCATGGTTAAAATCTCGATTCGTTCGGTTTCTGTTAGTTTTATTTTTGTAATGTCGGCAAAAACCTCCAAGAGTAAAAATTTGACGTGTATTATTTGACAGATTCACAGATCAATGACGAATAAAGACAAGTCAATGACAATATTGATTTAAATATTTTTGTAAAAATAATTCCGATTACTTACTTCAATAATTAATTTCAAATTATAATATAGCATTGTTTTTATCAATGTATTTTTTTCGGAACCAACAATAAACACTATTTTGTTTTATTCCCTCTGGCGGTCCTTAGTGTATTTTAGTTCAGTTAATGAATATTTATTGTAATTCATTACGTCATCACTAATGACGTAATGTCCAAAACATCTATAGCAGTTGATGGCCATTCAAAAATTAAAATTGACGTGTTTCAAGATTTTTTTAAAAGTCGTCTGTTTCTGAAATAATGAATTTATTGGCATCATACTGTATACAGTATTAGATTTTGGAAAATTAATTTTGTAAACATCAAATTTTTTTTAATTTAGGTTATTTAATTAATAGAAGTTTCGTTCAACCGTTTAGTTGTTTACTGTTCTTAATAATATGGACTTTCACATAGTAATGGTAAGTACAATAAATTTCATTTATTTACCTCTAGTTATTCCAAAAGTTTCCCATTTTCAATAAATCACCCTGTATATTATTACAAACTTGAGTTGATTATTTAAAAAAACAGAAATTAAGAGTACTTACGTCATTTTATATTCTATAATATAAGATTTAATTAAAGTTAAAATATTGGAATGGAAACCTATTTTTAAGTTTTATGTATCCCTTAGTGTATATGAAGATATGTCATGTCATCAACAAAAATAGATTGTTTGCATTAATCATACCCCAAGCAAATAATAACTAATAAATGCAAATAAATTTATAACACATATGTAAAGTTTAACGACCTTTTAACTTCAATATTTTCATCATAATAATCCAATTATAGTGTGTGTATGCTTACTTGATGATGATGAGGTCATGTCACGTTAATCGCTACAATGGCGAGCTCTAGTATGATATGTATTAAATTGATTTAAAAATAAAAACAAAAAGGAAGTTTCTAAGAACATTTAACTTAAACTAAGAAAATTCACTAAAACGTTTCCATGAATTTTCACTAACAATATCATCTAATATTAATTGTATTGCTACTTTTTTATATTAAGAACTCAAGGTACAAGATATGGAGTTATCACAAACAAAATATTAATATTAATTTTCTTTTTCCTCCGAAATTAGCCTAAATAATAAACTATCAGTATAAATTATTTGTAACTCAAAATATTGGATTTTAAGGGCTTAATTTATTTTTAGTTAATTATTTCTATTTTCAATCAATATTAAGACCAGGCCTTTGAGACTTGGACGCTAAAGCTTTCTGATGAATCATGCAATGTGTCCAAATAATAACTGAGGTTTTCTTTTTCGCAGAAGCTTGCAAACTATTGTTTTTATCAGACATGGCTTGGTCTTCATAAGTACAAATCTCAACACAATTTTTTTCTTTAATTTCAAATTCGCTGCAATTATAGTATTATTTGTAATCCTGAATAATTCATTATCTGTAGTTTGCCACGTTTCTTTAAGTTTAGTTTAATATAAGGTACTTCCTTCAATAAGTTTGCAAAACAGTTATTCTTTGACAAATTGTATCATTTGACAAAGACATATTGTCAAGTGTAACATAGCTTTTACCAAACAATTTTTCAACTATGGCATTGATAACGGGTAAGCTACTTTATTAATGACAATGTCATATATAAACCTGATTACTTGGTAACTGATTTCTAGCAATGTCTCTCTTTAAAAATAACTTAATTAATAAATTATTTCTCTTTAAATTAGACCTATCAATTTTTTCAAGCATCTGTTCTGGATCGCATTGAGAATTTTGTCCATCTTGATTGCTTTCGTTAAATATTAAATGTTTTCTTTTTCTTCTTACTTCTCCATTTTATTTTTGTCACTACTTCCCTGTATCGTTTAAGATGTGGAATCCACACTTTGTCAGTTGGATTTAACTCTGGTAAACTTCTGGCCCCTTTTCTTTAACCAAAATTTATTTTTATTTATTTTCCGAATATCTCTATCTTTTCTTCCAAATGTGTTAACCTATTTATTGGTGGTATTTTTGTAATAACGAATGGATGGTAAAATGGATTTTAACTTTTAACAAACCGGATTTCAATGGCGAATTTCGATATTCTAAAAGTCCTAAATTTGGATTATCATATTTCAACAAAATTCTTTTAGCGATATCGACTCCCTTTTCAGCTTCTCCATTGGACTGTGCAAAATACGGACTAAAAACTTAATTAAAGAAAAATACCAATACTAAAGAACAGTGACTAGTTTTGGCTTATAAGCAGGCCATTATCAGGGTTAAAATTAGTTACATTTAATATGAAATTAAAATTAAAAAGGTAATTGCTCGAACCAACAAGGTATATGGTGAATCAAGGTATATGGTGAAACTAATGAACAAAAAAGATGTGACATCAAATTGAAAAGTTCTAAGGGAAATTATGTAAAAAAAGGACAATACAGGCTAAATATGGGATTATTACTAAAATTTGAAGAATTTAAGTACTTTGGAAAACAAAATAGATCTTTATTGCAAAGGCGAGCACATTGATGATGAAAAAGTCTTATCCAAATTTTGTACAAAAACAACATCTAAAAAGCTTGAATAAAAGTCTTGTATAAGTAAATACCACATTTGTGTAAGTTTACATAAATCAATTACCACTACTTCCCATGGCTGACCTGAAAGTTCTGAAATTATCATTGGTTCAGCTGGATTGATTGTAAATTCGACATATGTGTGACATCTTTCAATAAAAGTTTTAATATTCTATTAATTGCGAGCCACCAAACAGATTCCTGTGTTACTCTTCTGGATTTAATAATTCCCATATGACCTTGATAAGTCCTCTTTAATATTTTAGTTTTTATAATTTTAGGAATAAAAATACGAGTTAACCATTGCTCACTTTAATAATGAGCAATTTTATTCCAATTACCACTTTCTCCACATTCTTTTGTAATTTTACTTTCTATATCATTTACTTGGGCTGCTTTTATTTCTTCAATTCTTTTTATTGGAACAAGGAACTGTTTCCAAAATACTCTGTATAAACGAATTTTCCTTTAAAATATTATTATTATCCGATTTAATGTAACTTGTGGGATTTCTTTAATATAAAATCTCTCATACACATTTGTTTTCCAGCAAATACAATATTTTAAAATTAAAATATAGAAGTCGCTTTGTAAATCTTTAAAGTCTAGCTGATAAATATGAAATCGGTTTGTCTGTTAAAAGTGAAACTAATGGTTTGTGATCCGTAATTAGCTGAAATTTATAACCAATAAAAAAAATTGCACTTACAAGGTGTGGTAGAAATGTCATTAAATAGTTAACTATACCCAAAAATGATCTAATTTCTGAAATGTTCGATGGCTAATTTAATTTTTTATAGCAGTTGTCTTATCTGGATCTGACAGAATATTTTCATTCTGAATTAAATGACCAAGGAATTTTACACAGCTAACGTCGATTTTGCAATTATTTTTATTTAAAGTTACTCTCTGTCCTTCTAAACGAGCTAAAACTGTTTTTAATCTACAATCCTGTTCTTCACCAGAACATTCTGTTATTAATATATCATCTGCTTACACCATCAATTCCATCTTAAATTTAAGTTATAATTTTTTGGTAAACTTCTGGACCAGATTTTATTCCAGATAATCTTCTACCGAACGGTGTTATAAATATTGTTATTTTGTAAATTTCTTGGCTTAATGGTAGTTGCCAGAAGCATTTTTATAAGCATCTAATAGTGATAAATAAATAGCGCCTTCGATTTAAGCTAAGAATTCCTCTACCAATGGTAATATTAATTGCTCTCCCAAAACAAATTTATTTAGTTCGGTATAATCTACACATTATGTAACCTGGCCATCTTTTCTAGGAACAAAAACTGTTGGTGCACACCATAGACTGGGCTATTCAATTATTTTAATAATTCCATCTGCACACCTTTTGTCCAATTTTAGCTTTACCTGATCTTTTAGTATCAGTGAAACTCTTCTAGGAGCTGCTATAGCGAATGAAACAGCATTTTTTTCTAACCTAATTGTATAAGTTTCCTTTATACTTCCTATACACTCATAAACTTTTTTATAGGGTAATAATATGTTATCTTGTTTGATCGAATCTATATTCAATGTTACAAGTCCTAAATTGACAATTGCTTTTCTGCTTAGCAATGGTAAATGTAGAATATAAACATCTTTCATAACTGAGGCACAGAGTATATAATACAAACCAGAGTATCGACTCGCTGTCGGTACCTTTGATGTATACAAGACAAGAGCGGCCATTTTTTGGGAGTATAAACCACAAAACAGAAAATTGGTTAGTTTGTTTTGTGGTAACCAATATTCTGTTTTTGTGGTATAAGCTCAAGGTAGTACTAAAAAAATTGTTATTATAAATAAGACCCGTATATACTTGAAATTTTTCTTTATTGTTGAGATAATTGTTTTTTTCAGAAAGTTTAGAAAAATAGAATTTGTTTTCAACAAGATTAATAATATTAACTTAACGTTGATTTATTTGTTTTTAAAAAAAGTAAATTTGGTTTTATAGGTTAAATAATTACATATAAATAGAATTTCTACGCAAAATAAATGACCGAATATGTATGTCTTACATGCAATTTTCCTCGTTAGTAAGGAAGGATATAAAAAAAACACATCAACAGCTTTAACACTTATTTATTTCTCCAAATTAACAATTTATCTTTATTTTCATTACTTTTAAAATTTCTAATGATACATTTAATGGTAGTGTATAGTCTTAACCTAAAATATAATTTTTTTTATACAGTAATGGAAAATTTTTACAAGGATGTATAAAAAATTCATTACTACTAATATTTAATATAGTTTGATGAACATGATCTTTTATTGCCAATTCTTCAAATAGTTTTTTAAAAATGTTATTTAGTTTAGCAATAAATATAATAAAACTATTAACAGGCTTTAAAATAGACGCTATTATCTTTATTTCTAAATAAACAGAATAAAGGAATAATAAAAAACTCTTCGTTTTAACAAAACTTCCAATATTTATTTAAAAAATTGCTTTTTTAACCTTAATGACAGCCGTTTCGCTAGACTTAGCATCGTCAGATTGACATATTGAAGTTAAATTTTGTTTGTTTGTAGCTAGGTACTTGATGTTTATTAGGTAGTTATAAGGCTAGACCAAGTATGGAAGTAATAAGACATAACAATATTAAAGCCTAGATGTTATGAGCCCTATAAGGGATTATCAAATCACCCTATAACACATAAATTTGCAGCTTATAATTCTATGATACATAGGGCATTTTCAATTCCAGTGAACAAAATTAACTTTGATAAACAAATTGATATCATAAAACAAATAGCTACATCTAATGGCTACCCAATTCATTTGATAAATACATTAATTAATAAGAAAGAACAGAAAGTGTCACTAAAACTAATATTTCCTAAACAAACTAATATCTTCGGCAACATCAGCATTAATATCATTTAAAACACAAAATAATATTAGTACAAAATTGTTAAATGTAAAAACAAAATTACCTAAATTAAAAAAATCTGGTGTTTACAAAATTAATTGTCCCAAGTGTAATGCTGTATATATAGGACAAACAAAGAAATTTTGAAGTAAGATTTAACGAACATTTAAGAGCATATAGATTAAAACAACCAGATAAGTCTCCACTTTTAAAGTGTTTGCTTTGATTGAGTCTTCATTTTATACATAGATAAGACGTAATTGTAACACAAATATATTAAGTTATTGTAAAGATCAGCATGATATAGTTTTTTCCTGGTTTTTCTATATCATTGCACAGTTATGCTGATCTTAGAGGGAAGTACATCCAGGAAAATCCCTTAGGGCTCATAACATCTAGGCTTTAATATTGTTATGTCTTATTACTTCCATACTTGGTCTAGCCTTATAACTACCTAATAAACATCAGGTACCTACTTACAAACAAACAAAATGTAACTTCAATATGTCAATCTAACGATGCTAAGTCTAGCAAAACGGCCCTCATTAAGGTTGAAAAACAATTTTTTAAATAAATATTGGAAGTTTTGTTAAAACGAAGAGTTTTTTATTATTCCTTATAAGATGGACTTCCAAAAAGTAAGGGTTAGTACAATCAAACAGAATAAAGCTGAATCATCTAAACTTTCAATGGATTTAGAATAATGCTCACATTGTATGTTGTTGTAAACATTTTTTTATTAAATATCTACTTACAGAATACTGAGAAGTAGTATTTATTTTAATGTCATTTAATGTAAGTAACATTTATTCTGCATCTCCTTCGCAGTTTTTTGTACTTGAATTAAATAGTTTAATTCACTATTCCACAGAATACAAACGCTACCACTGATTTATTCACATACAACCAACAGCCTACCTTAACCAAAACTAATGGCGACGGCTATGGACACTCCCAAAGTGTCATGGCGATACCTGCAAATGGATGCTTACCCCCTCCATATAGATTCGATACTCTGGTTTGTATTATATACTCTGTGATTGAGGTTTACTTATGTATTAGCTAATTATAATACATTTAATTTTGTTTTTCCTGGTTCAAAAAATTATTTCTTTACATTCTTCATTTGTTTGTTTAACGCATTGCTTAAATGACTCCTTATAACCGTAACGTCAGCTGCTGAATCCATTTTAAATAAAACATCTGTACCATTTACATTTAACATTACTTTCCAAATATTTTCTTGCTCGACTCCAGAAGTGAAAATTCTCCCAAATAATATCATCTGTTTGTTTATACTCTTCTCGGTTTGTTATTTCGTTGACTTTTCTGCAGCATTTACTAAAATGACCTCTTTTTCCACGCGTATAACAATTAGCATTATTTGCCAAACAAGAATTATTTGTATAGTTTAAACCACATCGTGTAATTTTTTTGGTTTTTTTAAGCCACTATTGTTAATTAAATTGATTGTACTTACCCTTACTTTTTGGAAGTCCATCTTATTAAGAATAATGAAAAACTCTTCGTTTTACCAAAACTTCCAATATTTATTTAAAAAATTGCTTTATTAACTTTAATGACAGCCGTTTCGCTAGACTTAGCATCGTCAGTTTGACATATTGAAGTTACATTTTGTTTATTTGTAGCTAGGTACCTGATGTTTATAAGGTAGTTATAAGGCTAGACCAAGTATGGAAGTAATAAGACATAACAATATTAAAGCCTAGATGTTATGGTTTTTCTATATCATTGCACAGTTATACTGATCTTAGAGGGAAGTACATCCAGGATAATCCCTTAGGGCTCATAACATCTAGGCTTTAATATTGTTATGTCATTACTTCCATACTTGGTCTAGCCTTATAACTACTTAATAAACATCAGGTACCTAGCTACAAACAAACAAAATGTAACTTCAATATGTCAATCTGACGATGCTAAGTCTAGTGAAACGTCTGTCATTAAAGTTAATAAAGCAATTTTTTAAATAAATATTGGAAGTTTTGGTAAATTGAAGAGTTTTTCATTATTCTTAACACTATTGTTAATATTGAGATTAGAAACATTTTCAATTTCATTAAAACTCAATGTTTTGTTGCTGCTTCACAGATATTTCTTGTCTTACTCGAAGAATAGCTTTATGTAATTATTCATTGGCAATTTTTTAAATAGCTTTTTATCAGATACGAAAATAACAATTAAGTAAATCTCTTAACAGTTCCTCGTTTAATTCTCCAAATTCACAGCATTCAATCAATTTATGTAAATCGGCTCACCTTCTAGCTGTATTCTTTTTAAAAACTTGGCTCTTTCATACACTATATTTTTCTTTATACCTAAATATTGTTCAAATTTTCCTTTTATTGCTTGGTATGGTACTGCTTTTGACCACTCCGCTGGACATTGAAAGTTGAAGGCTTCCGGTAATTTCACTTGATATGAAATACTGGAGCTAGGAATAGCATTTCCTTCTTCCTAAGAGATACCTATCTATTATATTTATTTTTTTAGTTTTTTACACCTGACACCATGTAAAGTTAGAAAAGAGCATGTTTATACATAACAATGTCGTATACAAATTTCAAAAATAAATGTTACTAGAACAACAGTTCATAAATATGCAATGTTAGGAGAACTATGCCTAATTACAAGAATAAATAATTATTTAAACTATAGTTTGTTAAATACATTACACTTTCTTAAGTCTTGCCTGTGTGTTAAGGATAGATAGTAGATGTATGTCCCACCTGAGTATGGTATTGTTAATAAATATAGTTTACTTTAAATGTAGATACACTATTGTTTATTTAAAAAGTACAACCAGTTTCATATTGCGTTGTACAATTTAAGAGGGCAATGAAACAGCTGTTTACGTGTACGTGACACGAAGATTTTTATGTTAACTTCTATTAAAGTTTGTTGTTTATTTCTTCAGCTGCAGTCTGTTTCATTTGAAAACAATAAACCAGAAGAAGGTTGTGGCCTGTTTATTAGCTTAAAATAAATTTTAGAATTACCAGTACATGTGTTGCGCACCAAGGCAAAGAATGTAGTATTATTATATTTTATGTCTTGTAAACAGTGAAGGGAACGATCAGTTTATTAATAGATCAAATTACTTGACTTATTGGATGGCAGTTTCATATGGAATACAGGATGTTTTACTATTTGTTAAAGATATAATGTTTAGTTAAGGTAATATTAGTCACATTACAAACTGCACTTGAACACGTGTACCAAAGATAAAATTTAAACATTTTTCGCAGTATAAAAACTTTTAAGACGACAATAATTTTTAAAGCGAATATGAAGGTAAACACACTATCAAAGTATTCTATATATTAATTCTGAGTCTACTGAACTAACAAATTTATTTATTTAAGAAATTAAAAAGAAGTTTAAAATCAAAACTATTACTTAAGAACTAAAACTTAAAGCACAGACAATATTATTTCCTTTATATAAATTTAAAATATTAGGTTACAATTTAAGATAAGTTATTATAAAACGTAAAAAGTAGAAAAAAAATATAAAAGTGTTAAATTAATTATACATAGCGTCTAAACATAAAGGCTAATGTATAATTATAAAAATATTGTTGCAGAAATGGCAGCAATAAAAATTAAGAACAGTAAACAACTAACAGGTTGAATTAACTTTCACTATTTATTGGTGAAATATTTTAAATGTAATGACGGCCGTTTCGCTATAGAACTAGCATCGTCAGATTGACATATTGAAATAACATTTTGTTAGTTTGTAGCTAGGTACCTGATGGTCATTAGGTAGTATTAAGGCTATACCAAGTATGGAAGTAATAAGACATAACAATATTAAAGCCAAGATGTTATTAGCCCTAAGGGATTATGCTGGATGTATTTCCCTCTAAGATCAGTACAACTGTGCAATGATATAGAAAAACCAGGAAAAAACTATATCATGCTGATCTTTACAATAACTTAATACATTTGTGTTACAATTACGTCTTATCTATGTATAAAATAAAGACCCAATCAAAGTAAAAAGTTTAATAGTGGTGAACTTCCAAGATTTATTTGTTCATTAACTACTTTATATTGCTGATAAAAAACAAAATTTAGATTTTCTCGAAGAACTTGAAATAAAAAGACATCTAGCAGATCAACAATATAAAGTAGTTCTTTATCTGTAATTCTGGAAGGGTGGGTCGCCCCACAGCACTTAGGCCATATTTGGCCCATTATGCGTTCTTCTGAGATTGAGCCTAACCTATTGGCTCGTCAACCATCCTACCTATTTAAAGTAGGTGATAACGTCGCCTGTAGGTAGCTCCCTCAAGTTGGCATGTGTTAGCCAGTTCTCGCCGAATACAGAAAGTCTTGTTAGAGAGAGTGCCGGACAGTCACAAAGGACGTGCTCAACTGTCTCATCCTTTTGCTCACATCCTCTACATAGTGGGCTGTCCGATAAACCCAACCTGTTCAGATGTTTCCGTAGGTGACAATGGCCAGTAAGTATACCTGTGACCAACCGCAGGTCCTTTCTGGTCATGGCCACGTATTTCTTGGCTGCTTTGCTATTCGGATATTTCAGAAGTTCCTTGTATAGTATACAACCTTTTTCTTCGTCCCATCTTCCCCTGAATTTGTCAAGGGAGCGTTCCTTTAATAGGTCAACCACCGCTGATACCGGCAAGCTGACAAGACTACCGGGTCCCAAGAGCCTTTGGGAGGCAGCTTTTCTAGCCTACGAGTCAGCTATGCGGTTGCCTTTAGAAATTCCATGACCTTTTATCCAGTCTAGAGATATAAAGTAGTTAATGAACAAATTAATCTTGGAAGTTCACCACTATTAAACTGTTTACTTTGATCAGAAAATTTAAAAATATTTGAGAGTGCCAACTAAGGAAATAATTACCATACCCGTTTATTTTGATATTGAAATCGTCATCGCTACGCCACGATACTATTATTGTAAACAAACAAAAATATTTTAACTTATTTGTAAAAAGAAACTTAGGAGCTTAAATAGTCCGTTTTTTTACAAACTTGACAATGACGAACCATTTATTTTACCAAATTTCACTTATTATTACCTACAATTTTACGAAAAACATCAATATAACTCCATAATCCCAGTTGCAATTGCTTCGGCAAGAATTCGTTAAATCAAACAAAGTCAACCATACATATCTCAAATGTGACTAATGAGAAACTAAATAAAAAACCCAAAGTCTATGTCACACAGTTTTATTCATTATGTTAATGAAAAAGTAATAATAGCAACTAGTTTCGGCCTAACATTGAGGCCATCATCAAGCTTAGTGTAAAAATTAAAACAAATATAAATATAAGGACCACAATTAAAACATAAAATATAAAATTTCAAACATTTCAAAAAAAAACAAACAGATAAAAAATACATATAAGAACATTAGATATATTTTTTAATTATATTAATACCTTGCATACTAAAATTAAATTTACCTTGGAATTTGAAAAAAATAATTCAATTAATTTTCTAGATTTGGGAATTAAAAAAAAGTTAATAATTCATTAAATTATTCAATATACCGAAAACCAACACAAACAGATGTAACCATACCATATCATTCAAATCACCCTATATCAAAAAATTAGCAGCTTTTAATTATTCTATGATACATAGAGCATTTTCAATTCCAATGAACAAAAATAATTTTAATAAAGAAATTGGTATTATAAAACAAATAGCTTCATGTAATGGCTATTCATTACATTTGATAAATAAATTAATTAATAAGAAAGAACAGAAAATGTCAGTTCAACTAATATTCCCTCAACAAATTAAAGAAATTAAAAGTTATAAAAGTATTACATATTGTGAAAATATTTCTAATGCAATTGCAAAAATAATATCTTCGGCAACGTCTGCATTAATTGCATTCAAATCACACAATAATGTTGGTACAAAATTGTTAAATGTAAAAAAAATTACCTAAATTAAAAAAATCTGGTGTTTACAAAATTAATTGTCCAAAATGCAATGCTGTATATGTAGGTTAAACACAAAGAAAATTTTAAATAAGATTCAATGAACACATAAGAGCATATAGATTAAAACAACCAGATAAGTCAAACTATGCAAAACACGTTCTTGAATATCCACACTCACTTATACACACCAATGACATTCAAATACTACTACTAAAAAACAAAATTTGGATTTCCTCAAAGAACTTGACATAAAAAGACATCTAGCAGATAAATATTTTAAAGTAAATCTTGGAAATCCTCCACTATTAAACTGTTAACTGTGGTTGAGTCTCCATTTTATACATATATAAAACGTAATTGTGACAGAAATATATTAAGTTATTGTAAAGATCAGCATGATATAGTTTTTTCCTGGTTTTTCTATATCATTGCACAGTTTTACTGATCTTAGAGGGAAATACATCCAGGATAATCCCTTAGGGCTAGTAACATCTAGGCTTTAATATTGTAATGTCTTATTACTTCCATACTTGGTCTAGCCTTACCTACTTAATCAACATCAGGTACCTGGCTACAAACAAACAAAATGTAACTTCAATATGTCAATCTAACCATGCTAGTTTTTTAGTGGAACAGCTGTAATTATAATTTTAAACCTAATTTCCTCAATTAAACTTGAAAGTTGAGTTAATACAAGAGTTTTTTTATTATTCTTCGAAGTATTAATTGTCTAATATTAGGGTAAGATTTTTTTAACTATAAATAGGTTAATACTGTTTAAAGCAATTCTTGATATTCGGGTTAAAAATAGCAGAGAGAAAGCTTCAGTGGTTTATGTAAAGATTTATTAAAAAATGTATTTCGTTCTAAATATTAACGTCAACTATCTGAAAAAGTAAAATGGAGCTGCATAATTGCTGGTTAAAAATAATAGTTGTTAAAAATAATTAAACATTATTAAATACGTTTTAACTTTTATTAGTTAAAAACATAATATCAAATAAAATGTGTTGTCAACTCAGCATTTTAAATTATAATATTGACTGCACTTTGATGTTTCCTAAGAGTCAAAGAAAGAGCCGACAACTTTAAATTTGCACTATAGCTTTTACGTCAACTATGCAATTTAATTTGGCATACATATTTAACATTTTACATTCAGTAATAGAGATTTTTATATTATATTTTTAAAAATGTTTCTCGAAACGTGTACCTAACCAGTAACCACCAATTAATCTTCTTTGATGTTACGCTAACTTTGAAAAGTTTGGAGTAACTTTTGAAACATAAGTTTAGTTTAGATTTAGACTTATTTACTGTACACAACTTCTAAGCACTCGTGTTTTGATCAAGTTTACTGATAGAGCGATATTCTCCCAATTTAACCGAATAGTGATTCTGTGTGTCTCTCATACAAGTAACACTATTAAAGATTTTTCGATGTGTGAGATGTATAGTTTCTATAGAAGGGTTTTTGTAGGTACAAAAATGTTTTATTCTACCATTTTCATCGCGTGTTAAAAAAATAAAAGAAAATACAAAAAGTTTCAGCACTTATGTTCTATGCATATGCGATGATTCAGATATAAACATGAAGTATGAGTAAACAAAATTTTTGTATGTCGATTTAGCCTAACAAACACCGGTTTTACTGCATAAAACATGACTATATATCCACCAATATTTTAGAGCATTTTATTTTTGCATGTCAAACAGAAATAGTGACAAAAGAAAACAAGAGGCTTAGCTGACACATGAATAATTTAAAGGAATGAGAAAAAAGGCGGTTAAAAAGCTTTTTTTGCTGACATTTTCATGGAATTCTAGAGCAACTTTTTGTTTTCATTCTTTATTAAAAGGTTACATCTTTTTCCTTAAATACGGTTTCCATTGTATTAAATAAGCACTTTTATTTAGATACACACTTTTTCACTGATAATAGTTAATAAAATGTTATATTCTAAATAAATTAAGGATGTTAATAATACAAATAAATCAAGTACAATTAAGAAATCAACGGGTTGCACTCTGAGGCAGGAGTGAAAACTTGAATTTTTAATATTTTGGAATGGTTATGGACACAAAACAATATATTGAGAAGGTATGGGTCATTTCAAAATTTAGTTTAATTTAATATTTTATTTTTATTTTCGGAGAAAAGTCAAAATTTTAAAAAAATTTCAAAACTAAATTTTATTAGTTTATATCATAAAAATTTATGTAATGTAAACAAAACTTGTATTAGGTTAAGTCTAGGTAAGAAATGTTAGTTAGTAAGAAAATATGAAGTGTAAGTGAGTAGTGATGAAGAAGTTTCGTTGCCAGGAGAGAGCAGTATGACAGTTAGTGGGAAATGAAAGTCAGAAAGAAGGAAGAGAAATTTTTTTGATTTCGAAAATAAGTAAAAACGTTGCGAAGAATATAATTTAAATAAGTAATAGTTAAAAAAAGTTTTAATTATTATAACAAATAAAATTATAAGAATAAAAAAGCTTCCATCAGTTTGATAGTTTTCTGGATAAAATAAAGTTCGACAGTTTGTGAGTATATAAAAAGTTAAGAAGATTTACGGAATTTTTAAAGAAGAAACTAATTAAAAATGTTATAAAATAATAGAAAGAAACAAAAAATAAAAGCATAGTTGTTATACCTACAGACAAGTTTACACAAGTGATTTGGTTCTATAGAAGTGAAGAAATATAAGGTGAAACAAGGAGGAAAAGACAATAAAAAGGACACTGCGGTGGATAAGGTTAGTTTATGTAATTAAGATTAGATAGAATTTAGTTAGGAAAATATATGTGAATTAGTTAGGTATCATAGGTAGTTCAGTATTTATTTGGATATTTATTCTAAATTAAATATTAAAATAAATTTTTTTGAACCACTCAAAAAAAATTTGTTCGTAATATTGATTAACAGTGAAGATTAAGTAGTATGTTGTTGTGACAATAATTTAGTACGTTATTGCAATAAACCTTTTGACATTATTCAATGTATTTGAATATTGGCACAATAATTAAATACTATTTGTGAAAATAACAGCACTACATTAACCAATAACAAAAAATTCGTTCAATCAATAAGATTTTTTCACATGTTTAATAATACTGTTAATTCTCAACACGTTATTGAATGAATACTACATAAACAATAAACTTGGTGTATCGTACCAACGAACAATTTTTAATTATGATAATATTTTGTTTCATTAAAACAATGAACAAGGGTTTTTAATATAAAAATAAATATGTTTATTACATTTATGTTAAGTATTTGTTATACCAATAAATGCATTCATTAATCTACTAATTCGTTTAATAGTATCAATGAACGGCATTTGTGGTAACAATAAATTTGTTCGTAAATTGATAACAGCAGTTGCTCAACCAATAATTAAATCTACTTTCCGATCGGATTTTTCAATCGATCGTTTTCGACTTCAACCCTTGAAAGACGGTCTACGTCTACATACCACGCGGTCGTGCATGGTAGTCTAATTTTGAGTCTTTAGGTAATTATCTATGGTAGTTTGTAGTGCTGGCTGCCAAATATAACAAACTTTTTTTTCTATTAAATAAGGTATTATTTATAATAACTATTATAATCTTCGCTTGCATTTTGAACACAAAGTTCTGTTTTCTTTGCGCAAAAAATTAAATTTTTAATTTGTTCATGTAATTTAGTTTAAACTTTTTACCAAGCTTTTTTACCTAAAATCTATTTGCTGTTGTCGACCTTGAAACTTAACCAGATTTACTTTTTCAGATGGAAGAAATTCGGCCATTTTCTGGGCGTTACATGGGTACTTCTTCCTAACAAGATTGGTTGTTCTAACAAAGGGTTACAAAAAAATAAACAGCAAATGTACAATTAAGAACTCGCAAGAATCCTTTGTATTTGTCAAAAAATTGCTTCAAGAAGTAAAAGAATTTTAAAGATTTTGTTAAAGCAGTTCATTATTGTTTTGATCTGAATTTCATAGTCTTATTGAGAGTATCTTTTTACAATTTTAAGTCAACTTATATTACCACAAAAGTTCTGTGATTGTAATTTTATTTTACATATTATAAATCTCTTTCTTTCCATTTTTTATTGTCAATTAATTAATATTATACATTGAGCCAATAAACACAATATTCAATAACATGTTCATTGTGGCAATGAACAGAATTGATTGTATGTATGAAATTCCATATGTTGCAAAAAATAGCGTAGTTATTGAAACAACGTACGAAGTTATTGATACAACGTACGGTCTTTTTAACAACGACAAATTTGAATTGTAGATCAATTACCGTTGTTGTTGTTTCATTGAACAGTGTTCTTAATATCAACAAAGTGAAATTATTACATACATAAATGAGAGTGTTAAATATAGATACGGTTGTTCATTAATCCAATGAACATAATACATTGATCCATTACTTGAAATAATTAATTGATGAACTTCGTTTCGTTGTCTTAACAAAACCAACAGTTGGACAAATATTAAACATTAATTTTGTTGTCTCAATTAACATTTTCATGGATATTACGTACCTTTTTGGTTGAGTGACCCTACCCTAATTAATTGAAGGAAATTTTCAAATTAAAAGTTTAAAATAAAATTTGGTATTGAGTAAGTTATCACAATATATATCTCTTAATTAGGACTCACCATCCATGAAATCGCTTGGAACGCTGTAACACAAACATACACGCACATTCACGCAAGCTCCTTCCGAATTTTTAATTAGAGTCACGTGACCGGACTCGAGTTTAACATTTTTTACTCGTCACAATAAAGTGTACAACTCACTTAAATAAGTTTTCACTTATAACATCACAAGAGACTAAATTATCTCCGGAAATTTTTTTTTTGAAAATATTTGTTTCCGAAAGAAAATTTCCTGGAATAATTTAAGCTTGAGTGGTATTCGACAAGAAAATTTTACACCACAATTTAAAAAAACTATTAATCTAATCTGACATCTGTTCAAAAGCTTAATAATGGCTAGTTTAAACGTCTGTACCATAGAGAAATATAATATACATATTTTGTTCTACGCCCAAGTCTGTAAACGTCAAAAATTGCACTAACATTGCTTGTAAGTGACATTTAACAATAACATGCAATAAAATTGTATCTACGTAATACTTTTTATTTGTTCGATTTACATACTTTTAGTAAATAGAGAAACGGTAACAAACTACTAATATTAGAGATATTCCATTTAGATTAAAAGAGCAATGCCCCTAAATGTAGGCAACACATTATGCAATTTCTCAAAAATAAGTCTCATTTTCTCATAGTATGTTATGGAAATAGACGTCATGTCAATTACACTTTCAAGTTTTGTATGCGAATGGACATTTTCTCAACTTACCTACAAGAATGTCTTCTAGTAGTGAAAATGTTGACATTATGAGCACTGCCAGAGATATTAGAAAAAGCTCAGGCTGCCACACAAAATTTGTTACCCTGAAAATCCAAAGAAAGATACTAAATTACCTATCAAAAACTTTTGAATTGGCGACACAGGTACAACGTAAAATCATTTTCGGAGAATGTTTTACTTACGTACTTTGAAGAATTATCAAAAACTATTAAACCATCTTCACTATGCGCCATTTATTCGATGCAGAAAACTAAACTCAAAATTAATAATAACATTAACCTATCAAATTATCTAAAACTAATCACCCGACTGAAACGGCGATGGGATGAATTTAAAAGTAAAAAATCGAAAATCCTGTCTACAGAACAAATTGATACGTATCTGAAAGATGCTCCAGACGATAAGCATTTGTGATTAAAGGTACAAAATTAAAATATTGTGAAATAATCATCACATAATAATGGTTTTCCAGGTAATTCTCAATATTGGATTAAGAGGGGTTTGCCGTAAACAAGAAGTTAGAAATACAAAAATGAAAGACATTCAGGATACAGGATCTTATGTGGAGTCTCACTGTGGACAGTCTACTTAATCAATTGACCAGGGAAGGCATACCATGTCAAGGGTATTCCGACGACATGGTTATCCTGGCAAAAGGGAAGTATGAAAATGTCCTCTGTGACATTGTTCAAAGAGGACTGAACATTGCGAAACAATGGTGTGACTCGGTGGGACTCAGCATTAACCCCACCAAAACCACACTAGTAGCCTTTACAAGGAAAAAGAAACCTAATCTAAAGATCATAAGAATAGGGGAGAACATCGTCGAGTGGAAAACAGAGGTCAAATATCTAGGGCTAATCCTAGATAGTAGGTTACTCTGGAACAAACACGAAGACGAAGTAATACACAAAGCAACCAAGGCCCTCATGGTGTGTAGGAACATTGCAGGGAAGAACTGGGGATGTAACCCACGTATCCTGCAATGGATGTACACAGCAATAGTGAGACCAGTAATCACATATGGGGCAGTGGCTTGGGGCGTAAGGGCTAATCTGAATACGACGAGGAAAAACCTCTCGAAGATTCAGAGACTAGCCTGTTCATGTATCACTGGAGCAATGGGAACTTGCCCCACTGCTGCAATGGAGGTGATTTTAAACGTAACCCCACTGCACATTCTGTTAGAAAGTATAAGGAAGAAAACGATATATAGAATGATCAAAGAAGGAATTATCAGGGAAAAACCCCGATCACTTCATTTTGATCAAACTTGGGAAATGCCCCAAGATGATATGCCAAAGAAATTCAACTTTGTGAGAAAATTCATCACAAGGTAGAGTAATAAATCTGAATGGGATGAAGACACCATACAGAATTTAAATCAGAATACCATAAAGTGGTATACGGACGGTTCCAAGCTAGACGAGGGAACCGGGATAGGAGTTTTTGGACCGAGAGCCAAATACTCAGAAAGCTTGGGCACATACCCGAGCATTTTTCAAGCAGAAGTCCGCGCCATCGAAAGATGTGTGGAATTCAATATTGGAAGGAACTACCGCAGACAAGAGATTGTGATCATGTCGGATAGTCAAGCAGCCATCAAAGCACTGAGCTCAAATATAATCAGTTCCAAGATGGTGTGGGAATGCCTAGGCAAACTAAATGAACTAGGCCAGAAGAACACTGTCACCCTCCTATGGGTCCCGGGACACATAGGAATAGAGGGGAATGAAACAGCAGATAAGCTGGCAAAAAGGAGCTGAAACCCCACATTTGGGACCAGAACCATCTTGTGGGATCAGCAGTAGAGTAATCTTAGGAAAACTAAGGGAAGAAATGGAGAAGGAAAAATCCAAGTACTGGAATCAGCTGGAAGGACTGAGGCAATCTAAGATACTACTGGGGAACTACGACCAGAAGAGATCTCTTAGCTGCCTCAACCTCAGTAAAAAAGGCTCCGAATTCTAACGGGAATATTAACCGGGCATTGCCGGTTAAGAAGCCACATGAAGAAACTAGGGTTAGCAGATGAAGCAAAGTGCAGATTCTGTGAGGAAGAGGATGAAACCTCAATACACATACTCGCAGAATGCCCTGCCTTGCAAAATTCTAGGGCTAGATACCTAGGAGCACATGAAATAGAAGAGGGGGATCTACCTGAATTGAAGCCCGACGATGTCCTAAACTTCCTCAGGAAAATAGGACTCGAAGAGCTGCTATAGGTCTGAGAGAATATCAGAACATGGCAAGTAAGGGGGACACAATAGATCCTATGGGTCGCAGTGTGATTATCACCCCTGACACATACATACATACATACATACATACATACAGGATACAGGATAACTCTTTTGTAATTAATATTCCACATTATAAAATTAAAACAAGACGTTTATTTGTAGTACCAGATACGTTTATACCATATGTCAAAAGTGTATGAGTTTGCGTCCTCCTGGGGTGGATTTTCTTAAATTTGTTTTACAGAAATGGAAAATGTACAAAGTAGTTTGTGGGGATTCATACAATCGGTAGTACACCACGTAAAATTGCTGATTACATTCAGCTGCCGGAACCAAATCAATATACTGGCCACTGTTTTAGGAGATCGGCAGCCACTATATTAGTTGATGCAGAAGGTGATATACTATCATTAAAGCGACTAAGTGGCATTCTTCTACTGGCGGAATAGAGGGGAACGAAACAGCAGATAAGCAGCAGATAAGGATTTTAGTAAGTTATTTTCCTTGTTTCACTCCAATTATAAATTTTTCTATTAGGATTGACGGTCCATTTACAACTCATCAGCATCTGCCATTAAATTTCATAATTTTTAACAACACAGAGCACAATTTTTTACTGTATAATGCTTCTTAAAAGGATAGTAAATAAAAACTTAGAGACTAAAGGCTAGAAGGTATAGAAAAAATATCTACTCTTACCCTGACAAATCTTTTTTAAAATAAGTGATAAATTTAGTTTTTATTAGTCATTAGTAAATGAAGTATAATAAACAACTATTCGTTTAAACTTAACTTTCATTTTATTTGTTTGTAACTTCAATATGTTAATCTGACGATGCTAATTCTAGCGAAAGAGCTGTCAATGTAATTTAAAAGCGATTTTTTGAATAAAACATGGAAGTTTAGCTCAAACGTTTAACTGTTTATTATTCTTAGTAAGATGGACTTCCACAAAGTAAGGGTTAGTACAATAAATTTTATTAATAAATTACAATATTAAAGACCCTATTAAACTATCCAGCATCAAATAATATTTAAATTTATCTACAACCTTTATAATTTACTGAATTTAAACGAAGATTTTCTCAATTCCGTTTAATAAACGAGACTAATTGTATTAAAATTCAATGGTTTGTTAATGATTGTCGTAGTAGCGGTTTTTCAAGTTTATTCAATTTGCTCTTATAAATAATTGATAAAATAGTTCGATAAATTCGCATAATTTGAATTCGAATTAGATACATGAATACATGTAAAGAGGACATTGAATAATTAATAGCTGAGTACAGCTAACACAAAACATCAGCAACGTAAAATTAGAATAGGAAATTTGCAATCAATTGGTTTCACAGAACTAACCGAACACAACAAACATTTATCTGTTAAGCTTCGTCCATCTTCATTTAATTTTCTCATAAAACAATTTGCTGTGTTGTTTGTAGATTGGTGGATAAACGATTAATTTTAAGGATCATCATTATATTGAAGATATTGATAATAGTTAAAAATAATACAAAGAAGAATTGTGCCTTGTCCTAATTCAAAGAAAAAAATCACATTGATAAATAGATACCTGTGCGTTTAGTATGAAAAGAAAAAAATTATTTTACCACAATGTAAAAGTCTAGGAATATTTTTAAAAATCAATGTCAGTTTTTCTTGAGTTAATTTAGGAAAAAAATAATACCCGTTTAATATTAATTATTGTTTATTGCTCCGCTGAACTACCAGTTTCTCCAAAACTGTTCCCTAAATATACTGATAACGCTTGAAGAAATATCCACTCTCATCAGAATCACTAGCGGTCAACTCAATATGGATTTCAAAAGCAAATAGAAAACAGCCATACAAAAATTGGTACAGATACAAAGAGTGGCTTGCCTTAACATACTAGAAACCCAAAATACCATTCCAATCAGGATAATGGAAGTTATGTTTAATCTCAAACCCCTGGAATTATTTGTAAAGGAGTTTTTTCTTCGGGCTGAGATGAAAAACTCCTGTTCGATCGGGTACTCCTCAGGACCCGAACAGTGTTTGACTCATCACCACTAGAATGACGCCTACCAACCAAAACCACCTCAAAACTTGCGGTTGTCCCCGTCTCGGAATCACTACCCTGGCATACTTCAAGGCGAGCGGTGGTCCCTCACACACTCTTCATTTTCTCTGTCACTAAGAAATATTCTCTTCTCCTAACCATACTCTCCACTGCTTAACTCACCTCCATCCATTCCCACTCCCCTTTCAACATTATCTCCAACATATTTTCCCAATACACCGCCTCCTCTAGTTTTTTCTCCAAGTTCTTCAGCACTTTTTCATTCTTCCGGCATTTAAACGCGTGTCCTACTTCATCCTCCACTTTACACCTTTCACACACTCCAGTTTCTCTTTTCCCAATCTTGTGAAGATATCCTGCTCTTGACCTCTGCCCAGTTAGCACCCATGTAAAGAAGTAGTTCATTTAACCGAATTTCCTATTCATCCATTATCTCCTACTTTTAATCACTCCTTCCCCCTTATTTCCATTTGCTCCTCCATTCAATCCTCTCCCATCTCATCGCGCCCTTCCATTCTTCTCCCTTCTCCCCTCCTGAATTGGAAAAGACACAACTAATAACGGGACATGGAAACATTGGAGTGTACTATACAAGGTTCAGACTTAGGGAAACTAACGGACACTGTAAACATTGTGACAAATTTGAAGACATGACGCACATAATAAATGACTACAATTACGCAACGAATACAAGCCAGACAAACTTCAATAACACGACTTATACAGAGACAACTATCCTATCCCCCTAAGCAAATAGACACTACGGACAAAGAACTTATAAAATGGATTAACGAGCGGGGAAATGACATGATACTAGACGATGACATAACTAATGACTATCATAACATAACAAAATTTCACTAAAAACTACAAAAAATTAAACTAAAAATCAGAATGAAAATGTGTAGCAATGATAGTGTTAAACCATAAACTGTAACCTGGAAACTGTATATATTTGTATATTAATTTGTATCGAATTGTGTCACCTCCTGAATAGGATCATGGTCTTCTTTCCTCGGTAATTTTTGGAGTGCGGTGATGGGATGGGTTTCTTTGACAGTGGGTTCACTATAATTTGGTTGGTTTGCAGGCCATAAGCCGAAAGGTAGGTGGGCCTTTGCCATTTGGCATACAATCTATTAATTCTGTCCTGTACTCTTTCACCACCCTCAGCAACTGAACCCTTGCATGCCCTCCCGCTCTTTCACTCCACACTTCCGCATCGTACAGCATACTCTTCCTAATCGTTCTACCAATAACTCTACTCTTCCATTCTCCCAGTCCTTTCACATTACACATCAATCTCCCTAGCCATGCCGCCCAACTTTTCGCCTTATACGCTGCCTTCGACATATGGTTTTTGAACGATAGCTGGATATCCAACCATACGGTTAGGTATTTCACCCATTCCTCTATGTGATTTTTCTTTCCTTTCGCCATCACCGCCAACTCCGTCGCCTTGCTGCGTCCCTTTACCAGTAACCCCATTGTGTTCCAATTCACATTGGAAACTCCCCTGTCAAACCATCTAATCCTGGGTCTTCCTATTCCTAATAACACGCCCTTCCTTCTCTATTTCCTCCACCTCCATCGGCCGTATCCCACTCATTTTACATCTCCTACTGAAATCCTGCTCTACCTGAATTATATTATCTCCTCCCACTGAAAATAGTTTTTTAATATTTTTTTTTCTCAATCTTTCTCTAGCACAATCATTCTAGTTCCATTCTTTTCACTGCTATCTCATAAAAGTTACCTCATTGAATATTGTCCAATTTCTCCAGCAACACTTACCCCTTTTCGACCTTCCGCTCAAGCTCCTTTTTCGCCTTGTTTTTCTCCTTACCCTTTCATTTACTCCAGCAAGCGAAATCACCAACAGGTAAATCAATAGGGTGTTTAACTTCAAATTTGACCTCACTTGTTTTATGTTTCTAATTTTACTTACTTTCATATAATTGCATAATTTTTATTTTTTATTTGCTTGATTTGCCAAAAAATGAACAAGAAATTTTTTACGATTCTATGCAATCTGCAATATAGATACGTCACTGATGCTGGGCTGATTTCCTATTTACTATCTAGACAAATAGAACACTAACTAAAAAGTAGGAAGCTCCTAGTATGACTCATTGTTTATGTTTACAGTATACCGTCAAAGCAATATTTGCATATAAATGTCAAAAATGAGCATATGGGTGTATCATTCGGTTCTTATAAATACTAAATTATTTAGAACACTAATTGTATTCACACACTTGATTGGTTGAAATTTATTAAAAATAAAAACCTTGATAATTTTTTTTTTTATTTTTTGTTCGGTACGTCAATGAAAACGGAAATTAAAATTGACAATTGGTACCTATCTTCGTTTCAAGCATCTGTGAGGAAATTTTCGAGATGGCGCAATATTCAAAAAGTACAAAATAAAATTTATATTTTTGCTCATAAAAATTAAATTAAAAAAAAAAACTAGTGCTCCGTTGTTTGTTCATATAGTATTTATTTATAAGGTTTTAAACATAATCTAAAAATTAGTTAAACACCCTATTGTCATAGGTACAGACAGGGTAGTACATGAGCACTTCTTTTTCTAAAAAGGTTTGAAATTACTTCGGAAACAGTGCTAGAAGGCCACCGAGCCCTGACTAAGGCCACTGTGGATAATAAAGTGACAGTTAGCTCAGAAGATAATCACACTGACTCTCTGGCCAGCGAGACTTCTCGATCGGTGACCTCTGGTCATAAACCCTTCATAGGTCCAAAATACCTGAAAGTACATTTGGGTTTAAAATAATATTCAGTAATATAAGAAAAAAAGAGAGAAACAGAAATAAAGAAATAAATGATGATACATTATAAATACATAATTGATGAAATATATATAATATATAATATAATATACTAAGCTTTAAGTTAATTAATAAACTCGTTATTCAACATAAAATGAAACTGAAATAATTTATTAGAATCCGAATTTATAACAATTAATTATATATTATATTTGGAGATACATTTTGAAACCATTGATAGGTAAAATTTCAGATATTAATTTTTGTTTTGTGCCTAGCTGTATGAAAAATTTGAATTTATTCAAAAAAGATTTAAAAAGTAACGAAAGTGATACATTAACTGAGAAATGTAAAAGAGATATTAACGAACATAAAAGCAGACGATTTTAAATAAAACATAAACCCTTTGGATCAGTATCTCAAGTCATTTAAAAATATAGTGTGTCTAGAGAGGATTTCAAATTTTTATGGTTATATTTTTCTTCTCCATAGCAACGTCAAGTTTCCTATATAAAATTTTATAAATATTCTAGTCGAGAAGTGAGTTTTCTGCGAAAAAGGTTTAGAATAAATTTAAAAATATGGGGCTTGGTTCATCAGATTCAGAATTAAATACAGAAAATGGGTAATTTTTACCTTTAAAAATTTTAATTGTTTTTACAAAAAAAGAAAAGACAAAAATATGGTCTTCGTTTTGTTGCAAAAAACACAATATTAAGAGGCACAAACATCTAAAGATTTGTATTCAGTTGATGCAGTTTTTCTGCGTCCTGATTTGGGTTGATTCTTATACTGTTCCAATTTGGTTAATTGTTTTAAACTAGAACTTGTTATGGGATTTCTTTTAGTATATTACTCGTTTCTTGTTGTCTTCTATAAATATCAACGAATCCCAATATCGTTAAAATCTTAATTCAATACAATAGTAGTTTTTTGAAACGTCAAAGTTATTAATGTTGCAGTCATGGCCATCTTAACACGTTCGCTGCGTATGATGCCTATTGGCGTCAATCGAAGCACCCACTATGTGCACATGACGCCATTTGGCGCGCCAGTCACTAATATTCTATATGGTCACAGAGTATATAATACAATCAGAGTATCGACTCGCTGTCGGCTCCTTTGATGTACATAAGACCATTTTTTAGGAGTAAAAACCACAAAACAGAATATTGGATAGTATGTTTTGTGCTAACGAATATTCTGTTTTGTGGTATAAGCTCAGGGTAGTACTAATAAAAAATTTTTAATAAATAAAACTCGTACTTCCGTATTATTACGATAATCCGTTTCGTTAAGTATAATAGTCTCTTTATCATATACAGAACACTGAGAATCAGTAGTATTTATTTTAATGTCATTTAATGTAAGTAACATTTGTTCGGCATTTTTTTCGCAGTTTTCTGTACCAGAATTAAATAGTTTAATGCACTATTCCACACAATACAAACGCTACCACTGATTTATTCACTTACAACCAACTGCCTACCTTAACCAAAACTAACGGCGACGGCTATGGATACTCCCAAAGTGTCATGGCGATACCTGAAAATGGATGCTTACCCTCTCCATATAGAGTCAATACTCTGATTTGTATTAGCTTTATTCGGGTTTCGTTTTTCGGACGGTTTCAGAACGCCTAATTTTTTAATATCTGATACAAAAAGTAAATTATTTTGTCCACAAACCTCAAATGTTGGATAATCTGTTCATCACTATATAGGGGTACTGTTTCTTCAGCATAATTCTCATTTTTTACTTTTTTCTGTAATAATTCGGGTAAAAAAAGATTTGCTACCATCTCCAATTCATCATCACTTGATGATGAAAGTGATGAGGATGAATCTGCCAATAAATCCATAATAATATACTCAATAAATTAAAATACCAAGAATAATTTGAATTTAAAATGCACACTACAAACAATGACTGACAAATGACCAAGCGCATGCGTCAATTAGTCCACCAAAAATTCTTACTTTTGACCTTGGACTGATTTGACAGTTTTCAAATCGTCCGAAAACAGTCAGAAATAAAATCCGAACACCAAACTAAAATTATAGAACGGTTCGAAAACCGTACAAGAAAAACCCGAACACAGGATTTTGAGTGCGCAGAATCCTGACAGTTTGAAAACAGTAACCAAGTAAACCTGAACAAAGCTATTATTACTCTGTGATATGGTTCAGTATTCAGTCAGCACTTATCGGAGGCGATTGTATTGTGGTGCGCAATTTTTAAAGTTCTATTTCAGGTGTTTTTGAGGTCGTTCGTGATTTGACTTGTTTTTCTAGTGTTTACATTTATTCAAATATGATAATCAGGCAGGTCCCTCAGGTGTTAAAAGACGTAAAGTGACAATAAAAAATCTAAAACAAACCCACTTTAGATTAGATAAACCAGTTTTTATACTCTTCAGATAATGAAGATTTAAATTATGATCCAAATTCTGATTATGACGTTTCTTCAGAAAGTGAAGAGGAGGAAGATAATGGTAATTTTAATCTTTCAAACTGTTGAAATTATTATCCTCAGCGTTTTAGTGAACTTATGGTTGTATAAAGGTTTTTTTTTATAATTTGGCTCAGAGGTTGGAAAGATGACCTCATCAAAAATTGTCCATTTACTGAAACCAATCAACTGCTTGTCGGCCTTCCAGAAGATGTTGAACCTTACAATTATTTTAGACTTTTTGTTGACAATGGTTTTCTAAAAAATATGGTAACAGAAACAAAAAAGTACGCAGAAAACTTGTTTTTACCTAGGGGTGGTTATGAAAGGTCACGGATTTCTTTATGGAAAGATTTGACACAAGAAGAAATACTAAAATTTTTAGGATTGGTGTACTATATGGGAAATATCAAAATTAACAAACTGCAAGAATGCTGGAGGAGTAGTCGGCTATTTAATTTGAAATGCTTCTCTGATCACATGAGTCGAGACAGATTCTTGAACATATTGAGATGTTTACATTTTGCCACTAATCCGGGACCAAATGAACCTGAAGCTGCCGATCGTCTAAACAAAATTCGGCCAGTAAATAATTATTTTAATGACAAAATTAGAGAATTATATTATCCAGGCAAGAACCTGTGGAGAGGTAGACTATTGTTTCGCCAATATATCTCAAACAAATGGCATAAATATGGTCTTAAACTTTATATATTGACTGAGCCAAATGGACTTATATTGAAGTTCGCAGTTTACACCGGTCAGCTAGATGAAATGGGTGGCAAGGGTCATGCCCAGAAGGTTGTTCTGCATTTAACAAAAGATTACCCCAATATTTATGTATAATTACTATAATAGTTGTGAGTTAGCTCGAACCTTACTAAACAATAAAACATACTGCACTGGAACTTTACGGAGTAACAGGAAAAGTAATCCCAACGAAGTTTTGAAAACAAAACTGAAGGTTGATGAAACAAGAGCGCAATATTCTAAAGGACTTATGGTTGGCAAATGGAAAGATAAAAGAGATGTTTTATACATCTCTACAGAATTTGAGAACCAGATGGTAGAGGTAACCAGTAAAAGTGGGATTGCCAAAAACAAGCCTTTACCAGTTGTAGAATATAACAAGTATACGCGTGGGATTGATCTGCAAGATCAGATGATGTCTTATTACCCTTTTCTAAGAAAAACATTATTTTGGTATAAAAAACTTGGTAATCATATTCTGCAACTTCTATTCAATTCTTAATTAAAGTTCTGCATATATTCTGGAAAAAATAGCATTTTATGACTACCGTTTAGTAGTCATTGAAAAGCTATTGCCCGATCCTGACATATCAAGGACAGTTTTTGATAGAAAAGTTACTACACATGTACCAAGCAAAATTGAGGCAGTTGATGTCACGAAGAGAACGCCAAGAAAAAGATGTCGCTTTTGCTTTCAAAAAAAAAAAAATCAGAAAAGATACTGTGTGGGAATGTGAAGTTTGAGTTGACAAACCTGGATTATGTGCTGACCCTTGTTTTGGTCTTTTTCACCAATAAATACAGTAACATTTTTTCCTGTTTTTTTTTAATAGTTTTGAAACTGTTTTTGAAATTTTTTGAGTAATAAAATTGTATTTCTGGTTATTTTCTGTTTTTATTTATTCCCTCATATTTTTATTTTTCAATTTTGCAGAAAAAATTGTATGTGGCGCCATATGGCGTAGAAAATATTACATGAAAAATATTGAGTATTTTTTAAGGATTTCCAAAACAAAAAAAAGTATACAGGATAGTCCGTTTGTAACAGTTCGAAAATGTTCCTTATATTACCGCCCAATTTCCCAGACGACCCCTGTATTGTATATTCCCCCCGTATCTTATAATCACGTCATTCTTACCAGTTCAAACCGAGCAACCCTTGCTTTGCTGTGATTAGTCAAGTTTAAATTTACGAAAAAGCGCGCCAGGGTGGCAGGTTCATGAGTGGGGTGCAGGTGCACGCCACGCTCTCTTTCCCGATGAGACGTTGAAGAGCAAGGTGGTTGAAATAGCGAACCAGATTTCGTATTTACCGTTATGTATTTTTATCGTTTTGTGTAAAAATTATAATATCGCCCTCGCATAGTAGGGCTAAATATTTATCATTATTCCATTACATATTAGTAAAGTAATTATCGTCACAATTATAAGAGATATTATAGTAAATCTCAAATTTTAAGTGTAAAATCGTAATATATCGTCGTTTCATTGTGTTCCACCACACACAGCAGCGGCAGTGCAACAAAAAGCCGGTTACGCCATTCTCGTCATCAGGACAAAATTCAAGATTTATAGGAGACAAAACCGTAAATATTGAACTTTTCATTTACGTAAAAAGTAAAACAAAAACTAGGTACATTATGGATTTGAAATATAGTGATTAAACTAGTAGTTTGTTACACCTGTAATACGTGGATATTGAACAATACGTATCTACTTCTCATTTCCTTTTAGACTTTTACTGATTGACTAAATATTTGTGATAATACAAAAGTGAACTTTTCATTTGTTTCTTTTTTATTACCATCTTATTTACAGTTTTTTTATTTTTACATATTATATATCTTTGTTCTATTTAAATCGTTTCAGAAATTACGAGTAAGTTCTTTTGTTGTAAAAATAATCTTTTATTTGAATTTTAATCGTTAAGATTTATTTATTGGTTTCTGACGAGTAACCCAGTGATCACCAGGTGTACTATAAAACAAAGTGACATTTTAATATGTCTTTTCATTTATTTAGTTTGTTTCGTACATTTTAAAATATTTATTTCTATTTATTCACTTTGTTTCGGAAACTTTAATATATTTTTATATTTATTTATTTAGTTCGAACATTTTAATATGATTTTTATATATTTATTTGATTTCGCAATTATCAAGTTGTTAAAACCTCTGTTATTGCATGCTTATTGATGACTCAGATATGAGAAAAGTTGTTTTGTTGTTTTATGTCTCTTACAGGTATATGTTATATTTTTTTGCTATTTGAAAAATTGCTGTTATACTGATTTTGATTTTTATTTTATGTTCTTATGTATATAGTTGAAACTGTTCTTCTCATTCTTGCAGTTGCAAAATAAAGAATCGAGTGGCGCCCTAATTTATTAGTTTTCTTTTTTGGTATTACTAGTATGACCCCCCCCATTAAAAGTTCTACTGTTACTGAGCAACGGACCTCGTCTCGTTTGTACCCGTTGAGTCCAGGAGTTGGTACACAAATTTGGCGCCCAACGTGGGGCTGTTGAGTTTAACGAGTATAAATCTTATGTTTTAGTTCATCTATTTTGTCTCTATTATCTTTATTGTGGTCAAAAGTCATTCTGGCGCTCATGCCCTGTATTTTTCATTAGGCAATATTCTAATTTCGCTCTCGCTGTCTTCCATGATGGAGTCTTCTTTCGTACAGTTTTTGAAAAGCGGCGAGCTTGACTATGAATTATATATTAGGGGTATTAAAACAAGAAAAAACATTAGTGAAAAGAAAACCATTCTTAGAAAACTTCTTAGCAAGGGAACTCAAATTGATCTTAATGAGAATGTTTTGAATTTTCCTGAAGAAAAAATTGAGATAGACAATATCATTGGTGACATTACAGGCATAGTTGAGGAATTCGAAGGTGATGTGAATGATTCAACATATCGTAGGGCTAAGGCACGTTTAGGTCACTTGTTATCTAGGATTGAACGATTACCGATTGAGGCAAATAATCCGGATGAGACAGAGTTTAAGAACGAGTCGTTGTCCATGTGTTTTTTGCTTGAAGGTCGTTTAGATGATAAGATTCTTACCAATCCCCCAACCCCATTGACAAACCACTCGCACAGCCCGTCGTCAGTGATACCTCCCACTTCTATAATACAGGTCTCGCACCCCGTGAATTTATCTGAGTGGAACATAAAGTTCAATGGAGATCCTAAGTCAGTTTTCACATTTCTCGAAAAAATTCGAGATATAGCAGACTCTCGAAATATTTCTGACGAAGTGCTCTTCCGTTCAGCTGTTGAACTGTTTTCTGGCAGTGCATCTACATGGTTCAGGAGCGTTCGAAGTACAGTTTCTAACTGGCAGGAACTAGTTATTCTTCTAAAATCCACTTTTCTGCCACACGATTATGATGAAGACCTGTGGAACCAAATTAAATCACGCAAGCAAAAGCGCAACGAACCTTTTGCTCTTTTTCAAGCCCATATACTCTCTCTTTCGAAGCGTCTCACAGTAACCCCTTTAGAGAAAACTCTGGTTAAGTATCTTCGACAAAACATATTGCCCGAATATATCCCACTCATAGCCCTCGTCGACACAAACACTATCGACGAACTATCCGTAATAATTCGTAAATTGGAGAACAACGCTCAGCTCCCTCAGGTGAAAAAAGAGAATTCATCTAGCTTGTCTTATGTAGAAAATGGACCAACTATGAAACCATCTACATCCAAACACCAAAAAAAATTCTCTCGTCCCCAAGTTCAAGAATCCGACAATTCGTATTCTTCCTCTCGTGTTACATTTGGTAACAAACAATCTTATCAGTGTTGGAACTGTAAAGAAACAGGACATTCTTTCTCAGAATGTAAGCACAAGAGAAAAAGATTTTGTTTCCGATGCGGTGCTGAGGGCTTTACAGTCACCACCTGTCCCACTTGTTCAAAAAACTAGTTGCCGAGACTCCCCAGTTCGGTAGGAGTGTCTCACCAGTAAACTTCAAACCCGAACCTTCCTGTTGTGCGGCCTATTCAGCTCCTGGCCCACACCAAGAATTTACTACATCTAAAGAGTGGTCAAAATGGTTAGAAGTAGTAAGAAACTTTTATCGCCAGAAAAAAACAAGCCCAAGTTTCTCCTTTAATTATTCATAAATCCCCAGATGAGCGACCATATCTTGAAGTAAAAATTTTCTCCCAGGATTTTACACTTTTATTGGACACAGGCTGTTCAACTACTGTCATCGGTTCTTTAGGGATGAAGTTTCTTGAGCAAAACAAGGTTAAAATAAATACTTCTTCCCACAAAAATGTTTCTTTGGCAGACGGTTCTACCAAGAAAGTCGTTGGCACGGCCGACCTCCCCATAGTAGCTGATGCTACTTGTCATGTCATAAACTGCCTCATAGTTCCATCTCTCCCCGTAACGTTTATTCTCGGTAGTAATTTCATTACACAGTTCTGTTTGTCCATTAATTTCAGTCAAAATACCTGGAAAACAAATAGAGGTAGTGAGTCTCTTCATCAGGCATCCACCTCCACAGTTAGTATACCTTCTCCATCCCTATGCTCCATAGAGTCCCTGGATGCAGAGCAGCTTGAGTTTGCCGAACATGTTATTCTTAGTTTCGATGAAATCAGTGGTAAAGATGGAATTGGCCGCACCGACAAGATTAGCTTGACAATTGATACCGGAAACGCAAAACCATTCAAGAAACGCCCTTTTCCTATGTCTCCCTACATGTCTAAAATCCTAAATGATGAACTAGATGAAATGCTCCGATTGGGAGTCGTCGAACCTTCCAACAGTCCCTGGTGTTCCCCAGTGCTGTTAGTAAAAAGAAGACAGGTGAATTTAGGTTCTGTTTTGATGGACGTTGTCTTAATGAAGTCACTCGTCATGATACATACCCCTTACCGAATATAGATCGCATTCTCTCATTACTTCGTGGTGCTAAATACATTAGCTCAATAGATCTCAAGAAGGCTTTTTGGCAAATACCTTTAGACCCTTCTTCCCGTGAAAAAACTGCATTTGCCGTAGTAGGACGTGGTTCTTTTCAATTTACTGTGGTTGCTTTTGGTCTGTGTAACTCTGCACAAACCCAGCAACGATTGGTTGATGCAATCTTTGGACCTGAATTTGAACCGTACATATTTTGCTACCTAGACGATATAATTATCTGTTCGGCTACTTTTGAAGAACACATCTCTTTGTTACATCAAGTCAAGGAAAAACTTAAGGCAGCTAATCTGACCATTAACGTTAAAAAATGTGAATTTTTCAAGACCCACTTAAAATACCTTGGTTATATCGTTGGTGATAATTCTCTGAGATCCGACCCTGACAAGATATCGGCGATGATAAATTATCCCCGACCCACAAATACGACTCAAATCAAACGCTTTATTGGCCTCTGTTCGTGGTATCGGCGTTTTATTAAAGATTTCTCTACCCTGGTATCCCCAATAAATGATTTACTTAAAGGAAAAAGAAAGAAAGAAGCTATTTCCTGGACACCTGCAGCAGAGTCAGCATTTCTTTCCATAAAAGAGGCTTTGGTGTCAGCCCCCGTATTAGTACAACCAGATTTTACTAAACCCTTCTCTATTCAATGTGACGCTAGTGATACTGGACTTGGAGCTGTCCTCACGCAGGAAATAGACGGTGGAGAAAGAGTTATCTCGTACGCAAGCAGAACATTGACAAAGACAGAAAGGAATTATTCGGTCACAGAACGCGAATGCCTTGCTGTTATTTTTGCGGTTGAAAAGTTTCGCCCTTACGTCGAAGGAGCAAGATTTACCGTGATTACAGACCATTATTCACTTTTATGGCTCACTACCCTAAAGAATCCGACAGGACGTCTATCCCGCTGGGCGATGCGGTTAAAACAACACGATTTTGTCATCGTTCACCGGAAAGGTGCGTCCCATCAGGTTCCAGACGCTTTAAGTAGAATGCATGAAAAGGACATTGCAGAAGAAACCTCCGAGGTGGCCTATCTTGCAGTCGATATCGATCGAATTGACCCTTGGTTTGACAATCTACGTTCCAAAATTATCTCTACACCGGAAAAATTCCCTCAATGGAAAGTGGAAAACGAGCGGGTTTACAAGTATGTCCCATCCTGTTTGCCATTTAGTTCGAATTCCGTAGAATGGAAAACGTTGGTACCCAAACCTCAACGAGAGGAAATAATTCGTTGTTGTCACGAACCACCTGTGTGTGCTCACTTTGGTGTTTATAAAACACTAGCTCGGATCCAAGAACGTTATTACTGGCCGAAGATGCGCAACGACGTCGTTAAGTATATTCGACGCTGCCAGACTTGCGGCGCCCAAAAACCACCAAATACCGCACCACTAGGACTAATGGGCCACCAGAAAAAAGCGGACTTTCCCTGGCAAATAATAGCTATCGACCTTATCGGACCTCTTACTCGCAGCAAACGAGGTCATTCTTGGTTATTAGTAGTTTCGGATTGGTTTTCGAAGTATACTCTTCTGCATCCCTTAAGGAAGGCCACGGCTTCAAACATTTGCAACTTTCTGGAAAATCAAGTCTTTCTTATGTTCGGAGTCCCTCAGCATCTTATATGCGACAACGCTTCGAACCTCAACTGTAAGTTATTGAAGAATCTGTGCGATCAATACGACGTTCAAAAGATTTGGTTTAACGCCGTTTATTCACCACAATGTAACTTCGTAGAACGGAATAATCGAACCATTGGTACCGCCATTCGCAGCTACGTGAACGACCACAATGAATGGGACAAAGAACTACCCAAAATTCGTCAAGCAATAAATACAGCCAAGCACGAAGCTACCCAGTTTACTCCAGCATTCCTAAATTTTGCCAGACATGTCCCGATTTCCGGCAACTATTATGGTCAAGTCCCACCGGAATTATCTGATATGGAAGTTGTCCCTGGGGACCGTAATAACTACGCAGCCCAAGTAAAAGGCCTATCTGAAGTCTTTTCAAGAGTAAGGACGAACATCCGGAAAGCATATCAGAGAAATGCTAAAACATATAACTTGCGCAGGAGAAATGTCCAATTCAATGAAGGAGATAAAGTCTGGCGAAGAAATATGGTTCTCTCGAGTGCCCCAAAGCAGTTTATGGCCAAGTTAGCCCCTAAGTATGTACTGTGCACCGTTGTGAAGAAACTATCGCCCTTAGTTTACCGCTTAAAAAATCAAGACGGCTCAAATGCTGGCAACTGGCACGTCAAAGATTTAAAACCTTATCTTTCTAATGATGACACAGATACCGAGTCCCTACAAGATGACGATTAAAGAGACCTTTTCTTTGTTACCGTCTACCGCTTGTATATCGTTTTGTTTTCTGATAATTGTACCGTTAACAGAAAAAACCTTATCCCTATCGTATCGCAAAGAGAATACTTTACCGAATATTTCTTCGCAACCGAATCCCTTTACAATTTCTATTCTCTCCGAAACCCAATAATTTTTATTGTGTTATTGACGCTAACGAACCCTTTTCGAGATTTTATCTTACCGCAATTGATATAGACAAGAGGTGGATACATTTCTTTTTCACCCATGTTAGGATAAAGACCTTACCCGATTTTAACTCTACCAATGATGACCTCACCGAATTTGTCCCTGTTTACAGGCGTTTGATACGCGTAGTTATCACCAATCCTAACATGTAATGTTTTATTCTTTTCAAGATAATATCACGTAAGGGATTTCCCCTTTCTCATTTTATACGACAGATCATTTCAGCTTTGGTTTAGGTTTCGAAGATTCATAGCTCGGTTTTTCTCTTTTACCGCTACCGTCTTCATTCGTTATTTCGCACTGTTACGTTTTGTTTGGTAATTCCGATGTTAACGCTGACCTGTGGCCAGGTTAAAATCGTAAGGAGGGGCTGTGTAACAGTTCGAAAATGTTCCTTATATTACCGCCCAATTTCCCAGACGACCCCTGTATTGTATATTCCCCCCGTATCTTATATTCACGTCATTCTTACCAGTTCAAACCGAGCAACCCTTGCTTTGCTGTGATTAGTCAAGTTTAAATTTACGAAAAAGCGCGCCAGGGTGGCAGGTTCATGAGTGGGGTGCAGGTGCACGCCACGCTCTCTTTCCCGATGAGACGTTGAAGAGCAAGGTGGTTGAAATAGCGAACCAGATTTCGTATTTACCGTTATGTATTTTTATCGTTTTGTGTAAAAATTATAATATCGCCCTCGCATAGTAGGGCTAAATATTTATCATTATTCCATTACATATTAGTAAAGTAATTATCGTCACAATTATAAGAGATATTATAGTAAATCTCAAATTTTAAGTGTAAAATCGTAATATATCGTCGTTTCATTGTGTTCCACCACACACAGCAGCGGCAGTGCAACAAAAAGCCGGTTACGCCATTCTCGTCATCAGGACAAAATTCAAGATTTATAGGAGACAAAACCGTAAATATTGAACTTTTCATTTACGTAAAAGTAAAACAAAAACTAGGTACATTATGGATTTGAAATATAGTGATTAAACTAGTAGTTTGTTACACCTGTAATACGTGGATATTGAACAATACGTATCTACTTCTCATTTCCTTTTAGACTTTTACTGATTGACTAAATATTTGTGATAATACAAAAGTGAACTTTTCATTTGTTTCTTTTTTATTACCATCTTATTTACAGTTTTTTTATTTTTACATATTATATATCTTTGTTCTATTTAAATCGTTTCAGAAATTACGAGTAAGTTCTTTTTGTTGTAAAAATAATCTTTTATTTGAATTTTAATCGTTAAGATTTATTTATTGGTTTCTGACGAGTAACCCAGTGATCACCAGGTGTACTATAAAACAAAGTGACATTTTAATATGTCTTTTCATTTATTTAGTTTGTTTCGTACATTTTAAAATATTTATTTCTATTTATTCACTTTGTTTCGGAAACTTTAATATATTTTTATATTTATTTATTTAGTTCGAACATTTTAATATGATTTTTATATATTTATTTGATTTCGCAATTATCAAGTTGTTAAAACCTCTGTTATTGCATGCTTATTGATGACTCAGATATGAGAAAAGTTGTTTTGTTGTTTTATGTCTCTTACAGGTATATGTTATATTTTTTTGCTATTTGAAAAATTGCTGTTATACTGATTTTGATTTTTATTTTATGTTCTTATGTATATAGTTGAAACTGTTCTTCTCATTCTTGCAGTTGCAAAATAAAGAATCGAGTGGCGCCCTAATTTATTAGTTTTCTTTTTTGGTATTACTAGTATGACCCCCCCCATTAAAAGTTCTACTGTTACTGAGCAACGGACCTCGTCTCGTTTGTACCCGTTGAGTCCAGGAGTTGGTACACGTTGTAAATAACAAAGTTTATTAGATTCCCATAAAAATAGAAAATCCGACAACAATGTAAACACTACTATAAGATCGGCCGTATAGGTAACAAAATCGTCAAATATCCAAAAAATCGTTCAAGCAATTTCCCAGATAATTGAGGCGTTCCATACATAAAACTCACTCTGTATAATCTTATATAATAATCTAAATTTAAATCGAAATTAAAGCTCAAACTGAAAACACATCGACAAGAAATTCGACGAGTCCTTTTTCGTGATATGGTAAAGAACACATTGTGTAAAGATATGGGTTAATCGGTTTAGTAGATCCAGAGAAAAGTGTTCCTCGGTGGCCGGGCGTAAGCGGAAAATCAAGTTTTCAAGAGAACCATTTTTGAGAAGACGATTCCCTGATACCACGCTATAAGTTTTTCTCGAAGCTCGTTGGTCAATGGATTTTTGTTTTCCGCTTTTATTGTTTTTTATGTTCTTTGCTGTCCAAGCAAAAAATTCTTATTTAATAAAAATAATTCTTTTAAAAATATTATTTATACAGAATATTGTTATGAAGCGTAATACATGTGTAACAGATTTTAAGAAAACCCGAAATGGATTTAAATATTATATGGTAAAGAAGTTCTGTCAATTAATTTGATTTTAAATCAATTAATTTATTTTAAATTAAGTCTCAATATTTAGTAAGATTTTAGAATCATTAATAAAGCTTCTTTATAAAACTTTTATAAATCTTCTTACATCTAATAAAATTTGACCTGGAGATAAAATCCTTGTTACTGCTTGAAATTTCGAGAAACATCTATGGATTAAAAAACTCAATTAACGGGAATCGATAAGTAATTACTAGGAAAAACCCAATGAAAAGAGAATTATTTTTTCAATTTTATATTAGCCGTTCAAAAAGAATGATGAATGGATAGGAAAATACCAGTAATGGTTTTCAAATAATTATCTTTTAAATTATTTTTTTAAAGTCAAAAACTGCAGTAATCTGTGTAAAAAAATATTTTTAAATGTAACATTATTTCGTGAACTGTACAAAAATAAACCAACCACATAATAGACACTACGCTAAATTGCATCCTGTTTAACAATTAAAAATATTTTGTAACGTAGGTATTTATTTGGTTTATTTATTGGTGATAAAATTAAATTCGAAATCGTTTAACTTATACGTGATTTATTGTTATGCAGAGAACTAAATAATACGAGTAATTTGGTAGGCATTCCTATTTCAACTTTAACATTTATTTGTGTTTGGGATTAACAATAGCAATGTAAAATTATTAAAGTGTCCCAATCAAAACAACCCTTAGTATTTAATTGGATGTAGAAACTGAGAATAGAATAAGACTTTCCGCAAGTCAAGGCTACAGAAGGCACTCTCAAGCGACCACCATAGGAGTATCGGCATCCTGACGAGGGAGAATGGCGACAAAGCCGCCAACCTCCAAGAGAGCGCTGAAATCCTTATGGAAACACTTCCCAGGTTCTGTCTTCCCGGGAACGACGAACCAGACGGAAGTACCAATAACACCCTCACAATACGACTGGCAACTTGCTAGCACCATAATTGATGAGGACAAGATAAGGACAATAGTCCTGGATACCCCTGATTAGTCACCTCAACAGTAATGGTTTCTACACAATTGCATATGCAGATGACATAGTTATCTTGCAGACCGGCAAATTTGTGAACACACTGCAATAGACCGCAGGATGGCCTCAAATTAATGGAAACATGGTGTAAGGAACACTTACTGTCGATCAATCCCAAGAAGACAGAGATGGTCCTTTTCACTAGGAAAAGAAGCTTATCCGGCTTGAAACCCCCCGAAATCTTCAAAAGCAAACTAAACTTTGCTGAAGAGGTGAAATAACTCGGTATTACCCTCGACAGAAAGTTAACATGGAACTCGCACATTCAGAACAGAGCAAAAAAAAATATATGTGGCACATGGGGTCTATCGCCCCGTGTAGTCACCGGGATCTACACAGCAATAATAAGACCTATGCTAATGCACGGATCTATTGCATGGGGACCTAAAACTCTACAAGCAATGGCTATCCAAAAACTGTATTAAATACAACGAATGGCTTGTCTGAACATCACAGGAGCCATGAGAACAACACCAACCGCGGCAATGGAATTGGTTACTGGTCTGACACCTCTCGACCTGCACGTCAAGGCGGTTGCGCTAATGGCTATGCTACGATTGCGCACGGCTGGTGTAAACCCCGAGGTAGGAATGGGTCAACTGAGGCTGGGCCTGTGAAGGGAGGCACTCACTGCGGTGCCTCTGCTACAGGCGGCCGGTGACGCAATTGAACCCAGGTTTGTGTTTAATAAACCCTACAAAATAAAAATAAAACAGAACACTGAGGCGGATGCTGCAAATGCAATACGCATATACACAGACGGCTCAAAAACCAAGGAAGGATCAAGATGTGGAGGATGTGGAGTCTACTCCAGATCACTTAGCCTAAGGATTAAATGGGGAATGGGAAAAAATACCAGCGTGGTTCAAACAGAACTGGCTGGTATCTCAAATGCCGCAAAAGAGATAACCAGAAAAGAAATTTCTGGCAAAAACATAATAATCTGCACTGATAGTAGACAAGCCCTATTAACCTTGAATAGACAACGTTTTATCTCAGGGTTAGCACTAGAGTGCCACCAAGATTTAGCTAACGCCTCGGTAGATAATAATATCGTACTAAGGTGGGTGAAAGAGCACGACAGGAGCAAAGGTAACCGTATTGTTGACTCTCTGGCCAGGATGGCGACTAGACTGAAAATTTGGGGACCAGGCGACACCTATGGTTTGACGACTTCGACGATTGCGGAACTAGCCAAACGTTACACCCGTACTCAATCCCTTAAGAGATGGGATGAAACCAAAGGATGCAGTTTTGCCAGGATTACCCTGGGCGACCCTACGTTTAACAGTGGGATTTCTGTCTGGACACTGTCAACTAAGGAAACACCTTCATATTATGGGGCTAGTGGAATGTCCGGAGCTATCGTCCATAAGAGAGTGTGTGTTCGGTGAGTCTTGGCCTACACCTGCTGACATTAAGGAGATGTCCCATGGTGACCTGTCTTCCTTCTTGGATAAGGCAGGATGGACAATGTCCTAGGAGCGCGACTCCTTGGGAGGATGTACAATGGGCCATATTGTGGCCTAAGTGCTGTGGGTCTATACTCACCCTTCCTACTCTATAGATGCAGAAGTACTTTCATGCTAACCGATATAGTCCAGTCAATAAATGACCCAAAATGAGGTGTAGCGTGCGTGAGCAGGTAACTAAGCGATTCCTTCAGAAACTTGTTAAGGGGGCTTAGGTTGTTAACATACCAAAAGTCCTGACTCCTAGGTGATAAGCGGAAGAGAGGAGGAAGGGGTAAAGGTACGGATTTTGGGTTTTACACGTATATCTCGAAAACGGTGCATCGGAGAGAAATAGTTTTAAATAATCAAATGGAGTTCTTAAAATTATCTAAAACTTTTATATTGTGTTTTTTTTTATTCCCAACCGATTTAGAGCTATACCTTCGGAAAAATTGAAATTTAAAAAAAAATTAATTTACGTCAATAATAGACATTGCATCATATTGTCTAAACCTATTCATAAACGACAAGTATGAATGGAAAAGAAGTAATATCCAACCCGCCTAAAGTTACAGCTATTTTAAAACTTGTATAGCATTTTGCAATTTTCAGTTTGTATATCATATTCTTAACCCACAACCTTACTGAAGATAAAGCTGCAGGAGAAAGGGATACATACTCTTCAGGCTACCGATGACGCTGACATCCTAATCGTGAAGACTGCTGATAAACAATCCACTCACAACTCTGTGGCTGTCGTTGATGAGGATGTAGAATTTGCTGTCCTGTTGATTGCTTCCACTCCTGCGACCCGAGATATCTCCAGAGATGCTGAAACCCGGACGAGGGGAAACCAAAACAATAGTACTGTCCACCCAAGAGATGCAGCACCGTAGAGTTGAACACATCCTGTTCCTTCATTCATTTTTCGGATGCGACACAACTTCTGCTACTTTCAGGAGAAGCAAGGTGGGCTTCTATAAATTGTACTTGGAGTCAGAAATCATCCAGCAAGCAGCAGTTACATTTTCTTACCCCTCCTCTACTTACGACCAGGTTGAAAAGGCTGGAGAGACGTGCTTTCTGAAGTGGTATAAGGCGCAAAAAAAACCTCCCTTAACCAGTACCGCTTCCAATCGTTTACGAGGTCAGTGGCAAATATGAAGTCTGAAATCAACTCCCTACCTCCAACAGAGATTGCAGCTAAACACAACTCTCTGCGAACCTACCACCAAGTGCAGCAGTGGCTCGGTAATCAGCTGCCCCCTTGATAGTGGGTAGAAATGTGTAGGAGACACCCTGGTTGCAATTACAATGAAAAATTTACCAGCACCAGAGGTTCTTCTGAAAACCATATTTTGCCGCTGCACCATGGATTGTGTAATTGAAAAATGTGGCTGCCGAAAAGCGATGCTCACCTGTTTTACAGCGTGCCTCCACTGTCAAGGGAAGTGCCTGAACAGTGTGCCTGTTGACGATGAGGACGATGAAGGCGATGTAGAGCCCGTTCAGCAAGAGCCACCCGCTACTGAGGAAGAAGATGCCATGGAAGAACAATCATTGCCTGGGCTCTCAAGTTCAAAGAGGATGAAAATTTGATGACTTTTAAAGTTGAGAGTAAAACACTAGGAATATATTGAAAACAATGGGGTTTACAATTATTATTGTATTGGTGTACCAAAACTACCTGTAGAATAAAGTGTGAAATGTGTCATCTTGTCATTCTTTTTTCTACTTTATTTAATAACTTGCTTATAAGTGGCCATATATGTTATTGGATGAACGAACAAAGGTTGTGGGTTAAGAATATGATATACAAACTAAGTTTGTGAAAATTGCAACGTGCTATATAAGTTTTAAAATAGCTGCAACTTTAGGCCGGTTGGACATTAAAATCAGCATATGTATATATTGAGGTAAATAGCTAAACTTCTTTAAAATTAAAATAAAAAGCTTACGTCAATATGTAAACATAAAAAGGATATCTAAATAATTTTTATTAAAATATCAGCTACTTTTCTTTACTTCATTTAAAGTATTCGGTATATTAATCTTAAATGTGTAACATTCAAATAGATTGAGAATGTATTTGATAACTAATATTCAATAACAATTAAAATTTTCCCACTTCAAATAACAAGTCCCAATTCATGTAACAATTTACAATTCAGATAGTTTTCTCTTGAAATTAAAGTTAGAATCTGAAATAAAAAGAATACAACTAT
The DNA here is from genome assembly GCA_035357415.1 of Ophraella communa. Classification (NCBI taxonomy): domain Eukaryota; kingdom Metazoa; phylum Arthropoda; class Insecta; order Coleoptera; family Chrysomelidae; genus Ophraella; species Ophraella communa. The sequence continues at coordinate 14,078,036 of CM068983.1, read as the reverse complement.
GTAATTTAAGTAGTTAAATGTTTAAATACTATTTATAAGGTGAAGGTACTTACATGGTTACAGGTAGACACTTGGTAGTCTTCGATAATAGATATGTATTCAGAGAAATTATCACAACCTGAGATATACCTAAAACCATAAAAACTGTATCAATAAATGTTATCAGACAAAGATGAAATTAGTTTACAAACTATTAAAGTTACAGTAATAGACAAAGTAACCTGATTTAATGATAAAAAACTCATATAGTGAAAGCTTAAAAGACCATTTCAAACCACAATTAATAAAGGTTGATATGAGACAATTTAGTTAGAAAAAATATCAATATATTTCAGTTCAATAAGTACTTATAATAGTTAATATCTAGTTCATATAATAGATTAAATGAAAAACTTAATTTTTATTTCTTTTAAGTTAAATTAGTATTTAAAAGTCGATGGTAATTCTTCTATATCGCTGATATCAGATATTTTAATAATATAATTATTAAGTTTTAAAGTTTAGCTCAGGGAGACTAGAGCTCTTGGTTTAGCTGTTTAGGAAAATTTAATGAATTTGGAATAAAGGTTAGAACTGTCAAATACTTTTTGAGACGCCTACTTGATACCTACTAAAATGTAAAATATAGTTGGTATGCGGTCAATTGTTCAGTATCATAATGAAAACCATTATAACACTAGTGTTATAATGAATATCATTATGAAACGGATTATGGGCATGTAAGTGTATTATTATAATACGGGCGTAGAAAAAAACTATTTATATGTGTATGCATGATATGGTAAGTGTAATTCCAGGTTGGACAATTTGGTAAACACTAGAACAATATTATTAATTTTATGCATAGTTTATAATAAACAATTTTTCAATTACAATTTAGTTTTTAATAGAAGATTAAAATTGAGTTTTCTTGAATCCTACCCAAGGTAAAGAGTCCGGTTTAAAATTAAATAAATTAATTTTTTCACTTAGCTAGTAAAATTCGTATATAGGGCGTTCAACAATAAAAATAATTAATTATTGTACCATTAATCAATTCAAACATCTCAAAATAATAAAAACAATACAAAACTAAATAAAATAATAAACTAAATAAAACAGATCATCACAAATTCATGTTCCCAGCGTGCAACGTGATAAATTAATTAAATAATAAATAAATTATAAAAAACCCATAAATCAAAATATTACAATATATTTATTCTAAAAGGGAATTTAAAAATCTACAAATTTCCTATTAATACTTTTCGTTTATGAATAGGTTTAGACAATATGATGCAATGTTTATGAATATTATTACGTAAATTGATTTTTTTTGTAAATTTCAACTTTTTCCGAACTCATCACCTAGGAGTCAGGACTTTTGGTATATTAACAACCTAAGCCCCCTAAACAAGTTTCTGAAGGAATCGTTTAGTTACCTGCTCACGCACTCTACACCTCATTCCTTGACTGGACTAATACCATTTAGTGACCATATACTTTATTTTAAAATGAACCAACCCTTTATGCAAATTATATTATGAGACAATTTCTGTTGAAATAATTTTATACAGTCAAATCTAATCTTAATATTAGTAATCACCATTTAGGTAATTTCTATGTGTTTCATTATATTACTAGTACATAAAGAATAGAGTTGACTTTTTATTAATTAAAAAGGGCCATTATTTAACCAAAGTAATTAAAATATTAACAAAAATATTAATATTTATATAATTGAAAAATAAATAAATGTCAGTTTTCTTTCTTTAGAATTTGGAATTTTGTATTGTATAGTATACAAAATAAATGACCTTTTAATAACCTTTCAGACTATTGTAATAAGAAATTAAATTTATTGGCTATTGACAGCTCTTTTGTTATCGTATAACTCGTCATTCTGTAGTTAAATTTATCTAACAGAGCATAATGAAATTTTGTTTGCTACAATATTATATTATGCTTCTTAAAGCATAAATTACTGCAAACAACTTTTTACAAAAAAATTTCCTCTATACTCCAATTAAATTTGTGACTATTATTATAGAACCGGAGAAAACTTTTTACTTTTGTCGCTTTTCTTAATAAAACTTCGAGAAAGGTTGCTTTAAATGTATGGCTTTAGAAAAGCAGTAGCGTATTTTGCAACTAATATTTTTTTTATTTATAACTATCTGTTTAATAATACCAACATGAATAAAAATAATCTACCATATGTCATTTAAACGTTTAAAGTTACTTATTTATTGAATAGAAAACACCAAATTGGACAAAATCCCATAAGGACCACCACAATAGATCTGGGAAAGGTAAAGGTGGTGAAAGGCGCTGCAGCATCATACATAGTTTAAAATGTCTACGTTTGATTTATCCTCTCTAAGACTCCTTTTATGTTATTTTAATTTATGTTTTCTTAATTATTCAGCTCAAGATGACATTTTAAAAATGCTAACGAAATAAAACTTCAAAAGTAGCTCTGAAATTATTAAGGATCGAAAGGTATTAGAGAAGGATAAAACACCCCCTCTAAGTAGAGCGAGTTAATTGATCTGGTACACAGACGTTTCAAAGAATGAGCTCGGTACTGGAACGATCAAGTCAGATAGACACGAAAGTAGGGTTCCACTTGGCAAACAAGAGAAAATAATGTGTGAGTCTACCATAGAAGGTATATCAAAATTTTCTGCTCTTAAGTCCTAGAGAGCTTCAAGCTGTCATCCAGGTTAATATGAGATTGGCAAAGAAGTTAAAGAACTGGTGACCCAGAATGGGTACCAGGACATCAAGGAATTGCCGGCAATGAAAAAGCTAAAGAACTACCAAGACGAGGATTGTCAATTTCACTTAAGGGACCCGAGCTGGTCATAGGCTTTCCTAAATGCTCCTTCAAATCATGTAAAAAAGGATAGGTTAGAGATAATCATAAAATTTACTGAATAAACACGCCCAGACAAATACATAGGAAGAAATTCATAAAAGAACTATCTAAGAAAGTAGCTTATAATGATCAGAAACAAACTACGCATCACTAGCATCACTACAGGATTACTCACGGGGCACTTTCCCACTAGAGAACATCTGCAAGGGTCTGGATCACAAAAGGCAGATATTATATGGGAAATTTCAAATAACACCAGATGACTTCTGCCACCAACCGGCAAAGAACCTGTATGAACTTATACTGAAAAATAAATTTCTGGATAGGTCGTAGTAAAATACAGCAGAATTCACAATAAGCCCAAGGGGTTGAGGTGGGACCGGCGAACGGACGGCCGTTGGGATAAAAAGTCCAAAAGTAATATTTTTAAATTATTGTAATATACCAACAATTAATCAGGCTTGAGTTAGCATGATCAACAAAAATTGCAAAAATTTTATTAAATGTTCAGAGACGGTTTTAATTTTAATTCCAACCTCAAAATAATATTGGATTCTACATCTGCCTTAGAATCAATTATCTGAGAATAAATATCCCTCTGTAATAATTTGCAACAATAAGGTAGTTCCAGCGCAGTACCATTTTTTGATAGATTCTTCCCAATTTTTTTGAATAAGTAAAACTACTGGTATTTATCGATTCCTAAGTTTTTAGAATTATTGACAGTAGGTATAGTTCGCGAGATATTCAAAGAAAAAGTCCGCCATTTTGAGAGTCACTTTGCATTTAAAGTCATTTATAAAATTGATATTTATAACTTGGCTAATTATTCTTTTATTTTTGTTAATTCCAGATTTACCATCAACCATCTTACGAGGCATCAACTGATAAACGCTATTATCATAGGCAATTTTTTTTATTCCACTGACAACATACACTCTCTCTACTGAGAGCAATGTTGCCGCATCACCGTAACTAAAAATATTTGATGGTATGTGTGAGTGTCTGTGAGCAGAGGCTTTCAGTCTAGCGCTGGAACTACCTTAAGAGACTACTTTAACAAGTTTCGGTTCAAGAGAAATTAATCGTATTAGTTTGCTATCTTCGGAAATGTTAAAATGGATATCTTAGCCAAGGAATTCGCTACTAAGTCATATTAAATGGATAAATACGATTGGGCAAAACAAAAACACAATACATTTGGGAGAGACAATAGTGTAACTTTGTTTCTACATGTTCACCGGATAGGCTTCATAGACACCAACATATTATATTTATTTAATAATGAATCCATTGCTGATTGCAAATATATTACCTATCGAACTTATAAATCAAATAATCGACATAACATTTTTTTAACTCGATAATTAAATTTCTTAATTAGGCACCAAATGATTCCAAAATGATAGACAATAAATTTTCTAAATTATTTCTGATATAGCTGATTACTAAAATATGACTGAAGTCCTATCGAACTTATCAATCAACTAATTGACAATACAATTTTTCTACTAAGAATAATAAAAAACTCTTCGTTTTAACAAAACTTATTTAAAAAATTGCTTTTTTAACCTTAATAACAGCCTATTCGTCAGATTGACATATTGAAGTTACATTTTGTTTGTTTGTAGCTAGGTACCTGATGTTTATTAGGTAGTTATAAGGCTAGACCAAGTATGGATGTAATAAGACATAACAATATTAAAGCTTAGATGTTATGAGCCCTAAGGGATTATCCTGGATGTATTTCCCTCTAAGATCAGTATAACTGTGCAATATAACCAGAAAAAAACTATATCATGCTGATCTTTACAATAACTTAAAATATTTGTGTTACAATTACGTCTTATCTATGTATAAAATGAAGACTTAATCAAAGCAAACACTTTAAAAGTGGAGAACTTCCTAGATTTATTTGTTCATTAACAACTTTAAATTGTGGATCTGCTAGATATATTTTTATTTTAAGTTCTTCAAGAAAATCTAAATTTTGTTTTTAGTACAAGTGTGTAGTATTTGGATGTCATTGGTGTGGAAGAATGAGGTTGGATGTTCAAGTACTTAGGTGTTTTGCATAATTTGACTTATCTGGTTGTTTTAATCTACATGCTCTTAAATGTTCGTTAATATTGGAAGTTTTGTTAAAACGAAGAGTTTTTTATTATTCTTAATAAGATGGACTTTCAAAAATTAAGGGTTACTACAATCAATATAATGTTTCTACTCGTTAATTAAACTTCTTAGTTAGGCACCAATACGATTTCAAAATGGTAGACACTAATTTCTCATAAATATTATTAGAAAGGTTCAAAGGAAAAACGAAGTCTATCCCAAAAACTGTTTATTAAATTGTAGCAACTAGTTTCGGTCCTATAGGACCTGGATAACAAAGAAAAGTTATTTTCAAGTTCCTCTCTCTATTCATTGTAACATTTTTTTAAACCTGATGATTGTCCTATAGGACCGAAACTAGTTGCTACAATTTAATAAACAGTTTGTGGGATAGACTTTTTGTTTCCTTTGAACCTTTCTGGTTCAGCCCACATTTGAGATATGGATAGATTACAAGAGGAGAAATGTTATTGCTTTAAATCGAATACATAGTTGGCAGGTTGTAATTCTTATAATTCTTATTATTCTGTTTTATTCTGTTTTAATCATCGGCATGCAGCTAATAGTCATAGGACAATGGACAACATCTTTTATTAATTAAAGAAACATCTTGCTAATAAAAGCTATTTAGCACTATTAATGCTTATTACAACAATAAAAAAATTGGAGGATGAATATCTTAAATTTAATAAAATTTTGTTAGCGACTTTCGGTTTTTTTTTGTTTAAAATTTATAATATTATACTTTGTAATTAATTTTTTACAAGATGGAATGAACTAATTATTTAATAAAGTACATTCGTTTTACAAAATATCTTTGGCAAAAAAATTTTCCAATGCCAAACCCATTTTCTATACGATTGTATTCATTTTTTAATAATACATTATCTAAAATTTGTCATTAAGCTATCAACAAAAGTAATAATTTTATTGTTTGTAGTTTTTATGACAAAAAGAAAGTTTAGAATTCTTGTACTAATCCCTACTTGGTGAAAGTCAATCATAATAAGACCAAGAAACAAATGTCTTAACATTTTTGTTTAGTGTTCTTAAGAATGACAATTTGTTACGCCTCTGAAGCTATTCCATCCTTGGCTGATCGTAAAAATAAATTCTGTGAACCTATCTTATTTTATCCATCGAATTGTATACATCAGGACGTTACTCGATGGATATATGATTAAACCATTCATATCTAAAAAGGTTTTTCGATAGACTTCCTCGGACTTCCTCACAAAAATTTATAAACCATGAAATATTACACAGGAATTCAACGTAGAAAGCCCGGTAGATGGGTCAGCAGATGGGGTCAAAATAATGTTATATATTTTTTCATATCCGCTATTATTAGTAAGGGTTTGGATATGAAAATATTTATTATAAAGAAAATAATATTTAAAATAAACAACAGATTTTAGTATTTTATTGAAAATTAATAGTTCTATGACACTACTACAACATTTTCAAGAAATAAAACAACGGGGTTTGTCGCCATTATTTAAAGCATTGGACAGGGTCGAATTCTGAACTTGACGACATTTTAATAATAAAGTGATTAAATTTGCCTTGTCTATCAAAGCGCGTATCAGTAAGAACAAGATATATTTGATACGATCTCGACCCGCATGAGCAACGTCTAAAAAATTGACGTTATACATTGTTGCCCAACAACTAGAAAATACCCGAATATATGAATTATTTTAAAAAAGTTAAAATACAGTTTTATAAAACATGAATTAAATAATAACATTTTAAATAATGCGAATTTTAAGTTTTGCCGGTGGTTTTTCTGTAAAAATGGCTTGTTTCAGCATACCCCATACGTAAGCGCCAAGAGTGGTTAGATCAGGTAAATGAAGAGGGTTAGGAAAATTTCGCAGACTTCAAAATTTTCTCGAATCAGATCTAAGGATGCTGTAATGGTATGACAAGTAGTCCAATCCTGTTGGAACCATTGTGTATTCAACTGTATCTTTCTTGTACTACAGACTTGTAAAAATTTGTTCTCTACATCGCACTTGATTTAGTGTAACGGGTCCACAGCGAAGTAAGGGCCCACTAATCCATTACCTTACACGGGCAGTATGAAAAGGTTTCTCTACGATGATGTATGGTCGTTCAAACCCAAGAAAACGATTTATCTGTCGATTGATAAATCCAATCAGATAGATATGGTATTCGTCACAGAAAAAAATAGAGATTGTTTATAAACCAACGCCAAGACTGAAGCATAATAACTAACTCTTCTTGTCTTGTATTGTCTTGTCTTGTCAAGAACAAAATATTTTTAAACATTTTTTGGGTAAACGTTTTACTCAAATTCATTTTTAGAGATGTTCTGCTGAGACTTATTTTAGGTGATTCTAACACCTGGGGAAATAGCTTTCTTTTATTCGCATATATTGTCGCGGTAACTGGACGACCAATACAGCTTTTGCGTTGAGTCCGAACACTTTCTGTTCGTCGAAATTATGCAAAGACTCTTAACAAATCCTTATTAGTCGGTGCAGGCTTCTCAAACTCTTCCCGAAATTGTTTGTCAACCATTAACAAACTAGGTCCATTTGATCATCCATTCCCGTATGAGCGGAAATAATACTCAATAATATACTATATTGTGAATCTAGGAGTAAAAGCGATACATTCCCGAACGACAATGTAAATTGTTAAGCTAAGGCCAACAAACATTCTGGGAATGTGCTTTTACTCCAAGGTGCACATACTATTTTTTCTGAAATCGCATCAATACAAAAATTAAGAAATTTTTATAAATGCATAACCATCTAATTGCCTATAAAATCGTTTCCTTGACAAACCCTGGTTGTTTATTATAGTGACAAAAGTTAGTTAGTGTTTGGTGTTAGTTAGCTAACATGGACAGCGATTATGATGTTCAGAGGTGCAGAACTCCACCAGAATTACTAAATACTGCTAGGAATACCATTTTAAATTTATTGCCAAATAAATCCAAAGCAAAATATGAATTTGCTTATAAACGTTTTATGGATTATTGCCAAGAACAAAATACAACCTCGCGATCTGAAAATGTAATGATTGCATACTCTTCAGATTTATCGAAGAAGTAAAAAGCTTCTACATTGTGGTCAAATTACTTAATGCTGAAAAGCGTACTTAGTACCAGAGAAGGTATTGATATAACAAAATATTTTAAACTACGTGCCTTTCTAAAACGTCAAAGTGACAATTACAAACCAAAGAAATCAAAAGTGTTGTCACTTGAACAAATTGAAATTTTTATAACTCAAGCACCAGATAATATATATTTAATAAATAAGGTACGTACAAAATGTAAATATTTTAAAATTAATATGTTATTTACGAAGGGTTTACTTTTTTCGATTGGACTACACTCTATTTTTATTAATTTGCACAACTACAATATAACTGTAAATATTCAAAAATAATTACATAAATAAGAGTTGGTTGTTTTAGTATATTTATAAAATTTACTGTACATAAAAAACTGACGTAGGCTGAATTTTAAGGCCTAGGCCGTACTTTCCGAGAAATTTCATTGCCCAGCAACAAACGAATTTATTAGAATTGCGTAATTTGAGGTCCGAAATTAGTCTAAAAAAATAAGTATTCCAAAACGATTTCAGAAAAACATTGTTTCTTGCGTTGTAAGCACAATTTCGAATCTTTTTGACAGTTTGTTAGAATAAACAATGTCTAAAAATTCCATAACAACTATTGTCACTTGTTTCATATGATGTGATTATATTTTATAGGCTTATTTCAGTATCCTTTGTTTTTATCGCATACCGTACCTCTCTAATATAAAATATTGAATTAAAGTAGTTACTAGCTCTTTTTAACAACTAATTAGGGCACAATAATTTTGTTCTATAAAGAACAGATTTTGCCAATAAATATAAGGAACTTACCTATTTCGCAGCAATAGAAAGGGACAGAAATGGAGAGAAATATATACCGGGTGTCCCAGACTAATTTATCCAGACTATATCTATTAAACGAATAAAGATTCTCGAATGGGACAAAAACTGATCTATTACATTTCCAATACACTTTAATATGGCGTAAAAAATTATCACCTAAATCTTTATCCCTTACAAAAAAATCTTTATTTTTATGGGTAATAAACGATTCCTTTTTAAAAATTCGAAATATTTAGTGGTGTAGAAATAAGAACTCCATTTTTAATTTTCTTATTAAGATGGACTCCCAAAAATTGTAGGTTACTACAATCTGTTTTATTTATCTAATTAATTAAAATATTTAAATAACAATTTCAAAATCATTATTACATCTCTTATGTTTGCCTCATTATTTTCATTATTTACTGGCTTATTTATAATAATCAGAAGTACAACATACAGGTACAACATAGTGTATTTTAGAGAAATGTCGTTTTTAAAATTGATCATTATTAATGTCTCCTGGTCTCTGTCTGTACCTGTAATTCTTGAAGGGTGGGTCACCCCACTACTGCACATAGGCCACATTTAGCCCATTGTGCGTCCTTTTGAGTTCTCGCCTAATACAGAAAGTCTTATTAGAGAGAGTGCCGGACAATCACCAAGGACGTACTCAACTGTCTCATCTTCTTGTTCTCATCCTCTACATAGTGGGGTGTCAGATAAACTCAACCTGTTCAGATGTTTTCGTGACTATGGCCATTAAGTATATCTGTGACCAGACGCAGGTCCTTTCTGGTCATGGCCATGTATTACTTGGTTGCTCTGCTATTCGAATACTTTAGAAGTTCCTTGGATAGTCTGCAACCTTTTTCTTCGTCCCATCTTCCATTGAATTTGTCAAGGGAGCGTTCCTTTACTAGGTCAACAACCGCTGATGCCGACAAGCTAACAAGACTTCCAGGTCTCAAGATCCTTTGGGAGGCAGCTTTCCTAGCCAACGAGTCAGCTATACGGTTACCTTATGAAATTCCATGACCTTTGATCCATCCTATGGTAACCAAATTGTTGTTGCAGGCTTCTGTAAGGGCCATGAGAAATTCTAATACTAGACCTGATGTGATCCGTGGCCTATTCAGGGCTACTAGTACTTGTCTGCTATCCGTAAGAATACGGATGTTTTTACCAGTGATTTCTCTTTTGGTGATTTCTTTTGCGGATATGGAGATGGCAGTGTTATTTGTCTGAGCTGGAGTATATTCCACATCCTTAACCTTTTTTTGCTTTAGATCCATCGGTGAAGATACAGATAGTACCTGTCGCCAATGCATTTTGAGCGTTGTCCTGATCTCTATATTTAAATACGTTTCTGATCTTGTAATGTAAACCAAATTATCATAATATGAATCATAAATATTTAATTTCAGAAAATAATAAATTATTAAACTTTTGACAGCTGTCATTGCATTGAAAAAGCTATTTTTTTAATAAAAGGTAAAAGTTTATTTTAGACGTTTATTATTCTTAGTAATATGAACATTCACAGAGTAAGGGTAAGTACCATAAATTTTTTTTTATCTAAATCTCTTTGTAACTATTGGATTTATTCAGGGGCAGTAATAATAATTTAAAGAACTATGTTTTTCTGATAAAGCCATAATATTCCGGATGACTAATTTAAGGAAGTTTTAAGTACTGGTTTTAAATCACCTTGTATATTAAATTTTATCTACTAATTGTTGAAATACTCGGTATATGGTAGCATAACTCATAACCCTTTATTGGGAAAATGGTAGCAGTTCTATTAAAATTCGTAATCATATAAAGGATTTTATGAAACGTCCTATAGAAACTCTCAGAGAATTGCGAAATTCATGAATAAAATAAATTTGATTTCATGTAAGCTACGTTTCTTCAAACTACCAAGATTTTGCAAAACCAACTGAAATAAAGTTCGTTCAATGGAAAAGATAAAGACTATCCCAATCAGAAAGTAAAGTCATTTTCCTCTTTTGTACCCTTTGCTCGTAAATCGTGAGTTGATTGGTTTTTGGGCAGTTATTTTCGAGTAATCAAAGAAGGTTTACGATTTTTCCTGGAACATGATTCAGGACCGAAATTATTTTCGTGATTTCATCATAAAATTCCCTAAAGATAGTAACAGTTAAGATTTAGTAACTGGTGCGATAAGATACTTAGAAGTTAATTTAAAAAAATGGTTTATTTTTTCTAACGTGGTGAAATTATTGTTGTTTATGCTTCGTATTTATATTTCAACAATGTTTTTCTTTACAATATTATTTTTAGCTATAAACTAAAATATAAAGCAAATTTATTGTAAGTAACTAAAACGCTTTAGAATGAAGAAAAGAAAAATGGCGATATTGACCGATAAATGACAGCGCTAGCCTAGCGGTCACCATTTTTTTCCGCGAATTTATTTTCTGCTAAGTTGGTCAGCGGTTCCTTATGTGAACAACAACAACCAACAATTATAACCTCTAAGCTAAGTTTAAATTTCTCTATTTTGGTTTTTACTAGTGAATAAAGTTTAAGTATGACGGAGAAAACTTATAAAAACTGCACCAAGGAAAATGATTCGATAAGAATATGTTACTACTAAAAAGTTCACTATGGCTGAAAATTATCTTTACTACCAATATTAAATTGGCTAACAACGACTTTTAGTCGTATTACTAGAACTGCAAGATATATTTTACCGTCTAAACTTTTACTGTAGCAATAATATTTTTTACTGCAACAGCTAGACACGCTAATCGGCAAATAAACCGGAAAAGAATCATTGTCATTGGTGGTGCGATTGAGTTAAGAAGAGGCACACATCATCCATATTTTTTCGCATTGTGCACGTGCAGTACAAATATTATTGTTTATTGGCAGTTTTGGTGGTTTTGTGAGAAGAGAATGACTTTTAAATACATCAACAATTTGAATGATTTAGTTTACCAGATTTAGTGAATACATTCCTGAGTAAGTCCCAACATACTGTTATATGTAAAAATATTGTAAAAAAAGGTTTTGGCTCTGGCGCACACTCCGGGCACGGTAAATTACTTTGTGTATTTCTTCGTCTTCGTTTTTATTCCAGAGTAACCTGCTATCTAGGATTAGCCATAGATATTTTACCTCTGTTTTCCACTCGACGATGTTTTCCCCTATTTTTATGATTTTCAGATTAGGTTTCTTTTTTCTTGTAAAGGCTACTAGTGTGATTTTGGTGGGGTTAATGCTGACTCCCACCGAGTCACACCATTGTTTCGCAATGTTTAGTCCTCTTTGAACAATATCACAGAGGACATTTTCATACTTCCCATTTGCCAGGATAACCATGTCGTCAAAATACCCTTGACATGGTATGCCTTCCCTAGTCAATTGACAGAGTAGACTGTCCACAGTGAGACTCCACATAAGTGGGGATGCAACTCCCCCCTGTGGACAGCCTCTGGTCACATTAATGTCTTGTCCTGCCTCCATTTCTGCGATTCTTGTAGATAGCAGTTGCGACATCCAGATGGAAGTCGTACTATTTAATCCTTTCTCAATCAGTGCTCTTTTGACTGCCTCATGTGGCGTATTGTCAAAGGCCCCTTCTATGTCTAGAAAGGCTTATACCACGGTCTCTTTTTTATTCAGAGCGTCTTGGATTTCGTCAATTGTGTTAAAGCGGTTTCCGTGGACTTTCCCGCTTGGTACGCATGCTGACGGGGGTGCAATGGCACCTATTCCAAGATTTCTGTTCTAATGTAGTTGTCTACAGCTTTTTTATCGTTTTGAGAACAAACGATGTGAGGCTGATCAGTCTAAGGGATTTGGGGTGCGTAGTGTCCCGTTTCCCTATTTTTGGGATGAAGGTGATTTTGGCCCTTCTCCATGCTTCTGGTATGTTACCCAGCCTAAGGCTGCTCCGACTAATTCGGATCAAGAATGGAATTATTGCCTCTTGGCCCTGTTGGAGTAGGGCAGGAAATATTCCGTCCGTTCCAGGGGTTTTGAACGGCTGGAAGGTGTTCATAGCCCATCTCAGCCGTTCCTCACTGCATATGTGTTTTGCCATTGCAGTGTCTTCCCTGGTAGGTCTTTTAGTTTTCTCACTTGTTGTTCCCGAAGGGACAATTCCTCCGGGAAAGTGAGTTTCTAATAGGAGCAGAGCACGTTCTTTTTCGCTTTCTGTGAAGCTTCCGTCTGGCTTCCGTAGTGCCATTACAGTGTCTACTTTTCCTTTTGCCAAGACTTTGTGCAGCCTTGCTGCAGAGGGTGTAGCGTCTATTTCTTCGCAGAATTTTCTGAAGCTGTTTCTTTTAGCTTTTCTAATCTCCTTGTTATATGATGTAAGTTTCTCGGTGTAGCTCTGCCAATCTCCATTACGTTTGGCTCTGTTGAAGAGCTGTCGCGTCTCGGATCTTAGGTTTGACAGATGACTGTTCCACCATATCGCATCTTTTGCTTTTCTAGTCCTTTGGAGGGGACAACTGGATTCATAGGCATCGAGTATTGCCTCGTTCAGCTCTATGAGATCGTTTTCTAATGCCAGATGATTCCTGGCATTTCTTTTATTCTTGAGATTTGCAAGATTTATGTTCAGGTTAGTGTTGTAATTTTCCCAGTTAGTTTTCCTGGGGTTTCTCCTGAGTGCTGGCTCAGGAGGATTACACTTTAACCTGAACATAATCATTTTATGATCAGAGAGGGATGGTTCGTTCGATACTCTCCAATCTTTCACCCTATCCTTAAGATTCGGTGTACTTAGTGTTATATCTAGTACTTCCTTTCTTGTTCTGGTTACAAATGTAGGTGTATTCCCTATATTGTGTATAACAAGATTCTTATTAAATATAAATTCTAAAATTTTCTCCCCTCTTTCGTTGGTGTCTGTGCTTCCCCATATGGTATTGTGACCGTTGGCGTCGCATCCTATGAGAAGCGGCAGCTTCTTCTGTTCACAGTACTCGACTAGTCTTTGCAGTTCTGTAGGCGGTGCAGTCCGGTCCCCTGCAAAGTAGCATGATGCTATCATGACTTCTTGACGTCTATTCTCGAACTCGAGGTTTGCTCGAATCGGAACGAGGTCTCTCGTCATGAACTCTGACACACAAAAGTGATCAATGCTGTTACTTACCAAGATGCATGCTCTGGGTATGTCTACATTACTCACTTTGTATATCAGTTTGGCTTCCCTACTTGCGAGTCCTCTCACCTGACCATCACGGACCCATGGTTCCTGGATCAACACTAATCCCATTTGGTTTCTGATAAACGTCCTTGAAATAACCGCCGATGATCCCTTGGCGTGATGGGCGTTTATTTGAGCGATATTAATTCCCGTCATTTTTCTTACCATGGTTGTTCCCACGAGTAGCAAGGGAATGTCGGTCCACTCCGGCAGAGCCCCGCATGCCAGAGCAAGGCTACATGCAAGGGGTTTTCGCCCGGTTCCCTCAGGGGAACGTTCGCGACCGCTTATACCCCAGCGGCCATCCATTGGGGGTTTGGTCCGTGGTGCGACCTTAGGAATGACCAATCTGGCAATCTTGCAGTTATCAGCTGCTCATACCAGACCGCGCCACCCGTATAGACGCACATCCCCAGCTTAGCTGCTTCCCTGCTAAATTGCAGTGTTACCTGCTTAAGCAGTTCAGCGACTCTCCTGGGGATCCCCTATCTGCCACCTGGGGACGCGCCCGGTAGGCACCCAGCTCTCGGGGTATTGTTAATTTGGTTGGTTTCTCTTTATTGTTTCTGTTATTATGAGTTGTAGGTAAAAATAAACAGTTCTTCAATATTTATATATATTTTTTATTTAGCATTTCTTTTTATGTATTGGTATATACGATTATGCAGGATATACAGGATTACCAGATAGAACATATCTTAGTAATACTGTCTTACCACCCTAGTAAAACTTGTTTACCACAGTAGTAAGATATTATTACTGTAGTAGTAAAACTGTATCGGTGGTAGTTAAACAATTTCATTGCATTAGTAAGAAAAAATTGCCACTTCTGTAAATATATTTTACCACAGTAGAAACATAGTTTTACTGCCACAGTAAAACCTTTTAGCTGAGGCATATACAATATAATTTTTCTTACTGCCGCAGTATGAATTTTTTTTCGGTGTGTAGAATTTATTGTTGAGGAAAATAATACGTGGAAATAAATTTAATTGCTATGTGATGTGTGATCTCAACAGAGCATCAAGCAGAGGCGTTTAGCCACCCTGAAGCGCATTTACAAAGCTCCGCAGCTAGCGCTAAGCTTGTGCTAGAGTGACTTAACGCGCTTTTAGTCAAAATGGGAGATTATATCGCTAGCAGTAGAAGTAACTCTTTTTGTAGTGAATCTGCATTTTTTACAAGATAATTCAAGTTTGTATGTCATCATTTTTATTATCGGTATTACACTAGTACAAAGTTAACTAATTACAACTTTTGCTAAAAGAAGAATCTATGGTAAAAGCTAAGAATAACATTGTTAATCATTTCTACAGAAATTCCTTGTATTTCAATCTTTATTTAGGTTAATTTGTATGTTAAAATAAAAGCGGTCAGAAAAAAACCAAGAGGTGTCAAATCGGATGATCTTGTCGGCCACTCATCATACCTCTTTGACCAATCCATCTCTTAAGGTATAAAGCCACTTTCTTAAACAACAAATGATTAAAAAGTAGTTTAGATTGGAGATATATTTTGAATTATATTACAGATATAATAACTACACAATTAGATTTAAAATAGTCAAAAACACTTACTTTAAAAGACGGTTTTTATGATATATTTTCTTTGTTTGTTAATCCTAAAATTATAAAAAAAAAACCTAAGAACATTAAAAATAGAACTTTTTAAACAAAACATCCACTTTTTATTCAAAAAAATACTTTTTTAAACTAAATAATGACAGCTATCTTACTAAAAACTAGCATCCTTAGATTAATATATTGAAGTTTTCTTTAAAAAGTTCTATTTTTAATGGTCTTAGTAAGATGGACTTCCACAAAGTAAAGGTTACTACAATAAATTTTGATAAAAAGACATAATTCCTTCAAATATGTATGTATTTCGGAAAATTGTAAACTTTTACATTAAAATGTATTTTAAAACAACACAGATGTGACTTCACGAAATTTTTAAAATATAAAACATATTAACTGAAAATTTGATTTCAAAATTACAAGTAAATGTCAAAATTAGTTAAGAGACACCAATTTTCTTCGACTTTTTTCGTATGATAATAGTTGTTTTTCGTTATTATAATGGGGGTAGTTAATACATTTTGTAAATTATTTGTATAACGAAGAAATTTAGATTTGAAAATAGGGATATTGTGTTAAAAAATTAAATATTGATTGTTATGTGTCAAAAGCCCTTAAAGATGGAGTTTCTAGGAGAAATACCTATGAATAAGGATAAAATTTTGCACTCATCCATCTGTTTGTTAAGTAGCACAAGTAAAAAATTTTTAAAAATTGGTTTTGTACCTACTTTAATTTTTTAAAATAAAAATGGTTGTCAAAATTAGGTGAGTGTTAATAAAGTGCTAATTGCTTTCCTCGTGAGAATTGTCTTTAAAAGTAATGGAGGTGAATAGTGGTATATGGTGGATATATTCAAGTCGGATATTCATTCAGTATAGCAGTCCCAGAAACAAATTAGTCATAGCCCAGCAATTGCAACACATCATTCCAGGCTTGTAAATCTTATTCGCAGTTGGAGTCAAGGGACTTTTGTATGTGAATGTTTATCAAAATTTATTTGCATTGAAAACGTTTTGGTTACTAAAATTCGAAATTTTTTAAATTTATGTACGACTTTGTTTGTATTGTAAAAATGTTTGTATATTTTTGAAGGAATTGTGAATTTAAATTAAGTAATATTACCATAACAATTTGTCTTATCCAAAACAATTATAAGCTGACAGTTAAAGGTTTGTTTACAAAATGTTTTTTTAGTCGGTAGCTCATATGCATATATGACAATTGAATAGTATAAATATTTTTGTTATTTTCTTAATTTGTTTAATCACAAGTTTTTGTAGTTAATTAAATTTTACTACATAGGGATACACATTTAAACTCTCCCAATGCTAAGTCTCATAGTGATATAAAATAAATATAAAATAAAAAATTAAATAATTATTAATAATAAAAAAATTAGGATTTAATATTAAACAATATATAAACTTAATATATGGTATACATATTAATAAGTAAATTGTTATTATCCTATAAGAAGTCTTCAATTAACCTTATTTCATGACGTTAGATGGATGGCACATAATATTCAATAACCAACAAGTATTTATTATATTTCGTTTCTGTTTCCAATTTGGATACTATATGAATAATCGATTATTTTGATAAAAATTAATAAATAAATTATTATTATCCTTTACGTAATGTTTAATGACGTCAGAGGCTGCTCCCAATACTTACTTCTATAGCTAATTGATTGTTTCTTTTCTACATTTGAGAAATGGATGATTCTGTTTTATTTAAAAACGTATTACTTGATTTCTTAAAGTAGTGATCTGAAATTATTTAAAATCATTAAAATAAAATAACTTACACACATTATCTTACAAAACCAAGATAAAACGTATCGTTTTTAAACGCAGACACCAACTTAAAACCTGTATTTATTTGTATAATTTTAAAAACCACATGTTTCTTTTAAATACATGTGTTTTTGTGCTCTATGTGTATATTTTATACCGCTAAGATATTTCTTAGCTTCTTTACAAGTAACTGAGATCCTCTTGTTTATACAAGAGGGTTAAATAAAAAACATTTTGAACTGATTGTTAACATAGAAAAACATTTGTGAATTAAAAAAATACAATATTTATCATTTTAGTATATAATTTAATATTATAATGAATATTTCGTTATCTAATTCTTATCTATAGACACAGCGCTGTAAAAAACGATATCCTTTGATATTGTTATAAGTTTCATGAACAACCCGATTGTCAGTAAACGAATTAGGAACAAAATTAAGGAGCGAAATGACGTAAAAAGGTTATTAAGCCAATTACTAGAGACTTCGTTTGATAGGGGTTTGTTTTATTAATTATAACTCCTGTCTAACAAGGACACTTTTGTTAATCTATTTTTTTATTTTTATTAATTCATTTAACGACAAAAAATATAAACTGCTCAACAATAATAGTGGATATCAGTGGGAGAGAGAACACACTCGTTGGAATTTTCAGTACTGGAGGTATGTTTACGGATGAGTCCAGATTTCGGCTAAATATGTGTGATTGTCGAATATTGGTGTGGAAAGAAGGACAGCGATACAATCAAGGTTTGATGATGCCAACCTCTCTTTTTGGTGGTGGCTCAGTTTGCATATGGGGAGGTATATGTTATGATGGCCGCACTGATTGAATGTGACAATGACGGTAGTACAATATAGGGACATGGTTATAGAGCCAATAATTGTATAATTTTTTGGTGCAATAGGCGAAGAATTTGTCTTTATCGACGATAATGCGTGTCCGCACCGTGCGAGAATTGTAAATGATCGCATTGAATAACATTGAATAGCATGTCTGGGCCGGAATATCTAGACAATTTAACCCACTCGAACAGCCTCCATAACCCTAACACAGCTCCCCAATGCCTTGCAGAGAATATGGCAATTTATTAATAATTTAATAAAGACCATGCCAAATAGAGTGACAGCACTAAGGCAAGATATTATTTTTTGTAAAAGAACTTTATGACCTGCGCAGTAAATGATTTCACATTTTTCATTTTTTTCTGTTTTATTGTAACTGTTTTTTTCATGATAGATTTGTTTATTTTTTTTTGGGTATATTGTAACGTGAAAGAATAAAAATTATTTTATCGAATTTTGATTTATTACTAACCAATTACAGATTTTTGTAATATTGAGCAGTGCATTTTTCGTTTTAAACATGATATATAGGTTAAATTTTATTGGATATACTTAAGATGGATATTATTAAAGAAGAATATGAATTATATTTTCGATTTCGATAATTTTTTTTGCTAAATAATAAATGATGCTTTAAAACAATAGTTAAAATTTCAATAATTAATAGAGGTAATAGTTATCTAAGAAAACTAAATTTAACTTTGAAGAAGAGTTTATACTTAAAACAAATATTATTGGTGAGTAAAATTCATTTTTAAAGTAAACGGTGGAAGAAATTAGTTGTAGAAAGATGGCAGTTTCCCAGTCTTTATTGGGAACGCCAGGATTAAGAAATTTTTGATTTAATTTAATGTTTTTTGTTTAATTTTAGGAAGGTTTAAGTGGAATTATAAGATTTGTGGAAAAAAATGGAAAATAAAGATACAGGGTGGGTTAAAAAGAATACATAGTATGCAGGTAGAGAATAAAAAGTTTGGGAATTGATTTTTAGTTTTAGGAGCGAAACAGTGGAAAATAAAAATATAGGGTGGCCTTGAAAGGATAATAAATACAATAGGAGAATGTTTTTTTTTAGTTTTAGGAAGGTTTAAATAAACTTTTAAAAAACATGATACAATTGTAAAATGATTTTTAAGAAATGCCCACAAAATGGTAAAATTACATTTTCTTAAATAAATAATTAATCCCTTGTTTATTGAAAAAAAAATTGTGTTTTTTTTATTATTTTTATTATAGAAACTACCTTTTCATTGTATTATATTCTTTGGACTTGAGTACAGTCCACATCCCCATTGTGGTTCTAGACTTTATTTTATAATCACTGCCCCCTACGAGACAATTTCTTATTGTTGTAAAGAATATTATTTGAGAACCAAAATATTTGAAAATTAGTTAAGAGACAAGAAAATATGCCTAACTTGTACAGCCGCCTTATAATTAAGAAAAGAAGTTTAGTAAATTATGCTGTTTATGTCTCGGAAACGTTTTAATTGAGTGTTACAGAAACCGTATAATTTACCTACCACAAAAGATGTAACCTGTAAATTGTCTTATTTTTATAACTGGTCACAAATGATATGCAGTGTTGTCAAATGTATAAGAAATTCTTTAAGCAGATGTAAATGGTTGTATACCGTTTGGTGGCGAATATATTGATAACTTTGAAAAGAAAATTAAAAAATGTCGCTAGGGCAGTACTAAAGTACGATAAATATTACATATTAAAGTAAACTTGCAAAATAAAGTGATTGTTAAAAAAATATCCTGGACTCCTTTTATAGCTGTATAGGCAGTAAAGTAATTGAATGAACTGAAAATATTGGTCAACAAATTAGAGAAGCTTATGTTTAATTAAGAGAGATCGCCTCATTGTGGGGACTACAATTTAAAATTAATAGTTTTGACCAAAAATAAAATAGTCAATTTCATTATTTATTAACCAAATTTGAAATTTGTCTTAAGGATTTTTTAAGATATACAAAGTAAGAAATCGCCTTAAAGAAAAAAAATAAACAAAATAGAACGTTCACCTAATTTCACCGATTTCAAATGAGAGTTTTTGTATGAAGTTAAAATATTCGTTAGTGTTAATTGATTAAAACAAACTATTTTTATTATAAAATAATATTCATAACAAAGCTTGGCAATCCAAAATTCAATTTAATCCTTATACACATTATTTATAATTCAATAACCACAAATATAAACACAACAATAATAACAAGAAAACAAGTGAAAGTAATTTTGTTACACAAATAATTCATAAAACATCCTTCTCTTATTTCATCTCCCAAAAGATATAACATTGACAAAACAAATTAAACCCTAATAAACTATGTGATATAAAATATATTTGACATGATGTTACATTTACCTTATTTACAAAATACAGCACTTAAATTTAAAAAAAATATAGAAAAGATCCAATAAAACTCAAGACTTAAAAGTCTGTGGTTTTGACTTTGAGTTTTATTGGATCTTTTCTATTGGATTCAGCCACATTTGAGGTAGATGACCTATCTAATTTAAAAAAATATATATAAAGGAATGTTGTCACAAACTCAGTCTACATTGACTCTGGGAAAACTACATTTTTATTTAAATATTTAAAAGCTGTTGCCATTTCAATATGCTCGTATAACTATTTTTGTGATTTATCTTATATGCAACTCTTTTTGCATTTTCTCTTGCACGCGTCTTATATCTTGATGGCCACATCTACTATCAACATTGTTTACCTAAGATGTTTTTTCAGGTTCTAATGATTTTATTGTTGCATTGAATAGTGTGCCACCAATTTCTCTGTTTCCAAATAGTATTAGCCTTACCTGATTTGAACGCCAACACTCTGTTTCTGTAGATTTGAATAAACTTCTTGGATTTTTATCTTTGGTTGCTAATACAGAAAACAGATTTCTACATAGTTTAGGAACATACCATCATATTTAGGGAAATATAATTCCCCAGTGGTAAAGTTTTTAACTTTAATCGCTCCACTATCTACAGCAGGTAGAACTTCTTTTCCTGATTTGTTAGTATATGGAGGTTCAAACTTCTTAAAATCTACATAATAAAAATGGGTGTTGGTAGCATATTTCGAAGCACCATTGCAAGGTGTCAACTGCAAGGGCTTCTATCATAAGTTCGGTATTTTCAACATATGAAACTTCTTGAATACTTCTTCTATCCGACTTCCATTTTTGACAATATTTAATCCAATGTACAGCACCATGGCAATAATTACATGTTTTAAAATGACTCTTACTTTGAACTTTATTTTTAATCTTAAATTAATCTTTAAATTTTTAATATGGCTTTGTGTTTTTTTATGGCAGCCCCTGATTGAGTTCCTTCTAGCTCTTCAGGCTTGACTAATTTGCCATCAATATCGTCAAAGGCACCTTCATGATAATCTAGCAGATCCTTTATTTTACGTTTCCATATTGGCCAATCTGACTGACCTTCTACAGTTTTACGTGAAACATTCCATTTTACTCTACTGTGTTTGGCTTGAAAAATAACACACTTAAAATATTATTTTGGAGTACTACTTCAGACCAACGATGCAATTCTTGGTACCAACATTATATTTACTCTGAACCAGCAGTTCTTGGCATTTCTGGCCCCATAGTTTCAGAGCAAATTGAAAATGTATTTAATATCTTTTAACGTAAAAGTTCTTATAAAAAGATGTATGTCAGTCTATCTGACTTTTTTTATAAAGCTGATGTTGCTTACATATGTTGATTACATAAAACAAAACATATAGTAAGCAAGTAGGTAAATCTATAACTACAATAATTTTATGGTTTAGAAAAAATTGACAAAAAACAAGCATGAGAGAACAATTTTAATTATAAATTAGATTAGATAGGTCATCATAATTATATTAAATAAAAATTTTAAAGATTGAAAGACAAATATATTAAAAATATTTATAAAATAAAGTGAAATAGAAAATGTATAAAAAAGAAATAATATACAAAAGACCAGCACTATCTACTTTTTTCTGTTTGTTTTATATCATTATAAAGATTCATTTTATTTACTAAAAAATTATTTTTTTCATTTTAATTGGTAACCAGTAAGTAATAATTTATTGCAATAATTAAAATACTTCAGCCCATATTATTTACTTATAGTTTTGCTTAATTAGGCAACAGTGCGTTAATTTAAGGCCATGGATTTTGTACATCCCTACTTAAGTTTACATGAGAGGTGATCTATGTCTAGTGTCGGCACATTTATTATTTCAGTAGCGCCTAAAGTGACTGAATAAAAACAGATGTTAGTTTTATATTTCATGGAATTTGTGACGGTGTCTCCTTTCGAATTCCAAGAAAATAAAATGTCTTTTCGAAAGACCTACCGCCCTTCAACATACGAGGAAATCTCAATAATTACCATAACTTAAAATTGGTTGAAATCGTTATTTGATTAATTCAAAAATAAATAAATATATAATGAAGTAAAACATCGATATCTCAAATATGGCTCAACAATAATTAAAGAAAAAACGAAATCAACCTAGTCAGGAAAGGACTACATTCCACATTTAAAATAGTCTGCAGCAAATGAAATGGCTGTTCTACGTAAATATTTTAGTATATATAATTATGAACTGTGGAGTTTATAGTATTTTCAGGAACTGCTTCCATAGGACGTGGCTATTTCCAAATAGAGGAATTACTTATGCAATTTTAAACTTCCTTCTATCGGCCAAAATATCTCATAGAAAAGGGAAAAATCGTAGAGCTGTAGAAGAAGAAAGTAGAATTGCCAAAGAAAATTGAAATATTGACGAAGAGGGATTTTCTTGTGCAACAGTTTTTGCCGATGGCACTTGGTGTAAAAGATCAAATTAAACAAATTACAATGCCTCATCAGTTATAATTGGAGAAGCTGCCAAAAAAATATTGCATATCGGCATTCTGCCTAGTCTGTGCTAAATATAAAAATGTTGTTGTTCCAAATCACTCTTGTACTAAGATCTAAGATTTTTTTAAATAGCAAAAGCCCATTTAAAACGCACTTGCCATTTTCTGATTTCCCCCAAAAGCTAGCCAGATCCAGATTTTCCACTGATTTTTGATAAAAATTTTGATAAAAATTTCGTTAAAATCCCTTCAGTCGGTTTTTCTAAACCGTATTTAGAAATTTTCTTCACAAACACACAGACATTCAAAAAAATGTTTCGCAAAAACATATTTTTCGTCAAGTACCTACAAAAAAATCAAATTTTTTTATCATAACAATACTTCCTCTCTATTACACATACATACTCTAACGGAATATATATTTGAGAGGAAGTAAAAATCTATAGCATTTCTGAACAAATTGGTATGGAGTAGAAAATATTGAAATTAAAAATCATAACTATCAAAAATGAAAACCATTTAAATATTTTCACAGAATTTAAATTTTTTAAGTCTGTTTTTTCTCACAAATACAAATATACTTTTTTTCGGTAAAAAATTTGAAAAAATAACAAAAGCAGTCGTGCCAAAGCAGTTGAGCCATAAGTATTTAAAACGTTATTAGGTTTCTTGGAATTTAAGTATTTTAATATATACTTCTCGACTTTTTTCTGAGAAATGTTAAGCTTTTCCAATTTTCTCTTCTTGATGCCCTCGATAATTTTGCCTAATTTATTTCCAAAATTTTATTTATCGTCATCAACTAGTTTTTAAGATATTTATGAAAGGAGAATAAGTCCGATGTGTTGTCCTGATGGTTAAATTCTCGGCACCTCGATGAGACAGCAGGGGCAGCTGGACAACTTTATTTGAATTCCCGATATGACATCTCTTAATTGTAGGTGAACTTTTAAAAGTGTAATTCAGGCTCATGGATCAGAGGTCCCACTTTGGTTTTTGTTTTATGTCGTTAAAGAGGTAGTCGCTAAAGTCCGCGAACACCATATATGCCATAGTAATAGGGGGTCGCGACTAAAGTTCCACGATACTTATGTTACTGTAACGGATCTGGCCAACTGACCTACTGTAATAAGGGCCAAGTGACATATACCAGATTAGAAGAACGAGTTGACAGTCGTCCGTCGAAAGTAACAAGATGGTAAACATAACGAGAATATTATAGAAAGGCATCCAGAAAGATTGATGAGATTCTTTAATGCTGGGTTTATAGATATAACTAAACTAAGAATTAGGAATTAACAACTATCAATTATTAACTAATAACTAGGAAGGTCTTTATATATACAACTAATAATTAGAATTTTAGATTTCAAATGTTCCGTTATTGACGCTTAAAATGGCGTTAAAAAGTGTTAAAAACGCAAAACCGGAAAACATTTGAACGTGAACCTCACCAAATCTTACTTTTCATAGCAAAATTTACATTGACAATTGTTGGTTAGGTTATTCTGACACGTTATGTGCCCACATAGACATTCCGTTATATTAAACATTTTAAATTCTTAATTGTTAGTTAAATTATTAATTTATATATATAGTTCAGCACTGCGAGCCAAGTAGGCTCATGGGTTGGTATCAAGTTCTTATCCATTCTTTTTTATTTTCAGCTTTCCTTCTCCAATCTGTTATTCCTATTTCTTCCAGGTCCCCCTCTACTACATTTAACCATTTCGTTCGTTGTCTGCCCCGTTTACGTCTCCCTGTTAGGCCTCCTCTCAAAACTTGCTTTGTCGGTCTCTCATTGCCCAATATTTGTACATGGCCCAACCATCTCATCCTTTGGACCCTGGCTATGCTTGTTATTGATGACTCGTCATATAACTCTTGAAGTTCGTTATTGGTTCTCCTTACCCACATGTCATGTATTTTTCCCCGTCATATATCTTTCGTAATACTTTTCATTCGAATATATCCAAAGCCTTCTATTCTTTTATATTCAGTTTCCACACCTCAGATCCATACAATACTACTGACCTTATCACAGTTTTGTAAATCCTTTTCTTGGTGTTTCTTGAGACATTCTTTGATCTTAAAATATACAACATGCTTTCCGTACATTTTATGCCTTTGGCTATTCTTTCCTGTACCTTCTCCTTTTCATCTTCACTGCTTGTAATGGTAACCCCCAGATAATTAGAACTCTCTACTTTTTGAAAACAATATTCTGATTCTGCCGAGTAAATTTTAGTTCTGCAGTGACATCACTGAGACCTGATCCACTTTTTAGTATCACAAATTTGGTCCTTGCTTGATTTGTCAGACCATTTGCTGATCTTTTCAATTTTTTTATTGCTGCAATTAGATAAGCTTCTGTTCTTGCCAAAATCACAATGTCGTCTGCATATGCCATTAATTGACACATCTGGTTATGTATTGTCCCCTTTGTCTGTATTCCACTTTCTCTTACAGCGATGTCCAAAACTATATTAAATAAGGTTGTAGAAAGCGGATCTTCCTGTCTTAGTCCCCTTGTGACCTTAAAGCTGTCTGATGTTTGACCTTGAATTAGTACTTTATAGTCTGTATCTGTTAGGGTCATTTTTACTAGACGTATCACTTCCAGTTCTTTCATTGCCGAAAATATGCTTGCCCGTTTCATTGTATCATAGTCTTGCTTAAAATCTATAAATATCATATAAAGAGGCAAATTTTGATCTATTGTATAATCCATTACTTGTTTTTAGGTGAATATCTGGTCCATGACTGATCTTTTTTCTCGAAATCCACACTGATATTGGCTAATTTTATTTTCTACTATTGTATTAATTCTGTTCTTTATTGCAATTGCCAATATATTTTATACGATGTTCATTAATGCAATTCCCCTATAATTTTCACATAATGTTTTTTCGCCTTTTTTATGTATAAGGCAAATTAAAGCCTCTTTCCATTTAATCGGCCTTTTTTTTATTCACCCAAACTGATCTTATTATATTGATAACATTGTTCTCTAGTTTTCTCCATATACTTTTAATATTTCTTCTTTATTAATTAGCTATTAGTTTAGTTGAATCTTTACCCATCATAAGGATCGAGAGAATTCTACAACATAAAAAAAAGGATATATAAACGGGTAGAAACGGACTGTGGTGTATTTTTCCTGAAATATATATTTTTGAACTCCTAAAGCATTACAATACTAATGATAGAAACAAAAACCACCCTGTCGGCTTACGGTCTATTTCGGCAGTTCATAAATGAAACTGGGAGAAGTGCAAAAAGTAATTGCTTCTAGTGATGGTCGCCCGATTCCAAAAATAAACTTTTTTTATCTACGTTCACGTGTAAATTGCATTTCTTTTTTCAACATAGTTCTGAAGCCCTTCAAGCTAAATGTGATTGCTGCAACTACGTTTTACCACTCTAATTTTCCTAATTGATCGGTTAAGTGCGTGGTTCGTTTGCTACTCAGTTCACGTATCGACATTGGGAAAAAACCCTAACCTAATTTCACCTCTAAAGGAAATAAATACTTTTCAAACATTTATTTTCATTTTATCGTCTCCGAAAGAGAATTACACAGAAAAAAAGAGTGTTGGTTTTTAATGGTATTTTTTTGAGGCGATAAAAGAATTAAAACGTTTCACTAATGTAAATTAAGAAGATTGCAAATATTTATCACAGCTTGCATGTTTTCACCACCATCCAAAAGTCTATACTCAATCACAAAAAGGTAAAGAGTAATAACAAACGACGCTGAAAAACTAAAACTTTATTAAACATGAAAAACTACAACATTTCAAATAATGCGAATTTTAAGTTTTGCGTCTATACAAAATGTGTTCAAAGTGCTCGCTATTGCGTTCCAAGCAGTACTCATAACGCTTAACAGGATTGCTAAGCATGTAATAAAAAATAGACTGCTGCATTCTTCTGAAAAGGGTCAAAAATTTTGGACCAAGTTTATCAATAGTTGCCGATAATTTTTTTGTAAAAATGGCTTGTTTCAGCATACTCCATACGTAAGCATCAGGAGTTGTTAAATCGGGTGAATAAGAAGGTTAAGAAAAATTCGGGTTACGGAAAATTGCGCGGAGTGATTGTGGACTACTTTGTCCAGCGCCGTTTCTGTTGATTTTCCTTCCTGATTTGCACGCTGGTGAGTACTGAGAGGATGTTTCCTGAATGGTCCCTCCTTGATATGCCTATCACTTAAAAGTGAGACTAATTGGCCGGCAGGATTTAGGTAGGGCGCTATCCTTTCGTCCTACCTTGTTAATATAACGGTCCTTTAATGTGCACCAGGCCTCGGGTTTGTAACCCAGAGCTAGGCTTGTTCTAAAAAGCTTAGTCAGAATGAGCAGCAGAATATTCAATCCTTTTTGTAGTAAGGCAGGAAAAAGTCCATCCTCCCCTGGAGATTTGAATGGATCGAAGTGGTTTATAGCTAATTTCACATTCTCTGGTTTGATAGTTTTTCTTCCTAGGTCGAGGCAACCGTCCTAGGTCTAGAACTCGCCTTTGCGTCTCAATAATTGTTGAACCTGGAAAATGGTTTTGTAACAAGAGCTCTAATGTTTCCCTCTTGGATTCGGTATAGGTTC
Source organism: Ophraella communa (assembly GCA_035357415.1). Classification (NCBI taxonomy): domain Eukaryota; kingdom Metazoa; phylum Arthropoda; class Insecta; order Coleoptera; family Chrysomelidae; genus Ophraella; species Ophraella communa. The sequence continues at coordinate 14,050,266 of CM068983.1, read as the reverse complement.
CATCCTGTCTTTTGAGAAGACACGGCCCCTGGTTCGGATCCTTGGAGAGAATCTTATGAATTCTTGCACTGGCAGGTATGTCAGATATACTCTGGCACTACTTTCTTTAGGACTCACGCTTGGCTCTTCTTATCTCTTTGTTATATTCTGTAAGAGTGCCTTTATATTTTTCCCAGTTCCTCATTTCTTTTACTTTATTGCACAGCATCCTTACATTTCTTCAATAACCCTTGAACATATTAAAGAACATTAAATAGTTTTTGTTCTAGTAGTGTTTCTCCTGATGAAAAATATTTATTGGCAAATAAAATCAAACAAGCTAAAAACCTGCTTTACATGTATAAATTATAAGAATAAATTTAAAATAATTCGTATTAAAAAATGGTAATCAAAATAATGTTTATATAACAAACAAAAAGTATTTAAATCTAATAACGAGGCTTAAACTAAGACAAACAATTTTCAAACAGAGATTCTGACAAAAATCAAAACGAATGTTTTCGATAAAATAAATTTGATTTCTTCTGATATCGAAAGTAATAAAATGACTTTGCATATACTTATAGAGCCTTTTTAAATAAAATCTCTCCAATGTCTGAAAGAATGTGTAAATAAATTTATTCCAAAAAAAAACGAAAAAAACCTTTTCAATTTAATTTAGCTTTCTGATATTATTTTCTCGATCGGAAAAGATCTCTGCATTTTAAACAGAAGCAAAGAGAATCCATAGGTCTTTTTAGGTCCAAAATAAAATTAGAATGTTGGATTCTTGTTGATATATCAGTTGGATTATTCGTTTTGCTTTATATAAAGAAAACGGTTGATAACTAGAAGTAGGACATACTGTTTTTGTATTGAGTCCTCAGTTTGCAGTCGAAGCAAAAAGGGGGTTTTACTAATTTGTCTTATTCTGGAATATGTCTTGCTATTTTTGATACTTGTATCGATCGCGTTAAGGATGGACGGCACAGAATATTGATTAACTAATAATTAAACAAATACTGAAAATAATTTCAGACACAAGGTGCAGTCAATGGTAAAAATGAAAAGTAGAAAATTGTTTCTACCTGCACCCAAGGTGAAGAAACTTAATAGTTTCTATACCAAGCTTGACCGTTTTCTATGAAACAACAACTACTTCCTGGGCTATATGACCCAACGGACATTGAATTACATTTCAATAGAAAACGTGATTGCGACTAATAAATAATAATATAAATAACAACACTGATAATTTTATAAATTCTTTTATGGTACCTACTAAATGGCATACAATCAATTAGCTTACCAAAAGCAGTCTTTTAAAACAAAGTTAATATTCTGTTAACAAAATATAAAGTAATTAATAAAATTCGGTTGGATCACATATCGTCAACATTTGATTCATTTTGTAGCTTAATATCCTGTACGAGCGTCAAAGCTTTTATTTTAAAATGTAATAATTGAGTATCACTTAGTCCCTTCAAATCTGGTATCAAACTAAGAAGAAAATAACGTATTGCCGTTTCATCAGTCATGGAATTTTGCTTTTTATCAAAATACTCCGAAAACAGTGAATCTAGTTTCCTTTTTCTTTGATTTGTTGAAGAACTTATAGGAGGAACAAGTAACTGACTATCGTCATTAAAAACTGATGGCAATGGTGATAAAACTTCTTCAAATAGCTTTTGCTCTTCTGTATCATCTGAAACGAAATCTTGGCTTTCAGAAAAACCATCAGGATATTCAATCTTTACAGTTTCCATGGAATTTACAGTTTTTACAAATGGGACAATAAAACGCAAGTATTCATGTAAATAGTATGGCTTTTTTACTTTTGATGACCCAGGACATGGTTTCAGGCTTCTAACAAAAGATGATCTGACGTTTTTCCATTTTTCCTTACATTCGTGCACTGTAACAAAAAAAATAAAACTTATTTTTTCCATGTGAACCGTTTTTTTGTGAGATTCAAATTAGATTAATTTAATAGCAAAAAAGTAAACGACGATAAAATACTGTCAATATGTTTTTTAAATAAAAAAATTATTTTAAAATATTAACTTCTTTAAGGCTATGATAAATTTGGTCAAATTTCAATTATATTCAATTAATGTAATCAATTAAAAATCCAGTACCATAAAGTTACAATCACTAGCATACCGAAAAACCAATCATATGAACCCCAAAAATAGGGCGGAAAGTGTTGTTTGTCAATCCAAGGGCAAAAAATTCATAACGCCACAATTTTTTTTGTAGCAATGAAAAAGTGTGCCTTGGATTTAAAAATCAGAAAACACATAAATTATTTTTACCAATTCTACAAAGTGAAAGCTTTTCTTACACAAAGTCTATAAATTATAAAGCAAAAAAATCTAAACCAATATTACAGGAGAAGGGCATTCGATTTTTAACAAAAAAGTTTGATTCTAAATACCTCATGATGAAGGTGAGCAAATACATAATAGTATAAACATGAGCCTGATCGTGGCGCAGTGGAATACGTGCTTGCTTCTCACGCAGAGGGCTCAGGTAAGATTTTTTTCATTTTTGTTATTTGCTGCCCTCGTTACACTTGGACAGCAAATAGAGCCGCGGGCTGCTAATGCCTACTTTCCGCCCTTGTGACATAATATACTATTATTAAATCCACTAATAAACGCTATGGGGCTGCACATAAAATATTTTACCAATTGTCTATTACTTTACTTTGATGGTTTTAGTGTTGTGGTGAGCTAATTTGGTATTTGTTAGTGTTATTCGGTGTTCTTTATTTAAATAAAACTATAATTTTTTTTAACAAAAAGGTCACATGAAACCTGACCTAACAAAATATAAAGAAAATTTATGATGGAAAATATCTAAAGTTAATTATAAGAAAAAACTCGGGAAAATTATGCATGGAACCTTGCCTTATGTTGAACCCTGACTATAAAGTTATTTATAGAGTAATGTATCAGCCTCTTTATTACAGAAAATAACATATTCCAACTGGTTAAATCTTCGAAAATTTAAAAAAATATATCAAATATATTGGTGTCAAATAATTGACCCATTCTTGCTACTGAAATATTTGGAGACCAGGTGGAAAATGTTGTTGAGGTTCCATCTTTTAGGGAAAAAATATTTAAACACGACATTCAAAACGGTGAAATGGGAATGCTATTTAGAGGTTGATAACTCCAATTAACCGTCAAAATGGCGGTGTAGACGACTATTTATAAACATTATAGTTATAAACATTTTCTGAAAAAACCCTTATCTTCCACGAACAATAGGCGAGTGGACTATTTTTTTTATTATATTTATATATATATATATATATATTATATTTATATTTAAATATTATACATGAATATTAGGCGATTTAGTATTTTTTATGTTTTTTATTGATCATATGAACTCTAAATCACCAATAAATTCAAAATAATATTCAACCGGTGGAAATTTTGCCGCACATAGCAAGTGACGTCACAATTTAATTAGCAGGGGTTGCCAGTTGCCCAATTGAATCAGCAAATTTCATTAAGTTTCAGGAAATAATCACAATTTATTCTCAAATATTTTCTGTTAAGATATTCACGAGTCTTATTTTTAATAGATTAACAGTTTGGGTTGATCAATGTGCCATATTGCCCGAATCCCAAGCCGGATTCAGACAGGGACGTGGTTGTATTGATCATGTTTTCACCCTTAGCTCAATTATTCAGTTGCACATTAGATTACGAAAACGCAGGATGTTTGTCATTTTTATAGATTTTAAAAGAGCCTTCCACTTTGTAAACCATTCCTTATTGTGGAAGAAGTTATTTAGTATTGAAATTTCTGCTAAAATCTAACGTGTGTTAAAAATGCTATATATGTAGGCCACTATTCAAATAAAAGGTACAAATAGTTTAACTAAAAATTTTGAAGTAACAACTGGTGTACTGCAAGGGGAACTTTAAGTCCTCTATTATTTGCGTTAATTATTTCAGATCTTGAAACCTTTTTCTATGCAGAGGGTGCCCAGGGAGTGAACATTGACGACATACAGGATGTAAGCTCAACTTAACTAAAACAAAGATATTGCAATTCTCTAAAGGTGGTTTTCGGAAGTCTACTATTAACTTTTACTTTAACGATCATCTGGTGTCGGTAACTAGTAAGTACATTTACTTGGGTGTAACATTTACTTCCTCGGGACTCTTTCATGAAATGTCCAATATAACAAAGTCCAAAATTGATATCCTAGAATAAAATTGTTTGAATCGCTAGCTCTCAGTGTTGTATACATATAATTCTATACCGGTTTGGGGACTTAGATATTTAGACTTATTAGAAAAGAAACAAACAAATTTTATAAAAAGAATACTTAGTTCCTGTTAATACCCCTGATGCTTTAATTAGATTAGAAACCGGTAGGGTTAAACTGGCTTACAATATCTTTAAACTCAATATTAACTGGTTACAAAAAATTGTAGCTATGAACAATGACCGTTATCCAAAACTTTGTTTTCTGCAGCAGCTAAAACTTATTGATTCGTCAGATATGAAATATAATTGGGCACATCAAGTTAGAAAAATGTTTTCAGAGATAAACTGCTTGAACATATAAAAAACTCTTGATTCTACTACTTTAAGATCGCGAAAAAATTTTTTTATCCATTACAAATATTTACATCTCGCGTCGAGATATTCCTTTATGTCAATTTACCATTTATTTGATATTTTCGAGACTCCTAGTACTTATTTAGGCCTAAAACTACCTATGCAAGTAAGTAATTCGTACTTTAGCACAATTAAGATTAGCAAATAATTTAAGAATTAAATTGGCATTCTATACCCTATAGACCCAGAGTTAATTTGTACAGTATGCAACACTCAACAAAAGGAGTCAATCCAACAAATTTTATTTGAATGTCCAATATTGGATTTATTTATATGCTCACTGAAAAATATAACGCCACCTACTGCTAAAGCGATATGTGCTTATATCTGAAACTTTTTGAAATTACGCTCCTTTATTCTAAATGAATAATACTTTGTATTTTTTTTTGTACTTAGCTATAGTTTGAATTAGACATCTCCTTGTACTCATTGCTGTAAACCCCTGTTTTTAAAGCAATTAAATTTTATTATTATTATTATTATTATTCTCAAATATTGATAATAATTATGAAGTGAACTACCGAACTGTTATATATTCTCTCAGATACAATGATGATGTGCTCATAATATTCGATATTTTATATTAAGCATTAGGTGGTAATTCATACTTGAGGACATTTAGCTTTATTAACGTGACAACATGTCAGCACACTTCTCAACCAAGAAAGAAAGAGAATAACATAATATGTTGCCAAATTTCTAACAAATGTTTAGAGAACGTTTTAAAAAATCAATTTCGTGGTTCTCTCACGCTGCTAATTCTGAGATAATCATCAGGAACGTGTCCTATGTCTATTGATGAGATGAAGTATTCATTTTGAAGGAGTTTTCATCAACTATTTTATGAAGGCAAATGTTAACGGTTAACTTGGTGATTTGGCAACATTGGATGTCAAGTGGAAATGGAACATCAACAGACCAATAAGGACACCCCTTAAAAAGTGACGTCATCATGAATACAAATTGGCGCCTGTCATGGATTGTTTAAAATAGGTTATGAAATTTCATAATTTCGAACAACGAATAGGCTCATAAATCGCATTTATAATAGTTTTGATAGGATGCAAAAATTAATTAGGGTCTGTATCAATACGATGATGTAATTCAAAGTCCAATATTCAATATCAGTTCAGTCGCCTATTAATGTTTTTTTTTTGTATTTCGAAGGTCTATAAGTGGTCATTTTAACCTTTAAAATTTCTTTTTTAAAAATGGTATACATAAGTTATATGTTTATTTATTGTTAAACTGCTTAAAATTGCGAAAAACCGAAAAAACGTCTTTCTGAGTCATGAATTTCTCAACATTTTTATCATAATTTTCGCATTGTACCATACTTTATGTGGTGTAGTTGGGAACCTTTATTGGCATGGTGATATGCAGAATTTTATGTTTAAGACGAGACCGCAGCATAGCTGTCAAGTTCTTATTGAATTTAAATATCATACATCTTAAAATTTGGTAAAGTTTCTCTTTCTTTTATTTCGCTGAAATAATTTAATACCTCGGGCTGGAAAAGAGAAAAAAAGTGCTTGTGACGAAGATTGTCCAGCTATCTCATTTTCACTCATTAGGCATGAGAAAAATGTAGGATGGTAAACAATAGAGTTTTGCAATAAATAAGTAAAAGCTTCAATGGACGTGTGATAGTCTTCCAGTTCTTTTGGTGGGTGACATTTGGTTCAAATTTTTTATCCCTCTATGCTATACTTTTGACTGCTCTTGTGTCTGCCACTCTAGATGACCCAACCACTGTAATATTTTATTTTAATTACTTCACTAATTTTGGATTCATCGAAAAGCTAATAAAGTTCTTCATTTGTACGTATTTCCCATCCTTCATTTACCTTTTTGTCCCTGTATATTCTTTTAACATTTTCTTTCCCATATTTCTATTCTGGTTTGATTTTTTGTCATTGTCCATGTCTCGTTACTGTGTAATAATGTCGATCTTAATGTTGTTTTATAAATTCTTAGCATCTTAAGAAGTGAACCTGCACATCTATTGCATTTGGCCCATCTTAGACCAATTTACACTACACATTTGTTATTTACAAGAGCACCCAGATAAATATAAGATTCTGTTTCTTTAAATACTTACCTTTACAAATTGTGTATGTGTTTGGAAGGCTGTTTGTTTCAAGGATATGTGAAAAATCGTGAGCACTATGGCCACCACTTTCACCAGGAGATGTACTATTAAAAGGGGTATTTTAAAAAGCAACTGGACTGCTTCATTAGAGAGGTAGGACTAAGAGAACGACTGTAATATGCTCCTATAAAAATTAGCCGTATTTGTCCAAAATAAAAGTATAACAATAATAAGGATTCCTTTTGGAAGTGCTCTAAACGGTATCCAAATAAGTTTGGTATAAACTGATTCAAGAAGACTTAACCCATTCTAACATTTTATATTAAAAAGTGTAACAAATGTGAGGTAGTTTTGTTAAACCCTTTGTTTAATTTGACAGTTTTATTATCGGTAGATTAATCAATCTAATATAATATACCAAATATTTTTAATCAGCAAAACATGATATAAATAAAAATTTTGAATTATCACAAGGTCAATGTTTTATTAATCACTTAATTATATTTTGTCGGTTATTATCTTCTAGTTACTCTATATTATCTGCTGGATACTAACCAAACACAATTATAATCATTAAACATTTACATAAGCGAAATATAAATTCACCTACATAATTGGAAAGTAACCCAAGTGTTATATATATAAAGAGTTTTAAGAAATAGGAAAATAATGGCATTTAATATTTGTAAATTGTGTTGAATGGTATTATTTTATTTAAAATGGTTTTCTTCTAATAAGTTCTGTTTAAATAAAAATCTTTCAGCTTCTTAGTTATACTTTCAGACACAAAGAAGTTTTATTATGACTAAAAAGGAGTAATTTAATATTGAGAGATTTAATGTTCCTAGTAGTTTTTAATTTTTTTTTTAATAAAACCATTATAGGATCATTTAATTAAGTATTGTGAAAGATTAATAGATATTTGAAATTTTTATTGAATATTTATAAAAAAAAGTTATCATTCTAATTACTATTTTAGAGAATCTGAATAAAATTCATGATTCTATTCAGTTAAAAATACATGTTAGAAATATCTCACCCGTAAGATTAGTTCGTCGGCTAACCTCCGCCCATGCTTTATCCGTAATATCTTTTTTACAATATTCAGGTAGTTTATAATTGTACAAGCATGGGTATTGTTCAACCTCTAGTGCCAGTTTTAAGTTGATGTCACGATCGGCATCCATTTTGTAGACGCGACACACATAACAAATGCCTAGCTGAGAGGCAACTAAACCGTAATGTTGTTTGGCAGCAGAATGTGTACGATCTAATATCCCTTCTCTGTAGTATACTGCGTTTAAATTCATATAGAAGCGTGGGTCGTGAACATTTCCAGCTGTGTTGTGTAGCGCGGAGTTGCAGCACCCAGTGACGGCGAAAAGAAAGAAACAAACGGGGATAAATTTGGGAAGTTCTCCACTGTTACATTTTTTTATTTAAATGAATACTTTATTTTATAATGTCATAGATAAGAAAAAATAGCAGCACACAGTGACGTTAGTGACGTTAACCTATGATAGTTAAATTTATTAAAACAAAAGTTTCATAACTGCTTTTAAGGGAGTTGCAAATACTTGATATAATTGATATTGGAGGAAGATTTACTACAAACACCTGAACTCCTTCCATTTTTATTTTAAAGGGCAATTTCCAGGATAGTTTAAATATAAATATATTTAGGTGAATATTATATGTTGGCAAATTCAGATGCAGAAATATAATCAAATTTAAAAGAGAAACTCATAGAACTAACCAGTTATGAAGAATAAAAAGTATCAAGAGTTCATTCATTAAAAAATTGCTTTACTCTAAGATTTTTGGTAATATTACAGAAATGTGGGTTCTTCATCAAATTTGGCCAAACGTGAATTAAGTAAATTAGGTTTTTTTTTTCAATAGACACATTAAATACGTCCTAAAACTGTTCGATTTATTTTTAATTATGATGTTTATATTTAAATAAATATTCTACTATAATAGTGAAACTGTCCACCTGGGCGTGATGACGTAAGCGAATATTTTTTTCAATGAGAATGTGGGTCGTGATGAAGCTTTGAAAAAATGTTAAATTTTCCATTCAGTGATATAAAACATTAACATTTTAATTAAATAAAAAACAAAATGAAAAACCCAAACACAATGTCACATAATTTTATTAAATTATGATGGACAAAAGATTTAAGCGACTAGTTTCGGCCCAACACTGAGACCATCATTACTTGTAGATACTTTTGTATTACTGAGACATGCTTTTGTGTAAAACTAAATTTAAAATTGATCTAAGAACATTAAAAATAGAACTTTTTTAACAAAACTTTTACTATTTATTCAGAAAATTGCTTTTTTAAAACTCAATGACAGTTTTTACGCTAAAAAATAGCATTGTGAGTTTTAAAAAAGCAATTTTTCTAATAAATAGTTTAAATTTTGTTTAAAAAGTTCTATTTTAAAGTTCTTAGTAACATGAACTTCCACAAAGTAAAGGTTACTACAATCAATTTTTACAATCATTTGACTAAAACACTAGAATAACACTCACAAGCATTGCTAAAGGGGATAATGTGTAAAACCAAGTAAAACATGAACAATTCACAAGTGTAAAATAAAAAAAATTGTATACTTTTAAAAAACCAACTGATTAAGTGAATGTAATTTTTTTAAAACATTTAAAATCAATAAAAATAGAATTTATTACTAACATCTCCTATAAAATTCCTTCAAACTACTAAATTATTAAACTTATACAAGTTCAAATGTAGTAACAATTAAATTTAAATAAATAATTTAACTTTTTATATATTAAAAAAGAGGGGGTTGATCGTAGTTAACGAAGAAACATAGAGATATAAAAATTAACACTGTATCTGTAGTCTGATTATTTAAAAGAAGAAGAAGAAATTACAAGAATGTATCCAAATGATTAGAAACTAGGTAACAATTTCTTGCAAGTTTGATAATAGAGTTCATCAACTAGTCAGTAACTATAGTAACAACAAAGGAAACTTAGCGACGGAAGTCGGCCATTTTCAAGCTCCTATTATGACGCATTTTTAAAGCAATATTTACATATAAATGTCAAAAATGATCGCATAGGCTTAGCAATTATTATAAATACTGAATTATTTAGAACATTAATTGTATTTACACACTTGATTTTTTAAAATTTATTAATAATAAAAACGTTAATATAATTTTAAGTTTTTTACGGTACGTTAATGGAAACGTAATAGGCCACATTATTAGAAACGTCCCTGTAGCCATTATATCCAAACAAACTTTTGCCTTATTGTAGTTAATTCGCGTTAAAGATTTTTATATTATGTATTTTCATGTATTTTCTTCTTTATGAGTTATTATAGTGCTAAATAGACACATTATTATCGTTAAGGAATGTTTCGAGTCGTATTTAAAGAAGTTTTATTTTGTTTTATATAAAAAAATTGCTTTTGAGGTTAAGTAATATTATTTTAATTTTTTCTTACCATAGCACAAAATTAAACTTCTTTAAATTTAGCTCAAACTATTCCTTATTGATAATAATGCGTTTATATAGCACTATAATGTCAAAAACTCTACAAAAAACAAGAAAATCCAAAATACAAAAAACTTAAATGCAAACTAACTACCATAAGGCCACAGTTTGTTTGGATATAATACTATGACTTATGTTAAGCAGTGGTGACAGTCACGTCACAATAATGTGGCCTATTGGCCGCCATATGCAAGCTCCTTTCTGGAATCAAGGTCATTTTGCATATACTCCTTCCTGTATCTTTTTGTTCTAAGGGTACGTCAATGAAAAGAAACTTAAAATGAACAATTGGCCGCCATATGCAAGCTCCTTTCTGGATTCAAGGTAATTTTGCAGATATACTCCTTCCTGTTCTTCTTCTTCTTTTTTTTAAGACATATCCAATAATTTTTGTTTTGATTTGATAATAAAAGTAATAATAATAAGTAAAAATCGCATTAAAAGGATAGGATAGGTCAATTGATTTTCTTTTTGAATGAATAAATGGACTATTAAATAAGTAAGGAAAAATAAACTTGCATTTTGTGATCAACTAAAAACGAGGAATTAAAAAGCAAAACCAAATTCCTGTAACACTGTGCTTGTTTTCCAGATCAAAGAAAAATTTAAAGTATAGTAGTTATGCTACATTTCTTTTTTACTTTTCATTAAAGTAAAAATAATGAAATCCAATACTGTGGGTAAACTGGCTTATAATGCCTTTAATCTAACCTATGAAGGAAATACTATTTAGGAACCTGTTCACTGATTTGAGATAAAATAAATTTATAGATTTGCACAGGTAGAAAAGTTAGTTACTTTTGTCGAAGTCTTTAATGGACAATAATACACTTTTCTACCATTTTGTCTTAACCTCACATTCTTTTAAATGGATTAAAATTCAGTTTTAATCAAATAGGTCCTGTATTTTTCTACCTTGGATAATAATGAACAACTTTACTACCTCAACAAAAGTCAATAACGTTGGGTTCACAGGCTAGTAGTGAAACAAAATTATTTATTTGTTATTCAATTTTAGTTTTCTTATTTTTAGTAGTTCTTAAATACACAACTAACTTTAAAACAAGCAATTTTGTAACGCTGTTTAGTGCTCCTTTATTGGTCTGTTTAAATCAACATTAATTTGACATTTTCCGAAAAAAATTACGTTTAATTTCACCCCACAGATTAATAAAGTCCAATAGACGATTAACAAACAACAGCGGTAAAGAAATTAATGATACCAATTTATTATTTGCCCCATTTTCACAGAACGTGTTAAATCTTTTATAAAGATACAATTTGTTTTAATCAATTACCGGCTAACTGCAAGAAAAACATCATCATCCGGCTTGTTTCTAGTAAAAAATGTCAATTTTTCTTTAAATTTGTTTCCTACAATTTAACTCGATAAAGCCGAAACATTTGTTTTCTATACATTACCTTCTGTTTTAACAAGTCTCGGGTTTCAGTCTCCCATATTTGCTAGAGAAAAGTAAAAGCTTTCTGAGTGTAATGGAAGTGACGGAAAGGGAGCGGGACACGCTTGTTAACAACCGGATAATTATTAATTTATATTAACTGCGGAAACATCCTCTTTGGGTTGATTGGTGGGTCATGAATTTTGTGTTAATGTTTTATTTTATTTATTTAATTGTATTGTTTGTTTTTGACAGTTTTAATTTTCTACCTTAGTGGTTTTTACTAGATTTGACATGAAATTTTGATAATGTCGTTGTAAACCCTTTTGGTTTTTTTACATATTTAGGGCCGGTTTTTCAATCGCTTGTTAAAAGCATCTGTTACTTGACCAAAAGTTAACCGTGACCAACAGCTAAAGTTTCTGTTAAAGGTTATGGCGTTTTTCAATGCACTATCTAACTTTTAGCTACGAAACTGCCAGCTATCATTAAATTTGCTGGGTTGGTGAAATTGATTTTTTGGTTTGGTTTGTTAATTTCTTAGAACGGTAAATAAAGATATTGTTTTGTGTTCAATTTAGTTGAGTTAACCTAAGTTTTTATGGTTTTAAATAGAAAAAGAAGTTCTTTGTTTTTATTAGTTTTATTTATTTTGTTGAGTATTATTTTAAAAATTTTATATTTTCAAATGGAAACACCAAAGAAAAACAGGATATCTAATTTTTCACTATCTGATAAATCCTTGTTATTAAAATTAAAAAATCATTTTAAAACAACTATTGAATGCAAAAAGACAGACGGATGCCGTTACTTGGAGAGAAAAATATTTTTAGTTTTAAAAGAGAATTGAAATAAAAGCTTACCTGTCTGTGAGTGTTTCAATTTGATTTTCGATTTGTTCTGATAATAACATAACAGTTTCCTTTGAAAGTCGAAATCTTACGCGAAAATCTAAACCATCAAACTCTTCAAAAGGGTTCGACCTTTCTTTAACAATATATGGTCTCCTTTCATATTCAAGGTATTCCAATATTTCTTCATCATCATCACTCATACAAAAATCAAATATCTCATTTTTCCGTTAAACAACTTGCTAACTACTAGTTACAAATCCAAACAGAGACTTTGAAGTGTTTGCTAATATAACAGAAACGTTGGCTTGTAGTCAACCTTAACAGTTAGTTGAAGAAACACTTTGACTCCTTGTTAAGGGTTAACTGATAGCTAAATTTGCTTAGCTGGAGATTGAAAAACCGGCCCTAAATGAGTAACATACACACATATAAGAACTTTACAGTTTTTTTAAACCTTTCTTCTTCCACCTACAATGATTTCTACTTTTTTATATGTTTTTACTCAATTCGCATTTAATGGTATAATTGAAATTTAAGACACATTGCTTCTTTCATTAAGTCTTTGTACATTAATGAATAAAATGTTTATAAAGAATAATAAAAAACTCTTCGTTTTTACAAAACTTCTACTATTTTTGTAAAAAACTGTCATTGAGTTTAAAAAACCTGTTTTTTAAATAAATAGTGGAAGTTTCGTTAAAACGAAGAGTTTTTTAATATTCTTAATAAGATGGACTTCCAAAAAGTAAGGGTTAGTACAATCAGTTTAAATAAAATGTTTAGTTGGATACATTTTTTTATCTAAACTTGTGATATTTACATCGGTAATGTTTCCTAAATTCATTACTACCCCGAGCAAAATTTATTGGAACTGGCAACCCTGTCAACCAATCCTCTTCCATTTCAACTCCAGTCATGAAAGTTTTGCTACCAACTGTATACCATACAGAGTGAGTTTTATGTATTCAACGCCTCAATTATTAAAGGTAAGGATTGAGGAAGACGTAAAGAGAAATGAGGGTTTTAGAGAAAACCAGCATGGGTTCACGAAAGAAAAATTGTGTATCTCGGCGCTAGGTAGAGTGGTGGATTTGGCGGAAAAGGCTAGGGAGAGTAGCTGGAGAAATAAGAAGCTGACACTACTACTTGACACTTCAATGTGGGGAACGTGTTTAATATTAGCAAAGGGGGCGGTATTGAGCGCGTTGTTGAGGCTCAGAGTGGGTGAGGGGTTGGTTAATTTAGTGGAGGATTACCTATCGGCTCGAATTGTAATAGATTCAAGGGGGAGGAGATATAGAAGGAAGGTAGGAGTGCCCCAGGGATCGGTACTGGGACCGACGCTCTGGAAGTGTGTGTTTGACGAGGATTGTGAGAGTGTATGCGAAGAGAGATGTGAGATTACGGTGTATGCGGATGATGTGAGCCTGGTGTGTACGGCAAAGGGAGAGACGGAGATAGAAAGAAAGGCGGAGAATATGTGTAAGAAGATTGTGGGGAAGATAGAACGATGCGGAATGAAAGTGGCGGAAGATAAGACGGTGGGATTGCTCGTAAAGGGACGAAGCAAGACGAAAGAAGTTAGGGTGATGGTGAAGAGGAAGAAGTCAGTGAAGTATCTAGGTGTTTGGTTGGATAGCCAACTATCCTTCAAGCACCATAGTTGAAGGCAGCAGAGAAGGCGAGAGTACGAGCAGCATGGTTGGGGATATTTACGTGTAATTTGGCAGGGCCGGGAGAATGAAAGACGAGAGTTATTGGTAGGACGATTGAGCAGAGTATGCTGTACGGAGTGAAAGTGTAAGGTGAGAGAGCAGGGATTCATGCGAGTATAAAGCCACTACTAGAGGTGCAAAGGGGGATTTGGTTGCTGCTATTGCATTATTGGACCTGATGACTAAGGCAAAGACAACGGTGGAAGAGTTCTACAAAAGAGGAAGTTCAGGATTGGATGGAGGAGGAAATGGTGAGAAGGTGTGAAGGATCGAGAGTTTGGGGAGGTTAACTACTTCTTGACCCAAATGCTCACTGGGCATGGGTCAAGAGTGGGGTATCTACTCAAGATTGGGAAGAGAGGGACTGGAATATGCGTGAGGTGGAGGATGATGAGGGTCATGTATTTAGATGTTGAAAGAACAAGGAGGATTTAGAGAAGTTGGAAGGAGACTCGGGGTAGCAGTGTATTGAGAGAACATGGTGGAGATAATGTTAAGAGTATGAATGGGTGAAGAGTGTGTGAGGGACCCCCGCCCGCCTTGAAGTATACTAGGGTAGTGATTCCGAGGCTGGGGTAACAGCATTGAAGTGGGTTTGGTTGGTAGGCATCCTCACGAGGGTGAGTCCAACACTGGTGGGTTCTGTCCCATTAAACCTGAGTTTCCCATCTTAGCCCGAAAAAAATGCCTCTATTATATCGGAAACGGCTTTTACGATTTTTATAAATTTTGATAGTTGAGTATTTTGTAAAATGGCCGAGCTTATGGTAGTGTTGACATTGTTGTAGGATTTTCCGTTTTTCTGAAAATTTCATTATTTCAAAAGGATCACCTTGTATATTTTTTTGGTTTAAAAATCCTTGACAAATATTGAATATGTTTCATGTAATATTCTCTATAACTAAATGTCATAATCTCGAAATTATAGCTATCTTTTCAAAAATTCTGTCAAGTTAAAATAATACTACACTAAGATGGCAACATTAATAACTTTGAAGTTTCCTTAAGCTACTATTGTTGGTGTTTATTGAAAGTCACAATGGATCGTTAATCTGAAAGAAAACGAATTGAAATTTTAAAGATATTGGAATATGGTGATATCCGTAGACGCATGAAAAAACATGTAATATATTTTTTATATTTTGCACTTATAAAAATCTTCATTATAAAACGCATTTGCGTATCGTAATGTAACTTTTGCGCACGCAAATTTTTGTTTTAAATGGTTGGCGACATGACTATTGACAATGACATTTGTGGCTAATAGCAATTTATTAATTTTATATTGTTCTTTAAGTAAGTATTTGTGAATATGAATATCATTTTTTACTGATATAATATATTATTATTGGTGTATTAATCATTTTAAAATATTTGAAAACATTAACATTTCATAATTTAAATATCAAAAATGTCAAATGTTATAAATAACACAATGCTACCGACATACTTTTTAAAATCAAAATTTTCGGAATTACGTTAAATAATAAATTAATTTAAAAAATGATAAAATGGCAAAATATAAAAAATATTATAAACAACTTATTTCATATGGCTGTTGTGACACTCGTTCTTTAAAAAACTCATCGCTTCACTATTCGTTTTTTAAACTTGAACTCGTGTCATAACAGAATTCCATATGAAATGCGTTGTTTAATATACTATAATAATCCCATAACAAGATCAGGTACTGTGAGTACGTTATTAAAAAAATTAACCAAACTGTTATACTTAAAGATTTTTAATAGATCTTTCTCCACTTTATATCTGGTTGTAAAGGGGGCGATGGCTGCTGTATACAGAAGGCTACTGAATGCCAGGATGAACGACAGAGTGGTGTCAGAACCAGGGCAAGAGAGATAACAAAAAATCATCCGATACTGGAGATGGTAATAGATGCAATGCAACCTAAATATAATTACCACAAGCCATTTATCGTTCTTTTCCCGGTAAGGGGCGAATGGAAGACAAATAGATCAAATCTTACAATGGCTGACCAGTGTTGGTACACGGACGGCTCTAAGATCGGAAGAGGTTTTGCAGCTGGGGTACAAGCAGGGAAGCCAAAGGTGGATCCAAGCCAGAAATTGGGTAACCTTTCCACAATTTTCCAAGCAGAGGTTTTTGCAATGGAGATTTTTCTGCAAGAGATGTTTAAGCATGACTTCAGAAGCAAAACTTTAAAAACCGTTTCCGGTGCTAAAATCACTGGAATCAAATCGGATCGACTCCAAGTTAGTTTGGAAATGCCTTCAGGATCTAATGGGAAAATAACAAAGTAACTTTACTTTGTCCACCTGGGCATACCGGTATTGAAGGGAACGAAAAAGCGGACCTTCTAGCCAGAAAATGTGCAAAAGGAATATTTATAGGCCCGGAGCCATTTCTAGACATAGCGAAAAACGTAGCCAGAGGAACAATATCGAACTGGGTAGATCGGAGAAGACGTTCTTACTTTAAGACACTCAAGGGCATTTGTAAGAGATCTCTCTACAAAGAGGTCTCAGGAGCTGCTGAATATAAGCAGACAGGACCTACGAATTATGATAGGACTACTGACTGGACACAGTAGCCTTAATGAGCATATGAAAACAATTGGACTGTGAGTGCGGATTGCAGAGGCGGAGAATAAAACGGCGGTGCAGATCTTGTGTAATTGCCGGGAGCTCGAGAGACTAAGGATCAATAAATTTGGTCAGCATTAACTCGAGCCCAAGGACTTCATGGAAGTGTCGCTAACGACCCTAATGAGCTTCATCAGAGGCATAGGGCTGATAGAACGACTATAACCTAGGGGTGAGCAACAAGATTTTTCAGGTCGCAGTGGAAGGGACGTTGAACGACCACTCACATGGAACCTAACCTAACAGTAAATGATTAACCCAAATCAGGACACAAATAAATTTGCTTTACTGTAGATGTTTGTTTCATAAAGAAGATCCTCATTTAACAGGGAAATTCATATTTTACCAAAAACCGTAATTACAATTTAACGTAATAATAAATTAAACTGATAAAAAGTAACACTAGTTCAAGAGTTGTTAGAAGACGTAAAGAGTTTGCCGACATAATGATGGAAAAATGTTACGAACCAAACGATCCAAGTTTTTTAAATTTGGGTATGTTTAACGATGAGGACACTGTTGTTATGAACGGCAACGTAAATCGCCATAATTGTAGATACTGATCACGTGTGAACACCACACCCAGTATCCAGAAAAACTTAATGTATGAGCTGAAATAGTAGGCAACAACATAATTAGACCCTTCTTAATAGAAGCAAACTTAAATGGTGCTAATTATTTAAATTAAATAGAAAACAGTGTAATTATTTTTAATTGCCTTTTAATTTAGAGATTTCATTATTTAAAGCTTTCAGGCAATAACAATACCCTAAACACCAATATTTGGCTGCAACAAGATGGAGGTATACGTGTGAGATAAGGCAATACCTAAATGTTTCCTAAAAGATGGACTGGAAGGCGTGGCCTACAAAAGTAGGTATAGGTATGTAAATTAAAATATTATTGGTGTACCTAACAAAAAAAGATAATCAGTAGAAGATATTATTTATTATTCAAAATTTCCAAGAGTAATATGTATTTACATATAAATTGAAGAATAATGAATGTATAGTTATCATTTTTAGACACAATATAGTTATACTTTAAATTAGAATTTGTCATCTATAGAAAAGACATCGTTACTTACAGATTTTCCCAGATTATTCTTTTCGTTGCTGTCAACACAATCAATTAATAGCTTTGTGTATTTCTCAGTCAAAAAGTTTGAGTTCTTAGTCGATTTTGAATTTAGCAATCAAAAACTAATGATTCTGCTAGATCATAAACCTCCAAATAATAACAGGATTTAAAAGGTTAAAATTGATTTTACTTTAGCAACCCAACTTATCAGCCTGGACAGCCAAGTTTTGAAAAAAAAATTAATGGAATATACTTCCAGATGGATAGAATATATAATCGGCTATAGTTCTAAGAAGACTAAGCAACTGTTTAAAGAAAGCAACTTGTGTGACCATTTGTGTAAGTTTTAATAAACATTAATATTCTAAGTTCCAGATCCACATGCAATAGAAGAGCATAGATATAATAATTGAATATATTTTCATGTTTGAGTACAATGATGTATTTAAATGCTCCAAAAGTCTGCTTAACCTTTGGCTTAATATGTGTTGACATTGAGATAAACGATTAAGCTTAATATGATGATGATTAATAAGATAAAGTTGCGAGTCAAAGAGGATAACAAGGTTGTCTGCAATTTGTAGAAGAAGAATGGCTTTTAAAAAACCGTTCAATACCTAAGATAAGAAGATCACTGAGCTTGAGGACTTTTAAAGTCTAAGGTATATTTTCGACACAATTGTGACAAAACAGAATTTTAATGATGTAATAATATTTATAATGGACACCCTACCTGTAGAGTACAGATTAATTCCAGCAGATTCTTTTTATTGCTGTTAAAACAAACTGGCTAGTTGGATAATTTGTTTTATTCATTTGAAAGCATAAAATGGTAAAGTGTAAAAATAGATTATATATAAGGAATTTACTTTAGAGTTTGTAAAAAAAACGATTGTTCAAACATTTACGCGCGTAACTTTATCGCTAATATTTGATGTACATCATTTTAAATGTGTAATAACCTAAAAAAATGAAGAATGTCAAGGGCGTCGCTAACTCATAAGCCGTTGATAAAACTAGTAAGTATATAAAAGAAATTACTGCTAGTTTCCTCGATAGCTTACGAGAAGTGTTCTACGACTCAATGTTAATTATATTAAGTAAGTATTTATTAAGGAATATGGATTAAAATTAATAACAACACTTAAAAAGGATTAATAAGTTTCATTAATAATAATAATGGAATAATATTAATTAAACACAGCCGTCGGGGATCGTTCGAAATCTTTTCCACCGCTTTTTTGTGAACATTTTTGGCATCATTATTTTTAGTTACGTGTTTAAAACTAACCAATCAACGCTTGATTATACCGATAATATCCCTAGGGAAATTATCACTAGGCAGGGTTTACACTAAGTACTGTTTAAGAACTATTTCGCTTAATTTTTATCTTTTAATAAGGAAAAATTAAATCGGAGCTTATATATTAATCTCTTCAACTCCAATTAGACAAATTACAAATAGCACATACAGGGTTGCTCAAAAACTCTTCGGAAAAAGAGCTAACGTTTGAGAAAATACCGGAATACTTCACGGACGAAGAAGAATTGGCACAAGAGACCGAGTGGATACGACAGAAAAATCGTAAGAAGAGGAAAATGGATACATCGCTCACACCTCCACAAAACAATCAAAAAGTCTCGGAACCAAAACAAACGTTCATTGTTAAAAAAATACCTCCTCCTCCTCCGATAGTTGTTGAAGGAATTGAACATTTTAAACAGCTACATGAACTAATCAACGATATATTGACGAATTTTCAAATTAAAATTATCAACGACAAAAATATTAAAATCAATGTCACTGATGGAGATAGTTTTAAACTGCTGACTACCATATTAGCAGAAAAAGAGTACTCGTGGCACTCCTACGAGAACAAACAAAACAGGCCAATTAGAGTGGTAGCTAATAAACTACACCATTCATGTGAACCTGCGCAAATCGTCTCTCACCTCCGAAAGAGAGGGTTTAAGATGCTAGAAGCAGTGCCTAAATTGAAATTCAGAACCAAGCAGCCTCTGAATATGTTTGTTTTAGCCTTCAGCCATGATGAAGACATTAATAAAGTTTTTGCCATCACCGATATAATGGGAATTAGGGTAGAGATTTTGCCAATTAGAAAATCAAGGTTAGTGCCTCAATGTAAAAGATGCCAAGCCTACGGACACACGCAGAAATACTGCGCAAAAGAACCGAGATGCGTTAGGTGCCCTGGAAAACACTTAACGGCAGAATGCAAGAAACCTAAAAATGCACAGCCTAAGTGTGTGCACTGCGGCGAAGGCCATCCTGCTAACTACCGTGGATGCATGGTGGCCAAAGAAATGCAGAGAATCAAAAACAAGCAAACTAAAAAACCTAGTTTGCCTCAACAGCCTCAAAGAACTCAGCACCAAAAAACAAATGTGGAAAAGTCAAAGCAAGGTAATGGACCAAAACCTAAAACCTACAGTCAAGCGATAAGTGGAAAATTTGAAGAACACAACAACAAGGAAGCCAGTAAACCAGATTCAACAATTGAAATAGCTCTTCATAAAATACTAGAAAAGTTAAACGCAATGGATGAACGTATTTCTAAACTAGAGTATCGCACACAAGGAGCGATTCCAAAAAATAAAAATGGCTAATCAACTGCGAATACTGGAGTGGAACGCCAATGGACTACTAAAGCACCAGCAAGAGCTGCAAGTAGTCCTGGACATAGAAAAATTGATATATGTCTCATTGCTGAAACACACTTCACTAAGGAATCATATATCAAGTTCAAGGGCTATCAGGTATACAACACCATCCATCCGGACAACGACGCAAAAGGCGGTAGTGCAATTATTATAAAAGAATCCATACTACATTATCAAGAAATGGGTTACCAAACAGATAGGATTCAGGCAACATCCGTTGTAGTAAAAACTAAAACATATGAAGTTATGATCACAGCACTTTATAGCCCTCCAAAACATTCTATCAAGGAAGAACAATACCTTACCTTCCTGGAAAAACAAGGACATCGATTCATAGTGGGAGGTGATTTTAATGCAAAGCACACATACTGGGGATCGAGGCTGACAACAACCAAAGGTAAAGAACTCATAGGAGCAACTAAACGCCTTAAGTGTGAAATACTGTCTACAGGCAAACCAACATATTGGCCTACCGACCGGAACAAAATTCCTGACCTTATAGATTACTTCATTGTCAGGAATATCTCAGCAAATTACCTACTCGTAGAAGAGGCTTGGGATATGAACTCGGATCACTCACCTATACTCCTTACCTTAAGTGATAAGGTAATTCAAAAAGAAGTGCCCCCTAGACTCGTCAACCAATCGACGGACTGGCAAAGCTTCAAGATCACACTTGAGAACTCTATAAAACTTTCGACTCCTCTTAGGACTCAAGAACAGTTAGACAATGAAGTAGAATTGTTTGTCAAAAACATTCAACAAGCAGCATGGGAAAACACTACAAATATTAAACCTAGAACAAAGGGCAATAACTACCCAAAGGAGATCAGAGATCTGGTATCTGAAAAAAGAAAATTGAGACGAAAATGGCATCAAACTAGGGCACCAGTAGATAAAACTGCTGTGAATAATGCCACCCAACAACTAAAGAGAGAAATTCAACGTATTCAAAATGAGTCTATAGCTGCTTATCTAAGGGAATTAACTAATGATAATAAAACAGATTATTCCCTTTGGAAAGCCACAAAAAGACTAAAACGGCCTATCATTCACAACCCACCAATCAAAAACACAGACGGAAGTTGGGCTCGGAATAACCTACAAAAAGTTTCCAGATTTGCAGAACATCTGGAAATGACCTTTCAACCAAACGATGGAGAAGATCCACAAGATAGGATTGAACTAAGACAAGAGGATGTGGTTATTAGGCATACCTCCCTAAAGAAGTTACAGAAGAAATTAAAATCAACATTAATCCAAAAAAAGCTCCTGGATTTGACCTGATCACTGGAGAAATATTAAAACAGCTTCCAAAAAAGCAATTGTAAAACTGACCAATCTCATCAACGCCTCATTTAGAATGAGGTATGTTCCTAGGATGTGGAAAGTAGCGGAAGTAATAATGATCCCGAAACCAGGAAAACCACTATATGAAGTTTCGTCGTATAGGCCTATCTCATTGTTGCCTGTAATTTCGAAATTGTATGAAAAACTTCTCCTCAAAAGGCTAAAACCAATAATAGAAGAAAGTAATTTGATTCCCTCACACCAGTTTGGCTTCAGAGAAAGTCACTCTACCATAGACCAGGTTCACAGAATCACGGACATTATTGAAAAATCGCTAGAGGAAAAAAAAGTCTGTTCTACTATCTTTCTAGATGTCGCACAGGCTTTTGATAAAGTATGGCATGAGGGCCTATTTCATAAACTGAAGAAGTTCCTGCCTCAAAAATACTCAGAACTTTTAATTTCATACCTCTCAGAAAGATACTTCAGAGTTAAGCAAGAAGAGGCTTACTCTGAATTAAAAGAAATCAAAGCAGGAGTGCCACAAGGTAGTGTATTAGGTCCAGTACTTTACCTTTTATATACGAGTGATATACCTGATCTTGAACAGAACACAGTCGCAACTTTTGCAGATGACACCGCAATCATTGCTGTTGGAAAAAATCACGAAGAGGCTGCTGAAAAACTCCAAACCTCTATAGACAGAATCCATAACTGGACTAAAACATGGCGTATCAAGTTAAATGAAAGCAAATCTGTACATGTAGATTTCACTAATAAACATAAACAATACATCCCTATTAGAATCAATGATGCCCAAATCCCACACGCTGACTCAGCAAAATACCTGGGCATGAACTTAGACGCAAGACTACGCTGGAAAGTCCATGTGAAAAAGAAAAGAGAAGAGCTTGGTTTAAAACTCAAAAAATGTATTGGCTACTTGGGAGAAACTCCAAGTTATCTATATACAATAAATTGCTCCTTTATAAGCAAGTTTTAAAACCTGTTTGGACCTACGGCATCCAACTCTGGGGATGTGCCAGCAAATCCAATATTTTAACCATCCAGCGATTCCAGAATAAAGTGCTAAGAAATATCGTTGATGCACCTTGGTACTTCCGTAATTGTGATCTTCACCGGGATCTTGAAATAGACACAGTTAACCAGACCATACCCAAATTTGCCAGAAGACATGAGCAAAGGCTTCTCCATCATGTGAACATCGAGGTAATCCAGCTCCTCGATAACACTAATCCAACAAGAAGACTCAAAAGGACCAAACCCTTTGAGTTGCTGTAGTGATAGTGAAAAGCAGAGCACAGTGCGGTGTTTACACGTTAGTTATTAGTGTAATTAAGTTAATAGAACCTAAGGTAGACTAGTGAGTAGAATCTTAGCTAAGTTCCAAACAACGTAGCATTTTAAGTTAGAAAAAAAATTATTCATTGATCGAACTTTTGATCAGATTATAATGTTCAAAATATCTCACAAGGGGTATTTAATATAAAAAAAAAAAAAAAAAAAATATATTAATAAATACTTTATAATATATTACAACAAAAATAATATTTTTTTTTAAATTGCAATTGAATCACGAATTCTATGCTTTTCCACATTTCATAATTGAAGAACAACTAATTCGAACAGTAAACATGGCTTAATGTCATGATACGTCAAATGTCAAGCTTTTGACATGTTAAAATTTAAACATGTCCCGATTTGGCGAATTAAATCTCGAAAATATCGACAAATTAATCGATGAAAACACGTCACAAAATACCATTGGAAGCAAAAAAAAATTAATATACCTATGGAAGTTTTTAATGGAATTTTTTAATTCGAGAAAATATATGCGTACTGAAATAGAAGAGTAGAAGATCTAGCCCTGATATTAATAAATAAGTCAATCTAAAATGCCGAAAATTTTCTTCCGAATATCACTCGGACAGTGACCTAACCTAACCAAATTTGGTAGATAATAAAATTGGTTGATGGTTTGGTAGGTTTCTGTTAGGCTTTCAAATTACATTATTTTTACTTGCACTGGGTGAAATTCAGATAGTTTAAATGATGGAGTATTTTCTTCAGTAAAACGCACTTCAGGAGAAATAATGATAGGCTCCAAGTACGGTATAATGGGCGATTTTTTCCAGTATTCTGAAGGGCTCTCTGCTGGTTGGTTGCTGCGATGTAGTTGCTTTCCAACAATTCGTAGCAGTGATTAGATTTCATCCTCCAATCCGACTTTTTGTACAACAGTAGCATCCTTTACAATTTCATCCGTAACTTTTTCGGGGTATCACGAGGATCGTTAAGTAATTTCAAAATACTTTTAATATGTTGCGAGGCCTTAATTACGTACAAAGCGAATACAAACACTACAAACATTAAACTAATAGTGAGCTGAGCGAACGGCATGATCTTTCCACTTCTAATTTCTCTAGAAGAAATAACGAGAAGAAATCGACTTTTAAGAGCGGTCCGGTGTTGGCGGGAAAATTTAAAATGGATTAAGGCATTAATGGCGATTTTCAAAGTATCTCTTTATCTCACCCTTTCTTGACAATGCTCTTGAAGAATATGATTAATAAACTTTTCAAATTCAAATATTTTCTGATCAAAATACAGTCTTCTATAACAATATTTAAGTAATCTGTGATTCTCAAGTTTTGAATTCATTGTTCAATAAATGCAAATTTATGTTTGTTTTCAATGCATTATGCATTACACTTTGTCTTCTTATTTTTCCTATTCCCTACTCCTTAATGGACTATTGTTTTAGTTATAATGATAGTCTGTTTACTGAGTTTTCGTGGTTATCGTCACGAATAGTTAAATGTTGGAAGTAGTAAAACAGACAATGCACTTAATCGAACCTAAAGGGTATGCAAACTATATTCCACATTAATAATAACGATGACTATATTTACTTAATTTAATGTTGTTTGTATTTATTACCTATGTTATCTAGTATCAAATATTAAACATTTTCGAAAACAAACCTACAACTTTAATAAACCATAGAAAAGATCCAATGAAACCACAGACTTTTATTCAGGTAATTATTGCAACTAGTTTCGGTCCAAATTAGACTATCATCAGGCTGTAAAGGACACAATAAATTGGTAAACAAGAAAAATTGGTGGTTGAAAAAATGCAAAAACAGTTAACGGTGGTAAAAATAATATTAAATATATTAAACAGCTATACCAGAGATAATCAATTTAGTACAAGTGAGAATGTGTCAACTGAACAAAAGTTTTTACAAATTATAAGAGTATTAAAATTTTTCTTTTTTGAACTACAATGATAAGCAAATCTTATATATAATACTACATCTTAAACAGATCAAACAATAAAACAAAACATTAATACACACAAAAAAAATAATTGTTAATTCTCAACCCTAGCCTATGATGTGTTAGGATCCTTGATTCCTGGTTCTGCGTGACTCTGTTAAGTAATTTTTCATTAAGCTCCCACTGCTCATTTCGTTCATGTAACTAAGATGTATTAATGTAAACCAATAGTTAAAGAAAATTTGTTTCGTTATTTGATCTGTTTAAGATGTTACCTTTTTCATTACTTTTATAAAATAATAGCTCATCATTGCAGTGCTAAATTGTTAAATAATTTGATACTGTCATAATTTGTAAAAGCTATTGTTTAACTGACATATTCTCACTTATACTTAAATGATTATCTCTCAGATATTTGTTTAATCTGTTAAATGTTAATTAATTTTAACACGTTTAACTATTGGCATCTTTTTCAACCAATGGTTTCTTTTTTCTTGTATACCAATTGTATTGTGCTCTTTACAGCCTGATGATGGTCTAATTGAGACCGAAACTAGTTGCAATAAGTGTAATTTAAACGAATAAAAGTCTGTGATTTTAACTTTGAGTTTCATTGGATCCTTCCTGTTTGGATTCAGCCACATTTGAGATGGATGACCTATCTGATTTTTGAATCTTATTTTACTTTTAACTATGTCTACCTTGATATGTTCAAGTTTATATTTTCAACTGAAAAAGAATTTTAGTGATTTTAACCACAATAACACATTGCATTTTCTGTTATACTTCTGGACATTACTTTCTCAAACTTTATTTGATTGTATAAAATTTTTGACTAGTAGTTCTTTCTACTTTTAAAGTGGTTCTTTTTCTCTTGTCCACTATCCTTTGCTACACCCTGTTTATTTTTATTCTAGTAATAACCATTCATTCTTAAATCCCTTCCTACTTTTGGTTTCTAACTCCATTTAGTGGGAGCCCTTCATCCTCTCCTTTTGTCCTACTTCTGGTTTTTACTCCATCTAGTGGGATATACTTCCTCATTTCCTTGTCACTCCTTTACCCTTGCCCTATTTTTCGTTTCTTACTCCATCTTGTAGAATTTTCCTATCATTTTCCCTACATTCTCCCAAGAGAAGAAGAGAAGAGACAACACAACAAGATTAAAGCTCTTGGTCAAATGGGGTTATTTCTTAGTTTACTGGAACAAGATTTTGGGAGATAGTACATAAACTTGGAAAAGAAAATATGTTTTTAAGATAAAACATTAGAATAAAACTTTAACTAACGAAACATAAATATCTAGAGCCTTTGAGGAGAATTTTACATTTATAATATGACAAGAGCTTAAATTTTTTTCCGGAAAATGATAATTTTCTTAAAATATTCTTGCCCGAAAGAAAATTTCCTGAAATATTTTAAGCTTGAGGGGTATTCGGTAAGATAATTTCACGCAATAATTTGGAAAAAAAACTTTTCAACCAAACTTCCACTCATTATCACAGGAGACGCAACGTTCCATTCATAAAACTCTGTTTTGTCGCAATAATTACAAAAGTGTCCATGAGTGTGACAAAAAATACCAATCGATTCTCTTTGTTTCGTACTCATGCTGGCAACGCTGTATCATTATTTAGGTGTTATGATTACGCTTGTAATCAATGGCGTGCTTTCTGTTAAAAATGGGAATATCTATGTCGGGTAATATTCAGTTTTTATTGGACTATATCAATAAACAGTTAATACTCAGTTTTCACTTGTGCAAATAAAATGTAATGCATTTTAAATTTTACTTTTTAAACTCTTTGTTAATAGGTATTAAATAACCAACACAAAAAGATTTAAATAATATTATGTTCAGGGTTTCGTGACTCCTTCATTTGTATTAAATTTGAGAGGATGAATAGAATAGTTGATGGTTATACAGGGTGTTTCATAAAAGGTAAAGTAGTTTTAAACATAACTTAATTAAGGTTAGACTTAAAAATCATTCACCAAAAAGGTAATCTTCGCAAAAACGAGCAAGTCCAATGGTATTAATATTACTTAGTACCAGAAGACGAGTTTAATAATCGACGTATTTCGGCTTGTTGTTCAAACTTTGTTCTTATCAACAATTAAAAAACTATAAATATACAAATTACGTTCAGAATAATAGAAACTTGTTTTTTAAAAACAAATATTGCTACTGAACTAACAAATTTATTTAACACAGAAATTACAAACTAGTTTAAAATCAAAACTATAACTTCAGAACTAAACATCAGAACTAAAACTTTTACAACTCAAGTGGATGAAAGTATTGTACACAAGCAAATATTTTAACTTGCTAGTGAAAAGAAAATTTGGAGCTCAAATAGTCCGGTTTTTTTACATACTTGATAATGACGAACCATTTCTTTCACTAAATTTCACTTAATTTTACCTATAATTTCGCCAAAAATACCTATATAACTATAAATATCGTTGAATTTACTTCGGCAATAATGCTTGAAATAATTAAAGAGACTGTGTCAAATTTCAGGGTATAACCGCTTCTGGGAGTGGTATCATTCAGACAAGCCGTGCGGTGTTGTCGCTTATTGAGCAACTCATTTCTATGATTTAATGGAATGAAATAGTTCAATGGTTAAACATTCCATAAAATAATTTGTATAATTTAGGTGGTTATATTATGGTCACAATATATTTGCATATGTAATCACCAAATACTATAGTTAATTCAATAACAATCACAAATCTCTTACTTTAAATGCAGAGCAGGCAATATCACATCACAACAAGTTCCAGTCGGCCATATCAAGAAGACACAGTCGATCAGAAATAGGTAATGTTTAAGCAATGTTTATCATGGAATTGTGGGTTCAAGGTTTATGTATTGGCGTAAAAGAATCATTCTGCATCCTGCTCTGCGGGATGAGAGGAACTACTTACCTCGTACTGATGAGACACAATAATGTCGAAACCGGTCTACGAGTATTGTTCTTCCTGTTAATTTGCAAATCGATAGAGATGGTTGCAAGTATCGACGAAGTCGGTCGCCATCCCGTTTTCTACTGGAATGTAATTCAATGTCCGTTGGGGCATATAGCCCAGGAAGTAGTTGTTTTTTTGATAGAAAACGGTCAAGCTTGGTATAGAAACTGTTAAGTTTCCTTACCCTGGGTGCAGGTGGAAACAATTTTCCACTTTTTCAGTTTTTTTTGCAAACTTAATGTCAATATAATTAACTAAATATTTACGATTACCATTTTAAAGAATAAGATCATACTAAACTAGTTCTTTATATTATAAACCAGTGTTGTGATGCAGGCCATTTTCTTAAAATAATTAAAAAAACAATAAATCCTACATATAAAAATAAAATCGAAAACTGTAGATCAATATCATTAATCTCAAAAACAAGCAAAATTATAGAAAAAGATATGATCTAGAGGTTAATGGATCAAAATATTCAGGTAAAAAGTATTTTTTTGGATCTCTTTAAGATTCACAAATATGAATCTTATGAATAATACAAAAGAACAGTATATTCTTTTTAACAGATCAGTTATACGATGAACTGATGAATTTCAAAAATTTTGTTATTATTATATACCTAAACAAGAGAAAGTACAAAATTATATCACTAAACATCGCTCTGGTATTTTTCATCCTGTAAGTAAAAAGACCTTAGGATAAGTGTGAATTATTTCAATGTTTCTCAGACACAAATGATATAAAAAGATGTAGTGTTTACAAAAAACCGATTAAAAAATCAATTATTGAAAGCGAAAGTCAATATTTTCTGAAATAAATTGTACTAACCCTTACTATGTGAAAGTCCATTTTATTAACAACAGCAAACAACTAAATGGTTAAACTAAACTTCCACTATTTATTCGAAAAATACGTTTTAATTTAAATTACAACTGTTTCGCTTAAAACTAGCATCATCAGAATGACATAAAAATTGCTTATGATGATGATTTCAAGCCAAATATTAAGTAAAATTTATTATGTGTTTATAAACAAATTACCTTAACTTTATATCTCATTACTTATTTAAATATTAAAGTTAAATAAATAAATTACAAATGTGGATTATTTATTTGTATCTTTATTCGTAAGGCCTTAACGTCATCTAATTTTATTACAACTGTAAAATATTTGAATTTCACGCATTTTATTTAACGCTATTTCTGAGCGCTATGTGCACCGTTGCCAGATTACAATAAACTATAATAAAGAGAAGAAGAATAAATCAAAATCAATATAGCAAAGTTTTATTTTAACTTATTGACAGCTACTAGTTTCGGCCTATATGTAGGCCATCATGAGGATAAAAATTCGGTAAAGAATAAGCAATAAAGATTAACAATAATATCGATACATACGTTTAAGGTACGCATCGATATCATATGTTTAAGGTAATCGATATCATTGTTGGTATCGATACGTATTGTTACTAAATCCATCTATATATTATTATTGTCTAAATAGGTATAGGTTTATGACCAATTTTTTATAATTATTACGTTTATTTATTATGTTTATTTAACTTAATCTAGTTCTATATATTATACTAATGTCTATTATAAATTCCATTTACTATCACATGCATACCATAAATAATATACTTGATAAAATATTTATCCATTTCATGTGTACTAAATGTACTAATTTAAATATTTTTTCTGACTGTTTAACATTAATTAATTTAAAATGCAATAAAAAATTTTTAAAATGATCTTCCACTATATTCCCCATCCTATCATAATATTGAGTCCGATAACACAGCGTGTGCCATAATGATTGTTTATGATACGTATTATTTTATCTGATGGCATTTATATCAATACATTTTTGAAAAATTAAAAACTGCATTTTCGACATGTCACAATGGCAACTATTTTTAAAGGAGTAAGTATTGTGTAGTTTCAAATATTAGTAGGTGAGTGAGCTGTGCTTTGCCATTTCCTTGACAACGTCATCAGGTTGTAACGGCAATATTTATTTATCGCTGTCAAACTCAATAATTATTGTTAGGTAGAATTTAATATAATTTAAAAAAATAGTGATTCTGAAGCAGATAGTTTACCTTCTGATTTGGAAGAATATCACTCATGAATATCACTCATGAAAAAGTATTGTTGGCTTACTTTGAATGCTTATCTAAGGAAAGAAAACCATCTTCTCTTTGGTCGTATTATTCGATGATAAAAAGTATTTTATCAACAAGAAAAAACGTCGATATTAGTAAGCACTTACAGCTGGTTGCATTACTAAAACGTAAATCAGA
Organism: Ophraella communa; assembly: GCA_035357415.1. NCBI lineage: Eukaryota > Metazoa > Arthropoda > Insecta > Coleoptera > Chrysomelidae > Ophraella > Ophraella communa. The sequence goes on along the minus strand of CM068983.1, from coordinate 14,019,782 downwards.
AGGTTAGTCAGCTAAAAAATCCAAAATTTTTACTAAACAAGATGTTACAAAGTTTTAAACGGAAGCATCAGATGATATATACTTATTTAATATAGTTGCCATGATAATTGGACTAAGTGGAGCATGCAGAAGTGAGGAATTGACAAATATGCTTGTTGAAAATGTAATAGATGAAGGATCCTTTTTTAGAATTACATTACCGAATACAAAAACAAAGGTAATGCGAGAATTTTTTGTAACTTCGGGAATATCCCAGGATTGAATATGGTAGAACTTGTCAGACAATATATGAAAATACGACCTTGCAACACAAACCATCTACGTTTTTTTGTCACTTATAGAAATAAGAAATGCACAAAATAACCCATTGGAATACATACCTTTGGTAAAATGCTAAAAGTTATTGCCACTTTCTAGAACTTACCTCGCCCTGAAGAATATTCCGGACATTGTTTTCGGCGATCGTCTGCTTCATTTTTGGCTGATTCTGGAGCTGATCTGTGTACCGTGAAACGCCATGGTGGAAAAGCAATACTGTTGCTGAAGGTTACCAAGAAAATTCGAAAGAGCAAAAGAATAAAATATCAGAAGCAATTTTTGGTGCCAACAACCAAACAGGATTACAAGTTTGCCAACAATCATCAACTATTGATGTAAAAACTGTAGAATCCATTGGAATTAATATTACAAATTGTAGTAATTGTTCTTTTACCATTTATAATAAATAGTTTTGTACATAGTTATGCATTTTGAATAAACTTTTTTGATCAAACCATTACATGTTTTCCTTATAGAATTTCATTATGGTACTTAGTACCATAATAAGCTTCCTTATGTCATCAAAATTGAGTGACATAACGTTGTCATTATGACATGCCATCAGATAAACATTATTATTATGGTAAAAGTTATTTAGATATTAAAATCGATTTCTCTTTATTATCCATTATTGAAATTATTTAATTGTTTTTAGAAGCTAATACTAGAATTTCTACTTTTACGTTAACTGATACCATGTAGTTGCCGTATACTTCAAGTTTACATAGTATAATTTCTTATATAAACTATAATGTAATACAATTTCTGTTAAATTATGTGTAATTAGCCATTTAGTTAATTTTTATGTCCAAAAATATTTTTTATCTCTTTATAAAACAAAAGCTAAGTATAAATTATAACCTTATCCTTATGGTAAATAATAGCCAGTAATGCCTAATGAAGAAAAAATCGCATTTAAATAACAGTTAAATATCTAATTTTAAAGTGTTTTTTACTTACAATTATTTTTTCTGCTATAAAATACATACCTATTAACAAATTAGTAGCTTGTAACTCCAAGAGTTATTTATGATTTAATTAATGTTCAATTATATGTATTATACTCCGACACTGTTGCCTATTAACATTGTATGAATTAAAGGGAAGACATTTCTAGTTCGGTTCATTTGTCAATAATAATGTATACACTTACGATGGCCTACAATACTGAGAGCCATTAGAATATCCTGCGTTCCACGAATGGTTTCCAGATAATATTATTAGATGCCGTGTGTAACAACTCTGCATTTTTGAGTTCGTGGACGATTTCAAGGTCAGAACCGCAAAAAGAAATGAATGAATATCGCACGACATACAACATCTACGCTAAGAGCAGCAACTTCAACCTTTTGTATTCGTCATTCCGATAGGGGTTAATGTTCGCTTTTTTGGATTTACATAGGCGGAGAAGCTAGTTACCTATAATCCCACTAATTTACGGAAATTTTTTTGTGTCTGTAATATTTTGAATATTCAAACACTTGTTGTGCAGTTTAGTAGTTATTTTAAAACTCGATTGATTGATATATTCTTATAATAAGAGAAATTATGGAAGAGGTTATAATTAAATTTTTCGAAGATAAAAGGTATAGTATTTTTCACAGTAAATGGTATTGGCTTATTAAACGTAAATAAACTACCCGATTTAATCTTATTGTGTAGAAAATCATCAGGTAAAAGATGCAAATGTGCCACAGGGTCGAAATTGAATTTTGCATAATATAGGATATATACCAGTAATTTATTTAATTGTTATAATTCTATTATATATTTAGTTCAATGTCGCAATCGCTATCCTCATATAAATTAATTATAATTGGCGCAATTGATTTTACAGAAAGGTACGAGTTTTCAACATTTATAACATGACTAACAGAACTTTTCCAACTCTCGGTAGGAATGTCATTCATACAGTTCCTAATTAATTCTACCACACTACCATTTAAAGTCGGAGAAGTATTTTTTCCGCGCACACTTGATTTAAGTTGGTGCCACATAAGCTCTATGGGATTGAACACGCAGTAGTAAGGGGGTAGTCGTAATACTGTATGTCCCAATTCTTCTGCAATTGTATCACAAACATACGTTTTTTTTTAAAGAAACTGACTGCAGCACTTGTAAAAGTTCTTTTTTTGTATAATTTTCCTCAAAATATATGTCATTTGCAGCCAAGTTTTCAATCTCCAATTTTGTACTCTTTGAGCCAGGAATTTTTTGCAATTGTCGAATATGATAGCTTGCGTTATCCATTACTATGACGCTGTTTGGTGGAATGTTGGGTAACAGACAATTTTTAAACCAATCTTCAAAAAGCTCTGCTATCGTATCTTCGTGACAATCAAGATTCCTTAATATTTTGGGCAGAAAGCCACATAGCGTTCGGGATCCAAACATTTTCTGATCCTGCGTGTAATATTGTTATTCTCTTCCCTTTATTTGTTCCCTTTTGTTTTACACTTATCAGAGGAATCGAACCATCCTTTGGAAGGGGTGTCATGCGTGTCAAACCACGTCTCGTCGAGGTAGAGTATTGGCCGATTTTCAGACCGGTGTTTTCTCATGGACGTTACATATTCAGAACGCCATATTATTAAACGTGTGGATTCTATTATTACTTGTTTCTTGTCAATTTTGCGATATATAAAGCCCATTGCAGACAGAGCTCGCCAAAGAGTAGTGAGGCCACAGTTGATGTGAGTTTCGTCATTGATGAGCCGCTGTTTCAGACTTTCGATTGTTTCGCCTTATAAAATCTTTTTCCCAGTCGTCTAGATTTGTTGTAACACTGAAATCTTTACGCTTTTTTCTTGATTCCATGGAATTTTCAACAATTCGTTTAACTGAAGTAAGAGGTACCTTCGTCAAATTACTGGTTACTCTTCCTGCAGCACCCGCGTTATATACTTGCTGAAGTAAGGAACTATACTAATTTTTTATAACGAGTTTCGCGTCACAAGATAAGTGATTCTTCTTTAACGAACCACTGGAAGAATGAAATATAAAGAGTAAAATGAACAAGAAGTATAAGCTGTAATCCTCTACAATCCCTCTTTGAAAAACAAAATTACCTGAATCAGGTCCTTTTACATTTATGATGTGCATCTCGGGTTTTACAACTTAAGGGTCTAATTGGTTTTATTATGATCCTTCAGTCAATACCATTTATTGTGAAAACTACCATAAATAGAATAGTTCTTTGTTATTCCTTCGAATTTATCTTTTTTTTCTCCAGGAACCGATCAAATTGTAGCTGCTGAAGCTTGGTACACTTACAAGATTCGATTCTAAAAACAAAATTTGGTGTTGATTGTACAACACAGTGTGAAGTGGTAATTTATTTATACCTTTTTCAACAAGGATAACTTTTACAAAGGAACTGTCAACATTAACAGAATTGCCATCTTTTGAATTACTAAATACTATTGTCGAATTAGCAACAGAAATGTTTCCAAGTAAACTACAAAAATCGGCAAACAATAGCTTAAAAAACAACTGGGCCGACCAATTATACCGATGTTTACTCACATATTGTGCTGCAGATGTAATCATTAATAATATAAAATTAAACACAAAACAAAATATATTAGCAAAATGAAATTGATTGTGTTAACCTCTACTTTTTGGAAGTTCATCTTACTAAGAACAATTAATAACTGCACAGTTAAACTAAACTTCCACTATTTATTTGAAAAATTCGCTTTAAAATCAATTACAGCTGTTTCGCTATCACTAGCATCGTCAGATTGACATATTGAAATTACATGTTGTTTGTTTGTAACTAGGTGCTTGATGTTGATAAGGAGTTAAGGCTAGACCAAGTAAGGAAGTAATAAGACATAACAATATTAAAGCCTAGATTTTATTAGCCCTAAGGGATTATCCTGGATGTATTTCCCTCTAAGATCAGTATAACTGTGCAATGATCTGCAAAATCTGCAAAACGAACTTGATACAAAAAATTAAATACAACGCAATGCCACTACAGCCCAGCTCCGAATAACCAACATAGACCAGCCCTATATATTGTAATAATACAAATTATAAATTGAAAATATAACTATAATTATGTGTACGTGGTGTAATATTTTATAATATATTTTATTTTATTATAATTTATTACCTTTTTCTTTTTTAATGTTTAGTATTGCAATTTAAATTATTCAAAACTGTGTTTAATTAAGATTTGTTATGTTTAATTTATATTAAATGATCATAAGATTATATCATACGCTTTGGTTTAGAGATATTATTAATTACCTACCCTGTAATTAAGATCAGCATGATATAGTTTTTTTCTTATTTTTCTATATTATTGCACAGTTATACTGATCTTAGAGGGAAGTAAAGTACGTTTCACAATAATTCGTTGACTCCGGTATCTGACCTTAGGGGATTAGTAATGAAAGGTTATAAATTTCTCACTGTACAGTAAACATTAACAGATCCGTAATCCGGTTTTCAAAATAGATTTAAATTAAACTCAGTAACATTTACTAAAACTTAAATTTATTTTGTAAAAAAAATCACGAAATTTTTTAATAACAAACAAATAAATTTTAAGTTTATTTATTAATTGAAATTAAACAAAACTGTTGAAACTTACGTATACGTATACGTATATATCTTCCTGGACAAAAATAAATAATACCTTTCTGTAAACGTTCGAAGAAATATTAACCACCTTTTATTAGTAATCCCTTAAGAGCAGTTAAGAGCAGGTACTAAGTCAACGAATTATTGTGAAACGTACTTTACATCCAGGATAATCCCTTAGGGCTCATAACATCCAGGCTTTAATATTGTTATGTCTTATTACTTCCATACTTGGTCTAGCCTTATAACTACCTAATAAACATCAGGTACCTAGCTACAAACAAACAAAATGTAACTTCTATATGTCAATCTGATGATGCTAAGTCTAGCGAAACGGCTGTCATTAAAGTTAAAAAAGCAATTTTTTAAATAAATATTGGAAGTTTTGTTAAAACGAAGAGTTTTTTATTATTCTTAATAAGATGGACTTCCAAAAAGTAGGGGTTAATACAATCAATTTAATTACCCTGTATATAATTATTTAAATGGGCATGAAAAACTCTACATTCACAGTAGTCGGTTCCAAGATTGATTCCAAAAATTTAATTTATTTTTTTATGTAATGTAATAAACTCGATAGCGAAACGGCTGTCATTACATTTAAAGTATTTAAAGAATAAATAGTGGAAGTTAATTCAACCTTTTAGTTGTTTATTGTTTTGAATAAATAATTCATATATAAAAACATTCTTTAATATTCCAAATGTCCAAACATTTTCTATTGTTAAAATTTTATTTATTAAATTTATTAAATTCGGCCATTTTTAATCTGAATTTTGGTCAATTCTTTAGAAATTACAACTTATTACTACTAAACAAGAATATAAAATTGATTCATAACCTATAAGAAATACATACAAATATTAGTAACAATGAAAAATAAATATTAACATCACATTTTCTCATAGAGTTTTGTGTCTTTTCACTCAATCCATTCACTTATAATATTATTATAGTTTTAAATTGTTCAGTATCTAGTGTCTTTTCACTTTTGCAAGTTCAAATTTATGCTACTTGCATACAATGTTTGCATATCACTATTAGTGTCATTTTCCACTTGTCACCTGTATAACCTTCTTACATAAATAAATTTAATCTTTTTAAAATATTCCTCAATTTAAGCACTTATGTAGATATGAATATATCAATAATAAATGAAAATGACAAAACCAGACCTAAAACAAAGCATTAAATTAAACGCTTGTAGTAAATATCAACCATACCAATTATAAAGATATTAGGAGTAAAAATTTAGTTTAACAACACAAAATACTAAAACACAATCGAAGAAAAAGCAAAAGTTTTACAAAACACTCACTGAAAGTAACGAAAACAGCAATATAAAACCACTTAAATATCAAAGGGCTTGTACGGAATACTTTTCCCAATAACCTTAATTGTTGTACTGTTTTATAATTTTTCCCGATTTTTTGTATTACGCATGTTATTCTTGTAAAATTGATTCAGTAAAATCCTGAAATATTCGTCTTTTTATTCCACAATTTCTGTTTAGAAGTGATAAAAAAATAATTACAACCATAAATGTTTCTAATAACAGTTTGTAGTTTTAACAAACAAGTTTGCTTTTTGTATTTAAAATGCCATTAAGAACAGTAAACAACTAAACGGTTTAGTTGTTTACTGTTCTTAATAAGATATACTTCCAGTAAGGGTTAGTTCAATAAATTTCATTAAAATGCCATTATTTTGATTTAAATTATAACCTGGTAAGTAAAATAAATAAACTATTTCTTTCTGATTATATTTCACCTAATCTCAATAACTTCTGTGTGTTTTTTTCCGTAATAAATCGTTTATACTTTGCGAGAATTCCTGATACGATGGTAAAATTTGGTTAATCCTCTTATTATTCAGTCGCTGTTCCTAGCTCGAATAGAAATTATTTAAACGCAAAGAGAAACTGGCAGATTTCGAAATTGCTTCCTTTATAAATGCTGTCGGCAAGTAAATTAAAATTCGCAATCGAAGCATTTCTCTTGAAAATTTAGCTTACAATTTTTGAGCGTTTAATTTATTGGATGATTTATTTAGATTTATCGTCGATCTTGATTCAAAGGCAGTTTTAACAATTTTTTCCCTTCAAGAGATTCCATTATTTTCTTGTGGTATATTAGAATCAAATAAAAAGTAAAAATAATTTAGTTTCTGTTTATGGTTTAGTTTCTTATTTTTAGTATTAATTCTATTATATTAAAGACTATATAGTGATAATTAAACAATCTATGTTGGATCATAGAATCGTGAAATTCAAATAAGAAGATATTATACAAAACACGAAGCTCACGAAGCGAGCCCCAAGAAAAACAGACTTGAAACTCTACAGGGTCAAAAATATAGAGGACCTATGCCAGACCCAACCAATCAAGAGACATGAATGAATGAACGTAATGGGCGGAGTGGTTTATGTCTGGCAGGTAAGCCCTCCGGGCTGTTTTCCAAACCCCACGTTCTTTCCCCTCCGCGTAATCACTTGTTCGGTTTCCCCCGAAACTCCTCGATCTTCATATGTAAGCCATGACTCTTGTCCCTTGGGGGGAGGGTGTGCAAGTCTTCCTCATTTCTTCGCACACCAAGTCTCCTCCTCCCCACTTTGGACAGTCTGGGTCTTCTACTACACCCAAGAGATGTAGATGTCTTTATTTATCCAATAATCACTTTGTTCTAGCTTTTGTCAGGGTAGGTGATTGTTTTGCCTGCCTAAGGCCACTGCCGTTAGTCCATTGTTCTTCTAATCCTCTCTTCGCCCATTCCTTGATTAGAGGAGATGTGCTCTACTTAGCCCTATTATTGGCTCGGGTCCGTAGCAAGATTTGTTGGCTCTCTATTTGGCGAATTCATCAAGGAGAAATGGGGCTTTTAGAGAAAACCAGTATGGGTTCACGAAGGATAAATCGTGTATCTCTGCTCTAGGTAGGGTAGTGGATTTGGCGGAAAAGGCTAGGGAGGCAGGTGGAGAAACAAGAAGCTGGCTCTACTAGTGTTTTCGATATGGGGAACGCGTTTAATAGTGTCAGCAAGGGAGCGGTGTTGAGCGCGTTGTTAAGGCTTGGAGTTGGTGAGGGGTTAGTGAAGCATTACCTATCGGCTCGGTTTATTATAGATTCAAGAGGAAGGAGATATAGAACAGAGGTAGGAGTGTTCCAGGAATCGGTACTGGGACCGACGCTCTGGAAGTGTGTGTTGGACGAGGTTTCTGGGAGATTGTATGCGAAGAGGGATGTGAGATTACGGTGTATGCGGTTGATGTGTGCCTTGTGTGTACGGCAAAGGGAGAGACGGATAGAAAGAAAGGCGGAGAAGATATGTAGGAAGATTGTGGGGATGATAGAACGATGCGGATTGGAAGTGGCGGAAGATAAGACGGTGGAATTGCTCGTAAAGGAACGAAACAAGACGAGGGAAGTAAGGGTGATGGTGAAGGGGAAGAAAATTCGCATGGAGAAGTAAGTGAAGTATCTAGGTGTTTGGTTGGCTAGGAAACTATCCTTCAAGCACCATATGTTGAAGGCAGCAATAAAAGCGAGAGTACAAGCAGCATGGTTGGAGATTGATGTGTAATGTGAAAGGGTCAGAAGAATGGAAGAGGAAAGTTATTGGTAAGAAGACTGAGCAGAGTATGCTGTACGGAGAGGAAGTGTGGGGTGAAAGAGCGAGGATCCATGCGAGGATAAAGCCACTACCACAGGTGCAGAGGGGGATTTTGTTAATAGTGGTACGGGGATACAGGATAGTGGGTGGATTAGCAGCAGCTGTGCTGTCGTCATACCCTTTGGACCTGATGGCTAAGCAAAGAGGGAGCGGTGGAAGGGTGCCACAAAAGAGAAAGTTCAGGATTGGATGAACGATGAAATGGTGAGAAGGTGGGAGGAATATGAAGGTGCATTAAAAAGGGCGATTGGGAGTAGAGTGAGTGGATGGACCGAGAGTTTGGGGAGGTAAACTACTTTTTGAGGTAAACTGCTTCTTGAACCAAATGCTCACTGGGCATGGGTCAAGAGTGGGGTATCTACACAAGACTGGGAAGAGAGAGGCATCCTCTCGATGGTAAGTCCTACAAGGTTAGGTTCTGGATAAAGACCCAGTGAACATGAATCTGTGTAGGGTATTTGCACATTCTGGACTAGGGCCTGTACTAGCCATGGAGTTACAAATCACTATTAGAGCGGCCTGGCTATCTAAACAAACGCTCTTCTATTAGTTCTGCTGCTTTGAAGATGGCGAATAGTTCCGATTGGAGTATCCTCTATCAGAACACCTGCTCCTGACGTCTCTTCCATGCGAGAGCTATTCATCCAACACATTATGCTCCCTGGGGGAAATTCTACTTGTCGTTGCTCCACTGCACCCTTGGCGGGATGACGACCTTGTACTTGTTTTCAGTTCTTACTTTATCTACTTTTGGGACAGCTTTGTGAGCTAGGAGAAAAAGCTCTGTTTCTGTCCTTTTTGCTATTATTGTGTGGCCTTTGCAACGGCCTTTCCAGTGCCCATTGTATAGGCATAGGCGGCAATCCCAGGAGGACATCAAGCGCTGATATAGGTGTGACCTTTATACTTGCAACCTCTGTACTTGTGCCCGCTTGCGGGACACCCCTTGCCCCTCTACCACTGGCTTCCAGACCACGGATCCGTATTGGATCATCGGCCTAACGATTCCAGTGTAGAACCAATGTAGCACCTTAGGATTTACTCCTCAGTACTTTCCTACAGCTACAGCCTACAGTGATTATTCATTTGTTTATCGCTTTATCTATATGTGGTTTCCAGGTCATCTTATTATCCAGCACCACTCCAAGGTATTTGGCCTCTTCCAAAAATTTTAGAGATTTTAGAAATATCCTCGGTGGCTTGGCGTATTTAATACTTCTCCTTTTTGAGAACAAAACCAACAAAATATTCCATTCTGTTTTATTATTGGAGGCTCTTAAGGTTGCGGTACAGTTATTTTTTCATTTTATTTATTTATGAATCGTTCTCCTGATATTCAAATACCCACTAATTTGAACCATTGGGGAATAACTCCCCAGGTCACCTGATTTGAACTCATTAGATTTCATTTTTACGGGATTATATCAGTCAACTACTTCTTCTTCGTCGAATCTTCATCTCTGAAGAATCATGGCTCTTGATTATGTTTAGCAGTGGAATATGTTTTTCCACTATTGAGGATTGCCATGGAGATGTTCTTGCAACTATCGGCTTTTAATATTTTTTCTAGTCCTAGCTGGTTCAGCCCCCGTGATGAGGATTGGCCTCTTGATATTTTACCTTCAATCTTGCCTTGTACTAAGTTTTTTTACGTTTTCTTGGCCGAAGTACTGAACCAATCGGTTGAGAATTGATAAGTTGTTCCTTCTTTTCGTCCATGAAATTCTTAACATTCTCCTCCAACCCCACATTTTAAATCCATCTATGCGATGACTATCGGCAGCTTTGATAGTCCAAGATTCTGATGCATAGGAAAATATGGAGAAGACCAAGGACTGAACAAGAGCTGTTTTCGTGTTCCACTAAGCATACGAAAAAGTTGACTTGCTGTTTTTGATATTTGTATCTATGAAAGTGGACGGCACAAAATAGTCAATAAGAATCGTAAGGGAAAAGTAAATTTTTTAAGTAAAACAGTGGAACTTTTGCTTATTACGTATCCTAAATATATCCTACTATCATAAAGTAAGGTTAAGTGCAATAAAGTTTAATTATATAATTATAATAGGAGCAACCTATGTACAAAGCCGCCTGTATGTTATATACCAGGAAATTTATAACCTTGATATGACAGTGTTCTTTCTGCATTACCGAGAATATATAAAAAGTAGTAAAAAAACATCCCCAAACATGCAATCAAAGAAACAACAAAAGCGTGAATAACCTCAGGGGAGTTGTAAAACAAAAGTACAAAAGTTAAAGTGTTTTTATAGTTCCGTAAGGTCCCGGCAATTTTTCTTTGAATTGCTACCGTGTTTGGATAATGAGATTTGTTGTTTGTAGCATAAAAAAACTCATGGAAGGAAAAAGGACGTCTACTAATATAAAAGCTTGCAATTTAAGTGAAATTATTATCGTATCCAGGATGTCTACTAAAGCTAACAAGATCATTTTCTTGGAGTAGAATAAAGTAAGTAAAATAAATAAATATTATTTTATAAAATGAATAAAATTTTAATTTTAAACAAACTTCAAATATGTTCTGGTTTAGTTTGTAATAAATATTAGATTTACTTATAAGGAAAAAATAATACATCTCCAGTTTTTAGTATTAATTTAAATAAAATGAATAAATAAAATAATCTTTTTGAAAATAGCGTGTCCACGGAAGGGGTATCCTATAGGTGAAAATTGTTTAAATATTAGTTTTTAGTGTTTTAGTGTTTTACTTGTTCCGAAACCCCGTAAAATATAATTAAATTCAAGTTTTTCAAAACCTGCTTCAGTTTTTAGCCTGTTTTATGAAAACCGTATGAACCGAAAATAATGTATTAATCTAGTGAGAGACGTTTACGATGTACCAAGTAACTGTCAACTTTTATAAATAAAATTTCAAATTTACATTCATTATTAAATATTTGACAACAATGTTAACTATTTAGCAAAGAGTATATTTCATTTACTGTTATGGTATTGGGGAAGTTTGGTACCAGTATGCAAATGCAAAATTACACGAAAGATATTACGCGGTGTAGACTAAGAAAATTAATAAAGAAGATGAGACAGGATCTGTTCAAGACAAAAATAAATTGAAAAAGGTGTTGAGAAGGATGATACAGTTAGTGCACTAGCTTTGCATTCGTTAAGGGATTATCCCATGTTGAGTCTACGAAAAAGAGCAGTGGAGGTAACTTACAGAAAATATTTAAGCAAAAAAAAAATTCATTCAAACTCATTCATACCTTACAAGAATATGATTATGACATAAGGTTAGACATTTGTGGGATAATTGGTGAAAAACTTATAAATAACCGATTGATTTCACAATCACATTTTTTCTGATGAATCAACGTTTACAACAAAAGTTCTTTCCGAAAATCGATAAGAAATAATATATTTTTGACAACATATTTGAAAGAAAAAGTCAGTATTTCCTCCAACTTGATTGTTGCCTGGCAACCGAAAATAACAGTAAGGAAATATTCATTTTTCTACTCCTTATGTATATTACCTATTTTATGCACACTTTACTGAATGTATATGTAGCAAATAACGGTCAACTGTACGGATATGAATTCATATCCATTCTCGTGCGGATATTATGTTGACCAATTGTAGTTTATAATTTAATATTTACTCATTTATTTCGACCAATAACATGCCTTATTTAATAGTTCGCCAACTATTCCTTACTAAAAATTAAGCTGTCACTGCTGTCAAAATAATTGTCAAAAATTTTAAAATATTGCGGTATTTAATAATATAGGTTTTTTAATAAATATGAGTGATAGTGATGAAGAAGCAAATAAATGGTATTCCAACATACGAATCGTTATTACCACAAAAATATAAAGAAAAATATAAACATTGTCATAAAAAGTTTATGGAATGGTTCTTGAAAAATAAAATAAAAAGCGTATCCGAAAATGTTTTAACAGCATATTTTAAACAATTATCAACAGAAATTAAACCCTCTACTCTCTGGACAACATATTCAATGCTAAAAACAATGATAAATATAAAAAATAACATAGACATATCATCTTATCCTAAGTTACGAAGCTTTTTAAAATTACAATCTTCAAATTATAAATCGAAAAAGTCAAAAATACTAACGCCAGAACAAATAAAAGAATTTCTTTTAAAAGCTCCGGATGAAGTATATTTATTTACAAAAGTTAGTTAAAATTCCAGTAAGTACCAAATACAAATTTTTTATTTTTCTTCAAATTTTAGATAGTACTAATATTTGGTATATCTGGTGGGAGCAGACGTCAAGAATTAAAAAATTTTGTCAGGGAAAACATAACATATTCAAATTGTACTTTTCATAATTGTAATTTTATTGTTAGAAATCAATAATTTAAATTAAATTAGTTTTATTTTTGTTAACTGCAAATTTAAATAAAATCATTAATATTTTATTATTATTTTCTTAGTGAGTCGTAGAAAAAATATTCTGTCTAACTCGTGTAGATTGTCCATATCGTACGCGAATGATTGAGCACTCCGCCTTCGGCGTCGTGCCCAACTTACATTCTTGTGCGATATGGACATCCTATCCACACTTGTTGCACAATATACTATTCAGTACTGTAAGGAAATGTTATTTACATACAGTAAACTTTAGAACATAAATGCAAACATGTTTTTTTCCTAAACAATTTTATTTTTAAAACTTTTAGCACAAACAAGGTTAACATTATATTTTACAATTATTAATTATTATTTGTTATATTTACTGTTATTTGACAATTAGTACAAGTATTGAAAACTGGAAGAACTTGGGAACTAAAAGCATTATTTTGTTGAATATTTTCCAAACTAATAATTTTATTTGTATGACAATAACTAATATTGGGCGTTACTGCAGTATTAGAAATATTAGATTTACTTTCTTGATTTTTTTTTGCTGTGAAAATTTTATTTGCCACTTCTTCCTTATTAGTAAGAGACTCTTTTATATATCCTTCAGCGACCTTTGTTGATTTCCATTCACCCAGTCTATTTAAACTAGTAATATCTCCACCAGAATCAACAAGCATTGTGACAGAAGACCGACGAAAACAGTGGCCGGTATATTCTTTCGAGTTTTGCAAATTCAAATAACTGGCCACTATTTTAGGCATGTTTCTAAATTGGAGAATTCCTACTACTTGTCTACAACCTTTTTCATTTTGGTACTTAAAAAAAAGCTGAGTGGTATTCATGTCTCTTGGTCTTAAAGAGACATACTTGCGGTATAGATTTAAGTACATTTCGTTTACTATCTTGCTCGTCCATTCTGCAAGCTCCGTTCCAAATATTACAGCTACCTACAACAATAAGTAAGCATGTAAAGAATCATTAAATATTCCTTATCCGGAGCTACCTAAATAAATTTGTTTATTTCTTCTTTAGTTAAAATCTTGGATTTTTTTGGCTTATAGGCATGTGGTTGTATTTTCAGGAATGTCCTAAGTTTTAAATATTTAGATATTTCCACATCATGTCTAATTGCTAGGGTTGCCGTCAGCATTGAATAATTGGCCATAATGTTGAAGATTTCATCTTAGAACCAAGCTCCAAGAAGTATACCATTACAACATTTTCCGAGAAAGAACTTGCATTTTTATTCGTACGGTAGTCCATGAAGCGGTTGTATGCATAGTTATACTTATTTCTAGATTTTACTGGTAAAAATTCCAAAGATTCGTACGGTAGTCCATGAAGCGGTTGTATGCATAGTTATACTTATTTCTAGATTTTACTGGTAAAAATTCCAATGATGCAGCATTCACTGCCTCCGTGAGTTCTGGGATGTTCCAGAAAGGAAACAATCATCATCACTTATCATTTTACACGTTACTTTGGCTTTTTAAAACTTTAAAAAATCAACACTTTGGAAAGACGCCACAAATAAACTTTCCACTCGTCAAGTTTGACAATTTAAAATTATATACTTAGTAGTTTAGTTACTTATGTACTTAGTAGTTACGAAACAATGTTACATGGCTTCTTTTATTTAAGGGAAAAATAAGAATGTTAATTTGAAATTTTTAAAATGATTAGTAATAATTTACCGTATTTTAATGATTACCGATTTTCGGAAAAATAGTATGTCGACCTCGTAGGAAAAGCCACATTCCCGGATACGGAGTCCGGGAATGGCTTGCGCCTCGACTGTCAATTTTTACGATCGCCCGTGAATGTTAAGCTTTTCCTACTAGGTATACAATATACTATTTCTTCCCAAAATTCCCCAAAAGTTAATGTTTGGTTTGCCTTTTACAGAATTGAATAATCTGACGGTATTTTCTGGAATATATGTAAAATCAGGAGGTATATTTGTATTTGCCCGATAATTTCTTAATACCTAAATAAGAAAACATTCCCATGGAGCAGAGGCGTAACATGTGCTTTTAACATGATGAATGCTCTCCACATTTGACTTTGTTAATTAGAGGATGACTGGATGAATATTTTCCAGGGCGATTGATGGGACGTTATGGACCAATATTATCCAGTTTATACGGTTTTCATAAAACAGGCTATAAAATAAGACGGGTTTTAAAAAACTTGAATTTTATTACATTTTATACTGTTTCAGAAAAAGCAAAACTTTTTATCAAGAATAACATTTTTACTTCAACTAATATTTAAACATTTTTCACCCATAGGATACCCCATGCGTAGACATCCTGTACAAGAAACCACCTATTTTCATACTGTATTTTTTCCGTTGATCTACACTTTTGCTTTGTTTTTTTTTAAGTCAATTAAATATATTCATAAGAGTAATTGGTCTGCGCTACAATGCGGTAAAAACACTGCAACTTTCATGTCACATGGCTTTTATTTTATGCTTTCAGAGTAAAAAATTACAATTGCTCTTGGTTTACCGTTTTTTTTATATGCGGTAGTAGCTTTAAAATGGGAAAAAATGGAATACATTGTTTATATCTCAACCATTTATTAATATAATTATGAACAGTAAATATTAATATTGTACAAGTGTATTTACTTTTACATGATTGGTAAGCTTTTCTTTATTACTTTTGTGCCTCACTCTTTTTACTATGTTGTCCAACTTTATATTTATTATTGTTATAGTTCTTGTCCTTACCTTACTGTATCTTTTTATTTTTAGCCGGATGATGGTCTAAGACCGAAACTAGTCGCGAATTTTTATAGTTTTACCATTAAATTTTTTGTGGTTTGACTGAGTGTTTTATTGATATTTACTATTTCTTTGTTTGTCAGGATTCCAGTATAAATAAACTTAAATGAACTTTTAATCATTTATTGGAAACTTGATTAACATTAACCTCTTTTATAATCCGACAAAAATATAAAGTGTTGTGTAAATATCGTGCTCAACGCAGATTACATGAAATAATTTAGTAGGGTCATTCTAATTCTACTCTATTAAAAAATGTTTTGCGATCATTGTGTTTAAATAGATTTTTTCGGTGTATAATTTTCTCCTTGTCGCTTTAAAAATGCAGCCAATTTGGTATTATTTTCAATTTTTACATTATGTTTGATGTTTAATTGAGTTTTAATCATTGAATAATATTGTGCCCATAGTGTCGAACTTTAAAATTTTCTTGAAAAATGCAAGTATAACATTTTCTGTGTATCTTTGTACATTATTTTCTTTGCACCATTTTATAAATTTGCAACATTTGATAAAACTATTAAACTTTTAAGTATAAGTAGAATGTTTAAATTTAATAACAACCAAAAATTTATTGTGAATAGAATATTAACTTAATTATGTAGAGTTAGGGACAGTGCTTATAGCAGTATTTTTCATACAAAATTTGTGGTATATTGTTCCAGCAATTATTTCAATAATACAATTCATTAACATACTTGGACAGATGAAAACAAAACAGAATAATTATGAGAAACCATTAAAATTTCCTATAAATCACTCTTTAAATGTTAAAATTTAGTCAAATACTAAAATATGTAATTTAATAAAATTCAATAATTCAATAATTTTTCATGCGGTGCATACAAATTTGAATCTGTGGGCTGGTATTTTCTCTGATCAATGATATTTGCCTGGTTTTTACAATTAATAAAAGATATATATAATTCTGCGTTGTTTTATATTATAAAAAGAATGAAAATCAATTGATTTTTTAACAGAAATATGCTTTTCTGCATTATGCTTTACATGTTTGTCATTATTTACCCCAAAATTTTCCACTGAAGAGGCAACATTTAATAGCCTGGTCAAAATACTTTTTATTTGTTTTTTGAGGGAATCACTAAGCTTATGGAACCCAAATTGTATCTTTATGCATCAACAAGTTTTATATTTTCATTTTAGGTTAGTGGCGTAGGTAAAATTTTTAGGGTATAAATTTCTATTCTACATATAATAAACTTTAGGTATGCCTATTATTCAATACGTGCGAACATTTTTAAAGTTCTGGGAGGCTTCAAAAGATGATGGAGCGTCCATAGAGAGTATTATAAACTGAAAGAAAAATCTTTTAAAACTTTACACAGAATTATCCACAGAAGTCGATGGTAATAGCCAGTTAATAATATAACGATAAAAAGCCTCTATCTCTTCTTTCTTTGAAAATATTTTACAGAATGCAACACGTTGGATACTGTTAGTGTCTTCTCTAACCATCAACTTGAATAGGCAGCAAATTATTCACTTACAGAATGTAATGGACTATCCACTGTAAAAAATCTTTATAATTTAAAAACTCATCTTTCAACAGACCAGTGACTACATTTTGGCTTATCATTTTTGTAGTGCATCTTGTTTTTTTTTAAATAACGTCAAAGTATTAAATAATGTTATCTTTTATCTGTTGCGGACAACGAAGTATCTATGTGAACATTTGTTGTCGATCAAATATTAAGCGATTGGAGCAGACGAGATTAGTATTATAATGCTCTCATTATGTTGTCAATTTTTATTTCTTCTTCTTCTTTTTAAGGTCTGTCTGTCTTTTACAGTGTCCATAAGTGAACCGAAATCATGAATTTCTATCCAAGTCCCTCTGTTGCGCATGTTTCTCGAGGCCTACACCTCTTTATCCTTTAATTTTCCCTTCCAATATCAGCCGCTGAAACTCATCTATATCATATGTCCAAAATATATGATCATCTTTTTAATGATATCAAACAATTCTCTGTCTCTTAGTTTTGCTCTTCTAATGACTTTTTCCTTTCTGAATCTCTTTCGACCCTCTTAAGCATTCGACGAAGGGTCCACATTTCAAATGCCTCCAACTTTTTTATTGACGAAGTTTTAAGAGTCCATGCTTCAATGCCGTACAAAAGTATGGATGATACAAAACATTTGTTCATTTTGTATGTTAATTTAATATCTATTCGGTGGTCAACTAAAAACTTATGTAGTCGAAGGAAGACGACTCGTGCTTGTTCAATGCGGCATTTAATATCCGTATCTGGGTCCCATTTATCATTCAAGTAGCATCCTAAGTAAATGAAGTGTCGTACTTGTTCAATATGGTTGTTATTTATGCTTATTCAGATGTTCTTCTGGACGTTTCTAAAAATTACCATAAACTTTGTCATGGCAGTGTTTATTCTTAGACCCACTTAGACCTACTGTAAATCATCAACACTGTCTGCTAAAATTGCAGTATCGTCTTCGTATCCGATATTATTGATAGGAATTCCACTGACTCGAATTCCTAAATTACTTACTAAGGGCCTTTTGAAATGCTCTTTCCACGTACAGATTGAGAAGTATTGGCGACAAAATACATCCTTACATTACTCCCATTTTAACTGGGAATGCTTCTGTTACACTGCCAACTTGGAGACGTACTTTGGCGGTTTGGTTCCAGTAGAGGTTGCGAATAATTCTAACATCTTTGTCGTCTAGGCCTAAGTCATTAAAATAACTAAACAATATATAGTGCTTGCCATCTTAAAATCAACAAAGCACACAAATACGTCTTTTCGTTGGTCTATACAGCTCTGTACAAGCATATGCAGGCTGAAAATAGCTTCTCTGGGTATAAGTCCGCTTTTAAAACCAAACTGACTATCCCGACTAACTTGTGCGCTTTGCTTTTTCGGCAGTGGTATATAGGTACATAGTGGTTTGAATACATTTCATCTGGACCAGGCGATTTTTCGTCTGATGACGTGAACTACCTTTGACACATTATACTACTACCACATATAAATTACACTAATTGTATACTGCTTCTTTTTCCCTTATCTGGAAGAAATCTACTGCTCTACTTGAGTTGACGGATATTCATAGTTCTTGATGATAATTTATAAACCCTCTTAGTTTTTCTAGATTTTTCCATAGCATTTGTTCAGTATACTAATTATAAGCCAATAAGTAGGCTATAAGTAAACTCATTTATTCACGAACTGAAAAATTAAATGTGCCTACTAAATATTAAAAAAAATAGCAGGTGCTAGAACGAAATTAGTTTGGTATCAGAATTATTTTTTAAATCTTTGTTAAAATAAGGAAATCACGAATTATTAAACTATTTTCATTTTGGGTTTTTAAAACTAATAACGTTATCCAATATTGTTTCCTTTTTAAATTTTACTTTATTAATATATTATTTAATATTAGATCCCAAAAGACCGCTTATTACGTCGAAATTTAGCATTATACTAGTATTTTTGAATAGTCAATTTCGGTGGAACAACACTGCCCTACCCTTATTAAAATTTTTCATTATCCTTTCATATTGTTTTGGATTAAGGTGGGTTTAACTTTGTTTTTATTAAGTGTTACTAGGCGAAATAATGTATTTACGGTTACTTTTATTTTTACGTAAAATTATAACAAGTTGGCATGCTAAACAGGAATATGCAGAAAGAATTCTGAAAAATAAGTATTTCACAATAAAATTAAAATAGAAATTATTCATAATATAAAACAAAATATACAGTACGGGAACTGCCTAATGGAATAAATTCTAAAGCAAATAAATTGGGACTTGTTTAAAAAACCCTCGCACCCGTCGATTAGTATTTCTAGTACGATTGTTTTATTAATAATTTTTTATACAGGGTCTGTCATGTACCCGCGGCCAATACTAACTTTGTTTTTTCAAACTCACCTACAATATTTCGTTAAATTTTTAGATTATTCAGAATATTCTAGACAAATTTCATAAGCAATGTTCTAAAACTAACAATTAATTGAAGAAACCTTCAGTTTTAAAAGTTTGTTTTGAATTTAAGAAAAGTGGCTGCAAATGTTAAAAATAAGTTGTTATTCCTTGCCATGACCATGACCAAACACAACAAGCCAAATGATTTTTGTCAAGCACTGTGAAGAGTATTTTCTGCAATATCATTAGGGCGTTTGAACCTCAGGAATCAATTTGTTTTTTGGTCGATGTAACCGTTGAGGTGCATGTGACTTTCGTCAGAAAACCATACGTTTCTTAAAAAATCGGTATCTTTATTCACTAAGCTCTGCATGGGTCCAAGTTTTTTACGTTTATTCGCATTATTTACGCGTTATTTTACTTAAAATTGGTATCGATAGCCGATAAAACTTCCGGTTCATCCACTCACTCCTTTTCCTAATTGCCATTTTTAAAGCACCTTCGTACTCCTCCCACCGTCTCACTATTTCCTCCTCCTTCCAATCCTTCCGTCGTCTCTTTGCCCTAGCCATTACCAAAGAGTTTGACCTCGACACCTGCAGTAGTGCCTTATCTGCGCATATATCCCCGCTGTTTCACCCCACACTTCCACTTCATAAAGCATACTCTGCCAAATCGTCCGACCAATAACTCTCCTATTCCATTCACATTACACATCAGTCTGCCCAGCCATGCTGCCCTTACTATCGCCTTCCATATATATTGTAACATTTAAATATTCGATAATAGTGTAATGAGTATAATATCAGCAGAAGTTGTTTACTACTACCTTAATCAAATAACTTTTATTATATTATATTATTTTATTATATATTTTGTGCATTTGTAAGAAAATTTTAACTTAGAAATAATTTTGATTATGCAATGTATCAATATTATATTTTGTATTTTTTGTTATTTAAACCTACCAGAAATTTCGACAAATTAATTATATAATATGTAAAAAGCAGACAGATATATTTCTACTATATTGTGCTCTAGAACGATCGACAGAAGACGAAGTGTGTATGACTAGTTATATATAGGAAAGAGAGGGATGCATATAGTGTTCTTAGAAAATGGTAAATTTATAAAACATTCAGGAAGATTCTGGAAGGTTAGAAACCTTTAAAGGACTTGAGCAAAGGTCGTTAGGGGAAGTATATGATTGGAAATGAACCATAAAAGATCAGTCAGTGTGAACAGTCAGTTTGAACAAAGTGAACAAACAGTTTTTAAAAGTAGTAAAAATAAAGTTTTGAATACTGACTTTCAAAAAAAAAGTTTAAGCATTTAAAAAGTGAAACAAAGTGCTAGATAGTGACATTAAGAACATACGTTTAAAATTAATACCAAAGTAATCAAAAGTGTAATTAAAAACATTTTCGGCGCATAAAAAAGAAGAAATTATAAGTAAGGAACAATTATATTACACAAGAAACCAAACGTGTAACAACCACAACCACGATAATTTGCCAAAGTCGGAGATTCCACGTATTCCTTCGTTGGTTTCCGTTTTTACATAGAGGGACTACGGTTTTTTTCCACCAATCAGAAAGCAAGACTCTATGTATTAAGGTCAGATAACATTGTAAACATTTTGAATTTTTATAGTAGTTAGTTAAGTTATATAATTTTAAACAAAAGAACTTATTTGATACTTAATAATTACTGTATTTCGATAATAACTTATTTACCATTACATAAATATCAATAATTAATTTATCACATCAAGTAAGTTCTTTTCTAGTTAATAAAAGGCCTTTCTTTTTTCTTATTTTTCTACTTATTATTTTATTAGTCATTCAATAGATTACTGTTGTAATTTAACTCTTTTAAACTAAATTTGTTATTATAATTAATCAAATTTTTATTCATATACCTACCTAATAATCCAACTAGAAGCTTGCAGAACATAGCTCCTTGAGAAAAAGAAGATCTTGCTACTTTAGAATATTTAAATAATATCAAATATTAATCAATCAACTTTTATAATTACTAATTAATAAACAATCATTAAAATCATAATATCCCTCACAATATAAGCACTATATGGTGCTTGAAGGATAGTTGGCTATCCCACCACATACCTAGGTATTTCACCACCCCATCCATACGAATTGTATTACCTTTCTTAC
The DNA here is from genome assembly GCA_035357415.1 of Ophraella communa. Lineage (NCBI taxonomy): Eukaryota > Metazoa > Arthropoda > Insecta > Coleoptera > Chrysomelidae > Ophraella > Ophraella communa. The sequence goes on along the minus strand of CM068983.1, from coordinate 13,997,953 downwards.
CTCCTTTGTCTTCCTTCGTTCCTTTACTAGCAATCCCTCAATTTTATCGTCTGCTACTTTCAATCCGCATTGCTCTATCTTCCCCACAAACTTCCTACACATCCTCTCCGTCTTTTCTTTTATTTCCGCCCCTTTCTTTGCCTGGAACACCAGACATACATCATCCTTATACACTATAATCTCACGTCCCTTCTCACATACTATACCATAAATCTCATAAAACATACATTTCCAGAGCGTCTGTCCCTGTACCGATCCCTGGGGCACTCCCACCTTCCTTCCCCTTGAATCTACTACAAACCGAGCTGATAGGTAATCTTTAATCAAATTAACCAACCCCTCACCCACTTCGACCCTCAACAACGCACTCAACACCGCCCACTTGTTGACACTATTAAACGCGTTTCCAACATCGTAATACCAGTTTCTTGTTTCTCCAGTAGCCCTCCCTAGCCCTTTTCACCAAATCCACCACTCTTCCCAGGGCAAAGATAAATGATTTTTGTAGTAAAACAATTCTAGTTTTATTTCCCTGAAATCCCCATTTCTCCTTAATAATTTCTCAATTTTAACCTTTATTATGGCTTCCATCACTTTACCCATAACACACAGCAGACTGATAGGCCTGCAGTACCCTGCCTGCTTCCCTTCTCTACCCGCCTTCTTGACTGGTGTCACTCTTGCCACCTTCCGTACCTCCTGCAATTCTTCCTCTCACAGTATCCTGTTAAAAAGCTCCCAGAAATAATCCCTATTCTTCTCCAGTAAAGTCTTTATTATATCTCCTTTCAAGGTTTCCATATCTTGATGCCTTTCACATCCTCCTCTACCTCCCACTTCTTTAGCATTAGTCGATTAGATTGCAGGGTTATCTGCAAACGTCTAGATTTAATTCAAGAAAATTTACCATCAGGAAAGTCTAGCTCTGAGTATTGAAAAGGGGATTAAAAGTAAGAGAGTAAAATTTGCAAATAGTTTAAAACACGATTTATTTGCTTATCAGTGTCGAAGCTTTGACTGTAAATAAGAGCTTAGAGGCTTTCAAGATGTGGTGCTTCAGAGGAACTTCATGCGTGAAAAAGATTCCAAATTCAACAATACTAGAACGCAACACTAACTCCCTATAATTCTGCACTATCCAAATCATATCCTCCCTTCTTCCTTCTCCACTCTTACAGTTTTTTTTATTATCTTCTGCTGCCACTCTTCCTCTAGCACCACGTTCTTGCTTTCACCTATCATTCTCACCGCTATTTCATAGGTCTTGTTCCATGGATTGTTTGCCAGTTCCTCCAGTAAGTCTTCCCACTTCCTTCTCTTCTCTCTTTATACTCTCTGCCCTTCATTAGCATTGCTATAAACTGTTCTTCGACGACTTGAAGAGCTTTTACGTTGACATTATAAACTACCAGTTCGACTAAATTTCTCAACAACGGCTGGCACTACAGTTTTACTGGTGGACGCCCTGTTTAAATATTGTTGATATCTTTCTGATATTTCTTTTAAACATGGGAGATTATTCCGTTCGACTCTGCATAAACAGAAATAATGTATTAGGTACAGAAACTTTTATTTGGGTAGAAAGAATGACCAATATGTTAACCGAAAAGTAATTAGTTGTTAACTAGGTGTTGTTAAGTTGTTAACTAATAACAAGCCTCTTAATATCGGTATTGTTTATTTTGACAGATACCGTAAAAAATATTCTTTATTTTAATGTATGTTTTGATAAGATCGTTAACCATTATATGTAATTTTTACTAATTCTTCTGGTGAGAAAAAGTTTATCAAAATATTGGCGTTTAACTATCGCAAAAGAAGGAGAACAAATCTGTTAAAATTTACCTATATCAAAACGTCCAGTTTCAATTCTACTGGGGAAAAAATTTATTTAAGTTGGTATGAGAAAAATTTCAAAACTAAAAATAACCCTAACCCTATTTTTAAAAAATTGAACTGCAAAATTTGATTTTTTAAGATATAAAACAGGTTTTTTTATCAGGCTACAGTTGGGCTATTGCACATCCTCCATAAGAGTTGTCTAGTTTATTGACCATCCTGATTTTCGTAGAAAAGTATACAAAACATTCTGCATATATTTGTTTAAATTTTGCTTCCTACGTAGTTATGACTGGTAGGAAAAAAATGTTGATGTAGGTTCATTCTGATCATTAGCAAATATGTTTTAAACCTTCTATACTATGCAACACACATCAAGATCAAACTTTAAAGCACATTTTGTTTGACTGTCCTATACTGTCCCCAGTAAAACTTAAAGTAGATTTCCTTGAAAGCTATACGATCTTTTCTGTTAAATGAATAATTTGTTCTTTTTATTTACCAAGTCGCTAACTCTATTGTAATTTACTTTTTATATTGTATTTTTTTCATATTATTTTCTGTGAATACTTTTGTTTATTTTATCTTGTAGGCATTTCTTTAGACTCTGTATATGGTTGGGCTTCTTGTCACATGATGTATTTCTTTAAGACAATAAAGTTAATAAATAATAAAAAATAATAAATAAACACTGGGTATCATATTAATAGTATAACATTAATGTGTACCATCCTACATAAATTTTTTCAAAATTTTTAAAAATCAATATATTTTAGGTTTCTAAATATTGTTTCAGACAAAAATTAATTTACTGAATACTTCAAGTAAACAATATAAATGTTGAAATAAAAAGCTTAAATATAAATTATTTTTCTTTTACAAGTTTGGGAGTTTTACTTTTTGTAACTAAAACTAATAAGAGGTTAAAATAAGTTTTTATTGTGGTACAGCAATAATATTTATTATTGAAAATGATTCACTGCACTCCATTTCCATCATGTAATTGTAGAATTAATTAAAGACCATCATCTGCATTCCAAACAATATTCCTTGAATGTGCCCAGACAAAGGCGACCTAGATAAAATATTGTCTCTGCCAACCTCAACCCCAATTTGCTCACACCATGATATCATCGTGATAATTACCGGAATAAACAGGCTATTGTAAATAAAATGAAGTTGAATGAATTATTTTTAATTTGGATACATTGGTTTTACGGGGTTATTCAACGAATATTTTCAACAAATTATCTCATTTAAAAAATGCCTACATATTTTTGGTGCAATAGCTTTTAAACCAAATATTAATATTTATTATTAATAAAATATTAAACTTTTAAACACTGTGAATTAGAACTACTACATTCCATTTTATACAAGATGTTATAGATTATGTGATAAATGTACATTCTCTAGCACACCACCATAGTTTATTATTTGTAATAAATAGGTAAAAAATTTGTCCGACATTGTTATAACGATTATTTTTTGACGTTTCTTAAAACCAATGAAATGCTTCTTTATTTGTCACAAGGGTAAGTGTCAACAAATAATGTCATTATTATAGTGGGAATTAATCTCTTGTGATTATTGTCGGGAATAATCACTGTAGCTTTTATTTACCTAGCAACTGTCAGATACTTGTCAAAATAATTACTTAATTGTGTGAACCCGAAATGGGTGAAAGTCATTTAACTTGTTAATTCTTTTAATATATTTACAAAGTGTCAACGATATTTTCATATATTGTAAGTAATAATTAATTAAATTAAATTTTTTAATAATTTTATGATAGTTTTATTGATCTTTTTTATTGTAAATATTACTTGAGAGTTCCATAAATTAGAAAATAATTTGGCAATAGCCACTCGAATCCTGCGTGACTATTGCCTGGCAATAAGTTTTCAAACAATCTGTAGTCAAATTATTTTCAATTTATTCTCATTCGCTTGTTATATTATTACTGAATATTTACTGGTCATCCAGTTACCGTGAAAATAAATTAGAATCAAGAAAAGCTGTTTTAACAGGTATTAGAATCAACAAAAAGAAATCTCGGCACAGAACATCTCTAAAAATGAATTTGGGTGAAAAGTCCACCCGAAGAAAGTTTAAGAAGATTGGTGACTTTTCCTATAAAATACAGATTGGGCAACCCTTGAAAAGACAAGAAATCAAGAGTTGTTCTTTGTGCTTCAGTCTTGGCAATGGTTTATGAACAACCCCCATTTTTACTAATGTGTGGTTTACAGATTATTGTCACATCCATCTAAACGAATTTATCAATCGACAAACAAATCGTTTTCTTGGTTTTGCACGACCAGACATCATCGTAGTGAAACCTTTTCATAGTGACTGTGTAACGATTTGGTCAGCAGTGTCCGCAGTGTAATGGATTATTGGGCCCTTACTTCGTGGAAGACAAGCGCAGAGAAAAAATTTTGATACAATTTTTATTGATCTACAATTCTGTGGTGCCAGAAACATACAGTGGTTCCAACAGGATTTGCAGACAAATTATCAACAAGACCATCTCTATCTTTATCTATAGAGTCTCCATCCGTCTTCTCTATATAAATCATCTGCGTGAGCCATTCGCAGAGCCTCTGAGTAAAAAAATATTAGCGTATTGTTGAATCCAAAAAACGAACCCTGTTAGCAATTCGGAAAAATTCATAACATAGACGAGTTTAATGACAGATTTAGTGAGTTCGAGAACTAAATTCAATAACTTGAAAAACTCAGTTGATGGACATAATGAGTAAAACTTTAATAGGATTTAAAGTCAAAATAATGACAACAAAGTTGGTTTAATTAAAAACATAGATGAGAAAATTGTTACTGAATATTGTAATTTATATTCCATAAAATCTTCGTCGTCGGTAAAGTTTTCAAGCATATATGCAATATGTAAAAATAATTACACTTGTAATAAAACCTCTTGCCTTGACCTCAGCACAAATGTTAGTCAATTAAAAAAAACACCTAACCCAAAATTTTTAATATGTATTAATAGATAATGGTTAAATAATTGTTAGGTTAGAATCAGTCGATTGTCGTTTAAACCTATCAACTTCAAGGATCAAGTTGACCCATTGTTCAATTAAGATTTTGAAGGACTTTAAATTGAAAAACGAAAATTGAATTGATAATCCCGGTTTAGTTCAATTTTCTTGGTTAACTCGGATTAAACAACTGGCCCTAAGAGACTCAAGTGATATTTGTTTATTATAATACGAGTATTTGAATTTTTTTAACGACAAGCATAAGTAAAAGTATATATAGTCTAAAAACTTTGGCGAGTCTTAGGATTCTGAAACAGAAGAGAAGAACGACTGACTACTGGTAAATTAGCGCCAATTATAGAACTTTTTAGGAAAATTTATTGAAAACTGGTTTCAGGCAAAAAATACCTTCAAAGCGTAATAAATATGGGAACATTTTTTGTACACTTGGTTCGCTGTATCTTTGCACATCATAGTTGTACAAAATAAATCAAATCATTTAAATCAAACGTAAGTCTTTTCTAGATTCATGAAATAATTAGGAAATGTTTAATATCCCGTTAAGCGTATTTATAGTCATTTTTTTTATTTACAAATATTACAAATTAGTGCTTAATCTGTTAGGCTGAAATAATACGACTTTACTTATGTCGCATTCCTAGAGACTTAGTATTTATTTTTTATACCAGCTGGTGTTTATCAATTTTTTTACTTTTGCATCGAACTTCTCTGTATTTTCCAAAATAAAGTGTGGAAAGTTATGTATAAAAAGTTTCATTGTTTTAGCCTTAATATTGGATCAATTACTTTGTTACAACCTATTTGAATTCGCAATGATAAGGAGGTAGTCTCAACACATATCATGACCATGCTCTCTTAGTAACCCATCAATAACATACACATTTTCTTTTTTGTTCATTTTTGCAACTTTAAATAATTCAGGTTTTGTAAATTTTGGATTGCTTTTTTTTCGTTATTTAAGTGTACATTACGCCGTGATATTTTTAAGGCAGCAGCCATCCTTTTAATTGAAAACAATAACATGATCGGTAAATTATGAAACAATATACAATTTAATACACTACACATACATTATAATTGAACCCAAGCCACAGGTTATAAGGGTCGTCCGTTACTTTTTTCTAACTCAAAATATTCATACAAATTCAGCACGAGTTGCTGGGATTGAGAATGTTTTTCCAGGCATATACTAAAAATAAAAACCTTGAAAAAATATTCTGTTCTATATTTGTTTGATATTTATATTGATCCTTTTGACAGAGTTTTAGGCAGATTCAAAAATGATACGTCAAATTAACAATAAACATTATCCTATTTTCATTTCCTAGAAAATAGTTAACTGCAATTTGTGTATGTAATTACAGGTAAAAAATCAGGACCCCACTATAACTCTTCGTTGGTCCGCAATTGAAGGGTACTCAAAAATCCTAATACTTTTAATATATCCAATAAAAAAAATGTATGTACATCAAATACTTACATAAAGGAATCCAACACTAAGTGAACAGTTAGTCGTTACAACAACTCTTTTTGAGAAAATCTTTAAACTCAAGGCACGAAAATGTAATGGAAAATTAAATAATATGAATATAATTTTTGTAAACACGATACGCTGTCAAGTTGACAACTAACAAGTTCAATGATAACAATTTATCACAGACTGTTGTTATATTACTGTCTTTCTCTAATGTATTATTAAATGTTGGACATGCGGCTTAATTTCAACATTTTATATTCTGTGAGTAGAAATGAGACAAAATTTAAAAATAGTTCGTGAATATTTTCATACTTGTGCAAAGATACAACAAACAGACTGTATGTGATGTATTTATGTTAAAAAATTCATACAAAAACAATCGTCCAAATCAAGAATTTGATAACTGAGAATTTTTTGACAATGAGTGATTTTTATATATTTCTTGTATATTTTAACTTTTAGTATTACAAATTAAATGAACACTGGTTTTTTAATAAATTATATTTAAAACGCTTTTTTAAATTAAATAAGCAATAAAATCGACTTAGAGGGTTCATCAAGGTCTTATTTTTATCATTTATTTATACAATTATCAAAATACAAACTTACCATTAAAAATGTTCTCAAAATTACTAAAAACTAAAAATCTTTTTCTTAAATTGTAATAATTATTAAAAAAATTATTGACTTAAAAAATCTAAATCTGATTACAGTTTTAAATAATCAGAGAAAATAAACACAAAAAAAGATATTTAATTATTTTATCCATAATAATTAATACTTAAATAAATATGAAAATTACTAATAAGGGATTTATTTAGTTTCCTGTAAAATATTTGTGTATATGAAATTGGAAATTAAAGTTGGTTTTCAATGGCGAATAGAAAAATCGCACTTTGGGACTTTGCACTTGGTTTAAACATAAATAATACAATTTGTTAGACCCTCTCTTCATTGTTGGTAAGTTTAACTTCTGCTTTTTTCGACATTTGTGCTCTACTATTTTTTCTTTGAGTAAAACTACTTTCTTCACTGATTGTAGAATTTTATTTCAGTTATTGCTCTTAATATTTAACACATAACTAGATTTTATAGTATTTTAAAATTTTGTTTGGCAAAAAACTAAGTTACTGGATGCAATTTATGGGATCTGATAAAAGGACTAGCAAAAACCTCAAGTAAATGGTACCAAAGAGAAAATTTAATAAAAGTTAGGAGTTTTGGAGAAGGTATCTGAGATGCAATAAATTTAAGGATACTGATAAAGCTGCCAATCGAACTTTTGTAACTGGTTTATTAATTTCCTGATTTATGTTTAATTTGTTCTTGAAACTTACTTATAAGTAAATATGGTCGTAGCAAAAATATGAATCTAATTTTTTCACTGAATACCATCTAAGTAGGAATTTCATAGCATATTAATTTGTTCTGTGTATTATTTTATTTTGTTAAAATATTAATATTATTAGTTTTGTTGTTGATTAGTCTTCCTTCCATTCACTTTTGATACTTAATTTTAACTTTATTCTACCATAGATATCAGTTTTGGTTTCTTGTTCTATGATTGTGACATTTTACCTTATTTTTCATAATGTTCTATGTTTCTAGGTTAGGTTAGGTTACCTTATTACCTTACCTTATTTTTATAATGTTCTATGTTTCTAGGTTCTATCATCATATTGCCCTTAACGCGAGCTGTCTCATGTGTAATTGCTACAATATTCTCAGTCAAAGTTCCTATAGCTATAGTTTCCTCTTTTCGGCTATGGAGAATGTTTTACACACCTTTACCGAAAATTATTTCCCGGTTCTTTTTATTAACACTTCTTCTTTTGAGTGGGTTTTCTATTTTTCCAGGGGTTACCAATTTTAACCCTTATTCATATATTTCTGTAGCCCTGACTGTGGACAGTTTAGGAAGTTTTCTGCAGGTTTTGTTTACCTGTCTTAATTAGATTCATAACTTGAATTTCATTACTTCCATTTTGTTAGCCAATCGTATAGTGTCTTTCTTATTGTAAGTTTTTTCTGGGTCACTTCAACCCCTTCTTTATTCTTTTGTATAGGTTAAATTTTACAACAAATAAAACTATTTTTGGGTTAAATTATGACCCACTATTTTTGTAATTAGTACTTAGTACCTATATTTCTTTTCATCACCTCTACTGTTCTTTTTCCTATTGGTTTTTACCATTAGGTTTACTAATATTAGTTAATAAACAAAATTTAAATTTTTAATGTCACCATAAACTTTTTAAAACTGCAACAAAATTTTGGAAATTTACTCTCCCTTGCTAATGTTTGATGATAAGAATGTTTGTAATTTGATCTTGTACCGGTATTTTGTAATGTTTTTATTTCTTCTATAGCCTAATGGTGGCCTTCTTAGCTAATACTAGTAGCTTGTTACTAACGCGTGTATTTAAAATAAAAATTTATTGTGACATTAAAATTGGTCTTTTGCTTTATTTAATGTTATTAATATTTTTCCCTTTAATACAGCTTCTTTATACCAATATTTTGAGGGTTAATATAATATAATCCACACTTTTCATTTTAATGCTCCCTGGGTAAAATTAGTTACCAAGGGTCTTGATATAAATGTTGGGTGGAAAAGTAAAGTGTAGGGGAATAAATCGGTTGTGCTGTAGGTAGCATGAGGGTGAAACACAGATCGGTCGACAGATAGCAAACAGTTTGTGGGTACCAGACAGTGAAATATGGAGAGCTTTTAAGAGGTAAACGCCAATGACATAAATTCGATTAGTCCAAATGTTGGTGTTTTATTTAAACTATTCTTGAGAATAATTTCCAAGAGAATCACTAAGAAATTAGACTTTTATCAGCCACGCAGCAGGCAGGCTTCCGATCAACCTTTAGTACAAATAATAATCTACACTAATCGAAAAATGCATAGAATACAACAAACCTTTGGTCCTCATCCTTAGTGACTACGAAAAAGCATTTGACATAATAAACTAACTGAAGACTTTCTAAATGAACAAGGAGTGTGACAGAGTGATACGGCATCCTCAAACCTTTTTACGACTCTCGTAATATTATCTTTAATAAATATTACGAAAAAACTGTATTACTGCATTATTTTTTCATTTTAAACTGATAAATGCATATATATAATTTTATATATTTCCAAATCCTCAAGTAGGAATTTAAAATAAACCTACTTGAGGATTTGGAAATTTTGAGGGAACTCAAGGTTAATCCTACCTATTGCGTTAATACGCAAATCAATTTAAATACCAAGTTCACACCCTTATCTAAATTCTACTGGAATTGTTAAATGAACCTCCTTTTTGTTTTGTGATCTGTTTTGTTTTATTTATTTGATGATTTTACATTTTAAATATTTTTACAACTCAAGTTTTACGAAAATAATTTTATCTGTTGATTAACATTTTATCACAACGTAGTCATTTCCATTTTATTTTTTGTTTTTATAATAGTAATTAGTTTTTAATTTACATTCATATATTGTTGTCTTCAAGATGTTTTAATGTTAAAGCTGTTTTGATTTTAAAATTTAACTAATTTATATGATTTTAATGTGTTGTAATGTCTCTTCTGAAGAGGTTTTATCTTTTAACGTAAGTTACACTTTTTTCTTACTTCTAAGTTTTATGTTTATCACCTTTTAGGAAGTACCTCTGATGATGGCCTTTTAAGCCGAAACCGCCCAGTTACCGAATTTAATATACACTTTACACACTTAACCTACGGTTTTTAATATACAAGAAATTTTCCTTCTTGTATTAAGCTTATTTTATTATGTGATTATCTTAGAATAATGTAAGTTTCTAAAACCGTATAAGATATATGATTACTACATGTTTAATGAACTAGATATAATTTAAATAATTTTCTATGATCAGTTAACATTAATTAGTTAGATGAAGTCAATTTTCAACTATTTTACCTGATATACACCTTATAAAAAATATTAAAGTAGAAAATTATTACCAGTTACATACTGATATTGCTAAAAATTATGTATTATCTTTATTATTATGTTAAAAGTTGCTTTTGTTTTAAAATTAATTTCTGTTCATTTTCTACAATTGAAATGGTTTCACTATTTTTACAAATTGTTACCAGAATAGTTACTTTTATGATTACCGATACAATATAGTGACCGTATAAGTCAAATATATAATAACAGTTAGAATGAGATGGTATAAAACAATTTCTATTGATATTATGTTTAATTTTTTTAACTGTCTCAATATACATCATTACGACATAATAATAATAATTTTCTTAAAATCTATTGGAAATGGCTATTTTCTCGGATCAATTTCTGACCCCAAAGTACGCTAATCTGGTACAATAGTCCGTTGCAATCCAATTAACTTTCCTTAATGTACGAGAAAGATTTTTCCGGCTTATACCTTGAAAACATCTTTCTTGCTACATATTTCCTATAAAAGAGCATACAAGTCTCATTTATTACAAAAGACCTTGGTTTTTTAGTTTTATTATCGGGTATTAAAAGCTAAGATTCCATGCTCAAGGTTTAAAAGTTTTTATTTTTTGGGTTTGTAGTTATCACTTTAACGATTTAGGAAAGCATGCAATTTTAAATAATCAATTTATTTGAAACTAATATTTATGCTTGTTAACCTCGGCTGTCGCCTCTACCAACAATTTGCATTTTCGTCCGGAAACGTATCGCTTTTACTCCTAGATACACAGTAGGGGAAAGTAGTCGAATATCGATCACTTAAAAAATATCTAAGATAAAAGAAAAACGTTAGAGAAATTGCACAATTTTTTGAATGGAACGTAAGGTTAATTCACTTTTTAACATATTAACATAAACAAATTCTCTATATTTTAATAAACTAAGTTATTATTATTGAAAAACAAAACTATTCGCTGATCGATATTATCCACCTACAGTCGGGTAATATCGATCAGCATGGAGGGTATTATCGATCAATAACTATTCGCAGGATACACAGGAAACCAAGTCTTCTGGACGAAACACTTCCATGCATGCAGCATGTAGCCAAGTGCCACATGTCCTACAGCGCCACCAAAGTTCATCTTTCCCAATTTCCATGCATATTGGACATACGTCATTTTCTTTCTTCTCTTTCTTTTTATGTTTTTGGTTTTTAGCTTTTTTAGCTCCTATCGGTTTCTTTTGTCCAAACAATTTCTTTGTGGCCTCAATTTTCTTTTTTTCTCTCTTTTCTTCCTTCTCTTCCAAAAATGCCTGCAACGGGGTGGCCGTTAATATTTGAGACTTTTGTTTCCTCCTTCTCTTAGGTTGTGGTTTTCTAATAGAATTTGTCTTCTCTTCAACTACCTTCACAGCCTTCTTCGTGTCTTCCTCAGACCAAACAGAGCGATTTGTTTTGCGAATATATTTTTTGGGGGCATCTACAAAAACTAAAAAACAATGAGGACAATTTCGATCACCGGCGGGAAATATCGATCATACTGGCCGATATTACCCGCTCTTGGATGGCCATTGTTTCGACATCTACAACTCTTAACATAAACAAGTTAAAATTTATTTTTATACTTTATAATATACCTTGGTTACAACGTAATTATTAACGCTAGAATGGTTTTGAAATATCTACCCTTGACAACTACATACCTTATCTTACGACTCCGAAAAATAACAAAATAATTGCACAAAATCGTTTTGTTGCCGTCCACAATGGACGTTGCGATAAAACTGCCCGCAGATGATGTTGTTGATTTGTATGTACCTTAAGAGATGGCAGCACCTATTCTATAATTTTTAAGCTCGCTTAGGTTGCGTATAATTAAGATGATCGATATTAACCGCTGATCGATATTCGACTCCTCTCCCCTATACTATTCCTGTCATTGGGTGTATTAATTTTTGTGGAGTATTAAATGTAAAGCTTCTTGAATAGATTGATAATTAGAATAGGATCTTGAGGTTTTTTTGTTATTGTTAAACATATTTAATTATATAAGTGTTTAGGTAGATTTTCGTTTTTATTTTAAATAACTTTTCTTTGTTCCTTTTGGGTAGGGAAAAACCAAAACCAATAACAGTCGGAGGCTTCTTGACATGAGCCTGTAGATTTAAAGTCAGTGGCACCCATCAGAAGAATTTAATAATAAGCGTACCCACGCCCACACTGAGTTTAGTCGAGCATTTTGCTCGTGCTCCACTTCTCCACCCTAAACATTCAATATAAAAGAGCACGTAGCAATTATTATTAATTTCCAAAACATTAAAAAGTATATACCTAAATATGTAATTACCTACTGCCCTGTTAAAGTTTACTTTACAATGAACAATTTTTAACTTTTATTGACAATCGTCATAGCTTACGCAGTAAATCAAGACTAAATATCTTGTGATGGTTTATACCTCTATTTTCCAATAAATTGAGGAAGTTTTGTTAGTTGTTTGTTTGGTGTTCTTAATTTGATGGACTACTACAAAGTAGGGGTTAATACAATACATTTCAATAAATAAATTGGTGGGATCTACCAAACTGGTTGTTTATTACGTTAAAAGCATTTATTATAAATTAATATTTTCGCATTAATCTCTTAACTCTTCACCCTGTAGCAGCTGCCCAGCCTAGTTTCCTTTTTATAACCCACTTACTGAGAATGTCATCGTTGATTGTTTATTATTTAGGAGGTATTAAAACACCGTTTATGAGTTTCGTTGTCTGGGAGTGGTGTATGTACATAATATTGTTTCATTATCACAATGTAAATTACCGTTTTGAAGCGGCTGTTTTTAAAGAAATTGTATATATAACCGCTTAATTTACATAATAAGAGAAAACAAAGGTACATTAAAATAGTTTCAGATACATTAAAAAATTAAAGCAAACTTTCCTTATCCGGAATTCTCTCTGTTTTAATCAAGTTAGTTACGAAATCTTATAAGCTTCTTTATAAAATCGAAAAAAATAAAATATATAACATATTCCAAGCGATTATAATAATGAATACCCAGCTAATGCCAAAAACTTAAAATAGTAAATTAGATTTAACAGGGATTATTTTATATCGCATAAAATTTAATATTTTAAAAGTTACTACTGCATAGAGACAGTGTGCGGCGCTTTGCATTTGATTACATAATATAATTAAACAAAAATGTTAATCGATAGGAAATACAAAGCACAACTTTAAAAAAATTCTATTAATAAAAAGGAAAATAAAGAAAATAAGTTTTGAAAAAGAATATTCCCAATTACAGGCTGATTTGAAAAGTTTTAATGCAAACAATTTGAAGTTAATTCCATCTATTTTTATACTTCTACAAAATATTTTTCTAAGGTACGCTTCAATGATTTTATCGTAAAATTTCATATGATCAGATAGAAAGCAGTTAGGTATCAAGTTGGATAAATTGTTGTTATTTTTATTTACTATTCATTATATAGCTATGACAACTTCGGGAAATATAATATCAATATTAATAATAGCTATTGCAACACAAACAGCTTTTCTTTCTTATTTTGATGTATAACTTTTTGGAATATTTTTTTTTCTTTTCTAAAATTTTTGCAGCTTCACATAGAATTTCTTCTTCTTCATTATCAGAAATTAAACGAATTAAGAACAATAAACAACTAAACGTTTGAACGAAACTTTTGAACTTTTGAACACTTTTTATTCGAAAAATAGGTTTTTAAAATGCAATTACAGCTAAAATCAGCATCGTCAGATTGACATGTTGAAGTTACTTTTTGTTTATTTGTAGCTAGGTAGGTACCTGATGTTGATTAAGTACCTAATGTTGATTAAGGCTAGACCAAGTATGGAAGTAATAAGACATATCAATATTAAAGCCCAGATGTTATTAGCCCCTATTGTCTTTGGATATTAGTGGGCACTAAGTCTTGTCGGTATTAATAAGCATATTTAGTTCTTTAGCTTTGACAGTAAATGCATGCAATAGTCTTTGGAGATTGTCTTCAGAATCGGCGACAAGAACAGCATCGTCAGCATAGCAAATGATGCTAATGAATTTGTTACACATTATTTGAAATCCAGCTGTTCTGGAAAGATTTTTTATTATTTCGTCCATTATTAAATTAAATATGAAACGGCTCAGTAAATCTCTTTGATGGATTCCTGTGTTTATATTTCTTTTGTGGTAAAATGTCCCACTCTTATTTTTATTGTGCATTGTATGTTATTATCGAGTACTAGTTTAGTTTATTAGTCTGGGATTTAGCCTGTTTTATCTCAGATCTCTAGCATATCCTCTAATCGTCATGTCGATAAAACACATATACGGGGGTGTTCCAAATTAATTTATCCAGGTTTTATCTCTTAAACGAATAAAGATTTTTAATATAAAACAATAGTACAGAAAAAAAAATTTACATCGAATTTATAATTTGCACCGGACGTTAAAAACTATTGGCTATCAGCCAAATTCTTTCAAACTATAATATACAGTTTGGAAACCACTTATGGAATAAAATTATTTGTGGGGTTGGTTAAGTAGATTATAAAAAACGCTGGGAACCGTCAACTTTAAAATTAAAAGTCTGGCATCGTACATGATCTATATTTTTAATGAAACGTATGTTTTTATAATTTGAAGATTTAAATACATAAAATTCATTTATTACATTAAAACAAATGCACAAAATATTCTCTGCCTTGTTATTGGCAGTAACACAGTCTCCTATAAAATTTGTCTCGAACTTTGTTTAAAGTTTGAGGTAAAATAGCCCGTATTTCTGTAGTTATCCTTTCATGGAGGTGTGCAATGCTAGTTGGCTGTGTTGCATAATATACTTTGTTCTTAAGATAACCCCATAGAAAAAATCCAAGGGCGTAAGGTCCGGCGATCTAGCTGGCCACTCGATAGTACCTAACCTAACCTAACCAATCCATTTATTAGAGAAAATTTCATTCAAGTAATTTCTTCCAATTAAAGCATAATAGGGTGTTGCGCTGTCCTGTTGGAACCAGGTATTTTCATCCAGTAGGATAGGATCTATTGAGTTGGGATATAAATTGGCTAACTCAGGTTTTGATATATAGTGTCCTCACTGCGGGGAGAATCGGTCAGGTTTAGGGCGGCTAGGGGATGTCCGCAGGGGGGGGGGTTCTTTCTCCCCTCCTGTGGTCTCTCCTGGTTGACTCCCTTCTGAACAACCTCTCTCTGCGGGGGGTGGATTTTCAGTGCTATGCAGACGATCTGGTTATAATAGTTAGAGGCAAATTTGAAGAGGTTATCTCGGAGATCCTTCAGGATGCCCTAAATATGGTTAACAGTTGGTGTGAGGTGGAGCAGTTGTCTGTTAACCCCCGCAAGACTGTTATTGTTCCTTTTACAAAAAGGAGAAAGCTAACTAAGCTTCGCCAACCAATTTTATCTGGCGAAACGATTCACTTTGCGACGGAGGTAAAATATCTGGGGATCATCTTGGATAGTAAACTTACCTGGAACGCCCATGTGGAAAGAACAATAAATAAAGCCAGGACTTCCCTGTGGAATCTCAGGAGAATCTGCGGCAAATCTTGGGGAACGAGCCCCAAACAGATTTACTGGATTTATCAAACAGTGATAAAACCAATGATCACGTATGGCTCGGTGGCCTGGTGGTCCAAGGGACTCCAGAAATCCACCAGAGCAAGATTGTCTGGACTTCAGCGACTGGCTTGCGTGGCCATTACGGGGGCAATGTCCACTACCCCGACAGCGGCAATGGAGATCATCCTGGATATAACCCCACTCCATTTACTATTGGAGAAGGAGACCAGGATGGTGTCCTATAGGCTGCTGTCGGTTGATAGTCAAGTAAAAGGGGAGAGGCTCTGGGACCACTCGGGCCTGATGCGTGAAATTAAAGATCACCACACGCTTGGGATTGTCTCAGATATCCTAGCCACCCAGACGCACGTAGAACAGTCCTTTAAAGTCCTCTTTCCGAAGAGAGACGAATGGGAAATGGGGATCATCTCTTTCTCTGGGACGGACTACGTACTATACACTCCAAAACTCCAGAAGGTGTTGGAGCGGGAGTGTATGGTAGCAAACCGAGGGTTGAAATCGCAGTAAACCTCGGCTCATATGCTACCATCTTTCAGGCAGAGGTTTTCGCCATTGAATTGTGTGCAAGAGAGCTGATAAATCACCCTCTTGTAAACAAAAACATACATATTGTATCAGATAGCCAGGCAGCTCTTAGGGCACTGAGCTCCAACCGGCTTAATTCAAAGTTGGTATGGAACTGTATTAAAGCTTTAGAACGTCTTGGTTCCAACAACAGGGTAACTTTGCTCTGGGCACCAGGACATAGCGGAGTGGTGGGTAACGTAAAAGCCGACACTCTTGCCAAAAAAGGAGCAGAGTCTAGATTTATAGGACCTGAACCATTCTTTGGCATTACCAAAAGTACTGCCAAAGATATTATCACCGGCTCGATAGAGAGGAAAATCCTCATGTACTGGAATGATATTCCAGGACTAATCCATTCGAAGGCTTTCATCTCCAAACCCTCGAAAAGTATAACTAAGCAGATTCTAGAGTGGGATAGGAAAGACCTACGCATTCTTATAGGACTGCTTACGGGACACTGTCGTCTAAGATACCACCTGAAGAAAATAGGTCTGAGTCAAACTTCAGACTGCCGCTTCTGCAGTGTGGAAGACGAGACTGCAGAACACATACTATGTTCTTGCTCCGCCCTGGAAAATACTAGGCACCGCATTTTTGGTTTCCCAAAATTGGTGCTTAACGACTTTAAACAGATCTCGCCGCAGACAACCATTGACTTCGCAAGGAGGATTGGCTTGTATGGCGATTTATAACCCTAGGGGTGAGCCACAATAGACCCAACGGTGGTCGCAGTGGAGGGGTGGATGAGCGCCCCACTCACATTGAACCTAACCTAACCTAACTCAGGTACAACTTCGTCTCTAATTATGCTTAAATATTTTTCGGCTGTCAAATTTCCATCTAGAAAAATAGGACCAATAATATGATCACCTGTGATAACTGCGCAAACGTCCAACTTTTGAGGATACTGAGTATGTGTCTCACGCATCCAATGATGACTCTCCTCTGACCATTATCTACAGTTTTGTCTGTATATTTTCCCGTTTAATGTTAATGTTGATTCATTGGAAAAAATAATTGTACCAACAGCTATTTCATTTCTGTTCAATTTATTCATAATTCTTTCGCAGAAATCCACTCTACGATCTGGATGATATTCTATTAGTTCTTGCACAAAAGTCAATTTATTTGGATGAAGTTTTTCTTTATGAAAATACCTTAGGACGGTTTTTTAACTCACATTATTTTGAGGAGAAATTTGACGCGAACTTGACGTTGGATTCTCCACGACACTTAACATAATATCCACTTCCACATCATCCTCAACGAATTGCGGTTTTCTCTTTAATGGTTTGACATGTCCAAGTTTTTTGAATTGTGCATGAATTTTAGACACAGTACCTTGTGAAATATTAGGCAACTGAGGATACCTCTGATTAAATAAGTTTGCCACTTCAACTTGACTTCTGCAATTATCGCTGTGAACAATCATCATTAAAATTTTAATCCTGTGAGTCTCAGTTAAATATTTCATTATCACTTAGCAAGATATTAGTTTTTGATTAAGAATTGACAAGTTTTTACCTATTCGTGACAAAAAATGTTAACAAAATTTCACCCTGTACAATTCATAATAGACCCTACATGGTGTAGTTCGTTGAGATCGTATTGTTAGGGAGCTTTTCGAATTATAAAAACATACAGTGTGTTTCATTAAAAATATAGATCATGGACGATACCAGACTTGCGTGTATCACCCTGTACATTTAAATTTGTGTATAAAAAGCTTATATTTGAACTTCAAAGTTGACGGGTACCATTTTTTTTTATAATCTTCTAAACTAACCCTACAAATTTTATTCCATAAGTGGTTGGCGCTTATGTACATAATACAATTAACATTTTCTAAAAATGAAAGATTAGTGCAGTTTTCATTTTTAATTAATCTGTGTCATGTAAAAGGGGTTTAAGCTATAAAATAAAACGTATTACAGTCTAAATATAAAAGTCATACATTAATCATTAAAAGAAATTTTATTCGACCCTAATTTATGCTACTAGTGAATTAAAGTTTTATAAATACGGTTCTCAAATATATACTCCTGTCAACAAACAATGTTTACAAAGCGATAACCATAACTTATGTACTACATAACCGTCATTTGCAATTTATGTTATTTTTTTACACGCACAAATTATTCTCATTGTTTATTAAAATCACAAAGAGTCACTTAGATTTATACAAATTTATACAATAAACTTACAAATTATGACGCTTAAAAATGAACAACAGTTTTTCATATATACAATTGTAATTCAATTGTCTACAAAACATCGGTAGGTTTTCATACTTGTATAAACCAAAATAACTATTTTTTAAATTTAATTATCAAATATTTTGAATATGTTTTCTACCATATCTAAAGAACAAACGACTTAATATAATAGACGAGCTATAATATTAAGAATAATAAAAAACTCTTCGTTTTAACAAAACTTCCAATATTTATTTAAAAAATTGCTTTTTTAACTTTAATGACAGCCGTTTCGCTAGACTTAGCATCGTCAGATTGACATATTGAAGTTACATTTTGTTTGTTTGTAGCTAGGTACCTGATGTTTATTAGGTAGTTATAAGGCTAGACCAAGTATGGAAGTAATAAGACATAACAATACTAAAGCCTAGATGTTATAAGCCCTAAGGGATTCGAAAAGGCCGTACATAAAGAGCAAGGGGCTCTGGACGCCCCCGTAGAACAACAGACCGTGAAAATCGCCGCCTAAGATTATTGGCCTTGGACCGTTTCTCCACTACTAGGTCTATTGCAAGTCTCGATTTTGTTTAGGCATGCACGATGGTCGAGGGAGGGTTAGAAGACGACGTGGTGAAAGGATAAATCCACGGTTTTTTGTTGAAAGGCATGCTCATCAAACTGTTGATGAGCATTTAGCTTATGGTTCGAGATCACCTTTAATCTTCATCAGAGGTAACATGAACGCGCAGCGTTACATCCAAGAAGTTTAAGAACCCCATCTTTTACCCTATCTTGAAGCCTTGGCAAATCCAACTTTCCAACAAGATAATGCCCGACCACATGTCGCAAGAGTCACAATAGACTTCTTTCAACATAATGATGTCACATTGTTACCTTGGCCACCAAGATCTCTCGACTTATCCCCAATTGAGCACACTTGAGAAGAACTTCAAGAGGAGTTGGTGGTTGCCTGGAATGAGATACCACAGGAGGTCATTGACCACCTGATCAGAAGGATGCCTAGGTGCGTTGGAAAATGCGTAACACATCGGGGTGCATCTACACATTATTAATGGTAAAATGGCTTTAAAGCAATGCAATCATTTTGAAATTTTTACCATTTACAAAATCATATACAAAATCATTTAAACTGGGTGTTGGGATTTTTGTGTCACTTAGTGTATATTTATATTTATAATAATATGCACTTTTATTCTTCCTGATTAAATAATTCTATAGAAGAATAAAACATTTAATTAAAAGTAGAAAGCAATATTTTCTCATATTAAATGGGTTTGGTGTCAATAATATAAGAGTTTATTATAAATGTTAATTAAAAAAAAAACGTATTTTATGATATTTCTTTGCATTTTTATTATTGCAAGTTTTAGATAAATAAGTTTACAGGATAATGAAAATTTTTCTTTTTAATTATTAAAATTTACTTTCCTTGCAGGTCAAACGCTTGATGTATAAGTCATCTTTAATTTATATATTTAATAATCAGTATTTTGTGTCTGTAATAATTGTACTTCATTATCCTGTAAATTTAGCTACAAAGAACTTTTAATACACGTTTATTTATATAAAACTATTCCTGCTCTAATTTCAAAAGGACACATCTCCAATCGCTGCATCAAGGTGGCCTATCTCCAGTAAAACAATAGTTACTGATTCTTCTTTACTGGTCATTACCAAATGAAATATACAGTTGAAACAGGTGAAAAAACTAGTCAACATTTTGGTAGAGGGTGTCTGGCATAAAACAAGATCTAAAATTTTAGTATTGAGATAGTTATCTATCTTCTTTATATTACCTGTATTTTTTTCTACAGCTTATTTTTAATTTTTTTTGTTTTCCTTCATAATTAAAAGCATTTTTGAAAAAATTTGTTGTTTTAAAAATGTTGACTAATTATTTGCTATTAATTAAAAGGTACTGTTAAGAATTGTTGATTTCTTTCAGAAGTTTAACTAAAATAAATTAGCAAACACTCTACAAACCAGCTACACATAATAAATGTATTTAATAATGTCACTTATTTAGAAGCATCACGTTTATATTGTTCAAGTCGACTCGAATAAACATACTTAGTATTCCTACATCGTATGCAAACCAACTTTCTCTTAAAACTTATTTAAAAACCGCTTGGGAGAATACTAACTACTTTTCGGTACCGGTACCCATGTGTTTATGGATTTAAACTTACTTCGCAAAAAAATTCAATGAAGTATCTGACAAATTCAGCCAGCGATTATATATTTCCATTCAAAATAAGAAATACGCTTTTACTTTCCAACAAAAACTGCTCGGAAACGAAGTTCTCGGAAGAATGAACTTAGATCGAATTTTCCCTAATCGTATTATTTTGAATTGGCTAAATATTCAAAGGTTTGAATTTCTATGCCACTGTGATTAAGTTGTTCATCGCTACAAGCGTTTATTTGAAAATAGATTAATTTTGAGGTTAACAGTTAATTCACCGGAAATAACTTCCTTAAACGAGCGTTATTAGCGAGCAGAATAAGTAATACATGATACACCTAAATTTTATCATACACATTTGTTGAGATTTGATTAGTTTTTCACATAGTTTATTTTTAAATTGACTTTTTTTTGAAGTAATAGTATTGTTAGTTAAAGTTAACAATTTTTAGAGAGATCGAAATATAATTTTTTGACAGCAACAGAAATTTCAAAATGATAGAATACAATTCAGAATAGTGAAAGATTATAGCCCAACATTCAGTGTGTTATATACGACTATTTGACTAAGTATGTGACCAAGAAAACACTTATTAAGGTAAAAGCACCATATTCCGTCGTAGTTTAGGGTTTTTGAGTTTGATTATAAATATCAGAGGAACGAATTAAGTTATATCATGCCTGGTATTTTTAAGGCTTGTATTGATATGTCCTGAATGATAGGCATCTATTTCTTTACAAAATGAAATGTCATTTTTAGTAAACAAAAATATTTTTTAAAAATTGTCAAAATCTCCTTATTCCGACGTATGTATATGTACTCAGGCCTTATTCCGACCTAAGAGGTCCTTTATTCCGACGTATATTTTTATATTGTATTATTTAAATAAAAGTGGTTGTAATTAACACAAAAAATATTAAACAGAAATAGTTATATAGATTATATATTTATATTTATTTATTTAAGTAATAACAATATTTAAAATTAATAATGTTATAAAAAAAACAGAAATTTGTAACTTTGTAAGAAAAGCACTTTATCATTGGTACAAAAAAAAACATTTACAAATTTAAAAACTTACATTAAATAAAAAAAACTTTGGCATCTAAAACTTAAATTTATACATATCATTAAAAAAAAATGGACTTTTACTCTAAACCTTTTATCTCAGGAACAGAGTAAAATCCTCTCTTATTTATAAGGCTGGGAGCACTTATGCAAGAAATAATTTCCTTCTTTTTGTTATACTCAATGGTTGGCCATTTCCAATATATTCCAATTTTTTCCATTGCTTTGATCAAAAATTTTTTGTTTTTGTCAATAACTTGGCCTGGAAAATATTTATCTTCATTAACTACTATTACGTAATCATCCTACTGATAATCGCTCTTTTTTTGTAATCACTTTCTACCTGTTCCTCTTTTCGTTTGTCTGAAAACAATTTTGCAGTATCTTCTCTGTTTTTATCTAACTGTTCTTTCACTGTCGTTAAATTTTCATGTTTCTTCTGCTTGTAATCGTTCTTGTTTTATTTGTTCTTGGTGTACTCCTTTTATTTTTTTACCGATTAATTTATTAGTGTTTGTTATTTTCATTTTCTTTTCATTTTTTTTAGCAAGTCTATCTTTTTTCTTTTCCTCTTTTGCCATTTTTTCGGCTTCAAGTCCTCTTTGATACTCTACAAACTCATCAACTATTGCAACAGTCGGTGTTATCTTTTTTGTAATACTTATTAGCTGAGTTCTAGACACTAAAAATCCAGCTTCTCCTAGAAAATGAATCCAATCAATTATTAGGCTTTCTTCTTCGGCTGTTAAGATAGGTGGTTTTTCACTTGGCTTAAAAATATCTCTCTGTTGTTTTTTATTCTTCAATGTAGTCTGTGGTATTCCGTAAATTCGGGAGGCTTTATATACAGACATACCTTGCCGCATTTTATTATGTGAATACCGTTTTTTTGTCTTATTTATCGGTTTAGCTATTGATGTATTTTGCTAAAAAATTAAAAAATGGGTAGGCATAAAAAAATTATAAAATGTACATATTTATTTGTTTACTGTTAAAACAACCAAAACAGTAATTAAGTATACGAGTCGGAATTACTTTTTGGACTGGATAAAAAGTCTCCTTATGTCGACGTAATTTTTATAAAGGTTTGTCATATTTGTATTATTACTAATTAAAACACAAAAAATGCAATTTCAAACATACTTTGGTTCTATTTTAAGAGTATTTTTTATTATACAAGAGTTTTTTTAGTATAATTGCAAACATTAAGTTTGTTGTAAGTATAACTTTTATCTAAAAACATCTTTTTCAAACATTATTTTAACATAACATTGCTCCATGTTCTAGTGATAAATGTATAGAACGTATTTTGCTCATAAGTATTGTTAATGCCCAACTTAAAGTTTACATATATTTTTTGTATAATTGCAATTTATTTAGGTTTTAAATTTTGATTTGAATACAACAGAAGAAAATCCTTATTTCGACGTATTTATTTATACGTATTTTTAACAAGTTTATGTTACAATAATAAACCAAAACCAATCAAAAATTATTTCTAACACCTTTTCCTTCACATAAAAGAAAAATGAAACCCTCTCAGATAACAGAAACTTTTTATTTTCAAAATATTTTGAATGATCACATTCGATCTATTTACCAAAATGACGACGTTTTTCACTCAATGTCATACCTAGACTGACCGGGTTAGAACTAAATGCAAACTAGATCCAAATAATCGTGGTTTACTCCTTCAATTTTACGCAGTTGCGTAATCTAATAAACACTGTAAAGACTCACGTTGATTGTGCTTAGATATTTTTGGTCAGTTTAAAGAAATTGACCGACTAAGTTTACCCTAAGAAATACGGCGGGATTAAGGCTCGATTCAGCGTCCGTCGGAATATGGTGCTTTTACCTTATTGTTCGTAGCGTAAAGTATTTTTCAGAAATTAATAATGAGAGAACAATGGAGATATTAATAATAACGATGGAATAATGAAAAAAATGTTTATTCAAAAGTACAAAAATACTTAATGTGTAAATATAGAATCAATCTGAATTAGCTGAAACTGGTAGTTCATTCCAAAATTTCAAACGATTCGGCGGAAGTATTTCGGACAGCTTTGAGATCAAATTTTTGCTTCCGATTTATGTTCACACTCTTTGGCCAATTTCCTATTGTCGGAGGTTTTTTCTGTCGGGCTAAGATAGGACTCTCATCTTCGATGGGTCCTTGTCCATAACCCAACAGTGTTGGACTCACCCTCGAGAGGATGCCTACCAACCAAACCCACCTCAAAACTCGCCGTCACCCCCGCCTCGGAATCACTACCCTAGCATACTTCAAGACGGGCGGTGGTCCCTAACACACTCTTTACCCATTTATACTATTCGCCATCAGAACATTCCCTTCTCCAAACCATTTTCTACATAACTTCGCTAACCTCTACCCATTCTTTCTCTCCTCTCAACATTATCTACACCATGTTCTGCCAATACATTGCTACCCTGAGTCTTCTCTCCAACTTCACTTAATTCTCGTTGTCCTTAAATGTTGAATCTGGAACCGTTGGCGAAACTGATACCGAAACCGTTTACACTACCACTACACCAACACACTTTTTTAACTGCCTGACGCGTGTTTACCTTCGGTCTCTGAAGAAGATAACTTGGTTATCGAAACGCGCGTCAGGCGGTTAAAAGTGTGTGTTGGTGTAGTGGTACTCCTTGTTCTTCCAACATCTAAGCACATGACTTTCATCATCCTCCACCTCACACCTCACGCATGTTCCAGTCTTTCTCTTCCCAATCTTGTGTAGATACCCCATTCTTGACCCATGCCCAGTTAGTACTTAGTTCAAGAAGTAGTTTACTTCCCCAAATTCTTGGTCCATCCACTCACTTCTACTCCCAATCGCCCTTTTTAATGCACCTTGATATCCCTTCCACCTTCTCACCATTTCCTCCTTCATCCCATCCTGAGCTTCCTCTTTTGTGGCACCCTTCCACCGCTGCCTCTTTTGAATTGAACAACATTAAAATCGTTCAAATATGGTTTTGGCTTAGTTTTCCCAAGCTTGAAACTGGACGAGTGATCTTTAGCATCATAAAAATCAGTGACATGACAAAATGTCGTAACTGATTTAAATTGTCGACGTTACTAAGACCAAACAACGTATCTGAAGCCAGATCTTCGGCATACGACAAATGGACCTAGTAATGGTCAGATACGATGGTTTGATCTAGCAAACAGCCTATATTGGTAGTTACGACTAATATTTACCACTCAATTTGACGTATTTACAACACAGATATGACTACCAAAGTTTGTACTATGATAAGAAATGTTATAGACAACCCAAATATGCGGAAAACCAGAATTCGCAATTTTGGCAGATACAACCTCCTTAATTTTCTCTCCGATTGGTAGCATATATTAATTTTGCCTAGACAGCAAAGTAGTTACTTAATAATCCATAAATCGTTTATAATTTCCTTCATATTTCATCCGAGACTTCTCCGTCAACAAATTCAACTCTATATTTTTTGCCACCTCCCTTATTTCTGAAGGAGTAAGTACTTCCAGGTCGCTATTACTGTCCATTATATAATAATTTAAATATACCGATATTTTTTCGCACAACTGTCAGAAATTTCATGAATTGTCAAAGTATAATTATTATGGACATTTCCATAACAACCAACCATTCCAAAAACTGCGCTTTCTATAAAATTTTATTTTAATTGAACACTACAGGAAAAATAGAGAGATTGTGGGAATTGTAATAATTTGCAAATACATTATCCTCCTATATCATTTTGAAAAATCGGAGAGAAAATTATATGTTCAACTCGGCAGCAAAGTAGATTGACTACTACTTTGCTGCCTAGTTAAACAAATAACTATATTTCTTAGGAAAGGAAATGTTGTGACGATAATGGTTGCTGTAAGGCTTTACTTTTCCATATCAATGTTTGACGTTTTGGTTCCAACATATTATTAGCTAGATCATCTGAGCCAATAATATGCCAATAAATTCCCAGTTCGATTGAAAAGCTTGAATCACTGTGTGGAACCAAAATATCAAAAAAGTAAACACACGCGAACATGGTGGGGATTGATGTGGGTTACAAATTTAGACTAGGAAAGAGAGAGGACAGCGCATGGCAATGAAAACCTTATGCGTGTGAGTGAAGCCGATTTTCAAACGTTTGGTGGTAAACAAATTTGGAACATCGAATTGTATTTTTTTAGTGTTTTTATTATTTTTCACCTTTTTTAATAACCTGAATAGACATTTTAAAATGGTTAATTGTGTAGCTTATACGTGCAACAGTCAGAGTGCTAAAAAAGAGCAAGGAATTTCATTTCATAGGTAAGAAGTATTTTACCACTATTTCCTTGAAATTTATTTTTATTAATATTACAGCTTTCAGGTAATAGATGTTTAACTAAATCACATATGTTATGTACGATAACTTAAATTAATTGTACATACATTTTGAACATTGTTTTCATTCAGTTTTAAAGATTATTTTTTATTTAATTGTTATTATTTGCTCATAGACGTAATAGTTTTGCAGTGGCGTGGAACAAAAACATATATTTAAAATAGATAAAATTGATTAAAATTGTAATATTTATTAAATAAATATGTTTTAAAATGATTGTTCTTTTTTTTTGGGACAGTATAAATTTAAAGACTTTTTTAAATTAGATTTGTAATACGAAATAATGAAAATGAATATTTAATAATCGTATAAGAAAAATCGTATGATACGCTTATGTCAATATTGTCCGCCATTAGTTTGGTGGTAAGTGGGTTACATAAATTGATTCCAATGCGCAGTCCTCTCTCTTTCCTTGTCTAAGGTTACAAACAATAAGCCGACGTTCCGTATCTATTTTATTTTTTCATCTGAGACGGTGACAGAACATGGTTCTGTCAATTTATAATTAAAAATGTTTTAAAAAAGTAAATTGCATGTTAAGAGCTATGATAAAAAACGCTAACGGTAATTTTTTTCAATACACCTTACTTGGAAAATAAATATATATGTTCTGCAAACAAATTCAGAGAAGTAAACAACTCACTTAAACTAGTATAGTATGGTATAGTATAGTATATTAAACAACGCATTTCATATGGCTTTCTGTTATGACACGAGTTCAAGATTAAGAAACGAGTTTTTTAAAGAACGAGTGTCACAACAGCTATATGAAATAAGTTGTTTATAATATTTCTTATATTTTGCTATTTTATCATTTTTTAAATTAATTTATTATTTTTATGTAATTACGATAATTTTGATTTTAAAAAGTATGTCGATAGCACTGTGTAATTTATAACATTTGACAGTTTTGACATTTAAATTATGAAATGTTAATGATTAAAAATATTTTAAAATGACTAATACACCAATAATAATATATTCTAGAAATAAAAGATGATATTCATATTCATAAATACTTTCTTAAAGAACAATATAAAATTAATAAATTGCTATTAGCCACAAGTGTCATTGTCAATAGTCTTGTCATTAGATACTTCACTCATGTCGCCGACCATTTAAAACAAAAATTTGCGTGCGCAAAAGTTACATTTCGATACGCAAATGCGTTTTATAATGAAGATTCTGCAAAATATAAAAATAACGATTGCTGTATCAGAGCCTTTAATTTTAGTTTTTAGTTAGGAATTATTACTATCTCTATATAATAACTTTTTTTAAACATATATTAATTAATTATCCTTAATTTTTTAAATGAAATACAAATAATGTTTAAGGTTCAGAAAAGTTGCTCAAACATTTTTACTTCCACTGGTATAGTATTATAAATTTGTAGACTACTATTTAAGGAAGAGTCCTATCCTTTTTATGTTCTTGAAAATAAATTTCCCAAATTATTAGCACTTTCTATATTACAATTATAGTCGTTTCCATCTTTATCTTTATTTTATTTTATATTTATTTTCGTTATATTATTTTTTATAAAAAAATTTGACAATATTTTATAAAATAGTTTTCCAATATTATTTAATATTAAGTTACTTTCTACAAAATAGCGTTCCAGTTACAATAAATATGAAATTGATTGTGTTAACCTTTACTTTGTAGAAGTTCATCTTACTAAGAACAATAAATAACTGAACGTTTAAACTAAACTTACACTATTTATTCGAAAAATACGTTTTAAAATTCAATTACAGCTGTTTCACTAATAACTAGCATCGTCAGATTGGCATATTGAAGTTACATTTTGTTTGTTTGAAACTAGGTACTTGATGTTAATAAGTAGTTAAGGCTAGACCAAGTAAGGAAGTAATAAGACATAACAATATTAAAGCCTAGATGTTATTAGCCCTAAGGGATTATGGTGGATGTATTTCCCTCTAAGATCAGTATAACTCTGCAATGATATAGAAAAACCAGGAAAAAACTAAATCATGCTGATCTTTACAATAACTTAGTATATTTATGTTACAATAATGTCTTATCTATGTATAAAATGAAGACTCAATCAAAGTAAACAGTTTAATAGTGGAGAACTTACAAGATTTATTTATTAACTACTTTAAACTGTTGATCTGCTAGATGTCTTTTAATTTTAAGTTCTTCTAGAAAATCTAAATTCTGTTTCTTATCACAAATGTGTAGTATATGAATGTCATAGGTGTGTATAAGTGAGTTTGGATGTTTTTGCAATAATATAATATTACTCTGTGGTGGAAAATTTAAAAATTTTTCTTTTAAAAATTAATTTTAGTAAATTAATTATTGTATTGTATTATTTTCTTGATTCTGCTATTTAACCAGCATCAATATATTAAATTAAATTTAAAATGACATCTCATGTGCAGTTCATGTTTTGTATAAATTAGCTAACCTACTCCAAATTAAAATTATTGTATGTATTACCATTATGCCATGGTATGCGTGACATATGGGTTGCCAAAGAAATGTTGGGCTTGGGCGTATCCTAATTCCAAAAATTTTAAAAGAAGTGGTTGTTTCCGTCAAAAAGTCAGATAGGTACCAATAAAATTTAAGAAACATCTGCCGGATGCAGAATCTTAAACTTATGAAATTAATTAAAATTCCCAATTTCAATAGTTCACAAAATAAAACAGGAGCGTGTGTGGTTGATCTTTGAAAGGGTCAAATAATTTAATAATTTAAAATGATTTATTGTCGCAATTTTTTAAATTTATTTTGTATATAAGCAATAGAATATATTAATTAAAAAATCATTTTCTTTTATATAAAATATTAGTTTAGATTTAGAATATTCAAAGAATAATAAAAACTCACGTTTGAACTAAATTTCCACCTTTAATTTAAAAAACATATTTTTAAATGCAATGACAGTTGTTTCGCTAGAATTAGCATCGTCAGATTAATATTTTGAAGTTATATTTTGTTTGTTTGTAGCTAGGTACCTGATGTTAATTAAGTATAATATTAATACTAAACTAAGCATGGAAGTAATAAGATGTAATAAATATCAATATAATCTAAATTTGAAACTGTAAAAATTCGTTGTGTATGCGTTTTTGTATCGGGTTCTTTAACAATCAAAATGGAATTTTTATCTTCTATATCATCGTCCTCACGGCGGCAAGCACCCGAAATACCCAGTATTAAAACAACCTAAAAGGAAATCAATAATTTAAAAAACACATAAAACAATCATCAAAAATCTACCTTAACCCTCTTTTATGAATTCTTCAACTTCCTCTCTAGTCAACACCTTCTTAGGATGGTTTCCAACTGAATTTTTTCAAATATGGAACCAACTTGGTAAATTTCTTAAAATCCACGTTTTCTTTAACATTGAGTGTTGCTTTCGACATAGAATATATTGCCCATAACGCAGAAAACTTCAGCTTCTTAGACTTCTCTGCAAAATATGCCAACAGCACATTTTCACACCACTCTTTAAATTGCTGATATGCATTTTCATACTGGCGCCTCGATTTCTCCGGTAAGACATTTGAAATTACTGAATTGGCCGTATCTGTCAAGTTGGGTGGGGTACTGCTTACTTCACAGTATTATTTATTATATTATTTCACAGTTATAAATAGTATGCACGAAATTGACGCAAATAAGAATTCACTCCAAAATAATGAAAATAATTATCAAGAACTGTCACTTTGAAATAATTGTCAACAAATGCCATTTTATTTCTATAGTTACAGTACCTAATTACTTGATTTGGAAAAACAGTTCAAACCAGTTCAATACTTTTTTTCCTATTAAGCTAAGCGTTTGTAGAAAAAGTTTTTCTTGCATCTTATGCGTGAAATACTTTGGTGATCTCGACTATTTTTTTTAACTCGGCTGAGCCTCGTTAAGAAAAATCAGTTCTCAATCAACAAAGTAGCATTTCGCGCACTAGATACAAAAATAACTAATTTGTGTACATACTGTATATAAAGTATGTAGGTATAATATTATAGGTACCGCTTGATAGCTTGATATTTGGTGAAATTTTATTAAATTTTGTCAGATTTTTTACAATATAATATACAACCGTTTTTGAAAAATCACATCGTTATGTACTTTAGATAATATTTCAAATCTCTACTGGTTTTATTAAAAATTCTTTCTTTTACAAAAAGAATCCTAATATCGTAGTTGACGTTTATTGGATGTACTATAAGCCCTTTACTCTTGTAATTTTTTAATGCTCTACTTCTTAGAATACTACTATTTTAATAGATTTCTGGATATAGTTACCTAACAACATTGATTATTTTTTTTTTCAATTGAAAAAGTATTTTAAAAAAGCAATCCACATAAAAAAGTAACACAAAACTAATTCAAAAATGATCAGTGTTCAGGAAATGGCGAAAATTTTGTAAACCATTTGGAAAATTACATGTGTGTGATAAAAATATCGGCAAAACAAAGTGGCACCAGCTAAACTATTCAACGATGCGAATGAACATTTATAATCCAATCACTAGAGTTGCTCAAAGGGAATACAATAAAAAAATATCATGACAGATTTAACATTAAAGGAAAATTGATGCACGGATTTTCACATATTATCCTAAACCTTAATAATTCTGCATGATAAAAACAATATTCCCTATTAAAGACTTTCAGTTTTTTAGTAATTGTAAGATGTGTTTATGTAAGTGGTATAATTGGTAATATTTATAGACCTAATATCAGAGGAGACAGAACTATTAACATTTTTACTTGCCTGAACATTACTTATTTCTGATCCACTGTGTCGTTTTGATATGGCCGACTGGAATTTGTTGTGCTGTTATGTTGCCTGGTCTCTATTTAAGGTAAGAGATTTGTGATTGTTATTGAATCAACTATACTATTTGTTGATTACATTTGCAAAAATATTGTGACCAAAATGCTGGAATGTTTAACCAATGAACTGTTTGATTCGATTAAATCATAAAAATGAGTTGCTCAATAATCGACAACGCCGCACGGCTTGTCTGAATAATACCAAGCCAAGAAGCGGTTGCAAATTTTCTGATACTTTTAAATTCATTGTTTTTTAAGATAAAAAAAACAGTTATTTTCATAACTTTTAAGCAAATCATATTAAATAAATCAAGCCTATTATACTAGCCTTTTATTTTTAAATAGATATTTTTGACGTACGCCCTACGGGACACAGGCCAATAAAAAAGAAGAACTGTCCGATTGACTTTTCTAGTTTTCGTTAAGTAAAGAAAATAATGACAGCTTGGCGACATCACAACATTTTGTTTTGCAACGTCATCGTCTTTTTATCGTAAATAAACTATACCAAAGTTTGTTTTAAGTTATGGTGGAATTCTGAGCATTTTTAAGCTACAGAATCTGTAAGGTATAGGGTTTGCCATGTTAATATTTACAGATTTTGGCTTACAGATGTGCTCATAATACTACTGTTAATTTCAGGAAATAAAGGTTCATAAAGTTTTTAAATATAATTTAGGTTTGTATTATCATATTAATAACTAAAATATTTGGAAGTTTTGTTAAACAGTTATTTCTTTAATGTTCTTAAAATGGTGGACTCTTATAACGTTCAACTAGTACGTTGTATTGGTTGCATATCTAGTAGCATTTTGGTCAACTCTACTTGTTGATTCATGCCGGTTTTAGAAAAGAAGTATTCTGTGCTTCATCAACCAATTATCACCCATATTTGCTTGGTACTATTATTCTATTACACTTTTAGGCAATAGGACAAATCTGTCCTTTTGGCATTAACTACAATTACGAGAGGTGAAGATCGTATACCTTTACCATTTTACCACTGAGAAGTTATTATAAGTTATGATGACATTTAGAAGTTATTTTGTATATTCACCAGTATCTACTGCATGGGTGAACCACTTTCGTGTAATGACGTCATCACCATTTTTTTAAAATGGAACCCCCCCTTTTTTTTCAATTTCCAAATTGCCTTTGCTGAGCTGATTCCAAAAATGTATAATATGTTGCTTAAAATTGGTACAGGGTGGGCAAAAATGCCAAAAAATATGAAAATTGTATATGGAAAGTAATACGTTACTGAATGTAATAAACAAATTAAATGGAATTATGTAGTTATGCAATTAATGTGATACACGTCCAAAAACAAACAAACGAAAATTTATAATAAATGTTCAAATTGTTCTCCATTGACCGTTAGTCAATGACTGAACCGGGCATTACTTTCGTCTCTAACATTCTGTAGCATAGCGGGTGTTATGCTCTGTATTTCTTGTCTGATTCGGTCTTGTAGTTGAGGGATATTTCCAGGTCTGTTTAAGTAGACTTTAGATTTTAAATAACCCCATAAAAAGAAGTCTAATGGGCCCTGATCAGGTTATCTAGCAGGCCATTCCACTGATCCCCTTCTTCCTATCCACCTTTGTAGAAAAGTTGTGTTTAAAAAATCGCCCACAGATACTGAGAAATATGGCGGTGCGCCATCCTGTTGAAACCAGATTCTGCGGTCTACATTATTGGGTATTTCAATATCAGGAAAAAGCTGGATCAGATCAGGAATTAATGTATTTTGTAGGAAATCCAGATATAATGCTCCTGTTAAGTTTTAATCAAAAAAATATGAACAATAATTGTATTTCTCACAATACCAGCCATACGTTAGTTTGTTGTGGTCTTTGCGTATGGTACTCTTGCATCCAGTGTGGATCTTCATCTGACCAATAACGGGTGTTTTGCCGGTTAATATGAACGTTCAAATAAAACGTTGCCTCGTCCGAAAATAAAACGTTATCAATGAAATCGTTATTTTGGTTCATCATATACTCGCAGAATTCAGTTCTTCGGTCAAGGATGGTATTTTACCTTTTTGAAAATGTTTGATACTGAACACTTTCCAATACCAAAATCCCTAGATAATCCTCGCACTGTACTATGTGGATTCTCTACTCTACTTACCGTAGATTGTGAAATAGGTTCACGATTTGGGTGTATTTCATGGAATAATCGGCATACCTCTTGTTGAGTCCGCATCTTATCGCCAATACCAATCATCATTAATATTTCAATGCTGTCACTTTTGGTTAAAGGCATTTTGTAAAAAAAGTTCACGAACGTTAACAATACGAAACTGTGCTTCAATGTTTTTGACATGCTTGTCAAAAAAAAGAATGGTAAAAAATAGTGCAAAACAAAAAGATTTGATACTTTATCAAAGTAGTTGTATAACAATACGTAATTTCATTTAATGTGTTTATTACGTTTATTCGTTATTTTCATTACTTTGTAAGTAAATTTTTGCATTTTTGGCCACCCTGTACCAATTTGAATCAAAATATTATACATTTTTGGAATCACCTCAGCAAAGGCAATTTGGTAATTGAAAAAAAGGGGGGGGTTTCATTTGAAAAAAATGATGATGACGTCATTACACGAAAGTGGTTCACCCTGTATATTAGATTATGATTTGAAAGAATAGTAAATTAAAATCAAAAATCGACCTGTTTTGAGAATTTCTAATTTTATGGTTCATTTAGCCAATTAATTTATGCCTTACTTTATGGACGCACTGTATAACAAATAACTACAATATCACTTTTGAACTGTTAGTCCTATTCACATGTAAGATGTTTCATAAATATTTTGAATATTCATCGAAAATTACGAACAAGATGTTAAAAGCAATGAAGTAAACAAAGTTAGAGTTTAGTTTTTTTTATCTCAAAAAATATTCAAGATTTTCGATATGTTAAAAAAGATTTGAAAAGATCATTAAATTTACCAAAAAAGTCTTAACTTCCGGAACTCTGATTTTTAGGAGAGATAGGGCTGTTATTAAAACCTAAAATTGTTAATTAAAAGTGAATAAAAAAGACCTAAAGTATTGACGTATCTGCCATAGTTCCAATAATAAAAAAATATTAAAATATGTATAAAAAAAAGAAACAAATTAAATAAACAAATAAAATATAAATAATTTTTTTATAATCCAAAAGAACAATAGAATTTATAGTTTTTAGTAAACAAATGGTTTCTTAATTTATTTAGTTGGAAAAGTAGACTGCTTAATTAACAAACGCATTTTTAGCAATAAATATTTTTTTGAAGAGACCGTTTTTTCACTAAAAATCATAAATTGTACTACCCAATATATTACAACAAACAATGAGCTAATGAAAAATGCATATTTTTACCAATTTTTAAAACAATTGTGTGAAAAATCAAATATTGACAACTATTTTTTAATCTTAAATTTTGACAATTTCGATTGTAAATAAAAAATTGGAAATTGATTGTGTTAACCTCTACTTTTTGGAAGTTCATCTTACTAAGAACAATTAATAACTGCACAGTTAAACTAAACTTCCACTATTTATTTGAAAAATTCGCTTTAAAATCAATTAGAGTAGAACCAAACTAAGAATGGTACACAACATGGCGACCGCATAAGTTGCGCAGTGGCAGTTACCATAGTAACGACTCCCGAAAGAGCGAAATGTAATTATTCAGTGGCGTGACTTGGTTGAGTAGAGTAAGTGCAAAGTGAGCTGAAAGCGAAAAGTGATTATTGTGAGTTCTGACTATATACTTTTTTATTTGTTATTATTTTATAAATGGCTCCAAAAAAAATTGGAATAAAAGGAAGACCCCTTAATAGTCAAGTAAGGGAAATCATCCATAATATTAATATTAATGATTAAAAACTAACTAGAAATTTGTCCGCCTCTGTTTCTGACGTCACACCTTCGCGCAGGTTTCAGCCATGTGGTGTACCATTCTTAGTTTGGTTCTACTCTACAGCTGTTTCGCTATCACTAGCATCGTCAGATTGACATATTGAAATTACATGTTGTTTGTTTGTAACATCAAGCACCTAGTTACAAACAAACAACATGTAATTTCAATATGTCAATCTGACGATGCTAGTGATAGCGAAACAGCTGTAATTGATTTTAAAGCGAATTTTTCAAATAAATAGTGGAAGTTTAGTTTAACTGTGCAGTTATTAATTGTTCTTAAAAAATTGGAAAATGCATTTGTTAACCTATTTGAAATAACTCGACGAAATAAACAAAATCCCAAGACAATAATTATGGCGGTTTTTCTGTTAATATTTGTTGTCGAAAAAGTTGTTAATTAACAAAAGCATAACTAATGAAAAAATTTTGATAAATGTATTGTTTATTGATGAATTTTATCATTCCTTAGTATTCATATTTAATATGTTTAAATAATTTTTTTATTTACTGCTAGTGACGCAGCGCGCCTAAAAATCAGACTACCCGTTTTTAGCACTATTTTCAGGGCTCTGTAAAAATTATAAATATTGGAGTTCCGGAAATGTTTTTAACAAATTAATAATAATAATAATAATATTTTATTTCGACCAATATAAGTTAACAATAAATTTATTACAAGCTATTAAATTGAATGGTGTCAGGCAGCAGACACCTCATTTATGACCGTAGGGTTGCGCATGAGCTGTCAGCTACCATCACCAAACATTTACACATTTTTTTTTTGAGTATACAATATTATAATTACCATATCTATTTATTGTTAACAAACGTAATTTAAACATATAAACATGAATATCTTAATTTCAAAATACACATAACTCTATTCCACAACTTATAATGAAAAACACAAAAGGTGCAACGTAAAAATACAAAGATACAACGTATTTAATACAAAAGGTACAATATAATGAATAATAAAATGTACAATGCAAACAAAAAACAAAGTGCAAATACGGAACAGATAGCTGGTACAAAACAATGTAACGAGGTTAGATGTGAAGCAGTTTTTTTTTTTAAATAACTTGATAATTTTATTCTATTAATTCTCGGATAGTCTTTCTGTCGTTATTTATAATAAATCTCTTCATTATTTGTTTATATAGATTAATTGAATTTATTTCATATAAGTATAACTTATACATTTCTGGAAGAAAGTTAAAAATTTTTCCACTTAGATAGAGATAAAACCTTTGTGATACCGATTTTTTTACAAGATGAGTGTATACGACTCCTCTCTCTTTACCCCTTGTCTGATAGTTGTATGTCTTACCCTTTAAAATATTTTTGTCGTCTGTTGGATATCTAACCTTTTTATTATGTATTATTTTTAAAATTCTTTTTTGTAGTATTTCCAATTTGTTCATATGATTTGGTGTTGTAGCACCCCAACAGATGATTGCGTATTGAAGTCTGCTTTGTACTAATTGATAGTATAATATTCGTAGATAAGTAACATTCAATATATTTCTAAGATATTTAAACTTAAATAAGAACATCCTCAATGTATTAGTTGTATTTTTTATATGCGAGTCCCATCTTAATTAAATGATATTTTCTAATCTTTTTTAACACTTAAAAAATCTTGAATATTCATCCAGATATTCAAAATATCTAAAATCCTACTATGTTTACTGTATAGTTTTTAATTCTATTTTTCCGGCACCTTTTGGAACCTTTCCTTAAATGATCTACATAATATTCTGGACAAAATGACACCTTGGTCGTCATTTTCGGTGAATCGTACATGTGAATCTGACTAATAGTTCCAAAGGGATATTGTTGTTATTTGTTATATTTGTGCAAAATAAAGTGAGAAAATAGTATTGGATATGTCCAACCATTTATCTTATAGACTTTTTAATATGACAAAAAACTGTTTTACTGACTAATATTTGAGAAAAAATGTACCTATAGAGCAGGTCACAGTTATTATGCAGCGTGGCCGGCATAGGCCAATGTAAATCTTATGAGCGAATATTCAACACTGTTGCCGCTTTGGTTACGGCTTGAACCACAATTAACTCAGCCAATTTATTTTCGTCGAAACGTTTTATTATGAATTTTGCAAAACAGATGTATTCTATATAATAAATATTATTAAAAAATGGAATTCAAATCTATTTATGTAAATTGTAATCAGTATATACCTGATCACTTGATGGATTATTTAGGTCTCTACTAAATCTTTCAGACAAATCCTAATCCTATTGCCAGTGAAAATATTATTTAATTACAAAGATGCTAATTATTTTTACCTGTATGATCCCTTGATCATTGTAAACCGTTATGTTATATTCCTGGAATGTAGAGGTAAGTAAATGTACAGGTAAGTAATAACATATGCAGGTACCTCTCTGTTTCTGCTGATAAACGAAAGGGCATTATTGAAACAACAGACATGCAGTTAGCAGCACCTTTCTCTGTTAATCGTTCTCCCTTAAAATTTAGATGACAGCTGACTTTTTTACCACTCGTCTTGTAATTTATGTATATATTATTATTATTGACATATTTTTATTATTAATTATATTATTATATTATTATATACGTGATAATTAAACGTATAAAA
Source organism: Ophraella communa (assembly GCA_035357415.1). Taxonomy (NCBI): domain Eukaryota; kingdom Metazoa; phylum Arthropoda; class Insecta; order Coleoptera; family Chrysomelidae; genus Ophraella; species Ophraella communa. The sequence continues at coordinate 13,960,259 of CM068983.1, read as the reverse complement.
TTTGAATATTTTAGAGGATTTACAATATTTTCCTTTAAACGCGTAAAATTTATCTAAAAGCATAATTATAAATATTCTTAATTACTCACTAAACGATTTTTAAATGAATAATTTAGTCAACATTTAAATCATAATAGTAACAAAATGCAAGTTATATTCCCGCGCCAGTTGGAACAAAATTCGAAGAACATGCCGATATGGCAACGCCGTCGTCCATAAACGCAATGCTGCATAATAACTGTGGCCCGCTCTATAGACGGTAATTATCTATCCCACCTTCTGTAATAAAACACGAAAACATTGCGGTGGTCGGTAAAATGTAGCCCTTTACCTGGCATCGAATTAAATCTCTTCCTTTACTACCGAATAGTTCTGGTATTAGGCGATGTTGCTAGTTTCCGCAGATACGATGTCCTATATATAGATGATTTTTACTAACTTTCAAACGAGAAGTGATGACGCGGTACTGTTTGCTCTTAAATATAAAATATACTGGCGCCCTGAAATATTAATGTTTTATTTAAATGCGCCATGCAATGGCGCAATACAAACAACGTCCAATCATTCTCCGAAAGGATAATATTAGCCTACCTATCTGAATTATCAACTAATTTTGTAGAGAAAGAGAAAGTAAATGTACATTTTGACAATTTACAAAATTGCAATATAACTGTTCATAATAATTATTGTTGTAATACAGAAAATTAGTAAAATTTTCCTGTAATAAAAGGTAGTAGAAAAGTATAGTGTGCACCACGTGAGTGAAGACTTTTTTACGCTCGTGCGGATTGTGAAACTCGCGTAAAAAAGTATACTTCACGCACTAGATACAAAATATACTATTGTACGAAAATGTATTTATACTATTTAGTTGTAGTCTCAAATGTTACATAAAGTAATCGATCATTTAAACAATACAAATGATTAACGGAGAGCCAGTGAAGAAATAAATTATTTTGTGGGAACTGTATACTTTCCGCAGAAAAAGTTCCTTGAATTTTTCAGGATATAATTATTTGGAAGATTTAGGTTAATGGTTACGACAGCACAATCAATCCGATAACCTCAATTTTCATCTCTCAAATTTTAATTATTTAGTAAAAATAATCAAAAGCTAAAATTAAGCTTAAAAATTTAATATACTTTATTATTCAGAAATTTTATTTTGTTAATTTTCTTTACTTAATAAGAAGTTTAATTTTGTTTTATTTTATCTACATCTACTAATTGTCCACTGCGAAATCTCAGTTTAACATATCTCATTCAACAATTTAACCATTCACAGAAAATATATTACTTTGAATTAAAAGATGTATAAGATGTTGCCTAAGTCTTTGACAATCAAATGAAATAGAATGTGTGGTAGAATGGCATCAGCATACGCTATTTGCCATATACTTTTAAAAATACTAATAAAACTATTTGTTTTCGATTTACTAGGTACATACATAAATATATTTTTGTACTAGACGGTATATTTTTTTTATTTGACGGACAGTTTACAAAAAATATGTAGTTACCTACTCACTCTGTATAAGAGTTAAAAGTATTACGTGTCAGTAGAAATAAGACCAAATAAATTTATATCGATCGAAGTATTATGTTACATTTCTTTTAATGGAATTTAAGTGTTATCGCCTGTTTATGGATACTGAAATGTCTAGGAGCAAAAATAAAATCCTTAATTTCTAGGATTTTCACAAAAAGTTCTTGGTCGTAAGATTTTTGGTAAATCTACTTCTTTATATATACACGAAAGCGTTCACTTTATTATTTACATTATTCATAATCCAAAGTACCTACTCTAATATAATTTAAATTAGAAGAATATGTTTTAAAAAATGATCTGAATCTTTTAGCCAGTAGCGGCATAAGCCCCCTTATGGTTCCCTCGCTCATTGGGCAAAGGTCTACTGGGTCGGTAAGGCAAAAACCGTGAGGGTACAGGCTTAAAAAGCACCTTTTCAGTTGCAAAAGTATTGGCTGAAGAATTGGAAGTTGAACCTGTAGTTAGAGCCGATTTGTTAAACGTCAAACTGCTTGCGACGAAAAAAATTTGAGGAACAATTGTTTTAACTTCCTCTAGGACCCTACATTAATTTCAGTTTAAGAAACATTTGAACAGTTAAATGAGTACTCGGATTGCTGGTCTTTTTTACAATATAAAACAGATTACTGAAAAACCTGACCCAGTCAAACTCTGTAGTATTCTGCAATTAAAATTAACTGTGGATTCTAAATCTGACAGATACGGCTGTAATTGGTGTGTAGAACTCATAAGCCTGTTTTTTTATCTAATCAGAATGTGGCTATGTGGCTTATGTTTTGAATTTTATTAAACTTACAAAAACAACATAAACTATAGGAACTACGGATAGCATTGCGAATATTACTGACCATAGTCGTAACGGTTGCTAGTGGGTAATTTTTCCAAGCTGAAGCTGATTAAAACATATCTACGATCGACAATCTCTCAAACTAGATTATAGTTAATTTGTTTGTAGTTAGCAGCAGAGTTAGAAAAGTCATTAAATGGTAAAATGTTGTAAATAAGACTCTAAATCAGTAGCGCACGTACTTATTTATATCGGTATTGAGAACTTTCTTTTAATCATCATATTTTAATCTTCTTAGGTAAGGTATAAGTAATCATAATACGATATTTAGAATATTTTGTTTTTCGATTTTAACGAGAATAATTGTGGTCGTTGTTAAGGGATTAAGGTAACCTTATGTGTATAATTGCAAAAACAGGAGGTACGTTATTAGTCTATAAATTGAGGATTTGTTTATATCCTAATACATAAGAATATAGGTACTCGTTAGTGTTGGTGGTTGATATTGTAATCTATATTTTTATTATTTGACTCCAGGAACATTTTCGGTAGTGAAAATGGCGTTAAGTTCGAGTTTGGTTCCAGTACAAGTGGCTCATTTAAAACAAAGTGCGTTTTCTCAAAGAAAAAAAGTATTATTTTAAATGTTCATGATGTACTAATATATCAAGATGCATCAGCAACTGTTCGTGATGTGGTGACTAGGTGACCGGTGTTAGTAAACAAAGTATCTATCGATTTTTAAAAAATGTTAGTGAACCAAAAAAACACGTAGGGAAAAGTTCATTATTGTCGAGAACTTTAATAAAGATATCATTAGAAGACAGTCCATCCTTTGTACTTAAATATAGAGATTCCGACTTTGGACAAAGTAAAGACTGTTATAGCAGAAGTACATACGATTCCCAAATTTGGACGAAATAATATTGATACTTCATACAGGGTGTTGTAAACTTAGCCGCCAACATGCACAATTTAAATCATTTATAAGTTGCTTACTTTAAATGAAACACCCTGTATTCTATTACATTTTCCGATGTATTTTTTTAGCCAATTCGTTTGGTATCGGTATTTCCTATACCTAAATCCAACCCCTTTAGAGATATTTTATTATCTTAGTTAAAACATAACAACAATTAATGATTTCAACATTAGTAAAGGGTGGGCAATGGCTGTCAAAGATTTGATAGTTAGAACGTTTTATTTTGACAGTTTTCTTTACAAGTTTGTATTTCATAGTAAATAATGGCAAATGTGGGATTTAGTTATAATGACTTTTTAAATCTTATTATTATTTACGGCGAGTGTAATAGAATTGTTGAACGGACTTGCCGTGTTTTTGCAGAAAGATATCCATATCGACCACATGCAACTGGTGATATTGTAAGATAATGTAGATTGAAAAAAGAAAGAATATTACTGTAATTTACTCTTAGACACTTTTTGAAATTATTATAAAATTTGACTGTTGGATCAATTGGTAAACTAACAAAAGATGGATCAGAATGAAGAAATGATTCAACTATTTCTTCATTCTGACATATTATGTTCTTCTCTTAGAGCCTGAAGATGGTCTTCTGACGGAAACATGTCGCTGTTTTAACAATTTCATTAAATTACATACGGTGGGTTGACTTTGAGTTTTATTGCTACTAAATAAATAAATAGTGCAAGCTTTGGAAGTTCTATTTTTAGCGTTCTTAGATGGACTTTAACAAAGTAAAGGTTGCTACAATCAATTTCATTAAATTGTATATCTTTTTTGTACTACATATGTTTCATTTAATCGTTTTTTATGAAATTAAATTTTTCCGTGATTAACTATGTTTCCTTTTTTGTTCCATATTTCTTTTATGATTTTGCTCTGTTACAAAGTTATCAAAACTTTTTAAAACGCTTCATTTAGAAAAGCCAATTCGACTGATTCTTCTGTTCGATAAAACTGCTGAGTTCCCCTAAAGTTCAATTGCTAACTACTTCGATTGTTAACCCGTCCATCAACCCCATTATTCTATGCTTTTTATAACGTCTAGACGCAATCAAGTATGAGAAAATGATCGACTTTCGTTGTTTTAGCGTTGTCTGATGCATCTATTTAAAAAAAATGTGATAAACTCAAGAAAACGTTTTATTTACGGAATTGATTGTGGACTAATTGAATATTTTCAACTTATACGAAAAGTAAAACATTACGAACTGAGCTAAGTAATCACCATGTACTCATCAACTACACTTGAAATCAGAGTAATTAATATAAACGATAAACATTAATTTATTAATTTTATATTGAATTAATAGAGAAATTTGGCCATAACGTCTGGCAGTACCAAAGACGACTTTATTTTAATAGTGACTGGCATTATTCTGTGACTAAATGCAGAGATGTTACTGGTTTCGTCACTTAGTTGTAATTATTCACAACATAGAACATAACCTAACATTTAAAATTTAATATCTTCGATTTTTCTTCCTCCATATTTCAAATTATTGTAAATGCCTCTTCAATATAAAACAATATAGAATAATACTTTTATTATACCTCTAAACACTGTTAAAAAATTCAAATTTGTCAGCCATTTGCCTGTTATTATATTCACCGAGCAAATCAGCATAATAATCCTGCCATTGCCTATGCAATTTTTAATTCCAGCAGATTATCCGAAATAGTATATTACGTAACGTGTGTGGTAAATAGCATTTTACGCACGAATGGAATTGTTCCGTGAGTGCGTAAAATGCTTTGCAGCAAAAGTTACGTACTATACTTTACCTACGACCTACTTGTACCTGCATTAATAATCTTTTTGTTAATAATAATTGAACAAGAGCAACACAATAGATGTTTTTAATCATTTTATTGTATAATAATTAAATACTTAACATTAGTTATACTGGGTGGAGTTAAATTCATTTTATTATCACTTGACATTTTTTAATAATTGTATAAAACTTCACGCATACAAACAAGTTATAAGAACAATAAAAAATGGGATGTTTATTGACAATCGTTTTTTGATAGATAATAAAGTGTGCGCATGCGGTCAGACGTCAGACGCATGCGAAGACGCTCAATGTGTAAAAGATTTTAAATATGTCGGTTCAATTTACTTCTTATTGTAGTAAAACTCATTTTCGTAATATTTGAGTGATTAATTTAGTGTTATCTACTGCTCGGCTTCTTGCGTAATATATTAAGATTTTTACTCAATTCTCAATATTTAAAACGGTTTCCTATAGTAACTAAAGTGAAATTATAGTACAAAACGAGTAAAAAGTTTCTATTATAAGTTACGATTGAATCCACAAGTTAAAACAGCTTTGTAAGTATTTTTAAAAAGTATCTCGGTAATAATAATTTTATAAATGTTAAAATAACTAACTTAATTACATAAAAATAACCTAAATTGATCTGGGAAACGTAATTTAGTACATTTATATTATGATCCATTTATACAGACAGAAAGTAGGGTTAATGGAAACGAATCAAATATATATTTTCAAATAACTCTAAATGTATATATTAAATGCAATCTTATATCTAATAAATGTTATCTGCCATTTGTATGTAGTATAAAATTCACCTTCAAATATGTAAATAGGAAATTTTTAATAAAATAGTGACGTCGATCTATTGTTGCTAAGTGGTTGCTAGGGAAGCCGTGCGTAAAGAGATACCGTGCGTAAAGAGATACATTATATAGGTTGTAGATTGTGTGTTATTGACGTTTTAGAGGGGTGGTCGTAGGTAAAGAATTTAATTTACCGAATGGGACCTAAATTAAATTAACAAACAACCTAGGTTTATGGACAAACGAGGCATATTAAAATAGTCATCCCTATTTTAATATACAGAACAGTCACATTTAGAGAAGAAAATTCTCACGCGGTTTACATATTACAATCTCAGCGGAAGTTTTCTGTGAAAATTTGGGCTGGGCTTGTTGATAATTATGCGGTTGAACCACATTTACTGCCTGCACAATTAGAGATCATGTGTGTAGGATTTTTCTGGAACAACCTCTACCAGAATTGCTTGAAGGTGTTCAGCTTCAAATTCGAAGAAATATTGTTTTCCAGCAAGATGGTGCACCATCATATTTTGAATTCAATTGCCGAAATTATCTTAATACACAGTTTTCAAATAGAAGAATAGGTAGAGGTATACAAGAAGAGTTCGACACTAATTTATTATTTAAAAATGTTATTTGGGTGCTTTTACCATTAATGAAAATTAGAAATAATTATTCTGAAATACCCTATATAGTGAGATGAATAACTAAGCCATTAATTTGTATAACAAAATTTAAAAATTATTATATAGCACAAATACATCATATACTACTTGTGTAAGTCCTCCTGCTAATAACTCTTAGTAGTTGATGCGGGCATGTTTGTATCAAATAAAAAAAAAATAACTAAACATTCAAACAGATAGAGGATGTACTTGACAAATTTATCTTGGATAGGATCCATGGTGATTAATCAATAACATTCTAAACATGTACAATTCCAATCACTATTCCCAAGTCATGCATTCATATACAATTGACCTAGTTTTATTTTGAAGTTAAAGTGAAACCTAAAACAAATATAAAAAGGAACAAAATTAAGAACTATTAATCTCTTTCATATGTTTAACAAATAAAAGTGTAATTTTAAGTAGTTAAGTGTTTAAATTTGATTTATAAAGTGAAGTACTTACCAGGTTACAAGGAGGCAATAAATATTAGTCTTCGATATTAAATAAGTATTCAAATATCATCACAACCTGAGATGTACCTAAAAAAACCACAAAAACAGTATAAAAAATGTAACAAAGTTAAATTCAGTGTACAAATTCTTATATCTACAGTGTTGGAAAGAATAACTTGTACTAATGATAAAAACACTAATATAGTGAAAAAGGACTATTTTAAAACATAATTAATAAACATTAATAAAGGACATATTATTTAATAAAACTGTATGTAAGTTAATTAAGTAAGTTTTTATATTAGTTATAAGATGTTAATCTTTGATAATATCAAGAAATAGTAATTGAATCCTGGTTTATAATAGTGAATACATAGTTCAAATAATAGAGTCACTAAAAAGTTTAAATTTTAGTTCTTAGAAGTTAAATTAGTATTTAAAAGTTGAAATAGGATTAGTTTAATAGATTTATGAGTAATTTTAAGAGTAATTTATAGTTTTAACTCAAACTTAAAAGTGTATAATGTATTTGACAGGACTAAAAACAGCCTATTTCAAATCAAAATTTTATAGGGAAAAAGTGAGGTAAAAATAATTTAAACAGATTTTTAGTAAATATAAGAAGATAAACTATCTTTATATTATCAAAGATATGATCAAAAATGTAAAATCATTACCTCATTTTTTGGAAATTTAGGTTATTTTTTTGAAAAGGTAAACAGTTGAATGTTGAATTATAAGTCATTCTTGTCACAATCTGGCGTTAACTTATCAACATCAAGTACCTAGCTACAAACAAACAAAATGTATCTTCAATATGTCAATCTGACGAATCTAGTTATTAGCGAAACAGCTGTAATTGTATTTTAAAACGTATTTATCGAATAAATAGTGGAAGTTTAGTTCAACCGTTTAGTTATTTATTGTTCTTAGTAAGACTGACTTCTACAAAGTAAAGATTACCACAATCAATTTTATTTTTTAGTTATTATTTAAAAATGTAACATATCAGAGGGGATTAGATTATATAAGCTCGTACAAGCCAGTTAAACTTCTCTGCACTTTGACCTCTAGAAAACTAATAGTTCTAGCGAAGTGATACCTCAAAGGGTAGTGTCCAGTGAAACGACCTACGGTCAATTTTATATCTTTTCTACTCATTTCGAGAAGGTATTTTGATCTTTTAAGTGTTAAATCTACAGATCTTATAACTTGCCTCAGTCCTGACGTATTCATCCAGTGGGATCGTATTCGATTCATCTCCCAGGAACGGCGTTTCTTTTTGGTGTGGCTTTTTGTAAGACCACAAAAGAGGCTCCGGACTAGGGAAAGATGTATAAGCCTGGACTTTAGCGTCTATAGCGTGTATTTCCGAGTGTATTTCTTATAACGATGTTCTTAGGTAAAATTTTTCACTAAAGCTGCTTTAGTCTAACAGTGTCAAATATCGTGGTTTTTAATATAACCTGTTGTTTATTTGAACATTATTGTACTTCGCCTGAACAAAGTCCATTAACAGATTGACAGTTCAAATAATTTTTGCAATTTGGTCAATGTTTAAGCTACAACAAAGTTTCGTTTATATCCATATACCTAGTATTATTGCATGATTCTCGGGTTTATTAAAATCAATTAATGGGTTTATAATAGTATTATACAGCCTATGCAAATAATATTTTTCTAATTAACTTTAAAACTTTGCTTCGTACTGCAACACCTTTTTTGTTGAAACCATTTATCATGACAAAAAAAGTTGATTATAAAATAAAGAATATAAAAACATTTTGCAAGTAAGCACAAGAGGCATTATTTAGATCCCTAACCGCATACAGTATTCATTTGCTTTGTTACAATGTATCCCGAGGTAGATATATAAAAATTTATTAGTCTGCCTCCCTTTTATTTGGAAACAGAGCCCATAATTCTTTTAAAAGTTCAGCTTGCCACAGACTAAAAGAATTTATTACCATTTTCACCTAAAGTCACATACGAATTCTGTCTAAAACCGAAGTTTATTTTACTAAAAAGTTTACCAAGTATGAATCTTACATACATACTCGTAAGTCTCGATGACGGTGTTAAAAAATATGAATCTTGTGTAATATTACAACAATGTATGATGAAATAAAAGTAAATAATTTGTTCAAGATAAATTTAAATTTTCCAAATCTCCAGATATCGTGTGTTTCGTTATAACAAATTAAATTTACTAGTCCTTATACAGTAAATATCAGGTCCAGTTTGATTAAATATTATATGGATATAAAATATACTAATTGACCAAAATAAACACTAATAAATAAGAATTTATCACCAGTTTTATAATATTATATGAAATTGATTGTGTCAAACATTACGTCCATCATATTGAGGACAGAAAACAAATAAAAGTTTAACAAAACTTAAATTTTTCACAATTTAATTAAAAAAATTAACTTTATCGTCAATGACAAAATACTGCTACTTTATATATTGAGATGAATAGCTAAGTTACAGTATAAATAAAATGTAAAACTTACCTAAGTACGAAAATATAAAAGGATATCAGAATAATTTTCATGAATATATCAGTCACTTTTCTTTATTTCATTTAAAATATTTGGTATAGTAATATTTAATGTTAAACATTCAAAGAGAGGAAGAATGTATTTGACAACTTTATCTTGGATAGAATTCTGTAATATTATTTCATAACAATCAAGCAAGTCCCAATTCATATAGCTTTCTCTGGAAGTTAAAGTCAGGATCTAAAGTCAAGATAATATAATTAAAACTATTAATTTAATTCATATGTTTAATAAACAATTGTGTAATTTTGGTAGTAAAATGTTTAAATACAAGGTAGAGGTAGAGGCTTCAATAACAGATTATGTATTCAGGCAAATCCTCATAATCTGAGAAATACCTAAAAATATAAAAACTGTGTAAATAAATGCTATTAGACAATGGTCAAATCAGTGTATGGACTATAAATGTTACAGTGATAGACAGAGTAACCTTATTTCATTATCAAAACTAAGATAGTGACTACTTAAAAGACTATTTCAACAACAGTTGATAAAAGTTAATGTGAAGCAATTTAGTTAGAGGAAATGTATGTAAATAGTAATTTAAGTTTGTACATTAGTTATAAGTTTGTTAATATTTGATAAAATCAGAAAATTTTACTTAATCAAGTTTAATAATTGCTATTAAGTTCATATTATAGATTAAAATAAAAAGCCTAATTTTCATTCTTTTAAATCAAATTAGTAATCAAAAGTTATAATAGAACTATCTTATAAGATTCATGCACAAATTAAAATCCATTTCATGGTCTTTGCTCAAATTAATATAAATTCAAGGAGATTGACATGCCAGAATCAGCACATTTCAAACATCAATTTTACAGGGAAAAAAAGGTCAAAAAATAATTTAAATAACTTTTTCTTAAATGTAAGAATACAGATTTTCTATATATTATCAAAGAAACATTCAAATATGTTAAACATTTTTATCATGTAAATTTAGGTTAACTTTTGCAAATTTAAACAATTGATTGCTAATTTAATGTCATTAGTGTAATAAATATTTGAAGAAAATTAATAGTTTTTAGAATTTTCGAATTAAATAATTCCGTAATTCCAATTGGATGTCATACAGTAATCAAATTGAGTTTTACTTGAATCCTACCCAAGATAAAGAGTTGAGTCTCGAAATAAATCAAACTTTTACTGAGCTAGCAGATATTTATTAGGGCGTTCATTTAAAAAAAATTAAAGTATAGGTATAATAATTAATAATTCAAACATTTCATTTCTTGTTAAATATACTCGTACAATATAAAAACATTAAATAGTAAATCAAATAAAATCAAACCATCACAATATGTATATCAGTGAACAATTTCAGGAAGCACACCAAATTGAAGTTACCGGTCAAACCAATAGAAGAAGACTTCGCTTGAATTGTTGCCATGAGCACTAAAACTGGAGTTTGGATCAAAGGCAGAATGTAATGTTTACGGATAAAACTAGGATTGGTTTAGTGTCGGAAGATCGGGTACGTGTTTGGCTCAATATAGATCCACTATTTACCATGAAGTTATCCCATTTCAAGGTCGTAAAGCAGTATTTTTGGGGACGTATAATGTGGAATGGTCGGACACCTCTTACTTTGATCTCTGGCAACATGACTGGTCAAGTATACATCGATTCCGTGTTAAACCCAGTTGTTCGTTTATGGATAGGTACTGTAGGGCAATATTTCTTGTTTATAGACGACAACGCGCTATCACATCGCGCCCAACAGTTTATTGAGTTTAAGGAAACCGAGGATATTGTTAGTTTACAGTGGCCACCAAAGTCTCCGGATCTAAATCCTATCGAACATGCATGGGATATGTTAAAAAGAAGAGTTCGACAACAAAATCGAGGTTATGCGGGTCTTCCAGCCCTTATCCTGCTGCTAACGAGATTTGGAAGAATATTCCTCAGAAACTTATAAACAATCTAATTGAAAGTGTTCCCAGAAGAATAGAAGCTTGTATAAGAGCAAGAGGATGAGGGCGGACTGACTATTAATTATCATTTGTTAAACTTTTTTTTTAATCAGAAACTTAATTTAATGTAAATTGAATTGTATTTCCCTCTAAGATCAGTATCACTGTGCAATGGTATAGAAAATCCAGAAAAAAACTATATCATGCTCATCAACATCAGGTAGCTACCATTAAAACAAAATGTAACTTCAATATGTCAATCTGACGATGAAAGTTTTTAGCGAAACAGCTTTTGTTGAGTTTTATTTAAAAACCTTCGAAGTCTACAATATTGACATTTTAATATATTTTTCAGCGACAACAAATAAATGTTTAGGCGGTCTCATCATAACGTTTTTCGAAAGATAAAATAAACAAATACACCATAGAGTGTACTCAAAACTTCAACGACTGATCCAAAAATGTGCTCACTACTTAAAATCAAACAAACAAAGTGTTAATGATACAAAAATGGTCACCCCAGTGCATCTTTCTATGTGAAATAAAATCATTAATTTGAGCCATGAAATCCCCATTAGACGTTCCGCTGATAAGCTTACCCCCTCGTTCGTTGCAATGAATTGTTTGAATAAAGGGTATTTCCCTTTCAGGACAGCGGCGGTGTGTCCTGTCGCGTGCACATCTGTACAAGACAGATGCAAGGCCGACTGCCACTAGGGCGGAATTACCCCGAAACTGGTCCAATGTACACGTGCCCGATTCTATTGTCGGTGTTCTTGATGTAACTGCTGTATTAAACAGAGCTGTAACTAGAAATATCTTGATAGTTTATCATTAATATTAATAAAACTTTGATCCCATAATCTGGATACTGACATCCATTCATCATTTTTTACTCCTAATTATACGAATATAAAAAAGGTTTTGAATGAAATGTCCTAAATCTATATTAGTTTTTTTAAATAATAAATATCTCTTAATTATTTAAAGTTAGTGCACTTAGGTGTATTTTTAAGACATTTAACAAAACTTTTTAAATTATTACTTTGTGCGAGTTGGCGCGTTTTAAGCTATTAAATCCTTTGTATAATATCTAATTTTGTTGGCCAATATCATAGTGAGCAAAGTTATGCTTTTATCTTAAGGTATTGGTCCAATGTTCTCAAAATCATTAAATTCCTGACAGAATCATATTTTCTTAAAAATCCTGTAGATTTAGAAAATATTAAAACTTGCACGCACTTTCTTCATAGTCCTTAATAAATATTCAATATTTTGTTAATATTAATCTGATTGCCTTAAATGAAATACAAAACCTTTTACAACTTTTCATTCAATAAATTTTTTTTATTTTTTTATAATATTCCGGCCTACACTTACAACTAAAAAATATATAAATAATGATATGTATGAAATTAATATACCTAACCTTAATATACTAGACTTAAACTGATAAATAATTAAATCTCACAAAACATTAAAAATAATAAGGGCTTTAAAGTTCTATCCTATTACCAAATAATTAGAAATAAAAAATAAAATAAAAAGCTTAGAAATAATGTACCCATCAAATGAGGAGAAAAAACATTTGGCACAAATGCCAAGTTACAAAAGATCTAGAACAAATGCATTTGTGGTAGTGGTAATACTCTTAGGGCCGGTCGCTTAAACGCTTGTTAAATCTGTGTTAGTTAACACAGGTTAATTTTTGACAGGTGTATGTGCAGGGATAGAACTTGCGGGGGTTTTTTATATTTATTGATTTTTAGATGAAGTTAAGGGGACGATTTAAATAATTTTTTACTGAAATCGAAAAGTTACATTTTAGTATATTTAATTTGATTATAAAAAATGACCATGATATTTATAAATCAATGCACTTTTACTGCCAAAATCTATAAGTAATGAATTATTCTCTTGTTTTGATGGTAATCTGTGATTTTAATTATTTAATATGGTTCCAAATGAATAAAAAATATAAACTAATTAAATAAATAGATACAGAATTAATAAACAGGATTAAAAATAGAAATGAAAGTTTGTTTTCACCATTCAAATTATATATTTAGTAAATTTTAAAATCTCTTGTTAATGGTTATCTGTAATTTTAATGAACTAAATGTTATTTACTCATAAGATCAAAACCAATAAACCGTTAAGGTAATTTAAAATATATTTTTAAATACCATTATGTCAAAGATCTGGTTAATTCAATAACAAAACATAACTAACGAAATCAGTTTAAATTACAAAACATACAATTTTCGTCTTTTCAAAACTAGACTACTTATTTACTACAAGAAATGTGACAACGTAGCCTAAGAATAAATTTTTACATATGTCGACGACTAATTAAACTATTTTTAGATATTCAAATAGGGGCATGCGCCTAAGGGGGTTTAACATAGAGTTCACACGTTGTTAAATAACAGAGGTTTGACAAACTTTAATGCAACCGGCCCTTAGCGTCCAATGTGAAATAGTTACTACACCAGAACCCCTAAATTAGGAATTGTTTTGACAAAATTTTGCTTCATTGTCGTTATGCCTACCGAGCATATTCAAACTCGTTTGTTATTAAATATGGCCTGCTTCATTTCGGTTTATTTTTTTTTTAATATTTTTTAATGATTTTATTAATGTAGTTTCGGCGTAAAATAAACGTAATAGCATTGTATAAACTTATGTCTTTTTATACAATGGTAATAGTAATAGCGTTAAATGGTACAGAATTTAATACAGTAATTCGTCAAAGATAACAACACAAATAAATTCTTATCTAAAATTTAGTAAGTTTAGAGTATTATTGTTTAGCAAGGAAGCGCTAAGCCACAAAATAATATCTAGTTAAAATATCGATAGCACTATTTTATCAATCTTTTCCAAATATTAAACTAAGACAACTGTTAGTACCAAAAATTGTCATTCTCAAGTTGTAAACAAGTATTTAAGGTAATTTCTACTGATATTGTGGTGTTAATCAATTTAAAAAATCTGTTCTCATCAAAACAAAATAATACCTCTATGTCTTTTGTTATTTAAATCGTTAAAAAAACTTTCAAGATAGTATTTAACTAGTATTTAAACTATTTTTGTTTTTAACTGGATAAAAAATATAATTCCGATAGTTGAATTAACACAAGAAAACTAAAACAAATATTTTACCTATTTACTATTAGAGTAACTACCATGTTCTATTACATTTTATATTTTTCTTATATAATTTGACTTTTGTAATTCTTCATTCTGACACATTCTGTCTTTCTCTTAGAGCCTGAAGATGGTCTTGTGGTGCCTAGTGGCAGTTCACAATAGGTCTGAATTATATCATTATATAACGTATAATAATACAATCAAAATACATAATTTCAAAAGAGCGGTTTGGTGAATGGGCTCAGTTCCCGTAGTCAAAAAGAAGAAGGAAAAAAAACCTTTAATGCTTTACTTTATGACATGCTTCTATTTTTGCGTAATAGTATTAAAAATACCTACTATCTTAAAATCTACGAACATCTTATATTATTAATAGATTTTTTGAAAGCAAACTCAAATAATAGCAGGTACTTTAAGCAGTTCTCATATTTTAATAAAATTTAACAAAATTATCAAAATTAAATTGAATTATAAACTAAATTCCTTGTTAAATTATGTAATTTTCTTAAATTAAATAATCAATAAGTGTAACCATTTTTTTCTTATTTAAAATAATTAAAGAATAAAAACATCAAATTTAAAAATGAAATGTATTTGTCCTAAAATATATCCAATACACCCCTGTGCCTATTTTATTGTCGCTACTCCCAATAAAATTGCTGGATTATTACTAATCATACTTCATGAAATTCATTATCATAATGATGAATGAGACTCGTTGCAAATGTTTACCCATTGAGGGGAAATGCGAAATTCACATCTGTTCGATATGTGAGAAAGGGAAAAATAGGGCATCAATTTCGATTGAGGTGCACGTACGTACATGCATACTCCTGATAATCTGTTTTTTGAATTCGCGTTAAAATTTTTTTGTGGCACTGTGGGAACAAAAATGTTCAATGGGTTTTATCAAAATGACAATAAACGCCTCTTAAATAATTAAAGGGCAGGAGGGTAGGTTATAAACGAGCTTAACTTTTGCTAAAACCGAAATATAAACGCCGCCATAAAAAAAATAAGTAAAAAAGAACGTTTGATGCTGAATCAACTGAATAAATGAAGACATTTAAATTGTAAATGGGAGATTTAGGTTTGCTTCAATTCAAGTTTTTGGAATGTAAAATTTATTTAAGACCATCCAGTACAATATAAAAATTTTAAATGGAGTCAAAGAAAATCTTCAGTCCTTTGTCTTTTATATTGGTAATTTTAGAGCTTTATATTTAAATTCCTTAAGTTGCTGTTCTTTAAAAAGGGATGTGGCACTTCAATTTTTTGGAAAAAAGGTGGTTTTCTCCGAGATGGCTAGAAGTTTTGCAAAAAAATTTGGGAGTGTCTAGTACTATTTTGGTTCTAAAAATGTGGAAACAAGTATAGCTTTCCATTTGAAAAAAATTAAGTCATTTGCCCAGTTTACTAATAGACCACCCTGTATACATGAATATAATTTTAAAATGTTTGATTTTAATTACCCTTGACATATACCTTTCAAATAAATCTGTAAATTATACACAATAAGCGATATAGAACAACGACAGAGGTTTGTTGGACCCTGTATAATCAAAAGAATAAAGATCGTGATACATAATTGGTAAATAATCAGATAGTCCGTTCAATCTGGGTATATTCAAAGGTACAAAAATCCCCATTCATCTGAAAATGGGTAAAATTGATGACAATCATTTCTTTATATGCCCTGGTCAGCAGCTGAAGGCAAAAGTTGGTAGATCGTTAAAACCAATTCAGAGTTTTTATGTAAAAAGGTTGCAGTGCTAATTAAATGTGGTTGCAAAAAATTGGACTGTTTAGAGATATGCATTGCTATTGACACAATTTACTAGCGACCAGATTGAAAAAGAAAAATAAAATAAAGTAGACAAAGAAAAATATGGAAAAGAACAAGGAGTCTGTAAAGGTTATGAACCAGATAAAGAAATTTCTTTACTTTTTTATTTCACGACTTGACCAAGTATGACAGTAATAAGACAACATTATTAAACCTTTGATGTTATTATTATGTTTGAAAAATCACTTTTATTTCATTACTTTTTTAATTTTTAACTATTGCTAATATCTGACATCTCTAATAGTCTTAAATAAAACAGAATCACAACTGTAAATTATTTTCTCAGAAAGAATAATAAAAAACTCTTCGTTTTAACAAAACTTCCACTATTTATTTAAAAAATTGCTTTTTTAAACCTCAATGACGGCCGTTTCGCAGATTAGCATCGTCAGAAGTTTTGTTAAAACGAAGAGTTTTTTATTATTCTTAATAAGATGGACTTCCAAAAAGTAAGGGTTAGTACATTCAATTTTATTTTCTCATAAGTAGAATGGAAACGGGTGCATCTTTAGAAACGAAGATTTCTAGAGATAAAATATATATTTCGTTTTCATTAAGTTATTTGTGTTAATATTTGTGTTTTTTGTTGAAATATGACTATTAAAGTTTAGAAATCATTCTAATTAAGCATTTAATATAACCAATTGTATGCTGAGTTGCAACAAACTGTAGGTATATACGAAAGAACAACGATGCATTAAATATTTTTAATCAACCACGACTCCCATATTTTTATTTGCATTTTGTTTTGTGATTTCCACATAGCACCTATACGCAAATAAATTATTTGGTCAGTCATTTTATATCCGATTCTGAAAAAGGTGGTATTGATATACACGTGAATAATTGTTATTTTTCCGTAAAGTTTAGTAGATTATATTACTAGGAGTAGAAGTACCTAACTATTTTTGTGTGGAGTCCTTAGTTTACAGCAGAAAACACAAAAAGAGCCTTCCCTCCTTGTAATATACAGAGTGGAAAGTTTAACTGGAACAAATTCTGTAATTTAATAAATAAAGGTTTGTCGCAAAATTCCTGAAACACGTCAACTTTTATTTTCTATAAAATAAAGAGGTTTGTAGACTTGATTTTTGCGAACGATTTATGGCATTTATCGATGGTGGTCAAATTCCTTTGGAATGGGTGCTGTTTTCTGATGAAGCTACGTTCACATTACATGGACACGTAAATCGGCACAACTGCCGTTATTGGGCTGACGAAAATTCCCATTGCATGCGTGAATCCCAAACCCAAAGGCCTCAAAAAACAAACGTCTGTGCTGGAATTATTGGGAATCGCATAGTGGGTCCTTTTTTCTTCGATGAAAATGTAACTGGAGAAACATACCTAACTATGCTTCAAAATGAATTAGTTCCTACTTTAAGAATTTTATTCCCCGATAATATTCCCCGAATAGGTGGATTGGAAGAAGGGCCCCAATTGAGTGGCCAGCAAGATCACCCGATCTCACCCCATTAGATTGTTTTTATGGGGATATTTAAAAAGTAAGATTTACACTACTTAACCTAACGACATAGCCGAGCTTCAGCAAAGAATCAGAGACAAATAGAGAGGAATAGTTTTTATGATCGATTGGGATATTGTCAGCAACAAAATGGAGGGCATTTTGAACATTTATTTCATTAAAGTAGTATTAAAAAACATTTATTTAACCTCTTTATTTTATGCCCCATAAAAAATAAAAGTTGACGTGTTTTAGACACGTCAGAGACAAACCTTTATTTATTAAATTACAGAATTTGTTCCAGTAAAACTTTCCACTCTGTATATTAATTTTAGCTAAAGCGCGTCACAAACAGTCTGAAAACCACTTATGGAATAAAATTATTTGTGGGGTTAGTTTAGAACATTATAAAAAACGCTGGGCCCCCCAACTTTGAGATTCAAACGTGAGCTTTTTAAACATAAATTTA
Organism: Ophraella communa; assembly: GCA_035357415.1. Taxonomy (NCBI): domain Eukaryota; kingdom Metazoa; phylum Arthropoda; class Insecta; order Coleoptera; family Chrysomelidae; genus Ophraella; species Ophraella communa. The sequence continues at coordinate 13,941,818 of CM068983.1, read as the reverse complement.
AGTGCACAGGGTGATACACGCAAGTCTGACATCGTCCATGATATATGTTTTTAATGAAACACCCTGTATATTTTTATGATTTTAAAAGCTCCTATCAATACGATCTCAACGTAGGGTCTATTGTGAACTGTACATGGTGAAATTTTAAAATTATTTATAATTTTTTTCAAGATAGTAAATACATAAAATTGTGAAAATAATTATGTTTCACACTTTAAATAATGGTTTTATTTTTAATTAACTGAATGCAGATCTTAAATTTCTTCACTAGGTATCAATACTTTGGGTTCTGTTTTTTGTCACTAATAGATAAAAACTGTATAGATCCTAGCCTAATTTGTACAAGCCCAAAGCGAAGGGTTCATATCCAGTCTTTAGGATATCGACTTCCGCGCCCCTTTTCCAACCACCCCCGGTCCTCCTGGTACCGGTCTGTACAAATATCAGTTCTTCGGTTCAAAGAACCGACTTGTTGTTTTATTCGTTGAACCAGTTTGATGCTAGGCATCTTTTTCTGGTATCCTCTTCTTGTTGTCTCTCTCGGTTTGGCAGGCTTCATTGGTCATCTCGTGTTATCCGATTAGACCGGCCTCGTCTCTTTCTTTGGGTAATCTTCTTCATGGTGTACCTGTAACATACTTTTTGATTAGTGTGGTAGAAGCTGGTGCTTCCGTCTAACGTACTTCCACTGCCCATCGCCCGGGTTGTAATCTAGCAGGTACCTGAGTTCCGCATTTGGATGGTCTTCAAGTCTGGCAAAACCTATCTCCGCTTTATCATTCATAAAATTTAGAATTCTTTTGATTTCCAGATTTCTAAAGATGTCTTGCGAAGTAATAATGAAATATTTAACCGAGATTCACCGGATTAAAATGTAAATGATGATTGGTTACGGCGACAATTGCAGAAGTCAAGTTGAAGTGGCTAACTTATTTAATCAGAGGTATCCCCAGTTGCCTAATATTTCACAAGGTACTGTATCTAAAATTCATGCACAATTCAGGGTACTTGAACATGTCAAACCATTAAAGAGAAAACCGCATTTCGTTGAAGATGATGTGAAAGTGGATATTATGTTAAGTGTCGTGGAGAATCCAACGTCAAGCTCACGTCAAATTTCTCGTCAAAATAATGTAGTCACACATCTGTCCTAAGGTGTTTCCATAAAGAAAAACTACATCCATGTAAATTGACTTTTGTGCAAGAACTAATAAAGACGATGCAGATCGCAGAACGGCGAAAGAATGATGAATAAATTGAACAGAAATGAAATAGCTGTTGGTACAATTATTTTTTCCATTGAATCAAAATTCACATTGAACAGGAAAGTAAACAGACAAAACTGTAGATATTGGTCAGAGGAGAATCCTTCTCATATTATATATCATCAAACGCATCAAGTTAATTACCTATAGGTAACCATACTTAATTTACTATTTAATAAATGATTAAAATTACCAAGAAAAAAAATGTATAACTTTAATTGGCGGATTTGATAATTCTCACTTGTGCGTTGTCATAGCAGTAGCAAGAGAGCGAGAGATCGCGAGATACTTTCAATTGTTCTTAATAATATTATTTTCTCGAAGTGATTTACCTTAAAACTCAATTAATTTCTCATTTTAGAAAAGAATTGTAAATGAAAAAAAGTTTGGAATAAAATAAGGAACAATCTGTAGATTTCCAAATTTTGATTTTTAAAAATTAACAAAATTAAATGTTTTTAATGAAAAAAAAACAGAAATATAAAAATCTAAAACCTAAAGATTGTTCGGAGTATTCTTTTGAATGTCTGCAAAAAAAGAAACGATTTTATTCATAAAAAGCTGAGATATTAGGGAAACGCTGAAAGAGTGCACCGATAAAACAGTCTTAATAACAAATTTTGTAATTAAAAGGGTTTCTTAATTAATTGCTACTTTTAACAATAAATTTTGAAATCCTTAGTATTTTCTGAAACAGTAAAAGTTAAAATTAAATAATATATAAAGTGTTGTATTTAAAAAAAAAACAAAGTTGGTATTGGCCACAGTCACTTGTCACTTTAAACATATCCCCATTTTTTCTGCGAATTTAATCCATTTGAATATTCCCCACTGTACGCACAAAATATTTTGCAATGCTGCTAATTTTGTCGTCAAAAATACTAACTTAGATAAATAACTGTCAAAATATTCATCAAATCACATCCACTTTAAGTCCGATAATTGTTTCATGCAGCTGATATGATCATAAAAAGTTGCTAAGTTGCAATAAGTCTGCCTGCACAAGCAGCCTGTGTGATTAAAATCGTTCTCTCATTATAAATCCCCAAAAGCTTAAGGCTGGGCATTGGGAGTGAGAAAACGGTCCTAAAAAGAGAGCGAATAAGTGTACCCGTGAGGTGCTGCCTCTTACGCGATAAACGAAATAATATTATATTCATTCTTGGAGTATATCAGTTTCCTTTAAAAATTTCAGGGCTGGATTAATTTTAACACAAACATGTTTGATTTTGTTACATATGAATTGGCTATTTGTATTTACATTAAACGATATTAATTTATAGATTTTACACAATATTTTTATTTATATAGGTATGTTTTTTTTCTGAAATCAAAATTATAAATAGAATATTTATTGGGGTATTATTTTTAAAAAGGCAATCAATCAAGTTTTTTCAAGTGTAAAATGTTATCATTTGTTTATCTTAACTAAGCAATAACGAGTAGGTAAAGACCGAACAGCGAAAGAAAATATTTATACTACATACCGGATGGTCATTAAAAACTCACGATATACATATTCATACATGGCAATATTTTGAAAAGCTCTTTAAAAGGGAAAGAAGAAGAAAACAAAAATTAAAATTTACCAAAAAGCAGTTGAGCGGATTATTTTAAAAATCTTAAGTGTTTAAATATATTCGGTTACCATTACCTATACATATTCATAAAAAAAACTGAAATAGGTTCCAAAAGTTCAAAGTAACGAACTGGAAAAACTAAAATGTTCAAAAATTCGATTAACAAGTTTTTTAGTAAAAAAATTTAAGAAAATGATGCATAAACTTAAAATAAATGAGTAGCAGCAGTAACTATACCAGTTCATTTTAAAAAATTAAAAGGAACTACGTTTTACCTTTTAAATGGATTAAAAAAATTACATGATTAATAGATCCACTAAGAACTAATATTCGACCTTTTTATGTTTTTTTTTACTTATTAATCCAAAAATCTAGGACTCCAGTAAAACTCCACTAGTAAAAACATCCTCCAAAGATATTCTAAGATATATTCTATGGACGATAGTGGCGATATTTTGCTTAATTGAATCAACGGATTATAGGAACTTGATATCAGAGAAAGAAAATGCACTGGTTTATGTTGGTGGATATTTTTTACGTAGATGTCTCTGTAACATTCTTGTCAAACTTGTTTACAATATTGTTCATCATCCGAAATAGACAATTCTACTTCATTTTGTGAACTCAAAGCTTACAGTCACAGTAAAAATATTTTTGATGGCTTAACAGTACCTCCCAATAATTTTTCAGAGTATTTAATAAGATAAGAGAATATGTTTGTTTTGAATTTTAATAAATATTGTATACAGGATGGTATAGGAAACATATATTTTTTAAAGATTTTTCCAATGCGGAATTCTCCCTCCCACATGGTAATAAAGATTATTTACTTTCATTGTTTACAAGAGTTCCAATCTACTATACAATCAAATTTATAAACCGACAAATACAAGATCAACCTTTAAATAAAGAACATCCGAAATAAAAAATTTTGCAAAATATGTAATAATTGAAAACAATGATAATAGTAAGAGTTTGAGATTATGGATGTCGATATCATTAGTTTTTATGAAATAATTGAAGGTTTTATTGCACGAAAATTGTTACTTTATTTTAGAATAGAGTAAGCAAGTCTACCTGAGTTTTATTACTGTGTTCGAGTACCCTTATTCTTACTACAAAGATAAACTCTTACAAGGTTTGCAACATGTTTGCCAAATGTTAAAATAAATGGAAACTTTCACTTTTTCAATCAAAATAATCTTAACTATAAATAATATAATATTTTAAAAGAGATAAACTATTGTACATGAAATCAACATATTTCAAGATAAGCAAATAAAGAGCCTTAAACATTGTGTCTTTTCTCTGAATTCCCTTTTTAAGTATTTTACCCTTTTACCTGTCCCAATTTAAGCAATCAGGTAATTAATGTTAGTTATTACAACGAAAGTTTCTTCATTGTTGTTATTAGAATATTATATGTAATAATCGCAATAAAAGATAATACAAAAATATAAATAATGAATGTGATCAAAACACCCCACGCGTAACCCTCGTAGACACACTTTCGAATAAACATACCCCATTGACCCTCGTATAACGTATTTTTGCTATTGTACCGATGATTTACGACCGCTCACAAAAAAAGCGGCAACTGTTATAATACAAGTTAAAAACATAAATTATAAATTAATTAATTATTATAAATATTGATAACACAATTATTGCAATTATTCAAATTAATTCCCGACGAATTCGTAAACTGACTTTGACTTGTTGGGAATTACTAATAATAGAGCATTACCAGCTGCTTCTTCAATATCGCTTGGTAGCTCTTCAGAACTTGAATCACTCATTTTTTAAAAATAAAACTAAAAATATATCAATTTCTCTAAAAGTCTTCCGTCTACGCTTTTTACAAAATGTCAAACTGACAACTAACTTGAAGTAACAGCAACAAACTAACTGGTTTATAAAAGTTGACAGTTACTTGGGACACTTAAACGTCACTCACTAGATTAATACATTATTTTCGAACTTAGTGCAAAAATTCATACGGTTTTCATAAATAAAACTGGCTATAAAATCAGACGGATTTTGATAAATTGAATTTTATTTTATTTTATGGGGTTTCAGAACAAGCAAAACTTTTTATCAAGAATGACATTTTTCACTAAAACTAATAGGTATTTAAACATTTTTCACCTTTAGGATACCCCATCCGTGGACACGCTGTATATTAGTATTAATATTATAGTAAGTATATTAAATTAAATAAAGATTTGCTAAATTCTTAATGCGGACCTGATAAACAAACTTTAATAGATATTCTATCACAACGCCCTCAATTAGACAATGCTCACACTAATTTGGGAATAATTTTTTAAGATCCTTTTATATGTGATAAAAGAGTTGCCTAAATTTGTAAAAATATGACACCATTTCTGATTTCTTAAAAATTACTTTCAAAGAGCTTTTAAGGAAAAAAACGAATTTATTGTAATTTTTAAAAACACTGACTTATGAGTAGATATATCATTTATTCAAAGAAGAAATATTTTTAAAATCATATCACGTTTAAGTGAGATATTAATCATTTTATGAAATGTAAAAATAGACATATTTCGGGAATTTTTTCTGGATGATTCCTTGTACTCTCAAGCTTCAAAATTCTTTATTGAATAACTTTATATATCTAGTATACTACTGATTTTTTTCAATTTTCATTGCCTTATAGTTTTTGCTAAAAGCTCTTTGAAAGGACGTCGCGTTTGCCTATATTAAATACACTGCCAATGCCCGGCCTTAATAGTGATGATAACGTACATAGCACCCTTCTATTGCGATCGTTATCCTTTATTGCTATTGTACCAACCCCTAAGTTTTTTTCTGCTGAACCGACCACAGACAATAGTGTTGCGTTTCATTACTGTATCGAGAAAGAACAGGGTCGTTGTGATGTAATATTGAAATACATCAAGAATAAAAATAATGTTATTTAAGTATGAAGCTATAAAATTAGGAAAGATTTCATACATGTATGAAAAAGGGTAAACTCATATATTTTAATAAATAATATATTTATTTTTAAGGTAGTTCTAGCATGAGAAGCGTTGGCTAACAAACACTAACATATTCCGTCAAATATTTTTAGTTACGGTGATTTGGCAATATTGCTCTCAGTAGAGAGAGTTTATGTTTGTACAATAATAAAAATTATGATGATGAGGGAGATAATCGCGTCATTAAGTTTATGTCTATTAAGATGGATGATGGAAAACCTATACTTACCTAAAATAATTCAACAAATTCAAATTATAAATGTTTTCAAAAATATTGAGTGTCACAACGGACGAAAGTGGACATTAGCAGCGCGCATCTGTATTTGCTTAGCTGGAAATACCAGCTAAGAGTTTTTTTTCAGGCTGAGATGGGAAACTCATTTTCGATGGGTTCTTAACCAGAACCCAACAGTGTTGGACTCATCCCCAAGAGGACGCCTACCAACCAAAACCACCTTAAAGCTCGCCATTACTCCCACCTTGGAATCACTACCCTAGCATACTTCAAGACGGGCGGTGGCCCCTCACACACTCCCGCCATACAATCATAACACTCACGCCATCAAGAATGTTCCCTTCCACTAATCACAATCTCCACTGCCTCGCTTACCATCATCCATTATTTCTCCGCTTTCAACATTATCTCCACCATGTTCTCCCAATATACTGCCCTCCAATTTTCCTCTCCAGTCGCTGGAACACTTCCTCGCTCTTCCAGCATCTAAACAGGTGTTCCTCATCATCCTCCACCTCACACCTCTCGCACACTCCAGTGTCTTGCTAAACTTATGTAGATACCCCACCGTTGATTCATGTCCAGCGTTTTGTACCCCTTGCTGTACGCCCTTGCTCCTGTAAACCCTTCCCACTTCGCCCAGCACCCCCCTAATCTCAACCCCCTTCTTCGCTTCTATTATCACCTCCCTGTTCCTAGATATCCTGAGTCCATTGATCTCAATCCCTTCTTGATCTATGTCCTCGATATCTTTAAGGATTACCGCTTCGTTCCTCTCTTCTCTTACCCTTTCCTTATCTGTTTATATTGTCATCCTCGTGCCTCTCTTTTTAACCCATGCCACCATCTTCCTTACCACTTCCATCCCCATAAGTTCGAGCCTGTGCAGCCCAACACTGTCCCCACTTTCAATATCTGCAAACATACGGCTCAATAACTTAAAACAATAATAGTTCCCAAAGGAGATCCCGGCTAAGAGACTCTTTCAAAGAGTGGTTCGACTTTAAGTTAATGCTCACTATAGAAAGGATTAGTGAATATGGTGCCACTATCTTTTTATACGTTTACGATCAAACAACTTAAACTACACAAAGAAACTAAGGTGTAAAAGATAGAAACACCTTGTATTTAATCTGAATTTGAAAACAAAAGAAAACTATTTTTAATGAAAACCGAACACGCTACACCCTTAAGACTTATAGTCAGTGGGTACATAAATGAAACTAATTGAAAAAGTAAAGTGTTTATTGAAAATATTATATTCTGCCAAAGGAGGTCCTGAAGGAAATTTGTATTTATAAATGAACTAGACTTATCTATAAGCTTTTGGTTGTCCGATGGGCTTGGTTAGTTCATGATGAATACTCAGCAAAGAAGTTAAATAAGTGTCATACAAAGATGCGACTTTTTATTAATCAGAATTGACAACATATATATTTACAATATTTTAGATACCCTTGAATCTAAAACCTAAACTATAAACACTACTTCTAACACCCCCTCGCAATTCTTTAATTATAAATAAACTTATTCTTCAACAATACTTAACAAATTTCTAAATTTCTTAAATTTTGGAGCAGTAAGAGATTTGGTGAATATGTCCGCAACTTGTTCTGTCGAAGGCAAATAAATCATAAATCAGATCATCTGCGTACACTAATAAAAATATACCTATTCTTACATACAAACAAGGATCTGCTCCTGATCTAGTAAAACCACATTTTACCAAATATTCATGTAGTCTATCATTCCAGCATTTAGGTGCTTGTCGCAAACCATATAACGACTTTATCAGCTTACACACTTTTCCCGTGTAATTTCCTTCTACTCCTTCTGGAACTTGCATGTATACTGGGTTTTTCAAAATTCCGTTTAGAAATGCTGTCTTAAAGTCGAGTTGCTAAAACTGGAAATTTTCTTCTACAATTAATGACATCATAACTCTTATGGTAACCATTCGTGCCACTGGTGCATATACCTCTTCTTCTAAGTTTGACTGCAAGAATCCTCGAGCAACTAGACGAGCTTTCTTAATTGTCTTTCCTCCGCTTTCTTTTATTTTAAAAACCCATTTTGAATCTATTACTTCTTCGTTTGCAGGAGTCGGTACAATCTGCCAAGTTCTATTTCTCTTATGAGAACTTAATTCCTCTTGTATCGCTTCTTCCCAACCTTCTTTCTTAGTTACAGCTTCAGTATAATTTTTAGGAACATCTTCTGGTAATTGTCCAGCTGATAAAGCAGCCACTAAGTCTACTTCATAATCATCCAAGTGTCTAGGATTTCTTTTTAGTATAGTACTTTGTCTTAATTCAGGTGAATTTATTTCTTCGTTTTCTTTCGGTTCATCTTCTTGTTCGGATTCAGATATTGGTTTTAATGCCGTCTCATCAAAAATAACTGACGTAGCGGTAACAACTTTGTCGTTGGTAGAATCCCAAAGTCTGTACCCATTATTACAGTAACCCAACAAGAAAGTTTTCCTGGAATGTGAATCTAGCTTTCCAGAACGCTCTTCCTTTGCTATATGAGCGTAAGCTACACATCCAAAAACTTTTATTTTATCTAAATTAGGCTTACCACCGTACCAAATTTCTGCGGGAGTAATTCCTTTTGCAAGAGTTGATGTTTCGGTCCTATTTGTTAGATATACAGCAGCTAACACAGAATCTCCCCAAAAACTTTTATCAAATCTGGAATCAAATATCATACATCTCGATTTTTCTAAAATGGTTCTATTGTACCTTTCCGCTACACCATTCTGTTCGGGATTCCTGAGAACAGTATATTGAATTTCAATTCCTTTAGATTTACAAAAAATTTTGAATTCATTTGAAATATACTCTCCTCCATTGTCACATCTTAATTTCTGGATTTTCGTGTTTTGTTGTGTTTCTGCAAGTGCCACATATTCTTTAAATTTACTTGTTACTTCACTCTTATCTTTTATCAAAAACACAATACCAAAATGACTAAAATGATCAATAAAACTAACAAAATATTGTTTTCCATCTCTTGTAGGAGGATTTATTTTTCCACAAACGTCTGAAGAAACCACTTGCAAAATTTTACTAGCTTTAACATCTTCGGGAATACCTTTTAAAAATGAACGCCTTGTCTGTTTGCCTTTCAAACATATTTCACATGTTTCACTGCAAGAAAACTTTGATGAATGCCCCATTCTTCGATGTAATAAATTCTTCGTGTTATTGTCAATCATTCCAGCAAATTCGTGTCGGCACTTCATTTGAACCTTATACAAATTTTTATTTAGAATTCCTTCAAATAAAATATTATTGTTATGAAATATTTTAACTTTTCCCATTTCAAATAAAACTTTTAGGTCTTTTTCTTGCATTTTCCTCACAGACAATAGATTACAGCTTAACTCTTCACATTCCAAGACGTTTTTCAGAGTTATTTGTGACCCATTATTTGTCGTAAGTAGTAAGTCTCCTTGGCGTTTTGCTTTCACGGTTTCTCCTGCTTTTGCAACATTAATTTGAAGATCTGTTTCTTGTACGTTAACTAGATACTTTCCATACAACGAATTTATCATGTGGCAAGTTGCACCACTATCTATCACGAAGATTATTTCAGTATTATTGTTAACAAAAAATGAACTTTGACTTTGACATCGGTTATCAACAATTACCTCTTCTTCATTTTCTTGCACCATAAAGGTTACTTCATCATTTTTTTCTTCTACATGATTCTGAATATTGTCTGCTAAATTCATTTTTTCTTTTCTTCGTGGGCACTGATTACGTTTGTGTCCTCTACTGCCACAATGAAAACATTTCCCTTTAAATGTATAATTTTCGCTAGGAAAACCATTTCTTTTAGGATACGTCTTTCTTGATTTCCATCCAGTAAAAGCATGTGATTGTGACTCTTCTACTTCTGTTTGTGACTGTCTCTTCTGTTTTTGTCTTTCTTCTTCCAAGAGAAATTTACTTTTTACGTAGTCTAATGAAAGTTTGCTTTCATCTTGGCAAAACAAGATATCTAATGCAGTCACTACCGCCTGATAACTTTCTGGCATAGCTGATAAAAGCTGTGTAATAATCTCACCATTTTCCATTTTACCACCTGCAGCTTTCAGCTCCGAGACCGATTTTTCATAATCGATCAGAAAATCTTTAAGAGGCTTACTGTTGTTATATTGCATTGCTCTTAATTTTCTTTGAAGTTGCACTTGACATACGATTCCAGTTTTCTTATACATCGTACTCAAAGTATTTATCATTTCTTTTGCGGTTGAATTACCTTTCACCATTTCCAGCATGTTATTTGATAGACACTGCACAATGATGTTTCTTGCTTTAACATCTTTCTTTTTGAACTGTGCTAACTGTGAAGCTCCTACTGGAGGATCAATGGACAAGACATCTAACAGCTCATGTTTTTCTAAAAGCAATCGAATACGAAATTCCCAGTTTGCATATCCGCTTCCATCGAAAGCTTTAACATAATTAGATTGCTCACTTTCCATTTCAGCTTCACCTCAAAGCTATTTCTTTTTAATTTACTACTTCTTTACACTCAAAAGCCCATAACCTGATGAATACTCAGCAAAGAAGTTAAATAAGTGTCATACAAAGATGCGACTTTTTATTAATCAGAATTAACAACATATATATTTACAATATTTTAGATACCCTTGAATCTAAAACCTAAACTATAAACACTACTTCTAACAGTTCACTACTACTTGTACTTGTGGTGTTGGCTGGTGGTACAGTCCTTCCGTACGAACGGGCTGTATCTTCTGTGATACAGTCAAAAAATGGTATCTAAATTTGCATATGAAATATTCGACTGGCTAGTCTGGTTCTTGTCGAGAGAAAAGGACAATGCAGAACGTGTAACTTAATTTATAGAGAGGGTTGAAAATGGTTTCCGGTTGGATGGTTGCGTTTGTTTTAAAGGTTTTGTTTCAGGTGCGTTCTATTATAAGGGGTAGGTTCGGTAGCGGTGGTAAAGGAATGTCTAATATACGGTCAGTCGAGGTTAATTTTAGGGTTCGTTAGGATGGTAAACTAAGGTAGCATGACGATAGACATGTTACAAACTCAAAAACCTTCTTATCTTCCCTACCATCCCATTCCAGATAAAAAATTATTATTTTACTATTAAATATTTTTAAAGCAAAACGCTGAGGTGGAATTTTTATTTTCTTAACTTTTTCTGCAAACATTATTCCTCACTATTTTTTTTGATACTGTCGAGAGAACACTTTTATATAAATTAAAATAGTTGAAGAATCCGGACCTCTTATATACTTTAAAAGGAAATTGACTTTTAAAATCACTAACTAAATGGTCAAGAATTTTGGAATCGATTAAAAAAAAGTAGTTTAACTTATGTGCAAATAATCTATCGAAAACTGGTCTCACGCTGGAACTACCTTAAAGCAAAATAGTCGATTTGTATAATAAATTTACAAGTAATTGAAAATATTGAGGGTCGTTTTTCTTAATGACCTTCTATTTTCCCCTAACCTATTCCATCATCCACGCTATACCAAAGCAATTTCCTTAATCTAGTTACAGACTGTCCCCTTTTTACTCAACAGTTACCAATAATTCCATACTTGTCGACCCTCGAGAAGTCTGGTTTGCGTTAAGAACTTTTTAATAACTTAATAATGTACAGACTTTACTAGATCAGATCGATATTGGATAATCATTAGTACAAAGTGTATTAAAAACCTAAACCAATTTGATGAGACAAGGTTCCATTCAAAGGACTGCCCGTAAGAGTATACAAACAAACCTCCATTTCTTTTAATCTCTCCAATGAGACAACTTAAAATATTTTTTTATCATTTTACTTTCAATCAGAATCAGTTATTAAGAAATTTAGCCTTGCAAAATAGAATATTTTGATGCCTTTTTTCAGCACTGAGTTTCATAAAAAAATTGTCTTAGAAAAATAATTTTTAATAAATAATATCACAAACAACAAAATATATATTATAGTTATACATAAATATAGACTAGTTTCAAAATAAACTTCTGCCAAAAAGTTAAAATTTTGCCCTAATTCTCAGATGAATTTTGCTATTTCACCCAACCCATAATACAATACACTTTAAAATAACAATAGACTAAAATAAAGAGGTTTTTCAGTATTATATTTTTTTAGTTTAGTTTAGGACAATGAAATAACCAGATGCAATAAGATTATATGGGCTTAAAAGATATTTAATTTCGAAAAATTTGATTTCATTTTCTATAACGTGTAAGTCCTTCTCTTCTACTGTCTATCTGTTCATTTTGAAGGTGCCTTAACATTTTTTCCTGAGAGGTAGATTGTGAACTCTCCCTCTATCTTTTAGGCGGCCTTCCGAGAGGTATCATACCGTTTGGTTTATTTTCTAGGATGATTTTCGGGAGCCTGCTTTCGTCCATACGTCTAACATGTACCAATTTCTTTTGCGCTGCCTATCCCACCTTACAACATCCTTAATATCGCATTGGTCTCTGATGTCTGATATTTTTCACTCTGTCTTACCTCGTTTTTCCTAAAATTGTTCTTAATATTTTCATTTCGGCCACCAACATTATAGCTCCCTCTGACGCATATAGGGATTATTAATTTGACTCATCTAGTCTTCAACTGGGTCGTGATTGGTTAATTTGTAGATGGCCAAATATCTGAATTGCATCACCTGTTCTATGGGATTATACTTCACTACTAGCTTGTATCTTAGTCGATCTTTGGCGATTGTCATGCATTTAGTTTTGCTGGTGGAAATGTTCATGTTAAGCTGATGGTATACTTGAAAGAACTGGAAGAGCTACCTTTGCAGGTCATGTTCTGATTGGACAATGATTGTCCATTCTGTAGTAACCCAAGGTTGAGAAGTTTTACTTTATGATTAATTTTATACATGTGTAAATTAAACACGAAGGGGCTTAGGCTATCACCTTGTCTTATTTCTTCTGGAGTTGGAATTTTTTGAGTCAGCTGGTCTCCTGGTTTGAACTTGGTTACGTTATTGACATGGACTATCTTTGTAATGTTCGTAATGGTGGTAACGTGCAAGGAAAATGATTGATTCTTGTAAGAACTGCTATTAGTCTTGATTTACACTCCTGCAATGTTGATTCTTTGATTAAAATATCATCTGCTATGACTCCATCCATATCTTGAACAATTTGATCAACTATTTTGTGAAATATATTAGGTGCTGTTTTTATATAATAAAATAATATCTTTAATGTGTAGAAAGAGCTATTACCTTAGCGGTTTCTGTGTCAACTGGTAAATGTGGATATACTTTAAATAGGTCTACAGTATTTTCCGTTTTGCATTTTATTCAATTAATATTCAAATATTTCGACATCTTCTTTTTCTAGTGAAACAAGTATTTTGTCAATAAATTATTATTTATTTAAATTTTATTTATTTAAATTCAAATTTTCAAAATAATTTTTTGATATAATTGTGGCCGGGCTATATTTAAACTGAAAATAAACTGATTTAAAAGATCAATTATCTGATTTACATCAAAATAATCTGATGTGTCAATTTAATTATCGATTTGGTTAATATTGGATTTACTTCTTAATATTTAAAAGCAAATGAAGGAAGTATGTCCATTCTTAGAACAGCTGTTATATTTTAATTTATTAGTTATTTTACAATTTGAGGTTAAGTGGTTATTTTTTCTATATTGTAGACATAGGTAATCCTAATAAACCCAGTTCTTTAATAGGTTTTCTTAAAATTTTTATTTGGTTTTTTACCAAGATTGCATTTTTTGCATTGACATTTGTTTATTTGACATTTAGACCTCGAATGTACTGTGCTCTTAATAGCATATTAATAACCTCCTTAGGGCAAGTTTTTGAAAAACTTAATCTCTTCAGATTATTTTAAACTTATAAGATTTCATTGATCCTTTTAAAGAGGTTAAAAATGTTGAAATGAATTGATCAGTTTTTTAAAGAATGGTTAAAAATTTATATTGTTACACCAAGACGTTAATTTTTGGTGAGAGAGCTTTTGATATGGTTGATCGGCAGCTAAATCAGTAAGGTCAAGCTAGAAAGTAATTTGTTCGCAGTTGGTATTGTTAAATGGCCCAAGGGGAGCAAATTTAGAATCGGAGTTGGAGAAGGTAGTTAATAAGGTTAAGGAGGCTAGGTATCTGGTAGTCTGATTATGGGAGGGGAGACATATGGTAGATACGGTCAGAAAGGCGGAGAAAAAAGTCTAGGCATTGGGGAGGTTGATGCCCAACGTAGGTAGACCCAGCAGTGTAAAGAGGTTTCTATACTCGGGGGTGGAAAAGTCTATGCTATTATGTGAGGCTCCGACGTGTGGGGGATATCTTGGATAGGGTAAGGTATGATGAGGAGGGTACATAGAAGCATTTTGTCAAGGCTGGTGTCAGACTATCGGATGATGGTATCAAGTGCGGCAGTGCAGGTTGTGGCGGGTCCCTCCGGTTGAAATGTTGGTAAGGGAAAGGACTAAAATCAATAAGAGGGGGGTGCAGTTCAGGGAAGAAAAAGAGTCGGAAACTTTGAATGATAGGAGGAATGAATGGGAAAATGGATAGAAGGGAAAATGGAAGAGGGATCTAAATGGGCATTAGGGTTAAGTGGAAGAGCATTTCCGTAGTGTTTCTCACGATTCATTATAGGAAATGAACTTCGCCCTTTATTTCCAACCTTGTAAAATTAAAAAATAAATTTTGTTTTAGTGTATGTAATGTACTGTATTAGAAATAATAAAGACATTTATTATTATTATTATCAAAAGACTTATGCACTTACTCAGCTTTCGCTGGTAATATTTACCTATCCCGAGCGTAAACGCAAATGGGATTAGGCTCAAAATTTACATATTTAAAAATTTCCTAACAGTGTGACATGTGTTTAAAATTGCCGCTTTTTGCAAGTCAATTAAAGTGTTTTTATGAAGATCGAGTTTTTTAAGACTGTCTTCAAGACTTTTGGGGATGAGTCCAGTTGATGATACGATGATCGGTACCACCTCCACTTTTTCTGCATGCCACATCTGCCCTACTTCTATAGCAAGATCGGTGTACTTTGCTATCTTTTCATTATATTTGTCCAAAATATTGTTGTTGTTTGGAACTGCAACATCGACTAGCAGCACTGAATTAGCTTTTTTATTCACTACTACAATGTCGGGTCGATTATTCGTCACCTGTCTATCGGTGATAATGGACATATCGTAGTAGAGTCTAAAATCTGCATTCTCGAGCACTGCCTGTGGATTGTACTTGTAATACGG
Source organism: Ophraella communa (assembly GCA_035357415.1). Taxonomy (NCBI): domain Eukaryota; kingdom Metazoa; phylum Arthropoda; class Insecta; order Coleoptera; family Chrysomelidae; genus Ophraella; species Ophraella communa. The sequence continues at coordinate 13,926,457 of CM068983.1, read as the reverse complement.
TGTATATGTATTCAGCAGTCCATATTTGTTGGCCAGTTTCTGGTGGATAATATTACACAGCTGGTTGTGCCTGCGTAAATAATCCGTGTTGGCTATGGTTGAACACCCTGATGTGATGTGTTGTATGGTTTCCGACGTTTGTTGGCACCGTCTACACTTGTCTGATGTAATAGTTTGGTCCCTGATAACAAATTTTTTGTAGTTGTTCGTATTAATTACTTGATCCTGAATGGCCATCATAAATCCTTCAGTCTCTGGGAACAAGGTACCGTCAGCAAGCCACCTATTTGATGCTGTTTTGTCAATGTGCGGTTGGTTAAGGTCGTGATAATGTCGACCATGTAGAGCTTTTTGGGCCCATTTTACGTGTTTCTCAGCATCTGTTGTTACTTCTAAATCCACATTAGGACCTGCTAAATTTAGAGGGGAATAATTTTTATCTGCTCCTACAATAAATTTGTGTAAATTATATGATGTTGATTTAGTAATAAGGAAGTCTTGTAATTTATTTATCTGCTTATTGTGTAGATTGATTATGTCACATAGAGCTCTTCCTCCCTCCTTTCTCGGCAATGTTGTTCTAAATACCGACGATATTGGATGGTGATATCTGTACTTGGTCATCATAGTCCTTGTTGTTCTCTGAATATCTTCCAATTCAGTTTTTGTCCATCTTAGAATCCCAAACGAATAGTTAACACAGGTGTGTTAATTGCTCGATTAAGGTTTCCTGCGTTCAGTTCCGATTTTAGTAATGAACTAACCCTCTGTGTATACTGATCCTTAATTTTGGACTTGGACTGTTTTTGGTCTAATAATCTGGCTTGTTGAAATCCCAAGTATTTATAGGTTTCCCGTTCTGCATGGCAGCGATTATATCTCCATTAGGCAGCGCCACATCTCCATTGACAATTTTTCCCTTTTCGATGTTTAAAGTTCTGCACTTATCTAAACCAAATTCCATGTGTATATCACTGGAAAACCTTTCGGTTATATCCAGAAGATGTTGAATTTGTTGTTGATTAGCAGCAAAAATTTTTATATCATCCATATAAAGAAGATGGGAAACAGTGCAGTTGGTGTTTCTATTAGTCTTAAGATTGAAGCCATATTTTGTGTTGTTGAGCATGGCAGAAAGTGGATTCATTGCGAAACAAAACCACAGTGGACTAAGTGAGTCACCTTGGAATATTCCTCTGCGAATAGCGATTTCATCGGTTTTAAGATACTGACCATTAATATTAAACTGAAGGTTTGTTCTCCATTGTTATTATTATTATTATTATTATTATGCTCTTTCTTCTCACAATTTTACTTGCGGTACACTGGTAAATCCGGATCTCAACAAGAGATCAAAGTAATTTACCCCAGCACCTTTCGAAGGATATGTGCAGTGCCCATAAGTGCTATTTTCTGCAATTCACTAACTGAAATATTACCTGGAAGCACCATTAAATTTTGTTCGAGCCCTTTCCTTAATGTGCCTAAGGCTCCTATTACTATTGGCACCACTCTCGTCTTACAATTCCACATTCTACTGATCTCAATTTCCAGATCCTTGTATTTACTGATTTTTTTCGTTTCTTTTAACATGATATTCATGTCATCTGGAACGGCTATATCAATCAACAGACATATTCTTTCTTTTTTATCGTGCAACACAATATCCGGTCGATTTGCTAAGATAGTCCTGTCTGTTGTTATCGGGACATCCCATAGAATATTAATATTATTATTATTATTATTATTATTATTATTATTATTATTATTATTATTATTATTATTATTATTATTATTATTATTATTATTATTATTATTATTATTATTATTATTATTATTATTATTATTATTATTATTATTATTATTATTATTATTATTATTATTATTATTATTATTATTATTATTATTATTATTATTATTATTATTATTATTATTATTATTATTATTATTATTATGTGGATGGGATGCAAACATAGAAAGGTTAATTATTATCTAACTCAGTGATTAACGAGACATGGGTGCTTCACTGACTACACGTACAGGAAAGATAAGATTGGGGATGACGAGTGCATCTACTGTGGGGAGAGGGACGACGTAGGGCACACAGTCTTTAGATGCCCCAAATGGGTAAAGGAAAGGAGGGAGACGGAAGAAAGAATGAGAGAGGTAATCACTGAGGGAAGCATGGTTAGGTTGAAGCATGGTTAGGACAGGGTAAGTGGGAGAATATAAAGAGAGGTGGCCCTGACGAATATCTGACAAGATAGTACCAGAGTCACATATCCGGACGGGATTTGAAGCGGGAGGTTTTAGTCGAGTGAGGTTGTGTCCCGTGGCAGAGAATCCCACACTTTCGGGAAATGGTAGAACTAGTACTTGGAGCAGGTTTCCACCAATAAAAAAAATAGTAATTTCTAAAGTTTACTCCTTAAGCATTTAATGAAAATCATTACTTTGGCCTGATTCGTTTCTGGATTATTTTGATTTAAGTCTTTTATTTTAATAAAATTATCTGTCTTTTGATAGTAACTTTGAAAATGTTCAACATGTACATCGAATGGTTCATAAATGGTTGCCTCTGTAAAATGTCTTAAACATTTGTTGAACTGTTAGTTGAGATTGTTATTCTTTTAATTTTCATAAAAATCCACCCAAGTTGCTATAAATAAATCTCCTCTGTCACTCCTTTAATTTTTATTTTATAGATGTAAGTTCTTATTTATCAAGTCGCCACTATTAAATATTATAATTCATGGATTTAACTATTTACATTTGATTAATTACTTAATTTATTTGACAACAGAACTATTACAACCAAAAATACAAAATCGTATATATATATATATAACATCATAAATTACAAAACTATGTACAGGATATAACACTCCTTATAACCGGTTTTAAATCATATGAATATAAACGTTTAAAAAAAAGACAGCTGTGCATTTCGTTAATATCGTGCAGCTTGCATTTTACCAGTTTTTCAGTTCTGACGTGCAGATATTACAGCTATCTTTTTAATAAAGTTTGTAAAGGGAAGGGTAAGGATTAAATAAAAGGCAGTTAATTTACCAATACCTTCCTTTATTAAGAACATTAAACAACGAATAGATTGAAAAAAATTTTCACGATTATTTAAAAAATTAGCTGAGAATTATTTTAATAAGATACAATGAACACTTACACATCAATAACAATCAAATATTACACATTTGTTATAAACAACATAATTTTAATTTTTTTAAAAAACTTGAAATAAAAATACATCTAGTAAATGAACAATTTAAAGTTGTTAATCAAGAAATAAATCTTGAAAGTTCTCTACTATTAAATTGTTTACTTTGGTTGAGTCTTTATTTTATATATAGATAAGACGTAATTGTAACACAAATATTAAGTTATTATAAAGATTAGCATGATATGCTAATGATGGTTTTTTCCTGGTTTTTCTATATTATTGCACAGTAATACTGATCTTAGAGGGAAGTACATCCAGGTAATCTCTTGGGGCTAATAACACCTAGGATTTAATATTGTTATGTCTTATTACTTCCATACTTGGTCTAGTATTAACACTACTTAACCAACACCAGATGAAAAAACATAATGTAACTTCAATATGTCAATCTTACGATGACAGTTTATCGAAACAGCTGTCATTAAAATAAAAAAATTAATTTTTGTTTGAATGTTGTTGTTTAATGTTCTTAGTAAGATGGACTTCCAGAAAGGAAGGGTTAATAAAATAAATTTCACCTTAGACATATAAAATACAAAACAGAACGTTTTTAGGTCATTTTTGAAATTGATCATCATTTACTTTTCATTTCTTGGACGAAATTTTACTTTTATACTATTATCTTCGGTTCTTAATACTATATCAACGGCTAATTTAATAGTTTCGGGTGTGTCTATTGGCTCCAAAATAAAATTTTTCAAAATCCCGCATAGAACTGCTTTAATCTCCAGAATTGCAAATTTTTGGCCTAAAAATCATAAATCAAACTTATTAGTTACTTCTGACTTATGCTAATTTGTATTTTAAAACTACTAATTTTGATTAACATTAATATGTTTGATTGGCTGCTTGGATTCAATTACGTCCATCGAAACAGTATTGGCATATAGTTCTACGTTTCTACTACTGGTCATATTATAATCTTGTTAAAGCTCTTGTTAGCAATCTTTTCCTTTAATTCTATTCAGGGTAGTCGAAAAGTGCCTTGATATCGTTTATCTGGTATTTTTTATGTGGTTAACTAACTCAAGTAATCGTAAACTATTAATACATTTTACTCATAGCATACCCCGATTTATTATTTTTTTTTCATGAAATGGCTATATTGAAATCATCTTAGACATCATTTATAACCCTAGCTTTCAATTACATTATAACATTTTATATGCAAACAAAAATGATTGGCAAAATAATTGATTGGGTAAGTAATTTAATTTTAAAATCCAAAATTAATGTTTCAACATTTCCCCCTTGGGCTGTAGGCTCCCTATAGTTATTAATTTACTGTTCATTGGAACACTTGATTTGAAATTAATAGCAATAACCTACTTGTAAAAAAACTCATCTTGACTGTCTGACTGACTCATTAAACGTCTAAAGCTATAGTTATGAAATTTTGACGGCTTCAGGCTACTTTTAAAATGCAAAATCCAATAGGGAAGATTTTATTTTAAATACCACCCTCAAGGGTGCCGTAGTTCTTCAACTATTAATAGCAATAACCTACTTGTAAAAAAACTCATCTTGACTGTCTGACTGACTCATTAAACGTCTAAAGCTATAGTTATGAAATTTTGACGGCTTCAGGCTACTTTTAAAATGCAAAATCCAATAGGGAAGATTTTATTTTAAATACCACCCTCAAGGGTGCCGTAGTTCTTCAACTATTTCTGGCGGATTTTCCGAGTGAAATATGAAATCCTTCATCATACTCCAAATGTAAGCATAAGGTGGTGTTAAATCAGGTGTATGAGGTGTGTCCTTGAAATCTGTGAATCCAGAAACTATTCTGTTACCAAAATGTTTAGGTTCAGGTTCAGGCTAATCTGACAAAAGATGTCAGAACAGTATGTCTCTAGCACTCTTGAGTGATAGTAACTGACTGACATTCTCGCTTTCCACTAAATAAGGACCATATTTATATCCCTTGACCAGATACTGCAATCACTATAATATTAGATTATGATAGAGGTCGCAGGTGATGCCTTACACCAAACACAAAACTTAAAACCTGGTTATTTGGTGGGTTATCTAAGGATACTGGAAACCGCAATACGGTTGGAAAGTCAAACCAGAGCTCTTAAGGTATAGGGAGGGGTCCAAGATAGATGAACTGAATTAAAATAGTGGGAACTATCTTTTTAGTGATTTCTATTCAACAATTAAATTCAATACATTTAGCTTAACAAAAGCTGCAATCATCAGCTTTTATGGGAAGTAATTAAGGAAAGAATATCTGTTTTTATACAAGCAAATAACAGTATGAATACTTGATTGATGTACTCCAAAAAGTGGGATTTCAGATTTTAATATAGCTAAAGTTCATTTGATTGGAGTTGGCAACTAAAAAAAGTCATTGAATTGTAAAATGTTGTAAACAAGACCCTAAATCAGTAATGCATGTACTTATTTATATCGGTATAAAGAAATTTCTTTTAATCATCATATTTTAATCTTCATAGGTAAGGGATAAGTAGTCATAATACGATATTTAGAATTTTTTTTTTCGATTTTAACGAGAATAATTGTGGTCGTTAGGGGTGTTAAGGAATTAAGGTAACCCTATGTGTATAATTTCAAAAACAGGTACTTTATTATTAGTCTATACATTGAGGATTTGTTTATATTCTAATACATAAAAATATAGGTTCTCGTTAGTGTTGGAGGTTTATATTGTGATCTATATTTTTATTATTTTACTCCAAGAACATTTTCGGTAGTGAAAATGACGTAAAGTTCGAGTTTTGTTCCAGTAAAAGTAGCTCATTTAAAACAAAGTGCGTTTTCTCAAAGAGAAAAAAAACTATTGTTTTAAATGTTCATGATAGGTATACTAATAAATCAAGATGCATCAGCAACTGTTCGTGATGTGATGACTAGGTGCTCCAATATGAACGGTGTTAGTGAACGAAGTATCCATCGATTTTTAAGTGAAAGAAAACAGGAAACCAAAAAAACACGTAAGAAAAAAGTCCATTATTGTCGGTAACTTTAATATAGATAACATTAGAAGACAAGTCTATTGTTTGTACTTAAATAAAGAGATTCCGACTTTGGACAAAGTAATGACTGTTATAGCAGAAGTACATACAATTCCCAAATTTGGACGAAATAGGTTACTCTTAAAAGAAATTGGTTTTAAGTATGAGTCACATAAAAAACGAAAATTTTTGAATTAGACAGAAGAAATTATTTCCTAGAGAACTTTCATTTAGATGAAACATGGTTGAATTAAGGATACACTGTTTCTAAAGCATGGATGTACACTAATATTTCAAATTGCCGTCAGGCATTTTTGGAGGGATATTCAACATGATTAAGTGCACCTCGAGGAAAAGGTCGCAGACTAATAATCGCACACATTGGCAGTGAACATGGTTTTGAAGAAATTCCACGAGGAAATAATCTCTGATGTTTTTGAAGATTATTTTTTCCAGCTATTGGACTTTTTGCTGCAGTGGTTGTCTTAGATAACGCTAGTTCACATTTAAATCTGGTAGAAAAGTTATCAACGACGTCATGGAAAAAAGAAAATATTAAAGAGTGGCTCCAGAGCAAGAATATTTCTTTTGACGATGAATACGACGAAATGGAAGCCAACAATTAAAGGAGTAAGTGTCTTTTGCAGTAATTTATAGTTAAATAATATAGAATCTTTTTATTTTACTTTTTATTTTAATTTGAATTATTTCTTAAAAAAACTTCGGTTCTACGGTCATGGGATCTATTCAGCTACCTGTTGCAACAATATTATCTAGGGTTTCTAATTACAGGGTGGACTCTGAAAAATAACAACTATGATTGTTTCAATAGAAATGTATACAACTTTTAGATATTTTTCATGAACCACCCTTGTTTGGGCTTTGAAGGATTTGTATTTATAATGAATTCACTGTGCTGCCAACTCCAAACAAATGAACTATAATTTTAAACCTAAAGGATATCTTTGCAAATTCATAAGGGTAAAACAGCTTTCAAAGATAAAAAATATACTTACCTATACAGTTTCTAGGACCTGCACTGAAAGGAACATATGCGTATGGATGTCTGTTGATACAATTTTCCGGTAAAAATCTATCTGGATCAAATTTTTCTGGTTCCGGCCAATCTTTTTCGTTTCTAAGAATATCGAATATTAGAATATTGACGGTCGCATTTTTTGGTATAACATATCCGTTAATGATTATATCTTCTTCTGTTAATCTAGATATAAATGGTACACTCGGATATAATCTTAAGCTTTCTTTTATAAATCTTTCCATTACTTTTAAATTATTAAGGTCATTGATATCTGGTTCATCGTTACTAACCACTGTCATAATTTCTTGATATATCTCATCCTAGGAAATACAAATAAAACTAATTATTCAAAAGAATAAATAAACCTAATTATTTGAAACACCTTAAGTCCGCACCTATATTAGATCTGCATTTCTCTCGATCCGATGCGACGTTGTCCGAACATCAGTATCCGATAACGTCAGACATGAATGCCTCTACAATGGTCCCGACGTGATCCTAATTGATTTCCATAGCTCACATTTTATTTTTTGATTTTAAATTTAATAACTTAGGTACATCACAGCCATTACTTCATCGAGTTTTTACACGTTGAATAATATTGGATTATATTATTATTTATTAATATTGCAGCACTTAAATAAATTAGATAAAACTAAAAATAAACATACTTTCTCACTACTATACCTAGAAAGGTATACCCAATAATTATCAAATAAATTAAGAACAATTAATAACTGCACAGTTAAACTAAACTTCCACTATTTATTTGAAAAATTCGCTTTAAAATCAATTACAGCTGTTTCGCTATCACTAGCATCGTCAGATTGACATATTGAAATTACATGTTGTTTGTTTGTAACTAGGTGCTTGATGTTGATAAGGAGTTAAGGCTAGACCAAGTAAGGAAGTAATAAGACGTAACAATATTAAAGCCTAGATGTTATTAGCCCTAAGGGATTATCCTGGATGTATTTCCCTCTAAGATCAGTATAACTGTGCAATGATATAGAAAAACCAGGAAAAAACTATATCATGCTGATCTTTACAATAACTTAATATATTTATGTTATAATAATGTCTTATCTATGTATAAAATGAAGACTCAATCAAAGTAAACAGTTTAATAGTGGAGAACTTCCAAGATTTATTTGTTCATTAACTACTTTAAACTGTTGATCTGCTAGATGTCTTTTAATTTCAAGTTCTTCTAGAAAATCTAAATTTTGTTTTTATCACAAATGTGTAGTATATGAATGTCATTGGTGTGTATAAGTGAGTTTGGATGTTCCAGTAGGTGTTTTGCATAGTTCGACTTATCTGGTTGTTGTAATCTATATGCTCTTAAGTGTTCATTAAATCTTACTTCAAAATTTCTTTGTGTTTGACCTATATATACTGCATTACATTTTGGACAATTAATTTTGTAAACGCCAGATTTTTTAATTTTTGTAATTTTGTTTTACATTTAACAATTTTGTTCCAATACTATTTTGTGTTTTAAATGATATTAATGTTGATGTTGCCGAAGATATTATTTTTGAAATTGCATTGAAAATATTTCCACAATATGTAATACTTTTATAGCTTTTAATTTCTTTAGTTTGTTTTGGATATATTAGTTCTAGTGACATTTTTTGTTCTTTCTTATTAATTAATTTATTTATCAAATGTATTGGATAGCCATTAGATGTAGCTATTTGTTTTATGATCTCAATTTCTTTATTAAAATTACTTTTGTTCATTGGAATCGAAAATGCTCTATGTATCATGGAATTATAAGCTGCTAATTTATGTGATAGTGGATGATTTGAATTATATGGTATGGTTACATCTGTTTGTGTAGGTTTTCTGTATATTGAATAATTTAATGAATTATTAACTTTTTCAATTCTTAAATCTAGAAAATTAATTGAATTATTTTCTTCAACTTCTAAAGTAAAATTAATTTTAGGATGCAAGGTATTAATATAATTAAAAAATATATCTAACTGCCGTTCGCTACCTACAAAACCTGCTAACACATCATCAACATATCTATACCAAAATACAATATTGTTTTTATAACTAGAATTAAAGATTTTGTTTTCTAAATTATCCATAAATATATTTGCCAAAATTGGAGAAATAGGACTTCCCATGGGAAGACCCTCATTTTGAATATAAACTTTGTTATCAAAAGTAAAATAATTTTGACTAATGCATACATCAAATAGATCAATTATGTCTGATATTATACATGGATGGATATTTCTTTCATCTAATAGCTTTTTAACTAGAACTATACATTCTTTAGGAGGTATTTTTGAGAACATATTAGTTACGTCAAACGATACTAATTTAGTATTATTTTGTAAATTACATTTATTCAATTTTTTGATCAAATCTAATGAATTTTGTACTGAATATTTAGATGTGTAACCATAATTGTTTAGGATACTATTTAATTTTTTAGCTACTTTAGTATTAGGAGTGTTAACATACGAAACTACCGGTCTAATTGGTTTTGAATCTTTATGTAATTTAATTGTTCCATATAATTCTGGACATTGAGGATTTTTATTTACTAGGTATTTTTTATCGAAGCCTATTTAATGACTTCGATAAAAAATACCTAGTAAATAAAAATCCTCAATGTCCAGAATTATATGGAACAATTAAATTACATAAAGATTCAAAACCAATTAGACCGGTAGTTTCGTATGTTAACACTCCTAATACTAAAGTAGCTAAAAAATTAAATAGTATCCTAAACAATTATGGTTACACATCTAAATATTCAGTACAAAATTCATTAGATTTGATCAAAAAATTGAATAAATGTAATTTACAAAATAATACTAAATTAGTATCGTTTGACGTAACTAATATGTTCTCAAAAATACCTCCTAAAGAATGTATAGTTCTAGTTAAAAAGCTATTAGATGAAAGAAATATCCATCCAGGTATAATATCAGACATAATTGATCTATTTGATGTATGCATTAGTCAAAATTATTTTACTTTTGATAACAAAGTTTATATTCAAAATGAGGGTCTTCCCATGGGAAGTCCTATTTCTCCAATTTTGGCAAATATATTTATGGATAATTTAGAAAACAAAATCTTTAATTCTAGTTATAAAAACAATATTGTATTTTGGTATAGATATGTTGATGATGTGTTAGCAGGTTTTGTAGGTAGCGAACGGCAGTTAGATATATTTTTTAATTATATTAATACCTTGCTTTAGAAGTTGAAGAAAATAATTCAATTGATTTTCTAGATTTAGGAATTGAAAAAGTTAATAATTCATTAAATTATTCAATATACAGAAAACCTACACAAACAGATGTAACCATACCATATAATTCAAATCATCCACTATCACATAAATTAGCAGCTTATAATTCCATGATACATAGAGCATTTTCGATTCCAATGAACAAAAGTAATTTTAATACAGAAATTGAGATCATAAAACAAATAGCTACATCTAATGGCTATCCAATACATTTGATAAATAAATTAATTAATAAGAAAGAACAAAAAATGTCACTAGAACTAATATATCCAAAACAAACTAAAGAAATTAAAAGCTATAAAAGTATTACATATTGTGGAAATATTTCCAATGCAATTTCAAAAATAATATCTTCGGCAACATCAACATTAATATCATTTAAAACACAAAATAGTATTGGAACAAAATTGTTAAATGTAAAAACAAAACTACCAAAATTAAAAATCTGGTGTTTACAAAATTAATTGTCCAAAATGTAATGCAGTATATATAGGTCAAACACAAAGAAATTTTGAAGTAAGATTTAATGAACACTTAAGAGCATATAGATTACAACAACCAGATAAGTCGAACTATGCAAAACACCTACTGGAACATCCAAACTCACTTATACACACCAATGACATTCATATACTACACATTTGTGATAAAAACAAAATTTAGATTTTCTAGAAGAACTTGAAATTAAAAGACATCTAGCAGATCAACAGTTTAAAGTAGTTAATGAACAAATAAATCTTGGAAGTTCTCCACTATTAAACTGTTTACTTTGATTGAGTCTTCATTTTATACATAGATAAGACATTATTATAACATAAATATATTAAGTTATTGTAAAGATCAGCATGATATAGTTTTTTCCTGGTTTTTCTATATCATTGCACAGTTATACTGATCTTAGAGGGAAATACATCCAGGATAATCCCTTAGGGCTAATAACATCTAGGCTTTAATATTGTTACGTCTTATTACTTCCTTACTTGGTCTAGCCTTAACTCCTTATCAACATCAAGCACCTAGTTACAAACAAACAACATGTAATTTCAATATGTCAATCTGACGATGCTAGTGATAGCGAAACAGCTGTAATTGATTTTAAAGCGAATTTTTCAAATAAATAGTGGAAGTTTAGTTTAACTGTGCAGTTATTAATTGTTCTTAGTAAGATGAACTTCCAAAAAGTAGAGGTTAACACAATCAATTTTATCAAATAAATTATTTGCCTAAAATTTGAAATTTCGTTCCAAATTGATTTCCATAGCTCACATTTTATATCACGGTTGTGGTAAGCTTTCACCCTCTGGTCCCACATACGAGTTTCATCTCTAAAAAGTTGCATTAACAACCCCCTGTCTATTTTTTAAATAATTTTTAAAATGTTCAACTTAACTTTTTAATTCCTTCATCAACGGATCGAATCGGGAGAAATACGGATCTAATATAGGTGCGGTCTAAGGCTTTAAAAGCGTAAACCAATTAAAGTTAAGACTTTGTGATAGTTTAAAACACAGCAAATATTAGATAAACTAATTCTATAAGTGGTATTGGCATTTTTGCCAAAATTGCATCTTTGTTCTGTATTTGATAAATAATTAATAAATTAATACGTTTCTTCTGCAGCTTATTAAATTACACTTTACAAATATATCTATTAAATTAAATTGAATAAGTTTGTTGTTTAATAGTTCGCTTCGCTCTTTCTGCAAACCTTCACATGCGTGCCTTAAAAATGTAACACTTATATCATACAATATGTTTTCTACAAACGTTCAAATAAATATATCCAAAGGGTATAATTTTAAATTGCATCGTATATTACGGACCTTAGCAATCATTGTTAATAAAATTGTTTACGAATCATCATTCTTCCGTAGCCATGGAAAATGGTAAAACAGCAGTGCAAGAAATTAACTTGTCAAATTGCACAAATTGTACTATTAATATTAATGTTAATAAATAAAATTTAAAGATTTTGACGTTTTCTTTCAAAATCTGATAATTCACTTTTGACAACAGTGCCATAGACTTTTTAAGGCACTCAGTGCCATAAAGTGATTATAAGGCACTCAGTGTCTTAAAGTGACATTTTTAAGGCTTCTATGGAGTGCTAAAAATGGCATTTTTAACACGTTTGTAGAAAAAATTGTTTTAATAATTTAATTGTAATTATTTTCAATGTTTTAGTAGTATAAAAAATATTTTTGTTAATAAAAAAGACAAAAGCTGTATATAATCAAGGATGAATAATTAAAATATCATGAATGGTATGTTTAAAGACGATTTCAATTAAGCCAATTCTGTACTAAGGTCGAAAAGAAGTTTTATTTGGTCGAAAAAAATTTTCCGCAAGAGGCTCTCACGAGATCAGGTGAATTTTGTATAAGGTCACAAATTATTCTACAGAAATTCACACAAGTGTACATATTTTTATGAAGCACAATGTTTTATTATATACAGGGTGCACCAATCTTACGACCAATTTCGGTATATTGATTGTTTTAAGAGATATCAAAAAAAATTCTTAACAATAATAATAGATGTCTTTAAGGTCCATATTTTGAAATTATCTCAAACTATACAGTTTGTTGTATAACTCCGTTACAAATCATACATAATTTTTTAAACGAGAATCCCTGTATATTATACCAAATTCGTACTGCTCACATTTTATTGATCTTCTAATGCTCCTGGGAATGCTGAATGATGCTTTGTAATTTTATGATTCTGAATACTCTAACCAACTATCCCTGTATGTGTTGTACTTAACTTTTTACCTCGATCTTACTCCATTGCTTAACATCTTAGTCAGACATTACGAACGCATTACTTAAAAGCCAGATAAGTTTCAGAAAATCCCGTGGATGCATAGACAATATTTTTACTTTAAACTCACTTAATCAGCTGCAACTTCGGCTTAAAAGATTTATATAGATTTCAAAAGAGCTTTCAACAGTCACAGATTATTATGACAATAACTTTACTCCTTGGGCGTAAGTTCCAACTTCATAAGCATCATCTGCAGTTTGTATAATAATTCAACCATTATGATTAAGTCGGCCAATACAGTTTCGAAAACATTTGAAGTATCTTCTGGCGTTCTACGGGGTAAATCTCTCACTATTTCTGTCTGATATCGAAGATTATTTCTACGCTAGAAATTGAGGTGGTTTTTCCATTGACCAACAAGCGGAAATCTCTATTTTATTGTATGCAGATGATCTTGTAATAATGGGTAAATTAGAAATCAATATTTCTCGTAAACTCTCCATATTAGAACGATATGCTATTGATAATGGTATTGCGGTAAACACTCAAAAATCCCAAATAATGCGTTTCTCGCGTGGTGGCTTTAGAAGAAAATTTAACTACATATTTTTAATCAATAACTCTGAGATAGATATAGTTTATACCTTCTCCTATTTAGGGGTCGAATTTACTTCTTCCGGGCTATTCTGACAAATGATCAGTCAAAATAGGCTATTAGTGCAGTTTTGAATCTGCTTTCTTCTTCCGCAAAACACACCGGATTATTTAGTAAGGTGGAAAACAGGATCAACCCACCTATCCTATCTCTTTTTAAATCTTTATGAAACTGGTTGATAAAAATTTTAAGTATGATAAACTGTCGTTATCTAAAAAACTTTTATTAAACTCAGAGAGTGTGGTGCTTCTGATAAAAGATGGAATTGGATTTTGCAACTAGATTCTTATTTTTCCGCTATAGACAGTCTCCCTATATTTCATGCATCAGCTTGATGCACGCGTTTTTACCAATAGCAAAGTGTTGCTTCTTGAAAAATTTAAAATGATGTGTCACCGAAATGACAATGAAACTATGCCTTGACATTCAAGATCAGCAAACATTTAATCCGTCTAATATCACAAGTCCGTATAGCTAATATATCATAATATCATAAAGGCATTTACTGTAAAATCAACATAACTAAAACCTGCTCACTTTGCAACACACAAACAAGATCAAGCACATTTTGTTTGACTGTCCTATACTGCCCCAGTAAGACCTAAAGTAGACTTGCTTGAAATCATTACGACTTTGTCTAAGTCGTTGAACGACATGTCATGCATGACATGAGTATTTTTTGTAAGTTCATTTTAAGCTCGCTCAAACTAAGAACTTTTCTGTTAAATGAATAATTTGTTCTTTTTATTTACCAAGTCGCTAATTCTGTTGTAATTTTTTTTATATTATTTTCTGTGAATATTTTTATTTATTTGTAGGTATTTCTTTAAACTCTGGATATGGTTGGGCTTCTTGCCACAAGATGTATTTTTATAAGGCAATAAAATTAAAATAATATAAATTAATAAAATGTGTTGAATTTGAAGCTATAAAATTGGAATGGCTAATCTTTCTATTGCCTAAGCTGGTTGATCAATATATTGGCCTTAGTACCAAAGAAATTACCAAAAAATGTAATTAATAAACTCAACTCTAATTTCTTATCAGCTGAGTTACCCTGAAGTGTACTACACTAAAATATAATTTGGAAAATATTCTTAAAATCTACCGTCATTGATTATACTTGTGGTGGTTCCTAGAAGCGATACTGCTACATTATCAAATCACTGGTGCTCTTTTGTGGATTTCGGGATCAAAATAAATATATTGGGATAATAATAATTATTGATGACTTCGTGGTACTTCTCAACACTTTAAACTAAAATAACTGGAAGACCGTAGCATTTTTTTATACTGTAGTACTTAAATGTTGATTTCTATGATTATTTGTCACCAACTCTCTTGCTATTGGCATTTCAAGATAAGTAATAAGCTTACTAGTGGCTCTAATGTGAACTTCTTTCTACCACATTGGTTTATAACCTTGCCTTTTCTTCCATAAATATTTCAATAGCTTTATTCGGGTTTCGCTAGTTACAGGTTTCAAATCGTCAGAAGCCTGTGCAAAAGGAAATCCAGACAAGAAATAAATAAAATAAACACTGAAATTCCTATGAAAGAAAAAGCAAGGTTTTAAGACAATGTGGTAGAAAGTAGTTGATCTGTTCGCCACCGTAGCGCTGAAATCTTAAATACATAAAAGTAATAGATATTAATCCCGTTTGCTGATTTTATTGAAATATGATGAGCAGATTCATAAAGCATGCTGTCGGTATGCTCTTTTTTCTTATTTAACACTTTATCACTTCAATCAACATTAACATGTCGAACGAAACTATTAAAATTATGTACCAACGTTATTCAAGAATCGATATTGGTTATTTATATCTAACGATTGGGCTACCCTATATAAAATAAGCTTTTGGTATGAAAAATTGTCAAGAAATACTTACTTGATATTTACGATAATTAGCCAGCAACATTAAGGTGAAACAAATTGACATTGAGGTAGTATCATGACCCTAAAACAGGTATTTAAAAAATAAGTTGAAATCGACTATAAACAAAAATATCCGAACAGTACAAAACTACATGTTTTATTATTCAAGTAGCTGTCTCTGTTATTTGTTATTTAAATAAACATATTTTTTAATCACTTTTTTATAGCATATCTGTTTTGTTATATCATAACAAATTAATTTAAAAGCATCGTTAACTAAAATTAATTTGTTTTTGCTTTTCGCCGAAATTATGTGATATAGTAGAACTTGGTGTACTATTAAGTCTGGCAAAGGATCTAAGCATCTGTTAATATCTAGAAACTCAATGAAGATGATCCAGATCGCCAAATTTCATTAGAAATATTTCCACAATATGTAATAATTTTATAGCTTTTAATTTCTTTAGTTTGTTTTGGAAATATTAGTTCTAGTGACACTTTTTGTTTACTTTGATTGGGTCTTCATTTTATACATAGATAAGACATTATTGTAACATAAATATATTAAGTTATTGTAAAGATCAGCATGATAAAGTTTTTTTCCTGGTTTTTCTATATCATTGCACAGTTATACTGATCTTAGAGGGAAATACATCGAGGATAATCCCTTAGGGCTAATAACATCTAGGCTTTAATATTGTTATGTCTTATAACTTCCTTACTTGGTCTAACCTTACCTCCTTATCAACATCAAGTACCTAGTTACAAACAAACAAATGTAATTTCAATATGTCAATCTGACGCAGCTAGTTATAGCAAAACAGCTGTAATTGAATTTTAAAGCGAATTTTTCGAATAAATAGTGGAAGTTTAGTTTAACTGTTCAGTTATTTATTGTTCTTAGTTAGATGAACTTCCAAAAAGTAGAGGTTAACACAATCAATTTCATGTAATAATTCTATTTCTTATTATTGACTGTAGCTGTTCGGTCAACCCTAGTAAAGCAACAGTTATTAGTTTCACTAGGAGGCGAAAACTGAATAAACTCCAAATGCCCACCCTACATGGAGAATCTATTAAAGAAGCGAATGAAGTCAAATATCTAGGGGTTACGCTGGAAAGAAGATTTTCATGGAATGCTCATGTAGAGAAAATTTGCAGTAAAGCGAAGCTATCCCTTTGGACATGCCGTAAAGTATGGGGAATGAAACCCAAACAAATGTATTGGCTATATCTGACAGTAATAAGGCCTATGATTATGTATGGTGCTCCGGTCTGGTGGGCTAAATGTCAGCAAAAGACCAACAGGGAGAAGCTGAATAAGCCTCAACAGCAAGCATGCTTAATCATAACGGGAGCTATTTCTACCACTCCCACCGCTGTCATCGATATTTTAATAGATCTTCCTCCACTCCACATCTGGATAGAAAGGGAGGCGATGGCTGGTGCATACAGAAGACTAGTGAAATGTCAGGATGCAGGACAGAGCAGTGTCAGAGCCAGGACCGAAGAGATAATACAAAAATCATCCAATATCAGATGGTACCAGATGCAATGCAATATAAATACAACTACCACAAGGCATTTACCGTTCTATTCCCAGGAAGACGAACAGATCGAATCTTATAATGGCTGAACAGTGTTGGTACACGGACAGCTCTAAGACCGAGAGAGGTGCTGGAGCTGGGGTACATGGAGGGAAATCAAAGGTTAGGTAACCTATCCACAATTTTCCAAGCGGAGGTTTTCGCAATGGAGATGTGCCTGCAGGAGATTCTTAAGTATGAGTGCAGGAACAAAACTATAAAAATAATTTCCGATAGCCAGGAGGCGCTAAAGTCACTGGAATGAAATCGGATTGACTCCAAGTTAATTTGGAAGTGCCTTATTTGAGCACCTGGGCATACCGACATTGAAGGTAACAAAAAAGCGGACCTTCTAGCCAGGAAAGGTGCTAAAGGAATATTTATAGGCCCGGAGCCGTTCCTAGGAATAGCGAATATCGCAGCCAAAGGAACAATATCGAACGGGGTAGATCGGAGGATGAAACGGTGGAGCATATCTTGTGTAACTGCCGGGAGCTCGAGAGAATAAGGAATCAATAAATTTGGTCTGCCCAATGACTTCATGGAAGTGTCGCCAACGACCCTGATGAGCTTCATTAGAGGCATAGGGCTGATAGAACGACTATAACCTAGGGGTGTGTGCCACAATAGATCTTTCAGGTCGCAGAGATAAGAGACGTTAAATGACCACGGACATAGAACCTAACCTAACCTAACCTAACCTAACCTAACCTAACCTAACCCTATTAGTTGTAATAATTCTGTTTCATAACATTGACTACATCCATTAAACTAGTGAGGCCTCTTTGTTCCTCTTTTACAGTGCCCTTTTGATGGATATAAACAGGATGTTATCAAAGGCACCCTTTACGTGAATGAAAGCGCAAAGGGCTCCTTCTGTTTCTCTCTAGCCACTAATGTCTTTTCTATACGTTCAATTAAGTATTGTAGATTTATAGTAAATTTGCCACTTTAATAGGCAAATATGGGCTACCGTAAGGTTGATTAATACTAATTCAAGAACTTTCTCATGGTTACAAGAAGTTTTATTTTCGAAAATTGAGATTGCAAAAGCCAAGTGAATGCAGGTTAGGCTATTAGTTGTTCAAGCTCTGTATCAACGCCCAGTTAAACATCCAGAAAGATATTTTTGATTGATTCATTTTTATTCTCTTTATAATTCGTTATTAAAGTTATTGAAAGATCAAAAAGTTATAGGTATTTTCTCTTAAAAAATGATATATTTATTAAATATTATTCTATGTAAATCCATTCTTTTTTTTTCTTTCCTTTGATTATTAATGTTTCAATAAATTAGATAATAGGTAGGGAACACAGAATACACGTACACAGTTATTGAAGCTTTAGTTTTTCTACTAAAAAATGAAGTCTAACAGTGAACATTTCTTTGGTGAAATTTATGAAAAATATATCGATGAAATATTAAATAAAGTAGTTTTTGTGCAGAATGGTTTAAAAAATAATTTCCTCAAATACCACTCGGCCCGTAAAATTTTACAAGATAAATTTTTGTTTTCGAGATAATATCGATACATTTTTAGTTTCCCCGAAAACTTTTTTATATGAAAACCAGGATAGTAAAATTCTTTTTTCAGGACTCAAAAAGTGGCTACGTCTTCTTTCGGCCTGAAAACTGCCACTTTATCGCCTGGGAAAATATATTATAATTATTTCATAACTCATCATTACTCATTGCCTTTATCAGGCAATAACAGAATTGTTTTTATTATTAAGTGATAATATTATTTGAATTAAATAATTATAATTTACAATTTTTGCAAAAAAATTTGTATTGAAAACTACATTTCTATTTATACATACCTCAAACATAAAAGTATTAACTTCATCTTTTATCCCCTGATCGTCTATTTCATTATCCATTTTAGCATTTAATAGCAAATCCAAAAAGGCTAGCTTCTTTCTAGCTGAATAATTATAAGTGTCATTCACTATTTCAAACTTCTTAAATTGCTTAGATCGTTTCATGATGATGTTTTGGGTAAAGTTATGAATAATATTCGTTATTTTTCGTGCTCTTATACCAGATGGATATATGTAATAATATAATGGTATATAAGTCCAAGGTCTCACCAACCGGTAAACTACATTAGTACCTATTTCAAGGATAGATTCAATATATGATTTATCTGCTGTTGTATTCATGTTTAAAGTTGTACCCATTGAGGTTTCTAAAATAATTTAATAATAATAGGTCTGTTCCAACCAAGCAGAGAACTGTTCTAAAATAGTAATTTTTGTGCGCAGTGGTGTACCGAGTTGCGCAGTGCATTAATTTGGTCTCGTGAGTGGTAATATTACCGTTCTAGAACGGTTCTTTGCTTGGTTGGAACAAACCTATAATGTTAAATTAATGTAAGTATATAGTGGGCTTAAACAAAACATATGTATAAAACTTTTTGTTTATATAATGCACAGAAAGAACAGAAACCCACGAAATTGACTGAACTTACATAACCTCAAAAAATAAAATACAAAAAAGAGTTTACAAAGTTGCATTAAATGCAAGTTAAAAAATTAGATCAAAGACAAAAAGAAATATTCTTGCTGATACAATAACAATAGATTTAAAACTTGCTGCCAAATAAATAGAACTATACCTTGCCAGTATAAATCTGGTTGCACGTCATGGAACCTAATTATTGAAATTTGTAGGCAACAAGTTATTACCTTAATAAGTAATTGATAAAATATTAATCGTGGCTAAATGGGATTATTTTCCAAGGCCAAAAAAAAAGTTATTAACAAAATCAAAGGAATGATCCATAACTCAAATGTGGCTGATATAAAATATCAATAAAACACTAAGTCAAACCACAAACTAATTTAATGGTAAAAATATAACAAAGCGACTAGTTTCGATCTCAGACCATCATCAGGCTAGAAATAAAAATATACAGTAAGGTAAGGACAAGAACTATAACAATAAGAAATATAAAGTTGGACAACACACTTAGTAAAATGAGTGAGGCATAAAAGTAATAAAGAAAGGCTTACCTATCAATTAAAAGTAAATGCACTTGTACAAAATTAAAAGTTACATCTGTAAATATATGAATATGTAACTGGATTGTATACAACATAAAAAAGTTGTACAACCCGTTTTATTACAGGCAAATAAGTTTTTCAAGCAGAAATTACGGCAATTCACTACTGTGTAGAAGAAATTAAAAGGCTGGATAGGACGTACCGTTCAATATCCATCTTCACAGACAGTCAGGCGGTGCTAAGGGCACTAGATTCTGTAGAGGTCAATCCTAGGCTAGTATGGGACTGTGTGCATGCTCTGAATACTCTGGGGGATCGTAGCTTGGGTACCAGGGCATAGGGGTCTAAAAGCCAATAAAAAGGCAGATGAAATGGCTAAACTAGGCTCATCAATGCCTTTTATTGGACCGGAACCTTTCTGCGGCATTGCAAAAAATATAATAAAAACGGCCATGAAAACATGGATGGCACAAAAATCACGGGAATGGTGGTGGAATTCACCAGGACAAAGGCAAGCGAAACAGTTCATAGTGGAACATTCGCAAAAGTTTACGTCAGACTTATTGAGTAGACAGGAAAACGGTCAAAACTGTAGTAAGTCTATTGACGGGGCACTGTAAGCTAAACAGGCATCTTAAGCTGATGGGGTTGACAGACGGATCTGTGCAGATTCTGTCACCTAGAAGAGGAAACACCAGAGCACATCTTATGTCAGTGCGACGGACTGGTAAATATGCGGTTCCTGACTTTAGGAGAAGAATATCCATTAGCAAGGGACTACATGAAGGTTACAGTCTCAAAGCTTATAGACTTCGTTAAGAGAGTCGGACTGGGGGATGTAATCTAGTTTTTCGAGGACCACAATAGATCTGAAAAGGTCGCAGTGGAATAGGCTTCTGGCCACCTCTTAAACATCTATCATCTATCTACAGGCCAATAAGGTGAAAGTAAAAAATAAGTAAAATTTGTGCTATTAAAAGAAAAATTGTTTATCTCATAAACTAACCACTTTAACATGCAATGCAACATGCATTTTTAAAATCAGCTCAAAGAGGAGTATCCAACTTTTACATAAAAAATATGAAAAGTAATTTAAAAAAAAAAACAGGGATGCTGCTAGGGGTTAGAGGGTGGCTTTTTCAGTAAGTTTAAGTAAGCCATAATTCTTGCCCCTTCCAACATAAATTGATATGTTTTTGGATTTTTCCTAAATACCAGTATTACAAAAGTTATTAAAGGTGGATACTTTTATCTGAAAATCACTGTATTATGGCCTCTGCTAATACTTATTTGAAGCTGTAATTAAATTATGATACCTAATTATTAATATTTACATGATGACTTACCTGTGATTGAGTAAAGTGTAAACAATGAAATCAAAGGTAACACATTTGTAAAAGGCTTTTTGGATTCCACTTCCAAGACATTTATCAATCGTTTGGTTTCTTTGTTAAATATAGTCACGAATTGTTGCAATATATTGAAATGAAATGCTGGTGTTAAAATTTTTCTCCTACTGTGCCATAATGATCCTAAAATCGTTAATATATTTTTATTAAACTATATTAATGTTTTATATATTTAAAATCAAAATTAAAAACTTTCCTGTGCTTGTCAAGAGGCCTTGACCCAACCAACGTTTTAATAGTAAGTAAATTCCACTTTTTTCAATATGTTTCGTCGTTGATGCGATTATCTACAAAAAATAATTATTTTTATAAGGATAAATAGTTTTACCTAAAACTATAAGAGATTCAATAACTCTTCAGTAAAACTAAAAAACCAGTATTTATAAGTTCTATGGTATCTGAAGAGGTTCTAATAACGCGCGGTGTTCCTCGGGGATTCCATATTGGGAAACCTTCTCTTTGCATGTATACATCCCAATTTCTAAAAATTTATAAAAAACATGCACTCTCATTTCTGTGCAGACGATTCAACTTTCCGATTAAATAAATTTATTTCAAATAATGATTATCATGAGTTTCTTACTTCAAATTCTTCGGATCCACAAATTTGAGCTGATGGAAAAAAGCTGGATGCAGACAAATTATATAGGGGTCCATATTTCTTGCTCCAAATTCGAATTTGGCTGAACAAAGTTGCTACAAAAAATAAATTCTATTATATAAAATACATTTTGCTAATGTAATATATTTACTTATTTAATATAAAATATTATTTTATCGTTTACTATTAAAACATCTTGACACTATAAATATGTACTGCTCTCATCATAATGAAATGCCGAGAAACAACTGAAACTCAAGATCGTGTCTGGAAACAAATGGGACCATATCGAAAATTCAATATGGGAAAAACTATATAAATATAGGCAGGACTTCACGCGAAAACAGAGTAGTAGAGGGTGTCAGAATTACAGGAAATGATGTTTAAGTTAAAATAAATTAAGAAATAATTTCTATAAAGTGCAGTCAATAAAAAAACTGAAAAATAGGAAAATTGTTTTCACCTCCACCCAGGGTAAAGAAACTAAACAGTTTCCATACCAAGCTTGACCGTTTTCTATGAAAAAATAACTACTTCCTGGGCTATATGCCCAACAGACATTGAATTACATTCCAAAGAAAACGTGATGGCGACCGACTTCGTTGATGTAATTCAATGTCCGTTGGGGCATATAGCCCAGGAAGTAGTTGTTTTTTCATAGAAAACGGTCAAGCTTGGTATGGACACTATTTAGTTTCATTACCCTGGATGCAGGTGGAAACAATTTTCCACTTTTTCAGTTTTTTTATTGACTACACCTTATAGAAATTATTTCTTGATTGTTATCTGTCGATTACAGTTACCTTTGATCTATTGGTTTGCAAATGAACGGTAGGATAGCGCTTTTGCGACTTTATCATTGAATCGTGGATTCACGGTTCATGTATTGGCGTAAAAGAATCATTCTGCATCCTGCTCTGAGGAATGAAAATAACTACTTACCTCGTACTGGTGAGACACAATAATGTCGAAACCGGTCTACGAGTAGTGTTCTTCCCGTTGATTTGCAAATCGATAGAGATTGTTGCAATTATCGAAGAAATCGGTCGCCATCACGTTTTCTTTGGAATGTAATTCAATGTCCGTTGGGGCATATAGCTCAGGAAGTAGTTGTTTTTTCATAGAAAACGGTCAAGCTTGGTATTGAAACTATTAAGTTTCTTTACCCTGGGTGCAGGTGGAAAAAATTTTCCACTTTTTCAGTTTTTTTTTTAAATAAATTAATTATGAATTTTTGGTGAAAGTAAATTAGTTAGTGACTTTAAGTCGTATTCAAAGTGACTATTGTATTGTTATCATCAAGAAATAATAAAATAATAAATTAAATTTATTTTACTAACCCTTACTTTTTGGAAGTCTATCTGACTAAGAATAATAAAGAACTTTTCGTTCTAACGCAACGTCCACGTTTAATTAAAAATAATAAATAGTAGAATAATAAAATTAATTGTAGTAAACTTTACTTTGTGGAAGTCCATCGAACTAGGAACAATAAACAACTAAATGGTTGAACTAAACTTTCATTATTTATTCGCAAAATACGTTTTTAAATGCAATGACAGCCGTTTCGCTAAAAACTAGCATCGTCAGATTGACATATTGAAGTTATATTTTGTTTGTTTGTAGCAAGGCAACATCAGCATTAATCATTTAAAACACAAAATAATGTGGGAATAAAATTGTTAAATGTGAAAACAAAATTACCTAACAAAAATCTGGTGCTTACAAAATTAATTGTCCAAAATGTAATGCAGTTTATATGGGGCATTCCATGCCAGCTCATCCTACCGATTGGATTTACATATCCGATTTCGCTGAAATTTGGGTGTCTTTTTGTACCCTTCGAAAAAGGTTTCTATAATTTTTTTAAAATTTTTTCATTCAGCCAATCCAGAGATATAAATTTTCGAAAATTTCGGGTATTTTTTTTTAAATAGCTTGGTGAAAAATTGTCCGATTTGGGATTTTCTTTTTTTTAAATTTCGTGTTTTTTTATGAACTTTTTGAAAAATTTATGCAAAAAATTATTCATCATAAATTTGATTGTTTTTTTTTTTCATTCCAAAGTTAAAACAAAAATTGTTTGTATCCTTCAAATTTTTTTAAAATATTCTTAAAAATTCTACTTTTTAAAACACAAATTTTAAGCCTAGTCTTGTAATGGGATTATTTTATTTTGCATTACATTACAAGTAACTATTTTACATTAAAATATAGAATAACAATTAAATCCTTACCTCTACTTACGGTTAAGATACTTAAATGCCCCAAAAGGTAATTGGAAGGTGGTCCAGGAAGTTTGAAAAAAAACTTTATAAACCGTACTCTTTCCTTTATAAACAATACACAATAAATAACTATAATAAATAACACAACATATCCCATCCACACGGAGACAATCATTGTTTACCGGTCAATATAAACTTAAAATATTATATGAGTTATAAACACTTGTCTGGAGGTCAACAAAGTCCTCTCTACATCATAGGTTGGTGGCTTATAAATAAAAATAAGGAATTTTTAAAAATAATGTTAAAAACTCTTCTCTAAAACGATACAGATTTTGATAAGATGTTAAATTATTTTTATCTAATTTTATCATTAGCTGAGTTCGTGAAATATTTCAACCAAAACTAAAATAATAAATGGGAAATTTAATGAAGATAATCTGTTTTTATCAATTTAGATAAAATTATACACTTGTTTTTCTTATTTACATTTATCTAAAGTGAACGCAAATCAAAAAGCATTGCACGTCATACATTTCAATGATTCTTCTATTTAAAAAACAAAAATATTTCTTAACTATCTTAAATTTAGTTATTTTATGCCTGTATGCACCATTGTACAATTTCTCTGATTAAGACTTTAACCGTGATTACATAATGTTTTTCTTATGCACCAAGCCTTTTTTCTCCTATTCCGCAATTAACTTATAATCGCCCGATGGTGGTTAGTTAATAAGTGAGGATGTTAGGATGTATTTTTGTCAATAGTGAGTAGTCATAAACTGTGGTAGTAAAAAATAATTATGGAAATGAAAGACCTATTATTTGATGATGATCTAGACATTACTGACATAGTGTTAGATGGGTTTCCTAGGCGTTGGAGTGAGAAAGAAAATTATTTTGAAGACCTGGATGAACTTACTAGGAGTAGAAGTAACTCTTTTTGTGTCCTTAGTTTGTTGAGGTCGAAACACTTAAAATAAATGAAATTTGAACCTAAACTTATTTATGTAAATCTGGAATACTTTTCAGCCATCTTACTACTTTTGACATTAGTATCGATCGCGGTGCAGATAGATTAATGATTCATTAATCACGGCTTCCTTGATTTAGCTTTGATATTTGCTGCAAATCATCGGTTTTAAAATTTTATCGTGTAAACCACTAAAGATTTTAAACTCGGTTCTGTACATTTATGAAAAATTAATAGAAGTATCCTGGTCCTCCGTGCGATTCGAAACCCGGGGACACGTGGTTGTGAGCTCCAACCATAATATATACTAGACCATCTTTATATAGGTACAGTGTGTAAAAGCCAAATGGAATAAATTCATTTTTTCGGTTGCTGTACATATTTATAAAAAATCCCAAAAGACGTCAAATTTAAATTATAACTTGACATTCTTTAACGTGAAAATGCAACCCCTACCTTCAACCCCCTTAGAATGACAGGTACAACCCCCAATTTTTTAAATGGAAAGTATAGGCTTGTGATATATCATTTGAAAGGTCTCTTCATTCTCTATTCAAAAATGTTATTGTTTTTAAATTTGATGCAAAAATTAACATAAAAAAAAATTAAAATCATGTTGTTACCGAAATTCGCTAAAATATACTCGAAACTTATTACAATATACTTAAAACTTATTTCCCGTTTAGGTCTTGATAATGAGAAAGTGAACAAAAACCATAGCAATGTGGTTTTTAGATGGTAACCATTAAAAAACTTTAAAGAATTTCCGTGGCAACGCTATTTTAACAAGCAGTAGTAAATTGTTTTATTTAAGTTGTCATTGTTGTAATTTAAGTATAAAGTTTGTTCAATTCAATTCTGAAAAATGGTTAGATTAACAGAAATGCATAAAATAACAGTTTTACAAATGATTGGTTACGGAGATAACATCCGAACACAACAGGAAGTAACTCGCCTATTTCATAAGAAATTTCCTAATTTACCGCCTATATCCCAAGGAACAATAAGTAAAATAGAAAAGCAGTTTCGCGAGTTTGGTCATGTAAGGCAGATAAAAAAAGCAGCTGCCAATGCACTGAGTGATGAACTCAAATTAGATGTGATGCTTGAGTTTCAGAAAAATCCACATACATCGAGTAGACAGACATCCACTACATTCAATGCTAGCCATACATCGATAGCAAACATATTAAAAGAAAATAAATTGCATCCGTATAAGATGATTCCTACTCAGGAGCTCATGGAAGACCATTTTGATAGAAGAACTTTTTTGTGAGCAAATGATAGACATGTTGGATAACAATATTATCCAATTAGAAGACGTTATGTTTTCTGATGAGTGTACTTTTTTACTTAACGGTCATGCTAATCGGCAAAATTGCCGCTACTGGTCCACGGAAAATCCTCACTGGATGAGGGAAGAACACACTCAATACCCTCAATAGGTTAATGTTTGGGCAGGGATTGTGGGGAACAATATCATTGGTCCTTTTTTTATTGAGTGCAACTTAAATGGCAACAATTATTTGCATCATGAACATTTAAAACAATAGTTTTTTTTCTTTGAGAAAACGCACTTTGTTTTAAATGAGCCACTTGTACTGGAACAAAACTTGAACTTGACGCCATTTTCACTACCGAAAATGTTCTTGGAGTAAAATAATAAACATATAGATCAGAATATAAACCACCAACACTAACGAGTACCCATATTCTTATGTATTAGGATTTAAACAAATCCTCAATTTATTGACTAATAACGTACCTGTTACCCTTAATCCCTTAACACCCCTAACTACCACAAGTATTCTCTTTAAATCGAAAACCAAAATATTCTAAATATCGTATTATGACTACTTATCCCTTACATAAGAAGATTAAAATATGATGATCAAAAGAAATTTCTTAATAAAGTACGTGCGCTACTGATTTATGGTCTTGTTTACAACATTTTACGATTTAATGACTTTTGCGCCAAGCACTTTTTTGGTAGTGGCTCAGTTTGCGTGTGGGTAGGCATGTGTTATAATGACCGCACTAATTTAGTGGTGTTAATGAATATGACAATGGCGGCCGAAATAGGGCGAAATGTCTAGACAATTAAACTGACTCGAACAGCCCCCCATAACCCTAGAACACCTCGCCAATGCCTTGCAAAGAATATGGAAAAACATACGTCAGCAATTTATTAATAATATAATGCCAAATAGAGTGACAGCACTAAGGCAAGCTAGGGGTTGACCCACACGATATTAATTTTCATAAAGGAAAAATTGGTATATTTAATTTTTTTGGGTATATTGTAACGTGAATGAATAAAGATTATCTTATTAAGCAATGACAAAAGAAAATTACAGATTTTTGTAATACTTCACTTCAATTGCTGAGCAGTGTAAATATGTACTTTTACTACATATACACATATATATAAAGACACATTTTTTGGCCTCTTAAAGAAAAAGGTAGTGTTAAGTAAACAAAGCAATAGTTTGATATCTTCAACCTAAATTATTTTTATTATGCAAGTATAGTATAGCATGTACAAAAAGTACGAGCAGTAATAAACCCTAATTAAGTATGCAAAACCTTTACAGGGAGTACCATGAAATTTTTGATAAATCTCTTACTTTAAATTACATTTCTTCCGTAAATCTAAAAGCCAGGTAAATCGACCCCGTATTTGTTTCAGTTGTAGCAAAGTTTATGGTTTCTTCATTGTTAAATATAGTAATACAACTTTTTGATTATTTCACTAATCGTACAGTGGTTAAGGAAATATAAATAAAATACAATGTTTTTTGCAAAAACTGTTGGGAATTTGAATGTAAAATATTCCAAATTAGTCTTGAATTATTTTAGCTTTAATTAATTTTACTTTCCATTTAGCCACATAAACAAATAATTTTCGCACACAAAAAAAAGTTTTCTGAAATTAATTAAGTAACCATTCTTTTTTTAATTAATCACCCTATTTGAATTGGTCGTTTTTATTTCCTGTACTTAGATCTACGTTATTAATTATACTTTTTTTAAATCATTAATTAGTTTAAAAAGATATTTGAAATGTTTTCTATTTTCTATTAAATATCATAGAAGTTATTCTTTAATCTGGAATTCAGTTCTAAACTTAAAATGGAACAATACCAAAGTAAAACTTCTAAATCATTTTGTATGGGACTTCGTGTTCTTTATATCAATTGTTTTAGAACAAAGTGTTAATGTAATTTAATTAGAATTTTAATTTTTTTGTGGTTTGATTTATAATTACTTATTAAATTGAGTAAAACCTGCTTAAAGAATCTTTATATTCGAAGCCATGCATTAGTGACAATACATAGAAGGACATGCATATGTTATTAAAATATGCGGAATTTATTTTTATAAATATATTATACCTAACATAAATTAAATAAAATTTTGAAGTTTTCATCAAACTATATGTATACAAAGCAGAGCAGACTGAAAACTTTTACTCTCATTTTATTTTATAACTAAAATATTTATATACAAGGGTCCATATACAACATTTGCAGAGCAGCAAATAGAAAAAAATGAAAATTACAAAAAGCTTTTCCGTCCTGGTTCATGTGAGTAAAACTAAGAGAAGGAAAACCGTATTCTGAACCAAGAGAAAGTTACTGACTTTGTTGACAAATTTATCACAGACAGTAGAGCTGCCGAGTAGTTAATACCTACAAAAAGTAGGCAACTGAATACAACCATCATATGTTCTGTGGTATACATTTTATTATCTCTCTTCTAAATTTGTGTTCTTTGTTTTATTTGAATTAGTGTCCGTTATTAGTACACAGAAAGATACACTGACAATTGTTTACAGAAGCACCTCAAACTGTAAAGGTTTTTTACTTCTCAATTTACTTTTAAAAATACTTATAATAAACTTTAGACCTGGCAAGTTTTAAAAAAACAAACCATAACAAAGGCGGCTGTTTTAAGAAAGTATGCACAAGGGACAGGAAGTGGAGGACCGATATTAATAGTAGACAGATGAGTGGTGTTAATAACAGCTTCAGCCTGCAGCAAATCATTATTAATTTGGTTTACTGCCATTTATTCATCTACTTATATCTAAATTCATTATATTTTGTATATGTATATATTAACACAGTAATCAAAATGATACTGAGTAAAAAACACATAAGCGAAAACCCAAAGTAAAATAAATCACAAAGATGACACAAAAATACTTGACAGAGAGGTTATAAAAGAATAGTTTGTATTAATTGCGCATGCGATCCCTTTGAAAATAAACGATTCTCTTGGTTTATGGTGAGAGAAGAAATTTCATTGAAAAGGAACAGTTTTCCAATGAGTGAGAATGGTAGCAAGATGGTGGATTTTCCTATAGTAGTATTTATATCCAATGGATGAGAAGAAGGGCGTGAGGGACTATAGCAGTTTATTTATTTAAGAAACAAACAGCAAAGAAAAATTTCAATAAAATAAAATGTTAAGAAAAGCAGTATTACATTACTCAAAAAGTAACTGATTTTTAGGTATCGTAAGCTTCAAATTAGGTATTTGTAAATAATCGTATAGTAGAGTGGTTGATTCTTTCTGAAAATGATTTTGTTGAGGTGTTGTACTATACAAGGAAAAATTAAATAGGTATTTTATTTGATAGTAACTGTATAAAAACAGTATGTTTGGTTTTTTCCTTCTATTATCTTAAAAAGAAATTTTAAATTCAATCATAAGAGAATAATATAAAGTAAATTCCGGGTTTACTTATCTAATAAAGTAATTTTGTACTTTTTCCAATATTTAAGTTGTTAGTTTTTTGGGGATTCTAGATAAGTTCATCTATATTCTAGTTTAGTACTGATGTAATATATGTCTTAGTGGAATTTTTATCCCAAAACTAATAAATATTCCTTAATAAATTCAAACAATTTATAAAATTTACAGTATTTTCATAATCTTTAGTAATATTCTAGTAAAGTGAATAAGTTTCGATGTTAAGCAGAATAATCTACCTGTGATACTTGTATTTTTGTACTATATTGTGATTCGTTTTCATAAACTGAACCAAAGTAGTCCGCGAACTCTGTAATGATGTTTGTAATTGAAATGTCTCTATTTTTAATAACATTTTCAGAAGAAGATCTAGTTTTTCTTTTGTTAGAAATTCAGAATTAGGTAATGTCTTTGGTTTATTTTTTCTAAATATTACTTGTAAGAGTAGTGAGCACCATTTATTAAAAGTTTTAGTTTAGCTCTAAACATACTTTGGAACTGCTACATTTACAATTATGCTGTTTGGACTCTATAATGCACCTAGCATATTTAAACAACTAGTAAAACAGTTTTTCATGGAAAATAGTTTTGTCTAAATCACAAAATACTTACAAAAAGCACGGAAATTACAATATACTACTCCTAATACATAATTTTAAACAACCCACTGCACATCAGCAATATTGCTATATATTTTAATAAATTTAATGTTTGTTATTTATTTTCTTTAATATATTATTTTAATTTTGGCGCATATTTGCTGAAAAATAGCAAATTATTAATTCAATATTCAAATAGCAAATCAAAACACTATTTTGACAATATGTCATTGGAATAGGTTATATGACGTCACCAGCTTGCATTCTGATCTCAGAGTAATAAGTAAACATAGAGTAGGCATATTTCCCACTACTTGTTTTTGAGACAGATTTGTTTACCAGCAGAGCATTGCCAGACGTTGTGTTTTGTAAGTAAAAAGTAGGAAACAAAAACGTAAAAGTATAATTTACAAAACAATTTTATTTTACTTTAAAGAGGAGATTTTTAGTCAGAGAAAATATTCTTTAATACATTTTAATATTCACTTTCTTACCTTTGGATAATACTGATAAAAAAGCTCTGCACCAATTGTATCAAATACCCACACCGAAAA
Source organism: Ophraella communa (assembly GCA_035357415.1). Lineage (NCBI taxonomy): Eukaryota > Metazoa > Arthropoda > Insecta > Coleoptera > Chrysomelidae > Ophraella > Ophraella communa. The sequence continues at coordinate 13,894,902 of CM068983.1, read as the reverse complement.
TTTGGCATCAGTGCCTTTGTTTGTTATTGTCTAAAGGTGATTAGCGCTTTGTTCAATTTTTCCTGAATTTTTGTGTATTTAAGTGAACTTTATAAAGTGTTTTTATTTATTTTCAATCTTGAAAATGGTGAAAACCCGAAAAGCGTGTATAATTTGTGGTACTTCACAAAATGATAATCTAACCTATCTAAGCTATTCACTTCATTGGCGTAGAATTAGCAATTTTAATTAAAATTTATTACAAATAAGAAAATCTAATTACAAATGAAGTACATATATCCTTTTAGATTTCCTTCCGATAAAAATATGTTAGAAGTGCGCCATACCATAAGTGTAGATATAAATTCCTTACCAAAATATGCATATTAAATTATTAAACTAACATTTATATTACGGTGATACTCTAACCAATTACACGCCATTGTACGGCTGTGTTTACCTACACCTCTAGATACACAATTTTATTTTCTATCTCTCTCAATTATATGTGCATTGCTATTGACTAAAAACTGTATGTTATTGTGTTGTTGTGGCACCTCTGTTTACTTATTACTCTGAGATTCTGATCTGTGATGCATATTTTTGCAAATAAAAACTACAGTACGGTTAAATTTACATTTTATTAGTGATTTATATAACAAAATTGGTTACACATGTGTACAGTTTCAAAGTTTACAAATACGTCGGTAAAAACCCTGAAAAAAATATTTGTATGTGTTCCAAAAAATGTTAAAGTGAGTCGAAAGTAGTTGCAACTTTCTCGAAAGGGACTTAAGGATATATCAAATAGTACAAATATAAACTATAAAAGGTCTTACTTTCTGTGCAAACTCATCATTAGTTCACTTTCTTATGATACAATAATTTAGGTTACCACTAATGTGTTATACTTATTTTGCTGTTTTTACATTTTTTAATACCGACGCATAAAAGTTGGAATGGTTTATGTTGTTCATGAAAAATATTTCCAACACTTCCAATATTTCCTGTCCACTTTTTCAAAACCATTTTGCATTATAAAATAGCTTTTTTCGGGTTTGCCAGTCGTCGTTTTCAAACTATCCTCAAAATGTCAGAAGCCTGCGCTCAAGGAAATCCGAACCCAGATTTTTTAATGTACATGCTCCTTGCGATTTGAAAGCTTCAACTAGCGAAACCCAAACAAAGCAACAAAGCTGTTTAAATGCTACAAGCAGGTGATGTCATAAAAAACTCGACCGATCAGGAGCATTGCAAGTCACGTGACAAACACTTTTAATAATGCATTTTTATTTTCAGATTTTTAAATATATTAATTATTATTTTTAACTTACCTTGACTCAATTTGACCCAATTTTAAAATCTTAATTTATGTTAACCGCAGTAATTAACAATTTATTTTTTGCATTGTTAAATAGCCTATTTTATTTAAAAATATTAAAGCAAGTTTTTAGCAAAGAAAGACAATTTCTTAAAATTTTAAATATTAATTACAAATAATGTTCAATATTTTTGTCATTGATCTAGTTCAAATTAAATTAAAAATAATATAATTATTTTACGTGATATTGGTGTAGTTTTCTTACGTCATAAGAAAGTGGAATTACAGAACAAAGACAACCCGTTTCAAAATGACACTGTAACTATTCTAATGATATAATATATGATTTTACCAAAGACTCCTACCTGAAAAGCATCCAACTACAAAAATATTGGTACAAATGATCTATAAATACTACCACTACAAAATTTCTTTTTTTCAACTAACCAAAATAAACAGTACCGAAACAGAGAGTGCTGTGGAGTTGTTTATGTAATATGGATTTGTCATATTTGACTTAATTTTCATAAGCTGATATATTAATAGTACGCTGCAGTTAAATTTGATTTAAAAATGGTTCTAACAACGGAAGAAAAAGTGTTTTTGATAGAGCATTATTTTCGTTCATACGGAAAAGGTCGTAATGATGGTCCAAGCTTAGAACAGGTGTCAACAAAAATTTAATAAAGCAGCTCCTAGTAAAAGTGTGATATTTCGTCGCACTGGTAGTGTATTGTGTCAACGTATAGGTTCTTCAGTTCGTCGAAAAACAGTATGCACTAACGAAAATGTAGGACGTATTTTTAACCAAGTTGTGCAATCAACTCAAAGAAGTCTTGTAAGAACTGCATGTAAACTCAACATTAGTAAAACGTCTTTACGTCGCATGTTCAAATCAATTGGTGGTTATCCATACCGTATTCAAGTTGGACAACGACTAAATGCTGCAGACAAACGTGCAAGAGAAATTTACTGTGGTTACATGTTGAGTTTAATTTACGAAGATCCCGAATTTTTGAAAAACATATGGTTTTCAGACGAGAGTCTAAACGTACTGAACGTCCTTATGTCATTGTAGAGAAACCACTCCACAGTCTTCGAGTTTGGCGCGGTATCTGGTAATGGAATGATTGGTCCTTATTTCGTTAAAGATGATAATCAGAATCCAGTTACTGTCAACCAAGAATGTTATAAAGAGAAAATTATTATACCTTTTGTGAGAGATCTTAATAACTTTTGCCGTGCACGAAATCTACAGTTTCGCATACAATGGTTCCAACAAGATGGTGCAACGAGCCATACAGCTGTGCGCACCTTAAACTTACTCCGTCAGCATTTCGATAATAGAATAATTTCTCGGGGAACAGACTTCGAATATCCTTCTCGTTCACCTGATCTGATGCCACCTGACGCATACATTTGGGGCATAATGAAGGAAAAAATATTTCATTCGGAAAATCCGCCGGCGAATATTGCCGAACTACGGGAAAGAATACACAACCACTTTTTATAAATATGTTTATTGACTCACAAAATCGATATGAAGCTTGTTTGCGTCGAAATGGTGAACATTTTAAACGATTACATTACAGAAATTAAAAATTAATTGTTATTTTTATTTTCGGTACTGTTTATTTTGGCGGATACTGTATGTCTTATTTAAATACAGGATTGTGGCATTTTTCATGACCTATCATTTATTTTGTCTAAATGGGCTTTTTTATAAAAGCCCTTTAACATTTTTTCTTATGCGAACGTTAATCTAAAAAAAATATATTATTGGACATGTGTGAATTTCACAATGACGAGATTAAATTACCACTCATCACTTATGACGTCATTTTATAACAGATGGCTTGCGCTTGAACGAGACACCCCCTGACGATGAGATGTAGTTGGGAGGGTGAAATGCAATCTGCGGGTCTTTGTTGTCAGTCGAAGCATTAATTTTCATCATTTGTAGGGAGCGTAATAGAAAGTCGAGTTAAGGTTTGAGAGGAAGTTAATTTAATAATGTTTACATTCGATTTTCACAGAAGTAATACCGCTACCGATAAATAAAAATACAAATTGCATAAGTGTGAAAAAAGGCACAAAAAAATTGGTTACGAAATTAAAATAAATTACAGACATGAATCCTGAAGAACTATGACTCATTCTACCTTCACTCTAAAAATATTTAACATTTCTCCCCTTTTTAAATTACAAGTCCAGCTTTTGTGGTTTATTAATATGTCTACCTGATTTAGTTATGTACGACCTAATTGGTTGTTCCTTTTTCGATTCTTGACTGATAGTCGAATCATGAAAAGAATCAACTTCATCGCTAATCTCATCTGTTGAAATTTCATCGGGAGGAGTGGAAAATGGCTCACCATCTAAACTGATGTTTGATGATTCTTTTGTGTGAGTATAGTACGAGTTGTTAGCATCTATATTTTTTCGTAAGCAATCTGCGTGCATGAACTTAACAGAACTGCCAACTTTAACCAAATAGGTGTTCAAACTTACTACTTTTTGTATTGTCCCTGTTTCCCACTGATGACTTTTTTTATTTTTAACAAACACATTTTCATCAATATTATATTTTACTATTACCCTTCCCACCTCTTTCTCTGTAGATTTCTGTTCACCCTCAAAAGGAGGTTTTAATAAGTCAAATCTTGATCTAGGCCTTTTTTTAATAAAAGTTCAGCAGGAGATTTTTCCGTCACAGTTGAAGGTGTGTTCCTATAGCTAAACAAAACATTTATCAATTTATCGCGAATCACATCTAACCTCGGACCCTTCATTAAATAATGCTTTTTCTAAACCTTTTTTTACAGTTTGAACTCCCCTTTCTGCGATACCATTACTTTCAGGGTGATATGGTGGAGATTTAATAACTTTGATTCCATTGGATGAACAAAATTTTAAAAATTCGTTAGAACAAAATGGTGGGCCATTATCAGATACCAGTTCATTTGGTAATCCAAAAACGGCAAAAATTTCTTTTAATGCAAAAATTGTTTCTTTTGCCGAATAGTTTTTGTGCATTAATTTTACATCAATCCCTTTACTTTTATTATCTACTAAAATTAAAAATGTGAATTCATTTTTGTAGAAAAAGTCTATATTAACTCTATAAAAACTACAAGGAGTACTGGACCAAAAAGAAAGTGGAGAAGTTTTAGTAAAATTTTGAGTTTTTTGGCAAATATGACACTGATTTATGAATTTTTCTATATCGTCATTCATACCTGGCCACCAGCAATAAGAACGTAAAAGCATTTTCGAACGCATAATTACAGAATGTTGCTCATGGAACAACTCCAATATTCTTTTTCTCAAAGTATTTGGTATTACCACCTTAGAGCCCCATAATAAACAATTTCGTTCAACAGATAACTCATATCGTCGAATGAAATAAGGTTTAAGTTGATCATTTACATTCTGTGGCCATTCTGTGATAGTCGTATCCATCACTTTGGCCAATGTAATATCATTTTTCGATGCATTCGCAATATCTTCGAACTTAAGAGGTAGGTCATCTGTTACACTAAAAGAATAATATAAACTGTCACATACTTTGGTTTCTCCTTTGACTGGTAAACGCGATAAAGCATCAGCATTAGCGAGCAACCTCCCACTTCTATATTCAATATCATAATCATATGCAGAAAGTATTAATGCCCATCGAGTTACTCGGGATGCTGCTGCTATCGGAATCTGTTTTTTTCTTCCGTATATGAACTGAAGAGGTTGATAATCAGTTACCAAAATAAACCTTCTACCAAAAATATATTTATGAAATCGTCGAACCCCAAATAAGAGTGCTAGAGATTCACGTTCAATATTGGAATATTTTTGTTCAGCCGGTGACAAAGTACTTGACGCAAATAGGACAGGGCGCTCTATACCATCTATTCTGTGACTTAATATTGCCCCAACTCCATAACCAGATGAATCACAGCTGACATAAATCGGTAAATTTGGATTGTAATAAGTGAGCACTGTATCAGAAGTGATCAACTCTTTACTCATTTGAAATGTATCGTCATGCTCTTTAGTCCACTCGAATTCAACACCCGATCGGCACAAATTATAAAGTATTTTTAGTTTTGAGGACAACATAGGTATGAACTTACCATAATAGTTTAAAAGGCCCAAATAAGATTTGAGTTGTGTTAAATTTTGTGGTCTAGGGGCATTCTGAATACATTCAACTTTCTCGTCTGTAGGATGGATACCATGTTCATCAATGATATGCCCCAAAAACTCAACTTTAGTTTCAAAAAATTTACATTTGGATGGATTGACTTTGACATTATATTCTGTCAAACGTGACATAACATTAAAAAGATTTTTATGACATTCTGAAAAATTTGGACCGAATACTAAAATGTCATCAAGATAACAACTTGTTCCAGGTAGGCCAGACAAAATTGTATCCATTATAGACTGAAAAATCCCTGGAGCACTACTTATACCAAAAGTCAATTTATTATATCTGAATAAACCCATATGTGTGTTAATGGTCAGTAATTCTTTTGAATTTTCCCCCATTTGCAATTGCTGATACGCTCCCTTCAGATCAATAACACAGAAAAACTTAGAACCAGAAAGTTTCGCAAAAATATCTTCTGGAAGCGGTAAAACACAGTGATTCGTTTCAATTGACTTATTCAAAGTTTGTTTAAAATCAAACAAATTCGAATATCATTTGAATTTTTCTTGGGGACAACTACAATTGGACTTGCCCAATTACTGCAATTAACTTTTGTCAAAATACCATATTTTACCATTTTGGTAATTTCAGTCTCAACTGCAGGCTTTAATGCATAGGGTAAACTATAGGCCCTATGAAAAATTGGCCTTGAACCCTCTTTTAATTTCAATTCTATTGTGAAACCTTTAATAGAAGAACCCTGAACATCTTCAAAAATAGAATGAAACCTTTTTTTAATATCATTGATAGTTTGCTTTTTAATGTCATCAACATTTAACATAGATTTATCCAAACAATCCGAATAAACACGAGTATTATTTTCTTTTTGATCAAGACTTGACTTATTTCCAGATTTAGAAAAATTACTACAATCAGGAAATAGAGAATTGCACATTAATGACTTTTTCCATTTCGGATTGAGAATATTTAACCAATTTCTACCTAAAAGCGGAATGAATTTTCTCGGACAACTCAATACTATCAAAGGCAAATAATAGTAATTATTTTTAAAAAATACCCTTACTTGTATTTCTCCCAAAATATTGACTTCTTCCCCAGTTACAACTTTCAGTTTGAAACTTACCAGTTTCAGTTTCAACCTACAAAAATTGGACTTGTAATCATCAACATGAATAACAGACTTTGATGCTCCTGAATCAACTTCCATCTTAAGTAAGTTTCCTTCGACTTCTAGACTAACTTCAAATGGCTTTTCTTGATTTCTATTCCTCAGCATAGCAATAAAACCCAAATCTAGAATATCATCTTCTCCCTCAGTTCGCTCTTCAGTATTTTCTACTTGATGGACACTACCTATATTACAAGTAAATGATGTGTGACCTTTTTTACCGCAGCGGTAACAAACCCACATTCTTGCAGGGCATGTGTCTGGGTTATGACGTCGTCCACATCTGAAGCACTGCTTGAAACTTTTTCCGGCAGGAACATATTGCTTATTTTTCTCAGGAAAATGTTTGGAGCTCTCCCTATGCCTGTACGTGTTTATGGACGAAGATTGTAATTGATCCACACTAATGGCTGTAGATGCCTGAACCAATTTACTTTGAGACTCTGCTACTTCAAGGCTGATTGCAATTTTGCACGCACTCGAAAAAGAAATAGACTCTTCTTCACCTAGAAGTTTTTGTTGAATGAATATATTGTTCACACCACATACCAATCTATCTCTCAATGCTTGATCCAAGAAAGTGTCGAATTTGCAATGACGTGACATCTCTTTTATAATACCGATGTACTGACTAATTGATTCTAATGGTTCCTGTTTCCGATTATGAAATTTGTAACGTTCAACAATGGTACTTTTAGCAGGAACAAATCTCTTTTTCAGGACAGCTACCAATTCGTCGTATGTCTTCTTTTCCGGCGTGGAAGGGTACAATTCGGTTTTAAGTACCTCATACGATCTTGCAGAGATTAACGTTATCAAATTAGGTACTTTTAAATCGTCTTCGATCTTACTAACAATGAAGAATTGCTGCAACCTCTCCTCCCACGATTCAAATGACTCCAGATTCTCATCAAATTCCTTGAATTTTGACATGACTTCACTTTCTGATTTATATCTAAATACTTCTCGTCGCCAAAACTGTTATGTAGTTATGACTAAATAATTCTTAGAGAAACTTTATTTTTAATTCGCAAGACAATTCTTTTACATCAATGACAGAAAAACCTAATCAACAAAACTTTTCCTGGCAACCGATAAGTAAAAACATGTATATAGAATTATGTAAATCACAACACTCTAAAAATATTTAACAATTAACAAATACAACCCAATGATAACTACATTTTCTTCAATTTACCTTTTGATATTATTAAGTGACTTGTTTCTTGATTGTGTGGATGTTGTTGTTAATCAGTTCATTACCCATAAATTAGTTCAGTTGTATATTTTGATTATTTCTAGTACTCATAGAATTACTCTGTATATTCTAAAGTAAAGATTATGTATAACTTTAGCCTTCACGGTTTAATTCCTTTATCTTCTTTCGATGTTCGTACATTATTTGGGTATAACAATGTTACAATCCTTGAATTATTTTACGTCCTTTCCTTTGACCTTTTAGTTGTTTTAAAAAAAATCCCTTTTTGTCCCTCTATGTTCCCTATATGTTTATTTTAACTTAATAACTTATTTATATTATTTTACTCCGTAATTTATTTTATTTTATATTTTATTTACCTACACATTCATATAATATTTTCACTGATGTAACTTTTAACACCGAATACGGAACTACGAATAGAATGGCAAGAACCTAGTTACTGTTTAGATCCGTATGCGACATGGGAGTAGCAGCGGTTGTGTTAAAAAGTATTGTCGATAATACAGATTCCTTAAATTTATATCTAGTGCCATCTATCTGTCAATAGGAAGTACTCTGCGATAAAATAGACAGCTACATTTCAACGAAACTAAAGTAAATACCTATATATGTTTACAATCAAAAAATGATTATTTATTTATTTTGCTTAAAATACAAGTCATGTTTCAAAAGATTATTTCTCAAACACTTGAAAATATGAGGGACATCAAATATGGGAATAATTTCTTGGTCATTGATCACAAAACCAAAATTTTTATTCTCTTCTTTTCTTTTTAAGTATTCCTCCTTCGTTTCACTCATTAGCAGTCTAATAGCTCCGACATTATTTTCACTTTGGTCACAAACTGTCGATACTACCTTCAAACCTATACTTTGACATTTGCAGATTAAAACCTTTAGCAAATTTTTTAATGCCATGGATTTATGAGGTCCTTCACTAAATGTAAAAGTTAATGGTTGCTTCCACTGTTTATACAGTCCTTTTAGCATAAAAACGTTTGCATGATCTGCTAGTACAGGTTTTCTTTCTTTATAAATTACAATTTAATTTATTCACTTACCAGGTAAATTTAAAGTTGGAACTGCTGTTCTTATAAGACCTCTTTTGGTACCTAAAACTTTACAGTTACTAGAAAAATGTTCCTCACAAAATACACATTTTTTATAAATGTCTTCAACTGACAAGTCTTTATAATTTAAAGACTGTATCTTTAAAATCTACTCACTAAACACACTTGGTTCATTTTTTGGAAAACGATGCATTTTGCCTTCACGATTTGTACATGTAGGTACACTTCCTTTTAGATAAGGGGGGGTTGATAGTTTGAATCCATTTTAGGGACAGAATTATTTGGAAGCACCAAACCAAAGATGATATACACCAACAAAACTAAAAAAACTGAAGACAAAACTCCTGTTCTTTTCCTGATTCTCAGAACTACTGTCTCTTTTCTTAATTTTCTTAAAACTGTTTCTCACCAAATACTGATTGATACAGATATGTTAAATTAAAAAGTATTGTCGTTAATAGTATTAGTAGAGAGACCTCTTCCGAAAAATAGAACAATTAAAATGAGTAGACGCAACGATCAGCGCCATCCTATGGTTGTGTTAAAAATATTAATAAGTTTTGGCGGGAGTATATTTGCTTTCACTTCTATTCGTAGTTCCGTATTCGGTGACTTTTAATATTGTACAAATGTATTGACTTTGACATGATAGTTAAGCTTTTCTTTATTACTTTTGTGCCTAACTCATTTGTACAACTTTATATTTATAGTTCTTTTCTTATTCCTAACCTTACTGTATCTTTTTATTTTTAGCCTGATGATGGTCTAAGACCGAAACTAGTCGCGCATTTTTATAGTTTTACCATTAAATTTATTGTGGTTTGACTTAGTTTTTTATTGATATATAGGTAATCATTTCATCGACATTATCACCCCGTTATCGTTCACTGCAACCCCTCAAAACTGTGCAGTTTTTACATACAACCGTTACACGAAATATGAATTATTTAAGCGGATAAATTCTTATTTTACCATAACATACTTTATATATCATCGAAACGTTCTGTGGATATTTTTCACGGCCTGAGTTATACATCTAGAATGTACAGCCAAAGACAAATGAAACGCACAAGGCAACCACCAAAATTCATAAAAATTCAACTAGTTTCATTTACTTATTATATGCCTGGCAACGCTGATGAAATGTATTAGAAATACGAGTACATCAATTGTGACCGTAATAACGTAAATCTATCTATTTGGAGGGAATAGCAGACGTTTCAACTATACATTTTGGCAAATTTGGTTTATTCCACAGTTTTAGTATATTAGAAGTGACTAGAACAATAATTATTGTTATAGGCACTGGTATTAGTCTATGGTTAATTGTGCATATTTAGAGAACATTGGGCCGAATATTAAATGATAGGTATACTGTGTAGTTGTCATAGTTTCTAAGGGATTTTTACATATTCATTCTCTGGTTCAACTATTTTGCACTGTTATAACAATCAAAATTTTAGTTGCCTGGGATTTAGTAAAAAGATGTTGAGTTGAGGGTGTATTAATATTTACTCAATAGTAACTCGTAAACCTTATTCTATGATAGTAATTAATATAAACCGTAGGACGATAGTTAACTTTCTAACATTTTTGTGTTTGTGCTGGTGGAAATATGTCGAATATAAGTTTCAATATTTTTTATTTTTTCGACTTTTCGGTAATTTTTGATGGGTTTCGATTTGTTTTATAAAATTAACTAGTGTAAAGATATTTTTGAGCGATTCGTCTTTATTGGTCACCGAATACGACAAAAAGTTACAACGTATATGAACTCTCTTAAAATCATTTAAAATGAGGTAATAGTCTGGTCGAGAAGTCATTTAAATCGGATTTGGGTTACACCGATCCGAAAAATCTGATTTTGGTATCAATCTATTCGAAATGACAAATATAAAAATGTTCCTGAATATCAAAATCCGTTTAAAAAAATTTCCTAATGTTAACATTAACAATTTAAGATTTTAAAAAAAGGGGGTTTACATTTTTGCTAATAACTCATAAACTATAATAGCTAGAACAAAAACCTGAACGGATTCTTAAAGGGCAGGAAATTTCCAACAAAAAAGTCTAAATTAATGTTGAAAATGGCATAAAAAATAGGCGGTGCGTCTCCGTCGCAACGACCAAAAGACATAAATTATTTTTTTTTCAATAAGTAAATATTAATAAAAAAATTTTTTAAATTCTAGCACTAACAGAACATATCAAAGAACAAATTTCTTTAGTCAAAAAATTTTTTCCGTTATTTTTCAGATTTCTATCCATTTGTTAATTAAAAAATTACATCTTCATTGTTACTAACTTTAAATTCGTTATTGTGAGTAAAATAAAAACACAAGAATTTTTTTAACCCTTGGAATCCTTTATCATAAAGCTACTGAACAAAGTTAAATAATAAAATTTTTAACAATTGAAATTGTTATTAACAATGCGATTTTAGATGAGAAAAATTTAAATTTTTGTAAACAATTGTTTACAGTAGTTTTTAATACGCTATAAACAATATAAATCCAATTTTTTTAAATGTTTGTGACCAATTGTTTAAAAAATGTTTTTAAACAAATGGCTTATTTAATAATTTTTAAAAAAATTTTTAAGAATCCGATCAGTTTTTTGTTCTAGCTATTATAGTTTATGAGTTATTAGCAAAAACGTAAACCCCCTTTTTTTTAAATCCTAAATTGTTAATAACAATTTTTTTAAAACGGATTGTGATATTCAGGAACATTTTTATATTTGTCATTTCGAATCGATTGACACCAAAATCAGATTTAAATGACTTCTCGACCAGACTATAAAAAATGTTTTTGTTGTGAACATTATCCCGAGTCGAGGATGAGGGATAATATAATTTCTGAAATCAGTTCATCAAAGAAATGTAGAAAATCCCAAAATGTATAGGGTGTTCCATGGGGTGACCATAGGGGGGAGCGGATTATATAATATGTATTGAAAATGAATTTAAACACTGTGACTTTCATTACTAACGTTCCGTTCCTGTGATTGGGAACTTTCTTAAAGTTTAATATAAAATTAAAATACATCGATCGTTTGCAATACAGACAAAATTAAAAAAAAAACATATAAGTAATATATAAATAAAATCATTTAAATAGTAATTAAAATAACATTATTTATATCTGCATTAGTTGGTACTTGATTCATACAACGAGTTTTACGATATTAAAAATATAAACCTTTTTTAAACTAAAGAGACCTGGTCACAATTCTATTCGCAGCGTTGCAACATTAGGTCAGCAACTAATCCCACCTGAATCTAGTTGTGCGTTTCATTTGTCTTTGGCTGTACCTACCTATATTGAATGTTCTAGAAATGTATATCGAATAATATGTGAACATATTTATACACATTTTTGTTGTTTCAATATAATAATATAAAACAACAAAGGAAAATTTGTACAAAACATAAAAAAAACATGTTTATAAGTTATATCTGAGAAAGTAAGTGCGTAGTAACGATTTTATTTATAACCTTTAAACTGTAATTTATAAAATAGATTCTAATCATATTAAACTTTTAAACATCCACAACAAAATGCATATTATTTTTATTCATTAAATGATAGTAACATACTGAAACAGAATTTATACTATAGTTATTTGTAAAACGATTGACAAAATGACTTACTTGTGATATAGGTATTGTAGTTTATAATAGTATACCGGGTGTCCCAGAATTTTCTGACCCATTTTAATTGCAAATATATCGGAACTTAAAAATCATAGAGGTGCGGTTTTCTTTTTATATAAAGTTTTTTTCAGTATAAATGTTTAATAAGTAAAATCTTATATAGGGTGTTTAAAAAAAAGGAGTATTTTAAATGCAAATAACGTCGATATTTTTAATGGAATACCCTCTATATTTTCATTCTATCTGAAAGACGAACTCTTTCCCTTTGAGAAAATGTATAATTTGCAAAAGTTTAGATAAAAAATAAATTAGTTATTTGGATTTTAATGATAATTGTTTATTAGATAGAGATGTCTACACAAAAAATTACAAAAGAAAATAACAACACAAATTTGAAAGATATGTACAAAATTTTATTAAAAATTAATTTTATAAATTTTCTAATTTAATAAAAATCTTCAAGATGTTCTAAGTGTTGTCCATTTTGGTCTATACATTTTTGTAACCTGAATAAAAAGTACTGAAAAGGATTTCGCAACATTTCTGGGGTAATTTCTTGGAATGCTCGGACAATGTTACATCTCAGCTGTTCTAGAGTCTCTGGATTATAACACCAATCTTTGATAAAAAGTGATATAAAAAAGTCAGAAATCGTCAAGTCTAGTGAATGAGCAGGCCACTCAATTGGTCCAGCTCTTCTAATCCACCATCCCCAAATGTATCTGTTAAAGAATTTCTAGCCACAAGTGAATGCTGTGATGGTGCACCGTCTTGCTGAAAGTACTCTGAATTTATAATGCCATCTTGTTCTAGTTGTGCTCAAAATTTTCAAATTTCTGGGAGTTACACATCATGTAACTGAATAACATGAACCGTTGCAAAAGATAATTTAAAAAAAGGTACTTACTACTACTTTTACAGTACGAGTGGGATGGAATTTAAAACGAGTACTGTAAAAGTTTACCAGATATGTGACGTACAACATTTTTTTTTTCTTACTGTACCCTAAAACACCAATGAAAAAATAAAATATTAATATATATCGGTTCTTCCACACTATATATTCCGATTAAAGTATATTCCTAGGCAACAAAGAATATCGCATAAAATGGGTCATCCGCATTGTAAACTGCGATAGTGTATAATTTTAAGAACAATTAAAGCCTATTTCCAACCTATAAAGGTATAGGTATTTGTATTAGACTACAAATAATGGTCTGGTGATGAAAGACATTTCCTAAAATCATTATTCCCTCTCGTAACGTAGTTAATGTTAACTGATGGTGTTGCAGTTTAATACCGCGATGTACTAAGCAATTGCACTAGGTAATTAGTTGAAAGTTACATGCCCAGGGCAACCAATTACATGAATATTAATGACATTTGAAGCTGCTAGTTTGAGAAACTTGCGAAGTTTAGAAAAACCTTGTCGTTAAATAATTTAATTATTGCTTAGTACGGACTAATTTTAGTAAATTGTTAACTTTAAAATTAAGATATACACTCGTCACAAAAAGTATCGCATAAGTGATTTATGAATAAAGTTTTTATTATTCTCTTTTCATTTTTTTGGGAAATAATAGCAAATTAATTTGAAATTGAAATTATGTTTTAAAGTAGTGTATGTAATTAAAATAAAAAAATAAAAAATAATGGGTATAAATAATGAAAATAACAATTATTCTAGAAAAATCAAATAATAAAAAGCAACAAAATAAACGATAAATTTAACATTTAAGTATCTGGTATTGCCACCTCTGGTTCTAATAACATCTCTCATTCTTCGTGGAAGGCTTATCAGGTCAAATTTAATCCAAATCTAAATTCTCCCATTCTTCTATTAAAACATTTTCCAGCTCAACAAGGTTGTCAGCTCAACAAGGTTGTCTGGAGCGATATTGCGAGTTCTTATGCGGCTGTCTAGGTAGTCCCAAACATTGGATTTAGGTCTGGACTAACTATATTTTTAAACGTTTTATTTTTAAGTCCAGCTTTATTTAGCTAGGTGTATTTAGTTCCTTCTTCATCAAAGAAAATAAAAATAAAATAATTATCTTAAAAACGGTTTATTTCCGACCTATGGAGTTAGTTTTGAAATATTTTATAAGTGAAATTGCTCATATTTTGATCAACCCAAGTTTTGAACTAATTTCATGAGTGAAATAAAATTCGAGTTCGAAAATATTTCACAATGTAGTTATGTGGTTAGAATCGTCGAATTTCTAAAATTTTGTATTGTGGTTTTTTACTTATATTTTCCTGTTTTTTTTTTAATCTAGCTTACAATTAGCAAAGTATATTAGCATTGTTTATATTAGTTGTTTGTATGATATTTTTGTTAGTTAGTTTAGAAGATGATTTGTTTACGCCAAGAACGTTGCTGCATCCTTTTAGGCAATGTAGTTTTTTGTAAAGTTTTAGTGGGTGTTTTAAAATTGGATGGTTCTCTATATACCCACCAACGTTTTTGTTTTTATAAATAAAAGTTCTGTTATTTTTTATTTTCTTTTATTTTTATTTAAACTTCATAATATATTGTAACTAACTCAGAGATTTATATTTATAATTTGCTTAAACCTGTGTGAATCGTAAATATACTATTTGCATTTCCTATCCAATATTTTGAGTTTTAAGACGTATAACCAATTACTAAAAATAAAATTAACTTAAAGACTTTGACAGCTTAGTGGATTCGAAGAACAAAATAAGAACTAATGGTATTTTTAAGAATACTAAATAAAACTCTTCGATTGAACGTAACTTCCAAGTTTATTTGAAAAAATTGTGTTTTAAATTACAATGAGGGCCGTTTCGCTGATTAGCATCGTCAGATTGATTTTTAACTTACATTTTGTTTGTTTGTAGCTAGGTACCTGATGTTGTTTAGGTAGCATTAAGGCTAGACCAAGTATGGAAATAATAAGATATAACAATATTAAAGCCTAGATGTTAATAGCCGTAAAGGATTATCCTGGATGTACTTCCCTCTAAGATCAGTATAACTATGCAATGATAAAGAAAAACCAAGAAAAACTATATCATACTGAACTTTACAATAACAATATATTTGTATTTTACAATTTCGTCTTATCTATGTATTAATCAAACTAAACAGCTTAATAGTGGAGAACTCCCTCTAATGAATTTTGTACTGAATATTTAGATGTGTATCCATAATTATTTAGAATAGTATTTAATTTTTTAGCTACCTTTGTATTAGGAGTGTTAATATACGAAACTACAGGTCTAATCGGTTTTGACTCTTTATGTAATTTAATAGTTCAATATAATTCTGGACATTGAGGATTTTTATTTACTAGGTATTTTTTATCATAGTCATTTAATAGATAATTTTTAATCTTACTTAATCTTCTGTTTTTCGCGCACGTTAATAATTTGTGGTGGAATTCTAAGCATTTCATGTAAGCTACAGAATCTGTAAGGTATATAGGGTTTGCCATGTTAATTTTTATAGGTTTTTGCTTACAGACCTTGCAGAATTGCTCAGAATCTCACTATTGGACTAATTCGACTGCTTTCCATTGTTGTCAAAATATGTCGATCGAATTAAATCCATTTAAGCGAATTTACAATTGAAAACTAGGTACATCATTTCGATGGTGAATTAAAAATCGAAATATTTCACTTGTGAAGTAATTTTCACTGATATTCAAAACTAGTCCCCCAGGGTATGACTCTGTCTGTTCACCAAGTTATGGCGTTCCGCATATGTTGTTGGTCACCTTGTTATGGGTTAAATGGTTAGCTTGCCATAATTCTAGTTATTAGCAAAACAGCTGTAATTGAATTTTAAAGCGAATTTTTCGAATAAATAGTGGAAGTTTAGTTCAACAGTTCAGTTATTTATTGTTCTTAATTTTTTAATAATTACTCCAGAGGTAATCCGCTAATGAGTCAGTAAATTTGCATTTTATAAATAAATCGACGGATGGTTTTTCTAACATAAAATTATATGCGAAATATGTTAACTTCAAAGTGCATTATTATGTAAAACATATAACATAAAAATTAGCATTTACATAAATGGAAATAAAAAAAATTATTTACGCTAATTTCTAAAACCACTGAACAGTTTTTGTAAAATTTTGTCAAATTAGTTAATATAATTTTTAAGAACGCGAAACAAATAACTTTTTAACAAAACTTCAGACTGACGATGAAATATAATAGTTTAATTTTTAAATAGTGGAAGTTTTTTTGCAAAGTTACTTGTTTCGTGTTCTTGATATTAAAACACTTGTGAGGACTTTAAACACAATTTATTTACAAATTGTTTGAATATAGGAATTCAGCTGGTTACAAATTACTAACTGTCACTTTTTACTTTTAAACTACACAAAAGTTGAAAGAAACACTACTACTACTCAACGCGAATGACCCTCTTTATATACCAAAATTTTTGACGACTTGATTTTCTTCGAAATAACTATTTACTAAAATCCAAATATTACGAGAATGTTCTCGAATAACTACCAACATAAAATAATTTAATTTTAATTATATATCATGTCAAGTTCCTGTCAAAACCTTCTTCCTTATACAGGGACTTTACACTTTATAGCAAGCAGCTACATCAAAATACATTCATTCATTTCGCACCTGTCACAATTATCCGTCACATTCATCCGTCACACATCTGTCACCCATTGCAATATGATCAACTTCCACAAAGTAAGGGTTAGAACAAACAATTTTATTAAGGTAATTTTTATATCGACTAGTGTATATCAATTTTTTATTGTGAATTTAATATTTTTTTCAATACCAAAATTCAGAAAAATATTAAAATATAGCATTTAAAACGAATATTATGTAATCCAGGCTCATTAGTAATTTTACCAATAAAAAATGTTATCTAAAGTCTAATACTTGGAACTGGTTAAAGGGCTTACTCCAAACGCAAAAAAAATTGTTCCCGAATGGCGAACTGGTTTTTGGGGGGTGAAAAAGTGTAGCAATTTTTTTTCTGTGATCAATAGAAAAGTTCATACCTTTTAGAAACTTATAGAAGTATAATTTTTTTCAACCAATTGTTTTTGAGATATTTCGTTTTTACATAAACATAATAACTTACGTAAAAAGTTTGGAAAATACGGTTTTTTGAACGAGTAAACATTAGTCTGCAAGTTCAAAAAAACTGTTTACGGTCGTGTTGCGTACATTATTTTTTAAGCAACCGTTCGGGAAGGACCTTTTTCTTTGAGAAAGTAGCATTTTTCCCTTCTAATCCGGGAAGTACCTACTTCTCGGACGGTTGTTGAAAAACAATTTTTTTCCTTCTAATGAATATAGTTTGGGATAATCAATTTAACGGAAAAAATTGACGCCGTAAAAGATTTGTTTACGACTCTGGTTACCATGCTTTTAAGAGTTAAGTTCCGTTTTGTCGCTGAAAAACTTAGAGCAAAGTTTTTTCGCTGTCTTAAATACAAAATCACGGCGACTCATGGGATATTTTAAACATAAGTAAAATTGTCAAAAAAAAAATCTTAAAGGGTTCTCCATAGCCTATTTTTTTTTGTTTTGACATGTACAGTTCAATATTAAAATAAAAATATACACTTGCTATAGAAAAAAAAAGTCTTCAAAAAAGCAAAAACGAGGTTTTTACCAAATAAATTCTTAGTAAAATTTTTTTTAAATTTTTAAAAAAACCCATTATTTTATTGAATTATTCGGGTAAAACACAAAAAAAATATATATTTTATTATTTATAACTAATCGTGTATGTTATTTACTACAAATATTGCATTTCTCTCAAGTACATCTTACTCAATAGTAAGTAATCTTACCTTAATAGTCCCAAAAAGTATTAAATGTTTTTATTTAGGTACTAAAACGTGTGTTCTCACCAAGTTTTATCAAAATTGAATAGGTGTAGAAGAAATAAAAAATTAAAAATAGATTTTATACATTTTTCTTTAAACTTTTTGGGTTATTTCAAAAAGTGCCTATTATAAAAGTAGATCTTTTCAAAATTTACAACTTATGTATTGATTACTTTTTATTTTGAGGTCAATTTCCGACAGAAAAAGCATTACTACACATTTTCACCCTATTTAACACCATAAAAACCAGCCAACCAGTCTGCCTTTTGTGCCCTAAACCACTTCCAAGTTTTCCTCTATAGATAACATTTTTTTTAATAAAATTCCTTAATAAAATACTTAATTGGTCTAGTCTAATTGGTTGGAATTATTTTTACAGATATTTACGGTACTACTCCGGTAGGTACAATTTCACAGTACGATTAAGATGTTCCGGAATTCAAAACCAGCACTGTAAAAGTGTAATTACCGGACGTATGACGTACATTTTATTTCATCCTGTACCCTAAAACACAAAATAACAATGAAAAAATAAAATATTAGTATATTTATCGGCGTTCCCTATTTTTGAAATTCGCATTTAATGCCAGCCTGTAGTTGGTATCTACAGACACATAATATTATTGTTTTTAGATGTGTAATATGATACTGTCAGTAATTGCCATAATTCGATGTTGAAATGGCTCAATAACGACTTCCTGGGCTTCCTGCTAATATTAACAAAGGCTATAAGTATGTTCTGTTTATTGTTTTGCTGTTAAATTTTAATAAATGTATATTTATAGGATTGAAACCTAACTGAGTTTTTATTTTTAAAATGTAGAAGCCTGCCAAAATTCTATTTTCTTGGTTAAAATCATGTACGTAAAGGTATGGTACAGTATAAAATAAAACTAATTTATTATTCATCATTTAGATTCATTACATTTTTTTTCAGATTTTGTAATTTTACTGATTGAAAGAATATTTAATAGAATATTTAATTTAAAGAACGTAAACAAGTAACGATATTAATAAATGGAGTATAAAAGAAGTATTGTTAAGCAGGTTTTTGAGAATTGGAATTGGCTTTGATTTCAAATTCCATACTAAAGGCAATGTTATAAAATAAAGAGATTTGATATTTCTTGTTATATTCTTCTAAAAATCCGAGCAGAAATAAGTAAAAGAACCCGTTTTCTTTCCATTGTAAAATTTTGCTTTCTAGTCATAAGAGACTTCAAAAACATTTCCCTTAGAACTGCATTTAAATAAATACCTCGTCTTGTGGGAAAATAAAATTTTCTTCGAAGAACAGCGTTTAGCGACGAGAGGTTTTCACATGGAAATTTTCCGGCTACGCCGACTTTCTTTTAGACTCCAAAATAGACGACCCGTTTTATTCGCAATAAATTACAACTGGGAGCTGAAAAGGCCCTAATGAGTTTTACATTTAAATATCATTACTGGATTTTCGCGTAAGACATACTTTTAAAATTGAAATATGTCGGGTAATTTTTATTCTTTGTGAATATATAAGTAACGAGTTTACCACACCTTTTCGAAGAACATATTTAAATGCCCATTGCAGGCAAAATTGTCTCCTTTCTTCGAGAGATTCAATCTTTTTTAAACGAAATAAAACCTATTTCCTTTCCGAGCATCGAAATGTTTAGCAGATATGATTTGGAGGCTCTAATGGGACAATTTAAAGACTAAATTTTCCATCTAATATTGGAAGGGTATAATTTATTTTAAAACTTATTTTTTAAAATACAAAACATTTACTTTTATTTATTATTTTTAAATGTCCTTAAATTCTTTAATAGTTGCTGAATTACAATACCGTAAAATTCTAAAGAGCATCTAAATCAATCAATTTAGTAAATTTTGCCTATTTTCATTGATTTATCATTATACAGGTTTAGAACGCAGAAGAAACAACTTTTTCTTCATTACTGAGGATTGGCTATAGTTCTGGCAAACTGTTCACGGTCTTGTGCAGCTGGTAATAAATAGTGTGTGTCCATGCCAGTCCAATCCCTAACTTTCTTATTTTAGTCAATAATA
The DNA here is from genome assembly GCA_035357415.1 of Ophraella communa. NCBI lineage: Eukaryota > Metazoa > Arthropoda > Insecta > Coleoptera > Chrysomelidae > Ophraella > Ophraella communa. The sequence continues at coordinate 13,874,421 of CM068983.1, read as the reverse complement.
ATTTTATAGAAGGATTTATTGACAGCACACATAAAGAATAAACCCATTTTATAAAGGTAATCTTAGTTTATAAGTTTATTTATTTGTAGCATTATTGTATTTTATTAAAATAATTTATTATGTATAATTTAAATTTTAAATATCTCGAATTCACTGATAAAGGTGGTTATGTACATATTTTTATAATGTATAAAACGAGAATAGATGTATTTTTATTGAAATGATCGAGCAAATTCCAGAAATATTAGAATAAAAAATAATGTAAGATATTCTTACTGTAGTAGTAAAACCGTATCGGTGGTAGTTAAACAATTTTATTGTATTCCTAAGAAAAAATTGCCGCTTCTGTAAAGATATTTCACCACCGTACAAACATAGTTTTACTGCCGCAATCAAATAAATTTTTAGTAATTCAAATATTAGTGAATCTTATATACTACTGCCGCAGTAAAACCTTCTAGCTGAGGCATATACAATAAAAATTTTCTTACTGTTGCAGTATGAATTTATTTTTCGGTGTATTTGTAATATTAAATCTGACTATGTAATATTAAATTGATTGTTAATATTGAATACTCTGGTTGGTTGTATTCATCTTGCAGGATAGGTTTCAACATAAATCACTTATATTAACCATGTACTTTACTTATCACTGGTATATCATTTTTTCACAATTAATCAAACAGTATTTTGACCAATGACCTTAATAGGAATATTTCTATTTCTTAATGTTGTTATACAAATTGTAATACTACACCCATTATTACTACATATTGGGTAAGAAAACAATAAGAAACTGTAACAAAGTTATTTTTGCGAGGTGGCAGTGGAATTAAAGTAATTATGATGGGAACATTAAAATTCATATGAAATATAAAACAGATAAAGATGGGAGCATAATACCGAAGGTAATTTAAAAATTTTGCAATACCACGAAAGTACATTATAATATAAATAAGAACGAAACGGAACAGTACACAACAAAATTCCGGCTAGTCTGAATACGTAAGAGAGAGAGCTGGATTTAAACAAACCAATTACGGAGTAAAACCTAACCCACTGAAAGGAAGCCGAGTAAGGGAAATAAAACAAGAAAAAAAGTAGCCAGGAAAAAGCACCATATCTACCACTTACTAAATAAAAACAACAAACAAAATAGTTTGGACATTTGCCCAAAATGAGAAACAAAGCCGGTTGGCCAAACACGAATCTTTAATCTTGAAATAATGATCGACCTTATATAAAATACAGGGCTATAAAGTAGATTAGTTGTTTTTTACATGTGAGATTTTGACTGCCGGATAGGCTTAGTCAAACCAGCGGATCGACAAACTTCGTTACATAAATTAATGTTATTTGCCGACTGTTAAATATTATACCAAAAATATTGGAGTGTACGCAAAGTTTGTTTCAAACAAAAGTATTTTTCTTGTTTTCCTAGCTTTCGAAATAAATTTAGTTCATTTTCAAGGAAAAAAAGTGTAAGTATAAACTAATAGGCAATTCCAAGACTTTGATATTTATGACATTAATATAGCTGTTGGGAGGCAAACATCAAACATCAAATTATATCAAACATAAAATTTAGCAAGAATATTTTGTATCTTAATACTTACCTTAAAATATAAAAAATCATCAAGCGATGAAAACTCTTCACATGAATTGCATCGTAGTTCGAAAACTCTTAAAAAAACTATAAATTGTCAGTTTTTAATAAAACTATGATGGAAACTTTGTGAACTTAGGCCGCTATTCGTTTGACGGAGCTTGCTTTCATACTTTTGACTTATTCACTCACCGAAAATACTATTTCAAGAGCAGATATCTTGGTGCAATTACGATCAATAACGCATTTCATTAAGTAATCATTTTTTTACCACTAGCCTTTGAACCTAACTATACTTTTTGTTAAGGTAGTAAAGTTGTTCATTATTAACCAAGGTGGAGCAACACAGGGACTACTTGATTAATACTATATGTCAATCCATTTGATAGAATGTGAGGTTAACTGATGCAAAGACAAAATGAATAAATCCTTAAAGCCTTTTTGGCATTATAGTGAATGTTGAAAAAAATTAACCTTTTTTAGGGTACATTTGTTTATTTAATCCTGCACAAAAACGGAGTCCTCTAATAAAAAGTTAGCTAACAGGAAATTTTCGTAATTAAATAAGCTTTAAGATGGTGTAACGTGTAAAAATGTTCATTTTACCCCTCCATTATTGAACAAAATTTAAAATTTAAAAATTTAAATTTAAGGAATGATGGTAGTTAAACTATTAACCCCATCGAAACCGGACCACCACCAATTGATTCCCCATTAAATTCTGTATAAAATATATTTAACAGAAAATTTACTTGAAAGAAATGACGTTTCAAACAAATTTTACTATTAACTATAATTTTAAATACTACCTACCTGTTAAGCCGTAGGATACTGACCATAAAAAGTAAATATTAAATTACATTACTTTTACTCTATAAATTGCTGCAGTTGTAGGAAAAGTAAAGTGTGCAACAAGTGGGCAAATTACTTTTCTCACTAATGTGTTTGTGGCACTCGAAGTTCAAGCTCGCGTCATAAACTTTGACACTCGTAAGAAAAGTTTAACTTTCCACACTTGTTGCACAATATATTATTATAGTATTTTAATCCTTAGTAAGTATTTACGAGGTGTATTTTTTTAAATAACTGTAATCTTCAAATTTTACGGGTTTGGAGTCCAATTGTCACAATTAAATTAAACTAAATATTCCAAACATTCAGCGTTAACATCAATGCATTATTGTAAACCATCAACTTTTCTCAGTAAGCGTTTGACAAAATTTGACATAAATATCGTTATATTTTATAGCAAAAATTCTTTGCTTGCATCTAAAATCTAAACAGCAAGACATACTTAAGTCATGGCATCCTTCAAAAAATTCTTAAAAAACATAAATGCATCCCTATTATATCCAACTCCAGTTGGATTTAGACTACAGCGTTGCACTGATGCTCATGTTGAACATTTAGTTTCATTGATGGTTAGGATTATACTTTTGGGTGACTTGTTTTATTTAGAATAATTATTTTTCCTACGACCACATATGAAAGTGCTAGTTTGCACACTTATTTGTACTTAAGAAAGTGGCTAATATCAATACACGTATTGAAAAGTACAAAAAATGTCAAATTAATACTATTATAAATTTAAATGTATGAGTTGCATTAACTATGCAACTAAAAATTCACTTACCTAGGTACCTATAAGTGCAATAGGGGTGATTGGCGCATACGACAGGAGTAAAACGTAAATGAAAATGATCAAAATACTAACACATAACAATTCTCAAGTTCCAATTAATTTCACCAACTGACCATTTTACTTTTAATTTTTATACATCCCACAAAAAAAATTAATATGTCATTTAGCTAATAAAGAATTTTGATGTGAATTCCTGAGCAAGGTTGTTATTTGATTTTAATTAATTATATTTCCATGCAATATCTAAACTGGTTAATCCTAATTTTTAACATGACTAACAATTAAAATAAATTTTATAAATAAATTTAAAATATTTATTATTATAAGAAATATTGGGGTAATAGGAAAAATCGTTGGAAAGTGTATTATTTGCACTCGTTACTCATGCGTAATACTTCACTTTCCACACTCGTTATGTAATATACTAATTCCTTATTTAACAAACATTAAAAACTCATGCATTTTAGCAAACACCTTGCCATTAGACTGGAACACTGCAAAGGCAAAACCACTTTTTAAAAAAAATGACGCCGAACAATATAATGATTTACGCCAATAAGCATCCTACCCTGTTTATTAGGTAGATCCTCCTCCTCTATTTCGTGAGCTCCCAGGTATATAACCCTAGAATTTTGCAAGGCAGCGCCTTCCGAGAGTTTGTGTATGGAGGTTTCGTCCTCTTCCTCAAAGAATCTGCACTTTGCTTCATCTTCTAACCCTAGTTTTTTCATGTGACTTCTTAACCGGCAATGCCCGGTGGAATTTCTTGAATTTCTTTTATATATCATCTTGGGAGAGTATGTGTATGGAGGTTCCGTCCTCTTCCTCAAAGAATCTGCACTTTGCTTCATCTTTTAACCCTAGTTTTTTCATGTGACTTCTTAACCGGCAATGCCCGGTTGAATTTCTTGAATTTCTTTTATATATCATCTTGGGAGAGTATGTGTATGGAGGTTCCGTCCTCTTCCTCAAAGAATCTGCACTTTGCTTCATCTTCTAATCCTAGTTTTTTCATGTGACTTCTTAACCGGCAATGCCCGGTTGAATTTCTTGAATTTCTTTTACATATCATCTTGGGACATTTCCCAAGTTTGATCAAATTGGAGTGATCGAGGTTTTCCCCTGATAATTCCTCCTTTGACCATTTTGTATACTGTTTTCTTCCTTACATTAAATAAGCTAATAACATTTTCAGGAAAACATAATTTAAAGATTAATCCCAACAAATCAATGATACTCTTCTTTGGAAAAGATAAGGTAACAGTTATACAAAATCTAACACTAAATATCTTTATTGTGGATACTGATCTTAGATTCAAGCAACACAAAAATAATAATCTCAAAGAGCTTACATGTCTCTAAAATTACTTTATTCGCATCGTCATTTACTGACAATTATGCAAAAACTTCATCTCGCTGATGCCATAGTGTTTTTAATTTTAGTTATGTAGTATATGGACCCTGTCTAGATGAAAGTGACAAATGCAGAATTCAAAAGGTGCAAAAATTATGTCTTAGGGTTGTTTATGGCATTAAGAAGTTTTCTCTGGTGTCTCATGAATTGAAAGGAGCCAAATGGCTGGATATAAGTGAAAGAAGGAAACTCCATGCACTTACTGTCTTCCACAAAGTCATGACTACTAAAATACCGCTAGATCTAGTACATAATAGTATATTAAAAAACGCATTTCATATGGAATTCTGTTATGACACGAGTTCAAGTTTAAAAAACGAATCGCGAAGCGATGAGTTTTTTAAAGAACGAGTGTCACAACAGCCATATGAAATAAGTTGTTTATAATATTTTTTATATTTTGCCCTTTTTACCATTTTTTAAATTAATTTTTTATTTTTATGTAATTACGAAAATTTTTATTTTAAAAAGTATGTCGGCAGCACTGTGTAATTTATAAAATTTGACAGTTGTGACATTTAGATTATCAAATGTTAATGTTTTAAAATATTTTAAAATGAATAATATACCAATAATAATATATTATATAAGTAAAATATTATAGTCATATTCACAGATATTTTCTTAAAGAACAATATAAAATTAATAAATTGCTATTAGCCACAAATGTCATTGTCAATAGTCTTGCCTTTAGAAACTTCACTCATGTCGCCAACCATTTAAAACAAAAATTTGCGTGCGTAAAAGTTACATTACGATACGCAAATGCGTTTTATAATGAAGATTTTTATAAGTGCAAAATATAAAAAATAAAATATAGAACAGATGTACATGCCCTTAATCTTAGATTCATAGATTTAATTACTCCTCCAATGTACTTCTCTTCAATATTTAAAAGGAGTTTTTTATATAACGTTTACAGCTTGTACAATGGTCTTCTCGCAGAGTTTAAGGAATACCTGTTTAATACTAGATAAAATTCAGAAAAATATCAATGCATATTTTTTTCTAAATTAGTGTTTTTTGTTGTAATTTGTGATTTCGTATTATTCTGTTTGATGTTGACTTGTTAAAAATAACTATTCAGAGCCTGGACTTTGTACAATTTTAAATTGAGTTCCAGGTCCTTTTGCATTTTATAGAAAAAAACATAATATTTCTGTGTAAATCTTTTTTTTTTGTTAAACCTAATGTAATAATTAAATGCAAATAAAATTATTATTATTATTATTAATAATAAACTATTTCATAAATTTTATTTTTATTCAGGATTATGGTTTACAAAAAATATTACAAAATAACTGTATTCATAACTCCGTTTGTAACGGAGTTATACAATACTCCTCTAAAAACAACCCATATACCGAACTTTGTCGTAAAATTGGTACTTAAGCCATATATTACAACACAAAACATATTTAATAAACATTTTTTTGGCAATAAAGATCAGCAAACTCTTTTAATATTTAAACTGATTCTATAATAATAAATATTTATATCAGTAATTTTTCTAGTACTATTTTGCAGTTTTGAATCTATTTTTACACCGACCATAAAAAAAATCTGACCGCCAAAAATTTGATATATTTTCAAGCGATGACTTGACCACTCAAATGAGTTTGAATTTTTTGTGAACAAATAAATCAGGTGTCAAAATATAGCCCCATATTTTATGAATATTTTGGTTGAGTTTACAGGTTGAGTTATTCAGATTTTCTTTTTGTTAAAGCGTGAAAATAAGTTCTCCCTGTAGTAAAAGGTACCACAAGATACAAATGGATAAAGCGCTACTCAAATATGTTACTGGATCAGAGAGAAGCTGAATAAGCTTCAACGGTTTAATCAACCGCCATCAACAAATAGAGGGTTGGCAGCATAAGCAATAAAACCAATAATTTGAAAAATTGTCTCTTTATTTAATATTGCAAAACACGTTACTTTTAGTTGTATACAGTGTGTAAAAGCCAAATGGAATAAATTCATTATTTCGGTTACTGTACATATTTATAAAAAATCCCGAAACACGTCAAATTTAAATTATAACTTGACATTCTTTAACGTGAAAATGCGACCCCTACCTTCAACCCCCTTAGAATGACAGGTACAACCTAACCAATTTTTTAAATGGGAAGGATAGGCTTGTGATATATTATTTGAATGGTCTCTTCATTCTCTATTCAAAAAAGTTATTGTTTTTAAATTTGATGCAAAAATTAACATAAAAAAAAATTAAAATCATGTTGTTACCGAAATTCGCTAAAATATACTCGAAACTTATTACAATATACTTAAAACTTATTTCCCGTTTAGGTCTTGATAATGAGAAAGTGAACAAAAACCATAGCAATGTGGTTTTTAGATTGTAACCATTAAAAAACTTTAAAGATTTTCCGTGGCAACGCTATTTTAACAAGCAGTAGTAAATTGTTTTATTTAAGTTGTTATTGTTGTAATTTAAGTATAAAGTTTGTTCAATTCAATTCTGAAAAATGGTTACATTAGCGGAAATGCATAAAATAACAGTTTTACAAATGATTGGTTACGGAGATAACATCCGAACACAACAGGAAGTAACTCGCCTATTTCATGAGAAATTTTCTAATTTACCGCCTATATCCCAAGGAACAATAAGTAAAATAGAAAAGTAGTTTCGCGAGTTTGGTCATGTAAGGCAGATAAAAAAAGCAGCTGCCAATGCACTGAGTGATGAACTGAAATTAGATGTGTTGCTTGAGTTTCAGGAAAATCCACATACATCGAGTAGACAGGCATCCACTACATTCAATGCTGGCCATACATCGATAGCAAACATATTAAAAGAAAATAAATTGCATCCGTATAAGATGATACCTACTCAGGAGCTCATGAAAGACGATTTTGATAGGAGAACTTTTTTTTGTGAGCAAATGATGGACATATTATCCAATTGGACAATATTATCCATTTAGAAGACGTTATGTTTTCTGATGAGTGTACTTTTTTACTTAACGGTCATGCTAATCGGCAAAATTGCCGCTACTGGTCCACGGAAAATCCTCACTGGATGAGAGAAGAACACACTCAATACCCTCAAAAGGTTAATGTTTGGGCAGGGATTGTAGGGAACAATATCATTGGTCCCTTTTTTATTGAGGACAACTTGAATGGCAACAATTATTTGGCACTACTTCAAAATCATGTCATTCCAACGTTGGCAAATTTATATCCTGATCCAGGTAACCCTCAAGGTCTAGCGAATACGATATGGTTTCAGCAGGATGGAGCACCACCACATTACCAACTTAATGTCCGGCAGTACCTCTATACAATATTTCCCAATCGGTGGATAGGGAGGCGAGGATCGATTGAATGGCCAGCGCGATCACCTGATCTTACATTATTAGATTGCTTTTTATGGGGATATGTGAAGAGTCATGTGTACAAAACTAAACCTTCTGATTTAAATGACTTAAAAGAACGAATAACGCTTGCGATTAGGTCGATCACGCCTGATATGTTAAATAATGTTAGAAGACAGTTTTATTTGAGATTCTGTCATTCTAAGGGGGTTGAAGGTAGGGGTTGCATTTTCACGTTAAAGAATGTCAAGTTATAATTTAAATTTGACGTGTTTCGGGATTTTTTATAAATATGTACAGTAACCGAAATAATGAATTTATTCCATTTGGCTTTTACACACTGTATGTTAGCTCAAAAGGAATATTTCAACTCTGATTTGATTAAATCTTAATCACATTAAAATTAGAATATATTATACTTGAATTTTATTTTAAATAAAATGATAAGTTTAATATTATGTAAAACAATGACACTGAATCTAAGTCGGAACATAACAATGCAACACAGATTACACATTAGAGACCAGGTAGAAACAAAAGAGCATCCAACTACATTACCAAGTTACCTAGGGGGATTACCGCAATAGCATACATAGTATATAGCGACTATAAGTAAGTTACATAGAGGTCGCTATTTGCATATGGGACAAACTTCGAGATTACATACATACTTTGTATTATTCAGCGATTACCGGTGAACAATTTTCCATTGTTTCGCTTTTCGTTATTTTCCATTGTCGGTGTATTCTCGTGTAATTTTAAAATATTTTCAATCAATTATCAAAAACGTATATTTAAACGTCCTATTATATTAATTAAATCTTTACTTTTTAAATTAAATTAAAACATATTTTTTCAACTTGGAAGTACGTTGAAACGAAGAGTTTTTTATTATTCTGTGTAAAAAATACTTAAAATTTATTTATTTTTTATTATTTTCACTTCACTAAGGCGCGTTACACATATATGGGATGGACTTGGTGCTAGTGATATTTTTGATGTCGCTGACACAATGTTAGTTACATAAATGTGTAAGAATCATTTTGTTTCTTAGCCATCAACTATTTAGGACCAATTTTATTTACCGTGTATATCAACAGCCTTTTTAAAAACATGAGGATCTATTATTAGTTTTGCTGATGTCACTTCAATATTCTACAAGAGGTTAAATTAAAAGCGGAAGTTGAAAATGATTTTTTACAAATTACTTAACACAACTTGGAAACCTTGAAATTGATCCGATGACACATATACCAGAAGTAAGATCTGTCAAATACCTTGGTATTGATTGCAGTAACCTTTACTTTGTGGATGTCCATATTAATAAGAACAGGTACCTATCTACAAACAAACAACATGTCAATCAATATATCAATCTAGCGATGCTAGTATTTAGCGAAACAGCTGTCGTTGAGTTTAAAGAGCAATTTTTTAAATAAATGGAAGTTTTTTTTTTAAGTTCTATTCTTAATGTTCTTATCTTGGTATTATTATAAACCAACATCTCAGATGGAATATTCAAGATGAGGGTTTATTTAAAAAATTAGAGCATTAATATGTAAAATAGGAAGATGTCTATAAGAAACTTGAGAAACTTAATATTTTACAAAGATGAATTTTAAGAATAATTTACGTTTTCATCTGAAGATTTATTTAAAGTACTCTCGAATCTCTAATATCCTTAGATACCCCACGAAGAATAGGTATAATGCGGTAAAAGTTCCAAACTGTAATAAAGCAATAGGACAACGCAGTTTTTATTATTTAGGTCCAAAATTATTTAATTTAATTTCCTTAGAATTAAAAAATACAATAACAACAATTTTAAATAGAAATACTATAAACCAAAAAGTGAAAAGATGGATTTCAAATATGGGAAAACACTTTACTAATAGTTTTATCGACAACGACAATTAATGTTACATTCTTTATAATTAAAATCATTTCATTAATTCTTACATAATTTGTTATTAACTATAACTACCTACTTATCAGTTTATTTTTGCTTCATAAATCGGTTGATTGAGGTGTTTATAAGGAACATTGAAGAAATATAATTACCACTCGACAATGAAGAGGACTGTTACAATTAAGGCATATGGAAAAAGCTGATCCTTAAAACCGAAGGCAACCTTGGTGGAATAAATAGCTAGCCAAACTGAGGAAGAAGAACTGGGCAGCTCCTCAACAGACCTAAAACCTGGGAGGACTAGAAAAGGCTATGACTGAGTACAACAAAGAATTTCCAAGTTCTAAGAGGATATCTTGGATGAGGGGATTTTTTGAAGGTATTTTCTAGTTTTCACTCTTTTTAATATAGAATCATCGCCATCTGGCTTTTTGAATTCTTAATTTTATCTCCTTGAATTGGTTCAACTGCTCATTTAATATTATACCCAGTAATGTTGACAGTCGTTTTACAGTGTCAGATCTAACTTTAAGTTTTCTTTTCTATTTTTTTAAAATTGCTGAATGATAATCAACCAGAGGTTTTATAAATTATATTAATGATATTTAAACTAATCAAAGTATGTTAATAAATAAATGTATTAGCGCAGTTCAAACAATAGGTACAAAAAGAGCAAATAATTTGATTTTTATTCTAAAATGTTTCTTATACATTTACATTCATAAGTCTTAAAAAGTAGATTGAAATAATAGTTGTTGAGTTTCAATCTTTATTCAAAATAGGGGAATGACCTACGATCAGCCATCCACTGTACATTAAATGAAATACCTGTATTTGAATTGTTCAAACAAACATTTAAAGTCATTTATTGCGATCTGAAAAGACAAAAAAATAAAATATTATATTGACGAAATCTTTTTTATTCTTCTCCTAAAATAAAATTAATTAGTTTTAATTTAATTCCTACAAAGTAGATGACATTAAAGTAAAGATTAAAGAGAGAAGCATGCAAGAATGCAAGCGTAGCTATGTAATATTAATGAAAATGAATTTTCATCAGTAAGCTTCTAAAGATAGTTTAGAGAAAATTGTATGTGTAATATGTTGCTCTTGAAAGATAATTTTACAATATTCGCTGAGTGCGCTAGCTTGTTTTATTGCTTACACTTTTTTATAATTTAAATATAAATATATAATGATAATAAACGTGAGGTGATTGGCTTGTGATGTTCAAAATCACAACTAAACCAGTGGAGACCAGTAATAATAATAATAATAATAAATATTCCTATATGAATTGTACTAACCCTTACTTTATGGATGTCCATCTTATTAAGAATAATAAAAAACTCTTCGTTTTATCAAAACTTCCACTGTTTATTTAAAAATAAATAAAATAAATAGTGGAAGTTTTGTTAAAACGAAGAGTTTTTTATTATTCTTAAATTCCTATATGGCCTTATCATACAGGAATATTTAAGTACCTAGTTGCACATTTTATTAAAAAAAACAAGATACAATTAGAAAAAGAACTTTTCCTATTTAATACTTACATTATTTATTACGAGACATTTTTTTAAAGATATGGTACAATCTATTAAAGGGTTGGATTACCTAAGTGCTTTTGGCCTTAAGTTTGTGTGCGCCGTGTTAAATGGCAACCCTGGTTGAAATTAATAAAATACAATCTGAAAACGTAGACTGCATTTCTGCTTAAATTCAACAGACCGGTCAATGTTGGTTAAATAAAATATTAAACTATAAGCAGAAAATAATATTTATTTTACAAGACGATAAAATTGTACTTTATCTTGGAGAGCGTTTTTTGGCGTCGAGATGCTAATTGTGCTCGAGAAGATAATGCGATTTTATTGTCGTGTGCAATACAACATTTCAATACCAAGACTTCAAGTTCAGGTGAAAAATAGAATTTCAAAGAAAATTTTAATTTTGGGCACAAAAATCGCAATTGTGTTGCTCCGTTGCTAGAGATATGAATTACTCTATCAACAAATGTTATGTTTTGGTTTTTGCGGAGAATATTGTTGCGTTTTGTATACAAAGTGAATAAATACGAAGTGGACGGAAAAGAATTGACACAAGAAAAGGAAAACCTGCCATCAGATGCAGAAAATGCAGCTTTGGAAGCAGAAAGCATAAAATCTAGAATGATGTATGAGAAAGGATACCAGTCTTTTAAAAAGTGGAAAAGTATTAAGAATATCAATGGCTTTGGTGGAAAAATATTTCTGGCGTATTATTCTGAAAAGTCGAAGAAAGCGATGCCATCGTCATTAGGGACGTATTATTCGATGCTGAATGGAAATTGTAACATTTCTAAATTCAGAAAGCCACCTTACTAAAAAACTTGATTAGATGATACAAAGCTAAAAAGTCTAAAATCCTGGAGTCAGATGACATTAAATTTCTGACAAGCTCCTGATGAAGTCTATTTGTTGACGAAGGTTATTGCTATTTTTGATGAGCATGTCGCGACCAGGTCCGATGAATTGTATTATTTAAAAGTGTTTAATGTGGACGACAGAAAATCGGTGATAATCGTTTCATTATCTGATAGGTAATAAAACCAAGCAGGATAGGTCGTTTTATATTACTGAGAAGAAAAGTGGAGTAAGTTTCTTGGAAATTGTGAGAAAATATATTGCCTTACGGCCCAAAAACTTACCTCACAGTAAGTTTTTTGTCAATTACCGACAGCAACAGTGCACTACTCTATCGATGGGGATTAACACTATATATAATATCCCCAAGAAGATTGCAGATTTTTTGAAACTTGCAAATTCAGAAATGTACACGGGGCATTGTTTCCGTCGCTCTTCAGCTACTATGTTCGCAAATTCTAGAGCTGATCTAGTAAAACTTAAACGTTTAGGTGGCTGGAAATCGTCATCCGTTGCAGAATCTTAGATTGAAGAGTCAATAAGTAATAAGATTGCTGTATCCCAGTGTATACTTGGCGTACCTGAAAATCAATCCAGAAGATATTTCTAACAATGTTAATTGTAAAATTTCGTTGATTTTAATACTTAATTTGTTTAAATTTGTAAATTTTACTAAAAAGGTAAAACATTTTGTACAATGTACAACTGTCTACCAACACACATAAAAGCCACCAGTCCTTATATTATATTACGCAAATTAACTAAAGCATACCTTCAGGAGAGACCATACTACAAAGTAGCTGAATTCTGTGATATATCTTAGACTTCTGAATGACATGTAATATGTAGTATGAAGTATTTCATAATTATTTTTTAGCTAGTAAGTAGTAATTAAGAGTGAGTTAAAAGGAGTGATTTGTTTATGTTTGTATGTTTACATTTAAATCATGCATATCATTCTTTTTGTTTGTTTGAGTGTATTTATTTATTTAAATGATTTTTATTGTGACCGATCAATTATTGTTAATTGATATTTAGATATTAGGTTACTTTTATTTAGCTTTGTCCATAAAATTTGTTAAATTTTGGTTGACAATAAAGCATATTGCTCTCTCTCTCTTTTATCTACTCTTGCTGCTAAAGTAACCCTAGCGGTTATAGTGATACTTTATCTAATTAAAACAGTTGTTATAGCAATATTTAGTTAAATTTACGTAATACACTCATTTCTAAATGTTAACATGACGTGAGAAATTTTCCAGCGTCTTAAATTAAAAAAAATAAAATCATAATTTAAAAAGATGTTAAAAAAGAATTTAAATTATGAAAATATTAAAAATACTTAACCTTTTATATAAGTTTATACTAACAAAGAATATTTTGATAAATAAATCATTTTAAATAATTACTAGCTGACACGACAAACTTTGCCCTGCCTTAACGATGAATGAATTCGAATTGGTATAATTAATAAAAAAAGGGTGTTTATTATTCTAATTCGTTATGATATACCTTATTCCTATTTTTTATGCGTATATAAATAGTTTTGTTGGTACTCCTACACTGGAACAGGCGAGATATGTTAACTGTCCATGTAAAAAATATGAATTTTCAAGATTGATGTATCCTCGTATTATATTTTTTGTTAAATAGTATCCTTACTCGAACTACCAACTTATTAATATACAATCGTATTTTATGTTTGTTAAATAATATCCTTTTGTCATCAACCAACTTTTTGATGGAACATCGTATTATGTTTTTGTTAAATTCTCTCCTTTTACAATCTACAAACTTTTTGATACCCTCGTATTACATTTTTGTTATGAAGTATCCTTTGGCCACCTACTTTTTTATGTACCCTCGTATGTGTAAAATGTTTAACACAAAAGAAAACGCCTATAAACTTGGATGATATTTTGTAGTAGGAAATGACAAAATGTTACGTTAAAAAAGTTGTCCAAAGCACTAAGGTTAGATAGAAGTATTTTTAAATTTTCTAATTTCCGGGACAATTTTTTAATTTTTTCTTTCATAAGAACCATCTCCTGACAATAAATAATACAACAACAAAAAATTAGTGAAGTCAGTCCAGGCGTTCACGCGTGATGTGACAAAAGTAGAAATTCATTTTTATATATGGCGATTGATAGTTGATCAGTAGTCGACAACGAGGACGAGAGATCAAATTGAATTAAAAAAAATATATAATTAAAGGAACTTGAAATTATAAACTGTTTCTCTGTTTGCATTAAATTTTTGTTCATTTTTCACTCTTGCTGTCATTTCTGTCTCATCATTTTCCATTATCCTAACTTGTGTTTCTATTATACTAGAATTTGTTCCAATGTAGGGTTTTCTTTCATTGCAAATATTCTCAATGTTGTGTGCTGAATTATTTCAGACTTTATCTTTTTATTATTGTCTCAAAAATCATAGTTAATGGTAAGTTTGAGTAATCCGGCGTAGTACCCGTCTAGGGTTTCTGTTGTTTCTTATTTATCCTGCCTACAATAAATAATACCTTTAGGTACAAAATAGTTATCAAATTTTAACCTTGCTGCGTCGTATTTTGTTATTATTACACCAAGTGGGCCAACTGGGTCAGAAAGATTACCAAAAATTTCAAATGTTTGTTCCCCAATACAATGTAATAATTATTTTTTTTTCGGGCTGAGATGGAAAAACTCATGTTCGAACGGGTCCTCCTCAGGACCTGAACAGTGTTGAACTCATCACTGCTAGGATAACGCCTACCAATCAAAACCACCTCAAAACTCGCCGTTGTTCCCGTCTCGGAATCACTACCCTAGCATACTTTAAGACGTGCGGTGGTCCCTCACACACTTTCCATTTATTCTGCCACTCATAAACATTCTCTTTTCCCAACCATACTCTCCACTGCTTTACTCACCTCCATCCATTCCTCCTCCCTTCTCAACATTATCTCCACCATATTTTCCCAATACATTGCATCTCCGAGTGTTTCCTCCAAGTTTTTCAGCACTTCTTTATTACTCCAGCATCTAAACGCGTGTCCTACATCATCCTCCACTTGGCACCTTTCATACACTCCAGGCTCTCTTTTCCCAATCTTGTAAAGATATCCTGCTCTTGACCCATGCCCTGTCAGCACCTGTGTCAAGAAGTAGTTTCTTCCCCGAATTTCCTAGTCATCCATTCTCTCCTACTTGCAATTACTCTTTTTAGCGCGCCTTCATACTCCTTCCACCATACTTCCATTTCCTCCATAACTTCCTCCCTCATCGCGCCTTTCCACTGTTGTAGTTTCCTGGCTCTAGTCATCACATCCAATGGGTAGGATCTTGCCAGTACCGCTGCTGCTAACATTTCTTTTCGAACCATTAAGCCAAGAACACATTGTTCTGATGTTACACCACACCACACCATCCATCATGCGTCAGAGATGTACCTTGTGCACACTGTTCCCACGTAATCCAAGACGATGCAACCCTACGTTACATAATGATAGAAAATGAGACCAGTTTGAGTTCAGACACTATGGCGAGTAGTAGTTCCTCAGATGAATGGGAAGAAGAACTAGAATGTTCATTTTCTGAGCAATTTCCTCCCAAGCTACTCCTCTCATCGAGCCATTGTATACATATGATGCCAGCTTCGCGTGCACACTGTTACTACACCTAACAATACCCGACGTAATTTCACATGATAAAAATCAGGCAAGTGGAGATTCGTACCACGTCGGATGGCATCGAGTCGCGTGGGATGGGATGGTATCAGAACAGTGTACACACAAATATAAATATGCATTAAAATCCACGGTGTCAGATCCTTCTGACGTTGCGTCGGATGGCGTGGCATGGTGTAGCGTCAGAACAATGTGTTCCCGGCTTTAGTAGTGGTTTAATCCCTGCATGTATCCGGCTCTTTCATACAATGTAATATAAGGGTTTCCTACATTACATCCTTCGTAGTTCCAGATGCAGTCAGAAAGTTATTAAATCATTTTATCCACATTTGCCATCGGTTACTAATGTTTTCAATATCAGTATGAATGTTAAACGTTTCTATTTGTCCAAATAATTCCATTTTTTGTAACTGACGGGAACTTTTCTCCACGCGCCTTGCGCTAATTGATTTTTATAGTTACAAATATACCCTTTTTGGTATACCGATATTTGCAAATGCAATATTTTCTCCAATTTAATAATCGGAATTAATCTCACTTGCTAGTGCTCAAGGTCGTAAAAATTGAAAGCAAAAAGATCAAAGCTTACGCTTCTGAATAATTTGAGTATTCTGCGAGAAAGATATTAGCATGACAACGGTATAATCGTTTGGATAAAATACAACTATGATTTTATAAAGCCGACCAAATTAAAGTTAGATTTGTTGGACGCTTGCCTCTACCAAGTATATTGCAATCTCCATATGTAGAGAGCCGTAATATATGAAATAGTTATGTGATTACATATTGCACATACGAACACCAGAATGTTTCTGGACTGAAATTAGATGCATAATTTGCGAATGAGAATGTGAATACAGTGGAACGTATTGCGGCTAAATTAAAATTCTACGTTGGGTATATAGAGCAAAACGCCAAAATGTAATGAATTCTTTCACGTTTTTTGCGAGAAAATAACTTTTATAACTTTTATTTAGGCCTGCGAATATTTTTTAACTTGCTTTTCAGATGGCATTAGGAAAGTTTTGGGACTTTTTTCATTGTATTCTGTGAGGTCACAAATGATTTCTTGCGCCTACGTAAACATTTGCATTCGTTTGTAATGCAAATTGTGCTTTCTGTATCTGGTTTTATTGAAGTACAATCTTTGGCAAACATAAAATAAAGCGAATATCAAAAAAATATTTATTAATTAATTTTTATAATACATATGTTTGTAACAATATTAGTTCCCAAAAGGCGCCAATTTGTAACCTTTACATTCCCAAAAAGGCAGGGAGCTAATTTGTAACTACAAAACTCTCCAAAAGAGATCCCGGCTAAGAGAGCCTCTCTAGGGGGTGGTGCGACTCCAAGTTAATGTCTACTATAGGAAGGATTGAGATGTATAAGTAATAAGGACGCCACTATCTTTTGGTACGCTTTCGATTAAGTAAACAAACTACACAAAAACTAACGTGAGAAAGATAGAAACACCTTGTAATTAGTTTAATTAAACAACAAATAAAGAAGCTACTTAAAACAAAGGCCGACCACTCTACACCTTTAAGACTTATAGTCTAAAGTATATAAATGAAACGGTTTTTTTTAAATATTGATTACTTATTGAAACTGTACTTGCCGCTAATGAACAGAAAGGAATTGTAAAAAGTGGACTTAAGTTTCTGTTTTGCCTAGAAGGGCGGCTTCAGCTTTTTCGTAGAGAATTAAGGATGAAAGTTTCTGGATGTTTATTTACTGGTTCCGGCAGCTTGAGATGTAGTGGTTTTCTTAACGATTTAGAAGTGGTTTATATTAAGGCTTCTGTGGCCGCAACATCAGCTTCAAATGGTTTGAAGGACTATCTCCGCATGGGGACCTTCCAAAGGATGCTTTCAAGCTTGGCTCGAACTAAGCGCTCTAACTTGGCGATAACTTAACGGTAACTTGGCTCTAACTTAGCGCTAATTGGCTCTAACTTAGCGGTAACTTAGCGGGTTGTATCTTCCAACAACCAAAAGGGAAAGTTCACAAGACGAAATACTAGAACGCTTTTTCTACTCGTCAAATGTGCCTATTAGTCGAGAAGGGATATAAAATTGTCGTACTCGTCTATATATAGTCTCGCTTAAGACGGAAATCGTGTTTGTCATTTGTCAGAAGGGATGCGTTCGATATATTCAATTGCAAGCGGAATGCGCGTTTTTTGTTTGGTCTCGTTCAAACAGCTACATAGTTACGCGTCTATAAGGGGTGTCTCGTGTATAGTAGCGTTAACAGTGATTCGGGGTCGGTTTTAACGTTAATAATAGCGGTATCGTTTACGGTCGGATAATAGTGCAAGGTGACATAACGATAGACAAGATTCATAACATCTCTGAAGATCATTAAACATATTTATTCTTTATCATACCCCAGCTGTAGGAATCCGGAGGTGTTAAATCCGGTGAATGAGGTGGATAGTCCAAATCTGTTCAACTAGAAATTGTTCTGCTACCAAAATTTTCACGGAGCAAATTTAACCAGACTCAGCAACCCAAATGTTACTCGAGGTCTATGGAGAGGCTTTTTTGCAATGGCGTCAGTACGTTTAAACCCAAGGAATCTATTTTTTTATCGGTTGAAGTTGAGGGGAATGAGATTTTCGCAGCCAATAGACTTACTAGCATTGGTACAAACTGTTCTTCGACGACCTGAAGAGCCTTTACTGTAACATAACTCACTACCAGTGCTACGAAATTTCTCAACAACCGCTACAACGCCTTGTTAAAATGTTGTGGTCTTGTACTAAAAAACTTTTTATTTGGTAGAAAGAACCAAAATTAAAAATATTTCAACCGTAATATATTGTCAAGTTAACATTTGAGGCGAAAATAGCATAAAAAACGGCTGCACTTCCTGTATGCATTGACCGGTATGGACCTTTGAACAATAAAAATAATTTTAGCCCATTTAATATCATTCATAAAAAATTACCTACATACCTTCTAGATACGAATAAATGAAAATCCATGGAAAAAATATTTCCACGTATTCTTTTATGAGATATACTATATTGGAATAACTTATTTTTACAAATTTTAAATTTACATAAAAATCCTGATGATTTTTAAACTGAAAACCTCTTGGAGCTTTTCTTGAAAGACTTTAGAAAAGATATCCGTTGATTTTCCACTTTGTAATTAATAATTATAGATTATGTTACTTTTTGACTGAAATACTAGCTGAACTTCTCAGATATAAGTTAATGTTCATCATAACATACAAGTCCTTTACTAATAGTACCTAATTAATCTCAAATATCAGAAAACATTTATGGTGGCTTATATGATTGAAACTTTATTATAATTAATCAATCAATAAATCAATGTTATCTGTAAAATGTTGAACGTACAGTATGCTCATTTTGCAGATAACTTTATTATATTATAACAAGGAGATTCAATTATAGGGCTGATTTTGGATTTAAATTTTACATACATGTAAACATATCTGAAGACTTAATATAATATTTTAATTATGCCCTATATTATTTAATTTTGATATAATGAGCATTATTTAAAATGGTTTTTCCTTATAGTTTCTACTGCATTTATTGTAGAGTTAATATTTTTCATTAATTTAAAACCATAATAAATTAAAATCACAGAATAGCATAAAAACATGAGATTTGTATATTTGCAAATTACAATATATGTAATTCGAAATAACGAAAGGGAAGTACCTACCTACGTTATTATTTATATTTTTAATTGCTGTTGTTAGCATCCAATTTATTACTTACGAATTTTAGCAATAAAGCTCCTTATTAACGTGCGTTTTATAATCAAATTTACTAAATCAGAACTAAACTATTCGGTTTCAGGAAAAAATATTTGAACTGACAACACTGCGTGGCTGCCACGCTGTCGTACATAGGTATGCATACGCTTTTTCAAGCGGATGGTTTAACTGGAAGATTACCCAGATAGCTTATTTTTTAAAGGTTTAAAAATCTGTATTGTGATGTTATGTATTATTTCATTATGATACAGATTTTTCGCCTTGATTAAGTATATTATAAAGCAGAAGTGTTTTTTTAAATACTTACATATTTCCAATGTTTTATTGTTTTAGGTGAACAGAGACCATTTAATTTCGTTATAATTCATCTCCACAGTTCATTTAATTTAAATAAATCCATAGGTTTTATCTTGCTGCCATCAAAACTTTCTTTTCTATTAGGAAACTAAAATATTCTTTTTGTTTTCTTGTTATTCTTTTAGCTCTAGACAAATTCAATTAATTATTTAAACACAAAAATTATAAAATTTTACTATATTTCACTACTATAGGTTGGAATTTCTTTTTTTTGCTTTCTTTGATTGATAAAGCTAACTTATATAAATGTTGCCAAATGTTGTACACTATTTTTAACGGCATCCTTTAAAATTGTGCCTACAGAATACCTATTCTGATATTATTATTTAACGGACCTTTAAAATATATATTTTTATATTTTGCACTTATAAAAATCTTCATTATAAAACGCATTTGCATATCGTAATGTAACTTTTGCGCACGCAAATTTTTGTTTTAAATGGTTGGCGACATGAATGAAGTATCTAATGACAAGACTATTGACAATGACATTTGTGGCTAATAGCAATTTATTAATTTTATATTGTTCTTTAAGAAAGTATTTGTGAATATAAATATCATTTTTTATTATTATTGGTGTATTAGTCATTTTAAAATATTTGAAAACATTAACATTTCATAATTTAAATGTCAAAACTGTCAAATGTTATAAATTACACAGTGCTACCGACATACTTTTTAAAATCAAAATTTTCGGAATTACGTAAAAATAATAAATTAATTTAAAAAATGTTAAAATGGCAAAATATAAAAAATAATATAAACAACTTATTTCATATGGTTATGACTCGTGTCATAACAGAAAGGCATATGAAATGCGTTTTTTTAATATACTATTTTAACACCCTTTAAAATTTAACGGAATAGTTACAGAGTAGACCGCATATACTTCACCATAAATTAATATAGGTATTATCATAAGAAAGAAAAAGGAAAAAAATAAAAAGAAAAAAAAGGATTATTTTTTAAAATAAATTTTAAATTTTAAATAAAATAATTAATAATTTTTAATAATTTACACTTTCAATTTAATGTTAAAAGATGCTGAAAATATTGAGTTAAGAAAAATAATTGTTGTTTTTTTTTTATTTTTATTGTATAATTTAAAATATAAAGAAAACAAGAGTTCTGGTTCGAAAATTGATTAATCTCATTTATATTCACAGGTAATGCTTTTAGTAAAATTACAATTTTCATATACATACTTCAACCATTTTATTTCCCTTGGCGATGCCAATGTTTTTATTTCAAGGAGTTTTCAAGGATTGGTTGGCCACTAAATTTATAGCTCACACTATTCTCCTGCTTTCTTTTAGATTTAGAAGCACTTTTGTAAAACCTTTTAGGTAGTCACAAGTATCCAGTTTACTACATTGATTATGCAGTTAATTTAAATTGAAAAAATGTACCTACACTGCAAAATTATTGGTTATTATTGAATTGAATGAATTGTTGGGTCGACCATTTTATTATTGTCGGTTGAAATATTAAATAAACAACTTAATAGTTTAAGGGCGAGTTGTACCAACAACGTTTAAAACATAACAAATGGTTTAAGCAAAATGGGTGTTGTACCAGATTGGATCAGTTGGTAACCAGAGTTTTGCTAACGGGTTACGGGTTTGATAACCGCCCAAAAATTATTGATTAAAATAATAACCTTAGTTTTCTAACATAAAAAATTTGTTATAATGGAATATTTTCCGCCACCTGTGCCAAGTCTATGCAGTTTCTTTTCCGTGAAAGCTTTTTTAGATATTTGTTTCATGTTTAAGAATATATTTTTTAGGATGCCAAAGTCCCTCTAGCAATTGCTAGATGTATTAAAATTAAGAGCCTCCATCTTCTCTGACGTAGTCTCTAATGACTATTTTTCAGTAACGCCTAACTGTGTCTGGCCGCAATGCAAAAGGGTTCTTCTTTGGCCGTAAAGTTTTCTGATTTTTTTTAAATGTTTATTTATTTTTAAATATACAAAACTAACAACACTTCAGAAACTGAGATTGTAACTGGAACTAGGGAAAGACTGATGGTTAGAATCGTATTAAAAATTCTTCTTTTATATTTTTCTTTGGCAAA
Source organism: Ophraella communa (assembly GCA_035357415.1). Lineage (NCBI taxonomy): Eukaryota > Metazoa > Arthropoda > Insecta > Coleoptera > Chrysomelidae > Ophraella > Ophraella communa. The sequence goes on along the minus strand of CM068983.1, from coordinate 13,852,242 downwards.
ACATAAGTAATTTATTCCACAGTAGTTCATTCGTCTAACATTCATTGATACAAACATTTCAAAATGATTGATTAACAAAACTGCACGAAAACACCACTGGTACAGCACGTAGTGGTTTAAAATATTGTTTAATTTAAACCTATGGTTAGATAAACCAGGTTTAGCCGACTGTTGGTACAACTCGCCTTAACACAACTTCCTAAATTTATCTGCTGATTGACACTGACACAGACCATAGGCTTGTGAATTTCCAGTCGTTCTAACTTCCTTGTAACAGCACTTAAGGTTATATTGTTGAACACCCCCTCAATGTCTGAGACGGCTATCAATTAGTATTCGTTGCAGTCTAGTGACTTCTCAAAAAATTAAAACTAGTTCATAGATGGCTGCTTCTTCTGACCTCCCAGTGCAGTTGGGATTGGGAAAATTTTCCCTCCCCTAACGGCGAATCTTTTGTATACGAATTTACTAATAAAGGTCTATGCTATGAGGCTGTTTGCTTCCCTTAAGGATGAAAACAACCCTCACTTCCTTCCACTGCTTCGTTATATAATTTAGACTTAGGCAGGCCTTATCAAATAATTTGTAAGGTAGAAACTGTACGATAGCTCATTTAATCCTCCTCTAGGTTACGTTTGATGGGATAATGATTTGATTGGTAGAGGGAGCAAAATCACTGCTTTGCCCATTTAGCTGCTGGCCATGAAAGTGGATATCTACAAGTAGCTCGACGGTTTCGACTACGTCAGTAGTCTCTAATGACCAGGTTTAGCCGACTGTTGGTATAACTCGCCTTAACACAACTTCCTAAATTTATCTGCTGATTGACACTGACAGTCTCTTTGTATCTGACAGATCATGGATCTCTCTGCTGTACAGTATATCGTTGACGAATTCGACAGTAGGCTTGTGAATTTCCAGTCGTTCTAACTTCCTTGTAACAGCACTTAAGCTTATATTGTTGAACGCCCCCTCAATGTCTGAGACGGCTATCAAATAGTATTCGTTGCAGTCTAGTGACTTCTCAAAAATTTAAAACTAGTTCATAGATGGCTGCTTCTTCTGACCTCCCAGTGCAGTTGGGATTGGGAAAATTTTCCCTCCCCTAACGACGAATCTTTTGTATACGAATTTACTAATAAAGGTCTATGCTATGAGGCTGTTTGCTTCCCTTAAGGATGAAAACAACCCTCACTTCCTTCCACTGCTTCGTGGTATAATTTAGACTTAGGCAGGCCTTATCAAATAATTTGTAAGGTTGAAACTGTACGATAGCTCATTTAATCCTCCTCTAGGTTACGTTTGATGGGATAATGATTTGATTGGTAGAGGGAGCAAAATCACTGCTTTGCCCATTTAGCTGCTGGCCATGAAAGTGGATATCTACAAGTAGCTCGACGGTTTCTACGCCCATAATAGTACATGTACCATCAGACTTGCTAAGATAGCTTAGCGCCACTGAGTTGGATGAGATGGATGATTTTCCTTTTCTAACATTGCCCATGCTTAAACAGGTTTCATATAATCATTTATTTTGTGTGAGTAGAATACTCTTTATAAAGCAGCTCAGACTAACTTATATATACTCCATTCATTGATTTTCTTTGCTTGAAGACCCTATCCATATTACGCTTAGGAAAATTGAACAAAGACTTTTTAACATAACGTCCACGATGCATTTAAAAAACTCTTTGGGTCAATGACAGCTGAGTATTAGCTAGGCGTAGGAGAAGTGCAGCTGAAACTACTCTACTATGATGACCTTCGTCTATGATACTGCGATAGCCATAGCTTCTTCACCATATGAGTCTAACAGGTCATCTTCCTTCTCATTGAACCCATAGAGCATGGCCATAGCCTCTGAAACGCCACACTTTTGCTGCCATCGAACACGCCATCTTCTCCTAATTGGGTACTTCGGTCTTGGCATCTGCGTTGTAGATCTGTTACTTAATTGATCCAACTCAATAGTGGACCACCCTCCATTCTCCAAGATGAGTCACCAACTCGTTATTTGGGATGATTACTGTCTCTCGTTTCCTCTTAGTGTAAATAATGTATACAAGTTTATACCGGTTCTTTTTTCTGTTTTACGTTCGATTATTAGTTTTAAATGTTTTTCTAATATTTGTAATTGATTATTTTCAATAGCTACCTGTATATCCATATTTAAAAGGCTTTCATTCATTTTTGGCCAATTCTATCCGACATCATCTACACTGCTCAACAATTGAAGTGAATATTACAAAAAATTATAATTTTCTTTTGTCATTGGTTAATAGTAAATCAAAATTCGTTAAAACAAGTTAATATTTATTCTTTCACGATACAATATACCCAAAAAAATAAAATAAACAAATTTTTTATGAAAAAAAAAAACAGTTACGATAAAACAGAAAATATTTAAAAATATTAAATCATTTACTGCGCAGGTCATAAAGTCGTGCATTTTCTTAGCGTTATAAAAAATAGAGCTTTTGATTAGTTCCGTGCGTGGTTTTGGTAAATAAAGGTCATAGGTACTCTGCACTTCTAAGAGGGTAGTTATGAGATGGTGTGTCTAAAACTTCAGGTAAATGTTTCCGAATTAGGAAACGGATTCAAAGATAAAAAATATGAATGAAAGTGTTAATATTTTATGTTTTTAAAGAATTCCCTACAGTGAGTTTTACTGCTTAGTTTCAGCCTATACCGAACAGCTCTCTTTTGTAATTTAAAATTACGTTCAAATTGAGTCACACAACATGTACCCCAAAAAGGAAGTGCATATCGGATATGTGACTAGAAGAGGGCAAAATAAACTGTTTTGGAAGCTTACAGGAGAAGCTCCCTAGATATTGTTCTCAGCGCGTAACAAGAAGAGCTTAGTTTTTTTGACAAAGCGTCAATGTGTACATCCCATTTTTAAAGCTGTCAACGACAAGTCCCAAAAATCTCACAGAGTCAACGTCCTCTATAGTGGAATTATTCAACATAATAGGTTGAATTGCAGATGTGTAAGGTAAAACTTTCGTCTTAGAAACGTTCAAACACATATGGTTAGAATCACACCATGACTTGATGATGGTTAAGTCATGTGAAACGATTCTATGCAGTTCGGTGATATCCGGGTAACTCCAAGAAAAGCTAGTGTCGTCTGCGAATAAACAAATTTTACCGCCGATGCTTAAGTTAGCAATATCATTGATAAATAGCAAAAACAATATAGGACCCAATACCGAACCTTGTGGAACCCCATATTCTATTTGCTTGCATGAAGACCTTAATTCATCAACTCGTACAAGCTGCAGTCTCTCACTAAGAAAAGACTCGAACCACCTGATCGAGCTGCCTCTAAATCCATAGTACTGCAATTTTTTAAGTAGTATTTTATGATCCACGCAATCGAAAGCTTTTGAGAAATCACAAAATATTGTAGCTGTAGAGTGTTGATTTTTTACGCTGGAGTAGACATTATTAAAAAGAGAAAACATTGCATCATTTGTACATTTTCCACTTAAAAATTCAAATTGATTTTTAGCTAGAATATTGTATTTAACCACATAGAAGCCTTTTTTTACCAATCTTTCAATGACCTTGGATAACGTAGGAAGAAGCGCGATTGGGCGATAGTTAGAAACTTGATCTCTTGACCTCCTTTATGCAAAAGAATTAGATAACAGCGTATAAAGAGAAAAAAATACGACAAAAACAATTTGCTATATTTATACTAAGTTAACTGATAGCATGAAACGTATATTTAAAATATTATTTTTGTACGCAATTAAAAAAATATTCACTTCAGTTGTTGAGCAGTACACATCTAAATGCGAATGTCCAATGTTAACCAAGTACCTATAGGTATTTAAATCAGCTTACAGTTCCAATATATTCATGGTATATTTTTTATCTGGATTATAACTCCAGGTAATAACCATTATCTTCTTTTTAGTTGCTCATTTTTAATACTTAAGGAATCTCTTTTCTCATCAATTAAAAAGTTGTTGTTTTCTAATCGCTTAACTAATTAGTACGTGTAAATGTATCTCAGTAGTGGTGATCTTAAAAACTAAAAATCTAGGTCTATACCAACATGCAATTGCTTCATCGCTATTTGTGTTTGGTCCTAATCCTGGATTAAAGTAACCTTAGATTAAAGTTTAATTGCAAATAGATTATGCACATGTCACATACCGATAGGTAGTTATAAATAATAATGGTTTAATGGGATTGAATAGGTGATTTCCTAAGTTACATTATTAATTTACAGTAAGATTATCGATGAATTAAAGCTTCCAATTATGTATTCCGTTTTGTAACTATACGCTTGGGTGAATCCATAACCGCATCCTCTTGAAACTCAGTAACAAATTGGGGTATGGCAGAGCGTTACGAATGAAAGAAAAAAGGTCTTGCGGAGAGTAACAAGGAACGTAGATCATACACTTTAACAGAATGTAAATTAATTTTGAAATTCTGGAGGAATTTGATTTCCAACACTACTTATCAACAAAGTATAATATAACAATGTGGTAACGTATATTTTCACATATTAACTTTTAAAAAGTTATTTAAAAAATTATTAAGAAACGTACTGGAACAAGTACGTTTCTTAAAGTTGAAAGTACGTATTTCTGCATTAAATACTAAAAACAATTAAATAAATCTAATATTACATGATAAACAGAAATCAATTTTAATATTAAACTAACTTCTACTATAAGAAAAAGTAAGATTTAAGTAATATTATATGTAACAGGAACTATTTTCTATTGTACGATGATAAGATAGAAAATGTAATGATTTCACTATTTATTTTAAATTAATTAATGTTAAATAGTCAAAGAAAAAATGTAATTAGTTCCAATTTTTTATAGATGTAATGAATAAATATTTTATACTTTCTGGGTTCAGTTTTGTATCAAGTATATTATGTATGGCATATACTTAATTGATAATAATTAAATGATTATAGACATTCATTTGATTTTTAGAACTATATTATGTTTAAAAACTAAATAAACATAATAATTATAATTAAATTGTCATGGGTATAATATAACCTAAGGCAATAATCATTACGTAAAAGAAAAAGAATTTATACATGAATTTGTATTGTATTAAACGAGAATAGATGTATTTTTTATAAAATATTACAGCAAAAATCAGATATTTCTAGAAAATAAACTTTGCAATCCGTTAAACCTTGATAGAACTATTTTTAATAAGAAGACATTACAATAACATCTAGAATCAGATTTTTTTATAACATATAAAACTATAAAAGACAGTCCTTTGATAGGGGGGGGCTTGATTCAGTTTTAGTCAGTCATAGTTAAAGGTGAAAGTTATTGGTGACAGTAAAGTTAAACAATATTTTCCGAGTGTGTAAAAGACATAAAAGTGTACATACCGTTCAAAATTAAGTTAAAAACTATAAAATCAGTCAAAATCACTGAACTATGTTTTCAAAATAAATTTGGGAGATCACTTACGATATATAACTCAACATGTAAGCAAACCTTCAAATGTGCATGTTCTTAAGGAATGGAGAAATCATATCGAGTAAGTTCTAATTTGATTTAAAAAAGGCCTTATTAGTAATTAATTAACGTATTAATTTACCTATTTATTCAACAGAAACAATCGATTGAAGCCGCCTGTGAAAATGCAAACTACAAATATTTATTAATACAGTATCAATTTTTCAACAAATGACAAATATTTATCAAATAAAAATTAATTACAAATTATTATACTTTACATCATTTACCCATAACTTAAGAGAACTATAAAGTAAGTGTTTTTTTTATTTTATTGTATTTATTTTACAAGGTTTTTCACGTTTGCCTTGATATCCGTTTTTATTACAGTTATTGAAATGGCTTCTCGTAAAGCGTTTTCCATTCTTTCCGCTATGTATCACGGTCATTCCCAAGAGAGTAGAGGGTAACAATATATATGCCTTTTGTATAAGGTACACACAAATTATATTCCTGAATTTTAAATTAATTGTTATGCGAAAACCCAAAGCTGGTCCCTAGCAAGACCGTAGTAAATTTTTTCAGTGGAAAAGCCGTAACGTAATAATTGAATGACATGGCTTTTTAAGTAAACAGTGGCGGCGAAAGAGCCGACCGCAGTACAATAAACAATTTTTCATTCTTTATGATTATGGAAACCTATAAGCAAGAGAGGAAACGACAGGCAATTTTAGAATTTTATGTACCTGGTTTTTAATTCGTCAAAAGCGTCGCTCAATTATATGAGAAGGTAATTTAACATTTAAGTACCATGAGAAAGTTACAATTAAAATTAAATATTTTCGTACCAAGTTGCAAATCGTCTTATTTTAATAACAAAAAAAATAATAAAAGAACATTGTAGGAGTCTTTGAAATTATTTAAACATTCAACGCTTTAATAGGTAATTAGATTTATATGAAAACATTAGAAAAAGTGTAACAACCATTATTAGTGTTAAGGTAAGAATATTTTGTATTATATTTATGGAAGAGAAAGTCCCAAATGAAGCATCGAAGAAAGGACCAGCAGGAGCGGAGCTGTTTAACTTGATAACATGACGATGTGGAAGGTAATGTCTTCTATTAGAGTCTACTTCATCCTGAGGAATTTTTTCAATAATACCATCTGCTAACCATTCAGAGAAAATTTTGCCGTATCACAGAGTATATAATATAAACCAGAGTATCGACTCTATATGGAGGGGGTAAGCATCCATTTGCAGGTATCGCCATGACACTTTGGGAGTATCCATAGCCGTCGCCGTTAGTTTTGGTTAAGGTAGGCAGTTGGTTGTATGTGAATAAATCAGTGGTGGCGTTTGTATTGTGTGGAAAAGTGCATTAAACTATTTAATTCAGGTACAGAAAACTGCGAAGGAGATGCGGAACAAATGTTACTTACTTTAAATGACATTAAAATAAATACTACTGATGCATGTACTCTTTCTCAGTGTTCTGTATCTGATAAAGATACAGATTGATGTGTATTTTTTTAATTATTGATATCCTTCCTTACTAACGAGGAAAATTGCGAGCAAGACATACATATTCGGTCATTTATTTTGCGTAGAAATTCTATTTATATAATTATTTAACCTAAAAAACCAATTTTACTTTTTTTAAAAACAAATAAATCAACGTTTAGTTATTCCATGTTTCTAAAATAACAATTATCTCAACAATAAAGAAAAATTTCAAGTACGGGTCTTATTTATAATAACAATTTTTTTAGTACTACCCTGAGCTTATACCACAAAACAGAATATTGGTTACCACAAAACAGACTAATCAATTTTCTGTTTTGTGGTTTATACTCCCAAAAAATGGCCGCTCTTGTCTTATAAACATCAAAGGTGCCGACAGCGAGTCGATACTCTGGTTTGTATTTTATACTCTGTGGCCGTATTCATAATAATAATGGTCTTTTTTAAGTTTTATCATTACATTATCCAATCTTTTTAAGGCAATATCAAAATTTGACGGCAGGAAGAGGATTTCCTTCTATCCACGGTAGAGCTACTTCATATCTACCTTGAGTATCGACCTGTACAGTTTGCTTAAAATGTTCAATTACTGCTAAATCACGTTCTTCTTTGCATTTTCGAACTACAGGGTTGGTAATTCCTAGAATATCTAGTTTCCAAAGATCAGAAATATCGTGAGTATTACAAAAAAGTGAAACTGCGACAGACGAAAATAAACTGTTGGTATTTTTAAGTGGTATTTCGGCTTTTCCCATCAAAGTCCATTTAACGTTTGTTTCTAAGGATACCAAACCACTGCTTAGTATGTATTTTTTGCCAGTGAATAATTTTCCTCCAATAAGAACTTCTATTGCCCGTCTTTTCTATCAGAAATTTCAATTCCAAGTTCCTTGAGTTCTTCTAGCCAAGGAGCTTCTCGTATAGAAACAATATTACTGTAAATGATAGGTTGATCTAACACTTTATAATTACAAGAATATTTCTTGTTCAAATTGGTGTCTGATATTGTAGCTGTTATGCTGAATTACTTCTGACTGCATCCCACCAAAAAGAGCATCGACAATTTTTTCTTGTAAAACGACTGGAAAACCTATTTCTTCAACAGAAAATTTATTGATGAAGGATCGTTGTGAACCAGTATCGATTATTGCTCTCACACATCGACTAGAACTTCCATTACTAAGTTCTATAACAAGTGTTTGCAAAAAGACTTCATGATAAGTGTGATTGCAAAGATTGAGATTGAGAACCAATTACTGGAGCTTCAGAGGCTGTCGATTCTAAAACTTCATCTTCGGGGTACATCAGAGTGGAATGTCATTTTTGGCATTTTAAACATTTTATTTTTACTTTACATCTACGTGTAATATGTCCAAATTTAAGACAAATATGGCAGCAGCCTTTTTTGATAATACCTTCTTCCTCTCAGAGCTTCATCTTAGAAGATTTATCGCAGTCTTCACTAGAATGACTGTTCTTACAAAAAACATAACAAAGAGATTTGTGATTTAACAAACCAGAAGCAATAGGAATCGCTTTAGTATTATCCTCTTTCTTCTTTGAATTTAGTTCAAAACCAGAGAGAGCAAGGGAGATTCTTTCCTCATTTTCAACTTCTCCAGTTTCATTATCAGATCTTTGCCATGTTCTTAAAATACTTTCTGGTAAGCAAGATTCTACGAGTGGGAAAAGCATTGCGGCATATTTCTGAGACGTAACCCCTAAAGTTTCTAGAGCTCTAAGTTATGATTCAAGTTTATCGAACAGGGTACTTAAATATAGGTACCTTGTACATAAAATTCTACAAGAAGTTCATCTTTGCCAAAACGTGCTCTTAAACTTTCTAAAGCTTTAATATAAGTTTGGCCACTAGGAGGATAAATTTCTACAATAACTCTGGCTCGGGATTTCGGTATCGTGGCTTGGACCAAATATTGAAACTTATCTTCCAAATCTAACGATTCATCCTCATGGATCCGTTTAAATTGACCCCAGAAAGTAAGGCAATCACTAATATCCTCTCCAAACCGTTTGAACTCAATACGAGGAAGTTTTAAATGGGAATTATTAGATTGATATGTAACTTTACTTGATGTCTTTCGGTTTAGTTGTGCTTCTACCACATATTTCAGTTTATTATATTTTTATTTTTTTATATTTTTATTTTTTTTATATTTTTATTTGTAGTGAATCGCATTATCCGATAATGTCAATGTTTGGTTTCCATAGTTACGTGTTGTTAATTTTTTAGTATTGTCACTTTTAAGAACGATAAAATATGTAACTCTAATTTGTTAATAACACACCGTAATTTAAGTTCTTTAATAAAGTATTTTGTTCATCTACTGAGAATTTGGCCCCAAAAAGACACAACAAGTTGCCAACGAGGTGTACAGGAAAATAAGGTCTCAACACATCGACAAGTTACCGTCACCGTGCCGAAATTGATCACTAAGGTATTTTATAGATAAAATTCATTCCTGCTTAACAATTATTCAAATGAGATGGATTCAGCGCAATTTGAAAAATAACACCATTTGAAAATTATGACGCCAAAAATGAAAAAATTTTTATCATACATGGAACGTTTTGATAATTATTGTGAATTAAGAAACGTCACTGACGACATTAAAAAGTCTCAATTATTACGCTCATCGATTGGAAAAGAGCATTATAACAATCTAGCTGCATTACTGGGACCAGATAATCCTATTAAGGAAATCGACTTTAACACTTTGAAAGGTCATTTTGAAAAAATGCTATCTCCATCAGTATCAACTGTCGTTTCTCAACACTACTTTCTCAATATCATTCAACAGCCACATGAGTCAATATCGGAGTTTGTCACATCTCTAAAGGGAAAGTTAAAGGACTGTGACTTCTATACTACATGTCCTAATATGTCCTGCAAAAAGAAGTTTTCTATAGCAAATACATTCTTACGTGCTCAATTTATCAGAGGCCTTAAGGACAGTTGGATACGTGAACAGATTCTGCAAGATACAACTCTCAAAGATTTTGACGGATTTTTAACCAAAGCTACAGCACTAGAATCATCTCGAATTGAATCAGGGGAATTGAGCAAGTCACCTGAATATTCACCGGATACGTGCATCGGTACACATAAGATTGATCGTCATCAAAACCCTCAGCATTCTAAGTCTCAAGACAATTGTCAAAACAACTGTCATCGATTCCAGGCTCGTAGTTCCAGAAATCATGTTGATTATAGCTTATTAGGTATTGATGGCCTTTGTCTCAAATGTGGTCGTTCAAATCATAAATCGCCTAACTGCAGAACAGACCGTAAATCCTTAAAGTGTACCTCCTGTGGAAAAATAGGTCACGTCACTAAAGTCTGCATCACAACCTAGCTCCGAAAATCAAAGATCAACACTGTCTCGGCTCAACATTCTCTAGAAGTAGATTGCCAATCAAACAATGAGTATGGTATTGTTCACATTGAAGATTTATACGAAGTTCAACCAGACACAGACAAATATATCGTTACAGTCACTCTCAATAATAAGCCAGAAGTAGACTGAGGTGCGCGTTTCTCCTTAATCTCAGAAACCACTTTCAACAAACTTAGTCTCCACATACCGGTGACACCAACTTCCGTCTCTTTTTGATCATATTCAAATCACATTATCAAACCTAAAGATAAAGTTCGGGTCCTAGACACTTACAAAGGAAATTCAGTGGAAAATGATTTATTCATAGTACCTACCAACAGGTCATGATGCTTTGCTCGGACGCACATGGATTCGTAGTCTCGGAATCAGCCTCAATGATATAGATAGCCATAAAAACCCCGTACTTTCTCCAGTCAATATCAACGCAATCACTTCACTTGAAGACATTTTAAAAAACTACAAGTCTATATTCGAAGAAAGAATTGGATGTGTTCCGAACGTCGTTGGAGTTAAACTCCAACTCAGAGAAGGCGTAAAACCAGTTTTCTTTAAAGAACGCAATGTTTCTTTTGCATTACGAGATCAAGTCGAAAGAGAATAAAATACATTGGAATCTCAAGGAATCATCAGTCCCATTGCATCAAGTGATTGGGGATCACCATTAGTTGTAATAACTAAGCCTAATGGTGGTATACGATTATGCGTAGATTATAAATGTGGGGTAAATTCCAGAATAGTTTCTCCAAATTACCCAATCCGCAGAATAGATTAAGTTCTCCATAGTCTCAAAGGATCAAAGTATTTTTGCAAACTAGACTTGTACAAGGCTTATTTATATTTACGTGTCGATGAAGAAAGCAGAAACATTCAAACAATTTCTACCCATAAGGGGACATTTCAAATGAATCGTCTTAGTTTTGGAATTAAGACCGCTCCATCAGAATTTAACCGGATTTTGGGTCAATTTCTGAATGGTCTACCAAAGGTTGAGGCATACTTCGATGACATTATCTGTCATGGCTAAGATCTTCAAGAGTGCACTAGAAATCTCATCGCATGTTTGGAATGCCTCAAAGCAAATGATCTTCATCTTAACCGTTCTAAGTGTTCATTCTTCAAGGAAAGCATAAACTATCTTGGTTATGTAGTTTCGCATAATCAGATTCAAAAGTGTCCATCTAAGGTTCAAGCAGTTTCTCAGTTGCCACGACCAAAGAATGTAGATGAAGTAAGAAGATTTCTTGGTCTAGTCACATACTATGCAAAATTCATTCCAAATTTTTCGTCAAAAACATACCAGCTACGTCACTTACTCAAAAAGAATCAACGATTTGTATGGTCTGCTGCTGCTGAATCCTCCTTCGTCGATCTCAAGAAAGACCTATGTTCAGACAGAGTGCTCATTCTATTTGACCCATCTAAAAAAGTGATACTCACAACTTACGCTTCACCAACCGGAATAGCAGCAGTACTAAGTCACGAAGTTGATGGTCACGAACATCCCATTGCCTACGCCTCTAGAGCTCTGACTCAATCTGAATCAAACTACAGCCAGCTTGACAGAGAAGCATTGGCTATCATATACGCAGCAACACGCAGCAAGGCTTAGATAAGGACATAGAACATCTTGTGAGAAGTTGCGAATCATGTGCCAAAGTCCGCCACAGTCCGCAAAAAGCGCCAATTCATCCATGGGATCAACCGGATGAAAATTGGGACAGGGTGCACATCGACTATGCAGGGCCTATCGATGGTTATTTTTTTTGATATGTGTTGATGCAAAGTCAAAATGGGCAGAAATTCGCCTGATTCGTAATGCTCCGTCATCAGTTTTAACTGTCACTCTTCTGGAAGAGATATTTTCAGTGCATGGTTACCCTTCTGTAATAGTATCAGACAATGCAACTATTTTCAATAGTGAAGAGTTTCACAGATACTGCAAAGACCATGGAATATTTCAGAAGTACAACGCACCAAATTATCCAGCCACAAACGGATTAGCCAAACGCGGTATACAGACACTAAAGAGAAGACTTAAGGCTGCAGCTGATGATCCTACACCATTGTCTATTAAGGTACAGGATATTATGTTTCGATATAGGACAATACCTTTAGCTTGAGGATTCTCTCCTGCGGAATTATATCTACAAAGAAAAATTCGCACTCGCCTTGACGCCCTACTTCCTAACAGCAAACCTCTGGCCCCAACAACGCTTACCGATTCACGAGTTCGTAGTCTACAAGTGGGAGAGAGAGTACAAGCGAAGATTTATCTAGCAAATAAAAACGTTTGGAAATTCGGTACTGTAGGAAACTTGATTTTTACCATTACATTATAGAGTTAGATACTGGTCGCAAGTTGAAACGCCACATAAATCAGCTGATTGCCACTTTGGTTCCAAAGAAGCAAATATCCTGTGCTCCTTCAATACAACGCCAGATTATGGGAGTACCACTACCCATCTCACCAGAAAAGTCTCCACAACTCGAATCACAACAAGCACCGCTAGCTCAGCAAACAAATCGCCCAGATGAACACATCGACGAGCCATTTTCAGTACGTCCTGAATTGCCTCTTGCTGAACCTGGTCCTTCCACATCTTTATCGACCAGACATACCAGAAAGAAGCAGAAGCCCAAATATTTAAAGGACTATGTTAATAATATGCGTTCAGTTTCTTAAATAAGAAGGGAAGAATTGTAGTGAATCGCATTATCCGATAATGTCAAAGTTCGGTTTCCATAGTTACGTGTTGTTGATTTTTTAGTATTGTCACTTTTAAGAACGATAAAATATGTAATTCTAATTTGTTAATAACACACCGTAATTTAAGTTATTTAATAAAGTATTTTGTTCATCTACTGAGAATTTGGCCCCAAAAAGACACAACATTATTGCTTCCATTTTTCTATCAAGAAGAAGTAAATTTCCTTGAATATCATTTAAATCAGGTTCAGAAGACTGAATCATTGTTGTAATATTATCATAAACTCGCTGAAATGATACTCCATTTTTCCAGAATCTTGTCCTGTCACGGTCGCCACAATATAAGGAAATGGATCAAATAATACGCGTAAAAGATCTTCCGTCAACAAACTGGACAAATATGGAAAACTTTTAATATTTTAAAATTAGCAAGACAGCATCAAAAAAATATATTACTGACAATTCTATGACAATGACAGTTCTCATTATTTATAAAAATCAAGTGACAACAACAAGTATCTATAGCCTTCGGGACGCTCTAGACTGTAGTACACTTTTAAAATTTATAAATCTTTATTTTTAACAACCAGTAGTCATACTTTGGATTATTTTGTTAGGAATTTTATTTTTAACCCTACATGTATTATTAAAAATTATAAATAAAAAATGTGAATATTCTTGTATTAAAATAAATATATGAACATGTAAATATGTTTTTTAAATAAAACCTCAAATATTTTTAAAAGTATTTTATTAAAAAATTAAACAGTTTAAAATTTAGGAAGATTTATACACAACTACGTTATAAAGGCAATTTAGTTTAAATTCTAAATAATTTGTGAATAAATATGTTTTCAATATTAAATATATGTTTTTAAATAAAACCTCAAATATTCTTAAAAGTATTTTATTAATAAATTATACAGTTTAAAAAATGTACAGGTAATAGTCAGTCAATTGTGGAAAATACTCCAAAATCTTGACACATTTTGTTATGATTTTCGGAAGGTAACATATTTGTTAAATTATATCTACCTCCAAGCACCATTATACTGGTAAAACAGTTGTTATTAACCAATTATACAAAACCTCCACGTTTTGGTTGGTACACGTACATCTCCCCTCTTGATAATGGTTTAAACAAGTCGTTGACGTCTTCTCAAATTTTCTGGTAATATTGGCCGTTCCATCAAACTTACTCACATCAACCACTCTAATAAATATTCTAAATTCTTGACATTTTCGGGTTATGAAATCTAGTTTCTTATTACCCCGGAGGTAAATGAACTCAGCACCCAAATTACATTTCTTTAACATTATATCTACCTCCGAGAAGTCTATATCCCCAGAAGAGTAGTCGATTCCGTGAACATTTCTCTCCAAATAATGTGTTGTTCTTCTGTCACGAGCACTTAAAAAATTATATATTTTTGGAGATTTGAATAAATAGTTATTTACACCATTTTCAGTTTTAACACTGAGTATTTTCGGATAGAAAGCCCCTTCTATCATGAAACCTTGAATGTTGACAAGTGCTATTCTCATGATGGAGCAGGCGTTAAACTGCCGCACTACCGATACCAGCTGCTTTAAATATCTACTAATACGGGTGGGGAAGGATTGCGGTTGTTACGAGATATTATCGGTTTGGAAACAAATAATCATAAAACGACGTCTTTCGACTGCAGTACTCGTTTTAACGGAACAAATTTCTCTTCGTGCATCAGAAGTAATTGCTGGTAACTCATTTCGGTCCGATTTTCTAAATGGAATTAATATTGCTTTGTCTGTTTGAATTGCCTTAAGAAGTTGTTCTTTTACTTCATCACTAGCATAAATGTATTTTATTTTTAATTCAATGCTTTTAATTTTCGCAGTTGTTTTTGCATTATCTTTATGTTTAATAATAATAAAATCATTACATGAGATCTTACAAATCTTAAGGTTTGTCTTCCACATGTACTCATGGGATAATCGTTGAAAACAATAAAAATTTGCTTCAAAGGTATAAGCAGGCTAAAAGTCTTGTTATGTGCAGTTAAAATAGGCGATGATGGATAGTTCCAGCCAGAATGACCTTTACCATAACAAAGATATCACTCACTATTCCCGGATCCCTTACCGTTTCAATTTCCCTTGCATTTTCACTGTAAGTGCAAGAATCAAACAAAAAACTAATACCTTTTTAGAACGATTAACTTTATTCAGCACAAAAGTCGAGAGACAGAATAAAGAATATAATACATTAAAAACGTCATAATAAAGTAATTACTGTGGTAACAAGTTAGAACCGTACTAGCACCACACTCTTCCTTCCATTAATAATTCATTTCATAGTCCTTGAACTTCTCTGGTAATCGACGTTGCCTGGTCGAACTATTATGATTGTTGTACTGGGATGTAGATAGAGAATCTTTGCGGAAATTACTGTCATTGTCGGTAGAATGTATCGGAATAAGTGATTGATTTCCAGATTCTTCCGTCTCTGAGATACTCTTTGGTCTGGGTTGAAGTTTGCTTTATCATTTACAACCGTTCGAGATTGCCGTTGCGAATCCTTTCCACCATTAGGAGCCAAGTGTCTCAGTGACACAGTTTTCTCTCTTCCATCTTCCTGCCTTACTCGAGCATAGTTGAGATTAACATCTACTTCTTCTACCAACGGGTCGTACTTACTTAGTCGAACGTGCTTTTTCATGAGAACTTTAGTAGTAGGAATGAACCAGGATGGCAGTGAGCAGTCGTTAGCAGATCTTTTATTATGTTTGAACATTCGCTCATGGGGAGTTTCATTTGTCGCAGTACATAGGAGAGATCTTATAGAATGGAGTGCATCTGGAAGCATAATTTCCCAATCGGAAGGTGATAAATTTCTTTGCTTGAGAGCCAGAGTAATTGCCATCCAAATAGTTCCATTTTCGTGCTCTATTTGTCCATTACCGGTGGGATTATAAGGAGATGACATAGTTGTTCCTACACCGCGTTTGTGAAGAAATTCTTGGATTTCTTTAGATATAAAACATGCGCCTCTGTCCGTATGCACATATGAAGGAACATCGAATAAGAAAAACAAATCAATCAGACCGTCAATAACGGATGACGAACACATATTTTCACAAGGTTAAGCAAACGGTAATCTAGAATACTCATAAATAATAGTTAGGAGGTATCTATTGCGAGATTTAGATGGAAGAGGACCCTTGAAATCCATACTGATTCGCAATTATCGTTTTTATAAAATTTAGGTTTCACAGCTTTGCATGAAGGAGAAGATGCAATCATTTTACGTACTTCCTTCACAGAAAATGGCAAATTGTGAGTTCGTACCCAGTGAATCATGCGAGTCACACCAGGATGACACAAGTCACAGTGAAGTAAGAATAGCTTGTCAGAATTAATTGAACCACACACTCTTGAAAAGGTATCAGCAACTTGATTTTGTTTTCCTGGTCTGTATAGAATGTCATAGTTATAACATGAATGTTCCAGTCGCCATCGTTGAATTTTTACTTTGGTTTTATGGTTAATGTCAACCTTGAGATACAGATCGCTGGTCAGTGATAATTTGAAAATGCCGGCCTATCAAAAAGTGTCCCCACTTCTTCAAGGCACTCACTATGGCATAGGCTTCTTTCTCAACAGCTACCGTTGAGTCTTTGGAAAAGAAAGCCACCGGGCGTCTTGATTGGGAAAGAACTGCAAAGATCGAGAAATCGGAAGCATCCGTTTCGACTACCAAAGGTTCCTTGTCGTCAATTGTGTTTACTACTGCTTTTGATATTTCAATTTTCAGATCTTCAAAATTAGATTTTACTTCTGGAGTTAAAGGAAATGTTTTTGTATTTAAAAGCTTTTCAATTTTATCCATTTGGAATATTGTGCAAACATTCCAACTGTACGTTGAAGTTCCTTGGCGGTTTGGTGGGGGAAGACTCAACAAAGGTTTCAAACGATCGGGATCAGGAGAAATAGTATTGTTTTCTATTTTATATCCAAGTAGATTTATAGTGGTCTTAGCATAACTACTTTTTTCTTGATTAATTGTAAAACCATATTTATTCACTGCTTCTATAAATCGCTTAAGGTTTCGGTCATGTTCTTCCCTATATTTTTCGGAGATTTTGACATCATCAAGGTAGGCGTACGTTTTCTCCAATATTTCTTTGGAAATGACGTCATCGATTGCTCGTTGAAAAATAGGGACACCATTGGTGAGGCCAAACGCAAGACGGCAGAAATGATAAAGTCGACCACATGCCTCGAAAGCAGTGAAAGGACGATCTTTTTCTCTCAATGGAATTTGATGATAAGCACTCTTAAAATCTATGGTATTGAAATACGAGTTTTTAGATACCTTTTCTACCATCTGTTCAAAAGATCAGGAAGGGGATAAGCATCCAAAGAAGTGTATCGATTTATTGCTTGTAAGTAGTCAATGACCATCCTCTTCTTATGATTCTCGTTTTTAACAACAAATGCTTGGGCTCTCTACGGAGATCTACTTTCTTCGATTATTCCATCTTCGAGGAGTTTGCTGATTTCTTCCTTCATGAATTTGAAGTCGTCATTATAATGTTTTCGAGATTTCGTGATAATTGGTTTTCCACTTAAGTACTGGAAAAGTTGCGGGGGTTTAATTCTCGCTGGGGCTAGGTAGCAAATCGTTAAAGGTGGTTTTAATCCTCCGAAGGCGAATTTCAACTCTGAATGATGTTTCAATAAATAGTGACCAACGATTATATTGGCACATTAATCTGGGAGTACATTTAATTTGACATCATTGTAAAAGTGCCCTAGTAAATTAAGTCTTGCCAAGCAATAATTTGAAATTTTTGAATTGAGGGAAGTTGAAGCCATAGAGACAACCTGATGTTGGATACATTTTAAAACGACAGCTTTCGGCAAACTCTTTTGATATAAATGTCTCAGAACTTCCTGTGTCGATTAGAGCATGGGTGGGTACATTGTTAATTTGAATAGGTACCGGGTGGCTGAATTGGTTGTTGTATTTAAAGTTTTCTTAGTAGATCTGCATACGATTGCCCAGTATCTTTTCACAGTTGTTGCATTCTGTGTTATTTGCAGGACATTGCTGGCGTTATTTATGGCGAGGGTGACCACAAAAATAGCATTTTATATTAGGATAAACTGCATCTTGAGAAGAGACTTTCTGGCCAGAGATTGCACTAAGATTGGCTTCGTTCATTGAATATAAAGCAGACTGATTTTTAGCCGATTCCAAAGCACACGCTTTTTTTATCGCCTCATCAAAGGCTAGAGTTTTAAATTCTAAAAGTCTGAGTCAATTCCGCGAATAAAAGCGTCGCGGACATACATTTTTCGATGAGTCTCAGAGTCTACATCCGCAAATTCACAATTTTTGCTGAGTAGTTGCAAAGCTTGATGATACTGATCAATTGATTCTCTGGATTGTTGCTTTCTAGTTGCCAGTTTATGCCTTGCAAAGATTTAATTCGTTGGCTTCACGTAAATTGATTTCAGAATTTCTATCGCTGTACTATAAGCGTCACTTTCAGCTATCAGTTTATACATATTGTGAGAGACATTATTTATGAGAAATCTCAGCTTACCTTCATCATCCAGATCTTGGGAGGAGGCTATAAAGTTTTAGAAAGTTTTCAGCAAGTACTTCCATTCTTGAGTGGCAGTTGGTGAATGTGGATCAGTATCAAATTTATTCGGCTTCAGGAAACGATCCATACTTCAGTACGAATTGTGCTGAATAAATTGTAATCGAAAATACCTTTTTAGAACGATTAAGGCTTTATTCAGCACAAAAGTCGAGTGACAGAATAAAGAATATAGGTAATACATTTAAAAGGGCATAATAATGTAATTACTAGGGTAACAAGTTAGAACCGTACTAGCACCACAAAAACCACCAAAGTTTGGGGCTAAAGATACATCACCATCTCCAGTAACTTCCAATTTCCCTTTAACAGACAGTAAAGAGGCGATCATGGCAAAAAACCGAATTTTAACGGGAATACTAACCGGGCATTGCCGGTTAAAAAGCCACATGAAGAAACTAGGGTTAGCAGATGAAGCAAAGTGCAGAATTCTGTGAGGAAGAGGATAAAACCTCAATACACATACTCTCAGAATGCCCTGCCTTGCAGAATTCTAGGGCCAGATACCTAGGAGCAAGTAAGGTCGCAGTGTACTTATTACCCCTAATTCATACATACATACATGGCAAAAAACGAGTCTACTTGATTGATGCTGAATTCCACAATATCATTATTATTAAATGATTTAATTAATGGGGTGTAAGACTCATCAATTGTTGGAGACCAATACAAATCAAATATTGATGAAGTATGTACTGCTTCGGTTTTTCTTTTTTTATACATAATTGTTATGCTTTCCTAAAGAAAGAAGAAAGGCTACGTTTGCAGTGGTAAGTTGTCGTTGCTTGTATGGTAAATTGAATACTGAAGATTTGGAGGAAGTATCTGTGTTTTTATAACTAACTCCATTTGCTACGACTTCTTAATGTATAAAGTAATTTACATTGTTCAGGTGAAAATTTCTCCAACCTATAATCATGATGAAATTCATATATCTAAAATATCCAATCCTATGTATACACAAAAACACAATTAAGCACACACGTCAAAACAATAATTGCGCCTGAAATCTTTGGCACAACACATTCACAGAGTGACATTTACCGCTTAGAACATCAAGCAAAGGTTTTCCGTTGTGTCAAAATTCCATGTGCCTAGTGCCATCTGCGCTTTCTTTGCAAAAATAAGACAGAGATGTGACATGTTCTACACTTATAAGCTAAACAAGGATTGAGCTAGTAGGACTATTTTATTTGTCAATGAAACAAAAATGCTCATGTACTTGACCGTGTCTTTAGTTGTCTCTGTCACTGCTAAGATATTCAATTTGGCAATTTGTGTCCATGGAGACTTTTATACAGGATGAAAAAATCTATAACATATCAAAAATTTAAACATAACGTCCAAAAAACAATCTGGCAGCGAATATTCATTTATTTGTACAGTAGAATTTATAATTTTCTTCTTGATATGTATAACACAAAATATTCACTCACTATCTATTATAAAAAAATACATAAAAATTGTATTTGACAGACTTACAGACATAGTCATTTTGTATCTTATTTGTTTTGTTACCAGTAACCTGGCGCATTCACCATATATCAAAAAATTTAAAATTACCTCGGCATTTATTGTATGTATAACAGCAATGATTATAATGGGCATAAAATATTATAGCAATGGTTTATTTATTCGAAATTAAATTGTGTTTATCACAAACACAGAATTTAAAATGGTCAGGGGAAATCTCCTTAAAAGCAAACAAGTCACTCAAGAAATAGGTAGTGCTAAACATGTTTAATTGGATTTATGTACTAACCCTTGCTCTGTTTAAGTACATCTTGCTAAGAATAATAAACAATTAAACGTTTGAACTCTCCACGTTTAATTAAAAAAGTAGCTGTTAAATTATAACACAGCTGTTTCGCTGTTTTGCAACAACGAGCATCGTCAGATTGACATATTTACATTTACATTTTGTTTTTTCAAGATAACTACCTGATATTGATTAAGTAGTCTTAAGACTAGACCAATTATAGAAGTAATAAGACATAACAATATTCAAGCCTAGATGTTATTAGCCCTAAGGAATTATTCTGGATGTATTTCCCTCTAAGATCAGTATAACTGTGCAATGATATAGAAATACCAGCAAAAAAAATGTATCACGCTGATCTTTAATATATCTGTTTTACATTTATGTCTAATTTATCTAAAAATGAAGACTCAATCAAAGTAAACAGTTTAATAGTGGAAAACTTCCAAGATTTATTTGTCCATTAACAACTTTAAATTGTTAGCAAATCAACAACTGTTTACTTGTACAGTTGCCGAAAAAATAATGTACGCAATACGACAGAAAACAGTTTTTTTGGATAACTATCGAGTTTCTTGGATTATGGACTAAGATGAATACAATTTTATTTTCGCAACTTTTATAAGATAAGAAAGTCTTTTACTTTTGTGCTCTATGAAATAATGTAGTATTTATATATGCTGAAGACTCAAGAATTTTACCCGCCTGTCAATCTGGATTTCGTCCTTCGCACAGTTGCACTACTGCAATGCTTAAAGTAACTGATGATATATTGGAAGCAGTGGATAATAATAAATTGTGTACTCTTGTGATGATTGATTATTCAAAGGCATTTAATAGTATTAATCATAATTTGTTGATATCGATGCTGAAATACTTTGGTTTCTCTCCAAATGCGACATCTCTCTTAAAGCAATACCTTTTAAATCGCTTCCAAAGGGTTAATCTTAATCTGCAAACATCAGAATGGATTAGCGTTGCAAGTGGTGTACCACAAGGTTCAATTCTTGGACCTTTCCATTTTCTTTTGTATACTTCACAGTTACATGCTTAAAATTCTGCTTGCATCACTACTATGCCGACGACAGTCAAATTTATTACATGTTTGATGAAAATAATCTGAATGATGCTGTTAATCACATTAATGAAGACCTTAGTTCTTAAGTTTCTTTTTCAAATAAAGTCGGATTATCTATAGATTCAAAAAAATCCAACTTAATGTTGTTTGGTGGGCGTGCTAAGCGTAATAGATGTAAAAGTAAAATTTGTATAACTATAAATGATGATGTTCTAGAAATCAAAGATAGCTGCAAAAATTTAGGTATTATGATCGATTCTGATCTTAATTTTTCTCCACATGTCTCCATGATAATTAGAAGAGGATACAATAATTTAAAATTAATATAGTCCAACAAAGATATGCTAAATGCAAAAACTAGAAAAACACTAACGCGCTTGTACTATCCCACCTGTATTATGGTGATGTTGTATATAGACTCAAAATTAGCAAATATGATTCTTATAGGTTACAAAAATTACAAAATTCATGTGTCCGACTAATTTGTGGAGTTGGGAGAAAGGAGCATATTTCTGGTCATCTCAAAAAAATTGGATGGCTAACAACGCTTCAGCGACGGGTATTGAATGCATCTACTCTGTTTTTCTCAATTATCTCTACGAAAACTCCTTCTTATCTATATAATAAAATAAGATTCCGGACAGACATTCATAACATTAATAACATAACATTACTATACCAAAACATCGGACCAATGCTTACAGTGGATCTTTCTCATGCTATATTGTAAAGCTATTCAATTGGTTCTGTGATAGGTTTAATATTAATGTTAATAAAACTCTTTTAAAAAAAAACTGCATGCTGATCTATTAAATGGTATTGTAAAGTCGCCAATGGTATAGAAACTGACATCTTTTTAGTTTCTGTGATGTGTATTATTATTATTATACATGTGTATTATTATTATTATATATGTGTATTATTATTATTTTTTGCATTGTATGTAATATGTGTTTGAATTTTATATAAAACTTTATTGTAACTAAAATTATTATCTACGCAAATTATAAACATCTATAATTATATATCTTTTGCTATGGTTGGGTGGAAGAGCAGATACATCTAAAGCTAAGTTTTTACTACTTTGGGTGTCATCTGAATCCTGCCTTTTAAATCTCTGTACTCCTCTCGCATCTGTGCTACTACTATGTAATAATGAGATTTAATAATAGTAATTTATGCAACAAGTGCATAAAGTGGTACTTTTTTTCACGAATGGAAAAGTTGTCCGCACTAGCCGCCAGGCGAGTGCGGAAATTCCATGAGTGAAAAAAAGACACTTTATGCATATGTTGCATACAATATTTTTTCTACAGCCCTATACAAATAATAAAATCAAAATAGAAATTTGAAATAATTTAATTAAACTCCTTCAGTAAATTACAACTAATGAATGCAGAATGAATTGGAAAAAGTGCACAATAATTAAGAAAAAATAACAACTACATATTGTATTTTAGTATTATTTCGCAATGTGAATATTGAAAACGCAATTGTTTGGTTGATTAATGTGAATTTTTGATCCAGTCACATTTGTTTCCGTTTGATTCATTGATAAAGCTTCACTTAAATTGTGAATATTTGGAACATTTAAATTCATCTCTGCTTGATTCTCATTTAAATAGTGAATATTTGGAAGAGTCAAATTCGTGTCGGCTTGATTCTCATTGGATGTTGAAGGTAGGTTAAAAACTGCTGACATTAGATCCTTGTAAAATTCGTGAAGCACAGTTCATTTTTGCATTGAGAGAATTGTTCACATACCCTTCGGCAACAGCAGTAGATTTCCATCCTCCATGTTGCTTTAATTGAAGAATGTCTCCACCCGAATCGACTAGAAGCGATGCTGAAGTTCGTCGAAACGTGTGACCTGTATATTCTTCTGGATGTGGTAAATTTAAATACCTCGCAATTAGCGATGGAATTTTCGAAAAAGTATTTATACCAACTACTTGTTTTGTACATTTGCCGTTTCTATATGATAAAAAGAAATGGTTGCTGGTTGCATTTTTCGGTCTCAGATTAGCATACTTTTGGAATAAATGTATAAAATTAATGTTTGTAATGGATTCTCCAATAACTGTAAAACGTCGACTTGTATGAGTTTTTGAATCTGGAATCGTGACGAGTAGTAATTCCCCCTTATTTTCAATGTCATCGATTTTCATTTTATACAACTCTTCTCGTCGACAACCTCCGGCTATTCCTAATATTAATGTTACCTACAAATTTATAAATAATGTAAGCAAAAAACAAATTAACTTTTTAAAACTTTTACCTTAAACATTAAATACTTGTCGACTGGAGCACTCAATAAAAATCTGTTCATTTCCTCTCTTGAGAATGTATTAGATTTTTTAGGTTTGTACCCAACCGACTTTCGTTTCAAAAATGCTATTAGCTTAGAGTATTTACTTATATCTATGTTATCATTAATAATTAAGGTTGCCTTTAGTTTGGAATAGCTGGACCATAATGTAGAACACTTAAATTTTTTAGACCTTTCTTCAAAAAAAGCTAACAGTACTCGCTCTGTAAAGCTATGAATATTGTTCTCGTTTCTCCATTTCATAAAAGTGTCATACTCTTTTATATAATTTTCTTTAGATTTTTCCGGCAGCAAATTTAATGTGGCCACATTTGCCTTTTCTATAATTTTTTCGGGGGTACATATTATTTCAAAGTCGGAATCTTCTCTATCCATTGTAATAATAGGAACAACTACTGAATTCTCTTAGACAAATCGGATTATTTATAAAAACTAACGTCAAATGAGTTATAGTTCATGTACTGTCAAAGTCAAAGCAAACTTGATATTTTTTCCAGTAAAGGTGTGGATGAATTGCACTATTCAATTGCATCGGCTTATGGCAAGCGTGAAATAAAGTTAACGTTATGGCACTTTTTTTAACGCTTTTTCACTTTTTTTCACTCTCACCATAAACAGCCGTTTTAAGAGCTACAAACTAGTGAAATACAAGGTACTTTAAAGATAGGGCTTAGAAAAAAGCATTTATTATTATTATTATTGTTATTATTTTCAATAAATTTATATTTTAAAAGATTTAACGTTCAAACAAACGCCAATTGTACATTTCCTAAATTTCCTTAAACATTACATAATAGTGTAAAGTAGCAAGTCATTTCTAAACATTTGTGGGAAAAAGAAAAAAAAATTGATGTAATACTTAACCCACCACAAAATATAACGTTAATTTCTGAAAAAAAAACTTTATTTTGCATAAATAAACGTTAAGATTTTATAGAAAATGTTGACATTTCGATTCTTCATTATATTTTTATGTTTAAAGAAGCGTAAAATTTACTGCCTTTTTCATTTTATAACTTCGGTGATTTTCATTGCATGCGATACAAAACTGTGATAAAAACGATACTCACACTAAAAGTAAGGTTAAATCCCACTGATTTCTTATATGTCTGGGTCGTTGCCAATTTATGATCGGACAGATATCGCAAAAAATGTTTAAATTTATACCATAGATTACTCCTACTAACAAGAAGCGAAAGCCGCCGAAAATCCTTTTATGTTCCTATGGCCAAAATTGTTGACCTCGAACAACTAAAATTGTAGATAACTTAGTAAATAAACTTAGAAAAAGATGAAATTCTAGCTATATGGAGAAAAATAGTGCATAGTATAAGTTCATATTAATGTCTTTAAACCGATTTTAGTGTTTGAAAAATCAGTTAATCATTAAAACTTTATTTTTATTATTAGGACATTTTTAATATAGTCGTATATAATTCATAAGAGAGAAAATATTGCGGCAAAATTTTCGACTGGTATCAAAGTTTGTTGCTTGGCAATTTATGCGAATAAAATGTCAAAATTTGGCCGGGAAAAAATTTCTCTCGAATGGTATTCTATTTCACGAGAAAACAAAACAATATCAACAAAACGTGATCTTTGTGTAGTCTTGATATTTAATTAAATAATAAAAAAACTAGTATCACTAGAAAAATGTATTTTTATATCTATTAAATGAACATTCGACACCTAACAGAGTATTCGAAAAAGTGATTCATAGTAAATAATTCCAGTTTACCAATTTACGTTCTATCTTTAACAAAAACTAAGCAAGTTAATCATCCAGTGGGGCCCAACCATAAATGTACCTACTATCCGATTCCTTTTATGCATTCTTAAATCTAATACATATTAACCTCCTGAGTCCCAGGATTTTTTTCTTTAAAACTCAAGTTTTTTTGGGTGATATATAAATCAGACCTTTAGGTATTACTAGAAAAAATTTTCAGTGGAAACTCTGCATTTCTCCAATGTTGTATATGTAAGACATCCGGTCAAACTATTAAGTAATAAGTATGCATTTTTTAATAAAAAACGTATTTCTTTGCAATTATTTATTAATCGTTTTTATGAAAAAGTAAAAAACAATTTCTTTTTCTAGTACAACACAAAAAAATCTTGCATTTAACATAAAAAGCAGTTGTTAGAAACTTAGAATTGGGTTTTCTGCATCTGTTTTGCTTATCCATATAGTCTACTATGTGGTCTGCTTTGTGGTACCGTAGATTTTCATTTGGTACCGGCAGGATTTCAACTTTGCGCTTGGAATGTTTTGGTTCCAGCTTCTCATAACCGTCACTATCAGCCTCAGAATCAGATGAAAGTGTGTTATTGACAATCATTGCTTCACCTGTTCTATTTTGAATACCCTGAGCTGTGGAATATTTTTGTTGGGTATATGCTTCTTTTTTTGAATCTCCTTGAATTGAAACCAAGCGTTGCAAACTGCTAAATCAAACATATGACTGATAAAACGAATATTCCATTTTCTTGTACGAGCTCTTGTAGGGCAGACTGATAACATTCTGTCAGCGAGGTCAACCCTACCCATAAACTGATTATAGTATCTGATCACTTCAGGACGACTGACAATTTCGTATTGACGTTTACGCTTTGACCATCTTCTACACTGATCTGGAAAGTTAGCAGCGTGGTACGTTGAAATAACAGTGACAGGTTTGTTGCTAACCAACGGACAGTAGCAATGGTTCCATCACTTCGAACCTTTGTTTCAGATGTTCCTCTTTCCTCTTTTAGAAAGTCCGATTCAGAAGAGAAAATGCAGTTTTTAGGAACCCTGTTTTTTTGAATTGTTGCGGTTGCGTGAAAACCCCTAGTTAGTACAAATCAGCCAATTTAACTGTTGAGAAATAACGGTCAAAATAGAGGTGGTGACCAGGAACCAGCGTTTCACATAGAGAAACAATGGCTGGTTCACCCAAAGTATAACCCTGTGCTATCAAATCCTGATATGTAGAATTGCCTTGATAAACGACCATGTCACTAACTAATCGATTAGGATTGGTCAGAACAAAAACCTTTATGCCAACGGGATTTGGCTTTCCTGGGCAGTATTGTCGAATTCCGCAGTACCCAGTGAAAGGTATTATCATTTCATCGATGCTGATTGTCAGATTTTTCTTGCACCTGACATCCATGTAGGACGGAATCGAGAAGAGGCGAGACCTTCCAAATCTTATTTGTTTTTTCTTGATCGGTGATATAACTATCATAAACGACTTTCAGGGAAGTTCTGATTGTATAGAATCGATACCTTGTCATAGCATTTTTGACAACCGGTACCCCATACTTCTTCGTCCAATACATTCTAACAATTGGTAAATTTATGGCGCTCATACCAATGAAGGTTTTCAATTCCTTCAACGTCAATTTTAATTCAGTGCCTTTTTTCTCAATATATATGTTCTATTTGTTACCACAAACATTTTATCCAATATTTGGTCATCAACACATTGTTTGAACAAATCTTCTGGAGTACACGATTCATGTTCTTGAATTTTATACCTTGGTTGTAGGGGTGTGCGAATAGCGTTCGAATCGAATCGAATCGAATAGTACTATTCGATTCGAAATTCGAATCGAATAATTCGAATTTACGAATTATTCGAAATATTCGAATTATTCGAAAATTTTTCGAATAATTCGTAAATTTTCGAATTATTCGAAATTTTTCGAATTATTCGTTATTTTTCGAATAATTTGAATTTTTCAAAAAGTCGATTCTGTTTTAATTAATTATTTAATTAATTAATAATTCGTAAATATAAAGAATTAATTCAAAGTTTCCGAGTGATTTGTGAATTATATTCCATAATAAGTTAATTTATTACTCAAAATATTACTAATATTATTATTGTAAGACTTTTTCTTAAATTTTTTAACTAATTAATTCAACTCAACTTCAGCTGACCAGAAGAATACTGTTAATGCAAAGACGCTTTCTCTAAACAAGTTTAAGTGATTGTTTTGTGCTGTGTAAGTGTTTAATTGTTAATCAGGTATGTCAATTATATTAAAACAAACAACATTTATTAATAGTTAAGAAATATTTATTTGCCAGATATTATTAATAAATTTTTGAATCATCTACTCGATCTAACCTATATCTTTGAATCCATTACAACAAAACGATTTCTTTTTATTACGATATTATTATTATTATTATTATCATTTTAGCAATTATTAACTGATTCTCTACTTATGTTAACACTTTTATATAATAAATATTTATATAACTTGACAAAGTGAGGTTATACATTGGAATACATTCAACTATGTTCTTCAACAAACGATTCATTGAATTTAACATATTATTTATAAGAGAGTAATAAATTTTTATGACCATAAACAAATGATCTCTAATGAATTTGTTAACTATTGATAAATATTTATTGAAAGTCTTCTGTTAACGAAACTTATTATAATTTTTATATCGTTATTATTTTTATAAAATAAATTTTTTTATAGGTTAATCAAGTTAATTCAACTAAAACATAATGTCCGAAGAAATCGATGTAGAAGTTGACGTTATTTCAAATGCAATGATTATTGATGATTCTGATACTGATGTTGATGCCGACGAGGATATTAACAATACTGATGATATTGTTACTGAAAATGTAAATAGCTCTGTACGTAGTTCGAATTATTCGAAAATTTTCGAATAATTCGAAATTTTCGAATAATTCGCAAATTCGAATTATTCGATTCAAATTTCGAATCGAATAATAATATTCGATTCGATACGAATTATTCGTAAATTCGAATTATTCGCACACCCCTACTTGGTTGGTAAATGGGGTTTTCTTGCGGTGAAAAATTTCCAGTCCAACAATCATTTTCATTTTGGTTTGATGAAGTATCACGACGACTTTGACATTGCGCTCTAGTCCTTGGTCTACCACGCCCTCGTCCACGGCCACGGCTACTCCCCCGGCCACTGCCACGACTACCTCTTGTTCTGGTACTACTATTGTCACCTCGAGCAGGCGTAATTGACGATGAAAGTGACAACTCTGAGTCTGCACGATTTTCTCCGATTTTTTTTGAACCAATTGAACTATATGAACTCTGAAGAATAATTTGATGACAGCTGTTCAGCATCGAGGTCCCGTCTTCGCAAAGTGAAACATCGGATTCATTTAGAGCAACAATCAGCTCCTGTTCTGTCAACGATGTGCTAAAAAAAACCTATGTTGTAATTGAGACCGAACGTAATATATATACGACATAAAACTAATGACGTTTATTTTCAAAATATGTTGAAATAAATTCACAAAATATTGACTGGGCATGCAAGATTGATTGCTACTTTAGAAGATACTGAAAAAAAACAGCCAAAAAGGCAGATGATTATGTGAGTATTTGAAGATTACTTACCACGTGACCGCCACTGAGTCGCCATTGTTCACGTCTCAACTAGTAAATTATTAAAAATCTCAAACTGTAACTTACCAATGGTAAAGTTTTCTGTAACCATGAAATCATTAGTAGTTTATAGAGTGTATAGAATAAAAAGTTGGACCCAATTACATAAGATGGCGCTAAAATCTAATGTTGTTTCTTATGTATTATATATAATACTCAGGGACTCAGGAGGTTAATACTAATAATTTGACTGCATTCGACCATCCTGACCCTCAATCATCCTCGGTCGATACTGAAAAGTTGCATGATTATGGTGTAGTCAAAATTAAGTGTCTCGGAGAGAGCTTATATCATTTAAATCAAAAATTTATATTGATATCGTTTTTACTGAATATATCAAAAATATAGTCATCTTGTTATATAAATCAGAAATTTGTATCTGTAAGTATAATTTAAATTTAATAAATCAGAAATTCATTGTAAATTTTTTTAGCTTAATACTATACTATGTAAATCAGAAATTTACATCATAAACAACAAAACAAAATCATAATTGAATCTGATATTCAATTCATCAATTTTACATCAAATCGTTTTGCTATTCAAATCAGATATTTGAATCGTCATCAAAATCTTTACTTAAGTCTTTTGAAATTTAAACAGCTAATAGTCTCGCCCCCTACGACGAATCTGTATCTATTTTTGCCCCCATAGTGGCTAACGCATCTAGCACTATCTTGTTGGCTATTTCTACTTGTCCATTTCCTCTAGCCATGCCAACTGCTGTGGTGAATACCCTTATACCCCTTTTTCTATATATTCTGTATACTGTTTCGATACAAAAGCTTTACCAGCGTCAGTAATGATCCTCTTTGGATTGCCAAATATTTTAAAAATACCATATAAAGTATTTAAATAATGTTGGGTCGATGTGTCAGGTACTGCTACTCAAGGTTTATGTTTTACTATCTGAGTACTTGTTAACTCAATCTTCATAGAAGTTGATGCAGTTTTTAAACGAATGTGAAAGTATGATCAATTCTGTAATACATAATTTTAATGATATTAAGGAACAGTCACTTCCAAAGTCAATAAACGCCTCGTGTTTTTTATCATTTAACAAAATAATTTTATTAAATTTATGTTGTGTATTATTAAATTTTATTCGTTTAACAGATTTTATAACTCCGCTTTCATTATTAGGTCGAGAAAATTTTGATTAATTATCTTTGTTATGATTAGTATTTTTCTTTTTAAAAAAAGTTTTCTCGATATGTCCAGAAACATTGCAAAAATTGAAGTAAATCATCCAAAGCACAAATGTGACTGATTGGTAAACGAAGAAAAATATCAAAATCACTTGATTTTGATATTTTTCTTCGTTTATTGCAAAAATTGCAAATTTTTTTCGATGTCTGCAGTTTTGTTTTAAATGTCCTGAGAAGCCACAACACGTGCATATTTTTTCTTTATTATTGTCTTTATACGAGTATTCAGTTTTTAATGGTTTTGATTTATTAACGATGTCTTTCTTTGACTTTTCTACTGGGGATTCTGTTGGAATATATTGTTTATTTAGAACAATAAACAACTAAAAGGTTGAATTAACTTCCACTATTTATTCTATAAATACTTTAAATTCAATGACAGCCGTTTCGCTATCGGAATAGCATCGTCAGATTGACATATTGAAGTTACATTTTGTTTGTTTGTAACTAGGTACTTGATGTTGATAAGTAGTTAAGGCTAGACCAAGTAAGGAAGTAATAAGACATAACAATATTAAAGCCTAGATGTTATTAGCCCTAAGGGATTATCCTGGATGTATTTCCCTCTAAGATCAGTATAACTGTGCAATGATATAGAAAAACCAGGAAAAAACTATATCCTGCTGATCTTTACAATAACTTAATATATTTTTGTTGTAATTACGTCTTATCTATGTATAAAATGAAGACTCAATCAAAGTAAACAGTTTAATAGTGGTGAACTTCCAAGATTTATTTGTTCATTAACTACTTTATATTGTTGATCTGCTAGATGTCTTTTGATTTCAAGTTCTTCGAGGAAATCTAAATTTTGTTTTTGATCACAGGTGTGTAATATTTGAATGTCATTGGTGTGTATGAGTGAATGTGGATGTTCAAGAACATGTTTTGCATAGTTTGACTTATCTGGTTGTTTTAATCTTTACGCTCTTAAGTGTTCATTGAATCTTATTTCAAAATTTCTTTTTATTTGACCTACATATACAGCAAAACATTTTGGAAAATTTATTTTGTAAACACCAGATTTTTTAATTTGGGTAATTTTGTTTTTACATTTAACAATTTTGTACCAACATTATTGTGTGATTTGAATGAAATTAATGCAGATGTTCCCGAAGATATTATTTTTGAAATTGTGTAAGAAATATTTCCACAATATGTAATACTTTTATAACTTTTAATTTCTTTAGGGTGTTGAGGGAATATTAGTTGTAGTGACACTTTCTGTTCTTTCTTATTAATTAATTTATTTATCAAATGTATTGGATAGCCATTAGATATTGCTATTTGTTTTATAATCTCAATTTCTTTATTAAAATTATTTTTGTTCATTGGAATTGAAAATGCTCTATGTATCATAGAATTATAAGCTGCTAATTTATGTGATATAGGATGATTTGAATGATATGGTATGGTTACATCTGTTTGTGTTGGTTTTCTGTATATTGAATAGTTTAATGAATTATTAACTTTTTCAATTCTCAAATCTAGATAATCCCTTAGGGCTAATAACATCTAGGCTTTAATATTGTTATGTCTTATTACTTCCTTACTTGGTCTAGCCTTAACTACTTATCAACATCAAGTACCTAGTTACAAACAAACAAAATGTAACTTCAATATGTCAATCTGACGATGCTATTCCGATAGCGAAACGGCTGTCATTGAATTTAAAGTATTTATAGAATAAATAGTGGAAGTTAATTCAACCTTTTAGTTGTTTATTGTTCTGAATAAGATGAACTTTCACACAGTAAGGGTTAGTACCATAAATTTTATTGTTTATTTCTTAAATAATAAATTAGGATATTTGATTCCTGCAGCCTCAATTGCTGAACTTATATTTGAATTATTAATTGCTCCAAGTATTAAGGAAACTTTGTCTGTGTTGGTGAAATTGACGCATAACTTATTGATTTAAGCTAGATGTTCGAAGTAAAATGAATATAAAGACTCACCAACACTGGGTTTAGGATTAGCAATAATCATAAAAATATCATAAGTGGTTTTTGAACTTTAAAATGTTTCTTGTAATAAAATTTTCCATTGAAACTATGAAAATGTTGACCAATTTGGCTGATTTTCTATAAAACTTTTGTACCAAGTCCGAGCAGTACCGCGAACTTTGCTAATAGCTTGATAAATAATAATGCTTTCAGTCCATAAATATATTTACCTACGACCACCCCTCTAACCGTCAATAACACACAATTTATAACTTATGTAATGTATCTCTTTACGCACGGTAAAATAAACGCACCGCTTCCTTAGCAACCACTTAGCAACAATAGACGTCGCTATTTTATTCAAAATTTCCTATTTACATGTTTGAAGGTGAATTTTATACTACATATAAATAGTAGATAACATTTATTAGATATAAGATTGCATTTAATATATATATTGTTATGATTGATATGTTTTTTTTTTTTTTTTTTAATATTGAGTTACTTCTATTATTTTAATATATTTTAATTATTTTGATTTTGTTGTGTTATGATTTGTTTTACTTAATTAGTTGGGTTCTTATTAATGTTTACCTTCAATTATAGATTTTAATGATTTGATATTATTTGTAATGTTTATAATTTAATATTATTTGATTTTATATACAATTCACTTTTTCTTTTTATTTTTAAATTTGGGCGCCTTATTAGAAGTTCAAACTAGCTCAGTTTACTCAATTTTGAAGTTGAAATTTAAAATCTGACTCTTATCTTGGGTAGGGTTCAAATTAAATATTGTTTAATAACCAGTACGCAATAAATTTAATGTCAAGTACTTCAAAAAGATCATTAATTGGTTTTCACACGTTCTATACAAATTAATAACAAATATTCGGATATGACAAAATGGAAATGATAAACAAAATATTAATTTACAATTGCAAATAATTAAAATTAAAAATACAAATCCTTAATTATCGGACGTACCTTGTATAACAGAGGTTTTCAAATATTGTCCTTGTCATGCGCAACGTAACAAAACTGAGATCGGCTTGTGCTTCGTTTACTCCCGCAAATGGAACAGGGACGGCAGCGTATTCAAATCGACAAGATGGCTACTATGGTTCCGTTTTGGAAACGTCTCTCGAATTTAATCTTTAAAATTCTATGGAATCTGCACTTGCTTTATGCAGTTTATTACTTTGGTAAGTAATTTAATAATAGCTGATTACTTTTCTGTATGTATTTTTAATGTTACACGTATTACTTTAATATAAACAGCTTTTAATTATTAAAATTTTCTTCTAGTTGATAATCAATTAATACATACGATATCAATTGCTCTGCGACCAGGAATATAAGAGCGTAAATGTTAACTGTTCTGCTACCCAAAACATAAGAGAGCTTAATCATGAATTCTCCAGCCTTTTATAGCTTCTTGAAACAAAACAAAAATACTACGTCATCGGATTTCAACTGTTCGAATTTCAGAAAAAAATAACCTACATTTCCGAAAATCCAGGTAATAAATTCACAATTCTGATAATACCTTTGATAACGTACAGATAAATCTCATCCTTATTTTTGCTTAAATTCTGTTTGTATAATTTTCTAAGTACTTTTTCCTATGAAATTTTAGATTCAAAATACATAACTTCATTGAGCTGTCAACTTATTTTAGACTTTCAAATTTTGAATTAACACTAGCTATTATATTTAAAATTACTCTAAATCCACTTAACTAGTACTATTTAAACTGATTACTTACCATTTTAACTCTAACAACTACAATTTAAACTTTTAAAACATTTTGTTATTTGTATTACTTATACCTTATATAAGCTGATATTTTCTGTGTTATCATAGGTTAACATTTTAAAATTTATCTAAACAACTTCCTTAATTATCCTACATACTTTTTTTTCATAAATTGTCATTTGTTAATGTTTATAATTAATCTTGTGTCCTTTTTAGGTACTCACAATCTATTGGCATATTTGTTTGTACAAATCGAAGACTATGATTTTGTAAGTACTTCCTTTTTATACTATTAATTTAAATATTTTACTAACTAAAATTACATGTTGATTTCTTAAACATGTGGAAACCATTAACACTTCTTGAATTTTTATTTTCTTTTTATTGTTTCAGGTTAAACTGAGAATTTTGAAAAAGAACTAGGTGAAAAGTGAATTGTTATGTGAAAATGCATTCATTATGGATTAGAAAATTTTGATTGTGATACAATAATTGAATATGGATCCTATACAAGATAAGATGTCAATACATTCTTTACTTATTTGAATGTTTGTAATTGAAGAGTAAATATTGAAAATTTAAGATGTACGAAAGAAAAAGTAACTGCAGATTCAATTAAACTTATTAAGATATCCCTTTTTTGTAGATTATTGTGGTAAGTAACTTTAATTCTATTTTGTTCATTTACTACTGTGTATTGTTTATTTTTACATGTTGACTTTCCAATATGACTATCTACCCTATATTGACTTTTATCTTATGATGTTTGTTTATTATTATCTGATATGTAAGTGTAACTAGTGTAACTGTAGAGATACTGTTTGTTTATACAAATTCACACTAATTATATGTATTATTTTTAGGTCATGGAAATTCATCTCATTTTCTAATAAGATGTATCCACTAAGTCCAAATGAAAACCTGTTGTGACCAAATTTATGATATAATCAAGTTCATACTGTAGTCAAGACAATACTTCTTTTTGGGTAATTACATGGTTTAAGAAGAAAAGTGTGTTTCATTATGCATATCCTTTTTTTAATTAATCCATTAGTGTAATGGCTATGATGGATGCTTAAAAGGTAAGTTTTGTTTTTATCAGTAATAATGATCCATTACAATTTCCCCCAATTTAATTTTAATAAATTATTTTACACTAATAATTTTTAAAATTTAATTAATTTGAAATTTTTACTTATGTTTCTCTAATCTCTATATACCTATCTATTATTATTTTATTCCAAACCTTAATTAATATTTACATAAATTAATACTTATTCACATAGAAATGTCATAGATTTGTAAAATGTTGCTATTCATAGTATCGATACAGGTTTTGCACATTCACCATTCCTCGTAATTGTTGGTTATAAGGATTCTTTAAAATGTAACTATTTTCATAAGCTTTGTCTACTATAAATGGTCCATTAAAAGGAAGTTTTAATTTTGCACATTCATTCTCCTTTTTATTTGCAACTTGCAATGATCTTTCTATCACCCATTCACCTACTTTAAATTTAACTGGGTTTTTAATAATTTTATTTCTTCTTTTAATGTATCTATCTGCACTTCTTTGTAATCTACGATTGACTTTTTCAATTAATAGATCATATTTCTTTTGTTCTTCATGAATCCATGGTCTATCAGGTTCGATATTTTTCAATAATTGAATTGGTGTTTCCTGTGTCGTTGTATTTGGGGTATTATTAATAAAATATTCAATTTTCCTTATGTTGTTTTGCCAATTCCTATGTTCTTCACTAGTCAAAATTCTAAGATATTTGATAATTTCTCTAATATATCTTTCGGTAGGGTTGGAAGCTGGGTGTCTTATGCTAGTGAAAGTTAGTGTTATATCGTTTTTAATCATAAAATTCCTAAATCTTTGATTGTTAAAATAAGTAGCATTATCAACTATGCATCGTTTTGGTTTACCTACTTCATGAAAATATTGTGATAAATTTTCACAAATAACTTTAGTGTTAGTTTTTGCTGTTGGCTTTATTGAAACAAATTTTGAAAATATATCTACTATTACTAGAATATGTTTGTTACCCTGAAAACTTTCAACTAAATTGGACATAAAATCTATTGATATTATTTCTAATGGTTTGGTTGCTAATATTGTTTTAGGAATATTTTCATTATGGAAGTTTTTCTCCTTGGACAGCTGACATACCTTACATGTTTTTATTATTTTCTTAGTTATCGATAAGTCCTTTTTGCTGATATAATTTTCTCTCCATAATAACCAAGTTCTTCTTACACCACAATGTCCATATTGTTCATGTAATTCAGTAATTAACTCATTTGCAAACTTGTTAGTTGTAATGTACAGCTCCTTATCCTCTATTTTCTTATAATAAAAACCTTCTTTTTCTAATGCTCTTCTTTTCTCCATATTTTGTAAGTTTATTTGATCTTCTCTTATTCTTTTTAATGAAAATATACCATTTTGGTTTTTTAAAATATTTAGTCCTACTTTTACTATATTTTTGTTATTAATATTTTCCCCATCTAACCTACTTAAATAATCTGCCACAATATTTGTTTTCCCAGTTACATACTTTATTTCAAATGAATATTCTTGTAGTAATAACGCCCATCTATGTATTCTATTATTGCCAAATTTGTTCTCTAAAATTGAAGTTAAAGATTGATTGTCTGTCTCTATTGTAAATTTATTACCTAATAAATAAAATCTGAATTTTGTGACACAAAAAATTATACTCCCTAACTCTAATTCACTAACACTATATTTTCTTTCATGTTTTTTCGTTGTTCGTGATATGAAACCTATTGGAATCTCTTTTTCTGCCTGTTTCTGTATCAAAACGCCTGCATACCTATTAATTGAGGCATCAGTCTTAAGAATGAATGGCAAATTATAATTTGGATAAAATATTTTTAATTTATTCTCAAAAACTTCTTTAATTCTATTAAATGCATATTCTTTTTCATCATCCCATTTCCATTTCACTCCCTTCTTAAGCAACTCTATTAACGGTAATTCTATTTCGCTTATATTTGGTACTAATCTCTTAAAATAATTTATTGTTCCTAAAAACCCTCTTAACATTTTTAAATTGTTAGGTGATTTAAATTCTCTTATTAGTTTAATTCTGTCAGGATCCATTTCAATACCACTTTCATCTATTTTATAACCTAAGTAAATTATATTATTTTTAAAAAATTGACATTTATCTTTATTTAGTTTAAGTCCTGCTTCGTCTAAACTTTTAAGTGCTATTTCTAAGTGTTTTTGATGCTCTTGTTCATTGTTTGAAAAAATTAAAATATCATCTATGTAGTGTAATATGAAATCCTCATACTTATTTAAAACTTGATGTAGTGCTCTAACTAAAGCTGAACATGCTCCCTGAATACCAAATGGTACTACGCAAAATCGATATACTACTCCATCTACTGAAAAACCCGTATAATCCCTTGACTCTTTATGTAATGGAATTAACCAAAAACTGTGTATTAAATCTAATTTTGAAAAAATTTTGGCATTAGTTATTCTACCTAAAATTGCGTCTATTGACATTGGTGCTTCATATTCAGGCACTGTGTATTTATTAATTGTCCTAGCATCTAAACATATTCTGATGTCTCCATTTTTCTTTTGTACTACTACTAGCGGGTTGATATAAGGTGTATTACTTCTCTCTATAATCCCATCATTTTCTAATACTTCCAGTTCCTTCTTTACTCTGTCTTTAAGTTTGTAGGGTATTGGGTATGTCTTAACCTTAAAATTTTCCAAATTCTTTACCTCCATCTTATGTATGAATTTATTTGCTACTCTTGGCTCATTAGCCATCAATCCTTTATATTTTATCAATAAATTCTTCACGATATAATTGTATTTCTCATCACAATCTATGTTCATAAACTTCTCAACATCATCTTCAAATTTTTCATCAACTTTACATTTAAAGTCCTCATCTCCTCCATAATCATCTTCATTTCTTATATAATTAATAATCTTCATATTATCTTCTACTTCTTCTACCACATCCAAGGAAATCCATATACCATTTAATCTTATTCTTCGTTCTTCATAATCTATGACAGCTTCTCCTTTTTCTAATATATCGTTACCTATTATAATATCACTATCTAAATTTGGAACTGCTAATAATTGACAATTTAATATTGTTTCATTTAGATTTATTTTAACATCATAAAGTTTATTTACTTCACATAATTTTTTTTTATTGATGCCAGTTAAAATTACTTTTGGAATTTTAATCTCATTTTCTTTTAAATTATTAAATTGTAATACTACATTCAAGTTAATTAATGATGTTTCGCTCCCTGTATCTATTAAAATTTGCAAATTTTTATTATTAAATTTACCTTTAATATATAATAAACCATTATACTGCAATTTATTCATTTTTTCTTCTAAATTAATGAACTCATTTGGGTGGCATAATGCAAAACTTTGACAACTATGATAAAGAGAGCAACATTTTAAAAATCCTGTTGGTTACCTATATTATCTCTGCTTGAGTTTCTAACCGGTTCTATTATTATTTCCTGCCTTGATTGATCTCTTGGCTCTCTTTCTAAGCTTCTTCTTCTTTGGTTGTTATTACGATTATCTTCTCTGTCCAGACTTCTTGATCCACCCCTTCGTTTCTGCCTCTTCTTACATGGTTCACTCTTCTTTGGAAACCATTGTTATTTTGGTATTGATTATTATTATTGTTGTTGTAACTTCTATTTTGATTTCTATTATCATTGTTATTATAATTATTATTTCTATTCTGTTGGTTTCTCATTATATTATTGTTGTTATTATTATTTCTGTTATAGTTGTTGTTAGAATTGTTATAGTTATTATTGTTATTGTTTTGATTGTAATGACTGTAATTATTATTATTGTAATTGTTCCTCCTCCAATTATTTCTTGTTTGTTGGTTATTGTTATCACTTCCTTTTAAAACATTATCTACTCTTTGTAGATATTTGCACAAACTGTCCATTGTTCTTATCTCTAGCATGGCAATTGTATCTGTTGTTTGTTTATCAAAATGTCCTGCAATGTATGCAACTATTTCTTCTTCATTTATCCTGGGTTTTAGATACATACTCATTGTATATAATTGTCGAGCATATATGTCTGGAGAAGTTCCCCTGTTTGTATCATATTTCCCATCGCGTAGTCTCGTCCTTACTTTTGTTTGGACACTATAACCCCAAAATTGTTCCAAGAAATTCATTTCGAACTGATCTATATCATTAATTGCCTCTTCTTTGCTCACAAACCATGTTAAAGCATTTTTCTCTAGGTGGTCACGTATCACTTCTTTAAGTGTATCCAGATCTCGCACATATTTTACTTTATTTTTAAGCATTTTAATAAAAACTACTGGATGTATTTTTCTATAATCCCCATCATATTTAGTATTGTTTCCATTTCCACAGCTGATTATTCTGGTTTCTCCTGACATTTTGACTATCTCTTTCATCATATTTTTCTCTTTTTCTTCCTGCTCTTTCTTCATTTTCTCCATATTGCCTTCTATCTCCATTAATATATGTCTATACTTTTCGCTTTCCATATGTCCAACCTCTTCTTGAATGTTTTTAATTTCCATTCTTAACTCTCCTTTGATCTTCTTATTTTCATCTTCAGCTACTTGAAAATTTGTTTTTATTTCTTTGCTTAAATCTTCTTTAACACCTTGTATATTCTTGTTTATTTTTATTACTTCACGATCCATCTTCTTGGAGTTTTCTTTGATTTTATCTTCAAGCTCTTTCTCATTCTTCTTTAATTCATTTATTTCTTTAGACTGTCTGTCTTCCACTTCCATTATTCTTTCTATCATCTCTTCTCTTATTTCTTGTTTTGTATTTCGTATCTCTTCTCGCAATGTTCTGTTTTGTTCCCCCATTTCTTCTTTCATCTCATCAAATTTCTTGTTTATATCTCTTCGCAAATCTTCATTATTTTTGTCTATTTGCTTGGTTAAATTTATTAACATCTTCATTACCTGACTCTGTTCTTCTTTTTCTTCTACTCTTCTCGTTTCCTGTATTCGTTGTTGTTCTGTTCCTTCTTGTATTTCTTCACTTCTTTCTTCTCGTGTTCCATGATCTCCAGATCCTTGTCTTCTTTCTTCATCTACCTGGGTCCCTACTTCTTCTCCTGCCTTCTCTCCCACTTGTTTTCCATCTCTCAATGTCATCTTCTTGTCCGCCATGTTGTTGTTTAATTTATAGATTTATTAAGTTATTAGTTTAATTTATTTTATTTGTTTATTTTATTTCTGAAAATGCAATTTTGCGAGCCCCACGTTGGTTGCGACAATTGTTATGATTGATATGTTTTTTTTTTTTTTTTTTTTAATATTGAGTTACTTCTATTATTTTAATATATTAAATTATTTTGATTTTGTTGTGTTATGATTTGTTTTACTTAATTAGTTGGGTTCTTATTAATGTTTACCTTCAATTATAGATTTTAATGATTTGATATTATTTGTAATGTTTATAATTTAATATTATTTGATTTTATATACAATTCACTTTTTCTTTTTATTTTTAAATTTGGGCGCCTTATTAGAAGTTCAAACTAGCTCAGTTTACTCAATTTTGAAGTTGAAATTTAAAATCTGACTCTTATCTTGGGTAGGGTTCAAATTAAATATTGTTTAATAACCAGTACGCAATAAATTTAATGTCAAGTACTTCAAAAAGATCATTAATTGGTTTTCACACGTTCTATACAAATTAATAACAAATATTCGGATATGACAAAATGGAAATGATAAACAAAATATTAATTTACAATTGCAAATAATTAAAATTAAAAATACAAATCCTTAATTATCGGACGTACCTTGTATAACAGAGGTTTTCAAATATTGTCCTTGTCATGCGCAACGTAACAAAACTGAGATCGGCTTGTGCTTCGTTTACTCCCGCAAATGGAACAGGGACGGCAGCGTATTCAAATCGACAAGATGGCTACTATGGTTCCGTTTTGGAAACGTCTCTCGAATTTAATCTTTAAAATTCTATGGAATCTGCACTTGCTTTATGCAGTTTATTACTTTGGTAAGTAATTTAATAATAGCTGATTACTTTTCTGTATGTATTTTTAATGTTACACGTATTACTTTAATATAAACAGCTTTTAATTATTAAAATTTTCTTCTAGTTGATAATCAATTAATACATACGATATCAATTGCTCTGCGACCAGGAATATAAGAGCGTAAATGTTAACTGTTCTGCTACCCAAAACATAAGAGAGCTTAATCATGAATTCTCCAGCCTTTTATAGCTTCTTGA
Source organism: Ophraella communa (assembly GCA_035357415.1). Taxonomy (NCBI): domain Eukaryota; kingdom Metazoa; phylum Arthropoda; class Insecta; order Coleoptera; family Chrysomelidae; genus Ophraella; species Ophraella communa. Next base: position 13,810,641 of record CM068983.1, on the reverse strand, counting down.
AACAAAACAAAAATACTACGTCATCGGATTTCAACTGTTCGAATTTCAGAAAAAAATAACCTACATTTCCGAAAATCCAGGTAATAAATTCACAATTCTGATAATACCTTTGATAACGTACAGATAAATCTCATCCTTATTTTTGCTTAAATTCTGTTTGTATAATTTTCTAAGTACTTTTTCCTATGAAATTTTAGATTCAAAATACATAACTTCATTGAGCTGTCAACTTATTTTAGACTTTCAAATTTTGAATTAACACTAGCTATTATATTTAAAATTACTCTAAATCCACTTAACTAGTACTATTTAAACTGATTACTTACCATTTTAACTCTAACAACTACAATTTAAACTTTTAAAACATTTTGTTATTTGTATTACTTATACCTTATATAAGCTGATATTTTCTGTGTTATCATAGGTTAACATTTTAAAATTTATCTAAACAACTTCCTTAATTATCCTACATACTTTTTTTTTTCATAAATTGTCATTTGTTAATGTTTATAATTAATCTTGTGTCCTTTTTAGGTACTCACAATCTATTGGCATATTTGTTTGTACAAATCGAAGACTATGATTTTGTAAGTACTTCCTTTTTATACTATTAATTTAAATATTTTACTAACTAAAATTACATGTTGATTTCTTAAACATGTGGAAACCATTAACACTTCTTGAATTTTTATTTTCTTTTTATTGTTTCAGGTTAAACTGAGAATTTTGAAAAAGAACTAGGTGAAAAGTGAATTGTTATGTGAAAATGCATTCATTATGGATTAGAAAATTTTGATTGTGATACAATAATTGAATATGGATCCTATACAAGATAAGATGTCAATACATTCTTTACTTATTTGAATGTTTGTAATTGAAGAGTAAATATTGAAAATTTAAGATGTACGAAAGAAAAAGTAACTGCAGATTCAATTAAACTTATTAAGATATCCCTTTTTTGTAGATTATTGTGGTAAGTAACTTTAATTCTATTTTGTTCATTTACTACTGTGTATTGTTTATTTTTACATGTTGACTTTCTAATATGACTATCTACCCTATATTGACTTTTATCTTATGATGTTTGTTTATTATTATCTGATATGTAAGTTATACTACTTTGTTTTAGTGTAACTGTAGAGATACTGTTTGTTTATACAAATTCACACTAATTATATGTATTATTTTTAGGTCATGGAAATTCATCTCATTTTCTAATAAGATGTATCCACTAAGTCCAAATGAAAACCTGTTGTGACCAAATTTATGATATAATCAAGTTCATACTGTAGTCAAGACAATACTTCTTTTTGGGTAATTACATGGTTTAAGAAGAAAAGTGTGTTTCATTATGCATATCCTTTTTTTAATTAATCCATTAGTGTAATGGCTATGATGGATGCTTAAAAGGTAAGTTTTGTTTTTATCAGTAATAATGATCCATTACAATATATATTGTTATGTTTGTCTGTGTATGTATGATTTATGATTTATGTTATAATGAAACTGATTTTACATGAATAATTGATTTATGTTACAGACACTAACATAACCTTTTATATACTAAAACAAATAAAAAACTTTCCTTCTCAGGGTTCTGTGGGTTCACAGGCTCTAGGTATTATAATTTATTATTATTTATTATTGTAGTTATTTGAACGCCCTATATCAATTGTTGATTTATTCTATTATTATTATTATGTTAAAAAAAAAATGGAAGTTTTAATTAAATTTACTGTTAAATGCAAAACAGATCAATCAAATTCAATGTAATGTTTTATTACATAAATGTTTCAAAAATATTAACACATTTCGTTATACCAATACAAATTCATGATCGTTTAAATGTTCTTTCATACTTCACACATTCACACTAATGAAACTAATACTATTACAATTAATTATGCAACTCACATAACAATTATGTGTGAGTTCTTTATAAGTTTTACAGTTGGTAGTCCTTTCTATAATTACAGTTACAAAAAAAATGGACGATAGATCACTAAGCGTTATTGAAAATTTAGTTTCTCACACACTGGTAAGTTTATTTAACAAGAATTCATTAAATACCTTTTTATTACTTCTCCTAATAGCGTTTGATATTGTCTCGATGTTTTTAAACAATATGAATACCTTTATATTGTTTTGTAGACCGTGGTTGACTATTCGTGTGGGTCTCCTGCCTTCCTCCCGCGTGGAATCCGGTTCAAAATGTTACGAAGATCACTCAGGATCCATCTTTTACTTTGGGAACCTTTTGGTAACTTACACTGATCACAAATCACTATTTTACTATCTAATTACAATTTTGACAAAATTTCATATATGATTTTGATTAATCTGTTTCTAATCACTTTTCTTAACAAAAAAAAAAAATTTTTTCTTCCTTCCAAAACCAAAAATTGACTCATTCCCTTTTTCAAAATCAATAACTACCCCGATTTTCCTTTTTTTCTTTTTTTATATTCAAATTCGCCCTCTATATCTCTAATTATGCTTATATCATTCATTGTCCAATCAAATTAACCTTATGGTTTTTTATAAATAAATTTAATAATATCTAATAAAGCTTTGTTTTGAGACTAGGAAACATTACATCTTATATTTCTAAATTGGAATTTGTTTGTATCACATCTTTTATTATTTAAATTATGTCAATTACGTTAACCTTTTTCTTCTGTCATAGTTGACATATCAAAACATCTCTTTAGAAGCTACCCTATATCAGATGACAATTGATGTCACTGTCATTTAATTCATAACCCCATTATTTGTTTATCTTTTTAATTTTCAGATTGTATAATTAGATGTAAGCAAAATTTCAGTGAAAACTTTATAAGTACTAATTTTGAATAATTTGTTATAGGCATCATGAATACTTATTTAGATAATACCTAGAAACCATCAACCTACTCGTCTGTATGGTAAATCTTATATTATTAAATCTTATATTATGTAACAGGTGATTTGTTGACAATTTTAATTTATGGAAATATAATTTAAATTTTATTACATTCCTTTAACTGTTTAAATTTAAATAAACTACCTTCCCTCTAATTAATAAATAAGATTCTCTTGTTAAATATTTTAATCTTCTAATAAGGCCATTTGATTACGTTACAATATATATATATATATTTAGAGCTATTTGAAAATATATATATTTGATTCGTTTCCATTAACCCTACTTTCTGCCTGTATAAATGGATCATAATATAAATGTACTTAATTACGTTTCCCAGATAAATTTACGTTATTTTTATGTAATTAAGTTAATTATTTTAACATTTATAAAATTATTATTACCGAGATACTTTTTAAAAATACTGTTTCAACTTGTGGATACAATCGTTACATATAAAAGACACTTTTTACTCGATTTGTACTATAATTTCACTTCAGTTACTATACGAAACCGTTTTAAATATCAAGAATGTAGTAAATGTTAATATTACGCGAGAAACTGATCAGTAACACTAAATTAATCACTCAAAAATGACGAAAATGAGTTTTACTACAATAAGGAGTACATTGAACCGACATATTTAAAATCTTTTCACATTGAGTGTCTGCCCATGCGTCTGACGTCTGACCGCATGCGCACACGTTATTATTTATCAAAAAGCGATTATCAAAAAACATCCCATTTTTTATTGTTCTTATAACTTGTTTGTATTTGTGAAGTTTTATACAATTATTAAAAAATGTCAAGTGATAGTGAAATGAATTTAACTCCACCCAATATAACTAATGTCAAGTATTTAATTATTATACAATAAAATGATTAAAAACATTTATTGTTTCTCTTGTTTAATTATTATTAACCAAAATATTATTAATGCAGGTACAAGTAGGTCGTATGTATAGTATAGTACGTAACTATTGCTGTAAACTATTTCATTCTTGCGTAAAATACTATTTACCACACACGTTACGTAATATACTATTTTGCATTATGTTCTAATATTTTAAGCCATTGATCTACTTGATGGATTAAAGGGTCAAATTCAGGAATAAAACTTACAGATTCTATATTTCTATTACATCGTTGGCTGGGTATAAAATTATAGGGTACTCACCGGTGTTACTGGAGGTGTTAAACTGCGTTTTTGATAGTTTTTGTAATGCTTTCTATGATCATTTTTTAAATTGCTGATTTCTCTGTCATCATCATCCGATGTGCTAGAACTTGAGGATTAGATGTCACGTCTTTTCCGTTTAGATTTGGGCATTTTAACAGACTAATTCAACCAACCTAAATAACACTTTGAGCTCACAACCACTTCTGATGTAGTCTTGATATTTAATTAAATAATAAAACTACTAGTATCACTAGAAAAATGTATTTTTATATCTATTAAATGAACATTCGACACCTAACAGAGTATTCGAGAAACTGATTCATACTAAATAATTCCAGTTTACCAAGTCACGTTTTATCGTTAACAAAAACTAAGCAAGTTAATCATCCAGTGGGGCCCAACAATAAATACACAATCCCATTCCTGTTATACATTCTTAAATCTAATTCATGTAATACTAATAATTTGGCTGCATTGGTTTATTTGTTAAAAATATTAAATGTACAATTATAAGTAATGATGACGCTTTTATGCCATTTTGGGAAGTTTTTTCATTTATTTCAATTTAAATATAAAATAGGTACCAAAATAGAAATAGATGAAGGCCAGTTAATAGAACTGGTGAGGCAGTTCTCAATACTTTACGACATAAAACATGCCGACTTCCGAAATAATGAATTTAATTGAATAGAGCATTGCTGTCGTGATGATTGTTAACATGAACAATATAATTAAATCTTCATCCTTCATTTTATAATTATATTTGTATAATTATTTCGATATCTGTTATCTGCTGTTCAAAAAATCGAAATATAAACATAAACATAACCTAGAAAAGGTCAACTGAAAGTCGAGTTGAATTTTGAATTAATGCGATTGCGCGAAACTGGCCAATGAATGGGAGTCTTCTTGTGATGTGACATTTCTGCATAAATGCAATGGAATCTTAAGACTTATGACTTATTACATAAAACTTATGATTTAAGACTAAGACTTAAAACTTCTGCATAAATCCACCATAAGTGTCGTGAAGAATCCAACGTCTAGTTCACGTCAAATTTCTCGTTAAAATAGAACTGTTTTCATAAAAAAAAACTTTATCCATATAAATTGACTTTTGTGCAAGAACTAATAGAAGATGATCCAGACGTTAAAATAGATTTCTGCGAAAGAATTATGAATAAATTTAACAGAAATGAAATAGCTGTTGGTACAATTCTTTTTTCCGATGAATCAACATTCACATTGAACGGGGAAGTAAACAGACAAAACTGTAGATATTTGTCAGAGGAGAATCCTCATTGGATACGTGAGACACATACTGAGTATCCTCAAAAGTTGAACGTTTAGGCAGGTATCATAGGTGATCATATTGGTCCTATTTTTGTTGATGGTAATTTGACAGCCGAAAAATACACACACACACACACACTCTAACCAAACCCGTCCCTTCCAGAATGCATCCCTCTAGGAGCGGTGCATTCCGGAAAGAACTTCCACCACCCCCCCCCCCCCAAATCACTTCCGATGGGGGCCTCAGTCCTCGGGCTTATGCTTTTCCTTCCACTATCTTGGTTCGGAGATGGTTTCCAGGTGTCTTCTGTTTGGTCCGGGATGGTGCTTGGCACCTTTATCCTCCTGTCTTCTTTTTCGGCGTTCAAGAGTGTGTATTTTTCGCTGTCTCTGAAAAGTTAGCCCTTAGTCGACGAACTGCGGCTAAAGATAACCTTAGAGAGTGGATCCACTTGTTAAAGCTGTCCCTACTCAAGAATCTGCGCATCTCCCTAAGAATGGACAGGTGGTTCCTCTTCTGTCTGCTTCTTGACAGATGTTGTTTCTTCTTAGTTGTCCAGCTGTTTCCTTGGTCTATGATGTCTCCTGTAGTCCTCTGCTGTGTAGTTTGTTAATTCCCTAAGTGCTGTGTTCGGGTGTGTCCTGAGTTCTTCAAATCTTCTTCTGGCTCTGGCTTTCATGATTTCTTCTGTCTTCTCCTGGTCTAGTTCCCTGTATAGTTGTATATTTCTTATGGGATCTGCTGCTTGCCTAAGGCAGATGTTCTGCTTTGCTTGTATCTTCTTTTTGAAGGTTTTGGCTGTGTGTCCCCAGGCTACGGAGGCGTACAACATGATAGGAATAATGAGTGCGTTTATAAGATGTATCTTTGTCTTCAATGCTAGTTTGGATTTTCTTCCTATGAGTCCGGCTAGTCTTCCTCTTGCTTGTTTTGCCTTCTTTGTGATGTTTTCCATTAGAGACAAGGTTGTTCATGAGTTGGCCAACTTATATACCAACGCAATAGATCCGAACCTACTGGATGACAATATCTGGTTCCAGCAGAATTTTTTTTCCTGTAATCCGATCAAAAATAATGTTTTTCATAAGCTAAAAAGATTTGCAGAATATTTTATTCACGTTTCGATATTCCGTAATTATTAATGCAGTTTCTAACTTCATGGGGATTGGGTTAAAATGTGGTTTCCAATAGTAATTCTCAATATAACTTCGATTGTATTACAGCGTAACTGAAATTTTTATGAGATTCTGTTGTTTAAATAATAATCAGTTATATGTGCACCTTGTCTAATTTTCTATTCGTGTGTTGCATTTCGAAAATAGATTACCAAAGATACTGTGTTTAATTTCCTAGAATTACTAATTCTCTTAGCCTAAGAGCATCATCTTCATCGTATCTACACCCCCATTAACGAAGGAGCCTACCAATTCGATCGATCCACATCCATTACGGATAAAATAAACTAGCAGAGACGTATCTACTTAGAAGAGAACGTGAGTTTAGTTATTTTTGTGGTTTTATAGCTAACAGGAATTTCTTATACCCAATTATTCTCGAAGTTTTGTAGTGTCTCACAATAAACCAATAAAATAGTTTTAAAATGTTATCAAAGATTTTCTCGTCAAAAGCAAATTGAAGGTTTAAAATTAAATGATACTAGCACTAATAAACATTTTCTCCACGATCATCAGAAAATTTGCTAATTCTGAAATTAAATTTGATTACAGAATGCTGGAATTCCTTCTCTTGAGATTGAAAAAATATTCTGCAACACTTCTATCCCCATGCAATTTAAATGTATTTACATTCTCTCTCTTGTGATATAATACTATTCTCACACTGGTTAGCAATACTAGCATTACCATTAATTCAAGATCAACTGTCAAAATTATTGTGTTCAGTTTAGATTTCAAAATATAATGAATTTTCCAGTGATTCAGAGTTAGAGTATAAAAATACACCACCCGAAATTTCAAACAATGTTGATAATATATTGGATAATTTATTACCACAAAAATCAAAACCTGAATATGAAAAGTATCACAAACTTTTTATGGATTGGAGACAAACAAAGAAAACAAATTCATTTTCAGAAAATGTTTTGATGGCGTCTTTTGGTGAATTATCAGAAAAACTTAGCCAAAGAAGGTCTTTACAGCTGAAAATGTTCAGCAGTTTTTACAAAATGCTCCAGACAATATGTATTGTTTAATATTATTCTTTTATCCGAACTTATATCCTAGTTTGTGTGGAAGAGAATGCTTTTGATATAATGTTCATCAACAGGTCAACTAAAAGCCTCACGGCTTTCCGCATCACTTGATTAATCTCGTCAAAAACCTGTAAGGTGTTCATCAGGGATGCGTTATTTCACTTTCGCTACTCTTTTAATAGCAAATAGCGACAAAGAAATGTTATAAATATTACAAAAACTAGAAGTATGCCTAGAGTAACGGGCTTAAAATTAATGCCAATAAAATCATGATCATGATCGTCACCGAGTATATGAAGATCAACGACATCCTGCCAGAAAGGGTAACTTTGAAGTGGTCGAAAAATTTTTCTATTTGGGCTCGATGCTCGTGTAAATTTAAAATAATCCTTTAATGACTTACTAATTTGCTAATTCTGAAATTAAATTTGATTACAGCCACATCTCTTGTCATGACAAGTTGTACAGAAAAGGCCAGAAAGGAAGATGAAACGAGGTAGACCCCAACCCGTTGGACAGATGTAATTACACAACTAACAGAAACGAGTATCAACAGATTAACACCAGCAATCCATCCATCATAGAGTTACTACACGTCGGCAACTAGGTTGGACAAAGAAGAAGATTTGGAGTTTTTGAGTCCTCATGACTGAGACCCTTAAAAGCAACAAGGTTAGTGCAGAGTTGTTCAGTTATTTTTAACGGGTGGGGGTGCTTTCTTTTGTAGAGTGTTATATTGGAGAGAAGCTAAATATTAAACACCAAACTAATGTTATGGTAAGCAAATATTAATGGAAGTTTATTTTTAACGAGGTTATATGATGTAACGAATATTAAGGAATATGAAATAAAAATAAAAAGTTGGAAACTTTAAACTTTCACTATTTTTACGCAAAATACGTTTTTTAATGCAATGACAGCCGTTTCGCTTGAATTAGTATCTAAGGGTTAGTACTATATATTTCGGTATGGTAATTATTCCGTCAGTTGGTGATCATGATTTTTTTCAAATCTTCTGATTGTTCCTGAATATTGTGAGTAGTAAAAGTTTTAGTTCTGATGTTTAGTTCTGAAGTTATATTTTTTATTTTAAACTTGTTTGTAATTTCTGTGTTAAATAAATTAATTAGTTAAGTAGTAATATTTGTTTTTAAAAAACAATTTTCTATTATCTTAAACGTAACTTGTAGTTTTTTAATTGTTTCTGGGTGATAAGAACAAAGTTTACACAACCTTGAAGCCAAAATAGTCCATTATTTAGCTCATCCTATGTTGCTGAATTAAAATAATACCAAGAATAATAAACAACTAAACGTTTGAACTAATCTTAAACGTTTAATTAAAAAATTAGTTGTAATTGTAGTATAAAAGCTAATTTTATAATTAAAAGTAGAGTTTAGTTCAAATGTTTAATTGCTTATTCTTAGTAAGTTGGACCTTAAAAATGTTATGTTTAAAACTACTTCACCTTTTATGAAACACCCTGTATACCCCTTAACTATTTTATACGTCCCTTCAAATTTAATCCAATCGAGAACCAAATCGAATCGAAACCAAAGAATCCCACGAAAGTATAATATTTCAATATTTTCCTTAAAATTTAAAATATAATTACACTTGAATCGCTGAATGATTACCCGTGCGTCACGATTCAACGATCATATCACCGACACCTTTTCTATGTGCTGTCCTTTTCTATAAATATCAAACGATAATATTAAATTATAAACTGTTGTCTTCTCTATCCTATTCGTATGTTTACATACAATGACGCACGGGTAATCTTTCAACGTTTCAAGTGTATATTTTGTTTGTACAATACGCCACATTATTAGAAACGTCACGGTCGCCATTATATCAAAAAAAAACTTTTGCCTTATTATAGTTAATTTGCATTGAAGATTTTTATATTATGTATTTTTTTATTTATTTTCTTGTTTATGAGTTACTATAGTGCTAAATAGAACACATTATTATCGTTAAGGAATATTTCGAGTCGAATTTAAAGAAGTTTTATTTTGATTTATATAAAAGTTTGCTTTTGAGGTTAAGTAATATTATTTTAATTTTTTCTCACCTTAGAACAAAATAAAACTTCTTTTTCTACAAACGTGTTAAAAATGCCATTTTTAGCACTCCATAGAAGACTTAAAAATGCAACTTTAAGGCACTGAGTGCCTTAAAATGTATATGGCACTGCTGTCAAAAGTGAATTGTCAGATTTTGAAAGCAAACGTCAAAATATTTAGATTATATTTATCAACATTAATATTTATAGTACAATTTGTGCAATTACTTTGTTTGAACGTTTGTAGAATAAATATTGTATGATATACCTACATATTAAAAGTACCTTTTAAGGCACTTATGTGAATTGCAGAATTCGCTTCGCTCATTCTGCAAACCTTTACATGCGTGTCTTAAAAATGTACTTTTAACACTTATATCATAAATAACTATTAAATATAATTCAAACTATCCCTTAATGATAATAATGTGCTTTTATGGCACTATAATGTGAAAAACTATAAAAAAAAAAAGAAAATCCACAATACAAAAAATTTCAATGCAAACTAACTACCATAAGGCCACAGTTTTTTTGGATATAATGCTCTTACTTTTGTTAAGCAATGGTGACAGTGACGTCACAATAATGTGGCGTATTAATATTAACGATAATTATTAAAGTGAAAAACTGAGTATTAACTACCGAAAACCGTTTACACTACCACTACACCAACACACACTTTTATCTGCCTGACGCACGTTTCGATAATCAAGTTCAGAGACTTCAGAGACCGAAGGTAAACTGTTTACCTTCGGTCTCTGAAGAAGATAACTTGGTTATCGAAACGTGCGTCAGGCAGATAAAAGTGTGTGTTGGTGTAGTGGTAGTGTAAACGGTTTTTCGTATCAGTTTCGCCAACGATTCCAGATTCAACATTTTAGTTGAGTATTAACTATTCATTGTAACATGTCTATCGCCATGCTATCTTTCCTTAGTTTACCGTCAGAACCCTAAAATCAACCCTGACTCACTGTATATTAGACACAACCTTATCATCGTTACCAAACCCATACCTACAACAGAACGTACCCGAAACAAAACCCTTACCAACGAACGTAACCGGAAACCCCTGTTAATACTGCTATAAATTAGGGCAAACACCTCGTTTCAGCCCTTTTCGTCCAAACAATCCCTAGTGGAAAGTTGTCCGTGAGACTTAGACAATACATTTCTCTGGTTGTATCACAGATATAGCCCGCCACGCTAGTAGGGAGCAATATACCCGCTAGCAGGGAAAAATATAGTTATATTAGCAGTTCCTTTTGATGCAGAAACATACCCATTATAGTAGCAGTTCCTTTTGAGGCAGAAATATACCCATTATAGTGGCAGTTCCTTTTGATGCAGAAATATACCCATTACAGTAGCAGTTCCTTTTGATGAAGAATCCACCACCACCAGCCAACACCCTAACTACAAGCGTCGGTACACAAACCGAGACTACCGGATCATTCTACTAACAAAGATAAGTCAAATTCATTTAGAACATTTCCGTTTGTACTTCCTTTGGCAGTTTACTATTTTTTATTAATAAACAAATATTCATTGATAACCGTTTGATTTATATACCCACGGACTATAAGTGCAGCGTGTTCGGTTGACATTACATGTAGTTTCTTTTTGCTTTCAAATTCAGTCTAATTACAAGGTGTTTTTATCTTTTTCACCTTAGTTTTTGTGTAGTTTCTGTTGTTTATTCGTAACGTATAAAAAGATAGTGGCGCCCTTAACCCTTTCTATAGTAAGCATTAACTTGGAGTCGAACCACTCCTTGAGAGAGTCTCATAGTCGGGATCTCTTTTTGAAACAAGTATTGTTACATCATAAATGAATTCCCATATATATCCCATAATATTACCCCCACTGAGATATTCCCATTTTTAACAAATAGCACGCCACTGATTACAAGCGTAAGCATCACTCCTGAATAATGACCTTAGAACATAAAATAGTAAGTAAGGAGTTTGTGTTATATCTACAATGTTAAAATCTGGCGACGGAAGTCGGCCATATTGGATAACCATTTATGACTCATACTTTGTTTACAAGTTATAAAAATTTAGTTTTATGTTAAAAATTAGGATTAATTATTTATTGGTAAGTAGCTATTATTATAATAAATATACATTATATATACGTAAACTATATTTTTATGTTTAAATTAAATTAATACTTTGTATTGATCCATAACCTATCTACTTAAAGTGACATAGGCGTATCAATAATGGAAAGAGGATATTTTATTTTAATTATCATTAATTTACAATTTTTTGGTTAATCTCATAACTGTATAAGTCAATTATTTTTATGTATATGGAGTATTCTAAAGCAACGTTGTACAATAAATGTATTTGTGTATTAATTAACACATTATTACATTCACATTTTCCCACGGGATGAAAATATTAGACGGAAATGGTTAAATATTGTGGATAAAGATAACTAGAGTCCAGACAAGAATAGCTTTTTAGGCTCACAACATTTTACAGAACAATCATTTGATAGAATTTCTTCAGTAATTGTTTTACCAGTACCAAATGCTATACCTACAATTAAAATCGCAAGAATGAAATATGTAAGTAATTATTACATCCACAAATTACTTTAATAACATTGACCAAATCTATATTTTTTCTCAAATCTATTTACAGATATTTTACTTAAACATATATTTCACTAATATATACCTTTTCCATGCAGGTAAAGACTAACGACCCTTATGCTGAAGAGATAATAACTACTAGCAGTGAAACTATTTCACCAGTTCCTGTTCCTGAAACTCTACCATCTACTTCTCAAAGTCCTCGTAGGAAACAACTTATAAAAAGCATCTGTGAAGTATATTTAAAAACAAGAATTTATTATATATGTAAAAGTAAAATAATTTATGTTTACACAAAATTCAATTTAAAGGCCAATAGTGGTAGAATGAAAAATTTTAATAAAAATTGTGTAGTATTTTCTTTAAATCTAGTACCCCCATTTTAGGCAATGTTATACTATTTTTTTCCTCTACTGTCCTTATTAAAATGGATGTTTTAATATATAATGATTAGTGTCCATACTGAATAATAATAGGTATGTTTCAATAAGGACATTATTTTTCTACAAATAAAAATGTAGGACGCCACTGTTAAAAAGTAACTTCCGGTAGCCATCTTGGATAACCATCCCGGTCAACTGTCCTTGAACGAGCAATACTTCCTTACTATTTTATGTTCTAAGATAATGACACAGCGTTGCTAGCACTATGACGATTGGTATTCTCTGTCATACTCATGGACACTCTTTTGTAATCATTGCAACAAAACAAACAGTCTTATGAATGGAACTTTGCTTCTCCTTTGATAATAGATCTATGGATGTTAATTATAGAGCGTAATAAACTAGTTTCGGTAGAAAAGTTTTTAAATTTGCCTGAGTCTACCAAAATATATGAGAACCAAGAGTTTCATTTAATTGCCAACTTTATTAAGAGTATGGACCATTTCAATGGAGAACATCTAGGAAAACCTGCTATGGATTGGCTTAATAGTCTCGAAAGTGCAGCTTTTATATACAATTTGGCGTAACAGGTTATCTAGGAAACAACTAAAATTCATATGATAGAAAGATATAGAATATGGTTCACTGAAAGGACTTCTAAAATTTTCAAGATTAAAAATTTTATAATACTTTCCCTCCAAGCCTTACCTTCTTAATCTAATCTAACTAAATCAGTTCTAACAAAGATCGATATTGTTTTTTTGACGTTACAAATATTTGTGAATATTGCACTCATCTTAAAATTCTCACATAATCTGACCAATCGCAAACCAAAGGCAACTTGTGTTATCGCGATAACACCATCTGTCTTTCAATTCTGATTGGAGAGTCAGCTTCGGTATTTCAACGACGTAACCATGGCAATACAAAGTTTGGCAGTTCTATGAATATTAATTGTACCTGATTGTGCCAAAATGAGTCGTTTCGGTACAAATACAAATGAAATTATCAACCGAAACATAGAAGAAAACGTACATACCTATGTCTACAAAAAAATCAAAAAGTTGTATATGGAAACAATTTATAACATTCTGTGTCGATTGCAACTACAAATTAGATGTACAAAATACCACCGAACGACTGGCATTCATTCTGAAAGACTGGGCATTTAACACGAGGAAAATGGACGGAAGTGATTACAAGGAAAGTGTTATTAAAACTCATAATTATGTCTCTCATTACTCACTCAATTGTTAATAACGATTTTAATAATTTGATTATGACTGTTATACATTGTTCGTTTTAATATTAATGAAAAAGCTTTATTCGTGAAATAGTCTAATAAAATTCAACTCGTGATTGAATTTATCTTATAAGTCTGTCTTTTATATCTGAACTCGTCCTACGGACTCTTGGTGTTTTCTCGAAACAATTCAGTTTCGGTCAGTAATGAAGCGACAGACTTATCGCGAAAATTCAATCACTCGTATTATTACTCCTGACAATATTACTAATGCCCGTATGCACCAACATAGTTTAATCGCGATAAACGCTTAATCCGGATTATCTCTACATTTTCTTATGCACCAACACTTTTTCGGCTGTTAAACGAGTTTATCTTTAATCGCTCGAGTTCGGGCGTTTAATCCAATGAAATGTCAATACGGATGGTTTAATCGAAGTTTTTGACTCTAACCTAACTTTTTGGTCCGACAAATTGAAGAGATAAACTTTGTTGTAATTATATATTATTAGTTAAAAGAGAATTTGTGAATTTATGGAGGTAGAAGATGAAATTTCTTTGGAAGATGATGTCTGTTTTTTATCCTCTAATACTTCTAGGTATTCAGGCAAAATAACATTAAATAAGTGAGTTTTTTCTTGCACAGCGAAATTAGGTTCTGTTTTTTTATCCATGATATGCCAATGAATTAATTTAAACTTTATCTTTACAACTTCTAACGATTCTACTACATTAAATAAAAACCATAGATAATAAAAAGACAAATATCGATAGTAACCAAGAACGATAAACATCTGTTTATCGTTCTTGGATAGTAACCATAAAGAAACTACATTTCTCCATGTAAATAAATTTAAAAATCTCAGAACGCAAAATTGTAGCGGTGTTGTCATAATGTGTACACGGATTAACTAATCGAGTTTTATTGGATGTCGGTGCATAGCATCTTAGGTTCTCGACACTAATCTGGATTACTTAATCCTCGTTTACAGTGACAACGGTGCATACGGGCATAAATAAATCTCTTAACATTGTTTTGAGTAGGTCCTGTTTTTTACGTACATCTCTGTATGAAACATTTAAAATTCACAAGTCGGCGATTCTCATGCTTTTTAACGGTTTTCTGTATGAGATTCACTCCGCAGTATTTGTGAAACTTTAAGTACACCCTCCAGTCATCAATGTGAATTTCAATGCCAGAAGCTATGTGGGTTTTACATCACATACGTTATCGGGAAATATATCTAAGCCGTATCTACTATCTGGATCCATCAGTATCTTTCTAATGTGTTACTAATTATTGAGAGAACTCATACACACTTATAATAGTATTTGTATTGCTAGGGCTAGATAATGGTATTTTCATGTAAATATTTATTAGTGACACCATACCAGAAATTACTTCTCATATCTATCAATATTTCGGGTTATGCTTCATCACTCCAACACATTTAGTTTTAAGTCCTGAGCAATTATAGATTTCTAAGTTTCTAAACTGATTAATATTATAATGGAAATAATTTTTCCTATTACCTCTTATGAAAACCACCTTTTAACCTTTTGAAATTTCGAAACGGAAAAATAGCATATGGCTTCTTATAAAGACAAAACGAAGAAGCATTATCGCACATGTATGATATTGTTTAAACATAGATATATGGAATGCTATTGTGTTGGTCTTTTGACAGCTTCTAGGTAGACCGTCGCATTTGAACAATAACTAAACTTATTCTAAGTTTAACAATATCTTTAATAATATAAATAAATCACTGGTAGATAACCATATTGCTAACAAATAAAATCAAAATAATCAACATAAATCTTGACCTTACCGTCCAGTCGATATTTTTGCGGCATCATGTTTATAATACGTGACCCAACTGTATGTTGTTTCACAAGAAAACATTCATGATATTAAGTGAGATCTTCGATTATTACTTATTTTTAATTATAAAATGTTAATTCATATACGGGGTGTATCATGTTTATAATACATGTCCCAACTGTATGTTGTTTCACAAGAAAACATTCATGATATTAAGTGAGATCTTCGATTATTACTTATTTTTAATTATAAAATGTTAATTCATATACGGGGTGTATCATGTTTATAATACATGTCCCAACTGTATGTTGTTTCACAAGAAAACATTCATGATATTAAGTGAGATCTTCAATTATTACTTATTTTTAATTATAAAATATTAATTCATATACGGGGTGTATTTATTTATCACATTAGGTTTAGTAAAGTTTCGTAAAAATAATTAATAAAAAAAAATTCGATTTGTTTAAGTTGATTTGTTCAGCAGTATTTTAATATTTTGTAATTTTTAATGTTTCAAATTTTTTTCGACAGTAAAACTTATTATACATATGAACATACATAGGTTTGGGAAATAATAAATAATTAACCAAATAAAAAAAATATTAATCATGTATTTTATACACGTAGTATTTTTCAATTCATAACATTATTATAAAATTGAACTAAATTACAAATTTTTCTTTGTAGTAATTGCTCAAAGTTTTGTCCATTTGTTTGTCGACAATTACACAATCTATCGTGAAAGCTACGAATAGAATTGTCAATCATTTCTACACAAATTCTCTGCATTTCAGGACTTGTGCGGTATTTTAAATCGTTTAGGTTAGTTGGTTTGGTTTTTCACTTCGTCTCTAATCATGCTTAAATATTTTTCGGCTGTCAAATTACCATCTACAAAAATAGGACCAATAATATAATCACCTATATGATACCTGCCCAAACGTACAACTTTTGAGGATACTGAGTATGTGTCTCACGCATCCAATGAGGATTCTTCTCTGACCAATATCTACAGTTTTGTCTGTTTACTTCCCCGTTCAATGTGAATGTTGAATCATCGGAAAAATAATTGTACCAACAGCTATTTCATTTCTGTTCAATTCATTCTTAATTCTTTCGCAGAAATCTATTCCACGATCTGGATCGTCTTCTATTAGTTCTTGCACAAAAGTCAATTTATATGGATGAAGTTTTTCTTTATGGAAACACCTTATTTTAATTATTTTAAGTGCGGTTTTCTCTTTGATGGTTTGACATGCCCAAATTCTCTGAATTGTGCATGCATTTTAGATACAGTACCTTGTGAAATATTAGGCAACTGAGGATAACTCTGATTAAATAAGTTTGCCACTTCAACTTCACTTCTGCAATTATCGCCGTAACCAATCATCATTTTTCGGTGAGTTAAATAATTCATTATTATCCACTTCGCAAGATATTAGTTTTTGATTAATAATTGACAACTACGATATTTAAATGTCAACACATCAACAACTGACTGATATAATTTACCGATTTAATTTAATTATATTGACAAAAAAAATGTTAACAAAACCCAAAATATTGATACTTAGTGAAGAAATTTGAGGTCTGCATTCAGCTAATTAAAAATAAAACCATTATTTAAAGTGTAAAACATTATTATTTAACGATTTTATGTATTACTATCTTGAACAATATTATAAATAATTTCAAAATTTCATCCTGTACAATTCAAAATAGACCCTAGTTTCGTTGAGTTCGTATTGTTAAGGAGCTTTTAAAATCATAAAAACATACAGAGAATTTCATTAAAAATATAGATCATGGTCGATGCCAGACTTCCGTATATCACCATGTACATTTAAATTTGTGTTTAAAAAGCTCAAATTTTAATTTCAAAGTTGACAGGTCCCAGCGTTTTTTATAATCTTCTTCTAATCCCACAAATAATTTTATTCCATAAGTGGTTTCCACACTGCATAATACTTCTTAATAGAGCTACTGAACTACCATAACAATAACAGAACCCGGAAATAACCAGGAAACAATTTTTCTTAAATACGTTTAACATGTTTTATAAAAATTTATTTTGGCGAATACTGTGTTATATATTTTAATAATAAAATCATTTGTTTCAAAATTATCCTGAAATTTATTGTATTAACTCTTACTTTGTGTAATCTAAACAAATATATTAACAAAAAATAATATTTTCAATAAAAGTTTTAACACAAAATATTTTTAATCCAATTCTGTTTCACAGATCAAGGGGAATAAAAAGAAGTTTCCTGGGTTGGTGCCCTCGACTCCAAACTCAGACGCCTGTCCTGGCGCATAAGGGTAAAGAAGAAACAACACAGAGTCAAATAGTGTCTACGCAAAAGGAGATAAAGATAGGTTTAAAACCAACAATGGACATTGAACGGGCAAAGGACATTATCATTTAATGCCAGTTTCATGCGAGTTGTTTTGTTCAGGAAATTTTATCCAAAACTTGGCTACAGTCGACGTATTTAAATTAGTTATAATACTTTTTATCTCTAAATTTAAAAATTCAATTTACTTTCTTTTTTTATTAGATTTATGCCGAAACTTGGAACATCATATTATCAAGAACATGTTTATGTTGAAATATATTTCTTATTTTACCTCTGCTTAATTGAATTATAAAACGAATTCTTATTAAATTGTTAAAATAAAATTTTATTTTTTGTCCTCCTACTGCTGAATATTAGGTATTTAAGCAAAAATAGAGGTTTGGTTGGTGGTTAATTATAACTTAATTTTTTTAAGTTAATTAAAACTGCTTATTGAGGTTACAAGGAAAAATGTATTTCTAGGAATGTATAGAAAAAAAATATTAATATTTTTTAACATTGCTACTATTCAGGGGAAGAAAAGGTTCAAAATAAGATATGATAATTATCTATATCTGACAGCCCTTTCTTAAGTTCTTCCAATAATTGTTCTTCGGTTAACTATTCTCTGGAACAGACATTTCTCATAATTTATTTCATTTTTATAACGTCATTTTAGTAAAATTGGCCCATCAAGTAGTTATATTATACCATAGATCATAAATAATCAGGTATTTAATGACTTCAAAGAAACAAATGAAGATATCAACATACTCTGTTAGCTTTTAACAATATTTTTTTTATTAAATGTATCAGTAAGTAGTCGATCAATATAATACTAAATTTTAAGCAGGTTTAAATATTTTTTACTAGTTGTTTTCATTGATTGTTTTATGTACACACAGCTTGGTTCTTGAATTGAAACATAGGATCAACTATTCTCAAGATACCTATGTAATGTTAGGCCACTGTCTTGACCTTTCTTTGACCTCTCGTGAGTACTCTCACTAATACGACATTCCCAACGACAAGAGCAACAAACTGCATTGTAAATACTTATTCGATATATAAATTTCACATGCTTTAATGGTTTTTTACTCACAAAGGAAAGTATATAACTGTAATACATCTTATATTAACAAATTAATTGATTTAAGGATTGATTTAAGAAAATTTCTTTTTATTTTTCATTAAAAGATTTGGAAATTTGCAAACAAAACGGATACACAAGCCATCTTTCAAATTTGACAATACACAACTTGAAGTTTCCAAAAGAAAGAAATTGGAAGTGACTGAAACACACAATCGATAAATTATGATTAAAATTGTAAAATAGATTGTAAAATAAAATTAAATCAAAGCTATAAATTGATAAAAATTAATAAGAATGATTGGATTATAACTTATCCCAGAAAAATTTAAATAACGGTTTGAATTTAGTATTTAGATTAACTTGCGTGTTGCAACAGTAACTAGGATTAGCTTTTAGCTCTCTCAATATCCTTCTCTCAGATCCTCCAACAAGTCCATTTTAACAAAATTATTAGCTGGTATACTGTGTAACAATTTACTATTTTTGGTTGGCGAAAACTGATGGTTGTTGAATTTGATAAGATGTCCGAAACGAGATTTATCTGTTCTGGAAAGATGTTCTTTAATGCGGGTATCTAAGGGTCTAGTTGTTCTACCCACGTATGACGTAGAGCAACCAGCACAACTAAGTTTATAAATGCCAATCTTAGACAATTTATTAAGTTTATCTTTAGTTACGGAAAGAGAAGATTTTATCGTCTTCTGACTAAATGCTATTTTTAAATTAGGTACGTATTCCTCAAGAATAGAAGAATATTATGAGAAATACGACCCAAATAAGGTAAAGATCTAAAGGTAGTGTCAGCTGACAAGCTGTGAAGTTCTGAACTATAAGCTAATTTCTTTAGTTTTGAATATTTAATTTTACGAATAGCTGTCCGAACCGTGTTAACAGGAAAACCATTTGCAGTCGCCAACTGATTGAGTATTTTTACCTCGTCGTTATATGATTCAATAGACATTGGAATGATTAATAACCTATGTATATAGGGATGTAGAGCAGACATTTTGTAATGATAAGGGTGATTTGAGTTGTGAGGAATTAAATGATCGGTGGTAGTCGGTTTACGATAAATGGAAAAGCTGATAGAATTATCAGGCTTTCTAAGTAGAGACAAATCTAGAAAATTTAATCTACTATTAAGTTCAACTTCCAGAGTAAATTTGATGGAGGGGTGAATGCTATTCAATTCAGATAAAATTAAATTGGCATCATCAACTGACCCGTCAACAAATGCAAGAACATCATCAACATATCTAAACCAATGTATAGGATCTTTTTAAATGGGTGGCAAGGATTAAGTAAATTACCAAATATTTGAGAATTTTCCAAATGATCCAAGAAAAGATCAGCTAATAGAGGGGATAAAAGATTACCCATAGCAAGACCATCGCGCTGGCGATAAATAATGTTATTAAATAACAAAAAATCCTTAGATAAACAAAATTGAAGAAGAGCAGTTAATTGATTAACTGTGAGGAGATCTCTAATAATAGGGATAGTATCCATTCTAGGAACATTGGTGAAAAGATTGCTGATATCAAACGAAACCATAAGAAAATTGACATCAGTATCGAAAATTGAAATTCTATTTACTAAATCTGTAGAATTTTTAATGGTAAATTGGTTGAAGAGTTTGCTGTCGATATAGATTCTACAATCGAAAACCTTGAGCTTGACGTTGACCCAACTAGCATTTTTCGTTTTTGGAACGGATCCGTGACTAACATAGGAACTATAAAGTGTTTGGCCACTTGTCATGGCCACGTTGCAAATAACTAAGTGGCGACGTTCTGGTTACCAAAATGGGGAATGATTTAGGGGTAGAGATGTAGTAGCAACATGGTTCCTGTAACAGCTAGCGTTACTGAGTGTAAGTAGCATCTTAGTTATATGGCATATGCCGTTTAGTTGCAATGTAGTCAGTGTGACTGTCGGATATAAATTTAGCTACCCTTAAAACTCCAACGTTTTATTTATATACAATGGTCGTGTTACTATAAATAAGCATATAAACAGTCTTTGGGTGTTAAAATAATTTAATAAAATGGCCACTTGTGAAATTATTATATGTTTCGTTGGTTTATGTTGTGAATCTGTTTTTCCGAACCTTGGCCAAAAAAATATTAACAAACCTTACTTTACTGATAAACATGCAAAAAATACTTCCAAAAAATGTATGGGACTAGAAAATTCTTTAATTTAATAAAAAATTTATTCTTAAAAAAATACCTAACAAATTTTAAAAATCGTTTTTTTAATTACATAAAGCATATTGTAATAAAAATTTTATTTTAGGATATGAAATTTTACAATTTTTTTATAACTGTGTTTAAAAAGCAAAAAGTATTTTTTATAAATCAAATGGGCAAATGGCGTTGATATTGAAATGAATAAAAATGGTGGATATGGAAGAGTTTCACTATAAATACTTTTTTGCTACTTTAAAAAAAAAGTCACCTTTATTTCAGTAACATATACTTTCAAATTTATTGTTAAAAGTAGCTGTAACTACAAATTCCTTTTACGGAACAACCCAAAAATTACTTTAACTACCCGTTTACTACGATGTAACGATAAGATTAATACAAAACATAAAAATTGAGTACCTTCCGTCCGTTTTATCAACGCATTCTATACTGTGTACCCCTATGTTACAAATCCGGAACTTGTACAAGAATCCATAGTACACCCAATTGCCACGATAAAAGTAACTTTTCACTCTTTTGTAATTGTCTCATACTTATTCATTATTCATCTCATTATAGAGTTCAAAACCTGTTTAATTTATCTTCTAACCTCAAATATTTGTAATAAAAAAACTAATGCGAAATTCACACGTACAGTTCAGCGCTTATATTAAAAAAAAGAAGTGGCTGAAGAGCCGTAGTAAACTCAATCGCAGAAAAAGAAGAATTAAAATATATGACGGTTGAAGTTGTTTTGCAATATCATACGATTCAGATATTTGATTTTGAGGTAAAGGTAAAACATGATAAACTTTATCACTGATATCTTCAGTCTCTGATTTGTCTCTAACATTTTTACCATGTTCTTAAATAGTCTGTCCATGATGTTTTGTAACATTTACAAATTTATTCGTCTCCAGGAGACTTTTTTCTTTACCTACTTTAGAAGTTTTGCTTTTTTCAGTATCACTTAACCTTTTTCTAAGCTTTCTATAAAATGTAGAAGAATGTCGGTATTTTTTAATTTTTGTGACTTTAGACATTTTTAAACAGAAAAAAATATTTGAATGTTGAATAAGTGGAGGAACTTTTGATTTAACCTAACCTTAAATTTAGACTGTAGCATATATTGAGGCAAACAACATCACAGTAATTTTCAATAGTATGTGGGACTCTATAGTCACAAGAAGAGGACACTGAAAGTTTTCAACTATTGATAGTATTTACAGAAAGAAATTGTTACTAACCTGTAACTTATAAAGGAACTTATATGTTACTTAATTTTAAGGTCCCATTAAATAACCCTATTAAGTCACAGTTACTTAAAATGCTACTTTATAGTAACAGTTACATTACCAACGTATTTTAGATACTCCTTTTAGTAATTGCCACGTTACTGTAGTTACTTTAAAGTAAATGTAACTTTATTGAATATATGCAAGTATATTAATATAAAACAGTTACTTTCTTTGGGTTTAAAGCGCTACTTTACTTCAAAGAGCAATATTTCAGAGGCGGTTTCGTTACAACAACTTAAATTATTACCTTAAAAGGTAATTTACTTTAAAAGATATTTTTTTGGTGACAGATTCTACTATAAACCTAAATTAAAGTTATGTAAACTTGATAAAGGGTATCTGTGACCTTCTATGCTAGTTGGGGAAACTAAAAATAATTTAAAAAACCATTGCTTCTATTCCTTAAAGAAAGACTTTGTAACATGATATGTTAACTAAAAACGTAGTATTTTTAAATTAATTATATGGCTAACACTAACACCATCTATTGTATAGAGTTCTTAACATGTTAATTATTATAAACGATTCCTGTCAGTAATTCCAACTTTATACACGATCTTTAATGTGGCATTGTCCAATACCTTCCACCACGATTGATTCTCTTATTGTCATTGGTGTTATACACAGCATTGGAATATACAATAACAAAAGACGTTACAAATTTCAAGTTCAAAGACGTTACAAATTTCAAGTTCAAAGATATTACAAATTTCAAGTTCAAAAGACATTACAAATTTCAAGTTCAAAGACATTACTGGGTTACTACCGAATTACCCTTCACTGGACCAGCCCTCTCCTAGATCAACCAATGGATCAGATGTAAAAAAAGATAAGTCGACCAACGTAAATGCATTTATAATATTATACAGCTGTCTCGTTTTTCTTTATTTCTTAAACGTAATATCAAAATCATTTTCGTATCGTGAACTGTATTAGAATAAGTTTTTGTAAAGAACTGTTTGCGGATTATTTTTTTGTAACGTATTCTCAATTTCATTCATTTTAGCACCAAGGAAATCTATTTATCTTTTATCTGTTGGTATATTTTCATATCATTTTTTTTATCTTCATAGACAGTTTTTTCTGACATCTTTCTGTCATCTTATGATACTTATTTAAATAACTCAGCTTAAAACAACTTTCTTTAGTAGTACCTATCATAAAAAATAAAAAGATTTCAGTGGCGCCCTTATAATTTCTTAAAGAAACAAATATTGTACTATAGTCAGAGCTAATGAACTTACTCACCCCTAGCCGAGCTATTTAACTATCATAATTTTTGCTGTGATAAACATTTATAAATTTTGTTAATTATTGAAATATCTTTTACAACTAATTAAAGACGAAATTAAGATTAATGGTTTTTTTATTGTAAATTACATTTTTTTTTGGTATATTGTTATTTTTTTTAAAAAGTTAACCAAATATTTTTTATAAATTCACTCTCAACATGTAAATCATATCACAAATTGACGCCCAACGTCATAATATGGTTACAACTTGACTAAATTTCAAAAGACCAACAACAATCAAAAAATTTTAGCCTTAAAACACTCTCGGTTAATCAAGTGCACTTCTCACAAGCTTATAACAAATAATTTATTAATAACTAAAGCTGATAAAGGTAATTGCTTAATAATTATGCATAGAGAAGATAACATAAACAAAACAGAAACTTTTCTACATGACAATAAATTTGAGGTGTTGGAAAGAAATCCTTTTCAAATATTTGATTTCGGATGTTAAGAGCACTCTATTAAATTATAAAGATTTTTTCAGTGACTTGAATTTGAATGACAGAAAATTTATTTTACCCAATCCTACAATAGCCCGATTATACAGCTTACCCAAGATCCACAAAGTTGATTTACCTATAAGACCGGTTGTTAGTTTTCATAATACTCCTGTTTCTTTCTTGGCCACTTTTCTTAACAAAACTTTACTCGAATTTCTTAATTATAGACCCTTAAGGACCATTACCTAGAGTTTAATCAGATCGCATTAGTCAGCACTAAGTATTGTTTTGATTAGATACTAATAATTAATTAATAAAATGTAATTTGTTAATTGATTCCCTTGGACTAATCAAGTTTCATTTCACAATTTACTTAATTTCCTATTCCTCTTTTATCTATCCGTTTTCATCTATTCTATTAATGGTTTTTGTTTTAAATTTGATTTGATTGTTGAGATAAAATATTTTTATTTTTTTATATACACAATTATTTTAAAAGTAGGTATGTTTATTTTGTCTAACAGTTAGTTTCTTCTCCACATTTGATTTTATAATTTCGGCATCTAAAGTTTTTAAAAGCCACTTTAACCAAACTAAAACTTGTTTCTGATCCCATTATTAGGGATTTCTGCAGAATGTAAAAAATAAAAGTAAAACTTAAAATTTTGATTATTATAATTCGGAAAAGGTAATAGTAACAGAGAACATTAGTTGATTTCCTCATCGTTAATTCTACATTTTGTCTAACTTTCGAAACTTTATTTCATAGTTAACTACCTATTACCAGAGAAATTCGATCTATTCTATCTTAAGCCCTCGAGTATTGTTTTTAAAAGTAGGTAACATTCGCAGACGCTTGGATTAACTTTAACTTAATGAAGATGGAAGACAAAGGTACACAAATATTAAATTATCGCAGAAACATGAAACAAAGTTTTGATGGGATGAGATGAGAAATTTGGTGTAGGTATTTTATTAACCCCAACAAAAAGGTTGGATAGAAATGATCATAGTCATGACTAGGATAATATAAATCTAGATATTTACTTTTGTTGTCTGATGATAAAACAAGTGTTAAATGTAATAAAAATTTATTATACAGATAGAAAAAAGTTTGATAGTTATCTCATTATTACTAAAATGTAAAACCAAACCGTCCCTGCGATTAAATTTAAGTTAGTAGCGTCTTATAGGCAACCAACATTACCACAAATAACATTTATATTGTTTAATTAGTTATTTTTTTTTATCCAGTTTTTTTCCGTCGATCCACCTAATCCACATGTACACCGTATTTTAACGCAGTTAAATTCGTGGATTAATCATTATACAACAATTTTATTATATTATGTAGCGTACATTTCTCGTATATCTACATTTTTAATAATTCTGTGATTTGGAGTGACCTCTAGCATAACAACCAAACATTCATTCAGATTTCCAAGTGTAGCTCAATGTAGCTGTTTTAGTATTATCATGGTTTAAAGAGAAACTCCAAGAAAAAGGTTGGTTAGAAATGATCATGATCAAAACAGAGGATAATAATAAATTTGTTTTCTTTTGTTGTCAAATGAAAAAACCATTGTTAAAGACGCATAAATTAATTATAAAGATAAAAAAAGTTTGCTACAGTTGTCTGATAACTACTAACTACGTTTATCACTAAAATAAAATATTAATAGGTAAGTACAAGAGAACCAAACCGCCCCTGCGATTAAATTTGGGTAAAGTTGGTAGCGTCTTGTAGGCAACCAACATTACTACTAGGAATACTTTGTTGCGTAAAAAGTAATTTTTTACCACGATTTTTTTCCGTCGATTGTCCATCGTATTTTAAAGCTCTTAAATTCATTGATTAATCATTATTCAACAACTTTATTATATTATTTAGCGTACATTTCTGGTATACTTGTAAGAATTATGTGAGCAGTGACCTCTAATGTAGGCAACTAAATATACATTCAGATTTCCAAGTGTAGCTGTTTTAGCATGCATTATCTGAAAATAAGCTAGGAATCTTTATCTCTGAAACATACGGTCAACTGAAAAACGCTTTGTAACGAACTCATAAGTTACTAAAATGACTATGAACAATATTCAACATAAATATATCAATTAATAATACACTTATTTGTAAGTATAAACTTGCACCCAAACAGAAAACTTTGTAATCTACTAGTTGTTGAGGATTTTTTTTGGATGGTGTGTTATTCAATATTTAATAATTAGATAAAATTCATCAGGAGTAAAATTAAATTAATGCCTGGTTGGACAAAAATAGTTTCTCCCTTCTAGGTCTAGAAACATAATATTCCTTACAAAACCAACTCTCTTTCATTAGTGGAAAATTTCATATAGTCCTGTGGACGAGGTATGGATAAAAGGTGGGAGGGGTATGAAGGTTCATCAAAAGGGAGATTAGGACCAAGAGTGAGAGGATGGGCCGGAATTTGGGAAGGTGAACTACTTCTTGACCTAGGTGCTCAAGTCAAGAGTTGGGTATGTATACAAAATTGTGAAGATAGAGCTGTTACAAGAACGAGGAAGTGATGAAGGAGTTTGAGAGGAAAACTCTGGGAGGTGGTGTATTGGGAACATGGTGGAGATAATGTTGAGAGGTGAGAAAGAATGGCTGGTGGTAGCGTAGCAGTGGAAAGCATGGTTAGGGGAAGGGAACATTGTTTATGGCGCGATGAGTGGTATGAAAGTTATGTGAAGACTGTGCGAGGGACTGCCGTTCGTCCGAAGTATGCTCTGGGAGGTGGTGTATTGGGAACATGGTGGAGATAATGTTGAGAGGTGAGAAAGAATGGCTGGTGGTAGCGTAGCAGTGGAAAGCATGGTTAGGGGAAGGGAACATTGTTTATGGCGCGATGAGTGGTATGAAAGTTATGTGAAGACTGTGCGAGGGACTGCCGTTCGTCCGAAGTATGCTTGGGAAGTATGCCGTCGAGTTTTCAGGTGGTTTTCTGTCTCTTCTATTTCACACCATCCGTAAGAGATCCCAATACGAGTATCTTTCTTAACTGGCTCTCTCCCAAATCAATTCTCTATGGAAAATAGTAAAAAACTCTTGTTTTAACTTAACTTCCAAGTTTAATTGAACAAATTAGGTATAAAATTACAATTACAGCTGTTTCGCTATATCGTCAGATTGAAATATTGAAGTTACATTTTGTTTGTTTGTAACTAGGTACCTGATGGGGATTAAGTAGGTAAGGCTAGACCAAGTATGGAAGTCATAAGACATAACAATATTAAAGCCTAGATGATATTATTAGCCCTAAGGGATTATCCTGGATGTATTTCCCTCTAAGATCAATATAACTGTGGAATGATATAGAAAAAACCAGGAAAAAACTATATCATGTTGATCTTTACAATAACTTAATATATTTATGCTACAATAATGTCTTATCTATGTATAAAATGAAGACTCAATCAAAGTAAACAGTTTAATAGTAGAGAACTTCCAAGATTTATTTGTTCATGCACTACTTTAAATTGTTGAACTGCTAGATGTCTCTTTATTTCAAGTTCTTGGAAGTTAAGTTAAAACAAGAGTTTTTTACTATTCTTCGTAAGATGAACTTCCAAAAAGTAAGGGTTAGTACAATAAATTTAATTCTCTATGGAAACAAAGCTACAATTACTTTCTTTTTCTTCTCTCTAGTCAAGTCTAATCCTCTCCCTTACCACAAACTGATACAAGGGCTTAGACAGGCATGGACAGATGGGGGTTGTAGCCTCTTTGGTGGGCATAAGCACTTGATCTTGAAGTTCCCAACCCAAAGAATAAATAATAGCCAAAAAGAAGTAATAATATTTATTTATAATTCGCGTTTACAATAGACTTTATTGTAACACTCAACGGAAATATGCTGTAATGGGAATGAAACCCAAACAAATATATTGCCTATATCTGACAGTAATAAGGCCTATGATTGCATATGGTGCTCCAGTCTGGTGGACTAAATGTCAGCAAAAGACCACCAGGGAGAAGCTGAATAAGCTTCAACGGCAAGCATGCTTAATCATAACGGGAGCTATGTCTACTACTCCCACCGCTGCCATCGAAATTTTAATAGATCTTCCTTCACTGCACATCTGAATGGAAATGGAGGTGATGGATGGTGCATACAGAAAGCTAGTGAAATTTCAGGATGCAGAGCAGAGCAGTGTCAGAGATAATAAAAAATCATCCGATACTGGAGATGGTACCAGATGCAATAATGCAACTTAACCCTTAAACGCCCAAATTAATTTTTTTCTTAATTTTTGTTTTTTAGCAGGTGTTTTAGATTTAAAATGGTAAAACTAATAATACTTAGAAGAAATTTGACAAAAAACAAAATTTTATTAAAAAAAATAGCCGTTACCATATGGTAACACTGGGCGCTTACACTACACAAATATTAATAATTCTTAAAAATAGAACTAATTTATCAATAAATGTATTATTTGGTATGAAAAATAACAAAACAAGAAATGCATAGTCCCACGTCACATTTTTTACACATGGTGCGTACATGCGATGCGCATCCCTCACCTACACATCGCCTTCTTTTATTTTGGGGGCAGTTTATAACTAGATGGTCCAGTCGGTCGTATCGCAAATTATCTAAAACTCGATTGAAACTCACACTAGATCGCGATGCTGCAGGTCTTCCGACATGTTTAGGAGCAGAGCCGTAGGTTTTTAGGTAGCATTCAACAATATCTCTGCGAAAAGCTAATTGCTGAAACCCGCCCCGTAAAAGTAAAATTATTAGACGTAACAGTTTCATCTGATTCACTATTCAAAATAGCATTGTTACTGAATTCGTCACTGAAATCTCCTATGCGCTCATTATTTATCATAACTAATTCTGCTGAAGCTCTCAGTTGTGAGCCAGGTAGATTGTCAATAAGACCACCCTCATCCTCATCCCCTGAATCCATATCCGTTAGTATATTTGAATCGGGTGGCTCCATAAAAATGTCCTGAACATTATCATTATACACCATTTCAAGAGCTTCCTGCAGCGTAAACCCCCTTCTGTAAGCAAATACAGTTTTTAGACATTTCATATTTTACAGTACCCCAAGCGCCCAGCGTTACAATTTAGTAACAGCACAGAAAAACGCCTGGTAGATATGAGGCTTTATAAAAATTAGCAGATTTTATTTTTTGCACAGTTACTTTGAAGCATTATGTGACATAAAAGCTAATTTGCGTTTTGAACAAACAAACCACAGAAAAGATATACTTACACAAAGTTCGGCTCCATCACTTTTTTTATCAGTGGAAAACAAAATTATAATTTACGGCACTTCACTCAAAATGTAAACACAACAAAATGATTTTGCTCTAAAAAGTCAAGAATTTAACTTATTTCCAATGAACTGATACTGCCAACTATATGTTAGAAGCCGGTACTTGCTCAGAACAGCAAATTTAAAAGGGACTTGTAATCGTAACCATATGGTTACGCTGGGCGTTTAAGGGTTAAATACAATTACCACAAGCCATTTACCGTCCTATTCCCAGGAAGGGACGAATGGGAGACGAATAAATTGAGTCTTATAATTGCTGACCAGTGGCTCTAAAACCGAAAGAGGTGTTGGAGCTGGGGTACATGGAGGGAAACCAAAGGTGGACCTGAGCCAGAACTTGGGTAACCTATCCACAATTATCCAAGCGGATATTTTCGCAATGGAGATGTGCCTGCAGGAGATGCTTAAGCGTGACTGCAGGAACAAAATTATAAAAATCATTGCCAATAGCCAGGTGGCGCTAAAGTCACTGGAATCAAATCGCATCGACTCCAAGTTAGTTTGGAAGTGCCTTTAGGATCTAATACGTCTAGGTAACAAGGTGTAACCTTACTTTGGGCACCCGGGCATACCAGCATTGAAGGTAACGAAAAAGCGGACCTTCTAGTCAGGAGAGGATCAATAAATTGAAAATAATACGTTAAATATTTCTACCAGAACTATACAGCCACCATTGGAACTCATTTAAAAATTTCTTGAATTGTATCTCATCCAATCCATCATGCTGAGTCTCCGTTGGATTTTTGGAAGCGACCTATTTTCATACCTTATTTAGATTCCTGTTATCAGCACTGGAGCAGCATTTTGCCTACTAAAATTACCTTACTTTTAGTTTGATGTCTCTACATCCCCCTGTTCAATGTTGAATATGATTTTTTTTGATTCTATAGAGAAATCACAAAGCTTTTGCCAATATTACCAATTGAAAAGTTTTGACAGTGACATATGATAAAAGAAGAGCTTAAAGAACTAGATTTTAGAAAACTTTTAAAAGTGCCTACAAAAAAAGCCGTTTACTATCAGTAATATAGAGAGGTCCTTCTATACACTTCGCCGTGTCAAAACATGTCTCAAGATCAACTATGTTGGAGAAGCGTTTCAATGGTTTGTGTATACTAAATGTACACAGACAAATAGGGACGTCATTGAAAGTGAAGTTTTAAACAATTTTGCGGAGAACCTCTTGGGTTATTAGTACAATAAAAATGTATATATTGAGATAATTTACTCAATACCAAATTTTAATTTTAAGTTTAAATTTAGAAATTTTCTTTAATTAATAAGGGTAGGGTTTAAACAAAATTTATTTAAAATTTTTTTTATTAAATTGAATTTTGAATAATTAACCAAATGAAATTTTATCTAAGTTAACTGATGCCTAACTAATACCTATTTACTACCTATCTACCTTATCTATTCTTAACTAATTACTTAACTAACCTTAACTACCGCAGTGTCCATTTACTGTATTTTTTCTTCTTTAACGATCTTCCTTCACTTCAATCAATTTAACTTCCTTGTCCTCCAGTTGTTTTCTTTCTATACAATATTAACTAGTTTCTCTGTTCACCACTAAACAGTTACTTATAAATGCTATTCTTCAGTTATTGGTTTTTAGCTTGTTTCTTTTTTTTATTCTATTTATTTTTAATACTGGTTTGAATTACTTATTTAAATGATCTTTTTAACGCTCTGACTATTTAATACACTATCTCCAAATTTTTCTCAAAAATGTCCAACTTTTAATCTCTTCTCCAAACGTCAAAAACTCTGCAAAAATCACCACACTACTACTGGCTGCTGCTCATCTACTTTAATAATCTTTTATAACTGCCTCGCTTTTTTTATAATATCTTTCAAAACTTTTTCTATTCAACTTAATTCTGTTTAAATTATCCTTTTTTGTGACTTTTTTCAAAACTCACTGTCAAACTTCTATCCCCTCTGGCAACGAAACTTCTCACTCACTCACTTGCACTACTTATCTATCCTCAACCTAAAGCCCGTTTGTAATTATCAATGATTAATTACAAGTTTTAGTCAATTTTTTAGGATCCTAAATAATTGATACATACATACACATTTTGTGTCAATTTTTTTGTCAATTTTCAAATCATCAAAACTTGTCCTATTTCTCTTCAATTTTAATTGACGTGATATATTTATAGAACTGGTCCTATTTTCTATCAATTAATTGACAGATTAGAGCAAAAATATAGGGTAATTTATACTTCAATGTTGTTTATTTTTGCAGAAATTGGTATAACTGATTCTGTAACATAACATAACCTCTACTTTAGTTATTGTTATTTGAATAGAATAGAAAGTTATTTCGTTATTTGTTACTTGTGTGTACATAAGCTCAGAATCGTAAAGTAATTTGTAACCTGTCAAAATAAATACATAAATAGTAAAGTATGTACATTTAAAAAGACTTATATGTACCAACCTGCTGCTTGCAGAGATAGTTTCTTGCATCAGAGATTCCTCTTTTTCTATATCATTTTTAACCAAGCAAAGTAAAAAATTAAGTTGTTCCTCTGATACGCGTATAAAATTTTTTATAAGAATCTGGATCTTGTACTGCCAGTTCTTCATTGGCATTTTAAGGGTACCCAAACCTTTTTCACTCCTTCTTTTTAACCAAGGCTTTCATATTACTCTGCTCTTGTTTATAGCTTTTCTCTTTCCTGCAATATTAATAATCACTATATTTATAACAGCTGCTGTGCACCGTAAAGTTAATAGCATTAACAATAGCACAGTACACATAAAGTAGGTACCTTAGCTAAACACCATTTAAAAGTTAAGGAGGCTCCCGCCTACTGCAGTGCGCATGATCACATCCTAAATAAATTATTAAAACTTTGAACATTTGCATACATTTGATTTTATTGTTTCAATGTTTATGGTCCTGAATTTAGCATCCTAAAAAATTGACTAAAACTTGTAATGAATCATTGATAATTACAAGCGGGCTTTATACAATATTTGTTTACATTACAGAAATTTTTTATTATTTTATTTTACCTAATTTAAATTTGACATAAACTTCAAATTTTGACATATTTCCGAAATTAATAATTAAACTAAAATAAACTTTGATTTCACCCTGAAACATACCTTCACAATATATTTTCATTTAATAAACATTACTACTCATGATTGGTTTTTCCCTTCCTGTCCCTTTACCACCAACAAAATCCTGGCTACGCCCTTGATCTGATACCCTTTGCCCTATTCCTCGTTGTTCAATTCTATTGTACACTTTATACAATTTTTATCTTCTCTTTATTTTTTTGTTATCACTTTCTCTTTTACCAATATTCTCATCTCACATTCTTGCTAATACTTTACCACCTGCCAACGCTTCTCTTCCTATCTTCGTAAAATCCAGCTAAAGTCAAGGACGATAGGAGAATATAATTATAAAAAAATTAAACAGTTTTATTTTCAAAAATATATTATCTAGTACATATTGTCTTAAAAATATAAAACATCTAAAAACATTAATAAAACTGGCACATGGTTAAACATAGATATCAAACAATAGTTAACAATTAATATCCAAACCTTTCATAGTTACTATTTGGTACAGTTTATTAAATAAAAAGTTTATACTGTTTTCCTTCTATAGTAAAATAAAAGGGTTTTATTTTAATTAAAAAAGAAATGAGAAAAGATATATTGGTTTTATAGGCTTCTTTTGTATGTACCAAACATCTCTCCAACCCTTGCAGATATTTTCTAACAATAACTGTTGAAGGCTAGGTTTAAAATGTATAGCTGTATGATGTCATAAACTAGGTTTTTAAAGTTAGGTTGACATACGTTAGTTTTTATTTTGCTCTTTTTTTAAATAGCTGATTTTTTTTTCATTTTAGTTATATGGCCGTATTATATGGTCATCACTGTAAAATATAAAGAATTTATCGTTACATACAAAGTAGGATAGATAAATAATTTATATTTTTGTTATTAGAGAGTTATCGGAAACTTCAAAATACTGCAGTGCAGTAATAAAAGACGACGTTATTTAAATACTGCATGACCTTATTTATTTTGTAAAATATGAGTTATCGGTAAGCATTTGATGGTCGTTATTATTCCTTTATTCATAAATTTATTTCTTGCTCGAGTTGGTAAAGACTGAGATTTATCATTATCTTTGGTAGTGGTATACGTATGAAAAACCTATTGGAAGCGGTTATTTTAGGAGGCGAAGATGATAATGATATAGAATTCATAATATTGGATAATATTCTCGTGGACAGGGATCATTTAAAGGGACCCATAATCGATTTCAATTTGAGTTTAATGTCAGACACTGAAGTAAAACTCAATTTCCGTTTTGAAAGGAATGTTCTTTTCACAAATTTTTTGCGCACAATCCTCTCCAGATTTTATTGGACAACATGCCATTTTTCGGGGTTTGCTATAGGGTTCTGGGCGACAATTTCCCTTAATAAAACCACATCATCATCCGGAGGCCTTTGCTCTTTTCCTTTACCACCGACATTTCTATTTAGCTATCAATTAACATTACCAGAATATGTAATCTTTTATCTATGAATATTACTATCTCACTACAGGTCCACAGCGAACATAATATGCTATCAAACGACAAATAACAACTAAAAATGAGGTTAATAACACAAACAAGAGAACTGGCGATTGCCTTGTAGCAAAGCCATTAAACGAAAGAAGAAGAAGAAAGAAGAAATAAGGGAAAATAAGACCAACCAGTATAAATATAGTGAGGCACTTTTTTTAATAAGGAAAATATAAAGTTGGGTACGAAAGCGCATGCTCAGATGTCAAAATAAGGGCAACATTAATACTGCCTTCCTAAAATGCACGCCCGATAACTCTCTATTATGGTCCGTCAAATTTAAAATTATATTCTGTAACTAACTTCGTGAATGTTATCTACCCTAAAATTTAATTCAAATTTATTGCGATATTATTTGTAAGTTAAAAAGCTTGTGGTGTGATTAATTTTTATCAAAAAAGTGGAAATAAGTGGGTAAGTGGAAACTTTCTTTTTAAATTACCAAATTAAATAAACGTAAATAGTTACTTTGTTTTTTTTTCAGATCATCTTCAAATAAAAAGAAAAGGCCTGCCAATACTACAAGGGAACAATATGAAGAATATTTAAATTATATTGAAAAAGATGATATATTCAGGTCAGGGGTTACAAATCCTACTGTTGCTGATAATTATTTAAATGATAAATGGAAGGAACTAACAGGTCCGGTGTAGATTAGGGAGACACGAATTTCGGAAAAAAAATATAAACACTAAAAAGGGACTGGTTTCTACATTATATTTTCGTAAAAAAATTTGCGGGTTATCCAGTATTTTTCGAGAAAAATGGAATCAAAAACTCAAATTTTATGGGTTAAATACACAAAACATTCACTGTCCAAGGTGCGTTATATCATGTAGATACCAGCGTTGCAAAGTTCGAAATTATTCGATATTATTGCCTACACAGTAGTACGACAATCTTAAGTTTGCCAAATGTGTAGCAGCAAACTCCAAAATAAACTAATATCCCGATTGCAGGTGGTCGAAACTTGTCGCTACGTGTTCACATATGATGGTGGGGGATGACGTAACAACTGAATTTTCATTCTGTGTTGTCTTTAGTTGTATTTAGGAGACTGTTGTGTTCAGTTGTGTTTAATCGTTATTGGATTTGTGACCAAGAAGACATGCAAGTATGAGTGAGGCGGGTGAAATGAGGGCGAGATTTTTTGAGAAATTAGAGAAACCAAAAAATTATTTTTACATTCAATCGATAGAAAAGTACGAGGCATTAATTAAAGAAGTTAAAGAAGCCAAGAAAGCTACAAAAAAAACAACTCTTCAATACCGACGTCTGACACGTTACGATATCTTACTTGTTGGGGGCATTAAAAAGTTGATTTTGCCATTGTCTGCACAAGTCACCGAAGTAAAGTACTTTGTGCCCAATGAAGAATTTTTTGAGGTGATAGACAATGCTCACAAGGAATGTGGTTATGCTGGAAGAGAAACATGGTGTAATCAGTTCTCTATATGCAAGGAACCAAATCCAAAGTTGCAAGGAACAATTTCTTAAAATCGAAGACGTCCCAAAATTAGAAGTATCACTTCGCGAAATAAGTGGGCACAGTTCTTCATTTGGAGGGCAAGGGTTTCAAAGGGTTTCCTACATAGAAAATTGACAGTATGATAGTAATGCGGCAGGTTGTTTCGTAGTTTGCCTGCTACACATTTGGCTAACCTAAGACTGTCGTACTACAGTGTAGGCAATGTCCGAAATATCGAATAATTTCGGACTTTGCTTAAAGTGGGCCGGCAATGCGGACTTTGTCTAGGTAAACCTAGGAATGACTGCAATACGTACTTTGCCGGTAACATCGCACCTCCGGAGAAACAATGTCGTAAGTGCAATTTTTTGAAAATTGAGGTTTAATTACCAATATTACTAAAAATGTATAAACTATCTGTGGCATCAAAGTTCGAATTCTATTTCAATAATGTACCGCTAGATATCGCTTATGTCTTTGTGGAAATAAACAAACGATTGACTTTTTCGGAAACAACGTCTGTTCTGTCAGTTATGCGCCGTGATTTGTGTCGAGAAGACGTGTGTGGAGCTATATTGTCACAAAGGGGCCATACCCAAAATGAGGGTGATACTGCGCACTCTGTAATAGAGAAAAACATAAAAAGGGCCAAAAATTCTGGTCCAATTTACGTGCCCGATCAGTATGTTTCACTGACCCGTACTGCAAAAAAAAGGGAAATCCTTTTCGAGTAAATGAGTTAACGTTTAGTGATTTTTATGATTTGAAATGTCTAACGGAAGATATGGGCTTCAACATAAAAAAAATGTAGATGGCGACCAAATCAAAATATCTGAAATAAGGATTGTGGAATTTAAGAAGGGAGAGGAGACTTACAAGTACAAACTTGGATATGATGATGAATGGATCTTGGCTGAAATTAGAAGTGGTAGATCTTCTACGAAAAAAAAACTAACATTATCAGCCTTAAGAAAGCTTACAAATCTAAAAATATTATTTCAGGAAGAAAGAAAGATGAACTGTTAAAGTTACTG
The DNA here is from genome assembly GCA_035357415.1 of Ophraella communa. Taxonomy (NCBI): domain Eukaryota; kingdom Metazoa; phylum Arthropoda; class Insecta; order Coleoptera; family Chrysomelidae; genus Ophraella; species Ophraella communa. The sequence continues at coordinate 13,773,845 of CM068983.1, read as the reverse complement.
AAACTTTTTTATTATCTTTGTTTTAGTATATCATTAAATATTAATAAGAAATAACGTTGTTTTAATTAATTTTTTCTTGCCATTAAACATTATTTTTTTATTTGAAAGTAAATTTTTTAGATAGTTCTAGAGCAACAAAGACACATTTGTGGTAATCTAGCCCCCTAAATGCCTCTAGCAATCGCAAAACACAAAACGCTTTAAAATAACAACGCTAATATTATGAAGTAAGAGCTACAGAACCCCTGGAATCATTCAAATCCCTTGCAAAGAGGTTGAAATTGTGTTTTATCATGTATTCAATATTTAAAAATCTTTAAAAGGCTCTCCTCAACATTTTATAGATTTGCACTTACGACATTGTTTCTCCGGAGGTGCGACATATACACTACATCTAAAATGTGCTTAATTTTCATTTTTAAATTCAAAAATTTTATTCATACCTATTATTATCCTCATCGGCAAATAAATAAAGTCATAAAATCCATTGTATTAACTTGGTAACTGCGAAATAATAATTTAATATTTAAGGTTACGGTGACATTTCGCTCTCTGTAATATTACAGAGGCATTTAAAGAAAAATGTAAATACACAGAATGACCCTAATTGCAAAATTCTTAAATTCTGTAACTTTGAAGGTTACAGCGCTTAAATTATTTAACGCAGCAACCATAATACGGGTATTAGCTGTATATCAGTTTGAGATAATTTCTATTGTAGTACTGTTTATATCAAATTTTCACATTTTTTTGGCTTTTCCTTTGTTCTACTATTACATTTCATTTCAACAAACTGTCTTTATTACAAATTTCTATAACTGCCAGGTAACTAAAGAAAGTACATTAAAGCTCACTCATTTTTGTTTTGGTTAAGAAGAATTGGACAATGTTTGGAAATTTGGAGTGGGTTAAAGAAGTCTTTGATTGTAAATGTTGTAAAATCAAATTACCTTTTCATTAAAAATGACTTTTGTATTTTGATAAATTAATTAAAATACTAGATTTAAAATCATTGAGTAATCAGCTAATACAAGTTTTTCTTTTAAAACTTTAGGAACCCTTTACAAAAATATTGCACAATTTTTTTGTAAATATATAGACAAAAAAAGAAATTTAATAAAAAATATCACTTATCCTAAATTTAAGCATACATTGGGACACAACTGGTAAGTATCTGCAGAAGAAGAGGAATGTGAAATGTTAGTATACAAATATTGGATACAACAATTCAATAGCAGTAAATGAACCTTTCAACTGACATTGAAATTTAATATTTAAAATTCGTCGTGTCTGGCCAATGCTTCTCCAAAATCTGTAGCCTGTGATCCAACAAAAACATCATATTTGGATAAGACTTCATCTTTGGTAAGCTGTTCATCAGCATCGGAATCTGCTTCATAGATCAAATGTCTTGCTTCAGCTTCAGCATGATCAAAGTCCTCAGGTAAAATCCAGTTTTTCACTTCATCGCCATCCATGAAACCATCACCATCTTTATCTCGGTAAGTGTTGAATTGTTCTCTTTCACTTTTCACCCAATCTGGTTCTTCTTCACCTTCCTCTCCTCTGAAGAAAAAAGCAAATTAGAAAAATACCAGTAAAATATACAGATAGATTAAAGTAATTTCTAAAACTTTTTGGTGTTCTCTATCAAATTTCCAAAAAAATATTACCTGAACATATCTCCAACATATTCTTCTAAGGAAACCTTTCCATCTTTATTTTTATCAATGTCTTCCATAGTTTCCAATACAATTAAATCACGCATATATTCGTCTTCTTCTGGATGTAAAAAGGATGCAAATTCTTCTTTGGTTAAGCTGTCATCACCATCTCTATCTGCAGTTTGCCAACGCCTTCTATCTCTGTTCAACATATTCTTGTAAGAGAAACCTATACATAAAAATATATCTTAGTTTATCAAATTAGTAAGAAATTTGACAAGTATTATAGTATGTGGATGTAGAACAACACAATCACAAACCAATTAGCCATCCTTTAACCATTTGGTGGTATTAGGCTACAAAAATTTAACAACAACAAATGACATTAAAAATAGAACTTTCTGAACAAAACTTCCACTATTTATTTAAAATAGTATTTAGGTAGCTACCTAAAAAACAAAATGTAACTTCAATATATATGTCAATCTGACAATGCTAGTTTTTAGAGAAACAGCTGTCATTTAGTTTTAAAAAGCAAATAAATAGTGGTAGTTTTTTTCAAAGAGTTCTATTTTTAATGTTCTTAGTAAGATAAACTTCCAGAAAGTAAAGGTTACTACAATCAATTTCATTAAATTGTGAACAGTTTTCTGTTGTATATTTTTAAATTAGTTTAAAGAAACAATTAATTATTGCAAAACATGTTTCCCTTTAGTCTAACTTACTAGTAAATGAAGAACATTAAACAAAGAACTTTTTAACACAACTTCCATGGTTTATTTTCTTTGTTTAATGGTCTTATTATAATGGACTTCCACAGAGTAAGGATTAGTACGATATCTTTCATTACTACTAAATGAATTTACCTGCACCATCATTTTCAATTTCAGATGGATCCATATTTTCAAGAAAACCATACACCATTTTTTGATATCTTTCCCATGGCAAGGTTGGAAGATTGTCTGGATTTTGTTGTTTCCATTGTCTATCTATATCTTCAGTTATATATCTTTTCTGTGTGAATCTAATCCAATCTTTTAATTCTTCTCTATTAATAAATCCATCATTATTGGTGTCTATTTTATCCACAATTAAACTGGAAATAGAGTAAGTTTATTTATGTAGATTTATTATAAATAAGTACCTACATGTAATAAATTTATGTTAAAAGAAGTGTGTAAACAAATTTTAACTCTTATCTATAAAAAAGGAGTAAAATGTATTTATAAAATTTTAATTCAGCTAAAACTAGATCATAAACAAACTGATAGTATTTAAATTTGTTTATGAAACAAAGAGTAAATACCACTTAAAATCTTATCATTTTAAAGATAAATGATAACGGTAAATAATATAAGGTAGAAATACATACCCAAGTCTCCTTTTACTTTCTTCGGGAGGTAACTGATCAAATGTTTTCGCCTCTTCTGCACCCAAAAACGCCTCATGATCATATTCTGGATTATGGTGTTGCTGTTCAAAATGTTCTTTATCACTTAACTCTCTAGTAACAACTCTTTGTGGATGTTCTTCCTCTGGTTTCGATACTACTGCTGAAATGAGAACAATTACTAAATATACACATAATTTTTGGTCCATTTTGTAAAGAGTTCTTAGTATTACTGAGATCCTATTTTTGGATATTAAATTAAAATTACTCCAGATCTAACTGAACCGCGTGGCTTAAATTTATTGGCTCATGTGATTAAGCTTAAATTACTTCCACATCATCAAAAACATAAACACCCACTGCGAGATATTCTAGAAGATGAAGAAATGTTTATAATGTCAAAAGTCACAAAATGAGTTCTTGTCGTAAACGTGAACCTCGTGTGTCATTATAATCATATGTTATCCCTTCTTATCTTATGTAAAGTGTGTATTGTATGTTCACTTTTACGCGAGCATTGCTTCACTCACCATTAGAATATAAAATTAAGTTAGTGATTAATGGTCCAAAATCCGTTTATAATTTATTTTTTCACCCAACTTCTAATATCCTGAAGTAGTATTGTTGAGAGAAAAAAAATGGTAACCTTCTTATTATTACACCATGCATAATTGTAATATATTTACACCTTTGCCACCTGTATGCTGCACAGTTCAGTATTAATTATGCTTTTCGGTTATCTAATAGCTTAAACATAAAATAAATATTTGTTAATTTATAAATTAGTCTTTTCACTGCTGTATTACTGGTTGCAGAAGTGGTAGGTCCTACAATAGTTAGAATATAAAATTGGAAAACCTATTATAAACAAATAGGAGAATTAGTACCTATTAAAAATTATCTAAATGGGTTGTTCTAGACACATAATTATTTCCTGACTGTTAAATTATTTATCCTAGTAATGTAACGGCTACTAACTGCTAAGTATTTTTGGAGGTTTAGATTTACTGGAAGAAAACTTTGTTGATTTAGGAATTAAAGAGTAAATGCTAAGAAAAATATATGGGATAATCTCTTTTAATATTTTTTTCATTCTGGTAAGAAATAAGCAGGTAAAGAGATATGAGTACGAAGGGATATTAAGTTTCGATTAATAATAGGAATAGCTAAAAAAAAAATAAAAAGAAAACTATTAATATTTGCCCCTCCAATGTTTACTAACGATTCTAAGCCAGGCTTGAGGCTTGACCGTTTTCTAAAGAAATAACAACTACTTTATGGATACTTAACACCATCTTTGTCGTTTTGTAAATGATAGGGAAGAAGCTAATCGTAGACCGGTTTCGACATTATTGTGTCATCATCAGTACGAGGTAAGTATTTCTTCTCATCCCGCAGTGAATACAATATTCAAAGATAAAGTGCGTAAAAGCGTTATCCTACCGTTCATTTGCAAAAAATCCCCAAAATAGGACAAATTTAAATTATAAATTGATATTTTTCAACCCAAAAATGCCACCCTTCCCTTAATCCCCCTTCGAATGACTAGAGCAACTCCCAATGTTTTGCTTGGCAATTATTGTCTTTTGATAAATCGTTTAAAAGATCTCTTCATTCTCTATTCAAAAATGTTCACGGTTTCAAGTTTATTGCAACACTTAAGATAAAATAAATTCAAATCAAGTGGCTACCGAAATTAGTCTAAATTTAGCATGAAAAAATCAATTAACAAAATTATTTCATGAATGTTTGATACAGCTAATTTTAAGTATTTAGCAAAAAACTAGATAATTGCCGCATTTCCAATTTTGTGGTAATAATAATAATAATGTTTATTGATAGAAATTACATACAAGAAATTACATGGATATAATATATGCAGATGTAGATATATAAATATAAATCAATACAAATTATTAGCATATAAAAATAATCAAAACAAAACTAACAAAAAACACACTGTCTCTCTAAAACTTAACGTTGTGCGAGGGGATAGCAATGTTTTTGATTGCAGCTGAATTTTCTGTAAGACTATTCAATATGCTTAAGAATTATTCTAGATGTGCTTTGTTATAATAACAAATAAATATTTTAAAAGAGGAATAAATTTTTTTTTATTCTTTTAAAGAAATATAAAGTAAATAAAAGTTAATGATAAGTATTCATACTAAAAGTATATAATTAATATGAATGATAAAATCTAAACAAAATATTTATTAAGTATATAAGTATTAAGTGTCGGTTTTGGTTGGTTTTCGACTATAAGATGGGCCAATATACGATCATTTATGGTAATAAATTTTTTAAAGAGTTTTTAAAAAAGCTGAATTGAATTAATGTACATTTTATATATGTTAGGGAGCCAGTTATAAAGTTGTGTTGATAAGTACGAATGACTTCTTTGATCAATCGATTTCTTGCAAATGGGTTTGAACACGCAGGACTCTTTATGTCTAGTATCGTAGTCATGATGAATAGGTTTTAGTTTAGTCCTATTTTTGTATAGATACAATGCTAATTGAAATAGATGTATTTGTCTGATATCCATTAGGTTGCTAATACATTTTTATTATAGTACTTCCAAATTATGTGAGTTGATGAAATATTACCCCATCCAAGGATAGCATATCGTATTTTAGATTCTACCAATGATTGATATAGTATTTTTAATTATGGAGTGTTAGGTTAGGTTAGGTTCTATGTTAGTATTAAATGTCCGGTATGAATCCTCCACTTTTATAACATGGTTTATTGTTCTTTTCCAACAATCAGCGTCTGGGTCATCTATATTTGGCCGGATTAATACAATTACAGGACATAATGTAGGTATAGTATTTTGGTTCCGCATATTGTTCTCCAAATATACTCAATCGGGTTGAATACACAGTAGTAAGAAGGAAGACGAAGTATGTCCTTATTTGGATGCTGCAATTGTGTCACATACATATGTCTTCTGTATGTTAAATATCCTTAGAACCTCTAAAAGCTGCGTTTTTTATAAACTTCTTCAAAGTACATGTTGTTTTGGAGCATAAATTCCTGGATTTTCGTTTTTGTATTTGAAGAGCCTGCAACCTTCTTCAATTGGCGACTATGGTAACTGGCATTGTCCATAACTATGACACTATGCAGGGGGAATATTTGGCAGTAGAGTGTTTTCGAACCAACCTTCGAACAATTCGGCTGTAGTATCTTAGTGGTAGGTAATCCAACGACGAATCTTGAATGTTCGTCGCTGAAAGTCCCAAACTGTTTGGATTCAACCATCTTCTGATCCAGCATGAATAATCGTAATCCGTTTTCCTTTGTTCGATGAAGCTTTTGATTGGCATCGCACTGTTCCATTGGTCCATCATTTTGTCGGCGTATCGTGGGTATCAAACCAGGTCTCATCCAAATAGATTATTGGTCTTTGTAAAGACCTGTAATCACTTATGGCAGTAAAATATTCAAAACGCCATTGCCTAATCCGTTGGGACTCCATAATAACTTACATTTTGTCAATTTTGCAGTATTTGAAAGCTAGTTTGGATAAAAGTGTCCATAGGTTTCCAATTGATATCCTTATCTGAGTGGAACTCCTTAGTCTTGTTTGCAATGATCTGATAGTAGGCACCAAGTTTTCTTCGTACATAGAGTAGATAGTTCTTCTTATCAAATCTTTATCACCGTCATCAGGGGTTCTGGAAACACCACTATCGTTTCTTTTTCGTCTCGGATTAATTGGCCTCGAAATGTGAACTCTTACTGATGATTCTGGTATCCCTGTCAAATCGTTGGTTTCTCTTACAGCAGGAGTAAAAGCCCAACCCCTTTGGACCAGCTTCTGATGAACATGTTGTAACGATCCGCGCAGATCGATCAAGCGACGTCGCCCTACCACTCAATCCCACCTAACCGAAGACCGGTAGAGATGGTACGACTGGTGGGAGCGGTGGGGCTCTCCGGCTTAAAAGCGACGAACCGACACAAATCAAGCAGAGTTGTCTGGGGAGCTGACCTGGAACCAACTCTCCTAGAAGCTCGGGTGTTGACCGACCTTCTGCCTCCCTGCGACCGAGAGTGCTGATCTCGGTTGTGCCCTTTACCCCGTCGAAGGTGTTGACTTCGACGACGTCCCCGTTTCCCGCAACCAAGAGTGTTGATCTTGGTGGCAACCTCTCGCCGGCCAAAGTGTTGACTTCGACGCCGTCCCCGTTTCCCGCGACCAAGAGTGTTGATCTTGGTGGCAACCTCTCGTCGTCGAAGGTGTTGACTTCGGCGACTTCCCCGTGGCCGGATCCTGAAAACACTCGCCGAGCGAAGTGCTGATTCGCAAGGCGTTGTTAAGGACCGACCGCTAGCCCGTCGATCGGGGGAGTTGACCTCGATCGAGTTCCATTCAATTTCATTTTTATTTTGCCGAAGTGTTTATTTTTGGGATTTACGTTTCTTATTTTTGTTTGTTTCTTTTTACAGGGCCAGGCGACCGAAGCGAGCGCTCCTGGGGAGGATCGCAACCGGGCGACGGACGCCGATCGGACGTAGAAGTTCATATTTTATTTTTTTTCTTTGTATATACATTTTATAGGAATAAACATTTTTATTTTTTTTAATTACGTGGTTATTATTTCCTTGAATCTGGTAGCACGCAAAACACAAGGTTACAAATTGGCGCCCGAGTAAAAATAACCCTATCATGCCGGAGAACGATCGTACTACCAACACCGATTCAGGAAATAAGACGGGTATCTCCTGGATATACAATTTATCCAAAGAAGAACTGCAACAAGAACTCCAGAGTTGCGGTATCAGCGACCAAGGGACAGTCGACGAGTTAAGACACCGGCTAAAGACTTTTATCAAAAACAGCGCCCCAAAGACCGGAGCCATACCAAAAAAGTACCCGCCGGCACCCAGAGAAATGGAGCTCAACGAGGGGACTACATTAAGACAATCGACGGATCATTGGGTGTCGCCCATCAGTCTCAGGCAGACATCCTCAACCAGGTCAGGAAATGGAACACCCACTTCAACGACAAACATAATGACGCTGTCTCATTCATGGAACGGATCACCGAATTGAGCTCCGCATACGAAATCTCAACCGACAACTTGCTGAAGGCACTTCCAGAAATACTCGGCGATACGGCTCTACTGTGGTACAGAAACAACCACAATAAATGGCACAATTGGAACGAATTTGCAGAAAGTTTTAAGAAAAGCTTCTTCCCCAGACAGTGCATCCTACAATTGGAAGAGCAAATTCGAAACAGAAAACAGAAAATCAACGAATCCGCCAGCGCGTACATCACCGATATACAGACATTGATCCAGCGAGAAGGAACAATGTCGGAACAACAGGAATTAGAAAGAATATACCGAAATATGCGGGCTGAATATAAAATGTACGTGCGCCGTCAAGACTTCAACACATTAGCAGGGTTACAAGATTTAGCCCAAGAATTTGAGATAATAGAAGACGAAAAGCGCCAGTCAACCACCAACACACTGAGAACCAACTACAGCATACCGTTCGACACCAGAAACACATGCTTCAGATGCAAAACTCCTGGACACTTCCGGAAAGACTGCAGAAACCCCGTCAAGAAGTTTTGCTCCAGATGCGGAAAAGACGGAGTTTGGAGCACAGACTGTTGCGTAAAACAGGGAAACGCCAGACCGGCTGGGGCCAGGAGGGGTCTCCCCAGCCAGTAACCGTAACCCCGTACCAGAACCTAGCAAACTCCGCGGACAAAACATTCGAAGATAACCGAATTTTTCTCACGCTGAAAATAGGACAATTACAATTCCGAGCGTTAATAGACACCGGGACTAACGCGAGCTACGTTGGGACAAAAATAGCAGACATCTTCGAAAAATCACTGCAACCCCATTCCGGCGCAATTCGAGTTGCAAATGGTTCCATCGTCGAAATCTCTCATCAATTCACAACCGACTGCGAAATCGGAAATTCACGCCATACAGAAACATTTATAGTAATGCCAGGCTTATCAGAAGATGTAATCCTAGGAGTAAATTTCTTAAGAAGAAATAACATAACATTACAATTTGGAATAACATCGACCATCCTAGACGATTGTATTATAGCATCACCTACATTCGAACTAGAAAAATTCAATTACGTAAAAGGCCCTACACACCCAATAGAACACGAAATAAAGTTAAAGAAACCCTGCAACCCGGTGAAACAACCGTATAGACGTCACAACTCCGTTATGTTGGACATCATTAACGAAGAAGTCGACAAAATGCTAGAAGAAGGAACCATCGAACCGTCAAAAAGCGGCTGGAGTTCACCGATCGTCCTGGTAAAAAAAAAGACGGTACTTACAGGTTCTGCATCGATTTCAGGAAAGTTAATGATCTGACCGAAAAAGACGCATATCCGCTGCCCAGGATGTCCGAAATCTTGGACAGATTAAAAGAAGCAAACTACATTTCAACGCTGGATCTAAAACAAGGTTATCTTCAAGTCCCTTTGAAAGAATCCAGTAGAAATATAACAGCTTTTAGCGTTCCAGGGAAAGGACATTACCACTTTAAAACAACGCCGTTCGGCCTACACTCAGCAGGTGCAACTTTCCAGAGACTACTAGATAAAGTAATTCCCCCCGAACTAGACTTCGCGTTCGCCTATTTAGACGACATTGTGGTGATATCAAAAACAAGGAACGAACATTTTCGTCACCTCCGAGATGTCCTTAGACGCCTTAGAAACGCCAACCTCCTCCTAAACATCGAGAAATGCAATTTCTGTCAACCTGAACTCAAATACTTAGGACATGTAGTAGGTAAAGAAGGCATCAAAACAGATCCAGACAAAACGAGTGCAATAACAGAGCTCCCAGCACCCAAAACCGTACGCCAGCTTCGCCGCTTCCTTGGAATAACGTCTTGGTATAGACGATTCATCGAAAATTACTCCACCATCGCAGCTCCACTGAATACACTCCTGAAAAAACGAATAAGATGGAAATGGACCGAAAAGCAGGAAAATGCATTTAGACACCTGAAAGAAGCACTCACGTCAGCACCAGTATTATCCTGTCCTGATTTCTCACAGCCATTCTACCTGCAAACCGATGCATCAAACTGCGGACTAGGAGTAGCACTAACTCAGAAACACGACGGAAAAGACAGAGTGATCGCTTACGCAAGCAGAAGCCTTTCACCGGCGGAGGTCAAATATTCGACAACAGAAAAGGAATGCCTATCAATCGTATACGGAATCCAACAGATGAGACCGTATTTGGAAGGTTACAGTTTCAAAGTAATTACAGACCATCAAGAACCCATCCGGAAGGCTAGCAAGATGGAGTTTAGAACTGCAACAATACGACTTTGAAATAATATAGCAGACGCATTATCCTGTCAACCACAGGAATACACCGGACACGAAGAGGAATTGTTAGCTGCGGTAGAAGGTACCTGTGGATGGTACGACAAGCTCTTCTCAGAAGTCTCTCGAAACCCCGATAAATTTCCAGACTTCCAGATAACGGACGGAAAACTCTTCAAACATATTTGGAGCAGCCGTAATCTGGCAGACCCGGAGTTCAATAATCCGTGGAAGCGATGTGTCCCTGAACCAATGCGTTGTCAGGTGCTTCAAGACAATCACGACTCCCATACATCCGGTCACCTAGGCATCGCTAAAACAATATGCCGGATAGCCCAAAGATACTACTGGCCAAAGATGTTCAAACAAATCGCCGATTACGTCCGGAATTGCGACAAATGTCTTCAGTTTAAGCCTTCCCAACTTCAGCCAGCTGGAAAGATGCAACCCCCCACTATAGAAAGACCTTGGCACACTATCTCAATAGATTTAATGGGACCTTTTCCAAGATCTACAGCGGGAAACATCTACCTGGTTGTCGTGCAAGACCGATTCACGAAATGGGTAATCGCTAATCCGATAAAGAAATCCACCGTAACCCCGATCATCGAAACTCTACGCTCGAAAGTATTTCTACAATTTGGCATCCCGAAGAAGATAATGTCAGATAATGGCACGCAATTCACGAGCACCACTTTCAAAAAGTTCCTGGAATCGTACAACGTCGAACATTTCCTAACCCCGCCTTACACACCACAATGCAACCCAGTGGAACGTGCGAATAAAGTCCTGAAATCGATGATAGCTACGTACGTTGAAAACGACCACAGAAGGTGGGACGTATACATCCCGGAGTTCTGTTACGCCATCAACTCAGCCAAACACGATTCGACAGGATTTTCACCGGCTTTACTGAATTTCGGACGCGAACTAGTCAGCGAGGACGTCCCGCAGGTCGCTTCCACAAACAGTTTCGCCGACAAAATGAAAGAAATCGATTCACTAAGGGATTTGGCTAGGACTCACCTGGAACATGCCTCTGACAACCAAAGAAAGTTCTACGATCTCAGAAGGAGAGACTGGACTCCACACGTCGGCAACAAAGTAATGAAAAGAAATCACCAACTATCTTCCGCTGCGAACGCTTTTGCAGGCAAACTAGCTCCAAAATACACAGGACCATACGAGGTGACATCGATATTATCACCGGTAATTGTGAGAGTAAAGAAAGAAGGTAGCAGAAAAACCGAAACGGCGCATGTCAAAGACCTAAAGCCTTGCGCCGGAGAGAGGGAAATCAACAATCAGTAGTAGGTAGGAAGGGATATATCCTAACGCCCCACTCTTCGAAATAGATATAAATTCAAGGATTTTACAAAGCCAAAATCAGTCTACCGAGATGTCCGTCGTCGACCAGATCATGGAGGAAGTATTGACCATTCCAGTGGTGATGAGCCCGTTGGGAACACCGTCGCCGCCGCGAGCCACGGCAGCCGCCAGACCGTTACCCATCACCCCAGGGAAGGAAGCTGAAAGAATCATCCGGAGGTTCAAGGAGCTATTCGGATCATCGCCAGAGAGCCCAACGGACAACACACCAAAAGGACCAGCAAGCCAGACGATGTCCACCCCCGAACGACCCGAGGAGCCATGCAGAGAGTCCGACCTCCAGTGCCTCGTCCCCCGCAGCCTGCTGAAGAAAGGGACACGAAAGTACCGTCTGCGATGCAATAACGGGAGGGTGAAAGATCAAGGTGACGGCCGTAGAAGGGGTTACTCGCCTATAATGGTAAGATATACAAAAAAATGCATGCTATCATTTTTTTTTGCGACGTGAGGGGGGTGTAACGATCCGCGCAGATCGATCAAGCGACGTCGCCCTACCACTCAATCCCACCTAACCGAAGACCGGTAGAGATGGTACGACTGGTGGGAGCGGTGGGGCTCTCCGGCTTAAAAGCGACGAACCGACACAAATCAAGCAGAGTTGTCTGGGGAGCTGACCTGGAACCAACTCTCCTAGAAGCTCGGGTGTTGACCGACCTTCTGCCTTCCTGCGACCGAGAGTGCTGATCTCGGTTGTGCCCTTTACCCCGTCGAAGGTGTTGACTTCGACGACGTCCCCGTTTCCCGCAACCAAGAGTGTTGATCTTGGTGGCAACCTCTCGCCGGCCAAAGTGTTGACTTCGACGCCGTCCCCGTTTCCCGCGACCAAGAGTGTTGATCTTGGTGGCAACCTCTCGTCGTCGAAGGTGTTGACTTCGGCGACTTCCCCGTGGCCGGATCCTGAAAACACTCGCCGAGCGAAGTGCTGATTCGCAAGGCGTTGTTAAGGACCGACCGCTAGCCCGTCGATCGGGGGAGTTGACCTCGATCGAGTTCCATTCAATTTCATTTTTATTTTGCCGAAGTGTTTATTTTTGGGATTTACGTTTCTTATTTTTGTTTGTTTCTTTTTACAGGGCCAGGCGACCGAAGCGAGCGCTCCTGGGGAGGATCGCAACCGGGCGACGGACGCCGATCGGACGTAGAAGTTCATATTTTATTTTTTTTCTTTGTATATACATTTTATAGGAATAAACATTTTTATTTTTTTTAATTACGTGGTTATTATTTCCTTGAATCTAGTAGCACGTAAAACACAAGGTTACAATGTCCGACGATTTCTTTGGCATCAAGGGATAAAACTCGTCGTCGAACAGGAATAGTAACACAGGGCGTCGCTGATGCAGTTTTCCAAGGACGAAACATTTTTCACAAAAATTATTAAACAGCACAGACTAACTCTCACTACGGGATAAATGGTTTTACTCAATCCAAGTTATACAAATACAAGAACCGATCCTGTGTGCCAATTTTGACCATAAGCAATAAACCGTGACAGACGATCGCAGTAAAAGTGGTTTATTACCATCAGTCCCTTTTTATTGTGTTGAACACATTATATACGTTCCTCCTTGGCTTGTGTGCTCTGCTCTCGACTCTAAACTTAACCTCTCACCTCGACTGCTCGTCGCTCACTGAGTTTATTTTTATTTCGTAGTTAATACTTTTAGCACGGCTAGTACTATTTACCGGGGAAGGGGCGACTGAACCAAAGCTCGTCTTCTACGCTATAATCATGAGTATTCGAAAGAACTCTATATACATTTTTCACCAATTTGGTGTAGTATTTTTTCAAGATGTTAAAATTTTCAACAGTAGCGATCGAGTCTATTTCTAAGTTTTTCTGTTCAGTTTGTATTTCACTTCTGATGGTAATCGTTATTTCATTACCTTTTATTCTAATTTCTATCAATAATTTCTTCAAGAAAATGGAGTTTGAAATGTCATCTATCCCATCAGTAAAATATGTATAAAACATTATGTAGGATTCCATGCAATGCTACGCAACCATACTCAACTTTGTTCTTACTAACGTAAAAAATAATGAGTTTAGTGCTGATATACTAGTAAAACCGTTAAAATTTCTATAAATAAACCCATACGTGCAACAAGCTTAACTAATATGATTGTTAAATGATAAATTACTATCAAAGTGCACAAGGTGTGTCATTCGGCCTATTTAATATTATGTTATTTAATTTATAACTAAAAAGCACTGCATTTGTTATACAAGTCATAATGGGGAAATCTCCTCCTATCGAATATTAATAAAATAATTACCGTTATAAAAAGAAAGTACCAAAATAATTCAATTCCAAATTTTTAGCTCTTGATTTGCAGATTTTCTATAATACCTAAAATTGATAATTAAACTTGAATATTTAATTTTTAAATCGTTGTTTTCTTGGTGATAAATTTAGCAACAGCGCATTTGATTTACTTTTTTATGGATCAGAACTATAAAATCAACTCATGATCTTATTAATATTGCATTTTTATTATAATATAAAATACTTTCTGCTGCAATATTATTTTAAATTTATTATTTCTTGCTATGATAATATCAAACCGTCTCCTACAAAGACAAGAAACCTGGCCAAATAGCCCTGGCACCTCAGACCACAAATTATACAAAAGAAAAAGAAGAAAATCCGATTGGATAATGGTTTGAAGGTTTGTTTACTTTCGATTGTTGGTGTTTTGGTTTTGTGCTTTGTTATATTCTATTAGTGATATTACTATTTTGGACAGTATATACATATATAAACACTTTTAATTTATTACTTCATTTAAATGTTATTATCGTTTTTAATATCTATTGACCTTATTCACTTCTCTGTTCGTGCGCTGTTGCCACATTTAACACCAAGAACAAAATGCTTTAAACTTTAAAAATTATAAGTAATTTGAAAGTTTCATGAATTAAACCTTATTAACTATTCGGAATAAATTAAAAGAATAAAAAAAATGAATCCTCCTCCAATTCCACCTGCAATATATTTATTTGATCCTGTAACTGTGCAATCTTTACTACCAGAGAAGTGTGCAGTTTCAAGTCATTAGCAAATATTTCATCTGTTAAGTTCAAGAGATTTATACAAGTTGTAAACAAAAGTTAAGAATAAGAATGGTCCCAAATAACAGACTCACTTTCTGAAAAAGGGCTTCATAAGATTCTTGCTAAAGATCTGAATCAGAAAGTGTAGTAGATAAAACGACCGGACGGTTTCTTTACTGCCTTTATTAGGAAGACAGAGCTTCTTATACAGAATCTCTTCCCAGGTAGTCATTCTGGAGGATTAACAGCAAGCTTTCCCGCTCACATCTGCTCTGAGAGAACGACCGATGAGACAGGATTTGGGAACTACATCAGAGGTTCACTCCATCTACATGAAAGGTGAATTCGTTTTTTAAGTATAAATCATATGAAGAGGAAGGGATTTCCTCCTCCTTGTTGCAAAATGGGGCTGTGAAACTGCTTTCTCTATTTTTGAAACTTTTTAGAGCGAGTTTAGTGTTGGGCTACATATCACGGGGCTGGTCGATCGCTAGGGTTGTAGTACACATAAGGTGTGGAAGGCCGAGAGGTCTCTGACAAAATCCAGACCTAAAGATAGGCATATTATTAGAGAGGAAAACGGCAGAAAATTTGTCCTCAAATCAAGAAAATATGACTCCCAGATTGACAAATCCAAAGATTTGGCACAGTATAACCTCGTGAAAAAAATGGGTCACTCCTCTTTAAGTAGGTAATCGACAACGGCGCACAAGTTGCACATACCATTTCATATCACAAATGGCGATTTATGTAGGTAGAGGTAGAGACGATTCCAAAAATAACGCGACAGCTCCAGTAAAATTCGGCAATGTGGGGGTATTCGACGACGATCTCCGATCGGCGCGCGCCGCAACGCAGTCGGAGAATTCTAGTAGAACAATTGCTAAGCGGATTCCGTGTGCGGTGTTTCTTAGTCCCAGCGGCAGCTGGGCCACTGGAATCTATTTCTCGAACTGGGTAATCGCTAGCGTTCGAGTCGACGGTAAAGATAGGTGGGAAAACCGGAGCTGTCGCTATAATTTTGGAATCAACTCTAATGGATTTTGAGATCTGCTATGGCAATAGCTGAGCGGGAATGGAATGCAACAACGCACTAAATTCATAAAGTGAAAACTAAAAACATCGGTTTGGTTTTATGACAAAGCCATAGTATATTTATAGTCCAGTCAAATTATGTTAAAAATAACATAATTTTATTGCAAAATATAATATAAAATTTGAAACAATAATGTTTAGTTACATAAATAAATGAAATAAATTACCTTACACTTCTGATTAATAATTCTTGATATGTAGAAATTATTTCTTGAGGAGTAATATTATATTTAAATATCTAGTTGCCGCCTTTATTAGAATTTTTGTACTTACACCTAACGGACGTGTATTGTATTATATTTTATTCCTTCCTGTTTTTATAACTTAATTTTAAAATCCTTGAATTTGTTCTTAAAGGTCAAGTTAAAGTGTGTTCAACAATATAGTGCCTACAATAAAAGGGGACTGATGGTGAAAATAAACTTCTTAGGTACTTTTATCTCAGGTATTGGCAAGTTTGGGTAAAGAATGCAGGTCAGGATTAACTTTGCAAAAATATTTTTTTAATAGAAACGCATATTAAAGGATATTCACAATAAAATTTAATAAAAATTTAAATATGTTAATATATCAATTCAGTTTCACTATCACTATCATCGTCTACATTAATTATAAGGGGTTTTATGTTAGTATGATATGCCCTGTATGAATCCTCCACTTTTATAATATGGTTTATTGTTCTTTTCCAAAAATCAGCGTCTGGGTCATACATATTTTGCCGGATTAATGCAATTACAGAAGGACATAATGTAGGTATAGTATTTTGGGTCCGCACTTTGTTCTTTAGTTTTCTCCACATATGCTCCAGCGGGTTGAATACACAGTAGTAAGAAGGATGTGTCAATTGTGTGTTATGTATGTTAAATGTCGTTAGAACCTCTAAAAGCTGCGTTTTTTTATATCTTCCTTCAAAGTACATGTTGTTTTGGAGCATAAATTCCTGGATTTCCGCTTTTGTATTTGAAGAGCCTGGAACCTTTATCAATTAGCGACTGTGGTAACTGGCATTGTCCTTTGTCCGATGGAGCTTTTGATTGGCATCGCACTATTCCATCGGTCCATCCTTTTGCCGGCGTATCGTGGGTATCATACAAGGTCTCATCCAAATAGATTATTGGTCTTTGTAAAGACCTGTAATCACTTATGGCAGTAAAATATTTAAAACGCCATTGCCTAATCCATTGGGATTCCATAATAACTTGCCTTTTGTCAATTTTGCAGTATTTGAAACCTAGTTTGGATAAAAGTGTCCATAGGTTTCCAATTGATATCCTTATCTCAGTGGAGCTCCTTAGTCTTGTTTGCAATGATCTGATAGTAGGCACCAAGTTTTCTTTGTACATAGAGTAGATAGTTCTTCTTATCAAATCTTTATTACCGTCATCAGTGGTTCTAGAAACACCACTATAGTTTCGTTTTCGTCTCGGATGAATTGGCCTCGAAATGTGAACTCTCACTGATGATTCAGGTATCTCTGTCAAATCGCTGGTTTCTCTTACAGCAGGAGTAAAAGCCCAACCCCTTTGGACCAGCTTCCGATGAACATATCTGACGATTTCTTTGGCATCAAGGGATAAAACTCGTCGTCGAACAGGAATAGTAACACAGGGCATCGCTGATGCAGTTTTCCAAGGACGAAACATTGCAATGCAACCATACTCTAACTTTGTTCTTACTAACGTAAAAAATAATGAGATCCTGTGTGTAAATTTTGACCATAAGCAATAACCCGTGACAGACAATCGCAATAAAAGTGGTTTATTACCATGCATCAGTCCTCTTTTATTGCAGGCACTATATTGTTGAGCACATTTTACCTAAAACCCGCTACTGTTATACTAATACTTATACTGAAGAAAAGATTATGTTCTCAAAATCAGAATAATACAGTACACATTACCTGGAAGAATGTAATCAAGTAATAAGCTAAGAGGTCTGCATGTCATGTCCTGCTGTCACATAATAATTACAAACAAATAAATAATGCATTTTACCTACTTTTAATTATACATGTATTAAAAACACAATTTAAGAAAATAAGGAAATTTATAAAGGCAATATCAACTAAAAACAAAATTTTAATAAAATACATACTTTACTATCAAGGAAATTAACTCACTAAAAAAATATTTCCAAAAATTTTTGTTTTTACTACACTAACTAAACGATTAAAACAATGTGTATTAAAGCCAAATGGAATAAATTCATTATTTCGGTTACTATACATATTTATAAAAAATCTCGAAACACATCAAATTTAAATTATAACTTGACATTCTTTAACGTGAAAATGCAACCCCTACCTTCAACCCCCTTAGAATGACAGGTACAACCCCCAATTTTTTAAATGGGAAGTATAGGCTTGTGATATATCATTTGAAAGGTCTCTTCATTCTCTATTCAAAAATGTTATTGTTTTTAAATTTAATGCAAAAATTAACATAAAAAAATTAATATCATGTTGTTATCGAAATTCGCTACAATACAATCAAAAACTAAAATGTAATGCAAAACGTAATAAAATGTAGAACACAAAAAAAAACTATGAATGTTAATGAAGTAGATGTTCAAAATGTTCTCCGCGAACGTCTTGGCAACATCCTAATCTCAAATAAAACTGTCTTCTAACATTATTTAACATATCAGGCGTGATCGACCTAATCGCAAGCGTTATTCGTTCTTTTAAGTCATTTAAATCAGAAGGTTTAGTTTTGTACACATGGCTCTTCACATATCCCCATAAAAAGAAAACTAATAATGTAAGATCAGGTGATCGCGCTGGCCATTCAATCGATCCTCGCCTCCCTATCCACCGATTGGGAAATATTGTATCGAGGTACTGCCGGACATTAAGTTGGTAATGTAGTGGTGCTCCATCCTGCTGAAACCATATCGTATTCGCTGGAACTTGAGGGTTACCTGTATCAAGATATAAATTGTTCCCATTCAAGTTGCCCTCAATAAAAAAGGGACCAATGATATTGTTCCCTACAATCCCTGCCCAAACATTAACCTTTTGAGGGTATTAAGTGTGTTCTTCTCTCATCCAGTGAGGATTTTCCGTGGACCAGTAGCGGCAATTTTGCCGATTATCATGACCGTTAAGTAAAAAAGTACACTCATCAGAAAACATAACGTCTTCTAATTGGATAATATTGTTATCCAACATGTCCATCATTGGCTTACAAAAAAAGTTCTATCAAAATCGTCTTCCATGAGCTCCTGAGTAGGTATCATCTTATACGGATGCAATTTATTTTCTTTTAATATGTTTGCTATCGATGTATGGCCAGCATTGAATGTAGTGGACGCCTGTCTACTCGATGTATGTGGGTTTTCCTGAAACTCAAGCAACACATCTAATTTGACTTCATCACTTGTGACTTGTTTTTTTGTTTTTGCCGCACGCAAATTTACTTTGCGCACGGAGTGGACAAAGGGCTCGTTTTCAAATGGAATAGAGTGCGTCAAAGTAATACTTTTTCGCTATAGTTATAAAAAATATGTTGCTTATTTATCCGACCAATAATAAATAAAAATAATTTATAAATCCACTTTTAATATTAGTTTTAATACTACAGGTATATAATAATCAAAATGACTCATTATGTGATAAAAGTTATGATTTCTAGTAGTACTTTACACAGTAAAACATTCGGTTCAAAGATGATTTTCGTGTAAACAATTTTGAATTGTCACTTAAATACGCTTTTTCGTTCATTGTTGTTCATGTTAGCACACCTGTAAAACCTAGGACGGATGCGCAAATCTCTCCAGTTATAAGATAATCTATTAACTTTAGAAATATATTAAATATATTTATTATTATGGAAAATCCTATACGTGCGTGTGTATTTACGTCAGTCAAAGACGACTACAGACGACTATGATACTTTACTCCCGGCGCACGCTAGATCTGAGCAAGCTCCTGTTATCGGAACCTCGAAAACCGAAACAGCTGACAGTCGCATTCAACGCTCCGTACCGGTAGTGTCTACAGTTCCGTGCCGGATCTCTACCTCTTTTAATAATGACAATACTAACACCGAATTTAGCAATAATATTAACGTTTAGTTCTTAGAACAGGTTATTTTCGTTTTTCGAGCGGACTTTTAGTCATAAGAACGCGAAAATATGGGCGAGAGAGAAAGGATAGCCAAGAATCCCATAAGGGTTGGTTTCTACGATATTGAAAGGACCATTGGAAAGGGTAATTTCGCTGTCGTTAAACTCGCCAAGCACAGGATAACTAAAACTGAGGTACCGTTTTATTTCTAGATTAGTTTTATTTATTTGTAATTTCATATAATTAGAATGAAAACTTATCGCTATCGATCAAAATACGATGCATTTTCGAGTATAACCTCGACCTTAAAATCAACCAGCCAGACGAACGTAAACACAAAAGTATTCAAAAAATAACTACAGTTTGACATTGAAAACGGGAGAAATATTTTTTCATTTAAGCAAAAACATTTTGATATTTTATATTCCAAACATTTTTAAGTAACAAACGGTATTAATGACAAAACCTAATAGTAATGATAGGTTGCTTAAAATATGTTTATATATAAAAATATTTTAAATAAACATTTTGGGTAGTTTAACCGCATATTTTAGTGTTTATATAAATAATTAGCGATAATACTGAATTCGGACATTTAACAAATTAAATAGTAGTCATTTTAAATTGCTCGTAGACAAAATAAAATATTATTATTCTGATTACACATGGTGGCAATAAACTTACTAAAATTATTATTTAACAAAATTTGCCTTATTAGCAAATAACTATATAACTAGTGCTTTACTATAATATTTCTAAAGATTTATTTTTCTTCATAGTCTAACGTCTTCTATTTCAAGATATATAAATCAATAAAATAAATTATAAAAAAACAACTTTACGCAGAGGTAGCGATTAAATGATCAGTTTTTGACATTCTCCAATTTTTGCTCACTAATGTTATTTTTTAAAAGTAAAATCTCGAAAATCATAATTTTTACAATCAATGGTTCAATCTAATATATCAATTATCTAATCTAATATAGTAATTAGCAAGAAAAGTGAGTTATATTTGTCGAGGTCTATTAAATACCGCGAAAAGAAGCTGCGAGGTCTTTAACGGATCCGAGACAATAATACACTTTTCTACCGTGACTCATATAGCATATTTTTCAATGCCAGCAGTATATTTTTATACTGTTTCTAAAACTAATAAAAATTTTTGACGGGTCACCAGTCACTCCCGTTTCACATGACATGACAAGGCAACAATAACCAATAATTTTTGGTTTGATTTCTTCTTCTTCCATCTTTATATGAGGTATTTGCCTGTTTTTCTTTGATTCCCTGCTATTGTTAAGTAATTCCATCGCTCTTTTTCTCGGTCGTCCGGTGCTTCTACGGCCCATTGGAGATTTATCGCGCGCTATTCTTACTACTCTTTCGTCATTCATTCTGCTGATGTGTTCATTCCATTCTTTCCTTCTTTCTGTTCAGTACCCACTCATTTATGTTCTTCTAATGTTTTCGCTTCTTTTCCTATCCAAATGTTTTCCCTCTTATTCTACGTAGTACATATTCTAATTTCTGTTGTTTCTAATATTTGTTTAGTCCTTGATGTTTCGGGCACTGTTTCCGATGTATATGTTACAGGGAGAGTCAGTCGATTCTCCAGTAGGAGTTGACTCTTCCTAGATAAAGTCGACTTTCACTGGTATTTTCAGTAAAAGTTGATTAAAAGCGCAAGTGTTCCCCAGCGAGCACAAAAACATCTCAGAAATGTTGAAAGTACGACATTTCGAGAGATTTAACATCCACTGCGATGTTTCGTTCATACATGAATAGTATGTTTATAGAACAGCCAATGTCCGCCGCAGGCGGCGATTTTCAGGATATCCCTGGGATGTCACAAAAAGAACTCCTCCTAAGTTTTTTTGATAGCCTTTTCATAGACACAACAGAACATTTTCAAAGCGTTTTGCGTACATTGAATTGCTTTAAATAAAACTTTCATAAAGATCACTTTTTGTTGTTTATTCAGACATTTTGTTGGAAATAGTTTTTTCTAATTTTTCTTCAGATGTTTGGAATCAAAATACAAAGGATGAAAAAAAAAAACATTTTAATATAAAATCGAACAGGTACAAAATAAATAAATCACAAACTCTTAAAACACAAATCAAGCAACATTCACATAAGATAAATAATATAAAGGAAAAAATACACATGTGGAATAAATAAAACAGGTACAAAAAGAAATAAACAAATTCATGAAATAAAAACGAAATGAATTAAAAATTCTACTACTATACTATTATAAACATCAGTCTGAGCTTATTTATTTTCCTTTTCTTTTGTCTTCTCTCTCTCTCCTCTGCTTACTATGCCGAAACCATTCCTTAACATAGAATTCGAAGTCCTTTTTTGTCACGAACGATTTCTTATGGACCACATCTGCAACGATTCAAACGAAAATATATAATGGAAAAAATGATTTTTTGCAAGTAGCATATCTGGGAAATTGGCTCTATGAGTTTTGCAAACCTATTTATTTCGAGCCCGGCATGCATACTTTTGAGGTTATAATATGATGATAATTCATGTAATACTTACTCTTATCAGGAGATTTGCCTCAATATGAATGTCCAATCTGCCTCTATTTTTATTATTATTAACTCTATTATTTCACACCACAAATTTTCTTGAAATTTCTGGTCACGCTAACAAAAATAATAGTATATTATAGTCTTATTTGTTCTTTTCTTTTTTCACATTTCACCTCACAATCACAACGCAGAGAATACAAATCACACCGTGTCACTGTCACGTAAACCGTAAACCACACAACACACAAACAAAAAGTTGTCAAGGAATCACGGATATGATCACGGATCGCCAGAATGCACAATTTACGTCCAATCAGGAACCACAGATGTTCAACTGTGACCGTGATAGATAAATCTGCGATCTGCGATCCCGGACGTGCCCTCAACGCGTGTTTTTAAGCCTCACGCGCGGTAAATTCGAATATTGGATAACGTCTTGTGTCAAAATAACGAAATATATATATATATTTTGTTTTCGTATCATATAGGAGTGAGTCACACAACAAAAAACTGCATAATTTTTCATTTTTCAGCAATGAATAAAATTAAATATATCATGATTTATCAAGTTTTTGTTTTGTGATAAATCATCATAAAAAGTGTTGAGAAGTAACTGTAGAATAGAATTGGAGGATAAACCTCTCGAAAGAACATCCCCACGGTAACATATTTTTGACCTCGTCAGTACCTCTCAGTATGCATACAAAGAAATGCCAACATTTACTAGTCAGAGTTGACTATACCTAGGAAAAGTATACTCTTACTGACTTGAGGTAGTATCAGTTAACTATTTTTAAGGAAACGGTACTAGCTAACAAAAACGAATAAAAAAGCAAAACTAATACATCATCCCACCGCTGTCACCAGGTGTAATAACCAAAAAGACGTTTCTTATTTGTTGTCCCCAGATGTAATATACTAAATGGTTTTTAATCTTAATTTTTAATAGACTTTAGCCTAGCCGAGCGGATGTTAGGCTAAAGTTAGGGTTCGTGAATTCGGCCTCCGCAGTATTTGGTGTTGGGAGGTCTTACTTCGGCGGTTAGGAAGGACGGGATTTGTTGCTGGGCTCTGAAAAAGGTCTGGAGTCTAGAGAAATGATACACAATATTCTCGGGAGAATCTAGCAAATTTATTAAACTCTAAGTTTGATGATACAAGTCTAAATTTAGATGAAACTCTTACGGAAAGCTATGTGCATCTCCCAAAGAAAAAAAGAAAAAAAACTTTCTTTAAATTAACATTAACAAAATTTAAAACTAATCAACAACATGAATTGAAATATGGTCTGATGGACCCTTGCGTGATATCAATTTGGTTACAGTTTAATTCTTAATCGTTACGTTACGTATAACTTTCCCGGAGGACTCAGTTCTCTGTCGGAGAATATTATCTACGTCCCGACAGTGGAGACCTGGTAAACTCTATATATCCGGTTGAGGATAAAAGATACAATATCTGTCTGAACAATTGAGACGATACAAATTCGCTTAACGAACAAATCCAAACTCCCATAAAATTTCTTAGTTATTAAGGGTTAGTATAATCTAAATTGACTCACCAATTTTCCCTGTAGCGAGTTTAGGTTCACTCACACACTCACTATTTTTTTAATCGCCCCGGTAAAACTTAATATTGTGATTTATCACTTGGATAAAATTTCACTGATTATTATTATTACAAAAGATTACTTCGTTTCCGCGGCCCGATGATCGATTATTTAAATTACTATTCTTTAATGATTTTATTGAAAATTAGCACTTAGCTCACTTTCCAAAAAACACTTAACTTTGCCCTAAACGCGTTTGATTCGATTGGCATCTAACCTATGGAACGCTCCAAATCGAATTCCCCCCATGTTCTTAACACGGAGGATTCGATAGGCATCTAGCCTCTGGAGACGTCCAAATCGAATTTCTTGATTCTTCGTTTTTCGGTCCCCAGCAAAAGTCTTTTTTCCCCCGAGTACCTCATGAGCTGAGCCAGCAAAATTTGGCTTACACATCGTTGCTAGCTCCTACGTGACCTTTTTTTGTTTTTGCAGAACCGCAATTTTTGTAAATTCTTTAGTTTCGTGTTCTACATTTTTTCAAATACATTCTTGTGAAATAACTTTTCGCTGACCAATGTCCTGTCGCTATTACGCAAAAGTTACTTAGTTTCTTTTTAATTAATGATACCGAGGAGCTCCGATATGTTATTTAACTTTTTATGAATTGTATCTTTTTCCCTCATATCAACCCGGGGCGTGGAAGGGGGGTTCCTTTTGGATTATTACAATAGATAGAAATATTTGTTTGCAAGGAAACCATACTAGCTAACAAAAAACAAATTAATTGACAAAATCAACACAGAAAGAGATAAAAATGTTTAAGAAAAACTAATCAAATCCAAAACCCTTATAAAACATAAAGAGATAGAAAGGTTAATTATTTATTACAGCAAGGTAAAGATTTGTGACACTTTGAGTTGCAAAGCACTTTTTTCTTTTTACACATACACTGCATGGATTCGCATTTGTTGTTGTAAGAGTATTTAAAGAAACCTACACTTCCAAGTGATTGTGAAGTTGCAACAGTCCTCACAGCTATTATTTTATCCATAGGAACTTCATTTTCTTGGATCAGTGGTTTTAGCACAACAAACTTTGTCAAATGGTCCTGGTACACCATTATACATTTAAAGTCTTCATCAGGTTGCCATTGAAAGTCAATCAAATCAACTTGACACCGTGAATACAACCAGTCCTTTCTTCTTATGTTTCAATTTTTAAACACAAGGTTCGCACAAGCCTAAAAATAATGAAATGTCCTTTGCAGTAACATTTTGAAATTTTCCTTTCAATTGCTGAATCATACGATCTCTTTCTCCATGTCCTGTGTCTATTAATTAATGTTTTCCCACTTATTCTACGTAGTATATATTCTCATTTCTCTTGTTTCTAATATTTGTTTGGACCTTGATGTTTCGGGCACTGTTTCCGATGTATATATGTCACTATTGGTCGGATTGCTGTTTTATATATCCTAGACTTGACTTCCGTCCTAATGTGTCTATTTTGCTGCCGTTCTTGTGGCTTTTATAGCTTGTTCTCTTACCTCATTCTCAATGTCGGCATAACTAAAAATTTCAATACCCAAGTACTTAAACTTCATTTCCTATTGTATGATTTGATCATTTGTAACAATTTTGCATCTTACTTGCGTTTTGTATGTTGTTTTATTATTAACGGATATCGTCATATTAAGTGTTTTGGCTATGGCGTTGAAATGTTGTGCGAGTCTTTGCACATCATCTTCAGTTTCAGCTATGGGGACCGCATCATCTTCGTAGCAGAGTATTGTGATTTCCTTATTCCCAATTTTATAACCTTTTAGTTTCCGTACTCTCATCACTATTATTTCATTTATGATGATGTTGAAAAGGAGTAGGCTCAAGAAATATCCTTATCGGATGCCATATTTAGCTGTTATTGGTTTTGTGATTTCTCCATTTATTTTTGTCTGAATATGATTTGCCTTATAGATGTTTTCGATTGTTTTAACGACATTATATGAAATTTGATGGTCATATAGTAATTATATGATGTATGTTATTTGGATCCTATCGAAGGCTTTCTCCAAATCTATAAAGCACATGAACGCTGGTTTGTTTTGATTTGATAATAAGTATTGTGTTGTAAAAATCGCTTTGAAGATGCATGGATAAGTCAATTCATTTTTGAATAGGTACGTGGATATGACTATTAAATAAGTAAGAAAAAATATTTATTCATTTTGTCTTTGTATCAGTTAACCTCACATTCTCTTAAATGGATTGAGATTTAGTTCTAATCAAGTATTCCCTGTCTTTTTCTACCTTTGGTAAAAATGAACAACTTTACTAACTCAGTAAAAGTCAATAAAGTTAGGTTAAGAGGCTAGTAGGGAAAAATAGTATATTACATAACGAGTGTGGATAGTGAAGTATTACGCACAAGTGAAGTTTAGCACGAGCCGCGTAGTGGCGAGTGCGGAAACGTAACGAGTGCAAGAAATACACTTTCCAACGCGTTGTGTACACGATTTTTCCTACGACCCCAATATTTCTTATTATAATAAATATTTTAAATTTATTTATAACATTTATTTTAATTGTTAGTCATGTTAAAAATTAGGATTTAAACGAGTTTATACATTGCATGGAAATATAATTAATTAAAATCAAATAACCACCTTTCTCAGGAATTCACATCAAAATTCTTTATTAGATAAATGACATTTTAATTTTTTTTGTGGGCTCTATAAAAATTAAAAGTAAAATGGTCAGTTGGTGAAATTAATTGAAAAGTAATGTAATAATAATAGACACAAAGATAATTGTAAACAGAAACACAAACATAACTTCAAAAATCCACATTCGACACATGCACGGAACATAAACACAATATAAAAAAGAAGAATAAACTGTTCTTCTTTCTAAAAGTGTTTTTATTAAAATAATAATACTGAATAAAAATATGTTTATTTTTTTAAAAATTTAAAAACCTATAAGAAACTTTATTCTTACTTTATACAGAAAAATTGTATTGGCAATTACAATGCAATATTTGACACAAGGAAGATTTAAAAAAAAATTAAATGGTCCTTGCTTTGAAATTCATGTGTTTTTACTATTGATAAATTTGACGTAAATGTCACAGATCATAGAACTATATTTTTTTACTTTTCAATACGTGTATTGATATTTACTTTTCAATACGTGTATTGATATTAGCTACTTTCTTAAGTACAAGTAAGTGTGCAAACTAGCACTTTCATATGTGGTCGTAGGAAAATAGTATATTGTGTATCCAGGAGTAAAAGCGATACAATCCCGGACGACAATGTAAAGCCGAGGCCAACAAACATTGGAGTCTGGGAATGTGTTTTTACTCCGAGGTGCACATACTATTTTTTTTGAAATCACATTCAATGTTGCGATTTTCTATTTAAAATTGTGTGCGTTCCTAAAACGTCAAAGTGACAAACCCAAAAAATCAAAGTTTTGAGCCTTGAGCACATTGAAACCTTTATTAATCATTGAACGACGTAGAAGATTGGGGATCTAAACTTTTAATTAAAATACCTGATAATAAAACTAATAAACCAAAGTCTTTTGTAATAAATGAGACATACATACCCTTTTATAGAAAATATGTAGGAAGGGAGACAGATTTTTCTAGGCCTAGGCCGGGAATATTTTTCTCGTACAGTACGGGAAAGTCCGTTGGCTAGCAACGGAGTATTGTACCAGATTAGCATACTTTGGGGTTAAAAATTGATCCGAGAACATAGCCATTTCCAATCAATTTCAGAAAAATTATTTTTACATTACATTAAAAAATAATTCGGTAAAATAACATAAAAACTAAAATATAAAAATTGAGGGTTGATTGATTTAAAAAGTGAAAACTGATAATAACAGACAAGGGATTTATGGATTTCCATTATATTTTAAAAACTGAAAATAAAGTAGGAAAAGTCAGATAACGGATAGTGTTATTGGAAAAAAAGAAATGTGGTTAGGTTAGGTTAGTAGGAAAGTGACATAAGGGAGATGTAAAAGAAATAAAATAATATTGTTTAAAATGAACAAGTCAATAAATAAATAAAACTAGAATAGACGATCATTGTATAGAAGAAAAATTTGGAGGAAAAAGACGCAAGAAACTGAAAAATTCAAAACTTCAAGACATTTTTAAGGGCAGCCAAGAAATCCTTCAGAAAAAATTAGAATAAAAGATATAAACGTTTAATATAGGTTGGTTTTAAGTAGATTTTTAATACTATTTTTTTTATAAATTTTCACGAAGGAAATTATGGAGAGTTCGGCTGTATGGCTTGTTGATCCATTGCTTATGAATTTTTAAATTACGTGCAACACAAACCGTGTTTAAATCCACGACAAACGGTGTCGTTATGTGCATACCGCTCCTGATTGACAGTAATTGGCTGTTCATTCTCGCTTTATCAAAATAAAGACCATTTAACCCATGACCAGATGCAATTGGTTACTCGAACACCTTGGAGATGCTTTTCTGTATTGGCATCAGTACGTTCGGTTTGTCTATTGGACAAACCACTTACTCTATAGACGCTTCATGGAAGTAGTAGCGGTCGGAGATACTTTTATAATTCGTTGTGACCATCTGTAGAGGTCGCAGCAATCGAAACTAAGCAAAAAAGCGGGAACTTTTAACGCAACAGCTCAACCATTGAAACTTTTTCTAGATCAATTACTCTTATAAATCTAATGCTTTATTTCTGATAATTATAAAAGTATGTACTATCGGCTTCAGAATAGCATATACATTTATCGCTTACAATTACTTAATTTTAAGGACGGCCTTAATTTTAAGGACGGCCTATTTATTGTGTATAACCAATCACGGTTTAAATAATAATAAATTTAAAATCAGTTAAACAGTTGTCCATGCCCACATCTTTAATTTTTGCAGCATAAGGTATTTTGTTGCCAAATTGCCTGTCCCTCTGTCCCTTGTAAATAAACTTAATCCCCAAAAACCATTTAATGTAGGCGTTTAAAGGGCGTTTTTATAACTTCGGTAGGTAAACGAAATTCACATTTAACATGTATATGTTATTCGAAAGCCGACTGTACATAACAGCAGATTACAAAATAAATCTTGATAATAATTTAATCCTAGCAACGCCTTATTATAAAGCTAATATCACAGTATACGTACATACTTAAAGTCACAGCATTCCTCCACACTTCTTAAAGTTTTTCAATAAGGCATTGGGGTCGTTTAATCTTCCGACTACTCTGACCAACTGGTACCTCTGAAACTTTGCCAAGCTCTCGAAAGTTTCATTCCCGTGTACTGTAACGATTTTGTTTTTGGTGATTTTTGTCTTGAATTAATTCACGAGATTTATCGTCTGTTTTAGTGGATTCAGCTGTCAAATCTTCCACCAAACTTAATATTTTAGTAATGCTCTTATAGCAGATATCCCTGGATGTCCCATGTGAAGATATTTTAATGTTTTTCTTTGAAGAGTTGTTGGTATCACAAATCTGCAATGCCACATAATTTTTTTGTTTTCTATAGATAACTCTATAGGTTAAGATGAATTACTATGAAGAACTAGACGAGCTTACATTTTTTCAAAGATTTAGATTAACGAAACCAACCGTTCCTAACCTGCTAATAAGTATTGAGGATGAATTGGAATATCCTCTGGATGTGTAAGTTATAATTAGGGCCACGACTTTTCTTTTTTTCTTCTAACGACATCTTTCCAACACAGCCGTTGCCGTTATAAACAACCTCAATGTTCTAAGTAAACAACCAAACTATATTTGACATTAATTTTAAATTTTGTCAACAGTCTACTGTCAAACCTAAATTTCAGATTGAACATTTCAAAAAGAATAGAACTACATTTTCACTAAAATATTTGCCATGTTGCCATTTTATTCCACGCTTACTTAATTTTCCTTCTTCGGACGGCGGTGCAGCGAAAATAAACTAATACTCTGCTTAAATAAGTCTGGCTTAATTAATCTTGGCTTAAAGTTTAAACGGTGCAAATGGTAGTTAGAGACCTATAATATGTTGTTCACAACGAACTACCAAAGCGTCCCTTATCTTGTTCTTACTCTATCGAGTAAGTGGCCTGTGGTCTTTCGATGTAACCCTTGAGGTGAATTTGACATTCGTCAGAAAACCATACGTTACTTAAAAAATCGGCATCTTTATACATAGATGTATATAGAGATATATATATATACTGAGATAGATGGGAAACTGCCATTAGAACCTCGACACCAAAACGATATTCGCGGCACCTCGCGTCTGGAACCAAGAACTATAAGTTAAAGCGGGAAACTTAAATGTATTTAAATATTAATAGGTTTTGATTAATATTTTGATAGGAAAAATCTCCAGGTCTCTTCAATAATACACAAATATACATCTTTATGAAATATTTATTACATTCAATAAATTATTTACATGTGCATGACAAACTCTATGTAATTCATGAATTCTAGACAATGGTTTTTCTTTTAAATCTAACCATCCAATTAATGACAACCATAGATTGCATAGCTGAAATTAAATGTTCAATTAATATTTATAAGATGTTTCTCTCTTAAAATTATTAATTAATCCCAAAGTTCTCACAGTTAAAGTATTTTAGATACAACACAAACATTAAATAAAGAACTGTTTAATAAAATTTTCAAGTTTTATTTAAAAAATTAAATTTCACGGTTAATTTAAATTAAAAATTGAATAACCGTGAAATATTAAAAAGTTATTATTTTAAGGCTTTTATTATTTTATATATTTTAATTCAACTTACTTGTTCATCTTTAGGAATTCGATGCATTTGATATCCTGTTTTATCGGAGTTATTGCATCCAGGAACACAACATTGAAAACCCATTTTTATCTCTAATTAATCACGAATTGTAACAAATACTTCTTATACACTATAAATTACTGTAAAGAGTAACCGAACTTGACTTACTATAAACACAAAATGGCAATGAAATTCACAAAACACGAAAATTTTTTGACAGATGCGACATATGAAAGCACACCAGCGTTGCGGTTGGAACCTCAACTAATAACAATGAACTTTTATTTACATATAAGATTCCTAGCCATGTCTTTATACACAAAGCTTAGCATGCGTACACACTAATAAATTTCTGTTTCACGTTTATCTGCAACATTTAGTCGATGTCAAAATTTTACGGAATAACAGAATAGTTCCGTCCATTAATTATAAAAGAATTTTAAATATTTGGAATCAATAGTTAGTGAAACAATGGTAACAATATGAAAAACGTTTAGATTTTACATGTTTTAGATTTTATTAATAAAGCAAGATCTGCTTTAAATAATTGTAAACAACAAAAATATTTCGTAGTTATGCTCTAATCGTATAAACATCTAACACAAACAACGTTGAAAAGCTGTTATTTCACGGTAATTTTTTTATTTAAAAATAAACAATTTGGACTAAATATAACTTAAGTTATTAGTTTATTTAAATCGAGTTTAATAAGGATAACAAAATAAAACTTTTCATCTTGATATCGGTTAAAAATTTAATGCAATTGAAATTTTTAAAGTTTAAATTTTCTTTTTAAATAAGTTTAATTTATAGAAAAACATTTTTTTGTTATTATATATAAGTATATTGACGTGTGTTGAGAATTTCAGGAGTATAAAATTAATTATCTAATTAATTTCGCAAGTTTTACAATGTTTTATACTTATACGTAAATTCTAACGAAGGCAGCAATATTCTAGGTTGTTTTTAATAATTATTAATTTACTTTAAGTAATTGACTTGATGTACATAAATTATTACTATTCAGCAAGCGGTAGTTTCTTTACATAACATGATAAAATGCTATTTCCTTGGCAGATTAAAAACTATATTAATTGTCTATGTACAAAGTACTCATATAACCGTATAGTTTACAACTATGTATCAACTTGAAAACAACTGTTACAACGGTACATTTTAAAAAGATTATACACTAACTAGATGTCTAGTTTTGCTTTATCTTATCTATTTATTTATTTGCCCACGACAATTATATATAAAAGTATTATGTTACCTATTATTCACTAGCGAATAATGAACCATTATTCCCGGTATGACGTCACAAC
Organism: Ophraella communa; assembly: GCA_035357415.1. NCBI lineage: Eukaryota > Metazoa > Arthropoda > Insecta > Coleoptera > Chrysomelidae > Ophraella > Ophraella communa. The sequence continues at coordinate 13,741,622 of CM068983.1, read as the reverse complement.
AGCACCTATGTCTAAACTTGGTCTGAGAATATCCTTTATACTTTTTTTACTCAGTATTGCTTGATTTTTCAGTTTTTATATAACTGACACAAATTTTAGGACACAACTATTTATTATTATAGTGCCTAATTCCTTTAATCTAATAAAAAGAAATTTGAAAATAATAAAATAAATTCTAACCTTAAAAACATACCTACGTATATCCGGTATCATCAACTATATCCTATAAATTTGGATTTTATTTTGTTAAATACTTATTAGCACTTCAAAAGTCCAAACCAAAAACACTACAATTCTATTCTCTTAAAATTGCTATAATAGAATGTTGAATAATATATACTATTAGTTTATAATTAAAAATTTCTTGTTTATCATATTTTCTCTTTTGTCTTTTTGTTTGTTTGCTAATTCCTACTTTTTGTATTTGTATATATATTTTAATACATATTGAAATTTATATTTAATAAATCAACCCTTACCTACTCGATCCATCCTATTGGGAGCATTAAATAAAAGATTTAACAAAATTTCCACGTTTATTAAAAAAATTAATTTTCTTGGTTCAGTGACAGCTGTTTCGATAAACTATCATCGTCAGATTGACATAATAAAGTTACTGGAACCTAAAAACTAAATATATAAAAGCATTTCCACATTTTCATTAGTGATTATTTCATGGAAGCACGTCTTAATTGTTCAATATGGACAAAATAAATAAGCTTACAAGTAATCACATTGTAATCATCATCATCAATCAGCCCACATTCGTCCATCCAATTTGTGTGGATCCGTTCAATATCATCGAACCATCTGGTGATCGTTCCCTACTTCTCTATACGTCATATCGAGGCCTCCATTCTATAATCCGCTTCGTCCATCTGTTGCCCACAATCTTGCAGTGTGTCCCGCCCAATTCCACTTCCTATTTCCACAATTCCAAGTTTTCACGTTGGTTCGTCTTATTCTCTCAGGAAGTCCAATATGTCATAATAGAAACCAAAGATAAATAGACTTTGGCCTTAGATAAAAGGGAATTATATCAGCTTTACCATCAATGACTGCAGGAAAACCTAATGTTATTCTCGATATCTCGAACAAAAAAAAAGATAAGAAAGAATGTGCCTGCGTTCTATTTGAATAAATAATCCCAACCTAGGATAAACATATATAGCAAACCTTGCAAGTGGCGCAGAAAAAAGCTGTGGAAAATAATACGGAAAATTAATTTTAAGTGAGGAAAACAAATTGGGAAATCTGATAGAATGTAAAAATACATCGATACAATCGATCATTTATAAATTCCCAGTCCCATTCATAGATAAATATAGAGATATATATGAATCTTCAATCTTAAATCTTGAGATTTTAAACGACCTCTACAAATTGGTCATTAACTAAAGTTTACGTTTCCGTGCGCAGTGCCCCCTGTAGGAGGATTATGTAAGTTAAATGAACCTGCTTGGCAGGAAATTTAAATATGTACTTCGGTGTTTAGATGAGTAACAGAAGAAAATCTTTCTGAAATTAACATTCAATTTGGTTATTATTGGAAGTGGGTGATGGGTTGATTCCAAATCCTCACAGCCCACAACAGCCGAAGATGGTGACCATTTATGCATCTTACCCATTCTAACTGTAAAAACTCATATATTATCAAGCCATCAGCATAATTAAATATATAAAAAAATAATAAATCCAGAGCTAATAATTACAAGGTTATTAGACAATAAAAACATCGAAATTATTTGATAGCATTTAGAAATAATGAGAATATAATGTTAGTATGTGCCTGTTAAAACGTAAATTATATCACTGCAAAGGTAGGGTCATTAATAGTAAAATTGATATGGTACTCAAAATATCAAAAATTTTTGATAATACCTTTGTTTAATAAACAATTATAAAAATAATTAGAATATAATATAAAATTTGTCTGTTAGAACATAAAATGTATAACTACAAAGGTATTAATAGGTATACTAAGGTTTTGTATTTAAATAAAGAGTTATTCAGTAAAACACCATTAACATATTGAATACAAATCAATTGAAAAAGAATAAACATATAGCAAATGTGGCGAAGTCTATGAACACAGTTCCGAAATGTCTTCTTTATGGCTACTAATTATTTATCTAGGTTCATTGCCTTCTTTACTTCCTACTCCCTGTAAGAATGTCATTGACAAAAAAATGGCATATTACTATAGAGCCCCACTAACAAATTGGTCACGAACTAACCCGTTATCTCAACTCTGCTCATTATAAGAAACCACACCATGGGCACAAGATATTATACTCAAGCAGTAATAATATGTCAACCTAGCTTGAAACATAGTTTCGTTCGCACTTGCGCTTACGAACTGTAACTCTAAAAAGCTATTAGCGCAGGGCGCCAAGTTTGTAACTCTAAAACACCCTTAAGACAAATCCTGGCTAGAGACTCTCTCAAGGAGTGATTCGGCTCCAAGTTAATGTTTCACTATAGGTCAGGTTTGTAGTTATAAGAGTTTAAGGGCGCCACTTTCTTTTTATTCGTTTATGGAAAAAATCATAAATAAATAGGAAACTAAGATGAAAAAGATAGAAATACCTTGTAAAATTTAAAAATAAGTAGAAATTATTGAACTTGTTAGTAAATATTAACGTTAACTAAATGAGTAGTTAAACCGAACACGATACACCCTACAGCTCTTATAGCCAAGTGGGTTTTGTAATTAAAACTGATGAAAAAATTAAAAAAAATAATTGTTTAATTAATCTGCCAGGTTATTAGTGAAGGAAGGACAAGTCCTAACTTAGACCAAATGGTATTTCTCTTTGGCACATCAGGTTTCTTGAGGTTCCAAAGGGCCTTAAGTGGTTTGTGATGTCGTTGAGGCTATTGAATTTCTGTTCTTGAAGTTCCAAAGGGCCTCGAGTCGTTTTTTGAGTCTTCAGGGCTATTGAATTTATCTATAGCATATGTATATTTGAAGTATCCTGACTGCTGTAGCTTGGTTGTATATTAACTGTAGCCTAGCTGTATCCTAGCTTTGCTGGCTGTATTTTTCACCAGCCAAAGTGATACGGTAATGGGATGTGGAATTAATTGTAAGGAAATAACAGAACAGGAAGTATTGGAGGAAGAAAAGGAAACGGTGAAGAGGAAGAAAAGGAAACGGTGAAGAGGAAGAAGGTATCGCCTTTGGAGGATAGGGAGCAGAAAAGAAAACACAAGGTGGAAAGAGATAAGGATCGAGAGATTGGGAGTGGAGAAGATTGGAAGAATGTAGAGGATCTGACGGGAATGGTAAAGTGGCTGGAGGAAAAGTAAAAACATTGGGGGAACAGATGATGGCAGCAGAAAGGAGGGTTAGGGAATTAGAGAGACTAAGAAGAAAGGAGGATTTAAAGAAGATGATGCAATCAAGATTCGAGATAGGGCAAAGAGACTGGGAGGGTTGGAAGGAGGTAAGAGATAGGGTTTGGGATGTTAAAAATGGGGAGGGCATAGAGGTGAAGGTGGGAAATCCAGTGGTCGGAGATGACCGAATTAAGGTAGTGTGGGTAAACAAGGAGGATAGTGGAATGCAGAGAGGGTTCTAGAGATTGTATCGGGAAAGGTTCCCGATCGTGGTAGAAAAACGGGAGGAAGTGGAGTGGATCAAGGAAATAAAGATGTCAGAGAAAAAAGGGGTAAAAACGAAGGAGGAAGAGCGAATCTGCCGAATGGAGGGGATAAAAGGATAGTTTTTGATTTGCTGAGTCGGATGTTTGGAGATATTGATAGTGGGCAGAGTGTAGGGCTGCACAGGCTCGAACATATGAGGTTGAAAGTATAAAGGAAGATAGTGGCATGGGTAAAAAAAAGAGGGACGAGGGTGACAATATATACAGAAAAGGAAGGGGCAAGGGAAGGAAGGAATTAGGCGGTTATCCTTAAGGATATTGAGGATCTGAATCAGGAGGGGATTGTAAAGATTAAGAAGGGGGAGTGGATCGATAAACTCAGAATATCAAGGAGCAGGGAAGTGATAATTGAAGCAAAGAAGGGAATTGAGGTGAGGGGAATGCTAGGCGAGGTGGAAAGGGTTACAAGAGCAAGGGCGGGGGAGGGGGTAGAACCATTAAGGTGATAGGGATAGACCCGTAGATGGAAAATGAAGAGATAAGGAAGAGAATAGGGGAATTAATTGGGAATGGTACTAAGGTGATTAAGGTGGTAAGGGAGGTAGGTTAGGTTATGTTCAATGTGAGCGGGGCATTTCCCACCCCTTCACTGTGGTAAGTGGTAAGGGAGAGGAATGGGAAAAAGATGGCGGTGGTGACTGCGGAATGGGAAAAGGTGGAAGTACTACTACCGTAATGACGGTAGTCTAAAGTAAGGTAGCATGGCGATAGACAAGTTACAGAACTATGCATCAAACTCAGAGATATTCTGCTTAAACAAACCTAATATTTTGTATTGTAGCAAGAAATAGATATGTACCTACCCCAGTTGGTAATTTTTGATAGTAATTGTTGTCAAACTAATTAACAGAAATAATTGTTTAAAAACTATACAAATGGTAATGTAATATATAGCAATGGATATTGTGTGAAACCATTTTTTTTAATGAAGAAAACAAATTATCTAGTTTTATTTATCGATTACCAAAACAGTATTTTGAAATATTTCTAAAATACAAACTTCGTAGTTGTTTCTTCGGTTATATGTATACTTTATTTACAATAATTTGCGAATGTTGTAGTTTCGGTTGAGTTAATTGTGTCAAACCATTAAGCTCTAACTGACCGAACATTACAGTTCCTTCTAAACGAGGCGTAGAACAGAATTGTAGTCGGTGGTTAAACTAAGAGCAGTCTGCACGCAACTGAACTATTATTTGATGAAAGTGAACCAGATCCTCCAAAATCACGAACATGTACTACGGAAGGAAAAAACAGATTGAGAAAACGTTGAATTTGGTTGATACTTCGGAAGAGTTTAATATACTTAGTTGTTAACATTACCCTGGAACAAAATTGAGAAGATATGAGAAGTAAAATATAAAAAAGGTATTTTGAGACACTAAAATACTCTTAAGGGTAGATCCCGGTTAGAGACTCCCTCAAGGCGTGATTCGAGTTCCAGTTAATGTTTCACTATAGGTCAGGTTTGTATTTATGAGTTTAAGGTCGCCACTATCTTTTTATTCGTTTACGGAAAACAAAAATAAATTTAAACAAAAAGGTGAAAAAGATAGAAACACCTTGTAGAATTGGAAAAACTTTATAAATTGTTAAATTTATCATTAAATTTTAAAGTTAACTAAATGAGCAGTTAAACCGAACACGGTACACCCTACAATTCCTATAGCCAAGTGGTTTTTTTTTTAAATGAAACTAATAAAAAAGAATAATTATTTATTTATTAACTAACTAGTCTGCCAGCAGAGGAAGTGAAATAGTAGGTACTTAGCTTGATGTCTCTTGAGTTTCCAAAGGGCCTCGAGTGGTTTGTTGTGTTCTTAGGGTCCTTGATTGCTATTTGATATTCTTGTACTGGGTATAATGCAATATATCTACGGAATCTACAGAATTTCTGGAATCTTAATGTGTACTAGTGGGTATACCTGCTGTAGCTAGCTGTAACGTTGCTCTATCTAAAGCATAGCTGTATACTTACTGTACCCTGGCTTCGCTGGCTGTATCTTTCACCAACCAAAGAGATGCGATAAATTGCTATAGTAAGACGACTGTCTTGTTTGAGTTCTCGACGGAAAAGGGTGATATAATAAAAGCATCGTAATTTATAGAGGAGAGCTGTCAGTTATCTCGCCGGGATCCGGTTAGGGGTTGCGTTCAGTTGAGGATTTTAATTCAGGTGCGTTCCATTGAACGTGCACTCGATGGAGAGCGCATTCAGCTACGGTAAGTAAAGTGTCTAATATATAGGTGACGGTGACTGTAATCTAAAATAAGGGAGTTTGGCGATAGACATGTTACAATTTTGACCACCATCATTTTGAGAACACAACAATACGAAATATTACTGCTTTATTTATTTTTATGACTATGTAAAACACACAGAAGAATAGGCTAATGTTAAATGTATCAGGTTCCTATAGAGAGTCACTTATTAAGAATAATAAACAACTATTCGTTTGAACTTAACTTCCACATTTAATAAAAACATTACCTTTTCAATTATAATGACAGCTGTTTCGCTATAACTTATGTTTTTTAACACCATGTAACGTTGCTCTATGGTCGCCGTAGTGTGCTGGTCATGGCTGTCATGCGAAAGGTTCTGGGTTCGATCCCCAGAACCAGCAAAATATCGAAAAATAGCACGACGACTACCTTTCGGAAGGCAATGGCAAACCACCGAAAGCATTCTGTCCAGCAAAGCCTTTCACATTGCCCTTCTATGGATCCGGCGTGAAACTGTAGGTCCCAACTATCTGGGTCGAGAATTCTTGAGATACGTACAGCACAGATAGTTGCGAGAGGTCGCCACTCAGTATAGAGTAGGGCACGTGGAGAAGAAGAACGTTGCTCTCTTTACCTTTATCAATATAGATGGTTATTTTTGTTAATTCATTTATTTAAATATTCAAATTCATGACTGCATTAAGCGTATCCATACAAAACTTTGATAATATTTTAGTTAAAAGAATTTGATTTAGTTTGTCTAAATTAAATATATATATCATACGCCACTCGTTGGCCAATCTGAAAGTTTCTGCTTTTTATCGGTATTTTATCTATTATATAAACATAAACACTTTGGGAAACAAATTAATTTTCCTACAAGGGTAACTTTCTATTCTGATACTACTTCTTATATTTTAATGTCTATTTATTACCAGTAGGTGAAAGGTCTGGTACAGATAAAACTTCGTAATTTTTGCTGAAGCATTCAATTGACGTTCGAATATTTCAACTTTTCCAGGTAGGCTGTTTTTAATAGAGAGGTATACCTTTTATACCATTTATTGGTATAAAAGACAGGTCAGAGTAAAAAGTGTATAATTTTCTTACGCAGTAATTGTATAACGTTCTTATTTTGTTAACAATTTCCCGTCCGCTGACCGCGTTTATTGTACTTAGGTTTTTCTAGAAATCATATTTCAACACATGTGTCAAAAAGAGACAGAACTAGTTTTACGAGAAAGTTCTAATTGCCAGAACATATAGAAGATACGCTCAAGACTCTAGATCTAGAATGTGGAGAAGATATAGTGATGAATGTACTGTCCGATAGTATTAGATAAATTAAAAAAGCAATGAATCTTTATGTTCACGTAAGTAAACAGAACTTTTGTTGGAACTAGTAATTTAAAAACTTAGTCTACCTGGAATAAAAGTTTTACACATTATCCAAGTTCACTTATAGTGTATAGTTAGTAAGAGGGCGGTGTTGACCACGTTGTCGAACCTTGGAATAGGGGAGGGCTTGGTTAATTTAGAGGAGGATTATTTGACGTGTCGGATTCTTATTCATTCGAGAGGAAGGAGGTATAGAACAGAAAAGGGAGTGCCCCAGTGATCGGTTCGGGATCGACGCTATGGAAGTGTATGTTCGATAAGGTGTGTATGAGTATGAGAAGAACGGTGCAGGATTACGGTGCATGCGGACGATGTGTGTTTAGTTTGTACAGCAAAGGGAGGGATATAGAGATAGATAGGAAGGCAGAGAAGAGGTAAAGGAAGATGGTGCAGAAGATGCGGAGAGTAGTGATAAAAGGACGAAGCAAGGCGGCGGATGTAGAGGTAATGGAAAAAGGAAGAAAAATTCGTATGGAGGACTCGGTGAAATATTAAGTGTGGGGTTGGATATAGCCAGATGTACTTTAAACATCACATGTTAAAGGCGGCACAGAAAGCAAGTAAAGTATGGCCGTGGAGATTGATGGGTGATGTGAAAGGACCTGGAGAATGGAAGACGAGAGTTATTGGTAGGACTATTGAGCATATTATGCTGTACGGAGCGGAAGTGTGAGGTAAAAAAGTGGGGATTCATGGGAGGATAAAGCCACTACTGCAGGTGCTAAGAGAGATTTTGCGGAGGGTGGTGCAGGGATACAGGACAGTGGGTGGTCTGACAGTCCTATTGGTCTTGATTGCTAGAAATGGAGAGCAGTTGGGAAAAGTATGAACGAGCGTGAAAGGGGGCGATTAGGAGTAGGAAAGATTGGATGGACTGGAAGTTTGGCTAGGTAAACTACTTTTTATCGCAGGTGCTCACTGGACGTGTGTCTAGAGTAGGGTATCTCCATAAGATTGGGAAGAAGATGGCAGGAATGTATGAAAGGTGTGAAGTAGAGGATAATATGGAGCACGTGTTTAGTTGTTGGAAAAATGAGGAAGCATTCAAGAAGTTGGAGAGTAAACTTGGGGAGGCGGTGTATTGGGAAAACATGGTGGACATAATGGTAAAGGGGAAAGATGAATGAGAGGAGGTAAGCGGAGTAGTTGGGAGCATGGTTAGGGCAAGGAAATATTGTTTAGTTTGGGAGAGGCAGAAGTACAAGGAGAGAGTGTTAGGAACGGTGGCCCGTCTTTGAATTTGCTAGGGTAGCAGTAAGTTTCGTGGTGGGTTTGGTTGGTAGGCATCCCCTTGTGGATGAGTCCTCCACTGTATGGATCCTGGACAGGATCCATTCGAACATGTTTTCCAGTTTCCCATCTCAGCTCTACAAAAAGATTCGCTTGATGAATGACATCTTAGATTTAAAATACTAGACCACATAGCAGAAACAACCACAGAGTGGAAGCGGTAATCTCACAGAACTGGAGATCTTATTTCTCGGATTTTTAGGCCAGAACATTTTTTGTATTAATTAATAATTGTATTTGATCCTTTGTAAATTATTTTTAGTTAAGAAAATTTAAAAAGATAAAAGAATATATTTTCTGGTTTTATTTTAAAAATCAATCAGACTTTTAATTTTTGGATATATAACATGTATAGTACATTCAAACTTTGGTTTAAGAAAAAGAAAAATTTTGATCTGTTCGATATCAACAATTTTTTTTTTTCATATTTAAGTTTGCCGCTTAACAGAATTTGTTTATATAAGGAATAAAAATTAAATATTCTATACATGGTCTAGCCTTAACACTACTTAATCAACATCAGGTAGCTACCTACCTTCAAAAACAAAAATGTAACTTGAATATGTCAATCCGACGATGCTCGTTGTAGCGAAAAAGCTATTTTTTAAATAAAAGTAGAACCTCCCATTATAATAAATAAACTTTTGTGTTAATTGTTATCTGATATAACACGATTATTATAATTTTTTGATCATGTACTGTGCAAAAATGAAAAATAATGTATTGTATAAAATATTTGTCAAAATAAAGTAATAATGATTCAGCAGTGTTCAATAGTATTTTTTAACAATAGAGAAAGTATAGTATCCTGCTCGTATATACTTACCTAATGGCTATTATTCCCTTGGCGATGAAAAATTGCTGATCAGTTTTCGGTTGTGATGAAACAAATCAATATTTCCAAACCAAAATCTAAATGCTAGTTTTACTAATATTTTCTTCTTGAAAATCGTCAGATTTTTCATTAACTTTCAGCCCTTATTTAAACCGCCCAACGGTGGAATATTAAAAAAAGTCCTTTCTCAAAGAGTACATTATATGTTATAAAAGGCGATCATCCATCTTCCAAATTTCATGTTCTAGGATCAAATTCTAGGATTATGATTCTTAGTAGTGTAGATTATTTTCTCAACTGCTTTCTTTATTACTCTCACCTCTTATACGTAAACAATAATCTTGCCTCATGTTTACTTTAACAATATAAATATAATATAAATTGTGGCAGGTTTGTTTTATATAAAATCAAGTATTGTCAAATATTTGTACGATATTGTTATTATTACACTCAAGGTAATTGACATATTTATTTTAATGTTAAGCGATTAAAAATATGGTTACCTTTACAATAGACTACCTAAGTCGTGACGTTAATGGGTGGAGCTTATTTTTCCAAACAAAACAAAAAATTTAAAGCCCATGCATTTAAACCACCTTTACTCTTTTTCTTTTCAATTTATTTCTTATTGTGAATTAAATAAGAGAGGTTGTAATTTGTTCTGTTGAGTGTGTGTGTATATTTATTGAAAACCTCAAGAATTTTTAAAGGTAGGTGTTTTTCTGTTGTTTTAACACTAAGAAGCCTTTTTAGGTTATATTATGGATTTGAATGGTTTTTAATAATAAAGATTTTAATTAAAACATTGAATTATGTATAAAATTATAATTTATTTCTAGAAAGAGCCCTTTTCGCAATGGTTATGTGTTTTGTACCTTACTGTAAGCATTACAGTGAGCAGAGAATATGCAAAATGCAAATACTTTGCTTTTCCATCTCATCCAAAAGAAAAATGGATCTCTTTGATAAGGTAGGTAACTAATATATAATATTATTAATATAATAATATTATAATATAAAATTTTAATAAAATGAAAAAATATTAATAGGAGACAAGATAGAGAGCCATCAATTCTCATTAGTTTGGAGTTGTCAAAAAAATGCAGTCACAAAAAAATGGGCCAACTTTAAAACTAAAAGGAGGTTAATCTTTGATTCCCCTGAAAAACGGTATGTAGTACATTTATATTTTTACAATAATATAAAGATATAGGTACTCTTTCTACCTTTGATAAGGTAGGTTTGTTTTACAAGTACTTTTTTTTGCAGTAAACGAAATCCACCGTTAGCTGATAATAATGGAACCAGCAGGACCTTCAACTTCAGTGCCAACTTTAATTTCAGAACCATCCACTTCTAAACACCCTCCTGCACATTATTTCTTAAAACAAGAACTGGAAGAAGTTACCAAAAAACTGAATAACTTATGCACCCATTTCAGTTTTGAACATATAAAAAATAATGATTCACACATACTTATGTATTCTATTGTTCAAAAATTATGCTGGGTGGCAGGTAAAATTATTGCCAAAAATTGATAAAATACTAATGACGTTAATGAAATTATGTTTAAACTTGTCACATGAAGATCTAGCTATGCACTTTAATTGCAGTTCATAAAACATTTTTTGTTGTATTATTTTAAATTAATAAAACAGACCTTATGAAAAATATTATATTTTACAAATGTTATAAACAGTATAAATTTTAAACTGAAAAATCATAAAAATAATTGTATACATTGTCAGAACCAATATATTTATAATAAATAAAAAAATGTTTAATTTATATATACTACAAACTACCTATTATTTCTGTTACATACTAAATTTAACCATTTAATTGTTTTGGGAGGTAATGATTTACATAAAATGTTTCCAATAATAATACATATTCTTCCCAAGAAGCATCATAATCTACATCATTTTTAAAAGAATATGGGCACTTCACCTCAACAATGGCATCATCACCAACCAAGCCATCAGGACTTGCTCCTAATATTCCTGAATTTGTCAGCCAAATACCTGTTGGATTAACATCTAAATTGAAATTTTCTTTTAAATGTTTCAGAGCATGCTTCTCATGACTTCTTCCCCACTGAATAGCCTTAATGCCATCGAGAGAATGAGCACCTACAATAGCAAAATAAAAATTAATATAAAAGGATATTAATGTTTCATGATTGTTTTCAAAAGTTGTGAATGTAATTATGTAGCAAATGTATATACTCACCAATTAGAGTTTTATAAAGACTGTCTGGATACTTATTTCTTTTGCATGAAGAAATAACTACTCCAAAATTACTAGCAGTAAGTCTAATTTTTCTGATTAAAACTTGTTTTTAATGCAGTCATTTGCTCTTGACTTAAAGGCTCTTCAACAGCAGTATATGGTTTTTGAGGATATAATTCTTCTGTAGTTTTTACTGCTCAATATTTTTGTTTTGGCGCATTCCATGTACATTCTCTATCTGTTACTGAAATATTATAGTGTCCAAATAGAGCCAATGCAGCTATATGGTGACATTTTATTCCTCTAGGGCAAGCACAAGTTGTGGAAACAATATCACCCAATTTATTCAATGTAATCTGAAATAAGTTAATATTTAGTATATATTACCATCATATAAAAAAATCCAAACCTACCTCAGCTTTGTAAGTTTTATCTTTCATACTGGCATATATATATCCCCTCTGATCATCATCAAATTAGCATCAAACTGCATATTTTTTACATGGTTCGACTCCAATGAATTTTCACCTCTTTTAATTATTTTATTATCATTGTTTAAAAATTCATTAATATTTGAAAGCTTTAAAACATGTTTAAAAGCCATATTTTAATCACAAAATCTAAAAATATAAAAAATATTTCATAAATTAAACAAAACTTAACCTTAATTTTATGAAAATAGTATTAAAACACCTACCTTTAAAAATTCTTAAAGTTTTCAATAAATATATACACACACACTCAACAGAACAAATTACAACCTCTCTTATTTAACTCACAATAAGAAATAAATTGAAAAGAAAATTAGTAAAGATGCTTTAAATGCCTGGGCTTTAAATTTTTTGTTTTGTTTGGAAAAATAAGCTCCACCCAGTGACGTCAGACTTAGGTAGTCTATTTAACTCATACATGATCAGAATTCGTGAAGCAATAAAAATTTATTGGAGCAACAATAGATATCTGATAAACATAATCAAGGCTGTTCGTGACGATATCGATTAAATCTTATCATTTACAAGGAAGCGTCTAAACTAAAGAAGAACACATACAAATAAATTGACAAAAAGTTTTTTAATAAATATGAAACATTCCAAAGTAATTAATAATCTACTAGATTCTACAATAAAAATATTATATAATTGTTACATTGTGAAATTAATAGTTAATATTTATTTTTTAACACCCCGTCTCTGGGTAGCAAATTTAAATTTGCAATTAATTTATTTATTTCCTTTAAGTCCCCATATAGTACAAAATGAGTTTTATACTTGGTAACGAGGTGGGGTTGAGTCATTTAATGTAGTTAGATGAATATAAAGGACGCTTAAGAGTTTGTAATAAAACAAAATCAGTGTTTAGTTTTTGTATTTCAGGTAAATTCAATATTTTTATTATTATTGTCTAATATTTGTACATTCAGTTGTCTGATTATTTCCCATTCTGCCCTCACTACTGCCATCTTCATCCCGTTCCTCTCTCTTACCACCTTCATCACCTTAGATTCCTTTCTTACCAATAGTTTTTAGTGCTCTCCCCGCCACAACCGCCCTTACTCCTATAACCCTTTCCACCTCTCCCTGCATTCCTAACCTAACCTAACCTAACCTAACCTAACCTAACCTAACCTAACCTAACCTAATCTAACCTATCCTAACCTAACCTAACCTAACCTAACCTAACCTAACCTAACCTAACCAAACCTAACCTAACCTAACCTAACCTAACCTAACCTAACCTAACCTAACCTAACCTAACCTAACCTAACCTAACCTAACCTGGCCTGGCCTGGCCTAACCTGGCCTGGCCTGGCCTGGCCTGGCCTGGCCTAACAACCTGGCCTGGCCTGGCCTAACCTAACCTAACCTAACCTGGCCTAACCTAACCTAACCTGGCCTAACCTGGCCTGGCCTGGCCTGGCCTGGCCTAACCTGGCCTGGCCTAACACAACCTGGCCTAACCTGGCCTGGCCTGGCACAGCACAACCTAACCTGGCCTAACCTGGCCTGGCCTGGCCTAACCTGGCCTGGCCTGGCCTGGCCTGGCCTGGCCTGGCACAGCCTGGCACAGCACAGCCTGGCCTAACCTGGCCTAACCTGGCACAACCTGGCCTGGCCTGGCCTGGCCTGGCACAACCTGGCCTGGCCTGGCACAGCACAACCTAACCTGGCACAACCTGGCCTAACCTAACCTAACCTAACCTAACCTAACCTAACCTAACCTAACCTAACCTAACCTAACCTAACCTAACCTAACCTAACCTAACCTAACCTAACCTAACCTAACCTAACCTAACCTAACCCTTTCCACCTCCCCCAGCATTTCTTTCACCTCAACCCCCTCGCTAGTTTTTAGTGAAACAGCTGTAATTGCATTTTAAAACGTATTTTTTGAATAAATAGTGGAAGTTTAGTTCAACCGTTCAATTATTTATTGTTCTTAGTAAGATGGACTTCCACAAAATAAAGGTTACCACAATCCACTTAAGTCAAGACACAATAACAGCAACATCCGTCAACGTGTACCTATAAAAGTAAATTGTTTTATTTTATTCATATTTTTTTGCTACTGAATTATTTGTTAAAAGTTTTATCTTTTTTCGTTTTCATAGAATATGTCCATTTATTTATTTTTGTTTTGGGAGCTTTGCTTCTTTGTCACAATTTAATTGTAATAATATTAATAATAAATAATAATTATGGCAGACAAGTAGAAAATTTAATAAATCACAAAGTCCCTGATGATTGAATTGGAAGATTTAAATCCTTTATATTTTTTGTTTTCGCGATTCTTGAAAAGAGGTTTACTTCGACCTGTTGAAAGTCCAGAATATATTGTGACTCTTATTCATGTCGCTGTGACATATATGGACGAGAATCAATGATAAATCATACAAAAATCATTGAAGTAAAAGGATATTTGTTTGAACGTCTGTTATAATTTAAATTTTTATTTTATACGTAATTAGTCGTTTTTAATAAAGCTTATAAATAGAGATTTTTATTTTTATTTCTTGTCAATAACTCGGTAAACAAAAACAAAACGCAACATTTTTATTCATACCGCTACTTTGTCACATTACACTAAAAAAACAGTTGTTTAGTGTTTCATATTTAGAAAGGACCGGCGTCAGTTTTTAAATACTTTGTATTTACTATTTTAATTCCTTCTTTTGCAAGTTAATTATAATTATTCCAAAACAGATACTTTTTTATTTTCTATATAACTAAGGGATAAAAGCTTGAAAATTTCGTCAGTATTCAACTGCTGGTGGGTGCATCGATCTATGGTCCCAGACTCTGTTTCAGACCCAGACGTATGATTTGCTTTTTTCTTAAGTCTGTGATCAGTGCGGAAATAAGTGCAGGGTAATATAATGAAGTACAAGATTGGAGATTTGTTACCTTTTTTTAAATTATCACGGAATTTGCATTTTTTGTACACTTCGCCAAAAATGTATCTATACAATTATTATAAATTCACAAATATGTTTCCAAGATATTATATGCTTTATTGCCAATATTAAGTTAAATAACTGTTAATACTAATCTAGGTTAGGTTAGGTTAAAAACCATGGAAAATAGTAGACTTGCTTAATTATGTTTATTAAGACTTTTGTCTCTCAAACAGTGTACTGATATTTCAATTCGGTGTTTTCATTAGAAATAAATCAATAAAATTCCTTTGTAATCATATAGTAAATTATAAATATTTAATCCTAAACTCATTACAACGCAACAATTCTGGTTATTTTTTATATAATATCAAATTGAAAGTAAGTTAAAATCGATAAATTCAAATAGAAGTCGAAACGCACCTTCATTGGTCGTGACGTCAAAACTCATATCGATGACAGTTTTTTTACATTTAATGTGTGGTAATTGAGATAGTTGGACTTTTATTTTTGATTTTATTATGAATTATTGGTTTTATTTGTGTTATGCAATCATAAAATGTCGTCAGTAGGGTTTGTGAAAGCATTGTCAAATAATTTACCATCCCTAGACATTTTCATGGTTAGGTTAGGTTGGGTTAGGTTAGGTTTCAATGCAGCTGAATTTTGAAATGTAAAAGCAACAGCGTAAATACTTATTTTGTGCTTTTTGCATTAAAAAATGTCTAACTGATTTATTTTTATGAAAATCAACAAAAAATAAAGAAAAGAGATGAATAAATATAAATAAAAAACTTCGCACAATCTCGCAGATACACTGTTTACAATAAAATGATGGCGCTTTTAATGACGTAGGCCACCCGCCAACAGTCATTTACGCGGCAAATTTCTGAATTTGAATTTGAGGATGGAATAACTATGCTACAAAATCTTTTTAATTTAAGTTTTTTTGGTTTTTGGGGTAATTGATTGCTGCTCTGTCTTCCTGCATGATTTTGAAAAAAATGGAAAACACCGAATTGAAGTTCAATATGTCAATCTGATGATGATAATTCTAGCGAAACAGCTGCCATTGGAAGTTGTTTTAAAACGAAGAGTTTTTCATAATTCTTAACTAATAAAATGCATATTAAATTTTTCTTCAGTGGATCATCTTACTTTGTTAATAGTGAAGATATGTTCCATTTGCAATCTTAAAGAATACGAAACACACATATTTTTTATTGTCCAATGTACGGCGAGGTGCGGGATTCTGCATTATTCTGTAATAATAACTTTAATAGCTTGATACATGTATTAAATTTCGGCACTCCAAAAGACCGTACAAAGACTTATTTTAAATGTATGCTACTTGCAATTTTATGTTCTGTGTTGCATGATGTGAAAATAAATTTTAGTGTTTATATGTGTGTTATTTTTTCTTTTTAAATAGATTATATTAAGAATAATAAAAAACTCTTCGTTTGAACGTAACTTTCAAGCTAGTACAGAATATAGTAATATAATATAATAGTAATATAATATTAGTTATGTACCAAAAATTGTAAATTGTATACCGAACCCTTCTAACAAGATATTTCTTTTTATATACAATTACGTTTATAACCTAATCTCGATCATGTTGACATATAAAAGTTATAAATTACATATTGTGACGAGTTGTTATTTTTTTTGTCTCGTCAAGTGATTGATTATAAGAATCCCTCTTTACAATGTGATCCGGAGTCAGAAAATCGTAGAGCATCAGTCGTGAGTTCAGTGATCCAGATGTATTTTACACTTTTTGTCAACAGGGTACTTACTTAATATGGGCGCCATTCTGTACATGATCTTAGCGAAGGAATAAGTGGGATTACTAGGTGTGAGTTATAAAAATAGAACTTATAATTAAAAAATCGGAATAATCTGGATAGAACATTTTTTTTTTATCAAAACGGTTGCATTCATCAAATAGTTAATAATTTATTTTAAATTCTAAATTTATTCTAACCAAAAGAATGTTTTTATCGTTTTATATCTAAAATACGTGTGTAATATGAGTTGTTCAATAAAAGGAAGTAAAGTGATATGAATTCTCTTCAGCAACCTACACTTTCAGGAGCCCACTCTGTATATAACTGATTGTGATTTTTATTAAAAATATTTTTAGAATATACTATTACAGTAATACGTAACTACAGACATAAGTTAATAAATATACAGAACGTCTTGTCTGTTGAGAACTAATCAATTACCCCTTATAAAAATTTGATATTTAAATGTGACTTATACAATTTCTTTAAGGTATTTGAGAAGGAGGTTAGGTTAGTAACCCTTTTTGCCACTTTTCAAGTTCTTGAAAAGTGAGTAATGTAAAATAAACAAGTTTATATTTGAGAAACGAAGGTAAACTGATAGGGAAAAACACTTTACAATATCATGCTATCTACAGAAAATAAACAAACTATACCAATAATTATGGAACAAAACAAAATGAATGTTTGCGTGCTGCAACCAATGAACTTGACTTTAAATTGTTATCAAATTTTAAATGCGAAAAATATGAAGGTATTAATTTAGTAAAATATTTAATTATTATAACTTTTAAGTCCAAAAAACGTATCAGGCTAGAAAATTGTCACAATGTTCATATCATTAATAAAACGCATAGGGAAGTCTTTATTTCACTAAAAACCTGTAGTGTAACTACCAAATTATGTTACGATGAACCAACACCAAGAGAGATGGATCCTGCTTTACGAGGTCTTCATCAGTCACACTGTCAGCTAGGAGTATAAAGAACTAAATCATTTCTTAATAAGGAAGATAAAAGCCAACAGTTAAAGAAATTATGACCGCCCTTAAGGACTCCGGTAGATCCTTTAAAAAAAAATCTTGTAGGAGAATCAAATGATCCAATGAAAGGCTCGCATAAAAGTCATACATCCTCAACGACTCATCCAATTAATTAACACTGAAACCCATTTAAATTGTAGTGACTTACCCCTAAACAGAGTGCCTACACTCTTAAAATAACCATGCCTCCTACGCCATTATAGAAAGACTCAGGAAGGCTGCCATGTCAGATGAAAATACGATAAACGCAGGATATGACGAAATAATGAATAACAAAGCATTTGTAGGTGATGAGATAACATCCCCAAACGAGATCAAGGAAATTAAATTATAAGGAAATTAAAAAATAGTAAAGCAGCCGGGGAAGACAACATCACGAACATAATGCTCAAAAACCTACCTAGAAAAGCTGTTATCCAACTATACTACATATACAACGTATGTTTAAGAAAACAATACTTCCCCAAACAATGGAAAAACGACACGATAATACCAATACAAAAACCAGGAAAAGATCCTAAAAAATCAGAAAGCTACAGGCTGATTTGACTAACGCTAGGAAAGATACTAGAGAGAATAATAAACAAAAGGGTAACGAAATTCATAGAAGGGAACAATTAAACAAGAACAGTTTGGATTCAGAAGAATAAGAAACGCAGAGATGCAGCTAGCGAGAGTGGTTTCAGCTGCAAAAATAGGATACAACCAAAACAAGCAAACTGACATGGCAATACTGTACATAGAAAAAGCCTACGACACAGTATGGAGAAAAGGATTAATACACAAAATGAAAGAAATGCAACTACCCCCATACCTAACAAAAATAACAAACAGTTTCCCAGAAAAATTTTTTCTCAATTAGAAATCCAATGAAATCACCTAAAATGTCACCTACAATTGATAGAACAGTCTCTTTTGTGATCCTAAATCTTGCATAAAAATCCTGGTCATCGAAATTGTCTACTCTTGTATACGGCCTTCTTTCGTACTCAAGAACTTGCACAATATCCTCGTCCTCGTCGCTATCCAGAATATAACCATCCAAAAAATGCATGTTTATCAACAATCAAAAACTCTTCAGAAAGTAAAAACACAAACTTTTGCATAAACAAAA
Organism: Ophraella communa; assembly: GCA_035357415.1. NCBI lineage: Eukaryota > Metazoa > Arthropoda > Insecta > Coleoptera > Chrysomelidae > Ophraella > Ophraella communa. The sequence goes on along the minus strand of CM068983.1, from coordinate 13,722,633 downwards.
ACAATCAAGAATAACCTAACAAAACAGTCGTGACATCTCAATTAATGTGACATGACCTTGTTCTTGTAACAACCTATGATATTGCTTACATTCATCCATCAGCATTGCCAACTCTCATTATCTATCAGTTAACTAACTAGAGGATAAAAACAATTTGATAAACCGCTTCCGAACAAACTGGAACTTTATCTGCTAGTTAGTTTTATCTGACGGATACCTAACATTTATGATGGATAATATTGGCAATTGATAAACCGGCCCTGAGTGTTGCCTAAAGTTAGGTTTCAATTATTAATTTAGAATTCATCACTCAAATGACCAAAGTTCGCAAAATGTATATAAAAACTGTCCCAAAGCAAGTACGATATAAAATGAGATTAAAGTTGTTAAATTAATTAACACCACGTTACAAATTTACTTACCTACTAATCTAGGTTGTACTAGTAAAGCCAAGCGCACAACATTTTGGAAACAATAAAAGCAACTCTTCTACCAAAAATAGATTAGAAATATTTTAAATTTAAAAGTACTTTCACAAAAACAACTAAAAAACCGTAGCAATTCACCACATTATTGTGACGTCACTGTCACCATAGCTTGACATAAGTCATAGCATTTTATCCAAACAAACTGTGGCCTTATGGTAGTTAGTTTACATTGAAGTTTTTTGTATTGACCATTTTCTAGTTTTTTGTAGAGTTTTTGACACTATAGTGATCTATAAAATTAAATTATTTTAATTTTAATTTTATTTAATTAATTATAAAATTAAAATAATCTGACTTAACCTCAAAAGCAAACTTTTTCATGTAAAACAAAAAACGACTCGAAATATTCCTTAACGATAAAAATCTGCCTATTTAACACTATAGTATAACTCATAAACAAGAAAATACATGAAAATATATCGTATAAAAATATTCAATGCAAATTAACTAATATAAGGCAAAAGTTTGTTTGGATAAAATACTGTGACCTATCTCTAAAGGGTCTCATACACTTACAGTCCGCCTGCAGTTTCTGGTCTTAACAGGCGGCCTGCCGTCCAAGATCTGCATAGCTCACACACTATAGCAATTATTGCCTGCCGGCAATGATCGAACAACGGTTATGTCAGTCAGTCATTCTACACACTAGCAGGCGGCAGTCGACAGTTTCTCACCGCAATGCCGCGTGCCGGCAATCGCCTGTAGCGTACACACTCACACGACAGTCAGCAGTTCGATTCAGCCAGCTGCGCCTAGTTGTTGATACGTAAAAATGTTACTACGTAAAAAACGATGTGCTATCTTCATATTTCGTGTATTATCATCATCAGAAAGAAGATATTGGATGAAAAAGTGGTTGCGTGGAAGAGAATCAAGATCTCATAATAATAATATAATTCTATAAAACTTGTAATAAATTGCGGCTTGTTGTCCATTTTGTCTATAAATTTTCGCACTGTCGAAAAACAAAGAACTGACGGCGGTTAACTGCCACGTGGTTATGACCGAAAGGCGGCCGGCCGAATACCTGCTAGTGCGTATTCGATTCGGCCTTGAGATCACGGACTCTCCGGCCGATACCTGTCAACACAGGCCTGTGACGACAAGCGGCCACATACTTTGGGTTCGCATTGACTGTCGATTAAAATCGTCAAAGGAACTGTGTGTCTGTGGTCTTTTCCGGATAACAGACAGGCTGATACCCTCCGGCGAACTGTTAATGTGTGGGGCCCTTAACAATGGGGACATTGCCGTTTCTAATAATGTGGCGTATAGACTGCACGAGTACCTACATTAACAATGTGAAGAAGTAATATTGAGACATCCTTTATAGTATATCGTGATATCTCAATGATCTAACAATAACAAACTAAAAATAGTAACAAAACAAAAGAAAGTAATAACAATTGAACAGGTTTACACTTAATCTACGAGCACTAAACAAATAATTGAGCTAAAGCCAACTTGCGTCATATTTGACGTCAAATTCTATAAAAGGTCATTACTTCTGTGTAATTGGTTATTTCAAAGCGATGTATACTTATACATTTTCCGCTTATGTCTACTATTTTTTATAGATTAAAATTGTATTTAAGTGGTCAAGAACTAAGAAATTATTAATAATTATCCTTTTTTTATCGAATAAATAATATTGTTTGACGTACGTGCATATGATTAAAAAGCTTTTTACGTATTTCATAGAAAATAAAGTAGTTTTTTTTGTAAATTAAGGCAGGTATTTACGACCGAGCGTAATAAGCTATTGTAGTAAAAAACAATATTTTTTTTACATTTTTGTTATTGAAAATATAGTAATTTACGTAACAAGTCCGGAAAATACTGTTTTTTTGGACGAGTGGACAAAATTCTTCAAAAAAACTATTTTCGAACGTGTTGCGTACACTATTTTTTCGGCAACCGTGTAGAATAACAAATTATTTAGACACATTTCTTTATTATATTTTCTCTTTCTAAAACAAAATTTCGAATATTTAAATTTCTAATTTTTATTTATATTAATATTTATATTAAAATTCGAGCAATTGGTAATATTGAAGGGATTCAATTTGTTTGAAATGTTTGGTATATTTAAATCCCTTATGTTGAAGTTACAACAAGAAGGTACAGGTTCAGTTTCTCACTCATTGTTTTTATCTGATGATTTTTGAATGGTTTTGGCAATTTTAATTTTGCTTGTAAGTGAATTGTCTATGTATCCTTCAGCGACATTGTTAGACTTCCAGCCATCGTGTCTCTTCAAATTTGTGATGTTTCCACCATTATCAGCAAATAACGTAGCTGAAGTTCGACGAATGCTATGGCCTGTGTAATTTTTAGGATTGGGTAAATTTTAAAATTCTGCGATTCTTATTCCGAGATTACCAAAACTGTGGATACCAACAGGCTGAATCGAACAGTTTCCTGTTTTGTAATTCACGAATAATCTGTTATGTGGAGTATGGGATGGTCGTAAAGATAAATATTGCCTATACAACAGCCCAATTACAACAAAAGTTCTCTCAATATGTGTTTTGGAGTCTGGTATTTTCACAAGCAACATGTCTTCTTTGTCATTTATTAGATCAAGTGACATTTTTGTTAGTTCTTCCCGTCTACACGCACCGGCTAACCCAATAATTGTTGCTACCTGAAAATGAAGCAAATTGAGTTGATAATTTTATTTCCTATAATCGTAATATTTTGTTAAAATACCTTTAGTATTAGATATGTTTCATTATCTGCTTCCCTAATGAATTTGTTGATCTGCTCGCTGCTGAAGACTTCTGATTTCTTTGCTTCATAACCAATATTCTTCCTTTTAAGAAACGCAATAATTTTTGGGAAAGTTGCTATGTTTACATTTTTCTTCACTAAAATGGTACTTTTCAATATAGAGTACTTGATCCACAGGGTAGAGGATTTGACAGTTTCAGATTTTTGCGCCAAATAAGCCAAAATTACATCCTCTGTAATGGTTTTGCATTTCTTCAAATCCATCCATTTCGGGAACAAATCATAAACGTTTTCGTACCTGGACTTTGATTTTTCAGGCAACAATTGTGCTGTAGCAGCAGCTGCTGCATTGGAAATTTCGCAAGGCACATTTTTAAACTCACTATCGCTGCTGTTTTCTATAGTTTTTTTCGATAATTGCGACCAAAAACCATGCAAACTTTGAAAAATCGAAATGTCAACTAATAACTTGTCAAATAGCTGTCAGTCGTTATTTCGTTACTATGGTAATGATAAACTGCATTCATCAAAACCATACCTACCAAGATTTTCATAATTACAATGACAATTTAATTCAAGTATAAAAAATCCCATTAGCCGCGTGATTTTGTCATTATGACTGCGAAAAAAGTTTGCCCTAACTTTTCCAGCGACAATAACGAACCTTACTTTTGATAGCATGACAACCAGCATTGCAAACAAATTTTTGATGACGTTACGTCAATTTTTCTCAAACCTGCATTGTCAGAAAAGTTTTCATTTGTGGAGTCTTCGAGGGGAGAAATTGAAAAAGCCATCAATGATAATGTGCGTCGAAATACTGTGAATTCAACTACATCAATTTGGCGACAATTTGCGATGTTTTGTTTGGAAAAAAATATGAACTCATTGCAGAAACTTCCACTGAAGAGTTAGCTTCTATTTTATGTGACTGGGCATTCAACGTAAAGAAGAACAATGAAGAAGATTATAAAGAGAGTGCAGTCAAGACGATTTGGAACACTTCAGCAAAAATGTTACGGACTCGTAATTTTTCCAGAGGCAGTCTTTTTCGTTAAATTGCCAGGCAACAAAATTCTTATTGATACATGTCAAGTTTACTTCGACAAAAAAAAGCTCTCGTGTAATTATAAGTGACAATTATTCTTCCTGGCCTTGTCAGGGAAGTGCGTACTTCCCGGACTAGACAGGAAAAATGCAACTTTCTCAAAGAAAAAGCATCCGGGAAGTAGTTACTTCCCGGACGTTTGCCGAAAAAATAATATAATTAGACTATAACTAATGTAAAACTACCTAAAAAACAAAATGTAACTTAAATTTGTCAATCTGACTATGATAGTTTTATTGAAACAGGTGTCATTGAGTTTAAAAAAGCAATATTTTAAATAATTAGTGGCTTAAAAGTTTGGCTTAAAAAATTCTATTTTTAATGTTCTTAGTTAAATTTATTCTAAATTCTTTATTACATTTTTTATTTAAAAAAAATGTTCTTACGTACAACTAGTAAAATTAATTTATTTCATACCGCATAGTAACATCCATGTTTAAGTTCACGATTTGAGTCCCGTAAATGAGACAAGAATCAAACAATTTAATGTGAAAACAATACAAAATTAATAAACATGTAATTAAAGACAATCTAAACATTAAAACTACCATGAATTTTTCTTCATCATATATACGCAAAACATCTTCGGGAATGTTATTGTTTGTCGACATTTTGTCTGTTGACATTTTGTTTCACAAAACTCAACAAAACAAACACCAGAAACAGTAACCTTAGAAACTAGTGTTTCCATCATGGATGATCATATTTGCAATTTTTGATTTATTAATGTAAGATTTAGTGTCTGCAGTATGAAATAAAACGGGTCTGCTGTATGAAATAAAACGCATTACGACATACGACCGGGAAACTTTTACAGTAACGTCTCAAAATTATGCTTCTGTGGTTACCAACTACATGCCAGCTATCTTTGCATTGAAAGTAAAAACAGCGAACGCCGATAAATATATTATTATTTTATTTTTTCACTGTTCTTTTGTCTTATAAGGTACAGTATGAAATAAAATGTACGTCACACGTCCCGTAAACTTTTAAAGTACTCGTTTCGAACTCCTACTGTATAAGTGTACTTACCGGACTAGTAACGTAAATATCCATTACGAAACTGGATAAGGCAGTTTTTATTATTTTCAAAGAAAAAGTGGCATAATAAAGCGATATTAGCCAAGTTAAATTGGAGCCATTAAAAGGGAAAAAGGTAATATTAAAAGCAATTTCAAACACGAAGGACACAGATAAAATCGTGAGCTACAGAATGTTGCATTAAAACAAACAGTAATAATATTAAAACTTTATTTTAATATTTGCTAAAATCTTGTATATCAAGTTCAAATAAATTTCTTTAATTATTTAATTAAATCTAAGTTTGTCGATAATTAGGTACATTACTTCAATGATATATGTTGCTATTTAATTAACTTTTTATGTTTTATGGTAATCAGTTTATTCTTGAAAGCCTTTAATAATAGGATGCATAATACGGTATGGCATATTTCTATTTAAGTATTGTTTTATTATATTTATTAATTATTTGACTAAACATTTTATGTATAGGCGAATCAAGCTATCATTTTCTCAAACATTGCACCACTTTTCTTACTTTATAACAAATTGTATATTGTTCATATTGTAACAAATTAAACTTTAATTATTGTTCTAAAACTATTTACTCAGACAATATGTTAATTATTTTAAATGCTTAAATCGGAATCATTCATATCAAAAAAATAAATAAATATGATTGCAACATTTTTTGAAATTGAATAGTCCAAATCTTTGTACAGGATATTATTTGCGGAGAATATCAGCTTCATTGTAAGCTAATGCTAGTGCACATATTTTAATGCTTAAACGCTATGGTGACTGATATACTTTATCAGCTTCAGAAAGTTATGTAAGAGAATGTATTGCGTATAAAATGGATATCGCAAGAAGAATTATGGTTAATAAGAAAAAGCACAATAAGAATGACACTATTGATCAAATCATTGACCATGAAAGTTTAGTAAATAGACCCATTGGTGAGGAGGTTTGCGATAAAGAATTATTTAATAATCAAAATTTAGAAAATAGTGATATAGAATTGCACAACTGCACAGTTGTAAAGTAAATCGTATGGCTTCCCTAGCAACCACTTTGTAACTGTCAATAAACGTCGGCATTTTATACACAATCTCTTATTTACATATATAAAGTTGAATTTCATACTATATATAAATGGTAAATAACATTTATTACATTTAAGATTGCATTTCATTTTTTATTTGGAATTATATATTTGTTCCCTTCTTTTATCTGTCTAAATAGATCATAATATAATAAATGTATTTAATTTCCAGATTAATTATTTAAACATTTAGAATTTTTTTTATTACCGAGATACTTTTTTAACATACAAGGTGTTACATCTTGTAGATACAATCGTAACGTATAAAATACCTACTTTTTACTTGTTCTGTAAAATTAATTTCACTTCAGTCAATTTACAAAACCTTTTTGAATATTTAGAATGACCTATATTTTCTTATTATGCGAGAAACCTATCACTAATACTAAATTAATTAGTAAAAACCAACGAAAATGTGTCTTACGACACTATCGCGTTCATTCCAAACCGACATATTTGAAATATCTTTTGTAGATTAGAGCATGCGTCTCACAGTAAGCGCATACGTTATTATTCAGCCAGTTAGCGATTATAGTTTTAAAATAAATGTTTACTATGCTTCAACTAGCAAAATAACCGTATTACCATTAATATATAATAGCTGTACTGTCACTATAAACAACAATTATAATAAATAATATTAAGTTATTAAATTAAATATAAAATTATCAAAAATATCTATTGTTGCTGTTGTTCAAGTATTATGCATAATAACATTAATAATATAAGTACAAGTAGGTCGTAAGTAAAGTATAGTACGTAATTCGTAATTACGTAAGCCGCTGCTATTCGGCTTCGTGCGCAACTTTTCCATTCTTGCGTAAAATGTTTCTTACCACACACTGATTGTAATATATACTATAACAAAAAATGGTTCTAACGGTTCTATTACAATTAACATGTTAAAATAAAGCATAGAGGATTTTATAAGAATTTGAAACACATTTTGTTCTGTGAATTTCGATAGTTTTGATTTATTTGCTTCATAGCTCACATTTAGTCTTTTCAAATACGAGTATGCAATAACGTATTTGCTTTTTCGGATAAATAAGTCAGTGAACTATTTGTAGATGAAGTCTTCGCCTTTTCCCCTTATACGGGGTTGGGATAAAGTATGGAACCAAGTAAATATCTTTTAAACGAAAAGAACGATATTTATGAAAATTTGCAGGGAAGTGTAATGGAACAAAACGCATCTGATGTACATTTTTTTGGATAATAATATAATTCCGGCTTAACCGGAAATGCCATCAACTTCTTTAATTTAAATGGGACACCCTATATATTTTTACAGATTTTGAAAGAGCTTGTTATTTTGAAGTCCTACATACTGAGTTTAATGTAAACAAATTTGTAAAGACGAGGAATAACTCACTGTTAGTAGATGTACATTTCATTATTTTAGAATAATGTTACTTCAAATGTTGTTTTGTGTTTGTCGTTTTAAAGAATTGTATTTTTGGTCAATATTCCAATATTATTCAAGTTTTGTCTGTTTTTTCTTTATTTTGTGTAGAAATAATGGAATCTATTTTATTATAAATGGCAAGAAACTGTCATTTTGTGATAATAGGGAGAATGGTCAATTGTTTTTTTTCGTGTTTTTGCTGCGTGTTAAAATTTATTTTTAGATGATGCTCTGACCATCGACTAGTCGCGATGTTCTTTTGGGGCAGATGATGCATAAATGTTAATTTCATCAATCAGCTGTATCAACTGAGAACCAAAGGATTTCGCCTGTAATTGGTACTTTACGTCATAACTACTAATTGGTTAACCAAGTACCAAGTAAAGCGGGACGAAATCGCCTATTGCCGTGACAAATTCTGCGTGGCGTTATTACTGCAGAAGTTAAATTGACAGTTCAGCATGTGCAGAATGAGTACGAGAGACACCTTGCGGTAATCCTGTTAGCGCATCACCTTTTTTACAGCAGAACAACACATTACACTAATCAATTTTATCAATTTATGACTTAAATTTTCCAAAATTTTCTCATCATATGTATTGTAATCATTTAAACATTGCAGTCTACACATATAAGTGAGTTTAGTTATTTTATTTTATATTGTTTAACATTATTCCGTTTTATCTGTATCATTATTGAATTGGATTTAATATTTTTGTATTTACCATGTTCTATTAAACTTTATCATTTGGTTATTTAATGAAATTTTTTTATTTTTTTCTTTCTGACACTTTCTGTTCTCTTCTTGGAGCCTGATGGTCTGTTGACCGAAACAGGTCGCTGATGAAACATTTACTATTAAATTACATATGGTGGGTTGACTTCGAGTTTTATTGTTACTATTTTTACCATCCACCTTTGAGTTATGGGTAACCTCTACAATATAAAATAATAATCACCTATCTAGGTCATGTTAAAATCAACAAGAAACCACCGTAGTAGATTGTTAATGATCTACTTTGTAATTATTAATTTTGAAATTAATATATTATATATATCCAATTAATTTAATAATTATTTGTTATAACTGGTATTACACAATAATTCTTAAGCAATTGTATGTCATCGCTGAAATGAGAGAAACTAAAATCGAAAATAACTTTTTCTTTCACTTTCAGGTTGCAATTAAGATAATTGATAAGAGCCAACTGGATGCCAGTAATCTTCAGAAAGTGTATAGGGAAGTAGATATAATGAAGAGATTGGATCATCCTCATATAATCAAGTTGTACCAGGTAAACAATTTAAAGAAAATATCATTTATTTGATATAATTGTTGCTTTAAAAAAGTCATTGCCACAAATTAAAACTATATAAAACTAATATATCATTCTCTTTGATTCATTTATCAAATTTCATACATCTTAAAATTAAAAATCAAATCTGATTTACACAAAATACAATAATAATATAAAAATAATAATTAAAAATGTTTATACCAACTCAATTATCCAACGTAATATTCAATGATAACTGTAGGGAAAAATAAAAATATACTTTATTATAACTAATAAATAAAAAATATGTATCTGCATTAATTACTATAACGTATGCCGTATTCATACTCAATTACAATTAAAAGATTTTATACAGTGTGAAAAAGCCAAATGGAATAAATTTATAATTTCGGTTACTGTATATATTTATAGAAATCCCGAAACACGTCAAATTTAAATTATAAATTGACATTCTTAAAAGTGAAAATTTGATCCCTATACTCAACCCCTTTGAGTGACAGTTACAACAATTTTCAAAAATTGTAATAACTCATATCTCAGTATAATTGAACAAAAAGTTTTGAAAACAAGTAGAAAACTAAAAAATGTAAATTTACATAAAACATTTTCTCTCTTCTGGTATTCTTTATCGAATATTTCCAGAATATTGTAAAGTTATATACAGGGTGTACCAACCTTATGACAAACTTCATCATTTATGACATAAAAAAATGTTAATAAAAATAGTAGATGTCTTTAGGGTCCAAATTTTGAAATTACCTTAAACTATATAGAGTGTTGTATAACTCCGTTACAAACCAAACATATGATTTTTTAAAATGGGAACCCCTATATATTATACCGAATTCGGACTGCTCACATTTTTTTGAAGATTTTAATATAAGGTTTTGATACATTATACAGAGTCCCTCAGAAGTTATGGACACATTTTGTGTGAAAATCGTAGGTCAATCAACGCTCTGTATCTTATTGTACGTTGAAGAAAAAAAAGTATTTTGCTTAATAATTTTTGCCGATGTATACTCGAGGGCGGGAAAATATTCTCTAGAATTGTAATGGGTGGAATGTGTATGCTAGTTTTCCTTTTTCCAAACATGATTTGTTTGACGATACTAGTAAATAGATTACAATATGTATTTTTGTTGCACTTTACCTTGCACAAAGCAATAGTAATAGTAAATGCTTTATTTAAAAATTAGACAATGAGCTATAAAGCAGCATGAGCATTGTTTTACTGTTATATTACATATTATATTTAAAACTGTAGATGTGGAGACAATTTTTTCCTTGCAATATCTGTCAATATGTCTTCCTTTTGATCTCATTCCTTCTATCCATAATTTCTTCCATAATTTCTTTATTTTTCTTCTCTGCAGAAAGTCTCTTTTAAAAGGATAATACAGTCAGCTTCCCTTTCTTTTCCTTGTTGTCTTTATTCTTAATTCAAACAGCATATATTTCACCTTTATTAATGTTATACTTTTTTTGTACTTATTTTGATTTCATCCATACAGTATTTGTTTGATAGAATTATACTAACCATTTTAGTAACTTTAATCTTGCTTTGCATCAAGTTTTATTTTATTCTGTTTTCCTCCTTGGTTAATATTATTAATCAAGATCTCTTACCTTCAAATCTCAACAGTCTCGTCATTTTAGTTCAAATCGAATTCTTTAGGCAAGCCATCTTTTAGTATAAAACCTTGATTAAGTCCTTAGGATCCCCTAAGGAAACGACACCTAATAAAGAGTGTTGACACTCAAATTAGTAGTATCATACGCGTTCGAAAAAAGAAAGAAAATAATAAGCAAGGCTCCGGCCCTGCTTTTTTTTAATTTCAGATATACATTTTTTGGGTTTATTTATGGCGTTTTATTAAAAAATAGCTTATAGAAGTAGAGAAAGTAAAGAATAAAGAAAAATCTAATATTTTTTCGGAGGCTACAAAAGTATATATATTTTAAAAAACTTTAAATCGACGATATTATTAACTCAAGACGATAACGTTCTACGGGGCTGATATTTCATTTAAGTTGATTCTATTATAGACCTTCTATATTGAAAAGTTAAAGTTGCCAATAAAGCCTGTAAGTAGACTTTCGACGCTGAATGATGATTTTCCATAAAAAAATTTTGATACAATAGAGAACAATCAATAAATTTATATAAAGTAGTGTAAAATTCTAGCTAGTCGACGGGATTCGTGTCTACAACACCAATGAAAACATGTACACATTTTGTTATTAATGATTTCGGTTAATTGTGTGCGGAGTAATAGGTTTCATGAAATAAACATTCAAATGGTAAAAAACTTTCATAAAACTAATAAAAAATAATAGTGTATTGTATTTTTAATTTGTCGTTTTATGGATGAATATATGCATAATTTAGAAACATTATGGGCTGTCTGGTGGTTTGCTTTGTTTTTTTTTATTAAATGAATAATAAATAATTTTCTTTTAAATTCATTTTAGGGTCAAAATCAGATAGGCTGATTACATTTCCTTTATTTTTGAGCCCCGTTTTCCACTTAATTTATATAATTTATACATCAATCTGATAATAATAATGACCATGATTACGTCCGCGGTTAGGTGGACTGAAAGTAAGTGGCAGGATGCTTAAGAGGTATTAACCTGATGAATTTGGTGGAAGGGCACAAATTACAACTTAAATTGTTTTTGCTATTACTTTACCAATTTTCAAAATATGCATCTGCATTTTTTTATACATAAACATAAGTGCTAGAAACCAAATGAAAAACCCAAAGTCTATGTCACAGAATTTTATTATTGATGTAAAAACAATATTTGCGACTAGTTTCGGCCTAACATTGAGGCCATCATCAGGCTATAAAAAAGGTTATTATAGTGTAACAAATGAAGAAAGAAAACAATAAGCCTACCTTAGTGTAAACATTAATAAATAAAAATAATTATAAGGACCACAATTAAAACATAAAAATAAAATATAAAATTACAAACATTTACAAACGAACTAACAGATAAAAAATAAACAATAAATATAAGAACATATAAGATGAAGTATATAAAAATTTATAGTATAAAATTAACTTTTTATATGTTTAAAAAGATGGGGGGGGGGCGCGTTCAACATAGACATATAGATTGAGGAAGTGTAACTGTAGTCCGACAAAACAGAGGACAAGAAGAATAAGTCACAAGAAGAAGATTTGTGAGGTTATGTTGACAATAACAATTGACCATTCCAGAATGACGTCATTGACGGTCGGCTGGGTGGCACACAAACTAATTAATTCCATTTGTTTATACAGAGTTTTGCACTTTTTGCAATTTCTTGAATAGACCCAGCTTCATATTGTTTATAAGCTTGGATGCTTTTATAAGCAATACTTTTATAAGCAATATATAAGACTGTGTGCCACCCAGAGAAAATGGCAGATCTTGTCAAAGTCACGTGTTCTGGAATGGTCAATTAAGATCAATTTAAAATGCTTATAAACAACCTAGTAAAATGTAAGAAGCTAATTATTCACATTAGAAAGAAAGAAACCAGTTATTGAAGAAAGTGGACAACAGAAAACAAACAAAGGAAATATGGAAGACAGAGTAAAATATGTTACGAGCAAATACCATTAAAAGGGAAGACTAAGAAATATGTAAGGGTCCTTTGGTCTCAGCTGCTCATTGAAACATACTACTGTACTGTCTCTTGATGCTTCATTGATCTCTAACATTTCAAGCAAATTCATCCTGGGACCTTTAAAACATTTATGTAACCTCGAAACGTTGGAATTAGAAAAAGTGTGATTTTCAGCAATGATATGGTTGGCAAAGGCAGATGGTGAATTAGGTGGGTCAAAGTCTTTGTAATTTTTAACATGATTGAGATGTTCTTTTATTCTAGTATCTAAAAGGCGTCCTGACTGACCAATATACACAGCATTACAGTCATCGCAGTGTAACTTTATATATATTCCAGGAGTATGTAAAAAAGAAACAGAGTCTTTAGTGTTGACCAAGAAGGATCTCAAGTTATTGTTAGTTTTAAAACCAAATTCAATATCATATTTCCTAAGAATGTTCCCAAATTTGTAAGAAATAGGGCCAAAGAAATGCAAGGAGCCAGCAAAATTAGATTCAGTATGAGAGGAAGAACCAAGTTGAGAAGAGACATTAGCAAACCTAAGTTTAAATCTATTAAAAAACCTGTTGTATTACTTATTGATAAGGGAAATAGGGAAACCATTATTGATAGCAATTTGTTTGATAATATTTATTTCATTATTAAAAGCAGAGGAAGATAGGGGAATGTCGAAAGCTCTGTGAAACAAGCTATTGAAGGCAGCCATCTTATGGGAGAATGGATGGTTTGAATTATAATTAATAACCATGTCAGTAGTGGTAGGTTTTCTATAAATTTCAAATTCAAGCTTATGTGACACCATATTCCTAATGATCAAAAGATCAAGATATGGGATTCTATTATTAACCTCCACTTCAATGGTAAATTTTATTCTTGGATGGATAGTATTAATATGGTGGAGAAAATTAAGAGCATCCTGTTGACTGCCATTAAACAGAACAATACAATCATCCACATAACGGTAATAAAAGATAAGATGATTTATATATGCAGGACTATTCAAAAACTGTGATTCCAAATTATTCATAAATATTTCAGCAAGTAAGGGGCTCAGATTGGAGCCCATCGCCAAACCAGTTGTTTGCCTATAATACTTACTATTAAATTGGAAAAAGTTTTGCTCAAGGGCCAAACTCAACAGAGAAACAACATCATCAACCATATGTGAGTTCAATCCTTCTGAAATCAACAGATCCTCAACAAGTGAAGTACATTCTGAAGGGGGAATACTTGAAAAAAGGTTAGAAACATCTAAAGAAAATAAAAAGGAATTATCTGGTACTCTAATATTACGAATTTTATTGTTTTCTTTCTTCATTTGTTACACTATAATAACCTTTTTTATAGCCTGATGATGGCCTCAATGTTAGGCCGAAACTAGTCGCAAATATTGTTTTTACATCAATAATAAAATTCTGTGACATAGACTTTGGGTTTTTCATTTGGTTTCCCATTAGTCACATTTGAGATATGGATGGTTTACTTCGTTTATAAGTGCTAGATGTACAAAATCACACTTTACATTTTTTAACATAAGAGAATAAAAATATTGAAGGAAAAGAACTTATAGAAGCATTTTAAGCACGCTGTTGTTTCGATTTGTATTAAGGTTAAAAAGGAAAGTTTTTATTTTTTATTTCTGATCCATCTTGTTTTGAGTTGCTAAACAAGTGATCTTCTACAAATTTCTAATCAAATGTTTCCATAAAAACTTTTTATAAAAATTACAACTTTTACCTGATATATTACTTAAATAGTTTTGTCTCAATTGTGCTATATAGCAGTTATAAGATTATTAACTGCGTGTAATGTCTTTTTTTATGAATGTAATATTTCTGTTTTTCCCCATTTTCCTTATTAAAATTTCCTTAATACTTCCAATTAAAATGAAATGAAACACAAAATGTATTATTGCTAGGGATGGTTCGAGTCTAGCTGGTAGTGGGAGTCTCAGGGGTAATGCGAATAGATTCCCCTGATTATTTTCACTTCTTTATTTTTATTATTAATATGCAGCCGTAGAAAAAGTATTGTGTGCAACACGGTGGAATAGACACTTTTCTTACTCGTGTGTTTTTCTCACACGTGAGAAAAGTATAATTTTCCCACCTTGTTGCACAATATACTATTTTTGAAGAGACAAAATTAAATATTAAAGTGTTTTCTAGAGTCAGATTAGAGTTTAAATCTGGTAACAACATTTGTGGAGGTCTCGACGAGATTCTAGAAAACAAGAATTTTGATTTTGTTAACTTAGCCATTATATTTCTGCTACTTTTTTTCCTGTGACAAACTGTTACGTAGTTTTGAAATTGTAGGTACTCAAAATTAAATTTATTGTACTAACCCTTACTTTTTGGAAGTCCATCTTACTAAGAATAATAACAAACTCTTCCTTTTAACTTAACTTCCAAGTTTAATTGAAAAAATTAGGTTTAAAATATGTCAATCTGACGATGCTAGTTTTTTAGCGAAACAGCTGTAATTGTGGTTTTAAACCTAATTTTTTCAATTAAACTTGCAAGTTGAGTTAAAACGAAGAGTTTTTTATTATTTTTGTATTCAAAATAATTTGAGGCTTGGCCATGTTTGTACAACATGGAACAAAGGAAGATTTTACGAGAAGAACTTCGAAAAATCTTTAAGAAAACAGTAGAAGATATTACAACTTCACTGGTAACGTTTAAAAATTTTTAGTTAGTTCGGAAATCGTTCAGCAAAAATATAATGAGACGGCAGATGTAGAAATATCTGTTGGTTTGATGGAAATTGGTGCTACAGAGGAACACTGGACTATTGAAATAAATTCATGTGACGAATATCGTAAGATATACCTACTTGGAGCAAAAACTACAGTACCAAGCTGTTTGTCAAGATGATGAAAGGTCGGTAGGAAATAAAAGTTCAAACGTATCTTTATCTTTACGCAAGAGTTATCACATATAGAATTCAAAAAGTTCAGTGGAGATCTTCGCGAATGGTTCAAATTCTGGTCCCAATTAAAAAAAATCCTTGATGATGTTGATATTAGGTCTATTCCAACCAAGCAGAGAACTGTTCTAAAATAGTAATTTTTGTGCGCAGTGGTATACTGAGTTGCGCAATGCACTAATTTGGTCTCGTGAGTGGTAATATTACCGCTCTAGAACGGTTCTTTGCTTGGTTGGAACAAACCTATTGTCTCGGAAAACAAAATTGAATATTTAATAAAGGCTACTATGCCTAATAGTCAGGCAAGATTAGTTGTAGAAAGTTTTCCACCTCTAGGGGACAATTATAACAAGATTATTGAAAGTCTCAATTTGCTAGAGATATTTGAATTTAAGTTTACGTTCGAGAAATATTAAAACTTAAATTAAATAATACTTTGGCTAAAGATACGTGTAATATTTCGAAATTATATGACAAGATAAAAACACAGATCCAAGCACTTGATAAATTGATAAATGTAAACAATGATCTATCCGCTAATCGAATCTTCACTTCCTGATAAATTACTTGGGGTATGGCAAAGACCTGGTGAATTTTCAGGTATTTCTACCTCTAAATCTAAAGATAAATTAATTTTTGATAATTTTGGGTGTCGCTTAAAGGGTTTAATGTCTTTTCTAAAACATGAAGTTGAAAATGAACAACAAATTTCATTAGCAACAGAACGATTTGGTCTCATTCCTGAATCCAAAAAACATTTTTCTGAAAATATAAATAATTTTAAGTAAAAATACAGTACTACAGCGAGTGATCTAGTTAATCTTGTTACTACATGTATTTTTGCCATGGTTCATATAATAGTGAACGCTGGTTTAAAGCACAAATATTTTCTTTTGAAAATAAGAAAAAAATGTGTTTCTAATAAGAAAGCTTGTTTCAGATGTTTAAAGAGAGGTGACGTTGCTAGTAAATGTAAAGAGCGTCTTAGATGTATCGTGTGTAGTAAGCAGTATGTTACCACTATGTGTTCTGATGGTTACTATTAATTCTAGTTCTGATGATAAAGTCCCCAAAGATAAAGAATGCGTATTATCTGAACAAATGTTAGCTATTTATGTTAGCTTTTTGAAAACTTTACGGGTTAAATTAGTAGGTTGAAATGGTATTCGAGATGCACGAGTATTAATAGATTTTGGATCTCAAAGATCGTATATTTTAAAGTCGGTAGGGCAAGAAATAGGGTTTAATCCTAAATCTAAAGAAAATATGGTGCATTGTTCTTCAGAGCAAGTTCATAATTGCTATAATATTACTTTATAGTTAGGTAATTATTAGTGTAAATTTGAGACGTTGGATCAAATAAAAATTTTCCAAACAATTCCTTCAGTTTTTTCAGGGCCTTGGATGAATGAGTTGCAGGGTTTAAATGTGACTATTAGTGATGTCCATGATTCAAGTCCCATTGATATACTTATTGGTGCTCACGTAGCAGGTAATTTATACACTGGTAAAATACATATGTGGTATAGTAGCCATGGGGACAAAACTTGGTTGGACGCTTATGGGTAAGATTCCAGAACAGTCTCAAAGGAATACAATGGCAATATCTGTTTTTGGAATTAACTCTGGTCACAACACTATGACTTCCATCGCTGTTACATTTAAATAGATATTACTCCACTATACTTCCATCCATTATTGCCTTCCATCTTTTTCCTAAACTGAAGAAATGGCTAGGAAGTCAGCATTTCAACTACTGAGGAACTTAAGACAGTGTCAAGGATTCCTTGTGGTGCCCCAATCTGCAAGGCGATTATTTGGAGCGTTTAAGCATTTTGGTTATAACTTTTTTACTATTTACTTGTTTTTTTTATTTATGAACCAACAAAGGTTGACAAAAAAACAGTCCTTGTATATGTGTGTAATTATGAAAAAAAATTATTTCCATAAACTAGAATTGGTGATATCATTAACGAATTATTTCTTTGCATCAATAACTTTGTTTGTTAAATTGGCAATTTACCCAATTCTGTTCTATGAATTAAAAAGTGAAATATATAATATCGTGTTCTAATTTTTTATTCAATGTCAGACAACTGAAGCAAAAATCTTGGAACTGAAAAATAAACATATCTACCGAATGCTTTTTATTCAATTCAGATGAGATTTAAGCGCGTATTCGACGTACAACCTTGCTGTATAACAAAACGATGGTGGTGGTGACTGACGGTGCAGTTGCCAGGCGACGCCATGACGTCACGACGCCCACCGGCGTCCCCGACCGGCGTCGTACTCGTGGCGGTGGCGTCAGGGGCAGTCAAGTTGAAGGTAGTGTTAACGAACTCGAGATACGAAGGCACGAAGTATTAATTTAATATTCGTACAGAGTTCACAAATCATGAAATTCAATTTATAAACATTTCCTTTTAGGTATTTGGATCAAGAGAACGAAATCTAGTTCTGCACATAGCATACGTTTAAATTAAAAACGTAACGAAAGATCGGTTAGTTTTTAATGAAAGTATAGCTTTGGTAATTTATGTTAAAAGACATTTTAATAACTACTATGCTAGCTATATAAACTGAAAAGTCTTTAGCATGTGGTAGATTTGATTCAATTATGTAATGACTGTGTAGCTACACGCCTTTTCCTACCTCGACTTCTTCAAATCTATTGTAGTAGTCCTTTTACTCTATAGAATCTGGGCCAGTCTGGTCTTTTCCAAAGAGACTCATTAAACTGTACAGTGATTTCCCTTGGTAGCTCCTTCACAAAGAATGTCTTTAGAGATTTTCTCTTCTTCCTGACATAAAGGATTATCTGCCATGCCTTGCTAAAAAACCTACGAGTTTTCTCGTACTGTATCCTTTATGCTTTAACCGATACTCTGTTACTTTTGACGTCAGATCTGTTATGACTTTCTTCGCCTTTCTTATTCATGGTGACTTTGCCCACCATTCTGACACTTAGTTATTGCATTTATTCATGTGCATTTTTATGGAGTTCTGGTCCGTCAAGAGGCTTGACTGCGCCTTTTTGGGCTAGTAGGCTAGTAGCTTCTTCGTTACCTTTAAACCCTCTATGACTGGGTTCCCACTCAATTGTGAGCTTATTTTTGCTGCTCACTTCGGCCAAGGCCAAGGCTCACACTAGCCTTGAAATGACATCTATTGCATGGAGTAACGATCCTCCAATATTGTGATACCTGTTTTATTGTGTAAAACGTCGAGATCCTCAAGACACATTTCATTTGAATAAAATCTCTTCCATGAAGCCACAATTTGAATCTGGGAAAGAGAAAATAGTCTCTGGGGCTAAATCTGGTGAATGCGGATTTAGAATAATTTCTATGAGAACATTGGTAATTTTGATTGAGTTAGTCAAAAAAAAATTTTTACCCTTTTTTTTAAATTGTGCTATACAGCTGAATTTTGGTGAATTTTAATGTGTAAGAAGAACTAGACTAAAGGTGGGTTCCGGAGAACCAATTTGGGCTTCAGGGTCGTCGGATTTTGGTCCTGATCGTAGTTTAGTGCCCTCCTCAATATTGGGTTTGTGTGGTTAGTAGATTCGTTAATCTTCTCTTAGTTTCTTAGTTGGATTTGGTGGCTTTTTAAGTCAACCATGAGGTCGCGTCGAATTATTTGCGTTACGTAGAAACCAAGGGGCTTCGGTGATGTCTTGTTTTGTATTGTCTCTAGTCTGTGAATGTTAATGTTGGCTATAATTTGTGATAGCATGCATATTTTGTACAGTATCGTAGATTCAGTTTACTGTCTTTGAAGATGAAGAGCCAATAATATGAGTGTCCTGTTTCTGACAAACATAACACCCAAATATTTAATTTTTTTTTTGCATTCTACAATCAAATCTTTCGACATTTGGTCGATCGCGTTTTTTAATACAAACGTAATCATAACATATTGTAATTTTTTAAATTTTTTTGGTGAATGTGCCCTGTTTAGGTAAAAAAGGATTTCTTTGAACAAATGACGTGACGACATTTGCCTTGATCTCGACATTGATCCAATTAACTATATCCTCGTTGTCAGAATCATGTATTGACCTGAAAGAAAATTCAATAGTTTATAAAAAATTATCTTCTAATTTATAAAAAAGTATGAGTACCAGCACATGAAGTAAAATGAAGGAAAAATCCCAAAACCACGCACCTGCCCAAATTTGCAGTTCAAAGCATGGAAACACTCTCAGCAGATTAATTGTCCAACAGAAGAAACCGAATTGCGTAAAATGAGAAAAAAAAATGATTCTTTAGCTACAGTAGTTAGTTCACACATGCCGCTTGGTAGTGGATTAGCCTGAGCATTAGGAAAATGGAATTGTTGACATTTTAGGACCACCGAACTTTGTTTAGGAGCCTCAAAATACTACCTAAACTAGATTGCCTAGCTACAGCAGTTACTCTACTCTTGATTGGTAGTAGATCATTCTGGTTCATCAGGGAAATACAATTGACTATAATGCCCGAACTTAAATAGGAACCTCCGAAACTAGATCGTTCATAACATTGGTTATTCATTGTTTATATAGTAGAAGAGAATCTCCAAAAAATACTGGCCAAAACGTTTCCGGCAGACAGTTTTTATAGGCGCTTATACGAGGAGTATTTTTTTATCCATAGTAACAAATCGCGGCACCTCTCGTGCACAAAATGGTCGTTTATTACGATTTCTCGAATTTCTGCAATATTTTCTGACGCTACTGCCTTATGTGGGCTTTCTGAACAAGTTGCATCATTTAGAACAAGTTGCATCATTTAGATTAGGATCACTACAAATTTCAGCAAACCAACACATAACGCTTTATAAAACGATCTGTAGACCAAATTTGAAATATCCTGAAGTGAAAGCTGGATACTAACAAACGCAATTTAAAGTAGGATACAAGTAGCCGAAATAAAGCTCTTAGGTTAAGTCATAGGTTTCGCTAGTAGAGATCGTTTAAGTAACAGATTAATTTAAACTACAGTCCATTAAAAAACAAACTCAAATGGTTTGGTCACCTTTGCAGAATGGATGAAAATCAGCTGGTAAAACAGATTTGGCAGGCATAACCTTCAGTATGTTACGGATTAGTGAACGGTTTTCTGTTGTGCTTAAACCGCCCTTTAGTTTTCCTAGACATAAATATTCTTTTCTTTTTAACCGTTTTTCTTCCTGTGCCACCCAGTACCAGTTAAGTCCTGCTGTTCTTTTGATATCATACCATCTTTATTGTGGTCTGCGCTGCCTCTTTTCTAACCCCCAAGGTCACTACCTTGTTGTTTTTCAGCTTTAGTTGGTTGTATTTCTGGCAATATGTCGGCCAACTGCCATTTGAGCCTACCTATTCGCCTCAATATGTATTCGTTCTATTGATCTTTGTTATACCTTTAATTTATTTAGGATCTTCTTTGTGAGAACCCATGTTTGACATAATAGTTCACCTTGTCCACCTTTCATTTTTGAAATGTTTCTTGCTTCTTGTTGTCGTTAGCAAATCTTAGGTTGTTGATTTTTTATCCCTATATATTAATTACTTTGTCTTCCATCCTGAAAGTGTCACCACTGTAAACAGTTATAAATAGAATATCTAAAATAACATTTTATAAAATAATACTTAATTTCTTATCATTGTACACCAATATTATATAATTGGTTGTTTTCAATCAATGAATTATTTATTATTCGTATAAATGGATATTTTGGCGATATATAAAAGCTTATCTCTGTTAGACATTTCTAAAATCCTGCATAATCCTTTATGTTATATTATCTCTTGGATCTTTCGATAACGTTGGATATACCCGCTACTGTAATAAGCTAAGATCGATAGGAATCTTACCTGAATAATATTTTATTATACAACTTGCCAATATAATATTTTCCGTGAGATAAAAATGGAATCAAAAGTAGTGAGATCCAGTCTGGATATTTTAAAAACGAAAAATTAGAAGTTATATTGCGGTTGATATTAAAATTGCAACCTCCGTTCTTATATAACTTTTCTATAGATAGAAATTAGAATAACGGTAAAGGTAAGATTTAAAAATTAATTTCCATATTTTGCACAACGAAGAGCTATGAGTCAAACGAAACCTTAATTGAAATTCCATTTAAATCTAGAATTGATCATAAGTACATATTTTATTTGATTTAACTTTTAATTCTATTAGCTACCGATTCGTTCTTGGTTTTATATTGAATGGAAATATGTGATTTAGAATGTGATGAAACTGGAAGAAACGGAGACAGGTTTTTTTATTGTTTTAAACGAGCACTACTAAAAAATATCTAAGAAAACTGAAATCAGAACATTCAATCAGCATAGTAAAAAATAATCCATCCATAGATTTTGTTTGTCACAAACGTATCAAAATGTATATTTATTATTATGTACTAATTAGACAGCAGTATGTCAATACTATTATCTGATCAATGCTACCAAACATTTTTTAAATGTATTTATGTCGACTTAGGAATTGATATTTTCTTAAAACTTAAAACACTATTTATTATTATTTTATTACTTAACAGGCTTTAAATTATCAAGGCTAATTTTTTCATGTCAAATAATCAGATCTAGGTTTATTTAACTATCTAGGTATACAAATAATTTACTAAAAAAGCCGTAACATATTTGGAAGGTCTACGATATGAATTATTTACTCCATGCATACATTTGGTGGAGCTAGATATTTTCAAATACAATTTGCGCTTCTGGTGTACCATAAATTTACCTCGTATTGTTAAGGTATTACGTAATACAATTAAATAAACATACTTATAAAAATCACTTTTTAAATTATTATATAATGATTACATAATAAAAAACTTGGAATCAATTAAATCTTTAAACTAACAAAGTAAAATTATTTGATTAATTGACTAATTTTAACTACCTATACTATTTTTTATTAAGTAAATATATTTCGGAAACCTTGTTTTTTTGCTTTTCCTTAAATTACTCATAATATATTTATAGTTTCATATATAAAGGTACTCGTACATTTCAGCCTTTTTCCTGCAAGTCTATTTTGAATTGCTAGCAAATTTTGACCATGCCTTCGTACATTGCCGCAACTTTTGAGATTTTTTTTTCGTCATTTGACAATATTTGAGGTTACGTTACCTTTAATTTAAAACATAGATTTTCATACAAATACAAACTGTAAGTTCACACGAACTTCGGAATAAACATATACACTGTTACTAATAAAAATCTCTTATTCTTAGGTTATTTCTTATTTAAACTTAGAATAGTTATTCTAAGTATAAGCTTGGTATAAATTGTTCACTAATAAACTCGGAATAAATTCGGTATAACTGTTCCCTCTTTATTCCAAAATAATGATTTGGCAACGTAGCAAAAGTCGACATAAGTCATACACAAGTACATGGAACACTGTAAAATTAAATGAAGTATGACAGTATGACTATTAAAAAAAATAAAAAAGTTTGTTGTCGTCGGGAATCGAACCCGCAGCAACTGCGTGAGAGGCGAATGCGTAAAACATTACACCACAAATGATTATGTAATACTTTAGATTTTTTTGCTTTATAATTTATAAAATTTTGTTTGAGAAAAGCTCTTTGTGAAATTGGTCGAAATTTACCTAACCTTGCAGGTTTTATTATAAAAATATCTTTAACTGATCACTTTTTACTTATTTCTAGCAAAACATAAATTAAAAATCTCTTTATTAGAGTATATTGTAAATGGGTATATTCTTTCTTCAAAAACTTTTCTTTTTCTTTGTATTTTCCATATTTATATCTATATTTATTAAATTAATAACCTCCTCAACAGCTTCTACACCTTATCGCAAACATATTTTTTAGGTTATACTACACTTAAACAAGGCTTAGGGTAGGTATAACTTTATACCGAGTTTTTATTCCGAGTATAAGTTATTCCATATTTATTAGTAGACATTTTGCCTATTCCGAATTTATTCTCGGTATAAAATATTTATTCTCGGTATAAATATTTATACTCCGTTTATTAGTAAGGCTGTATGATATTATCATAAAATACTTCAAAGTTTATTATTCTTATAGGACAACAGGATAGAATCAGCTGACGTAAACTGACATTTCTGCCAACATAGATTTTGGGTTGTTCGATCAAAATTCCCTAAAAACCGGCGAGATTGCTCTTATCTATGGCTCGGATTTGGCCTTAAATGAATAGAAATGGTTCTATACTTTTGTGCGCCTTTTTGTTGCAGTCAAAAGTCTGAAACGCATGCGCAGTTGTTTCACAAAAAAAGCTAGCAATAGAATTGCGAGCAAAAGGCTGAAATGTACGAGTACCTTTAGATAGATTTTAATCCACATATTTGATTGACGTTATACGTTATCGGTTATTTTGCTAATGCGCATTAGTTAAAAAATAACCGGTCACCTTAATAAGCTATAACGTCTTCCGTTACTTACGTCAAAATAATCTAAACGTTATTAGGCGGTAAGGTTTTAACATAATTGCCAAGTCTATTATATTTATTTTGTTGAATAAAAAAATAATACAGAAAACTATTTAAAATGTATTTAAACTGTCCATAAATATTTTTTAATATTAAATAATATTTTGATTTTTAAATGTTTGAATGTATAAACTTGTCAACACAAATTTCAAACGCCAATTTTGACTGTTGTGTGCTGTGAAATATGTCAAAATAACATAAAATAACGTTTAACATGTAACGTCGCGTCGTTCATTAAAATAGGGAGTTTTTGAGCCACCTAAAAATCTATGTACGTAAATAACGTTTCGGTTATTATGAGCATACGCCTTCCTTGCGCTTTCGTAATTAGCCGGTTTACAACAAAACAGTTTTTGGTAATTGAATTTAACGTATTTACACAGTCACATCTGTTGGTGTCACTTGTCACTAATGTCGATGATGAGTTGTCAAATTTACTCATGCGGATTACAAATACTAACCATTTCAAACGAAATACAAAAGAAGGTTTAGTTTAGCAATGGTTTAATTATGTTTTTAGAAGTTGTAAGTAAACAGCCCAAATTAATTTTTTGTCTTATAAGAAAGATATAAATATAATAATATTCTCCGCAAATTACGGGATACGTTATCGGTTAACATAATTCATAATTTTGTAGCTAATGCGCATGTGCACAATAACGTATAGAGTGATACATACTTTAAATAGGTGGCTCAAAAACTCCCTAATATTTAAAAATGTCATCCGCTATTTTAGACAGACCACAAAATATTAACATATATTAACTAACTGCAATACTAAAAGTAAAAACAGAATTCTAGTAACCGACCGAACTATTAATTCTAGTTCATTAATATTTTGTGAAAAAGACTGCTCTTGCTCAGTTTAACGTTCAGCGTGTAACGTATGTCAAAAGTTTACGTGGCTAAAAGTATCTCTATTATCTGTAAATTTATCCATTTTATGTGAAACTCTTTAATAAAATCTTTATTATTTTATTCTAAATTTTTTCTGGTTTAATAAATCTAAATTCAATTAAAAATACAACTCAACTTTAACTAACATTCTGTTTAGTTATTATTCTGTGCCGTAGTTCTCCAACAGTTTCTGGCGGATATTCCGAGCGACATATGGAATCCTTCATTATACCCCACATGTAGGTATCAGATGGTGTTAAACCCGATGAATAAGGTGGATATTTGAAATCTATGAGACGGGAAATTATTCTGTTACCAAAATGTTCATGGACCAAATTTATGGAACGTACGGCTGTATGGCTTATCGCGCCACCCTGTTGAAACCATTGCTTACGGATTATTAAATTACCCTCACTACAAGAGGTCTTTAAATCTTTGAGAGAAGATATTACAATATTATGTATGTAACTATTTTAATTGACAGTAACTGGCTGCTCATTCCCCTTTTCAACAAAATAAGGACCAGACACAGCAACCCAAATGGTTATTCGAGCAATGTGGAGAGGCTTTTCTGTAATGGCATCAGGATGTTCAAACCTAAGGAATCGATTTGTTTGTCGGTTAATGTAACGTTAATGTAACGTTGAGGTGAATGTGACTTCCGTCAGAAAACCATACGTTTCTTAAAATATCGGTAAATTCATACAATAAGCTCAGCACAGTAAATTTCTCACTCACATTTTTTTGAAACATTAAGTCGAACATTCGAAGTGTGGAACTGTTCTTTGAAGACCTCAAGAGACTATACGTTGACACAATACACTACCAGTGCGACGAATCTTCTCAAAAACAGCTACTATGACAGCGTTACTGTTTAACGCCTAGTTAACATTTTTGTTGATATCTTTCTCATACTTGTTTTAAACCTGGACCATTATTCCCTCCTACTTTGTATGAGCAGAAATAATGTTCTACTAAAAAAACTTTTTCTTCTGTATAAAGAACCATAATGACAAAGATTTTAACCGTAATGTAAAGTTGACTGCTAATGACAAGTATACCACATATGAGGTTCGTTCCAACAAGAGTCCGAAACTATCAGTGAAGACGAATCCAGCGATTATCTCGAGGAAATAATTGTGGAAATTAGTGTTCGCCCGAAAAATTCGGAATGAAAAAATATTTTCCACTTGTTGCACTGTCATGTGTTAAATGTCAAACTAGTACCACGGTGTTCCAACAGAACAGTTGTGGACTAGTTTAAAATTTCATCAAATGCGCGTATGCGTAGAAACAAATTTGAAAACAATCCGAAACGCATCCCTGATTGTTTGTTGGAACAAACCTATGATAAATGCATATACCTTGTCCAGTATAAATATAGGTGCACGTCATCAAAGTGAACAAACCGCTCTGTTCGTTTGACGTCCTTCGTTCGTTTACTACTGTCAATCAGTATCGTTTTTCACTGTAAATCTAGTAAATATTTAAATTCATAGGCCGCAAGTTATTACAAAAAATAAATAAATGCTTTAAGAACGGCTTCGTAATTAATTTTATATCAAATACAACTCCTGGACTAATAAAATATCAACTTAAAACGAACGTAACTCGTGCCAAAATATTTTATATGTTGGCACAATTGCGCTCTGTTGCCGCGTTCAAACATAATTTATCAGATGAAATTTTGATATTCGCAATTCTTTGTGGTAACCTCCAATCGTGTTTTATTTCGCTCATTTAATTATATTATTTGTACGTTATTAAAAAACTGTTATTCTAATAGCAAATATGTCTAAAAAATTAAACAGCCGTTTTGCAAAATCAAACAGCCGTTTTGCAAAATTAAACAGCCGTTTTACAATTATTTTGACTCACCCTGTAAGTATAGCTTATGTAGATTGTTAAACAATATCTAATTGTAAAAACTTTTTTAAAATAATCCAGGCGCATATTACATGAGCTGATTTAAAATTTGAAAAGAGATTCTTGCCTAGCAAAAAATGCTTTACCCGGAGCTAAAACACTAATAATTATTTTTTTTAATTTTCAAGGTTTCTGTGTAGGTAACTGGGCTTTACCTGCAATTACCACATTAGCCAAAAAAATACATTTAAACAATTGGATATATGAATATTTAAGAAAAAAATGTATCTACATACATGAATAACAACGTTTTAATTAACTATGAATTTGTTTGGTTTTTTTTACAAGATTATTTGAATAATAATAAAATGGAATTTTTGTACTTTTACGTTTGAAACAACATAATAAGTAGGTAACAATTTATTAAATTATTCCACTAGATTTTTAGTCTTACCTAATGACTAATCAGCAACGGAAAAAATTGTTTTCCATAACGATGTAAGTCGTAACTATTCAATGTACAGATTTCTGGTTTGGCATTATTGTCTGCAAGTCAGAACGAATAATTGTACTAGCGGAGACATAGTGTAGTAGCTCGACATTGTGTGAATAAAAAATATTTTTTTGTCGTATAATTTTGTAGGTCTCTTGGACACAAATAAAAAAGTATTTAACTTTTTTTTGTAAAAAATAATATAAACCAAAAACGTGGAAACTACATATCTTATACCGAACAACTTTTACAGTATTACTGTCTACCAGTTTACCAGTCTACCAGTTTTACTGACTACCGCGTGTTTCGATAGCTAACTTATCTTCTTCAGAGATCTAAGGTAAACTTTACCTTCGGTAAATTCTTAATTCTTGGTGTAGAAGCCTCTAGATTTTTGCTCATTGAAACTTCCCATTGCGGATTCGCTGAATGACCAAATTGAAATAATGAATTTATTCCATTTGACTTTTTTACACTGTATGTAAAATTAAAACAACCAAAGTAAGCAGTTTATTAGTGGAGAACTTCTACTAATAAACTGTCAATGAACAAATAAATCTTGGAACTTCTCCACTATTAAACTGTTGATTAAGTTTTAGTTTTATATATTAATGAACAAACACTACAATATGTTAATTTGACTATAATATTACATTGAGATAGATAGCTATTATCCCTGATAGCAATGTTACATTGTAAAAAAAAGTAATAATAATAAAATCTTCCTATACCTATATTTAAAAAAAAACGTAAAGGAAGAAAAAAGAAAGATTTAAATATATTTTTTAAAAATTCAGTTATGCTATTATAATTATTTTTCCTGATACAATTGCATTTTTGTTATATTAAGAAAGCATTTTTGTTCAACATTTATAAGTATATACAAATTTATTTGAATGTAAAACAGTTTTAGTCCTTTTGAAGTAGACTAAATACTATGTAGTTATGTGCTATTAAATCAACTCAGCAACACAACTGTATGTGACAGTTACGTAATTCACATTGATTTTAACCATCAGCAAACATTCTACCGTATAATGAGTTATGTTATTACAAGAAGCCATGAACGAAACAAAATAAATTTTGTAAAAATCACAAAATCAATGACCACAAACAGAAAGATTATTATTGTTATCGGAAATTGATAAGATATCGTAATAGTTATTAGTGAAGGACCAATTTGCTTGATAAGAATAGTAGCTTTCCTGTTTGTGGGTTTTGAATGACATAATAAATATTCATAATATTTACAACATTTATAACAATAAATAAATAATACAAATAATTAGAATACACAAAATTTTTGGATACCCTTAGATTTATTAAAATGAGACACGTTTAACATAAGTTAAGAAGTGTATTACTTATTATAAAATACATTTTATTTTTTATGCATTCAATATAAATTGGATAAATTAAATTTTAACTGAAAAAAATACAAATAATATTATATAATAAAACTATATCGTCGATTATATATATTTTATATTGTAATTTGTGGCGCTTTGCAATTTCAAGTAATTCCATTTTCAGCATGGTGTCGTCAAAAGAAATATTCTTTCTCTGGAGCCACTCTTTAATATTTCCTTTTTTCTACGACATGGTTGATAACTTTTCTATACCAGTTTTGAATGTTAACTGGCGTTATCTAAGACAACCACTGCAGCACTTGGCAAAAAGTCCAATAGCTGTAAAAAATCATCTTCAAAAACATCAGAGGTCATTTCCTCGTGGTAATCTTTGGTTGACTTTGATACAAATGTGTGCGTTTATTAGTCTGCGACCTTTTCCTCGAGGAGCATTTAATCCTGTTGAATATCTCTCCAAAAATGCCTGACGGAACTTTGAAACATTGGTGTCCATCCATGCTTTAGAAACAATGTGTTCTTTATTCAACCTTGTTTCATCTAAATAAAAGATAGTTCTTCCCTCGCTCCGAAACTTTTTAATACTTCCTAAGTATTGTGTTTTCCAGCAAATATTTTCTTCTGTCTCATTCAAAAATTTTTTTTTGCGACTCATACTTAAAACCAATTTCTTTTAGGAGTTTGCATAACGTACTTTGTCCAAATTTGGGAATCGTATCTACTTCTGCTATAACAGTCATTACTTTGTCCAAAGTCGGAATCTTTTTATTTAAGTACAAAGAATGGTCTTCTAATAATATCTCTATTAAAGTTATCGACCGTAATGCACTTTTTTTCTACGTGTTTTTTTGGTTCACTAACATTTCTTTGTTTTATCTCACTTAAAAATCGATAGATAGAGTAATAAGTAAACATAGAGTAGACATATTTTCTACCACTTGTCATCGAGACAAATTTGTTTACCAACAGAGCATTGCCAGACGTTGTGTTTTGTAAGTACAAAGTAGGAAACAAATACGTAATAGTATAATTTACAACAATTTTATTTTACTTTTAAGAGCAGATTTTTAGTCAGAGAAAATATTCTTTAATACATTTTAATATTCACTTTCTTACCTTTCGATAATACTGATAAAAAAGCTCTGCACCAATTGTGTCAAATACCCACACCGAAAATTTGGCATCAGTGCCTTTGTTTGTTATTGTCTAAAGGAGATTAGCGCTTTGTTCGATTTTTCCTAAATTTTTGTGTATTTTATAAACACTTTATAAAGTGTCTATATTTATTTTCAATATTGAAAATGGTAAAAACCCGAAAAGCGTGTATAATTTGTGGTACTTCGCAAAATGATAATCTAACCTATCACCGGTAAGTTATTCACTACATTGGCGTAGAATTAGCAATTTCAATTAAAATTTATTACAAATAAGAAAATCAAATTAATAATGAAATGCATATACAGGGTGATTCATAACTAAATGGAAATAATTTAATACTAGAATCCTGACTTCAAATTATGAAGATTTAACCCAAAACACCTAAATAAAATGTAGCTGCTTACTTAGTTACAGGGTGTTTTGTGTAAAAATTTAAAAACTATTTGGGTTCAGTATTTTAAGAGTGTTTTACGTAATTATTTCATATTTGGCAGAAAATGTAGACACTATACACCCCACAAAATTATATTAAACAAACGTTTCTAGCTACCACCAGAGGCGTACGACAGGGGCAAGTGACAGGTTAATCGTTCCCAAATGCAATTCACTGGTCGAAAACGTTGACAGTTATCACACATTAAAATTGGGTAGCTTCATGTTTAACTTAAAATATCTCGAGAAATATTGACTTTATCGTTATGAAGAAAGAGTTCTTTATTTACGTAAAAAGTATTGCAGAATCGACAAATTGTTCTAAAGTTTCTATTCCGCCAGTGGCGTAGAATTTGGGAACGATTAACCTGTCACTTGCCCCTGTCGTACGCCTCTGGTGGTAGCTAGAAACGTTTGTTTAATATAATTTTGTAGGGTGTATAGTGTCTACATTTTCTGCCAAATATGAAATGAATACGTAAAACACTCTTAAAGTACTGAACCCAAACAGTTTTTAAATTTTTACACAAAACACCCTGTAACTAAGAAAGCAGCTACATTTTATTTAGGTGTTTTGGGTTAAATCTTCTTATTTGAAATCTGAATTCTAGTATTAAATTATTTCCAATTAGTAATGAATCACCCTGTATATCAATTTAGATTTCCTTCCGATAAAAATATGTTAGAAGTATGGTGCCATGCCATAAGTTTAGATATAAATTCCTTACCAAAATATGCATATTTAACATTTATATATTACGGTGATAACCAATTACACGCCACTGTACGACTGTGTTTACCTACACCTCTAGATGTCAATTTTATTTTCCATCTCTCTGGTTGAGTGGAAGAGCAAAACCCAGTTTTAACTGGGAATTTGAACTCTGCCATTAAATGCATATATCTTTATAATATAGTTTAATATGTATTTAATTTGTATGTTTTGGTTAATAAAATCATTAAAAAAAAATTATAGGTCCATTGCTATTGATTAAAAACGGTATGTTATTGTGTCGTTGGGGCACCTCTATGTTTACTTATTACTCTGAGTACTTCATTCACTAACACCGGTCATATTGGAGCATATTGGAACAGTTGCTGATGCATTTTGATATATTAGTGCATAACTACCGAAAATGTTCTTGGAATAAAATAATAAAAATATAGATTCAGAACAATAAGATGAACTTTCACACAGTAAGGGTTAGTACCATAAAAAAAATATAGATCATAACATAAACCACTAATGAGTACCTACTTATATTCCTATGTATTAGAATATAAACAAATCCTCAATTTATAGACTAATAACGTACCTGTTTTTCCAATTATACATATAGGGTTACCTTAATCCCTTAACACCCCTAAGGTTCACAATTATTCTCGTTAAAAAACAAAATATTCTAAATATAGTATTATGACTACATATCCTTTACCTAAGAAGATTAAAATATGATGATTAAAAGAAATAATATCTTAATACCGATATAAATAAGTACGTGCGCTTCTGATTTAGAGTCTTGTTTACAACATTTTATAATTTAATGACATTTCTTAGCTGCCAACTCCAAGAAAGTAAACTATAATATCCTGTGTGTCCTCCCTGTTCTGTAGTAACTCACCTGGAAACATGGAAACAGTAAGAGCGTTATTGATATTCAGTGGGATGTTATTGAATTCTTCTTGGGCCGCAAGTGTGAGTTCCTGGAAAGTGCTTGGAATATTAATTCTGTTTGATATTGCTCATCCAACGAAATCCCACATATTATTATGCTCAATGGGATTTGGTTATCTTTGAATATTCACAATCTGCAGTGCTTTTTGTATTCTTCGTAAGATGGGGCCTTGCATTGTCCTCCAAAAAAATGAAATCGTTTCAAATTTAAATTCAGAGAGAATAAATAGTGGGTTCAATAATATTTCTAACCCCTGTGCATGAAATGGGGATTAGCTGGGTATGACGAACATGCATTATGCCTCCCCAAAACATTACTGACCCTCCTTGGAATGGAAAGACTTCCCATACAAAATTCAGTCTTTATTGTCGACCTGGTCCTCTCCAAACTCGTTTTTGTCGAGTATCACTGACTAAACCATATTTGGTTTCGTCTGAAAAAAGGACATTTCGCCAGTGAGTTAATTAAAATCCACACTCTATGTTCCTGTGCCCACTGTAAACGAGCGGCTATGTATCTGTTGTATTGTGGCAAGTTTCCGTTGTATTCTGGTACTAGAAATTAATCGACCGTACGTTCTTCTTAAATGAGTTCGGACAGCTGAGACTGTTATGGTTTGATTCCGACATACATAACCTGCTAGATATCGATCTTTTGTTGCATTCATTAACATAGACCGCCCAGGTCTACTTCTCCAGTCAAAGCTGGTAGTTTCCTCGTACAAACGCACTATTCAGATAACTGATGCACGAGGAAGTTTTAGTCTATCCGCGATTTGATGATTCGGCAGAACCTCTTCATGCAAAGCCACTATTCTTGCTCTAATTAATGTTTACATTCTATTGCAAAGAACAACTCACCAATAATTTAAACAGGCTAATATGAATGATTTTTTTCTGCAAACTTTGTAGATGCCCAGCACTGGTAATGTTTGTTCTTATTGAGTTTGGCCTAAAATATTTCTAGCGTATTCTTTAAAAGGAATAATTTCATCTGAACCGTGTTATGTAAAAACATCCTAAACAGAACAATATCCAGTTATATCTTTTAAGCTAATGGATGAAACGTGTATCAGTAAAAAATACCCCTGAGACACATGAACTCATTTTATATCAAGGAGAAGAAATATCTATCTATCGATTTAAAGAAAATGCCCCAGCATTTCAAAAGCTGTTACAGGATTATGTTGAATTTATATGTATACGAGCAGACGGATTTGGATAAAGTGAACTATAACAAAACTATTCTATTTGTTTCCATTGATTTTTCTATTGCGCACCTCAAATGCAGCATGAGTTTTGAGAGAAAAAAATTCTTACACATTTGTAATTGGGCGATGAGAATCTGTTAACTTTTTAAATACTAAAGTATAATTAATCAATATTAATGGCACAAACTTTTATTACAAATACAGAAGTTAGTATAACGCATCTAGTTTAGGACAATTAAGAGGCTATCATCGGGCTAAAAAGGAAATAATATATGAGAAGTTAAGGGGAACTAATAACCTTACCTATTACATGACAGCAAAAGAGTTTAATAAATTTCAAAATGATTGTGACAGTAAAATTCGTACATCAAATTTATAAACTACTGGTTATAACCAGAAGAATAGAGCAATTAGGACTCAACAAACATTTAATATAATTCATAAAACATTTACTTATAAAAGCTGAAGCCATCTAAATCTACTGGACATTAAAGGATGTGCCTTGTAGAAAGAAGATGAAAAAATGCCACTAAACCTTTTTGACCACAATTTTTGAAATCAATCAGAATCTTACTTTTTTGCTCTTATGTATATTTTATGGGTAGGGATATTAGCTCTCTTGGCGTTTAACAACAACTTGTAATGCATTAATTTCTTTTCAGCCTGATGATGACCTCTTAATAGGCCAAAACTAGTAGCCTTATATCAAATTTTGTATTTGTAATAAATGTTTTTGACATTGATATTAGTTTTTTCTTCATAATTTTTATTGTTATTACCTTATACATTTATAATAAATTAAATGGTAGGTAGTTGAAAAACCCAAATCAGTGTAAAACATAAACATAAACATAAAACATAAATTAGCAGAAAATTAATATCATGTTGGTTCCAACTTAACAGGAAACCGTTTTCAAGCTGGTCATTTTTATTTGACCAATTGTTAATTTCTTTAATATAATGAATAAATAATAAATCAATTTGTTGAACCATTGCTGATCGATTAAGAAACAAATATTTATATCAAAAAATCTTTGTTTGAAAGCAATATATGTTTAAAAACCGTGGGTAATAAGTAATAAAAATAATATAATTCTTTTTACACAATTTTATTAAGAACAACTAAATTAACTATTGAATATACAACAGTGAATAAAATATGTTTTTCACTACTAGCATATATACCTAACTTTATTGAGGTAGTAAAGAGCTTCATTTTTAACCAAGGTGGAAAAAGACAGGGAACATTTGATTAGCATTCAATCTCAATCCATTTGACGAATGTGAGGTTAACTGATGCAAATATTTTATATTTAATAGTCCACTTATTATTCAAAAATGAACTTATCCATGTATTTCTATAGGGATTTTAATGATACAATACTTATCAAAACAAAAATTATTGGATATATTATTGATTGCCATGTCACTGTTAGGTCATGTCACGTGAAACTGGAGTGTCTGTTAACCCGTCCAAAATTTTCAATGGTTTCAAAAACTAATTTAAAAAAAATAGACTGCCAGTAGTGAAAAAAATGCTGTGTGGGCCACGGTAGAAAAGTGTATAATAACTTACTTTTCTAAATAATATGCTGATTTGGGGAATACTTGAAGACCTCCATAAATTAGACAGCAACGTGATTCGGAGATTTTTTGCATATCTTCGTTATCAAATTTGGTTGTGTATAGCTACATAATTCTATTATAATTTTACCTCTCACAAAAGGCTATTACACTCATTTTTGAAAAGTGTCTTAATTATATCCTACAATGCAAACAAACTACTAAAAAATTGAAAAAAATTTTATTCAGTGGTAAGTACGCTAAAAATGCATTTAAAATTTGTATTTTCGAATTTCGCGCGTTATTTAACGAAACTTACGTACTCTGTAGTCGTGACGTCAGTTCGCTGCGTAAACAAATGCACTGATTTTTTATATCTTAATCATAAATGTGTTTATATTAAAAATGAGCTAGTAGTCCACTTATCGTTGGTATGCTGTTCCGGAATGCAATAACACTAGCCTAAAAACACCGGACAAATTGTGAATTCAAGCGCCAAGTGAATTACATTTAAGAAAAACTTGATTCAAAGTTGCAAAAAGGAATCTCAAATTATTACTCAATAAAACCCGATGGTTCTTTTAAAAATTTCATTTTGATGTAAATAGCTATATGCATTACCCATCTAAAATATCTTTTACCATAACTACCAAGAAAAAGTATACATTTCTTGAATAAAGATCATATTTAGAGGTTATAAAAAGCAAGTAAAATAAGTTGACAACTGTCATTTTCTATATATCTAGCAGATAAACAATATAAAGTAGTTAATGAACAAATAAATCTTGGAAGTTCGCCACTATTAAACTGTTTACTTTGATTGAGTCTTCAGTTTATATATAAATAAGACGTAATTGTAACACAAATAAGTATATTTACTTTTTGTAAATATCAACATGATATAGTTTTTTCTATAATTTTTCTAAATGAAATTCATTGTACTTTGTGGAAGTATATTTCGAATACAAAATAAATGACAGTTTTTTAATTCCATCCACTATTTTCATTAAAAAAACCAATTGTTATCAGTAATTAGTAAACCATCATTTATATATAGGTAAATGTGTATTTTAACTGCATGCGTGGCCATTTCACATTCATTGATAATTTTTCCGTGAAACCGAATAGTTCGCATAATTTGCGGTTTTAAAATAATTCA
This sequence comes from Ophraella communa, assembly GCA_035357415.1. Taxonomy (NCBI): domain Eukaryota; kingdom Metazoa; phylum Arthropoda; class Insecta; order Coleoptera; family Chrysomelidae; genus Ophraella; species Ophraella communa. The sequence goes on along the minus strand of CM068983.1, from coordinate 13,686,607 downwards.
CTTATTCAGAATTTTGTTTGTTATTGGGTAAAGATGGATGATTTCACAGTTTGAATCAATTTACACGGGGATCGAAATTTACATTGTATCAATTATAACTATGGAAGCTACGAAAGTGTGGAAATAGAAAAAACAAGTTACATGAGATGTATTGTACTAACCCTTACTCTGTGGAAGTCCATAATATTAAGATCATTAAAAAAAGAAGTTTTCACCAAAAATTCCACGGTTTACTTAAAAATTTTTAGTTTTTAGCTCAATGTCAGTTTTCTCGATATATTATCATTTTCATATTGACATATTAAGTTATATTTTGTTTTATATGATAGCTATATGATGTTTATTGAGTAGTGTTAAGACTAAACATTGAAGTAATAAGTCATAAAATATTAAAGCATAGATGTTATTAGCCAAAAAGGATCTAAATAAACCAGGATGTATATGTGTTACATTTTTGTCTTATCTTTAGATAAAATAAAGACTCAAACAAAGAAAAGAGTTTAATAGTGGAGAACTTCCAAGATTTATTCCAGTGGCCCAGAATGGTACTAGAAAACTTTAGGTGACTTAAATAAGAACATTTTTACGTTAATAGCGTGTACAGTATTTATCTTTTTTAAATGATTTTTAAATTTAAGATTGTTTTTTGTTTTTTAGGTGATGGAAACAAAAAATATGATCTACTTGGTGTCGGAATATGCCAGTCAAGGAGAAATTTTTGGTAAGTATATTTTTTCTACACCCACATGTATATTATCCATTTTCTGCACAGTTTGCAGAATGAAAATGTAGACTATTTCAGTTAGCTGAACGGATATGATTTCATATACATCCTAGAATGTATATGACATCCAATAATCAGCATTTTTGTTTAGTGCCCGTCAACTCATTTTTGTTTTATTTTCAAAGAAACGTCAAAATAACTTGTCAAAATAATCTCTATAGTTTATAAAAAATATATTAGTGAAAATAAACGATCAAAATATTCATGCCCTCAAAAAAATTTCCGTAAATAATTTAAACTCTTGTGATATTAGTGAACAAAGTTTAGGATTAATTTAACTTGATTAATTTATTATTAATTTTCAAATAAAAATTCTCAAACAACAAAATGGATATAAAAGAGAATGGCGAACATGGATATCGTTAATTAATAAGTGGATATTATAAGTAGTTACATTAATAATATAAGAAAACGTACATTAAATGTTCAAATATTAGATTAATAATGTTCAATATACCTGAAATACAAGAACTACACACTGATTTTGTTTTCTTAACAAACTTTTATTCGTCTTATCATATTCATCGGCCTACATTCCATCTCCCTAATAATCGCTTCATCATCATCTTTTTTTTATAACACAACCCTACCTACTACCCCACCTCGTTACCAAGTATAAAAATTTTTCTACTGCATTCTACAGTTATGTTGTATAATGCAAATAATGAAAAGGAAAAAACATACCTTGGTGTAAAAATAAATACAAATACAATATTAACACTGTTCAGTCAAATCACTCTGATAACACTTGCAAGCATTGCTGTGTAAGTAAGAAGGGGGTAAAATATGTACTTACTATAAATAAGTGTAAAATAACAAACATTTTTTAATTTAATTTTAATAGTCATCAGTATTTCTCTAATTTTTCAATTTAAATGTTATTGTTAAACAATTACATTTACTTTTATTTATTTAATTAACAATTTTTTCCCAGTTTCACCAGCCGTTTCATTACCTATGGATAGGTTGAAGTAGGGCTCGGAGTTTTGTTCGAATAATTCGAATATTCGATTATTCTAAATTCGAATTTTTTTTCGTCAAAAATTCGACTATTCAAATAATTCTCATGCTCTCATGCTCATTTACACTCATGACCAAAGTCATGTTTACGTAGTTTCGAAAATTTTTTTATAAAATAGATAAACAAAATCCGTAACTCCTTTGGGCATTTTTAATTTAATTATTAAATTTGAATGCAAATAACCGCTTGGGCTGTCTATCTGGAGACCTACTGTGTATGGAGTACTAATAATTAACTAGATCAGGTAGGTAAATAACTATAGTCTAAATGTTCTGAAATTCTACCTACCTAGTACGTTAGATAATATAATATTTGAAACTATTTTTTCGATATTTAAATAAAAGACTGTTCAAATATTTTGCTACTAAACTAACTGATTATTGGTTATTCGAACAGTCCAATAAATCGAATAGTCGAATAATCGAATAAATCCAACAATGACTAGTGAATTTTTAAGATCAAATACTATTCGTTCAGATCTTTAAAATGAGGTATCGTAACACCCCTCATTCCTATTCAAAATCAAAAAGTTGTTCTCCTCCGATAGGGTTCGAAACTGGTTCATGAACCGATTTGCAACCGATCCACAAATCCGTAAAGCTAATAACTACACTCGTCAGAAACAGTATTGCATAATTTTAAAAATTGAATTATGGTGTAAAATAAAATATTACATTTTTCAGAATATTTTAATATGAGTGTATGGAATCCTTTAGATGTATAAAAGCCCAAAATATTCACAGTTTAAATCGCCTTTTTGTTGAAAAACAAAAAATGAATAAATTTTGATAAATCCTATTTGTATTATTTACATTTTAAAACTACTTTGTTTAATTTTTCATTTGGAAGGGTCTAGAAATATTTTGAGTAAAACTGAGAAATTTAACCCCAGAACCAGCAGCTCAAATCGTGGCTTTGGTTGAAGATGGACGATCTCAGCAATATGTTGCTGGTCATGGGAATCAACCAATCCAGCGTTTCTGCAGTCTTAAGAAGAGAAACTGGAAGTTATAATAGAAGACCAGTTCCAGGATGTCCCAGGTAATCCTAATCCTGCAGATGACGGTTATTTAAGAATTCAGACTTTGCGAACTCGTCATGTTACAGCCAGGCAACTGCAAAATGGTCTCTATGGTGTCTGTTGTTAGAATATCTGTCAATACGATTAGAAACAGATTAAGGAATTTTGGAATCAGACCCAGAATGCCTTTTGCTGCTCCATTGTTAACCAGAGCACACTGTGTAGCATGTTTAAGGTTCGCAAGAGAACATGTTAATTGGAATATTAACTATTAGGCTAATATTCTTTTTACGAATGAATCATGATTTTCACTTTTTGGATCCGATAGACGTATTCCAGTTTATAGACGCGTAGGTGAGCGATTTGCTTAGTGTAACATGAGAGTAGCCAGAAATTATGGCGGTGGTTCGATTATGGTATGAGGAGACTTCTGTTTTGAAGGCCACACGGAGTTAATTGTGTTTCGTAGAGGATCACTGACAGCTCATCGGTATATAGGGAAGGTTTTTGAGGAAAATGTAGTGCCATTTGTTTCAGTCATTGGAGAAAATTTTATTCTAATACACAATAACGCTCGCCCGCACGTTGCCAGAATAACAATGGAATACCTTCAAGAGGTTGGTATCCAAGTTTTAGATGGACCAGCAGTTAGTCCAGACCAAACCCAATTGAAGATGTGTGGGACTACCTGGACAGGTACATAAGAACTCGTAATATCGCTCCAGACAACCTTGATGAGCTAGAAAATGTTTTAATAGAAGAATGAGAGAATTTAGATTTGGATTACATAAGTGACCTGATAAGAAGCCTTCCACGGAGAATGAGAGATGTTATTAGAGCCAGATACTAAAATGTTAAATTTATCGTTTAAATTTTTTATTTTGTTAGTTTGTATTATTTGATTTTTCTAGAATAATTGTTATTTTCATTATTTATGCCCATTATTTTTTGATTTTTAATTTTAGTTTAATAAACTGTTTTGAAACATAGTTACAATTTCCTATTATTTCCAAAAAAAAAATAAAAAGAGGATAATAAAAACCTTATTCATAAATCAGTTTAGCGACACTTATGCAATACATTTTGTGAGTGAGTATATTAGTCGTTCTAAGCAAAGTCATATACTTATGAAACAATTCTTACCTGTACATGATTTTTCTTAAAACTTTCATCACATGGAATACATCGAAATTTCCTTTGGGAAATTACCGTTTCACAGATTTTAGATCGTTTATTGATTGAGATAACTGTTATAGAAAGAAAAACACCATGGATTCTATGAACGTCATAGCGGTCTAATTTTAGATTGAATATACCAAAAAAGAATTTTGCATAAGTTATTTTGGTTGAATATATACAAAGTGTCTTGTTAATGGTTTATTATGTAGCTAACAAAATGTGCAAAGGCTATTTTTAATTTACAATTCTTATCCGTTACAAATATAGATTTTGGTAAGTTGAAAACATCCTACGGTTGTTTTTATGGAGATGAGGGAACCCAAGTATAGTATTTTTCACAGTAAATGGTATTGGAAATAAACTACCCGATTTAATCTCATTGCGTAGAAAATCATCAGGTAAAAGATGCAAATGTGCTACAGGGTCGAACTTAAGAAATTTGAATTTTGCATAATATAGGAGATATACAAGCAATTTATTTAAATGTTACAATTCTATTCTATATTTAGTTCTTTTTTTGTATAATTTTCCTTAAAATATATGTCATTTGCAGCTATGAAGTTTTGAATCTCCAATTTCGTATTCTTTGAGCAAGGAATTTTTGGCAATTGTCGACTATGATAGCTCGCGTTGTCCATTACTATAACGCTGTTTGGCGGAATGTTGGGTAACAGCCAATTTTTAAAACAATCTTCAAAAAACTCTGCTGTCGTATCTTCGTGATAATCAACACAAGAGTCCTTAATATTTTTGACAGAAAGCCACATAGCGTTTGAGATCCAACCATTTTCGGATCCTGCGTGTAATATTGTGATTCTCTTCCCTTTATTTGATGGTGCTTTTGTTTTATATTTATCAGAGGAATCAGACCATCCTTTGGAAGGGGTGTCATGCGTGTCAAACCACGTCTCGTCGAGGTGGAGTATTGGCCCATTTTCAGACCGTTATTTTCTTATTGACGTTATATTTATATTCAGAATGCCAGTTTATTAAACGTGTGGATTACATTATTACTTGTCAATTTTGCGATATTTAAAGCCCATTACAGACATAGCTCGCCAAAGAGTAGTGAGGCCACAGTTGATGCCAGTTTCGTCATTGATGAGCCGCTGTTTCAGACATTTGATTGTAGGGATACGCTGCTCATCGTACATAGTATAGATTTTTCGGCTTATCAAATCTTTTTCCCAGTCGTCTAGACTTTTCCCTGGAATTTTCAACAATTCGTCTAACTGAAGTAAGAGGCACCTTCGTCAAATTACTGGTTACACTTGCTGCAGCACCCGCGTTATATCCTTGCTGAAATAAGGAAATATACACATTTTTTATAATGATTTTTGCGTCACAAGATAAATGATTCTTCTTTAAGGAGCCACTGGAAGAAGCACTATTACTTTTTATCCACGGACGCTACATACTGCCTGTGCGTTGGGGTATAAAATCGTTGCCATTAATGTCTGTAATGACAAATAAATGTTTTATAATTATTGCACACCAACACAAGTGAATACTTCCAATGAAATACAAAGACTAAAATGAACAAGAAGTGTAAGCTGTAATCCTCTACAATCCCTCTCTGAGAAACAAAATTACCTGAATCAGGTCCTTTTACATTTATGATGTGCATCTCGGATTTTACAACTTTAGGGTCTAATTGGTTTTATTATAATCGTTCGGTCAATACCATTTATTGATAAAACTACTATAAAAATATTCTTGATTGTTATAAATACCACCACAATATAATTTAAGGGTTTTTTTGGAAATTAATTGATTTTAACAAGTTTCTTAAATATTATTTAATTAACATAACACGGTGAATTTTTTCTTTTTTTTTACTTATTGAAATATTTTTAGAATATTATTTTAGCTATTATTATAATTGATCGAAACGTAATAATTATAATATTTATGAAAATTACTATACCTACCTTATGATTAACTTATCTTAACATAGAGTAGCTGGAAGACTTTTTCTTTATTGATTCTTTCTTGAAATATGCCAAAAGTACCTTTTCGTGTGCGATATTGTGTGTGCTTTATTGGCTAATTCTTCAATATCGGATGGTGAATTATTGATATTAAAATTATGAATTTTTAAAAACTCAATTCTAATAATGACAATACATTTCGGTAGTTAGCTGGTTGCTAGACATTTTATTAAAATTAAGCTACCATTACACTGGATTGGTTTACTGATGAAAACTAAAAATTCTAAAAAAAAATCATGGGAATATAACTATTAAATTCGGATCATAAACAATCATTATGTTACATGCCGTGTTATTAGACTCGGCTAACGCCAAAAATAGTTCCAGGTTCCAGCTAGTAAAGTGAAGAAAAATTATTGACTGCAGTTAAGCTACCTGCTTTAACACCATATAGAAAATAGCTTGTCAATAAACATGGAAAGCATTAAGGGCCGGATTTTAGATATTTATGTATTTAATTTATGTAATTTAATATGATTTTAAGTAAAACAAGTACTAAACTTCGAACCGTATAATTTTATTACTATAATCAAATGAAACTTGCCATATAATAGCTAACTAAGTAAAATTGTAAATATTACTGCTAGTTTTATTTAGATAAATACGTTTATATAATGTTATGCTACAAATAGTTCTGTTTCGCTGTCGCTATATCTTCATCAAAATTAATTATAATTGGTTTAATAATACTATGATTCTTATTCTGAGAAACGTATAAATTTTCTACAACTAATACGTGACGGACTGAATTTTTTTAACTATCTGGGGGAATATCATTATATAACACATTTTTTTACTAAATATTTTCTGATCTAATCTTTGACTTTAATTGATGCCACATATGCTTAGTGGGATTACCTAAATAAAATACACAATAGTAGGGTGCCAATCTGCCAATACGTCACAAACATACATTTTTTTAATAGAAAATATCTTTAGAATTTCTAAAAGCTCACTTTTAGTATAACGCTCTTCAAAATATATATCGATCTCCGCCATGTAATTTTGAATTTCCAATTTCGTGTTATTTGCACCTGAAGCCTTATGTAATTGGCGACTGCGATAGCTTGCATTACTATTACACTATTGTGGAAAATGTTTGGTAAAAGCTAATTCTTGAACCATTCTTCAGTGCTACTGTTGTATCTTCATGGTAATACACGCAGGAACCTTTTATATTATTTATCATCTTTTCCCTTTCTTTTTGGTAAAATTGTACCTGATTTGTCTATTTCAATTTGGTCCCCTCAACTAATGATCGGGGATGTTTATTACCGAATTTGCATACATAATGAGATTGCCTCAGGTAGTTTAAAAGCAGTTAATTATTTTTCTTGAAAGACATTTTACCATAATGATCATTATTATTATCCTTATAACATATAAATTTAGGGTTTATTATACAGCTTTAACCCACCATAAAACAAAATCAACTAAAATCTGCTCACACGTCAAGATCACACTTTAAAGCACATTCTTTTTGATTGCCCTTTACTGTCCCCTGTGAGACCTTAAGTAGATTTTCTTGCAAGGCAGTCGTATACTCTATCTTGACACATCATGCATGATAATGGGCATTTTCTGTAAATTTCGTTTAAATCCGCTTTGAGATCTTTTCTTTTGTAAATGAATAATACAATTTGAAAATTGAATAACTTTCTTGCTTTTCAATAGCTTTATTTATTTTTTAATAAATATGAAGCTTAGAACAAAAAGATACAGGAAGGAGTATATGCAAAATGACCTTGAGTCCAGAAAGGAGCTTGCATATGGCGGCCAATTGTCAATTTTAATTTCCGTTTCCATTGACGTACCCAAAAAGAAATTTAAATTATATTAGGTTTTTTATTTTTAATAAATTTCAACCAATCAAGTGTGTGAATACAATTAGTGTTCTAAATAATTAAGTATTTTTAAGAACCGAATGATACGCCTATGCGCTCATTTTTGACATTTATATGCCAATATTGCTTTGACAGTATACCGTAAACAGACATAAACAATGAGTCATACAAGGAGCTTCAAGATGGCCGACTTCCGTCGCAAATTTTTCTTACAGTTAATATATGACAGACTCCTTCCTGTTTCTTTTTATTTTAAGATATGAAGGAAGATTTGATATAAAAACGCCAGGTATACTACTTAATAAAAATAAAAATTCTGAAAAATCCTACTATATATGCAACCAAAAATACGACGAGCAAACCTAATTTAATTACTTGGCTCGTTACGTATGTTACCGACAACCTTCCAATTATTTAATGTTTGCTGTTACTGCGTGTATTTACCTACGGAAAAATATAATAGCAGCAATTAGAAAGATTTACAATCCCGTTAGAGGAAAACTCACATCCATTCCAGAAACAATTATTTAAAAAGGAACTTTGGAACGTTTATTGCTCGCTTACTGATTGTTTCGTAAAATGGTAATGGATTGCGCCGGCGGTGGTAAAAATCAACCCTATTAACCTCCTACATAAACTACAAGAAAAGGGATTGTAAAAGTGTGGTATTGTCGTCCTGGAAATTGGAACAGAGTGTACAAGATTCATATGTATTTTTAAAACTAGTGTTAAGGATCTAAACAGAATGGAAGAAAGAGAAACTTTTAATTTTAAATTCAATACCTGTCAAAACAATTGTATTTCTAGCCCCAACAACCTATGTTCTGAGATTTTTCATATAATTTTTATTTGGAAGTATTATTCACTATTGAAGTATCTCCAGTAGAAGCAAGCAAATCTTATTGTAAATGAAATGAAAGTAAAGTATACATAAAACTAATAAAGTTGTACGTCATAGATTTTAATGCCATTATTATATAAGATTGACTAGAAAACAGTACAAAAACAATGGGAGAAAGTTTCATAAAAGTTAAGAATAAGTCATAAAATAGCAAATGTTAAATTTGTAATTTGTTTTGTCATTTGTTTCTTCTTAATAATATAAATAAATGAAGTTCAACTATTTTTTATAGAGGTATATAAGTGGGAGTCTCAATTACGAAGGTCCATGAGGGAAAAACGACTCTTTCTTTCAGAGGTGTCTGTTTCTCGCTAATAGAGGTTTTGGGAGTTTAAAATGACGGGTCCTGGCTATTACTCTCACTTATAAAGTTTTCTCACTTATTAAGTTCTCACTTATCTCACTTAGGTTCGACTGTATTAGTATAGGAAAAAGTCATTTTCAAATTGTAAACAGAAATATTCATTGTGGGGTATTATAATATAAAGTCCATTGAAAGGTTACAATTTAAGAACCGAATATTGTATTTTTTAAGGGACGCAACTTTATTTGAGGACATGTGTGGGGTTCAATAAAAGCTTAACCTCAAGTTTGAGGGGTGGCCGTCCTTGTCCCCGGCCGCCAGCTTGGAAAAAGGGGTGATATTTTCGAAACTGTGCTCGATACAAAAAATTTGTAGGTAGTCATAGTAGCAAATTGTTTTGTTTATATAACGTTTTGCCTTCAGAAAAATTTTCTTTTTTGCTCTATAACATTTTTTATACATTTTACAAAAAATTACCTCGGACCAATCTTGTAGATGTAGATGATGATTTAGGGAATTTTTTGTTCTAATTTTATTAATTTAAAACACTGTTACGGCGCTCTAAAGTTGACCGGGTTGGTCAATGCTCATGAGAATTTGGTCGAAATGAAATGTAACTTATTTGCACTTATAAAAATCTTAATTATAAAACGCATTTGCGTATCGTAATGTAACTCTTACTCACGCAAATTTTTGTTTTAAATGGTTGGCGACATGAGTGAAGTATCTAATGACAAGACTATTGACAATGACATTTGTGGCTAATAGCAATTTATTAATTTTATATTATTCTTTAAGAAAGTATTTGTGAATATGAATATTATCTTTAACTTATATAATATATTATTATTGGTATATTAGTCATTTTAAAATATTTGAAAACATTAACATTTCATAATTTATATGTCACAACTGTCAAATGATACAAATTATACAGTGCTACCGACATACTTTTTAAAATCAAAATTTTCGAAATTACTTTTAAATAATAAATTAATTTAAAAAAAAGAAATAATGGCAAAATATAAAAAATATTATAAACAAATTATTTCATATGGCATAACAGAATTCCGTATGAAATGCGTTGTTTAATATACTATTTTAATATTTAAATTGTAAATATATTCTTACAATATTTTTGTTAAATAATGGCAAAATATAAAAAATATTATAAACAAATTATTTCATATGGCATAACAGAATTCCGTATGAAATGCGTTGTTTAATATACTATTTTAATATTTAAATTGTAAATATATTCTTACAATATTTTTGTTAAATTCGTACAAATTCCTGTCTTTTTCCTTTACCATAGAACTTACCTCGGTGTACCTCGCCTATGCTACGCTTTAGCTCGGACCATCAAAAACACCTCGTTTCTAAAATTTAGCTTGTAATGTACATAACTATTATATAGTAATATAATGCATCGTACTGTTTTACTTTTGTTGTTCTGAATTACATTAACATATATTTTAAATTGTTTAGTGTTATTATTATATTTATATATTTATCAGGCATACAGTCCATTTTTATGTTTAAATTACCTAAATTTGCATTGCCAGTTTAGAGGGTGTCTCTACTATATTTAAAAATTATTTCTAAAGTAACCTCAAAATGGCTGTTAAATTTTATTAGATCTGTCAATCAATCCATTTTTTAATATATAAACTAAATACTTTTGCATTTCCAACACTTCCATCTGTAATTTAATTAAAAAAATAATTAAAAAAAAAAACAGTATCCAAACGTTCAAAGTAATGTTTACATGGTAGTTAATAAAACAGTCAGTATTGAAATGACAAGAGACGACTTTACCACCAACATCAATTGAAACCCTACGGTGATTGACTCTTGGTGTAATACGAGTTGCCTTATTATTATTTAATCTTGATAAATCCCTACTAATCTTACTAATTTTAAAATATATGGTAGAGGCCGTGGTTTCTGAGTAGACCCGTGATGTAAATAGTTGCGCACAACTGAATAACTGCTATAATTAAAATACACTAAACTAAATAATATAAATTAAAAATAAGCAAAATTTACTGCGCTATTCAAAGAGACAATACGACGTAAACGGCGGACTGACCAGAATGAATCAGTAATGCCCGTATGCACCGACATAGTTTAATCGCGATAAACGCTTAATCCGGGTGATCTCTACATTTTCTTATGCACCAACACTTTTTCGGCTGTTAAACGAGTTTATCTTTAATCGCTGGAGTTCGGGCATTTAATCCAATCAAATTTGTCAATACGGATGGTTTAATCGAAGTTTTGGACTATAACCTAACTTTTTGGTCCGTCAAATTGAAAAGATAAACTTTGTTGTAATTATATATTATTAGTTAAAAGTGGGATTCATTGTGAATTTATGGAGGTAGAAGATGACATTTTTTGGGAAGATGATGGGGACATCTTGGATATCATTAGATATGGATTTCCTAGGAGGCATTATGAAAGAACTGATTTTTTTAATGATATGGATGATATCTCATTCTTTAGATTTCGTCTGCAAAAAATACAGTTTTATCACTTTTAGAACAAATAGAAGGACAATTAGAATTTGATAATAGTTTGCAAGTACCCACCTTAACCTTTATGCCCAAGCCCTACTTTTACATACAACCGAAGCCCTGTCTGTTTTCTTATCCTCTAATACTTCTAGGTATTCAGGCAAAATATCATTAAATAAGTGAGTTTTGTCTTGCGCAGCGAAATTAGGTTCTCTTTTTTATCCATGATTTGCCAATGAATTAATTTAAACTTTATCTTTACAACTTTTAAGGACTCTACTACATTAAATAAAAACCATAGATAATAAAAAGACAAATATCGATAGTAACCATAGAGAAACTACATTTCTCCATGTAAATAAATTTAAAAATCTCAGAACGCAAAATTGTAGCGGTGTTGTCATAATGTGTACACGGATTAACTAATCGAGTTGTATTGGATGTCGGTGCATAGCATCTTAGGTTCTCGACACTAATCTGGATTACTTAATCCTCGTTTACAGTGACAACGGTGCATACGGGCATAAGGGCTGCAATTATTAGTATAGTTAATAGGACAATTTTCAAACACAAATTTGTGTACTGCGCCGGTTGACGTCACAGATCCACTCAGAATCCACGGCCTCTAACGTTACAATTTTACGGGTAGCGCTATTTGTTTTGCGTTTAGTTTAAAAAACAATTTAAAGTTCTTTGTTGTTAAATTTTTTACACTTACACTTGTTGAACTATCCTTTTTCTTTTTATACACTAAACAGTTTTTCTACATACAAGGAGCGACCATAAAGTAAGGGCCGTTTGCTTATATTTAAATATTAGAGCTCAGTCTTACTACTGCAGTGGCATCTAGTAACTCGTTGCAAAACTACAACGTTATTTGTTTTAATTTTGTGTATTGTCCCTGAGTGCAAAGAACGATGGCCACGAAAATCGTTGATCTCGCCAACTGTGGAGTGTGTTCTGTGATTCGTTTCTTATGTGCAAAAGGACCGTCGGCTACCAAAATTGTCTGGTTTATGGTTGCAGACAATGATTTTAGAAATGGCAGAACAAATGTGCAAGATGAAGAGCGGAGTGGCAGGCCCAGTACCTATCCAGTATCCAGAAAATATTGTCACGGAAAACCTCGCATATCACAAATTGTGTGCCAAAAATACTCACCGACCACCACAAACGAAGGCGAAAGTTTTTGGTCCGTTGTCAAGATGGAGATAATTTGTTTTCTCGCATTGTTACTGGTAACGAGACGTTGGTATCGTACGCCAACCCAGAAACAAATTTGCAACCGATGCAGCGTGGGTACACTAAACTTCACCAAAACTTAAAAAGTTTAAGGAAACTTCGTACACAAGTCGAAAATTGATGGATACAGTTTTTTGGAACAAAGACGATGTTCTTTTGGTTGATTTCATGGACCGTGGAACAACAAGTACATTTGACGTCATCTTGTTCTTTTGGTTGATTTCATGGAATGTGGAACAACAAGTACCTACATCTGACGTGTTTGTGAAACGTTTGAGATGTCCAATTCGAAACAAACGCCGCAGGAAAATGTCATCTGGCATAATCCTCCTCTAGGATTACCCTCGTCCTCACACTGCTGCCAAAACCAAGGAGAAAATTCAAGATTTTCAGCTCCAAACCTTGCACCTAGCGACTTTTTTCTCTTCTTGTACTTTAAACAGCAGCTCAGTGAACAACGTTTTGAAGCCAAAAAGGGAATCAAAAACACCGTTGTCAACTGATTCAACTCTCGTGCAGAAAGCTTCTAACAGAGGGGTTAAAGAAGCTGGTGTAGCGGTACGAAAAATGCTTAGACGTGAACGGCGATTGTGTAATTAATTATGACCATAAAATATGTTTTTGATGAGTAAACGGCCCTTACTTTATGAATGCCCCTCGTATATGGATATTTTGAGGTTTTAATCAATATTTTATTTAAAATAATCTCATTGCACACTATTGCCATCAATATTCATTGATTCTCGATTCTCGACAAAAGTTTAAATAAAAAATAATTGTCTCTATTATACTAAAATAAGTCCCTGTGTGACGCATGGCCGGTCTCCTACAATTATTTTACCGGTTAAAAGAAAGTATATCAGTAAACCACTGCTGGCCTTTACCTTTTACTATAATACTACATATCTACGCAAGACCTTGACGCTCTGACGTCATAGAGCAGTTGGAGAGACGGGAATATGGGACGTCGACACAGAATAAGGAATAACTCGACCCTGTGCCATCACCGCTTTAAACATGTACTACACACTGAAAATACGTCTCATTTATCTGTTGTTGAAGCTCGTGATTAATAATGTTAGTTCAAAATGTCAGTTCAAAATATATTTGGTACATCAAACCTTTTTTTTTCGTTAACAAAATTTTTAAAAGGAATATGTGCTGTAATACAACAACGATAAAAACATATTTAATGGTTTTCCTAGCGATATTTTAAAATGGACATATTAAACAAGATTAAAATTTATCTTAAAGATAAATTAGTCCTAAACTGCATTTAAAAATGATTGATGGTGTAGTTTATAGACGATGATGTATTACTATTAAAAATTTAGCTTCTTTATGCAATCTGGCAAAATAAGAATCTTACAATAGAACAAAAATTCCAGTAGTAAATTATGGTTGACCAGTGCCGATGACTCCAAAGATAATAAATAGTGAAAAAAAATCACAGTAGGATGAAACCTATTAGAAAAGGAAGGGAATATGATAAAAATAAGAGAAAAAATAAATTAAGGGCGAGCCGATTACGGAAAGTGGAAGGGGATGATTTTTTAAGGGTAAAAATTGGTTTGCCCGATTTCCTGCAAAAGTACAAGTCCTATGGAAAAAAGTTAAATAGCAAAGTTTTAATTAAATTTATTGTACCAACCCTTACTTTTTGAAAGTCTGTCTTATTAAGAATAATAAAAAAAACTCTTCAATTGAACGTAACTTGGTATAGATATGTTGATGATGTGTTAGCAGGATTTGTAGGTAACTAACGACAGTATATATATATTGAGATAAATAACTAAGAGTTGAAAATTTAAGAAGTAAAACTTACCTCAATAATTTATAATAAAAGGATATATTAATAAGTTTCATCGAATCAGCAGTTACTTTTTCTTTATTACATCTAAAGTATTCAATTTTATAATTTTCACACACAAACATTCAAATAAACAAAGAATGTACTTGACATCTTATCTTGTACAGGATCCATATTTTGCTATTTTATCACAATCAAATATTTCCAATCCATAATAAGTGCAATTTCATATAACAATTCACCATTGATCTAGTTTTCTTTTCAAAAACCAAATTTATAATCTAAAACAATAAAAAGGAAATAAAAATCAAAACTATTAATAATTTTCATATGTTTAATAAATAAACATGTAATTTTATGTAGTTAAGTTTTTTAAATTAGTATTATAGAAAGGAAATACTTACAAAAGTATAAGGAGACCAATTGTAGTCTTCGATATTGAACAAATAAGTATTCCAATAGATCATGAGTACCTAAAAAAACCATAAGAACAATTTAAAACATGTAATAAACATGGTGAAATATAGTGAACTAATCCTCATATCTAAAGTGTTGGACTTAATCAAACAAACTTATGATAGAACACTTAGATAGTTCATAGTGAAATAACTATTGAAAAAATTAGTTTATAAACATTAATAAAAGACATTTTATGTAACAAAAAAAATGTATGTAGGATAATTAAGTAAGTTTTTTATATAAATTTTAAGCTGTGAGTCCTTGATAACACAGAGAATCTCATCTTATATAATATGTAAGTAATACTAATAACAGAATCTCTTAAAAGTTTAAATTTTAGTTGTTAGAGTTTAAAATAGTAGTTATCAGTTAAAATAGGATTAGTTTAATGGATTTATAGTAATTTTAAGTACAATTGATAGTTTTAATTCAAATTTTGAAAGTCTAGAAAATTTGACAGCTCAAGAAATTTGTCTATTTCAAATCAAAAATTTCATAGAAAAATTTCACTTAAAAATTATATTAATGGATTTTTAGTAAATATAAGGATAAGATTTCACTGTAAGTTATCAAAGATACTATTAGATTTGTAATTTTATTACCTTGACATTCGAGAATTTTGGTTAACCTTTGAATATAATGAACAAGTGAATTCCGTTTTTTACGTCATATTTGTCATTTCCCTGGAAGCCTATAAAAAGGCCAGAAATTCGATTATTCACTCTCTTATGATCTTGGTAGCAGAGCAATTAACATCGTATGTATTAATTAATTACTAAAAAAAATTTTTGCATTAATCAAAATCAGTTCATGTTGAATTAATACATGTAACATCAAAAAAAAATTACATGCACAAAATTATTCTAACATTATTAAATTACTTACCAAAGTAATAAATAGTACAAAATAAAGACGGATTCCAATAGAATTTATAAGATTAAATTCAAGCGTCACTGATACATCCATTAGTGGGGGACATCTTGTCTTTTTGGTATGCTGTTCCATTTCCGAGAGTAAACGAAGTAGAAGCCGATCTCAGTTTTCATTACATTGCGCATGACAAGGACAATATTTGAAAGACTCTGTGATACAAGGTACGTCCGATAGTTAAGGTTTTATATTTTTGTTTTTATTTTGTTGTAATTGTAAATTAATATTTTTGTATATCATCTCCATTTCCATCACATCAGGTTATTCATCAATTTAATTGTAATGAGCATATGGAAACCAATTGATAGTGTTTTTTATTTTATTTGTGTGAGTTATTTTAGAAACATTTGTTATTAAATTTATTGTATTATAATATTTAAATATTTATTTTAATTTGAATCCTACCCAAGATAAGAGTCAGATTTCAAATTTCAATTTCAAATTTAGTAGACTGAGCTAGTTAAAATTTTGATAAGGCGCCCAACCATAGAGAACTAAAAAAAGAAAAAGTAAACTTTATATAAAATTAAATAATATTCAATTACAAAACTCAACCAAATCATCAGATAAAACATTTAAGAATTGTGAATAATATTATTAAAACTACTAAAATAAACAATTTAATAAGTATAAAATTAAACATTAATAAAAACTAACTAATCAAATAAAAACTAACTAATCAAACAAAGCAAACTAATAAATTATAAAATTCACCACAAAAATAAATCATTACAAATTGACAAGCCCAACGTAGGGCTATTGATTAATTAACTATAGCAATCAAATATTAAATTCAGAATTAAATTAAATCATTACAATATATATATATATTTTTTAATTATATAAATACCTTGCATCCTAAATTTAATTTTACTTTAGAAGTTGAAGAAAATAATTCAATTAATTTTCTAGATTTAAAAATTGAAAAAGTTAATAATTTACTAAATTATTCAATATACAGAAAACCAACACAAACAGATGTAACCATAACATATAATTCAAATCATCCTATAACGTATAAATTAGTAGCTTATAATTCTATAATACATAGGGCATTTTCAATTCCAATGGACAAAGAAATTAGTATCATAGAACAAATAGCTACGTCTAATGGCTATCCAATTCATTTAATAAATAAATTAAATAATAAGAAAGAAGAGAAACTGTCACTATTACTAATATATATAATACTAAACAAACTAAAGAAATTAAAAGTTATAAAAATAGTACATATTGTGGAAATATTTCCAATACAATTCCAAAAATAATATCTTCGGCAACATCAGCATTAATATCATTTAAAACACAAAATAATGTTGGTACAAAATTGTAAAATGTAAAAACAAAATTAACCAAATTAAAAAAATCTGGTGTTAACAAAATTAATTGTTCAAAATGTAATGCTGTATATATAGGTCAAACACAAAGAAATTTTAAAGTAAAATTCAATGAACACTTAAGAGCATATAGATTAAAACAACCAGATAAGTCATATTATGCAAAACACCTACTTAAACATCCAACTTCACTCTTACACACCAATGACATCAAAATACTACACACTTGTGTTAAAAAATTTTAGATTTCCTTAAAGAACTTGAAATAAAAAAATAAATAAAGTTATTTGTTAATGAACAAATAAATCTTGGAAGTTCTACACTATTAAACTGTTTACTTTGATTGAGTTTACATTTTATACATAGATAAGACGTAATTGTAAAACACAAACATATTAAGTATGTGTAAAGATCAGCATGATTTACTTTTTTCCTGGTTTTTCTATATCATTGCACAGTTATACTGATCTTAGAGGGAAGTACATCCAAAACAATCCCTTAAGGCATCTAGGCTTTAATATTATGTCTTATTACTTCCATACTTGGTCTAGCCTTAATACTACCTAAACAACATCAGCTACCTAGCTACAAACAAACAAAATGTAACTTAAATGTCAATCTGACGATGCTAATCAGCGAAACGGCTGTCATTGTAATTTAAAACATAATTTTTTCAAATAAATTTGAAAGTTACGTACAATTGAAGAGTTTTTTATTATTCTTATTAAGCAGAGTTTTAGTTAATAAAGAGATCTACAACCTTTGTATAAATAATTTTTTTGTATAAATTGAAAATTTATTTAAAAAATTCAAATAACCTTGTTTTTTGGTTTTTTATGTTTATTTCTTCATAAAAAAATTTTTTTCTACAAAATGTGGTGAAAACTTACCTTATTATGTCCAAAATATACCTTTTGTAATTTATTTGATTTAAAATATAAATTTTTTCACATTATTTTATCTTATAAAGCACCCTAATTTTTAATCAAATATTCACGTGTCAATTATTAGTTTTTTTCATAAAGACTTTGGGCATTTTGTTCGTTGAAATCTCTACTTTCTGATGGAGAAATAAATAAACACATTACTGTTTACTGTAGTAAATTATCTCAAAAAATAAAAAAAAAAAAATGGGAAAGTTCCAAAATTTTTATGATTATTTGTTTATTAAGTACAATTTTGAGCTATTTATTAAAATTTCCACTTTAATTACTCAAAAAACACAAGATTTTATGTTTCCTTGATAAACGAAAAAAATATACGTCTATAATTGACAAACAAATATGTTAATAAAGTTAATATTTAATAAAAGATCTAAAATATTTTTAAAAAGTTGTCTTATTTAAATAATATTTGTAGATGCCTATTTAGTGCTGTTTTAAGAAAATTTATGTACCGGTAAATGTTAGCCATTTGTAGATGCTTTGACTTTCTGCAAAAAGATGATATGGAGAGAGCCCACCTTTATACTGAAAGATACACATTAGATAAAGTATTTACAATAAAGAACAGCTATTTTAAAAAAATGGAGTTGGACCACTGTTATTCTATGTGCCTCATATGCCCTATCATTTTGATACAATAATAATTTTTAATTTAATTTATTGGCCACATACATAAAAAATAAACTTAGTTTTTAAAGTATATTTATTTATAATCCTGTTGTATGTTTTGTTAAGATCGTTTATTAAATCTAGAATTTTGGTAAAAAGGTCAATTTTTTAAATATATTGTAAATTTAAAATTAAATATTGTAATATTTGTTCTAGAAAAAAAAATTATATTATTATAATGTATAGAACAAAGACAGATGTATTTTTAGCAGCAAATTCGCGTTATTCAAAAAACCTAAGTGCATTCTGGAACGTCTAAG
The DNA here is from genome assembly GCA_035357415.1 of Ophraella communa. NCBI lineage: Eukaryota > Metazoa > Arthropoda > Insecta > Coleoptera > Chrysomelidae > Ophraella > Ophraella communa. Next base: position 13,667,392 of record CM068983.1, on the reverse strand, counting down.
AAGCGCTATGTATAGGTTATTTAATAGTAGTTATATTTTGACAAGAATTTTATTTTGCCTAGATTTCAATTTTTTTTAAAGAACTTAATATTATTAGTTGTAGATAAAAGTAAATAAGTTTAATCTTTTTACAACAGTTTTGAACCTTTCAAGACCGCTTGAGACTATGGAGAATTTGTGCAACATTGCCGATTATCTACTAACTATAATATTAATTTCAATTTAAAATCATCTCAGGTTTTTTAAGAGAGCCCAAGAGAATTCAAAAACTTTTGAAAATGAACATAATCAGCAAATCATAAAATTATTACATTATTAATTATTTGTGTTTGCAACTGATTTTTTTTGTTTTTAACTATATATTAATTTATTTAAATGCAATAAAATTATAATTCTTTATAAAATATTTCAGTATATTCTAATCGCCGTATGGTTTTTCAAATCGTAAATATTTATACATAAAATTAACAATATAAATCCAATATTTAAAACATACAGTTGTATTTTAATTCGTTCATGACACGTTTACTGATAAATAAAACTTCCTGTGCTAACGGATGCATCTAGGGCCCTCTGAATGCCTTTAAATAACTATTGCAGTCCATTTTAATATTTTTTTATTATTTTTGTAGATTACATCGCCAGGTATGGTAGAATGACTGAAGACCATTCAAGGAATAAATTCTGGCAAATTTTGTCAGCTGTAGAATACTGCCACAACCGTAATATAGTACATAGAGATTTAAAGGTAAGGTAAATATCTAATCTTAATAATGAAACTCTTTTTATAATGCTAAAGTCAGCAAGAAAGTTTATATTAAGGTGCAAACCAATAAAAGTATATTACAATTTAATATTATAAACTCAGTAACAATTAAAACTATTACGTATGTTGTTCTGACAAAACTATAAAACACTAAAAAATAAAACAACTATCGGAATACCTTTTTTATTGCTATCTTTGTGTAAGTAGATTGATGCTACTTCGTCACGCGAGTCTCATTTTTCTGCAGAATTACTGTAACCCACATTAATTTTGTTGTGTCTCCCCTTACCTTTTTAGTCAATGAATCGATTGTTGTATAAACTAAGTGGTGTAATTTTCCTCTAGTCAATACACTTAATATTTTTATCTGCCCCAAACACAATTTATTATATATGTTATATTTAACCACACTTTAGTACATTAGCTCAAAAGATTTATGGTTTTTTTTTTTTGAGGTGGAAATCCCATTACGGACACCAGGTACATGGTTCTGCTGTTACCTGGTAGTGTGGAGGCTCCCAGCTTGTTGTGCAAGACTGGTATACCCACCCCTTCTCCAAAGTAGAAACCCATGTGGGACTGCCGTCAGGCATTACTTCGAATAGGTCGGCGGAGTTTGATGTTGTTCTTTACCTTTCTCGGTTTTCTTTCATTTTCGATGATATTATTGCCACGGCCATCTTATTTATTGTCTTCCAGTTCTCTTCGCTTTGCAACATTTTATTAACTAAATTATCTGGTGTCAGTTCTCCTATTTTGTTTTCAGTTTCAGTCCTAATCTCCAACCATCTTTCACAGTTGAAAACCGTGTGTTCTACGCTATCTTCCAAGTTACAGTATTGACATTCGTTTGTCTGGCTGAGTTTGAACCGATATAAGTAAGCCTGGGTTAGGTAAAAATTGACTTCCCCCCACTTTCTATCTGTCCATGGTCTTATATCTTTTATTAGCCTTTGCGTCCAATTGGCTTTTCCATCATTGACTTCCCAAACACGTTGCCATTTTTCCATTATTTGTTTGCGAGCGTCATTTTTTTCCACATTTTCTCTTCGGAGCTTTCTTTCTTCTACCAGTAGGTCTATAGGCGGTGTTCTTGCTAGGACCAGCAGGGCTTTTGTGGATGTTGTCCGGTATGCGCTGACCAATCTTATAGCTGTTCTTCTTTGGACACTTAGAAGGTTATCTCTATATACCTTTTTGTTAATTGCTCTCTGCCATGTGGTAGCACCGTACAGCATTATGGATTCCACTACACTGCACAATATTCTACTGGCCTCTCTCGGGCCTCCTACATTAGGCATAATCCGGTTTATATGTCCTAAAGCTTTATCGGCCTTTTTTGCGGTTTCCCGAATATGGTGTCCCATACTAAGATTTCTGTTCAAGTAGATCCCTAGGTACTTGATGCTTTCCTGGCAGTTCACCGTCACATTTTCTATCGAAAAGGTAATATTTTTTATTTTGTATCCTGCTGCAAGAAGAACGGCTTCCGTTTTTTGTAGGGCTAATTTGAGTTTTTTATCTTTTAGCCATTGACTAACTTTTTCCAGTGTCTCGTTGGCCAGAGTCTCCAGATTTTCAGCATCTTTCGCTACAATTAGAATAGCCAGATCATCTGCATATGCTATTAGTTTAACTCCCCTTGGGACAGATAGATTTAAAACGCCATCATAATAGATATTCCATAGTGTTGGACCGAGAACTGACCCCTGCGGGACGCCACATGTGATGTCTTTTTGGCCTTTTGCTCCTACCATGAGCTTCCTATCGCTTAGATAGCTAGCTATTAGATTAAAGGTAGGTGGGGCTACCTCTCTTCTCCTAAGTTCTTTTAAAACTCCTTCCCAGGGCGCAGAATTAAATGCATTCTGGATGTCGATGGTTATAAGCATGCATCTTTTTCTCGTTGTTCTTTCGTTTGCAAAATCGGCAATTTCCTGGACCCTTTCTACAGCATCTATCGTTGACCTGCCTTGCCTAAATCCATATTGTTCTGCATGTAGTCCTCCATTCCTCTCAACATCTGTGTCTAGCCTATCTAGGATAAGTCTTTCAAGACAGATAGGGCGATATCCCTTATTTTGGCCAGGTTTGCCTTTCGCGATAAGGACAAGTTTTGCTATTTTCCATTCCTTTGGGAATTCTCCTTTTAGCAGTATTTGGTTCATGATCTTTAAAAATTCGTTTGAATACCTCTCTACAACCGCTTTTATGACTTCAGCCGGGAATCCATCGGGTCCTGGAGCTTTTTTTCTTTGACTTTTCCGTTAGCCCTTAATAGTTCGCTTACTGTAAATAACGGTATTTTGTCGGCATCTACGAGCATCCTGTTCCATTTTTTAACCTGGTGAGTTGGAAATAGTATTTTGGAGACTTCAAGCTGTTCCTCATCTGTCATTTCGATATGAGGCGTACTTTTTAACTTTTTACTAACTATTTGGTATCCCTTACCCCAGATATCTAAGTCTACTTCCTCTATAACTTTTTTCCAAGCAATTTGTTTGGCCTCCATAATAGTATTTTTAAGGTTATCTTTACTCATTTTGTATTCCGTCTGCCGACGACTTTTCTGTTCAGTATTGTTCTTTTTTTTATTTTCTCTTGTCATGTTTCTTCGGGCTCGAATGCATATCCTGCGCTTTTCCGCTACCTCCTCCGTCCACCATTAGCTCAAAAGATTTATGGTTAGCTGTAAAACAATTCAGTATATAAATTTGCTTCTCACTTATTCTCAACCGGCATAATGATGGTCGAAATTTTAATAAGAATATTATGTTCACCAATAATGTGGCTTTTACCCTCAGGCCGGTTAAAAAAACTCTTGTTAAGCCTATGTTACTTAACAATGTGTTAACTCTATGTTAAATTGGTAAAGGTGTATTTCAGGTTACACCCTCTGAGGCGCATGCGGCTTTTTGAAATTTTAAGAATAATTTAATTAATTTTGCGAGAGATGTAAAAATTCTTAGGGTACGTTCTCATATTTCTTAGAGTGAATAAGTAGACTAGACTTTTTGTTGCTGAATTAATTAGATCCTTGACATAATGAAAAATGAAAATGAAAAAGTTTATATAGCGAAAAAAAAACCCTTTTCATTTATATTTTTAATACTGTTTTTTAATTCCTTATGTATTTATTCTAGTTTAAATTTTTTTATTTGAAATAATTTTAAATTAAATCACAGATTACCATCAACACAAGAGAATCATTTATTATTTATAGATTTTGACAGTAAAAGTCCATTAATTTATAAATACTAAGTTTCATTTTTTTATAATCAAATTAAATAAAGTAAAATTTAATTATTCGGCTTCAGATAATTGGAATTTTCCTGACCGTACATTAAATAAAACAATTTAAAATTTTCTCCTGAGTATCGGTCAAAAAATATATATCTATTTATATTAAAATTGGCATTACGTTTCCACCATGGGCCATCATCAGGTGTATAAGAACAAAACTAAAAAATTCTTAATTAAAGCACACACAATAATATTCTTTTAAAAACTTACAAAATCACCACGGAATATAATTTTAGAAGTAGACTTAATGGTGATTTTTTAAGTTTTTAATAGAATATTATTGTGAGTGCTTTAATTACGAATTTTTTAATTTTGTCTTTATACACCTGATAATATAAATAAATATATATTTTTTGACCGATACCCAGCAGAAAATTTTAAATTGTTTTATTCGGCTTCAGGGAAAAATAATTTAAGCCGACAACACTGCACCGTCAACTTCATCTAAAAATCAAAAAAACTGCCCGGGCGATCGTAAAAATTGCCAGTCGAGGAGCAAGCCACTTGTTGAATTAAGGTAAATATCTTGTTTGTTTATAAATTGTAATTTAATAACAAAGATGTTTTTAATATTTTTGAAAATGTAGTTTAAATATTCAATATTGAAATAGGTATTTTAAAGGGTGGCTGTATCTTCCATAATAAAATATTTACAAAGAAATACAGCAAGACAAAAAAGTTTAAGAATAGACGTTTGATTCCCGTGGCAGTCCATATTACGTTAAATTATAGCCCTAAAAAAAGTTGGGTGGTGAAAAGGGTATCCTCTACTAATATTTCCTATAAATTTTCATACATTAACGTTAAACCGTTTTAGAGTAATGTTAAAAAAAATTATTTAAATTTTTAACTTTAGCACCCTGTTACTTTTTTTGTGTGCACTATTGTATAAAGGTAAGTGGGGTTCTATCAACATATTTTTGACCCCAGAATCTGTGGTATAATTTATGACCATTCTTTTCGGGACACCCATAACTGTTAACTTCAGTATAGTAATAAAGTAATTAATAGTAAAGAGGTTGAAATGCATCAAATTCTTTACTTTTTAATTTTCTCTCACTTGGACAACTTTTCCCAAAACAGAGCTTTCCTATTGTTTTAATATGTTCTTTACTTGTATTAACAACAATAAATTCATTAATTTAACAAAAATGTGTTAAAAAATTTTTATATAAATCAAATCACTATCGACATTATTTCAGGAGTTTTATAGGTTATATTCACTAAATTTTGACTACGTAAATAGTTGAGATTTCAAATACTGCATAATTTTTAACTACACAAGTAACCCAGCTCACTTCATTTTGTTTATAACCTATGAAAGGTTACTGATTTCATATTGCCTTTTTACCCTTTTGCTCCTTATCGCTGGACAGTTTTTCGACATTATTCCTATACAAGTTGGTCCTCCTTACCTCTACCCTCTATACAACAAACTTAAGCTAAAAAATGAGATCTTTTCTTCTGCATAATTATCAAAGGAAATAAATAATAAATTTAATAAAAGTGCATTATACGAGTATTATAATAAAAATGCAATATCAGTAAAACCATAAGTTGATTTTATAGTTTTTATTTTTAATTCATAAATATTGGCTGTTGCCACTTTTAAAAATTTGAACACAGTGCTTTACAAATTTAATACCAGAGTTAATTATTAATTTTGTTAAAGAAAATATATAAATTAAAATATTGAAAATTAAAGTATTAAAAATTTTACAAATAAATTTTATATTTATTTCCCTAATGTTATCGCAATTGCGGAATTGATTAAAGTTTATGTAATCACGTTTTTTTTAATGAATGTCTACATTTTTACTGTAAATTATTGTTAAATAAATTACTATTGACGTAAACTATTAATATTTTTATTCAACATTTTTAATGATGATAAGAAAATGTTATTGAATTTTTTTATTACACTATTATTATATAATAGTATTATATTTGAAATATAGATTAAAATGTTTTAATAAACTTAACCTTATGCACAATATTACTAAATCCTAAATAAAAAATATATAATGATAGATAAACTCCCAATATTATTCTTGTAGAACTGCAACTTGCCCAATTTTTCGTACAACGTGAAAACTACAAGATAAATCTCAATCAGATGTAGGAAAGTTGTGGATAATTAAAATGCAAACAAAATAGGAGATCAAGCGTGTCGATAGGATTATTAAAAACTGAAAAAACTTTAAAAACTCATAACTTTGTAAATTTATTCTGAAGAGTTCAAATTCTATCTAAAAAAGTACTTCTTATGGACTTTATATGCTTTACAGCTACAGACAATGCGTTTTTAATTTTTAAAACGGTTTTGAAAAGTATAAATGTAGAGCTAAAAAGAATATATTTTCTGTGACATTGACTTTGGGTTTTTCATTTGATTTTTATATTATCGATTGATATAATAATTATGTAAAATTGGCCAAACATTTTTGATAGAAATAAAGTACATTTTTATCCTAAACTATGAGAAAGTTAAATTTTGCCAGCTTTACAGAGGCGAGAAAATTACCTTTTCCATGGCTAGCGGTGGAAATAAATTTTACGACTCCACGACAGTTGGCGCCCCAAATGCCAAATAAACAACACTATTAAACTTCAGATAAAAATAAATGGTTAGTAAGTATTGCTTCCTGTTTTATTTTCTCATTTATTACAGGTTATAATTTTGGATTATATATTAATAAACGTTTATAAAATTATGTATACATTGATATACACATATATGAGTTTTTATACTCGACTTCACGTGCTTGCTTGGTTGGTTATGTATTGCTCCTTTCTTCCATTCACTGCGCTATCAACGGGTAGGAAGGCTAAGGCCGTGTGGTCTGCAGTCCAGGCCGTAGTGAAGTAAAATGAATTTTATATTATAAAATAAATTACTTATAGAAAAAATATTAACAACAATTATTGTGTAGAATAAAAAATTATGCGTAAACCATGGCAGTAAAGTGTGCCTCGCCTGTCCATATCGTTTTTCGGTCGCTTTAGTTAGTTTTTTTTTATCTACCGAAACTCTTGTTTACTTTATAATTTATATAATTTTATCATTTACTCGATATTGACGTATTAACTGCGAAGTTAAAGATAAATAAAAATTTGGCGATTAATTCAAATAAAAAGTATTTAATGTACAAATATATAATTCTTCTTAAGACATTCTTGGTTAAACCAGATGTTTTGGGATGCCTTACACCTTTTCTCATGTAACTTCTTGTATAATCGGGTTAATTCTTCTCTCGAAGATGATTTAATGAAATTGATTGTGTTAACCTCTACTTTTTGGAAGTTCATCTTACTAAGAACAATTAATAACTGCACAGTTAAACTAAACTTCCACTATTTATTTGAAAAATTCGCTTTAAAATCAATTACAGCTGTTTCGCTATCACTAGCATCGTCAGATTGACATATTGAAATTACATGTTGTTTGTTTGTAACTAGGTGCTTGATGTTGATAAGGAGTTAAGGCTAGACCAAGTAAGGAAGTAATAAGACATAACAATATTAAAGCCTAGATGTTATTAGCCCTAAAAGAAATTTTAGCCACAGATTCTGAAATAGCTTTGAAAACTAAATCAAATAATTTTATTTATGAAAAAATGCAAATAGCAAATCTTATTAAAGATATAAAACCAAACAAATTTAAAAGTCAAAGTCAAAGTATTAAAAATGACATTTTAGCTTTAAAATCAATCAAAAATAAAGTAGATAAAAATAACCTAATTATAACAAAATCAGATAAGGGTAACTCAACAGTAATTTTAAAAAGAGAAGATTATAAATCTAAAGTGAATGATTTCATAATGTCAAGTAATGTCAAAATTCTAAAAAACGATCCTACACAGAAATTTTCTAACCAAATAAGAGAACATGTAAATCATTCAAATTACCTATTTAATGACTTCGATAAAAAATACCTAGTAAATAAAAATCCTCAATGTCCAGAATTATATGGAACAATTAAATTACATAAAGATTCAAAACCAATTAGACCGGTAGTTTCGTATGTTAACACTCCTAATACTAAAGTAGCTAAAAAATTAAATAGTATCCTAAACAATTATGGTTACACATCTAAATATTCAGTACAAAATTCATTAGATTTGATCAAAAAATTGAATAAATGTAATTTACAAAATAATACTAAATTAGTATCGTTTGACGTAACTAATATGTTCTCAAAAATACCTCCTAAAGAATGTATAGTTCTAGTTAAAAAGCTATTAGATGAAAGAAATATCCATCCAGGTATAATATCAGACATAATTGATCTATTTGATGTATGCATTAGTCAAAATTATTTTACTTTTGATAACAAAGTTTATATTCAAAATGAGGGTCTTCCCATGGGAAGTCCTATTTCTCCAATTTTGGCAAATATATTTATGGATAATTTAGAAAACAAAATCTTTAATTCTAGTTATAAAAACAATATTGTATTTTGGTATAGATATGTTGATGATGTGTTAGCAGGTTTTGTAGGTAGCGAACGGCAGTTAGATATATTTTTTAATTATATTAATACCTTGCATCCTAAAATTAATTTTACTTTAGAAGTTGAAGAAAATAATTCAATTAATTTTCTAGATTTAAGAATTGAAAAAGTTAATAATTCATTAAATTATTCAATATACAGAAAACCTACACAAACAGATGTAACCATACCATATAATTCAAATCATCCACTATCACATAAATTAGCAGCTTATAATTCCATGATACATAGAGCATTTTCGATTCCAATGAACAAAAGTAATTTTAATAAAGAAATTGAGATCATAAAACAAATAGCTACATCTAATGGCTATCCAATACATTTGATAAATAAATTAATTAATAAGAAAGAACAAAAAATGTCACTAGAACTAATATATCCAAAACAAACTAAAGAAATTAAAAGCTATAAAAAGTATTACATATTGTGGAAATATTTCCAATGCAATTTCAAAAATAATATCTTCGGCAACATCAACATTAATATCATTTAAAACACAAAATAGTATTGGAACAAAATTGTTAAATGTAAAAACAAAACTACCAAAATTAAAAAAATCTGGTGTTTACAAAATTAATTGTCCAAAATGTAATGCAGTATATATAGGTCAAACACAAAGAAATTTTGAAGTAAGATTTAATGAACACTTAAGAGCATATAGATTACAACAACCAGATAAGTCGAACTATGCAAAACACCTACTGGAACATCCAAACTCACTTATACACACCAATGACATTCATATACTACACATTTGTGATAAAAAACAAAATTTAGATTTTCTAGAAGAACTTGAAATTAAAAGACATCTAGCAGATCAACAGTTTAAAGTAGTTAATGAACAAATAAATCTTGGAAGTTCTCCACTATTAAACTGTTTACTTTGATTGAGTCTTCATTTTATACATAGATAAGACATTATTATAACATAAATATATTAAGTTATTGTAAAGATCAGCATGATATAGTTTTTCCTGGTTTTTCTATATCATTGCACAGTTATACTGATCTTAGAGGGAAATACATCCAGGATAATCCCTTAGGGCTAATAACATCTAGGCTTTAATATTGTTATGTCTTATTACTTCCTTACTTGGTCTAGCCTTAACTCCTTATCAACATCAAGCACCTAGTTACAAACAAACAACATGTAATTTCAATATGTCAATCTGACGATGCTAGTGATAGCGAAACAGCTGTAATTGATTTTAAAGCGAATTTTTCAAATAAATAGTGGAAGTTTAGTTTAACTGTGCAGTTATTAATTGTTCTTAGTAAGATGAACTTCCAAAAAGTAGAGGTTAACACAATCAATTTCATTAAATCATCTTCGAGAGAAGAATTAACCCGATTATACAAGAAGTTACATGAGAAAAGGTGTAAGGCATCCCAATACAAATATATAACTTTATGTGAAAACAATATCTTTTTTAGTCATATCTAAACGTCATTTAATACAACATCCATAAAAATAAATATTTAATTATAAATTATATGAAATTGTATATACAAATTTAAAATATTTTGCAAATTTAAATACAAATTAAAAATAGATTATAATTAAAAACACCTTGTGAAAAATCTAAAATGTTTAATTTTAAAGATTTTTGGATCCTGTTGATGTTTGACAGACCATGATTGTTATTTTTATTCAGATTATTTCAGAATGCGTTGTTCAGAGTCACCGGGCTACTGAATTTTCCTCACCTGTCCGCAGTACCTACACAAGTTACTTGAGTCATGCGTTTGATGGATAAATGGTTGCAGTATCCTATAACAATTCTCACTAAGTCACTTGTCGTTTTTCTACCCAAATAGGTGATTTATGCAGACCAACGGTGTATACCCAGTAGCTTTTTAGACTTCCTGGGCTTTTCTCAATAATCATACCATTTTTTTAAGGGCTCGTGAAATGACGTTAGGATCTTCTACCTACCTTTCTAATCCAGCATCCAAGTAATGATAATCTTGTAGTTCCTGGTCAATTTATTAAGTTTCTATAGCTTCTATGGTTAGATGTGGTATAGGGATCTCCTGTTCATAAATAGAAGCCCAACAATCAGAGCATTTGTAACTGCATTTGCCACCGTAGCCATTTTTGTCTGAAAAATTGTGTTGTAATCTTTCAAGATGCAGGCATAATCATCCTTACACTTTGAACATTCTATAACCGGTATCCTTATTAGGCCCTTGGAGCCGTCCGATCTCCAATGATGACTCTATATACAAGTCTTGGGTATTTTTTTATTCCACTGTGTCTGGTTATTTTGGATCAAGGATAGCTCCAAGGTACTTTAGCTCATTTCACAATTGTATTGGTTTTACCCGAAACCAAAGTGGGCCAAGTTGTTCTCTATTTCTTCTTTTGATGAAAACTCTACTATTTGAGATTTGGAGAGATGATACTTAAGTCCCCTTCACCCGTCCAATGTGTCACTATATTAACTGCCATCTGTAATCGATCTCTAGTGATGCTAATGAATTTACCTTGGGGTAAGATTATTAGGTCATCTGCCTATCCTATAGTATTGTGCAGGGTTCAGATGGTTTCATTCATAACCAGATTTCACAACAGAGGGGAAAATACTACCCCAAGTATACAATCCCTGGTTGCACCACGAACTACCATTGTTTCCCCCATAGGACTTGTTTCTATTAGCCTGTTTTCAAGCATACTGCAGCTTATGGCATCGATTCCGTAAGGGTTAGAGTGCGTTAATTTTTTTTAAATACCTATATAAATGGTGAATAAATGAAAGAATGAAACACATTAAAGAATAAACAGAACAAATGGGAAATAACGGATGATTGACAAAAAAGAGAAAGGCTTCATTCAAATAAAATACTATATTTTAAGAAAATAATTTTAAAATGTGTATTTTAAATTTGTATAAAAATGGATAAAAAATTTAATATGTGTATTGTTTTACGTAAAAATAGATGAAGTTAAAAAGGCAATATGTTTGATGAAATGAGGAGAAGCAGTAGGATAGGACAATATCACAGCAGAAATGTTACAGAGATTAGGAAAAATAGGACTAGAGGTAGTAACAAACTTAATGAAATATGGATGGAAGAGATTATACCACAATACTGGCAAATGTAAATAAGGGCAATGAGACAGCAACGAATGCAACAATCATAGTAGTAGTATAACAATACTAAGTAGAATTCTAACGGTTTAAGACAGAATTTTGGAATAATAAAATTATAAATATACAATATGAAAATGAGGTTTAGAAAATGAAGGAGTTTTACACAGAACCATATTTTCACTTTAAGGCAAATGAGAGAAAAGAAGTATCTACACCACTTAAAAAATATTTTTCCGCGATCATTACAGAATTTTCCAATTCCAGAACGCTGAAATTCTCTTTCTTAAGATTGAAAAAATATGTTGCAACATCTCTGCCCCCATGCAATTTAATTGTATTTACATTCTGTCTCTTGTGATAGAATAATATTCTCACACTGGTTAGCAACAATAGTATTAGCCTTGACTCAGTTGATTGTCCTTGCAGTGCAAGATTTGAAAACTTTAAAAATTTTTCCAGCGATTAAGAATTAGAATGTGAAAAACACCACCTAAAAGAGTGTAAATAATATACTGGAAAATATACTGCGAAAAAATCAAAGAATGTATATGAAAAAAGTATTACAAACTGTTCATGAATTTAAAATCTTTAATAGTACAGAAAGTATATATAGTCTGCTAGAATGAAAATTCGTGATGGCAAAGTTGATAATGATTATATCGAAAATAAAACAAGTAAAAAGTTTATAAAAACTTGGCATACAAAATCAACAAAATGTTAAAAACAGGCAGAGATAGACCAAAGAATAAGTGGAGCCGTTAAAATTTACTAAGCATTGATCGCAAATTGTCTAGGACGAAGAGAAATCTCAAGAGAAACAAAAAGTGTGTACAAAAACATATTTTGTCGAATTATAACAGTATAACGGTGCTATATTTCATAATAACAACATTTAAACAAATTATAAGTATTTTATTTACACAATGCTCACTTCGTGGGTAGCTGTACAAATGGTCGACAATAGAGCGGATAGATTTCTTGATACGGGGGCTTCACATATGACGTTCAATTGTGCAGTTTCACAGTTGTTATCATTCCACATAAGACCAGTACTTGTAGGAACATATCTAGCTTCTAAACAGTGTTCACTCTTTCCAGCGTTATCCGGTTGATTAGGAAACCAATGTGAATATAAAATCGGTCTACCAGTGTTCATCCACACCCAGTGGTTGTTGGATAATGTAGTACCCGATGTCCAGAACCAATATTCTGAAGATTGACCGACTAAAACAAACTTTGAATGTAAAAAAATCTGTTTATTTATCCTTTTATATTTTCTTGAATGTATATACTTACAGAATGTCTTCATCTGGTTAAATAAAAAATTGTTTTCCTCTTCTGATTCAATACTTGCCAAATCCATATGATGAAATTTACAAAACTGCATGGCTTGATACCATGATCCCTTAAAACGTTACAAAGTTTTTATTATAGTTTTACTTAAAGATAAAAAAATAGAGTGCAATTTGCATATTATAGATACTGTAGTTATTACTCACGACTTTATTTATATAATAATAATTATAAAATACCTTAAAAATAAATCCTATGTAATAAACACTATTTTTGTAATTCTCTAGTTTTATTGCTGGAGTACTTATATCATAAACACCAACATCTGAAATAAAAGAGAATGTAACAGTAACAAATTTTGTATATAGTGCAATAAATAAGGGAATTAGTTCGTTTTTACAAGAATAAGCAACTTTAGAATAAATCCTGAAACAGGTTAATTTTTAAAATCTAAATTCATTTAAAACTAATTAATTTATTATGCAGAGTGTCAAGAAATATTTAATTTTTAAATCAAAGTACATTTTATTATGCAACAAAATGTTTCAGAATTTCTCACTAAAGGTGCCTATTGTTGAGGAAATGAATGTATTCTATAATTTAGATCCTCTTTGTAAGTAAAGTGATTTAAATAAAACATCTTATACGAACCAGGATCTGGTATTAAAGATTTTTAATAATTTGTACTTTGCTAATTTGGTAAATTTTGCTGTAATAATTTAGCCTAACGACGATTAAAAAATAATGAAATTAAAATATTAACTACATTTATTGTATCAATCCTTACTGTGTGGAAGTCCATTTTACTAAGGACATTAATATATAAAACTTTTTAACAAAACTTTTACTTCAATTTCAAATAAATGCTTTTTAAAACTCAATAATGGCTGTTTACTTCTTATCTATGAATATTTGATTTGATGAAGAAATTAAATAAATGTAATTTACAATATAATACCAAATTAGTATTTTTTGATGTATGTAACTAATATGTTCTCTAAAAGTGCTAGTTAAAAAGCTATTAAATGAAAGAAATATCAGTCCAGGTATAATATCAGATATAATTGATTTATTTAATGTATTAAAAATGATTTTACTTTTGTTAACAAAGGATATATTCAAAGTGAGTGTCTTCCAATGGAAAGTCATATTTCTCCAATTTTAGGAAATATTTTTATGGGTAAATTAGAAAACAAAATCTTTAATTCTAGTTATAAAAAAATTGGCAGGTTTTGTAGGTAGTCAAAGACAAATAGGTATATTTTTTAATTATATTAATACCTTGCATACTAAAATTAATTTTACTTTAGAAGTATAAACAATTAAATAAAATACTGTACACTTTGTACACACTTGATGAAATAATAAAGGAAGAAAAATTTTTTTGTTTATTAAAAACCGTAGTTTAAGTGTGTAAAGTTTTATTAGATTCGGTAACTGAGCGCTTTCGGCTTATAAGGCCATCATCAGAGTTACTTCGTTAAAAGATAAAACCTCTTCAGAAGAGACATTACAACAAATTAAAATATAAATTATTTTTAAATAAAACAGTTTTAACATTAAAACATTTTGAACACCTAAATTAAAAAATCACAAATATATAAAGTTATTGTAAAGATCAGCATGATATCGTTTTTTCCTGGTTATTCTATATCATTGCACATACTAATCTTAGAGGGAAATACATCCAGGAGAATCCCTTAGGGCTAATAACATCCAGGCTTTAATATTGTTATGTCGTATTGCTTCCATACTTGTTCTAGTCTTAACACTACTTAGTCAACATCGGATAGCTACCTTGAATAAACAAAATGTAACTTCAATATGTCAATGTGATCATGTACGTTGTAGCGAAACAGCAGTTTGAGTTTTAAAAAGCAATTTTGAAAATAAATAGTGAAAGTTTTGTTAAAAATTTTATTTTTTAATGTTCTTAGTAACACATGAATTCTTTAAAATATTTAAAATGTTGTAAGACAGTTATATATCTTTTTTATTTTTATTTTATATAAAGTATAAAGTTAAGACTTTCTTGATTAAATAAGTTAAAGACCATGGAAAATAGGAAATTGGCTAAACTATATTTTTCAAGACTTTTGTCTCTAGAACAGTGTACTTCTAAATACAATTGGGTTAATCAAATTCTGAATTATTTTTACTTATCAGGGCAACAAATTTCATGGGAAATGTTTCTCAATTCAACTTCACACAGTGACACAAAAAAAAGGTTTAAACCGTTTTAAAGAGTATTTACTAGTACAAGATCTACAAAAAGCTTAGCAATCCACTTTTTGCATTATGTACCAGGATTTAAGAATTTTTGCTTATGGCAAAACTTATCTGAAATCATCTCTTCCTTATCATGTTACATTTGTTGTTGCTCAATTAAGAACAACTAGTAAAATATATAGTAAATTATCTACTTCAGTGGATCCGCTTACTTTGTTAAAAGTGAAGAAGTACGTTCCATTTGGAATCTAAAAGAAGAAGAAAGTTTGGGACACATACTTTTTTATTGTCCAATGTACGGTGAAGAGTGGGATTCTGCATTATTCCGTAATAAAAACTTTGAAAGCTTAACTACTGTATTAAACTTACTCCGGTACCCCTAAAGATCTTACAAAGTTGGCGTACTTTGTAATGGACATATTTAAACTTAGGTCATTTATTTCAAATAATATTTGAACAATTTTTTAGTTCGGTGTTGCATGTTTTGAAAATTTTAGTTTTAATATTAGTTGTGTATAAAAATTGTTAATTGTATATATACCGAACCCTTGTAACAAAATATTTATTTTTATATACAATAAAATGTTCTTACTTATTTTTATTTTTAAAGATTCTTACCTTTAGTCACTAGATAACCAGTAGTTCCACCTTTGGTATTGCGAAAAAGCACCAATAACACACCAACAATGAGACAGTTTTTAACATTCATATTTATTGTTTTGCAATTAAAAATTTCACATCCAATTTTTGTTTATATACTCAGTCGAAGTCTTGGTATTCCCTCTATATCAAGACCGGAATTACTAAAAATCCGGTTAAGATATAAATACTGTGAATAACCGTTATCCCCTAGTGTTACTGTGTTCTCTTTCAAAGTATACATTTGTCATTTTGAAGATAAAAAACACTATCATCTATGCCAAAACAAAGAAAATAATTATTAAATAGCCAATTTATTTTTTTTCTCCGATAAAGAATAACTTTTTTCTAAAATTAGTGTTCTGCCATTCTTCAGAAAAAGTTTGTTTCTTAAAACATCTTATTGTGTCAGAGTATGTTATATAAACAAGAGTTGTTGAATAATGTAAATGAGAAGGATAAATAAAGTTTTTATATTTTCCACTTATAAAATCTTCATTATTGGTGTATTATTCATTTTAAAATATTTTAAAACAAAACATTTGATAATTTAAATTTCAAAATTGTCAAATGTTATAAATTACACTGTGCTGCCAACATTCTTTTTAAAATCAAAATTGTCGTTATTTACATACCTACAAATAATAAAATAATATAAAACATGGTAAAATGGCAACATATAAAAAATATTATAAACAACTTATTTTATATGGCTGTTGTGACACTCATCGCTTCGCGATTCGTTTTTTAAATGTAACTCGTGTCAACAGAAGACCATATGAAATGCTGTATAATGCAATATACCTGAAACGGGAATTTATGCAGCCTTTCTTCACGCAGTGAAGGATCGATTATGCATATTTATATCCATTAAAATATTTTTTAACATTCCTAAGGTAGTCATTGATACTTTAACTTTGCTGATAAATGAATCCTTTGAAAATGGTATCTTTCCGAATTGTCCTAAGACATCCATTATTATTCCTCTCTATTAAGGTGGCTACAAAAACAACACTTGCAATTGCAGACCTTTTGCTCTACTACCCACTTTATCTAAAACAATGGAAAGATTAATAAAAAACGTCTTCTTTCCTACCTAATTAAAAACAATATCTTTAGTTCTCAAAAATTTGTTTTTTTTGCCGAGAAAATGCACTGCTGGTACAATGTTTTTTGCCCTACATAAAGCATATTCATCTATCAACAATAAATTCTATACAGCTACCGTCTTTTGCGATTTCTTCAAGGTATTTGACTGCGTTAATCACAAAATTCTGTTAGATAAACTTCAATTTTATGGCATCCGGGCCTTCTGTGGGATTGGTTTAAATATTTTCTTGAAAATATAAGGCTTTGTACGCGCAAATGAAAATACTGCCTATAAATAAAGGTTCAGTTTTAGGGCCAATTCTTTTTCTTTTTTTTTCATCATCGATATTACATTATGTACTTTATACATAAATTTATGAAATAAAATCAAAAACAAAAGTATAAATTATTACTTTAAATAGATAAAACCTCTTCAGAAGAGATATTACAATAGATTAAAAAATATGAAAATAATAAAATAGGAATAAAATAGGTAAAAATAAAACAGTTTTAACATTTAGGAGAGGCTTCTTTATACGAATCATAATGTTTTCGACGTTTCCATGTATATTTAAGAGGTACAGACTACTGTCTTAGAAAACATTTATTTCGGATTTTTATATATTATTAGGTATTATATATAAGTTCTTAGATCTTTTATCGCTTTGTCCATAAAATTTTGTAATTTTCAGTGACAATAAAGCTTGTGTGTCTCTCTCTCTCTCCCGAGAGTATGCCTACCAACCAAACCCACCTCAAAACTCGCAGTTAGGGCTACTCTTCACAAAACATTAATACAACTCATGATATCAAGAATGTTCCCTTCCCCTAATCATACTCTCCGCTTCCTTGCCTACCTCCACTCATTCTTTCTTTGCTCTTAACATTATATCCACTTCTTTCCCAATACACTGTTTTTCCAACTTTCCTTTACAACTTCTTTAACATTTCTTCGCTCTTCCAACATCTAAACAGGTGTCCCTCATCATCTTCCTCCCCACACCTCTAGCACATTTCAGTTTATCTCTTGCCATATGTAGATATCCCAACCTTGACCCATGTCTAGTAACACATTCCCACATTCCCACCTTCTCACCATTTACTCCTCCATCGAATCCTGAACTTCCCCTATTATCGCCCCTTTCCACCGTCTGCTCTTTGCCCTAGCCATCAAATCTAAATGGTATGGCTTTGAAAGCACAGCTGCTGCTATTGCACCCACTTGTATGTACCTCAGCACGACCATTCACAAAATCCCTGTCTGCACCCCACACTTCCGCTCTGCCCTTTCACATTACACAGGGATAGTTGGCTATCCAACCACACACCTAGGTATTTCACTGACTCCTCTATACGAATTTTCTTACCCTTCACCATCACGCCCACGCCTTCCTTGTCTTGCTTCGTCCCTTTACGACGAATCCTACAGTTTTATCTTCCGCTACTTTCAATCCGCTTCGCTCTATCTTCCCCACAATATTCTTACACATCTTCTACGCCTTTCCTTCTATCTCCGCCTCTCCCTTTGCCATACACATTCCTCCTTACAGACTATCATCCCACAAACCTCATCAAGCCCAGTACCGATACCTGGGGCACTCCCACCCCTGCGTTCTGCACTTCCTCCACCTCAAATCGACTATAACCCGAGGTTAGGTAATCCTCAACTAGGTTAACCGTTCCATTCTGAACCTCAACTACATATTCCCCACATTAAAGAACACTACTAGTATCACTCTGGCTACCTTCCATACCTCCAGTACTTCTTCTTGTTAAAAAGCTCCCAGAAATACTCCCCATTCTCCTCCAGGAACCTCTTGATTACCTCTCTTTTCAAGCCATCCATCCCAACTCCTGTTGACCTTGAGTTCTCGAGTTCTATAATAGTTATATGCTATGCCGTTTGATCTTTAATCTGGAAGAATATGCACTACCTACTGTCCCATTTCCCTAAAAAGGTGCGAATAGGAGAGGAATAAATTGAAATTTATTTTTTATATTTTGCACTTATAAAAATCTTCATTATAAAACGCATTTGCGTATCGTAATGTAACTTTTACGCACGCAAATTTTTGTTTTAAAAAGTTGACGACCTGAGTGAAGTATCTAATGACAAACCTATTGACAATGACATTTGTGGCTAATGGCAATTTATTAATTTTATATTCTTCTTTAAGAGAGTATTTGTCAATATAAATATCATCTTTTACTTATATAGTTTATTATTATTGGTGTATTAGTCATTTTAAAATATTTTAAAACATTAACATTTTATAATTTAAATGTCAAAACTGTCAAATGTCATGAATTGCACAGTGCTACCGACATACTTTTTAAAATCAAAATTTTCGTAATTTACATAAAAATAATAAATTAATTTAAAAAATGATAAAATGGCAAAATATAAAAAATATTATAAACAACTTATTTCATATGGCTGTTGTGACACTCGTTCTTTAAAAAACTCATCGCATCGCGATTCGTTTTTTAAACTTGAACTCGTGTCATAACAGAAATCCATATGAAATGCGTTGTTTAATAGACTATTATTAACCCTTATTTTAAAGAAGTTCATCCTATTAACATTAAATAAAGAACGTTTGAACAAAACCTTTCAAAATAAATTTGCAAAAATTAGTGACAGCGTTTTCGAAAAATAATTTCATCGTCAGATTGACAAAGTTGTCCACAAAGTTACTTCCACAAAGTAAGGATTGGTACAAAAAGTTTCAGTTAACATAACAGTTCAGTATCAATTTTAATTGCATTTTCTTGCATAGCAGTTAGTTTGACTTCATAAAATATTAAGTTTATTAATTAGACTCGTTTCCTGTGTAGCTTTTGAAAATCTTTCTCAGCACATCATCATTACGAGCAGTGTTAATTAGACACCAGCAGACATTTTTGATTGGATATTTGCGTCTAAAACTTTGATAATAATTTTAATGAAAAAATAATTAAAACACAGTTACCCTCTCTCGTACTCAAATTAAAATTGTTTATTTATACTTTACATCAGATAATTCTTACCGAAAAATCAACTTCTATCTATAATTTCAATGACTAAAAAATAAAACTGATACTAAGAACATCAACAAAACTTCCAGTATTTATTTAAAAGAATGACAGCTGTTTCCCTAAAAACTAGCATCGTCAGATTGACATATGTCAATTTCAGCTGCCCTCCTGATTCAGATTCCCAATATCCTTCAGGATAACCGCCTCATTCCCTACTTTTTGGAAGTCCATCTTATTAAGAATAATAAAAAACTCTTTGTTTGAACGTAACTTCCTAAAGTTTATTTAAAAAAAATAATGTTTTAAATTATAACGCCGGCCGTTTCACTGATTAGCATCGTCAGATCTGACGTTGGAAGTTACGTTCAAACGAAGAGTTTTTTATTATTCTTAATATCTCCAATATCTCCTCCATTCGGCAGATTCGCTTTTCCTCCTTCGTTTTTACCCCTTTTCTCTCTGAGATCTTTAGTTCCTTGATCCACTCCATTTCCTCCCCTTTTTCTACCAGGATCGGGAACCTTTCCCGATACAATCTCTTTACCAAAAATTTCCTTCCTTTCCTTTTCTTCCGCCATTACTTCCTATTCTATTATTTCCTTGCAATCCATTTCATATCCCACGAGTAGCTAGGGAATTGAAGTCCACCACCACAGAGCCCCGCTTGCTGGTAAGGCTGGGTACTCCGGGAGGTCACCAGGTATCCCGGACCATACCTTGCAGACTTGTATACCCATTATTCACGACACTAATTTCTATATAGACACTAGTTTACCTAATAGGTGTAACCGATCGATGTGAATTTGTGATATCCGATAGTCGACAAAATTAGCCTATCGCAAAATAATTATCTGCCAAAGCTTTACAACTTGTTTTGGATTTAATTTAAAAATTATGATAAAGAACAAATAATTCAAATTTGATTTCTGTTTGTACTGACCATTAACAAACCTAAAAATTAATCATAAAAATTGTGGACGAATTGCACCAGCAACGAATGGCTGGGTTTTTTAAACAAATCGGTAAGCTCACAAAAACAATTAAATATATTCCATTAATAGTGGAATTGATTGGTTTATTTTTTTTTAAATCCCGATAGAGAGAACACCGGGTTACAGTTTATTCATTTCCAAGCAAACCGCCTAAGATAAAATTAAAAAAAGGTACTTCCCTTATTTTTCAATTCTTTTATCTCTTTCCCAAAGATTACGAGAGCACTTTAGCACTACATCCCGAGGGCATCACCCACTTTTATTTCGAGCTTTTCGCGTTGACGAGAACATAGTGTAGAAGCGACAGGGGAAGGATAAGAACAATACGTATTTCTCAATCATAAAGGAAATAATATATTTTCTTTGCCGTTATATTTGGAGATCGAATAAAGATAGCAAAATTAACTATAAGCTGGGATTATATTGATCGGAAAAAATATCCACTAAAGAAAATCAATATCAAATTGATTAAGATAAGAAATATGACTGAAAATATGGGTGTCGTCCAAAGGCTAAGGTAAATAATATGATCATTAAACTTAACAATAAGAGTATATTAAAATATGTAGACGTAGTTAATAATAGAAGGCCATTTTTAGGAGAGAATTTGATCTGCAATTTGAATACCTACATTTATTTAAGTAAAATTTCTTAAGGTAGTTCCATCGCCAGAAGGGAATCATAGGCTCACAGATACACACATACTCTCAAAGATTTTTCATTATGGTGATTTGGCAACGTGGCTCTCAGTAGAGAGAGTTTATAATGTTGTCAGTATAATAATAAAAATTGCTTATAATAATTATTTTAAGACTATTATTAAGTAATAGTTTATTATTACACGAGCAAGTAAAAAATGTTTTTATCCACGAAAATGAAAGTTGCTGTAATGCTGTAATCATTTGAGGGGATAAAACCCTTTGCTTGCGAGTATAATACTATACTTTAGGTAGGGCTTTACTTTAACACACGCGATAGATATGGTCATTAGACATGCCAATCGATAGTACTCTACGAGCTGAGTCGATCGACACCCCTCATAGTTGGCGCATGCGCAGAATAAAAAAGTAATGAATTTTTTAATTTCCCATTATAAGTCTATGGAGAATGCGCAAAAGACTCAATAACGGCCATAACCTTTAATTAAAACATCCGTTAAATGTATATTCACTAATCCCAGCAGAAACAATCAAATCAAACCTAACCTAACCTAACCTAACCTAACCTAACCTAACCTAACTTAACCTAACCTAACCTAACCTAACCTAACCTAACCTAACCTAACCTAACCTAACCTAACCTAACCTAACCTAACCTAACCTAACCTAACCTAACCTAACCTAACCTAACCTAACCTAACCTAACCTAACCTAACCTAACCTAACCTAACCTAACCTAACCTAACCTAACCTAACCTAACCTAACCTAACCTAACCTAACCTAACCTAACCTAACCTAACCTAACCTAACCTAACCTAACCTAACCTAACCTAACCTAACCTAACCTAACCTAACCCTACCAAACCTATCCAACCTAACCTTAAATTCAAATCCAAACCGTAAGAGATGATATATGAGAGAATCAGAGTAGCTCGTGGCTATACAAGGAAAATTTTTTAAATTTTTCCTTATCCGAGATTCGAACTCCGACCGTCGCAGAGGAAGTGGGAGCAATATAACCACTGAGCTATTGTCTGCAGTTCAATTTACTATTGTTTTTTTGACCTTCTATATCTAATGTTTGATCCCCTATAAACTTTATGTCTCATTACTTAATTAAATATTTATTTAAATTAAAATTTAATAAAAAAAATTTACATATTATTACAAATGTTGGTTATTTATTTGTACCTTTATTTGCAACTTATTTAAATATTCCATTTTAAGACCTTAGCTTCACCTAATTTTATTATAACTGTAAAATATTTGAATTTCGCGCATTTTATTCGCATTATTTCTGAGCGCTGCGTACAGCGTTGCCAGATCACAATAAACTAAAATAAGGAGGTTGGAAACGGATAAAAAATTAACATATTAATCTTAACATCTTTAAAACAAGACGGTGTGGTGGGATTATTCTTTTAACTTTCTCCAACATTATTTCGCACCCTCCCACTTTTTTCCGATTATATTAAGAGAATATTTTTATACGAAAAAAAAATAGTTAAAGAGGCCGGACAGTTTACATACTTTTAATGGAAAGTGACCTCAAAATCGCGAACTTTTACCTTGAATATATCGCGATCTAAGCGGTCAAAAATTCCCAAAATTCCCAAAAACACAAGTATTAACTTATCTAAAAAATTTGGGAAAATCTATGGAAAAGCGATTTCGCTCTGGAACTACCTAAATAGAGTTAATATTAGTTAAGTGAATTTTGGAAACTTATTTAATCTTCAATATGGGTTCATCTATTTAAGCATAATTTCTTAAGAAAGGAGAAAATTTAAGAAACAGACAAATCATGCAAAACCTTAAAGACAGGTAATTAAGAGAAATTTTATAAATATGTTCATTCAAAAGGGGGTGATACCTCCTTCCATTTATGAAACAAAAAACATTTTGCAATGCAAACTATGGAAGTACTAGAATTTATATTGACGGTTTACCCTGTAGTCTTTTGAATAGCTAATGAGATTTTACTCCTTTATACTTTTTTAAAACGTAGTTTATAATAGTAAAAAATATCGAATTATCCAATGAAATATTGTGCAAAAATATTATTATTATTATTATTATTATAATCATTAATCATAATATTTATTTGTAATATTTAAATTATGTTATAGAGTTATCTGTATTTTATTTAAACCTTTTTTTGGTTCCAGGCTGAAAATCTTCTTTTAGACTCCAATAATAATATAAAAATAGCCGATTTCGGATTTTCCAATTATTACACCTTAGGTGGTCAATTATCAACGTGGTGTGGATCACCACCTTACGCCGCCCCTGAAGTCTTCGAAGGAAAAAAGTATGTCGGACCTGAAATTGATATATGGGTAAGTATTTTTTTAATGCAATAAAATTCGGAATTATATAAATTATATAAATATATGCAAATTATCGAATATAAAAAATTGAATTAACTTCCACTATTTATTCTATAAATACTTTAAATGCAATGACAGCCGTCAATCTGACGATGCTATTCCGATAGCGAAACGGCTGTCATTGCATTTAAAGTATTTATAGAATAAATAGTGGAAGTTAATTCAACCTTTTAGTTGTTTATTGTTCTGAATAAGATGAACTTTCATACAGTAAGGGTTAGTACCATAAATTTCAGAATATAAAAAAGCTAAACATTTAGCGCATTCAGCTCAACACTTTAATATATTACTGTTATTACTAAAAGTATAGGCTAAAAAATATATATATAAATATGTTGTTTCATTTCTAACCAAATAAGTTTATATTTGTTACGCAAAGTAAAAAAATCTGGTGTTTACAAAATTAATTGTCCAAAATGTAATGCTGTATAAATAGGTCAAACACAAAGAAATTATGGAAGAGAAAGAGATGGCTGGCATCGCATGAAGCCTTGTTTACCCACACGGGAGTAGATCTCTTCGGCCCAATGCTGGTATCGGTGAAATGCAGCGTCAAAAAACGGTGGGAAGTTCTCACTACTCGCTGCCTCACTACTCGCGCAGTCGGTTAGGACCTTGTGCCATCCCTCAGCGCCAGCGATTTATTGGACTGTCTAGACCGATTTAACGCCTTGAGGGGACCAGCTAAGTGCATTTATAGCGACAACGGCACTAATCTACGAGGAGCTTTAAAGGAGATACGGGATGAGATTGCCAAATGGAACCGCAAGCTGCTGAAACAGGAACTTCATCGGCGAAGAATAGAATGGAAATTCATTGCACCCGCATCACCCCACATGGGAGGAGCTTGGGAACGCATGATCGGGACAGCATAGCGAATCCTAGCCAATCTCCCCAAAGAAAAACACCCCAAGGAGTACACTCTGCGAACTCTCCTCGCAGAAGTGGAGGAGATTCTTAACAATCGGCCACTTAATCTAACTCCATCGGATATGTTGGCTCCAGAGTGTCTTACTCCGAATCATCTTCTGAACCAGCGTTGTGTCCCAGGAGATTTCCAAAACGAAATAGGATTTGGAGCGAAGATGTGGAGATACGCCCAACGCTTATCAGACGAATTCTGGCAGCGGTGGAAGGTGGAGGTTCTTCCAAACTTATTGCTAGGGCCAAAATGGAACAAGCCCCAAGACAACATCAAAGTTGAAGATCTGGTGCTGGTGCTGGATGACCAAGCGGATCGAGGAGACTGGAAGAAAGGACTCGTCATTGAGGTTCACCCCAGAACGGATGGAGTCGTTAGAGTCGTGGATGTCCGGGTGACCTACGTGGAAGGAGACCGAACTCGGACCATCACCCTACATCGTCATGTAGCTAAGCTATGCCAAACAGGACTCAACACGTGTGCTGAGGAGATATCTCCTCAGGGAGGGGAGAATATGGAAGAGAAAGTCCCGAAAGAAGCATCGAAGAAAGAACCAGCAGGAGCGGAAGGGCAACTTAAGACAGAAGAAAGCGGGAAGTTGCATTTTTGTTTTGTCATATAGACCAGTCCTAGGTTAAGTCTAGTCAGTATCCGTTGATAAGTTAGCATTCGAAATTATTTGTCAAAGTCATTATTCTGTCATTAGTTTATTACTAAAATAAAACATTACATTACATTTTTAATTACCGATATTCGTGTATGTTAAATGCAACTTTACAGTCTAACACTTCCCGCTTTCTTCTGTCTTAAGTTGCCCCTCCGCTCCTGCTGGTCCTTTCTTCGATGCTTCTTTCGGGACTTTCTCTTCCATAGAAATTTTGAAGTAAAATTCAATGAACACCTAAGAGCATATATATTAAAACAACCAGATAAGTCAAATTATGCAAAACACCTACTTGAACGTTCAAACTCATACACATACAATGGCATTCAAATGATCCACATTTGTGATAAAAAACAAAATTTAGATTTTCATGGGGAAATTGAAATAAAATGACATCTAGCAGATCAACAATTTAAAGTAGTGAATGAACAAATAAATCTTGGAAGTTCTCCACTATTAAACTGTTTACTCGTCACAAAAAGTATCGCATAAGTGATTTATGAATAGTTTTTATTATTATCTTTTCATTTTTTTGAGAAATGAATTTGGAATTATGTTTCAAAGCAGTTCATTTAATTAAAATTAAAAATCAAAAAATAATGGACATAAATAATGAAAATAACAAATATTCTATAAAAATCAGATAATACAAAGTAAACAAAATAAAAAAATTTAAACAATAAATTTAACATTTTAGTATCTGGTATTGCTACCCCTGGCTCTAATAACATCTCTCATTCTCCGTGGAAGGCTTGTTATCAGGTCACTTATGTAATTCAAATCCAAATTTTCCCATTCTTCTATTAAAACATTTTCCAGCTTATCAAGATTGTCTGGAGCGATATTACAAGTTCTTATGCGCCTGTCCAGGTAGTCCCAAACATGTTCAATTAGGTTAAGGTCTGGGCTAACTGCTGGTCCATCTAAAACTTGGATACCAACCTCTTGAAGGTGTTATTGCTATATCTCTTAAACGAATAAAAATTCTCAAATGGGACAAAAACTGTTCTAATTCATTTCCAATACACTTTAATATGGCGTAGAAAAAATTATCCCCAAAATATTCATGGTTACAACCCCTAACTTTAAATTTTTAATAGCACCGTGTACATTTTTTATAATTTTGGATTTGGTCTTCCATCGTCTATTCAAAAAATTTTTCAAAAATAAAATGTGTTCCTAGGTAATCAAGAAAACATCAGTTTATTTTTTATTTTTGTTAAATTAATCAAGATATCTAAAAGCTAAAAAGGAACAATAAAAATAAATGTAATAAAAATTACAATTAACTAGTTGATATTATTTATATTAGTTGTTCGAATTGTAGTCCACCGGCTGCAACACACATTTCGAATCTTGCCAGAAGGCAAATCGTGCTCGATTTGTCATTTTTCGGTTTTTCACATTTTCAATGTATCGAATGAAAAAAAAATTTCAGGAATTTTTTTTATTATTATGTTATATAAACATACTTCCGATTTGCTAGAAGATATTTCTCTTAATGAACGCCAAGACATGTGGTGGCAACAAGACACAATGCGAGAATCATTAGCGACCACCTACAAAACCATTTCTATAACCACTGGATAGCAAACAACTTTCCAGAAATTATGAAGGCGGCACGCTCACCTGACTTGTGACCTCTTGACTATTTCTTTTGGGGAGCGATAAAGGATATTGTTTATCAATCAAACCGCAAAATGTAGAAGAATTAAAAGAAAACATAAGACAAGCAAATTACCTACTCCGGCAATGATTCAAGCCACATGTACAAGAAATCTTCTGGCAAGATTCGAAATGTGTGTTGCAGCAGGAGAATTTTAATTCGAACATTTAGTATAAATAATACCAACTAGTTAATTGTTATTTTTATTACATTTATTTTTATTGTTCCTTTTAAGCTTTAAGATTTCTTGATTAATTTAACAAAAATAAAAAAATAAACTGATGTTTTCTTGATTACCTAGGAACACATTTTATTTTTGAAAATGTTTTTGAATAGGTGTACGACCAAATCCAAAATTATAAAAAAATGTACAGGGTGCTGTTAAGAAATTTAAAGTTAGGGGATAATTTTTTCTACGCCATATTAAAGGGTATTGGAAATTGAATAGATCAGTTTTCGTCCCATTCGAAAATTTTTATTCGTTTAAGAGATATAGCCTGGATAAATTAGTCTGGGACACCCGGTATACCGATTAGCTGTCAGTGATTCCCTACGAAACACAATTAACTCCGTGTGGCCTTCAAAACAGATGCTTCCTCATACCATAATCTCATACCTACTAAAATGTCTGACTGCTCTTATGTTACACTAAGCAAATCGCTCACCTGCGCGTCTATAAACTGGAATACGTCTATCAAATCCAAAAAGTGAAAATCTTGATTCATCCTTAAAAAGCATATTAGCCAAATCGTTAATATCCCAATTAACATGTTCTCTTGCGAACATTAAACCTGCTGCACGGTGTGCTCTGGTAAACAGTGGAGAACTAACAGGCATTCTGGGTCTAATTCCAAAATTCCTTATCTGTTTCTAACAGTTTTGACAGATATTCTAACATTACGTACTCCAGAGAGAACATTTTGCAGTTGCCTGGCTGTAACATGACGAGTTCGCAAAGTAGGAATTCTTAAATAACGGTCATCTGCAGGATTAGTACACCTGGGACCTTCTGGGACTGGTCTTATATTATAACTTCCAGTTTCTCTAAACCTTCTTAAGTCTCTAGAAATGCTGGATTGGTTGATTCTCATGACTTCAGCAACATATTGCTGAAATCGTCCATCTTCAATTAAAGCCACGATTTGAGCTGCTTGTTCTGGGGTAAAATTATTCATTTTTATTCAAAATGTTTCTAGACACTTCCAAATGAAAAATTAAACAAACGTACTGCACACTTTACAATTTAAATAATACAAATAGGATTTATCAAAATTTTTTTGTTTTTCAAAAAAAAAGGCGATTTAAACTGTGAATATTTTGGACTTTTATACATCTAATTGATACCTTACACTCATATCAAAATATTCTGAAAAATGTGATATTTATTCTTACACCATTATTCAATTTTTTAAATTATCCGATACTTTTTGTGACAAGTTTATATTAAGTTTTTGTAAAGATCAGCATGATACAGTTTTTTCCTCATTTAATATTAATATTATTATGCCTTATTACTTCCATACTTGGCCTAGTCTTAACACTACTTAATCAACTCGGGCGTAATGAAAAACTACCTGAATCCTGTTAATTCTCATTTTGGGCGTTGGGATTTATGTTTTAATCTTTTTTCCATGAGTTTTAAATCTGCATTTGGTATAATCTAATATTTTGATTGATTTAAATTTTAAGCTTTTTCTAGAATGAGGCCAGGATAATCCGGTATTTTTTAATGTTTTGATTGGTTTCTTACCTGATCTCTTACCAATTTCTAACGCTATGTCGAGGCCAGGTTAGGTAATAACAACTGATGTGAATATAACCTTATATTTTAAACCTTTAAACCCAGGTCAATTTTCTAATGGAGTCCCCGAGTTGAAAAGGGTTTTTTATTTACCTGGACACTTACGGCCGAAACGCGAAATATTAATGATTCCGCCCGAGTTGCGACGACCGAATAAATTACAGCATCAGGTAGTTACTTTGAAAGAAAAAAAGTGTATCTTCAATATGTCAATCTGATGATGCTTATTGTATCGAAACAGCTGTCATTGTATTCTTATAGCTAATTTTTTAATTAAAGTTGAAGTTAACTTCAAACGATTAGTTTGATCCCAGATTAAGGGTTAGTACAATAAATTTAATGTTATTTAAGTTTAGTAATGTATTATCAAACAATTAATATTATCATCTCCTTTTTACATAATAGATGATGAAGAATTATGTACAGCTATTAAGTTGTATTTTCTTTGTTTTTTCATTACTAACTATTGTTTAATTTTATTACAGAGTTTGGGAGTAGTTCTATACGTTTTAGTATGCGGAGCTCTACCATTTGATGGTTGTTCATTACAAGCCCTTCGTGACAGGGTCCTTTCCGGTAGATTTAGAATACCATATTTTATGAGTTCAGGTACGTTTATATTTATACTTTTAATAAGCAATTCAAAGCATCAAATTTAAATGTTTTATTTGGTTCGACATAAAAAAAATGTTCAAGTAGCCTTTTTCTTCAAATTTATGGTGGTGGACCTTGATAGATGATCCGTATCTGATTACGTATAGGTATTAGGTTCGTTCCAACAAGAATCCGAAACTATCAGAGATTGTTGTGAGCATGCGTATGTGCATTTAAGTGTTCCAACAACAATCTGCGACAGTTTGGTGACTGATAGTAAGCTGTTCCAACGTTACATGCAAACGGTTTCAAAACTATCATAAGAGTTTGTGAATTTGTTAGGAACTATAAATCAGACGCAAGCGCAAAGGAGATTTGATCATTCGAAACCAAGTGTTTGGCCATTTAATTCAACTTTTAACCTTTTTTGCATATTATATATTTATATCGTGAGATCTATTTATTATAAATATGAGTTACAGTGGCTCGGATGAAAATATTGGCAACAGCGATTTATTAGACGAAAGTATTGGTGTATTCCACAGTGAAGACGAATTTAGTCATGTTCTCGAGTAAATAATTGAGGAAATTGGTGTTCGCCCGAAAAATTCGGAATGGGAAAATATTTTCCACTTGTTGCACTGTCATGTGTTAAATGTCAAACTAGTACTACAGTGTTCCAACAGAACAATTGTGGACTAGTTTCAAATTTCATCAAATGCGCGCATGCGTAGAAACAAATTTGAAAACAATCCGAAACTCATCCCTGATTGTCTGTTGGAACGAACCTATTGTAATATTTTTCTTATTTATTTATACAGTTTTTGAGAGTGGGATACATTATACACACTATGGTTAAAAATAAGGGGGTCGGTCCCTCGCAATAGATAACTGAATCAATCCCGGTATCCATCGTTTTAAATTAATTAATGTATACAATGTGTAAAGCCAAATGGAATAAATTCATATATTTTCGGTTACTGTATACAGGGGAAGCTCAGTAGATCTGTTATTTTAAAACTTCCAAAAAAAGTTATTAACAAAAAGTGTAGGCAGCTTTAAAATCCACATTTTAAAATTAGTTAAAATATTACAGGGTGTTCTATAAGATGGTAGCACACCAAACTTATCTTTTTTTAAATGGAACACCTTGTATTTTATTTTAAATTTGAAATCTGCTTAACTTCCACATCACAACAATGTAAAGTTTTATTATGTTATACCAAGTATTTAAAAAGTTATAACCAATATTACCTGAAAATCGTATCAAGTTTAACCCCCTGTATAATTAAAAGGGAGAATACGAACATTGATCTATTGCAACTATAGTTTTTTAATTATCGTTAAAAATTATAAAACATATTCGTCAGATTGACGATGCTAGTTGTCTAGCGAAACGGCTGTCATTGAGTTTTTTAAAAAAGCAGTTTTTAAATAAATATTGGAAGTTTTGTTAAAACGAAGAGTTTTTTATTATCCTTAATAAGATGGACTTCCAAAAAGTAAGGGTTAGTACAATCAATTTTATTAAATTACACTTAATGGCTACTAATTTATTAACACTTGGTATATCAGTCCTGATATAACGCTATTTATAAAGAATAATTAAAATGTTCGTTCGCTTTCCGCGCACTGTTCAGTATTCGTTGATAACTGTCCTAGCTGATAACTGACTGCCTGCCGCGTGTATTGCTTATATATACTTTTCTAATGGCTTCTCTAACCAGATTGAAAATTCCAGTAGTAGGTATTTCCGAGAAATACAACAATGGGGAGTGGACCCGGTGCATTCGCCATTATTTAAAGTTTGAAAGCTTTCCGAACTTGATGATTTTGTAACATTATTTGAAAACCATTCACATTGTCAACTTATTTGTGAGTAATATGGATCATTCCGATTCATGTGTTCATTAGCCCATTTCAATCGAAGTTTTTTTAAAGACGTCATTAGCGTAGGTTATTTTGTTATGGTGCAAATTACTGGCCTTCGTATATATTTGATTGAATTTTCTTTACCGTTATTTAATTCATCTTAAATCTTTCAATTTTATTAAATTGGTGGTGTATTTCTTTAAATTTCTCTAGAAACCGTTAAGAAATCGATGTAATAACGTCAAAGAATTGCATTGATTTCTGAAACCGGCTATTTAATATTTATTTTGGAAAAAACAATAATTGTAAGTCATATTTAGTACCACTTTGTGTTTACAATGAATTAGCGCCTGCAGTATTTAGACATTTTGATTGTTCATATTACAAAACACATATATGTAAAGTACATAATAACAAATTAATAATTATTCAGCGATAAATTGTCTACACCTTTTAAATTAAATTGTTTTATGGATTTTAACGACCTTGTTTACAAAATATTTACATTTTTTATTAAATACATAAATTGTCAGATAACACACAAGGTTTATTTGATTACTTAAGACTTTACTAGAAACTTAATGAATTAAAATACATATAAATATCAACGTTAATGATAATATACTTTGTTTTAATTGTCACGCTTTAATAATATCGTTGATGAGAATTAATATTGTAAATCTGTAGTACAAACAGATTATTTAGAGATTATATTGTGCTAATCAAACATTTGCTTTTATTATGACGTATATTAAAAAAAACTTTGATAATTATCATCGAGTGACGTAAATACTAGTAGTATTTGTAATTACCAACTAAAGTATTGTTTGGTAATCTCGAAATATTGTTCGTTGTAAGAGTCAGATAGTCTGTTAAAGTATATAGGTTTGCACCTGTTCATTTTAATGAATTTGATTGTAGTAACCTGTACTTTGTGGAAGTACATCTTACTAAGAACATTAAAAATAGAACTTTTTGAAGAAAAATTGCTTTTTCAAACTTAATGATAGCTGTTTCGCTAAAAACATCAGGTACAAACAAACAAAATGCAACTACAATATGTCAATCTGACGATGCTAGTTTTTAGCGAAACATTAAGTTTTATAAAAGCAATTTTATACTTTTTTTATTTTATACTTATACTTTATACTTTATAACCATTGAGGCCATTAGCATATAATGTAATAATTAAAATTACAATTTTTTCCACAGTATGTTTACAGTACACTATTTTACATTAAATTAAGAACGTTAATTGATTTCAAAAAAGGTTTTATGTATCCTTTGGTAGGTTTGCCTGTAGGCGCTTTGCTTTTAATGCACAGTCAATAAGTAAATATTTTATGGTTAAAATCATTCCGCAATGGTCACACTTTGGTGAAGTATGGTGTCAAAAACATAGCTGTTTGTAAGCCGAGTATCATCTAAGCGAAGACCCGCTAGTAACATCTAATCTCTCCGATTTTTGGGTAAAGACAACCATGGTTTTACCCACGGTTTTATTTCGCTTAGTCTAAATTTGCCATTTTCTATTTAGTTTTCTAAGCACTGCACAATATTTGTTTTAAGGTACTCGTACATTTCAGCCTTTTGCTCGCAATTCTATTGCTAGCTTTTTTTGTGAAACAACTGCGCATGCCTTTCAGACTTTTGACTGCAACAAAAAGGCGCACAAAAGTATAGAACCATTTCTATTTATTCAAGGTCAAATCCGCGCAATCTTGCCTGTTTTTAGAGAATTTTGATGGAACAACCCAAAATCTATGTTGGCAGAAATGCCAGTTTACGTCAGCTGATTCTATCCTGGCATCCTATAAGCATAATAATCATTGAAGTATTTTATGATAATAATTATATGTCTATTCCGAAGTTCGTGTGTACTTACATTTTGTATTTGTATGAAAATCCATCTTTTAAATTAAAGGTAACGTAATCTCAAATATTCAGAAGCTGACAACACTTGTCAAATGACGAAAAAAATATCTCAAAAGTTGCTGCAATGTACGAAGGCATGGTAAAAAGTTGCTAGCAATTCAAAATAGACTTGCAGGAAAAAGGCTGAAATGTACGAGTACCTTTAGAGATGTTTTAATGTCGTTTATCACTACTTCCTGAACTGTGAACTATTTGTAGCCTGCTTGGCAAGGTGGTCTACTTCTTCTTTACCTGGGATCCCAGTGTACGAAGGGGTCCATATGAATATCACATCGTGGGCAGTATTTAGTTCTTTCCTAATTTTTATTACCAGTGAGTATTTGGAAAAAAGATATTGATTGGCTTTTATTGAACTGAGAGAGTCAGTGAGAATTATGTATTAACTGTGAAGTTAAGCTTTAAAAAGGGCGTGAAGTTCTGCTGAGAATATGGAGTATGTGGAATGGAGTTTGTACCTGATAAGAGGAGTTCGAAGTCACAATGGCGGCACCAATTCCTTATTCCGATGATTTTGATGCATCTGTAAAGATTTAAATATGGTTGCTGAAACTGCTTAAAATATCTCTGAGCGTTGAAATACCTAAGTACTTTTGAGTTTGTAGAATGTTTGTCAAAAGACAAAATGTAAGAGGGGGATTTAATTTGCCGAGGTGGAAAGCTGTAGGTTTCAGTGAAAATGCAGTTTAGAAGAGAATTTGCAAAGGTTAGGATTGTTGGTAAATAGGTTAGGAAAGTTTTTGGAAAAACAGTTATCTTTGGTGGAATTGTTTGAAGTTGAAATTAGCTTAGCTGCGTACGAAAGACTTAAGTATATTCTTCGATCTTCCAAGGATGGCTCGACAACTTCACAGTAAAGACTTTTGGACAAAGACTCCTGTTGTTATTCGCGACGCTGTATCATGAATGCTATTTAGGGTTGATCGTAATGATTTGGAAGCTGTTGTGTAGGCTTATACAGTGTTCAATTTAAGGTTAGGAGAGTTTGTCTATCAGCAGCCGAGACTTTGTTTTGCTAGTTTTTAGGAGGTTTAATCTTTGGTGACAAGAAAGAGGAAAATTTTTGATGTGAAGATTCCAGTTAAATTATCTGTCAAATATCATGACTAAAAACTTAATTGATGTTTTAGATTTTAGATTTTTATTGTATAGTTGTATGTTTGGCATGTCACAGACTCTTCTTTTGGAAAAACAGAATAAATTTGGTTTTGTTTGTGTTGAAGGGGAGTCCCGATTTTGCTGACCAGTTTTCAAGTCTTCAAAAAAGCCTTGAGAGAAAAAAGGTTATTTATATTTTTCCCTTTGGTGTAGACAACTAAGCCGTCCGCATATAAATGCGCCATAAATGGTAATTTTAAACTTTGCAGGATATCCTTCATAACTACAAAGAATAAAACCGATCCTTGTGGAATTCCATTTTCCATTTGTATTATATTCGATGTTGTTCCGTTGGCTTTAACTCTGAAACTTCTGTATAGAAAGTTCTTCTCTATAGAAAGTTTTCAATAAAGACTATACAGTGGCTTGATATATTCTAACTATGGAGTCGTTTCGCTGTCATTATAGTTAAAAAAGCAATTTTTTAAATAAATATTGGAAGTTTTGTTAAAACGAAGAGTTTTTTATTATTCTTAATAAAACCACTTTGTTCAAGTAAGATTTCGATGTTCCAAAGTGCATAGAAGGCGTTGATTTAGGATTTTTCCCATGAGCCTAAACAAACCACAAGTAAGAGAAATGGACCTATACATTTCTGGGTTTGTCTTTGTACCTTTCGGTTTTGGAATGAGTACTATCAGTGATTGTCGCCACATGTTTGGAAACTTATGCTGTAAGTAAGAGGAGCTCTTGAAGGAAGGTTTTTGATGAATGAAATTGGAATTTGGTCTAGTCCTGGACTGTAGTCTTTAAAGCTATCTAATGCTTGTTCGTATTCGGAAATAGATAGAGGAACATTTTATGGGTCGTCATCGTGTTCTAGGATAGTGATTTTGTTTTTTTTTTCTTCTACATTATACATACAGTAAAAAATGGTTCGCAATTCTTGTTGCTGGATCGGCTAGTATTAACCCCTTTAAACTAGGGGTTGAAAAAAAATACTCACATCGCCAAAATTCTTGGACCCCCTAGTAAATTTTAAAACGAAATTTATCATGGGTTGTGCTTTGTACATTTAATATTTATTTATTTCACCAGTGCTGGGCATCTTAAAAAGTTTCCAAAAACAATTTCCTATAATTTTAAAAACTTGTTAAAAAGTGGTTCATATCGATATAGACTGTTATTGTGTTGTTCTTTGCAATTGTGTCTGGCAATAGAATTTCAATATATTATAGAGCCTGAGTAGTGGCTTTGCATAATGAGGTTCTGCCGAATCATCAAATCGCGGATATACTAAGGATTTCTGGTGCATCAGTTATCTGAATAGTTCGTTTGTTCGAGGAAACTACCAGCTTTGACTGGAGAAGTAGACCTGGGCGGTCTATGTTAATGAATGCAACAGAAGATCGATATCTAGCAGGTTATGTATGTCGGAATCCATACCATAAGAGTCTCAGCTGTCCTAACTCATTTAAGAAGAACGTATGGGTGATTAATGCACAATACTACTAAATGACGGATCTTCTCTGCGTTCGAGGACACCATTAAGTGTAACAAGGTTACTTCCCAAACAAATAGCCGCTCGTCTTCTGTGGGCACAGAACAGACTTTTGCAATAGAAGTCTTTCCATACCAAGGATGATCAGTCATATTTTGAGGAGGCATTATGCATGGTCGTACGCAGCTTATTTCTATTCCAGACACTATGACAGGGCGAGTGTACCTCAAAGTGATATAGATAATCTTATTTTGTCTATGGACCAAAGATGTAGAGCAGTAATAAACCCATTTTGTATTAATTTTGATTTTTCACTTTTTAAAAAGATTTTACAAAGATCTTAAAATTGTTTATATTAAATTATTCTTTGTTTTAATTGGTTTTCAGTTTTCATATTTTTTAAAGAAAATATTATGGTATATGTAAGAATAAATATTAATTAATATTAAACAAGTAAGATTTTTTTCCCTACATCAACTCAAGAAAAACGTTAGTTTTTAAAAATATACCTAGACTTTTCCGATGTGTGTATTTTAATTCAACATCCGAATCAATAAGAGATTAAATTAATATGTATTTAATCTTTCGAAATTTACCTGCCAATTGTATATTTAAAAATAATAAAAAACTCTTCGTTTTAACAAAACTTCCACTATTTATTTAAAAAACTGCTTTTTTAAACTCAATGACAGCCGTTTCGCTAGACAACTAGCATCGTCAGATTGACATATTGAAGTTACTATTTGTTTGTTTGTAGCTAGGTACCTGATGTTTATTAGGTAGTTATAAGGCTAGACCAAGTATGGAAGTACTAAGACATAACAATATTAGCCCTAGGGCTAATAACATCTAGGCTTTAATATTGTTATGTCATTACTTCCATACTTGGTCTAGCCTTATAACTACCTAATAAACATCAGGTACCTAGCTACAAACAAACAAATAGTAACTTCAATATGTCAATCTGACGATGCTAGTTGTCTACCGAAACGGCTGTCATTGAGTTTAAAAAAGCAGTTTTTTAAATAAATAGTGGAAGTTTTATTAAAACAAAAAGTTTTTTTATTATTCTTAATAAGATGGACTTCCAAAAAGTAAGGGTTAGTACAATCAATTTAATTGTATATTTGCATAAAATTTTAACAATTATTCAATTTCTAATAACTACACTGCGCAGTAAATGATTTAACATTTTTCAATTTTTTCTGTTTTATTGAAACTGGTTTTTTTTCATAAAAAATTTGTTTATTTTATTGTTTTTGGGTATATTATAACCCGAAAAAATAAATATTAACTTATTTTATCGAATTTTGATTTATTATTAACCGATGGCAAAAAAAATTACAGATTTTTGTAATATCCACTTCAATTGTTGAGCAGTGTATTATTAACAATACGCTGTTTTTACAAGCTATAGTTGCCTATTAAGCAGTAAAGATCCCACATGAAATCGC
This sequence comes from Ophraella communa, assembly GCA_035357415.1. NCBI lineage: Eukaryota > Metazoa > Arthropoda > Insecta > Coleoptera > Chrysomelidae > Ophraella > Ophraella communa. The sequence continues at coordinate 13,629,901 of CM068983.1, read as the reverse complement.
AATAATTTTATTTCAGAGGCGCAATATTTAGCAAATCAACGCCTGAAACATTAATTTTGCACAAAAAATATCTGTTGACGTCATGATGCGCTATCTATTTATTGATTACTAGTTTTGAAAGTATAATTGTTACTATTTATAATGTTTCTTTTAATAACTCAGAGTTAAAAAAAGGTAACTGGCGTCATTTGGAACGATTTGTGCTTATTATATTTGGTTTTTTGATATAATTTTTTAGATTATATTTTAAAATTTATAAGCATAATTTATTTTTTTATATTGATAATATAAATCGAAAAAGTTTTACCAATTAATAAGATTTCATCGCTTTTAAAAACATCGTATCCTTTTAGATTTAGATTTTCTATTATTAAACAAACTAAATGTTCCATGAAATAAACTGCCACATGCCAACTCTGGTTCATCACGTTCTATATGCATGTTACTATCAACAATTTTTAGCTATCAACTAATATTATTTTTTTAATATATTTTTGATACCAATGCAAAATGATTTTTTATTCAAGACTGTCAACCACTATGGTATAGCTTAAAACATTTTAATAAATAATATGAAATAGATATCAAATTTATTTCTTATAATTCTCTCGTATTTCGTAGGTCAGTTAATAAAATCTTAAACACAACACGGTAAAAATCCATTACCTGCTTTCGTTTCTAAAATTAAACCAGTGGAAAGCCTTAAAGTTGACCCACTGGAAAATATTCGCATTATTATTTTTATGTCGCCATTTTATATCTGATATTAGCTCTCAGTGACGCAAGAGAGATATTTTCAGAACCGAACATATTTACATAAAACCGTAAATAACCGTTTATTTGGAAAATGTAGATAACGCGTCAAAAATTTTTTTTTTTAGATTACTTTATGTTTTCGTTAGCGAAAAATTGTGCGTGGACCGTTTTTTTTTTCTATATATAACAAAAATAATAAATATGGAAAAGGTATTAAGATTTTAAAAGTAGATTTTTTAACCTTGTTTTGCTATGTCGGCTAGTAAACTCAGATAACTGTTTCAAATTGTGTATTTAATAGGGAATTATTATTATTTTGGTCGTTCCGAAAATGACAGGTACGCCTGCGCATTAGAATATATTTAATAAGGGAACTGTTAGAGTCACCATGGTTTGGACAGGGACTTTTTGACAGAAGTTGTCACTTTGAAATATAACATTTCGTCAGTGGATTATCTAATAGTATATTAAACAACGCATTTCATATGGAATTCTGTTATGAAATAAGTTGTTTATAATATTTTTTATATTTTGTCATTTTATCATTTTTTAAATTAATTTATTATTTTTATGTAATTACGAAAATTTTGATATTAAAAAGTATGTCGGTAGCACTGTGTTATTTATAACATTTGACAGTTTTGACATTTAAATTATGAAATGTTAATGTTTTCAAATATTTTAAAATGACTAATACACCAATAATAATATATTATATAAGTAAAAGATGATATTCATATTCACAAATGCTTTATTAAAGAACAATATAAAATTAATAAATTGCTATTAAGCCACAAATGTCATTGTCAATAGTATTGTCATCAGATACTTCACTCATGTCGTCAACCTTTTAAAACAAAAATTTGCGTGCCTAAAAGTTACATTACGATACGCAAATGCGTTTTATAATGAAGATTTTTATAAGTGCAAAATATAAAAATACATTTTTCATTAGTTATTGATCACTATTTCAATATTCATAACGGTTGCATGGTTAAGTGCAAAGAAAAATAGTTCTTATTTACAACTAGATATTATATTTGTTTCCTTATTTCAATCATTTGCCAAATATAACCTCCTAAAAAAGTTTCTCAACTCAAGTAATCTGTCTATATTTTCGGTTTGAGTTTTGTTTTGTGTCGGTATAGTGCTGAAATTGTCTGTTTAAAAAGGGAGTTCCAATAACCCAATTTCTACTCTGATATTTAAGTTTTGCTTTATTTAAATAAAGGGTTTACCATAGAGCACGGTCTTTAATGATTCCCTAATACTTTTATGATGGGCTGTAATGATTGGTTTACAAGTGGTCATGTGACCAGTGCTTAACTTTAGAGGTTAACTCTTTGAACTCAAATTCAACAAAATATTGTGGTATCTCAAGATAGTCAAGTGACCAATAAATTTAGGTTAGCTTACTAAATCTTTTATAATGTAAGTATTATTGTTCTGGGGCACAGATTTGGGGTTTTGTGATGGCATTTCTATAAGAATAATAAACTCTAATTAAAACTCTTCGTTTTAACGTAACTTCCAAGTTTATTTGAATAAATTATGTTTTAAATTACAATGATGGCTAATCTTAGCGAAACGGCTGTCATTGTAATTTAAAACATATTTTTTCAAATAAACTTGGAAGTTACGTTCAAACGAAGAGTTTTTTATTATTCTTAATAAGATGGACTTCCAAAAAGTAAGGGATAGTACAATAAATTTAAGGTATTTCTATAATTTATGGCCTAGATAAATAATTAGTTGCTGTTGAATTTGAAAGTTGTTATTTAAAGAATAATACTATAATATTCAACAAGCAATTATTCATGAAGTTTCTGGCATTATATGTGTGTAGAATACTATACTTTGTACATGACTTTAAAATAAAATTTACTAGTAAATATAGAGATTTTTTTAAGAAAATAACATAATTATTACTACCTTAATACTAAATAAATTATACTGTTTATTTTAAAATTTAAGGAGTTTATTTTATACAGAATTGAATGAGGAATTGATTGGTGGTGATCCGATTTCGATGGGGTTGATAGTTTGTTCACCATCATCCCTCAATGTTAAAAATGATGTAAGAATTTAAAGTCGAAATTTTTAAATTTGTTCGATTATGGAGGGGGTAAAATAAAAAATTTTCAAAAAAAATCATACCATCTTAAGGCTTGTGTAATTACCAAAAAATCCTTTTAGATAACTTTTAATTGTAGTTCTCCGTTTTTGTTCAGGACCGGATTAAGTAATAAAATGCGTGACGATGCCGAATAGGCGTTTGAAAAGAGTAATCACGGTTTCTAATAGATCTCGATGAGTAGAAGATGATTACTTTTGTTCGATTTCAATATCTTTTACCGTCTGAGTTTTATTGGACTTTTAGCGAATGTTTAAAACTCGGGGGTGAAAAAATGGAATTATTCCGTGGGGAATGATTGGATCGAAAAACTTTACAGTTTTCTTCGAAATTAAACGTAGAAACGGATGATATCAAAAAATTTGACATTTTACGAATCTTTTCCGAGCTAGGGTGAAAAAAATGGATTTTCACGGGTAGCTTTTTCGACTCGAAAAAATAGTCAAAACAACCCAGGAAAAAATAATCAAAATCAAACAATCCCAAACCAAAAAAATAAAAATCCAGCGAACACTTTTTATACTATATGAGCCACGGTAGAAAAGTGAGTTGTTATTGTCGAGCTTCGCTTCTCGGGCTTTAATGGACCTCGACAATAATTACTCACTTTACTACCTTGGCGGATAATTACTATTTTCTACTCTTATACTATTATTTATCAATCAAATGACAATTTTCAAATTCAATACAACATTAGTTTTCATTATGAAATTGAGAAATTTACCAATATAAAACTAGATTTTTAAATAACTAAGTAGGCAGACCCTAAAACATTTTTGCCAGATAAAATACATAATTAAAGTTATTAATTTATTTACAGTAGTTTATTACTTATTTTGTATGGCAGTAACATACCTCTATACCATAATGTTAATAAAATATTTATTATATATATATATATATATATATATATATATATATATATATATTTCTTATGGTTGTATGAAAACGCATTGAAAAATGCAATGTTGTTGCAACTCTCTTGTAATGGTTATTAATATACTCGCAATAACCATACCGGTTACTGCTTGTGTATTAATAACCATCATTACAAGATCATTAAAACAATTTTCAAATTACACAAGAAATATTACTAATTAAATATTGGAAGTTTTATTAAACTGCTGTTTATTTGGTCTTCTTAATATGACAGTCAAATAACAATATATATTATACTTTTTAATTAACTTTTCAATGAAAGCAAGAACTTTTTACTTTAATTTTGAATCCGTTGTTACTTTACACCATTCAATATTAAAAACATGTATGACGACACATCGACCAATAATTTATTATTTACTTTTAAAGTAGTCACAATTAAGCGAGATTATTTTTTTATTTTTTAATAACCTGTCAGCGTTCATAACGAAACACACCCACGTTTAGTTTTTATCTTTCGTCAGCTATTTGAGAATTGCGCATCTAACCTTGCTAAACAATCTCCAAAAATTGTTGAATGTCGACTTGAGCGTTGATATTTCGCCCCCAGCTAAAACAGCACGGCATACAATGTGATGACGCACTTGTGACGTCAAATGGACTAATGTAAACTTTACTCTCTCGGATGATGCCTGACGGGGGTTGGATACAATAACGTTAACGGCCTGATGAACGATGAAAACTTTCAAGGAGATTGGAATATTCGGAAATGTTCACATTTCTATTGTAAAGGCTACAGTTTGGGAATCGGGAGAGAAACGATAATATGGAAATTTCGAAAGGACCTAAACTTTCCTTTAGATCATCTACACACTTAAAAACTTGAAAACTTTGATGAATTTGGTATCACTTGGCATCACTAGTATTTTATAATATTTTCAATATTAAACTTTTTTATAAAAAATCCTGTATAAGTACCAACTTATAAGGCATTTGTAGTTTTTAATCCTGCTGTGTCGGATCGGAAATTATTATACATTTTTTACCATTAAAATTAAATTAAAATTTAGAAACTGTTAATAAAAAATTTTAATTTATTTTTTTAATATGGATGTGGAGGATGATGTAGGACACTTATTTAGATGCTGGAAGAATGAAGAATTTCTGAAGAACTTGGAGGAAAAACTCGGGAAGGCGGTGTATTGGGAAACTATGGTGGAGATAATGTTGAAAGGGGAATGAATGGAGGTAAGTAAGGCAGTTGAGAGTAGTTAGGAGAAGAAGAGTAAAAGGAGAGTGTGTGAGGGCCGCTCGTCTTGAAGTATGCTAGAGTAGTGATTCCGAGACGGTGATAACGGCGAGTTTTGAGGTGGTTTTGGTTGGTAGAAGCGGCATCCTAGCAGTAATGAGTTCTACACTGTTCGGGTTCTGAGAAGGATCCGTTCAAATCTCAGCCCGAAAAAAAAATATGGATGTGTCTGAAGAGTTACAAGGCATGTGGCTAAGATACATCATAGATATGTCGTGAAGTACCAAAGCAAAGCATCAAGAAACTGAACAGTTATTCAGAAGGCAGGGTCAAAACCGCAGAAAGATAACTTCAGCATTAGATGACCATTATTTTAAGACAATAACGGAATTATGAATAGTAGCGAGATTGCAATCTGCTAGAGTATTTAGGCGAGAGGATCAGATTAAATTTTGTCAAACTGAAAGCTTTGTCAGACCGCACGGAGCTAGTACCAGTAAATGATGGGAAAATAAATGCCTACAGGTACCAAACCAATATCCTAGAACCTCATGTAGCGTCCTTTATACTCATATCGGTAATAACTCTATGCTAATGCTCGTCCATAAGCTGCTAGATTTTTTGACAGTACTTAGAAGAAATCGAGTTAACCTTAAATTATTCTGCAATTATTGATATTAGAATTTCATTAGCTGGCTTTGGTTTAAATATAGTAATTATGTGCCAAGGTAAAAAAGTGAGTTATTGTTATAGAGGTCCATTAAAGACCGAGAAGCTGAGCTTCAAGGTTTTTAATGGATCCGAGACAATAATATACTTTTCCACCGTGGCTCATATGGCATTTTTTTACTATTAGCATTATATTTGTAAAAATATTAGTTTTTGAACCTAATAAAAATTTTTGACGTATCACCAGTCACTCTCGTTTCACATGATACTGACAAAGCAATCAATAACATATCTGATAATTTTTGTTTTGATTTGGTAAAAAGTATTGTGCTGTAAAAATCGCAATGAAATACATGGATAAGTCAATTAATTTTCATTTTTGAATAAGTAAGTGGACCATTAAATGAGTAATAAAAAATAATTTTTTGTCTTTGCATCAGTTAACGTCATATTGTGTCAAATAGATTGAGATTTAGTACTAAATTTATTATAAAATTTGTACCAATAATATTTAGTTAAATAAATAAATTAAATAAATACATTGCCTTACAGTTCTGATTAATAATTCTTAATTTTTATAAATTATTTCTTTAGAAGTATAATATTTAAATTTCTAGTTGCCGCCTTTATTCGAATTTTTGTACGGTACAGTTTAACAGGAACAAGTTTAATTATGAATAGAGACATAAAGCAATTCTAAAAATTTATCACGTATCCTTATCCGTATACGTAACGTAAAGAAGATACGTAACTAAGCAAAAAGAAGCATAAAGCAAATGCGTTTGTAACGTAACGTAACCATTCATGTGTTTTAATTTTTAACCTAAAAAAATAGCCCCGATATCTACCTTAACAAAGTAATGTCGTCATTGCCACTGTAAAATAATCTGTTTCTTTTTAAATCCATTATCGCATATCACAGAAATGTTTGTTATGATTGATGAACAGAAAATAAGGTTATGATTTTTAAGCATACAACATCACTTTTATCGCTAAATTGTTGAAAAACGCGATCATGGAACACAATAATGTGATACGTTACGTTAGGTACGTGTGACGGATTGATACGTTTCACGTAACGGAACGAAACCCACTTATCGCTTCTGCACATGCGCATTGCGATACGTATACGGATAAGTAGTGATTTTTAGAACTGCTTTAAGTCCCTAATAAAGGAGTATTGTCATAACACCTAACAGACGTGTATTGTATGATGTTATATTTCTTCCTGTCTTTATAAATTAATTTTAAAATCCTTGAATTTGTTCTTAAAGGTCAAATTACCTAAAACTCTTTTAATAATACACGTATTAAAAATATAATTTAAGAAAGTTTGGAAATTCATAAAAGCAATATCAACTAAAAACAAACTTTTAATAAAATACATACCTTACTATCTGGGAAATTGATTCACTAAACAAAATATTTCTACAAATTATTGTCTTTACTAGACTAACTAAACGATTAAAATAATTTAATTAATAAAAATAAACTATAATTTACTAAAAAAGAAACTACATTTACTGCACTACTAAAATATTGGGAGCCGATCTGATCTGAACGAGAGACAGTCAAAGAATGATATTTTAGGGCTAACTTTATTAGGATGGTTAGTAAATCCCTTTTCGAACATAAATTAGTGTTCTGCAACTCTTTGATTTAAAGCTCATCTTAAAATCCACTACCTCTACATACTTTTTTTTTATTGAAAAAAAAATATAAATGAATATATCAACTAATTTAGCTCGTTGGCTATAATAGTTCAAACCAAACCCTTCTTTCAGTACTTCTTAGTTTATCGAATAATCTCCAACGCATTAATTTGGAAGTGATAAAAAAACAGGTACGTCCATGATTAATATAGGCGTTGTCTGTAGCGTTGAAATGTACAGAGAACGCAAAACAAAAAGATTTGCGCGTCATAATTATGATGTTGCCGTATTTTAAATCTAGTAAGATAAGTCGTGATTTATCAATTTTATTAATCAGACAATAACTTAAATTATTAATAGATTTTTTTTATTTTACATTTACATTTAATTTTTTACAACTTGATATTGACAATTTTCGATATTAATAGTTCTTTCCTAATATTTAGAGAAGACGAAGATAATAGTTTATCCGCTCTTTAACATAGGCATTTTTTTGTTTGGCAACAGTGTTTTGGCAACTAAATTTAAAATGAGAGATATTTTTATTTTTTAAAGATTTTGTTGTTATTATTCAAGAGGTAAAGTGGCAATCGTCATCCAGGTCAACGTTCTAAATGACGTCAAAATTAATGACGCACTAAAAGAAGGTTTTGGTTTGAATTTTATCAATTAATTATTTGTAGTACTTGATGAAGTGTTTGTTAATTCAAATTAATTGAGAGCTATCCAACAACCAAGCTCAGGATCAAATAGGGGTAGTATTATATATATACTAGATAACTTTTTATTTTGTTTTTTGATGTTTACTGTCATTAGAAATAATACTGTCAGAAATAAATAAAAACGTCTTATTAAATATTATTATTAAACTAATTAAACTGAATAGAACACAACAATTTTGGCGACGAGGAAGATGGCTGAATTAGCACCTTTGGTTGAAACATTAACTAAATTAATCCAAACATTAAATTCGACGAATAATGCTTCAAATGATATTAAGGATTCACTTAAACATCAAATATTAAATTTTGAACCTTTTGATGAACATTCCGAATCATTTAATCATTATCAGGAACGCCTAGAAAATTATTTCAAACTTAAAGGAATAGATGCTTCCGACGAAGATACGAATGATGCAAAAGTTATGATATTGATCAATTGTCTAGGAAGTAAATATTATAAAATTTTATCAAGCCTTACATCTCCTGATTTACCTAATACTAGAACTTACAATGAACTTATTGTGTTACTACAGCGCCATTTGTCACCTAAAATGAACGTTCTCACTGAGCAGCACAAATTTTTATCAAAATATCAAAGTATGGATGAGTCAATCTCCACATTTGTTGCCTCTCTGAAAGAGCAAATAAAGTATTGTGACATTAAAGTTAAATGTGAAAACCACAGCGCCTGTGGTAATTGTAAAAAAGATGTGTTGGAAATATTTTTACGAGCTCAATTTATTCGTGGCTTAAGAGATGAAGAAATTCGGGGGAAAATATTACAAGAAACAAACATTACCTTTGAACGAACAGTAGAGATTGCACTAGCTATTGAAGCTTCAAAAATACAAAATAGAGACGTTTATGAAAAGATGCCTACATCTTCAGTAAATAGAATTTCCAGTCAAAAGTCAAGATACAATAACAGATATCAGCAAAATATACAACCACAATTTTCAAAGGCTCAAAATTACCAAACACAAATAAACTATCGAAAGTTAGGCATTTCTGGATTATGTCTACATTGTGGACGAAATAATCACCAAACGATTGAATGCAGAGTTGTGGATAAGCTCATCTGCCAAAGCTGTAAAAAACGAGGGCACGTAAGCAAAGTATGCATTACTACATTACAAAAAAATTTAAATGAAATAAAGAATGTCAACGAGTATCAGTTGAATGAAGATAATTTTGAAGACGATCCTAGTATAAATCAAATAATAGATATTTATAGTACAGGTATAACATCAATTTATGAACCAAAAATGCTAATTGAACTTCAAATCAAAAATAAACCTTTCACTTTTGAATATGATACAGGTAGTCCAGTTACATTAATATCAGAAAAAGATTTCAATAATTTAGAATTAAATGAACCTATGCAAAACACGAACATAAAGTTCCGTTCTTATACTAATCATATTTTCAATCCCCTGGGATATGTTCAAGTTCCTGTTTCTTTTAAAAATAAAAATATAGTTGGAGATTTGTTTGTCATACCAGGAAATGGCAATGCCATACTTGGAAGAAGATGGATTCGAAATTTAAAAATTGACATTCAAAATATAAACTCTCTCACTATTCCTGCTTCAAATTTCGCTCCTACATTAGATGGAATTTTAAAAGATTTTGAAGATGTGTTTACTCCAACTATAGGGAAAATTCCAAGCATACATTGTTCACTCAAATTTAAACCAGATGCCAAGCCAATTTTTTTAAACCAAGAAAAATTCCATACGCTTTACAAGAGAAAGTCGACAAAGAATTAGATATTTTGGAAAATGAAGGTATAATAGAAAAATTGGATTACTCAGAATGGGGCACACCATTAGTAATTGTACCTAAAAGTGATGGGAAGATTCGGTTATGCGCGGATTACAAAGTCACTGTTAATCAACAGCTTCAAGATAATCGATACCCGATTCCAAGAATAGAAGATATTTTCAATAAAATGGGAAAAGGAAAATATTTCTGTACTCTTGATATATTTAAAGCATACTTGCACGTGCCAGTAGACGAAGAAAGTGCAAAAATACAAGCAATATCTACACATAGAGGAACATATCTTGCAAAGCGATTAAATTTTGGAATTAAAACCGCTCCTAATGAATTTCATAGGATTATTGACCAAATTGTTAATAATTTAGATGGTACTACAGTTTATTTTGATGATATTTTAATTCAAGGCTCCTCTCTACAGGAATGCAAAGTTAGACTAATTAAAGTTTTGGAAACATTACGGAAATATAACCTTCATCTAAACAAAGAAAAATGCAAGTTTTTTGAGAATAAAATTAAATATTTAGGACACATTATCACCGAAGAAGGGTTAAAAAAGTCTGATGATAAAATCAAAGCCATACAAGATGCACCAAGACCAGAAAATATAGAACAAGTACAACAGTTTCTAGGAATGGTTCGATATTATGATAAATTTATACCTCATGCTTCTTCAATTATGCAGCCACTAAACAGATTATTACAAAAAAATGCTCCATTTATATGGTCCATTGAATGTGAAGCTGCCTTTACCAATGCCAAAAAGGTAATAGCAAGCAATCAAGTTTTAATGCCTTTTTCACCAGAATTTCCAATAATACTAGCTACTGATGCAAGTCCACATGGCATATCTGGTGTACTTTCACATAAACTTCCAAATGGTCTAGAAAAACCAGTAGTTTTTATTTCAAGATCGTTAACAAAGGCAGAGAAAAACTATAGTCAATTAGATCGGGAAGCAACTGCAATTTACTGGTCTTTTAAAAAACTGTTTCACTATATTTATGGAAGACATTTTACACTTGTTGTCGACAATAAACCTTTGATAACTATCTTAAATCCAACAAAACAACTTCCCTTATTATCGGCTACACGAATGATCAGATACGCATCGTTTTTATCCGGATTTGATTATACGATAGAATATAAAAAATCTTCAGAGCATTCTAATGCAGATTATTTGTCAAGAAATCCGTTATCTCTGGAAGAAAATGAAAATATGACAATCGATAATGAATTTTTACAAAATATTCAAACAGTGAATCAAATTTCTACAACAACCTTAGATTTTAAAATCATTGCTCAGGAAACGCAACAAGATTCGAAATTACAACAATTGAAAGAGAAACTTCTTAATGGAAATATTTACGATCCAGAATATACTTTACAGGAAGGGATAATTTTTAAGCATAATCGAGTAATCATACCAGAATGTCTTCAAGCTGCAATATTACAAGAACTACATAGTACTCACATAGGAATAGTAAAAATGAAATCTATAGCCCGAAGATACTGTTACTGGAAGGGTATTGATAAAGACATAGAGAATTTAGTTAATAGTTGTAAAGCCTGTTGTGATATCAAGAAAACTCCCAAGAAGGCACCTCTACACCAATGGGAAGAGCCGGAAAAAAATTGGCAACGGGTTCACATAGATTATGCTGGACCAATTTTAAATCATCATTTTTTTATAGTTGTAGATGCAAAGAGTAAATGGCCCGAAATTAAAATGTCTAGAAATGCACCAACCACTTCTGGTACAATCCATTATCTACGAGAAATTTTCAGTTGTTACGGATTACCAGAAATAATGGTTAGTGACAATGCATCCATTTTTAAATCAATAGATTTTGTTGAATTTTGTAAAAGAAATGGGATAAGACAAAGACTTATTGCTCCAGGATATCCGGCTACCAATGGACAAGCAGAAAGATATGTGCAAACATTTAAAGAAAAAATGAAAAAAATGTCTGAAGAACCAGGAACTATACATGAGAAACTACATAGATTTTTACTTAAGTTTAGAACAACACCCCTTTTAAATGGGAAGACACCCGCAGAATTGTTGTTTGGTCAGAATATTCGTACAAAATTAGATCTTATATTACCTCAAAAAACAGATAAAAATAATGCAATTCAACCAAATTTTGATCAATTTTATTTAATCGGAACAAGAGTACAGTCACGAAATTATCATGGAAACATTTATTGGAAGTATGGAACTGTTATAAATCGCTTGGGGAAATTACATTACATAATTGAATTGGACGATGGCTACATCGAAGATATTACAAAAAGTCATGATGATTTCGATGAATATGTTAATACGCCATGTACGTCAACAACTGTATGTAATAGCTTTCCATATCCATATAATACGAGTCCTACAGAGCAGAGCACTGAGCAGCAACAGAACAATCATATTTTAAATCCACAAACAGGCCCAAGGAGATCTTCAAGACCCCGAAGACCACCTGATCGTTTATTCTATCATTGACTTTTTTACTACAGCCCGGAGAATTATTATATATATACTAGATAACTTTTTATTTTGTTTTTTGATGTTTACTGTCATTAGAAATAATACTGTCAGAAATAAATAAAAACGTCTTATTAAATATTATTATTAAACTAATTAAACTGAATAGAACACAACAGGTAGGTCGGTGAATTGTATGCACTTAAGTAAAAAATTCCGGAACAGAAAATTCAGCAATCACTTAAGACAGTGTAGTATATTTTCTTTACATCTCTACTAATACGCACATTTTACCTATCCATGCTGCTAATAGGCCGCAGGAGGCGGATAATTGTTAGCAGGAGCCAAATACTACAATAATAATGAAAATAATGAATAAGGTTGTGAAAAAACTATACATTTATTTTAACCTTTTAATAGTTTATGTATTTTATAAATAAGTATAAACGTAATTATAAAATATTCATTCAACCAACAATAAAACAACCATTTCAGCTAATGCAACAAAAATAAACATTACATAGCCAAAATACAACAAGCTGAAAAGGTAACACATGACAAAAGAAACGCAAAATAGCTATTTCAAAAAAAAGGAACAAAACAAGCATCATGTTCAAAAAGTACCAAAAAAAAAACAATTGCTTTGCTACTTGTCGCCCAGAACAAAAGCCTGGTATCATCGCATAGAATGTCCTCCAGTTCATCATTGTAGCATAAGCCTATTGGAGAAATGATGTGTTCCTCTTCCGATTCACTTTCATATACATTTATTTTGATACTTCTCTGTTTAGCAATTGTAGGCTCTTTCTAAAGCGGTTTCTTTTCTTTACTTCGTTTTCTTCTAGTTTCTTTTTTCGTAATTCCCTTCTTGATTCTGCTTTTCGGACTTTCTCCTTATTTGGGGTATTGGACAAAATTTTATTTTTTTGGTGATTTCCTCAATAATTTCTTAAAAATTAAAATTGTGTCGGCTAATGGTCAGCGCTGCGTAAAACTAGCAGGCTCGACAGTTGCAGACAAATGTTTAACATATCCAAAAATATAAGACTTGAAAACGAGTTGCTATTGAGGAAAATGTTAGTCAGTAATGTGAGCAATAAATTATGAAGAAAAACTATTAAAATATACATAATTACATTACTTACAGCTTATTTCAAACTATTGAATAAAATGGTTTGTTTTATCTTTTACGTCTAACAGTAACCTGTGTTACTGATTCTTTGTATAGCTTAAAGATTTTTTGAAGATTTAACCTCTAAAAAAGATCCATGTCATTGATACCAAAAACTGGCATATGATGAAAATAACTGTTCTTCCAAACGAGAAGATTCATATTCATTTCCGTTTGGTTGTTTATGGTATTATTATCATATTGAATAAGTACGTTATTTGTCGGTATTAGCATTTTTTACTTACAGTTCAAAGACCTTAGCAAATTACCAATATCATTACATTACGTACATAATAAAAACAATTATCTAGTAGTCAAGTCACTTGGTAGACATGGGGTTAAATATTATAAAAAATACGATGAATAGATATATATATGTAACAGCAATCTGCGGATTAAACAAAATAGACATTTAACATGTCTTATTTACCACACACGACTTTATTGTTTAAACTTTTATTCAAATCACATTAGAGGATATTGAACTTCATGTACCTACATGGTAAAAAAGTATAATTCTATTATAAAAAACATTATAAAATTAAAAAACAGTTCGAAATAGGTATAGAAAAGTGTTAATAAAACATGTTCAGAATAACGTAATTATATATATTTTAAACCACTTATTTGATCAACGCTATATGTTTTAGTTGATTTTGATCATGTGTAGTAGTGAAAAAATAACCAATTACCTTAATAAGCGGTAACCTAGTCCGTTAATTATGTTGGATTAAACTAGATTAAACGGAACTTTATTAAGGGAAAGGTAACGTCTTACAAAATTACCAAATATATTATACTTAATAGATTAAAAAACGGATAAATGAATGAAACAAATATATTTCAATGCGCCTTTTATTTTTATGTTTTGTATGAGATTTCCCTTAATTTATTAAAAGTATTAATCTTAATTACTATATTTTTTTACCAATTTACTGTGTAGCTGTACTTCTTGGTTCATGTAATTACTCTTTTAACAATAAATTAATATTATAATTAGTTTAAAAAAAATAGTCAGTCTTTATATTGTATTAAAACCCACATAAATGATTTTAAACAAGAATAATAAAAAACTCTTCGTTTCAACGTAACTTCCAAGTTTATTTGAAAACATATGTTTTAAATCACAATGACGGCCGTTTCGCTAAGAAGCATCGTCAAATTGATATTTAAGTTACATTTTGTTTGTTTGTAGCTAGGGACCTGATGGTAGTATTTAGGCTAGACCAAGTATAGAAGTAATAAGACATAACAATATTAAAGCCTAAGGGATTATCGTGGATGTAATTCCCTCTAAGATCAGTATAACTGTGCAATGATATAGAAAAACCAGGAAAAAACTATATCATGCTGATCTTTACAATAACTTAATATAATATTTGTGTTTTACAATGTAAAATGTAAACTCAATCAAAGTAAACAGTTTAATAGTGGAGAACTTCCAAGATTTATTTGTTTATTAACAACTTTAAAATGTGGATCTGCTAGATGTCTTTTTATTTCAAGTTCTTCAAGGAAATCTAAATTTTGTTTTTTATCACAAGTGTGTAGTATTTGGATGTCATTGGTGTGTAAGAGTGAGGTTGGATGTTCAAGTAGGTGTTTTGCATAATTTGACTTATCTGGTTGTTTTAATCTATATGCTATTAAGTGTTCATTAAATCTTACTTCAAAATTTCTTTGTGTTTGACCTATATATACAGCATTACATTTTGGACAATTAATTTTGTAAACACCAGATTTTTTTAATTTGGGTAATTTTGTTTTTACATTTAACAATTTTGTACCAACATTATTTTGTGTTTTAAATGATATTAATGCTGATGTTGCCGAATATATTATTATTGAAATTGTATTGGAAATATCTCTACAATATGTAATATTTTTCGAAATAGCATCGATAGCGAAACGGCTGTCATTGCAATTAAAGTATTTATAGAATAAAATAGTGAAAGCTAATACAACCTTTTAGTTGTTTATTGTTCTGAATTACATAAAATAGATTACTGACAATTTTAATACTAAGTACTATGTGTGTCTAAAAGACTCGAATATTTAGTAATATTTAACTGAAAATGTAAAAATATGAGAAAATGTTTGACATTTGTTAAAATCTAAATTACTAAAATAAATTTGGCGTGGCTGCTGCGTATGTTTAGATACGTGACATCAAAGACACAAAGATGGTTATATGGTTACGGTTCGTATGCACCAACAGTCGGTTCTAATTCAACCCAAGTCAGAAACTGTAAAATTCATATGCACCAACCCAATCAGTGATTAAATCCAACCATTGTTTCCGATCGCCCATAATTCGGCTGGGCGACTTTTTATAACCTCAATTTCTTAGTTATTGTAAATATATATGTGTGTGGTTTTTAAATTAATGTGTTACTCCTAGATAAATAGATATTATTGGTCATAGAAATTACAGTAATATTTTGCAGCTCTTCTAGTAGAGTATAACATTAAGTTTTACTTTGTAAGTGTATTCGGCGAGAACTGGCTAACACATGCCAATTTGAGGGAGCTGCCTATATACAGGTGACGTTATCACCTACTTTAAACAGGTATGTCCACTCTTTCTCTTTCCGAAAAATGCCCCACACGTTCACTTACCATTTTTAAGAAATAAAATAAAATTTTATAATTGTGGTGTAGTGGCTACACTGTTGGTTCAGGAACCAGACTACTATGAAGTGTTAAAAAATTGCTATAATGTTGATGCGTACTAAGTTTATTAAGGTTGACTGAAATTGTTGGTTAAAGGCCTACCGTAGATTATTCAACTAATGTTTGGTAGGATCGTTGGTGCATACTGGCCTCAGCAAGTAAATAGATATTTAAGCAATATAGAAATAACAATCCAACTGTCATTTGGGATTTGCAATAATGCCAGATACTCATTATAATTTTGTAACATCGAACCATTAAATCATTTAAAAAAGGTATGTTCCGGCTAAATTTTGAGAAATGTATTTTTTATTTATAATCTATAAGTGTTAAAAATTTTATTAACATCTGTCAGTAGCCCAAAAACCGATTCCCTCCTTTTCCATTGGCTATTTTCCACATAATGTCCTTGCTAAGTTTATCGGAAAGCACATAACGTCAAGCATAATTTATGTAGTTTAAAATCTCTATTATTTCTAAAATTAGAAAATATAGAAGATTTCCAATTTACAAAAACATGGTTATAAACAACTAAAATGTTGAATCTAGAACCGTTGGAGAAACTGATACCGAAAAACCGATTAAACTACCACTACACCAACACCAACCAAGCTATCTTCTTCAGAGACCGAAGGTAAACTAAAGCTTTGTCTACAAACTAACCTTATATATTATATAACATTTTTAGCGCCAAATGTTTTCGCGGTAAATCTTTTGGCGGCAAAGCCAATTTTTACAATAAGTTTTCTTATAATAAACTATAAAGTGGACTATCTGGGATAGGTCCTTTATCCTTATCCCTTATCCCTCAGTATACCAAAGGATTGAATACAATTTTCGGTACAGTGGGATTAGGTTTAGTTCATAAAACTAGTACCACCCTGAGACAATTGTTAGGAAATCCGAAGGATAAAAGAGAAGATCTGGAAAAAAGTGGTATATATGAAATAAGTTGTAATGATTGTAATAAAAAGTATGTTGGGCAAACAAAACCAGGTTAAAATCAGATTTAAAGAACATTTAGCTCATCTAAAACATGAACGCATAGAAAAATCTAGTATTGACGAACATGCTTTTACCAAAAACCATTCGGTAAATGTAGATAGTTTAAAATTGTTAAAAAATGTATCGAACAATAGATTGTTGGATGCATTTGAAAGTATAGAAATTATTAAGTGTAAAAATAGATTAAATAAGGATAAAGGACCTATCCCAGATAGTCCACTTTATAGTTTATTATAAGAAATCTTATTGTAAAAATGTTATATATATATAAGGTTAATTTGTAGACATAGCTTTAGTTTACCTTCGGTCTCTGAAGAAGATAACTTGGTTATCGAAACGCGCGTTAGGCAGATAAAAGTGTGTGTTGGTGTAGTGGTAGTGTAAACGGGTTTTCGGTATGGTTATAAACAATTTCATGTAAAATTAGAAGTAGCAATTGGAATGTAATATCTTTATTAAACATCTTACTTTCTAAAACCTCTGTGTTCCATTTTATATCAGATACCTTTAGTTCGCCAGATATTTCTAATTGTCCTCCCAGTATAACCACTCACATGAAACCTAACCTAGCTTAAACTGTGCATTAACAGTACTTTTGTAGCATTATAGGATCTTCTTGAATTACTTATCCATTATCATTGATCAGAAGTATGATTTGGGTTTGGTGTATTCGCAACGCTGTTTTTACAGCATTATTTAGACTTTATTAATGTAACATACATAAAAATTACATATTATGTTTTTTTTATTCAATGTTTTAATAGTCTATACATTTAAACTTTATTTAAAATGAATAAACCTTTTTCGCTTAAAAATTGACTTTCGAAATATTTAGATAAATCATTAATTTACTTTCAGAAAGTATCTAAATCATTCTTATTTGTATTGCAGACTGTGAATCTCTTATAAGAAAAATGTTAGTATTAGAACCGAATAAAAGATACAGCATTCAACAAATTAAGAAACATCGATGGATGCAAATGGGCGTACCTCCTGTTCTACCTCATACAATAAGCATTTCTAACGCTCAACCCAACGAACAAATTTTGAGACTTATGCAAAGTTTAGGCATCGACAGCACGAAGACTAGAGAGGTAAAGTAATATTCTTATTGTTTTTCTTCTAATCAGCGGGTTTTTCATTAATTAATATGTTATAATTTTAGTTATATTTTTTATTGGGAAAATAAAACAAACAACAGTTTAACACAACTTACATGATTTAATTGGAAAATGTTAATTAAGTAAGTAGTACTAGATTATATATAGTAAATGACTAAAGCCGAAATATTATTAGGCCTAAGAAATTATCCTAGATATATTTCACTCTAAGATCATGTGCTCGATTCTTGAATCTAGGCCGAAATTTGTCGAATTAGTAATTTTTCACTTTTAATATCGAACGGGACTTCAGTACGAATCGACATTCGAAAATCAATCGACATTTAATGTCGAAAGAATAAGCGACAACACCGTATTATTGTGACTCCGAATAACATAAACAAGACTCTGTTTACGTCGTGTCACATTATTAGAAGAAAAAATTATTAATCTTGTAAGCTATCCATCTCTCAAATGTGGGTTGAAACACAAAAGATTCAAAGGAAACTCAAAGTCTATCCCACAACTGTTTTATTAATTGTTGCAACTAGTTTCGGTCCTATAGGACCATCATCAGGCTGAGAGAATTATAAAAGAATAGAAAGAGGATCGTAAGAGTACAATATCAAGTTAAACATTCAATACACTTCCATTGTGGGATAGACTTTGAGTTTCCTTTGATCACTAAAACTTGTAAACATATAAAAGAAGTAAATCATCCATAGCACAAATGTGACTGATTGTTAAATGATTATTAAATCTTGTGATATTAATTTTGATTTTTTTTTGTAATTTTTTTATTTCTAGATCCATGATGAAATAAAACAATTTAATTTGATTAAATCTTAACTATTTGAACCACTGTTCAACTTGTACTGCGTACTTTTTGCAGTTTAAGTAAACAGTTTCTAATGCTTTTGTCACTATTCATAAAATTTCGTAATAATTAAAAGTTTTCATTATACCTTCACCCGTTTGATAAATCTAGATGTAGCACTACTTTTCAAATTGTGTTGTTCACGCCAGTTGCAAAACACCGCATATTCTTTTTCATATCTTTTCGCAGACTGGAATAATTTCCGCAGTTTTCTCAGCACTTTCATCTACTTTCAGATCCATTTTCTCCGCAGATATTTCGTGTGTGCAGAAAAATTTTATATGTCTGTCTTTATTTGAATGGTGTAGAATTTATTGAAATAAACTCTTAATACATGTCACATAAGCATAGCTTGTTTGTGCATTTGTATTATTCAAATTACAATTAATGATATATTAATACATTTAATTCACAAGCTGGCTGATTCGATTAATCCGGCAATAGACAGATGTCTATATGTATGTGGATGATTTATGTATATTGTCGTCAGGGCCTTCTATTGAAGAACTTTCCAGTAACTTGCAGTCTGCAATAAATCAGATTAGTCACATTGTAATGAACTGTGGTTTCTCCCTATCAAGTACCAAGACAAAATGTGTACACTTCTGCAGGCTTCGGCGCCAGCACAATGCGCCTCTACTTTATCTGCAAGGCCAATTGATCCCCAGTGAAACATCTGTCAAGTTTCTGGGACTGACATTTGACTCTAAACTAACATGGAGAAATCATATTAACGAATTAGTTTATAAATGCAAGTCAACATTAAATGTTATTAAGTGTCTCTGTTCTACCCGATGGGGAGCTGATACGGAGGTCCTAATAAGAATATATAAGTCCTTGGTTCTTTCAAAAATCGACTACGGATGCATTGTATACTCATCCGCTCGACCTACTGTACTCAAAAAACTAAATGTTATCCAAGACTTAGCACTACGCTACTGTCTTGGAGCATTTTGTACAACCAGAGCAACAAGCCTTCACGTAGAAGCAGCTGTTGAACCTTTAGCCTTGAGACGAAAGAGGCTCATACTTTCATATGATGCCAATATATCAGCTATTCCACATCATCGAAATTTCTCTGTACTGAATACATATGACGATGTGTATAATCGACTGCGTACTATCACAAGACCCCTCAATGTACGAATTAGCGAAACAGCTCAAGAATTAAATATGACCAAAATGAAAGTCTATGAACGTAGTAACAAAGTAGCTCCTTGGCAGATCCCATCTGTACAAATCAATACAAAGCTAAACGACTTCCCCAAAAGTAACACGCCAGCTATACAATTGAAATGCTACTTTTAAGCCATCCTTGAACAGTACCCATGTGCTGAAGTTATATATACCGACGGCTCAAAGACCGCGTCGGGGGTGGGCTGTTCTATTGTTATCGGCGGAATAGCTCACTCATGGACTCTCCAACCCATAACTTCGATCATCACAGCTGAACAGTATGCCATACTACAAGCGCTGAAATATTGTCAAGTAGCCTCAAAAAGTAAAATTACACTTGTTATTAGTGACTCTTTGTCCACCTTAAACGCAATGTCAAATCGTTATAGCCGTGATCAACTGATTTTAGCATGTCTCCACACACTAAAGGTGTTGACAGGCGAACATTTCTCAAAGTGTTATGCAATTGCGGCAAAGGCAATGGGAAGCTGAGTCTACTCAGCTGAGATCAATAAAACCTAGTGTAGTTAAATGGACAACTAATATCAAAATGAGTAGAGAAGAAGCAGTTCGGAAACCATAGACTGCGATTAGGTCACACTGTATTAACGCACTCCTATCTGCTTTCTGGTCGAGACCATCCACTCTGCCGGTCATGTGAAATACGGTTAACTGTAATACATATCATAATGGAGTGTCAAGCTTTAAATAATCTCAGAAACAGTTTTGGTCTCTCCACAGTTTTTGCAGAAAACTTGAGGAACCCTGATCTGCTTAGAGCAACGATATCGTTTCTTAAATGCACTGGTTTCTACTGGAAACTCTAATGTATATGTGTATATATTCAATATAAGTAGAATTGTATAAAGCCACGCAGCCAATGACCTAGTAGTCGACGCTGCATAATCTACAAAAAATAAAATACATTTAATTCAAACACTAAATACTAAATACTATACTAAATATACTACACTAAATACATATCAATATCCGTAATAAACTAATCAACCTATTTATATTCCGATAAAAAACATAATAAACAAAATCGTATTTACTGCCTTATTAAATCTGCTATGGTCTCTCTGGATGTATTTTTAATAAATGTATTTAATTTTTTTTGAACGTGTATAAAGAAGGGCTTTCCCTAATTGCTTCCGGTAGACTATTATATAATCTCGGACTTAAATATGAGTGTGCCCTTTGTCCAATAGTTCGTCTGGCTCGTGGAACTTCGTATTGAATCTGCTGTCTTGTCTTGTACTTGTGAATGTGTACCTTTAATGTTGTGTTATTTTTATGCTGCCTTATATTGCTGACTTTATAATAAAGTTGTTTTACATCGGATAACTCAGTTTCCTTATACAATTTATTACTGGGATATTTAGCATTTCTGGACATTATACATTTTAAAATGCGCTTCTGTATAATCTCAAGGGGTTGAAGATTAGTCTCTGCCATCGTACCCCACACTAGGAGGGCATATGCAATATGACTTTCTACCAGTGCATAATACAATATTCTTTTCTGTTTTAGGTCGATTATGTTTTTTAGTTGGTGAAATTTATATAATACATACCTTAATTTTTTGGTTAAATAATTTACATGCTGGCACCAACGCAGATGTTTATCTATATAGACTCCTAAGTATTTAATAGTGTCAGTACAGCTTATTTTTTCTTTATTGCATATGGTGAGGAATTTAAATTCTGGTTGTGTTGACTCATAATTGGAAAAGGACATAAAAAATGTTTTATTAAAATTAATTGATAACAATCTATGATCAAACCAGTCTTTAATTAATTCTAAGTCAGTTTCTACTTCTCTCTTTAGTGATGTCCACGATTCCCCTGAGCAAAAAAATTGCCGTATCATCAGCGAAGGTAATGATTTGTCCTGTTGTTTTTAAAAGAAAAATGCTATTTAAATAAATAATAAATAGCATCGGCCCGAGCACTGTACCCTGCGGTACTCCAAATTCTATATTTTTGTAACTACTATAAGTATTTTGAATCTTCACGCACTGCCTTCGACCAGTGAGATAATTTTCAAATAATTTAAGACAATTATCTATAATTCCAATATTTTCGAGGCTCTTCAACAGTAATGGGTGACTCACAGTATCAAAGGCTTTCGCTAAATCCAAAAATATAGCTAGACATGGTTTCCCTCTATCTAATGTATCGTGTACTCTATGTCTGTCTTTATTTACATTGTTACTTGGTAACCGCTGTTCATGTTTTATTTATAAAGCAAATCAACCATGTTAAGAATAAATCAAGTAACATAATTTTTGTACAGCAGTCTACATGATGAAATATGTCATTTCAGTTTCATATTTTATTGCGTTTAAAACCACAGGCAGTAATCGGTACTCGATTAGATATTCTTAACTCGGACCCTTCGTCACCTCGTCCATAAACATCTATCTAGCACCGTAATTAGTCACTTCCCGGACTTGTAACGCAAATTACTATTTACGCATGCAAATTTTTGTTTTGAATGGTTGGCAACATGAGTGAAGTATCTAATGACAAGACTATTGACATTGACATTTGCTAATAGCAATTTATTAATTTTATATTGTTCTTTAAGAAAGCATTTTTGAATATGTATATCATTTTATACTTATATAATATATTATTATTGGTGTATTATTTCCGTAATTTACATATCAATAATAAATTAATTTAAAAAATTGATAAAATAACAAAATATAAAAATTTTATAAACAACTTATTTCATATGGCTCTTGTGACACTCGTTCTTTAATAATCCCATCGCTTCGCGATTCGTTTTTTAAACTTGAACTCGTGTCATAACAGAGAGCCATATGAAATGAAATACTATTTGAGGGCCGGCCGGTTGCACAAACGCTTGTCAAACCTCTGTTACTTAACAACGGATTAACTCTGTTAAATTGGTAAATGTTACATCCTCTGAGGCACATGCGCTTATTTAAATGTAAAAATTGATTCTTGGGCAACATTGTCATATTTCTTAGAGTAAATAAGTAGACTAGACGAAAATTGTATATGTTTTGTAATTTAAACAGACTCCTTGACATAATGGTACTTAAAAAGATATGTATTTTAAATTACTTTTATGGTTTATTGGTTTTGGCAGTTAGCCAATCAAAATTACAGATTTCCATTAATAATATTTACTAAATACATAATTTTAATAGAGAAAACAAACTTCTTTAATTTCTATTTTTAATACTGTTTTTTATTTCCGTATCTATTTAGTCTAGTAGTTTATATGTTTTATTCTTTTGAAACTATTTTAAAACGTTAAAATCACATACATCACAATAACAAAACAAGAGAATCATTTATTATGTATATATTTTGGTGATTAAAGTCTATTAATTTATAAATATTAAGGTTAGTCTTTTTAAAATCAAATTAAATAAACTAAAATCTATCTATTCAGTTTCAAGTTGCACATACACTTGTCAAAAGTTAGCACATTATTTAGAAACAGAGGTTTGACAAGCGTTTATGCAACCATCCCTAGTTACATAAACTAGTTGACACAGTGTTTAGTAGCATTATGTCAAACCTTTCACATGCGTGTATACAGCGATAGAATATAATTTAAACCCAGAGTTAACATCTTGTTAAAGTTAACACTTTGTTAATTAATAGAGAACTTAACAAGCGTTTATGCAACTGGTCCCTAGTGTGTTAGCAAAACGCGTCACCAGTTTAAGTTATATTTAAGGTATATTTAAATATAGTGAAGATTTAAATTAAATTGTTTGATTTCATCGTGATATTATGATATCTTCATTAAGTAAAAGCCTCATCAATTCAATTAAAAACAAATAATTTTTATTCTTGTTCTGAAATTCTTTTTAAAATTATAATCACTCATGTGAAACGCATCTACATAGTTTACAATTTGTCTGGGAGACTGGGAGCAATATCTTCCATGTTCTCTATTGCTACTCCAAATGCTACATTTGGAAGAAAATAATAATACTAATAACAAGCAACTAAATACTAATAAAACCTAATCAAAACAAATAGTAACTAAATAAAATGTAAAGAAAACTTTAAAATTCTTACATGTTACATCTGTGTTTATAACAGACACATGGCAGAATGAGAGTAAAATTCGATAAGTCGAAAGCTTTTACTCATTTGATGCAGTCTCAAACAAAAATTGTGGAATTTATCTCGAATTCGACCTTCAAGAATCGCATTTTTAAAAAAACTATTTACATATGTCTGATATTTTTAATTCGAGATTCATGAATCGAATCCCAGTATTGTGCACTTATATGATATAGATAAACCAGGAAAAACTACATCGTGTTGATCTATATAATAGCATCTATATCTTATCTTTATATAAAATGAAGACTCAATCAAAGCAAACAGTTTAATAGTGAAGAACTAATCACATTTAGGCTTTAATAATGGTATCTTATTACTTCAATACTTAGTCCAGTCTAATACTACCTACTTACTCCAGTTTTCTCATAAAAACAAAATATAACTTTATTACGTCAATCTGAGGATGAAATTAATTTTTGGAAACAGCTGTGAGCTATCATTGACAAACAAATACAGTAAAATTGTGAGTTTTGTTAAACTGTTGTGCCCTTAATAAAAAATATAAGCAAATTCTTTGCAGTACAACCTATTTATTTTTTCTTCTTTTTCAGTCCCTTAGACTGGGTAGTTATGACCACCATGCCGCCATCTATTATCTCCTCTTGGATAAGCTAAGAAGTCAGTTAGTAGGTGGTGATAATCAAACAGCTGTTCGTGAGGTTCAAAGGAGAAGACCGTCAAATGTTGCCGAACAAGCGATGAGAAAAATTTGCAGAGCCAGCACCACAGAAGACTGTCGTAGATTACTGCAGAATTCTTCCACAGCGCCGACTGCAAGCAATAGTAGAATTTGCACCAAACCAACTAGAACCTGTGATTCGCCGCCTTCTCACGGAATAGATGCTGCTAAATTATTAGCAGCTACAAATAGTGAAGATGCTCTGAAGATTTTGAATCAAGCTAGTACTAAAACTGTGTTTAGTATGTGTAGCGAGGCGACTAAATTGATGTCTACTTTACAGATGTCTGCTATACCTTCGCCCTCTGTTGACAATTCCGTTTTTAAGGAATATAACCATCAGGGACATGGACTACCATATTTAAATACAGGAAGCTGTCTACCATCATTTGATATTCTTGAAACAAAAGGGTCCATTGGAAGGTTTTCCACAAAGTAAGCTTTGAGAAATGTAATTAGTTTTTATTTATTTATTTTATCTGTTCATAAGTTAGCTTATTTTCACAAAACAATGTATCAATATGAGAAAACTGAAAAAGTGTATATTATATTTTTAAATAATTCTTAATTGTATTGAAAACATTCAAAGATGATTCAAAATTTATCGTTTACCCTAAAAAAGATTAGCATTTCCTAGATGAAAAAATCTTCTAACCATTTCTTAGGTTTACTGACCAATGCATTTTGAGTTTTCTTTTGCTAGTTGCAGTACAATTGTTTAATTTATTATATGGTTTTTTATATTCAGGAATATTATTTTTTTAATCTCTGGTGAATTACTGTAATACTTGCTTTGACTGCCCAAAGTTTCACTCCCTAAATCTATTTTAATCTTATATACTTTTTTACGTATCAGCCAGCATGTACCCTTTATTTTCGAATCAAGTTTTTCTTATAACATTAACTAGGTGCAAAATAGACATAGATGATGTGATTTCTATATATTTTAATTGTGCGCTTTATTCATAACGTAAATATAAATTAGAATGATTTAGTTCGCTTCATTTTAATTTTCCATGTTTGTAGTTTATATTGCCTTCGCAATGGAGAACATATAAATAATATATTTATTTTTTCATTTAGTTACAAAAGTGCAGAAATTCAAACCCAGTACTCCAGTTCGACGGATGAAGGTGTGGAAACGGATCTCGAGGATCACCCTCCTCGATTGAGTTACACCTCATCAACCTCATCAAGCGGCGTTATGACCAATTTCAATACATCGAAGAGTCTCAGCCAAAACTTAAGCTGTGATAGTAATTTTGAAAGTTTAGAATACCCTTTATCAGAATCAAGTGAATTAGCTAGTAGTTTACCTAGCTGTACTTCTACTGAAAAGAAGCCCGATCCTGTATTAACATCCGCCAATGCTCTATCGACAAATTATTCTCTAACGGCGAGGCCTGTTTTTTACCAACATAATCCATTATCTCACATGTCAAGTTTTAAAACGACTAGAGGAATTACTAGGTCTCCTGTTGACTTTAGAGAAGGTAGAAGAGCTAGTGATGGGCTTGTTGCTCAGCAGGTAGCAGATACTAGCAAAGTGGTAGCGTTCAACTCACAAAAGTTTACTGAGAAACGTAAGGCCAAAGGTAGGAGCAAACATTTTAACCTCTCTTAGCGATTCTTAACCTACGAGGTCTGTAAATTAAGTAATGAGACTGGCAACGTTGCGTTTGATCTAGTAACACTTCAGTACGAGTTTGACCTCGCCCGAGTCATTTGGTAAAAATGAATGACATCCATTTCAAGCAACGGTGTGCTATCAGGTTTTGCTACAGACTTGGGCACAGTGCAACGGAAACTCTTCTTAACCTTGTGCAGGCCTAAGGAGATAGCGTTTTGTCAAGAGCCCAGGTTTTTCGGTGGTTTAAGGTATTTTCAGAAGGAAGAGAGTCGATTGAAGATGAACCACGAAGTGGAAGGTCTTTATCTTCAAGAAGCGATAAAAATGTCGACAGAATCCCCAAGGTCAAAAGGTCAATCGACACTTTTACCGAGACCAAACATCAAGACCAAGTGGGTGTTGCATCACGATAATGCTCCTTGTCACACAG
Organism: Ophraella communa; assembly: GCA_035357415.1. Lineage (NCBI taxonomy): Eukaryota > Metazoa > Arthropoda > Insecta > Coleoptera > Chrysomelidae > Ophraella > Ophraella communa. Next base: position 13,602,720 of record CM068983.1, on the reverse strand, counting down.
CAATTTCAATAAACGAGTTTTTGGTCAGTAAAACCATTCCTATGGCTCCTCAGCCTCCTTATTCGCCTGAGTCCTTGTGACGTTTTTCTCTTTCCAAAGTTGAAAAATCACCTCAAGGGAAATCATTTTGGGACAGTTGAAAACATTCAAACGGCTGTAACCGACCAGCTGACGGTTATTCCAGTATAGGAGTTCCAGCACTGCTATGAAAAGTGGAAGAAACGTCTCCAGCGCTTTGAGGCCTGAAAAGGAATTTATTTTGAAGGTGACTTTTTGAATAAAAAATTTAAAAAAAAATCAGCCTCATTACTTAATTTACAGACCTCGTAAATAGCACAGAAAACATTTTGCACCAAATAATTGTTTTCTGTATCTCTTTTAAATATGCGACTATATTTATAGACACATCACCTATATTTTTAGTAATATTTTTTCTTTTCAGGTGTGTTGGATATGCACCTAGTTCAACGCGAGAATCAAAGACTGCAATCCCAGTACCCAGTACCGGTAAGAGAGATATCTGAAGAGGTAACACCAAGACAAAATCAGTATCTCCAGCCTAGACCTAATAAGCGAATTAGTCTACCTGACAACTTTAATTACACAAACCCCGGAGTAGAAACTGTTCAACTTCAAACCGCTATGCAACATAGGTAACCACGTTGTCTTGTTTGTCAACCACGTTGTCTTGTTTGTCTATGACATAATGTTCTACCAAGTTTTTTAGTTTCTAAGGTCTGCTTGCCATTATGCTAGTTTCAGTACTAATTTTAGTACTAAAATTATTAGTTAGTTTGGAGACTTGATTTAGTATGAAAAATGTGGGCTTGTGTTTGCAACTGTCTTAATTTTAATTATTTTATTCTGTGCTTTGAGTGAACGCAACAAATAAGTACTTAAATGATGATGGCGAAAAAAATGCTAAAGTGACTTTAATTGTAATAATGATCTAGCAAATGAAGAAAAGAAATCAAACACTTCTTGAAAAAACGCATATGGATTGAGAGAAGAGTGTTAGGCAAGGGACTTTTCTCTGCCACAAAATGCATGTTTGGATAATTCAACTTTTATTTCTTCCACTGTTTTGAATCTTGCATTTCTGTTTTTAAACATTGAATGTTTTGGCACATATAAACAAGGATTTGCTTTAAATAGCTCAATCAGACTTTCTGTTTGATTATGATTCCACATTTTTATATACAAAAAAACAAAAGCACCATAAGTATAACTGCATAACCTCACTTTTAGTTGACATTTTAATATTTTTAGTACTAAAATCAGTACTGAAATTAGCATAATGGCAAACAGACAGAATAATGGACTTGTTAGCTAACGAACTCTTTCTCACTTACAATATCAATTTATCTTCTTCTTTATTGTAATTTATTGTAGCAACCCTCTTACCTTGTGGAAATCCATAGTATTGAGAACACCAAAAACAAGTGTTTAACAAAACTCACACAATTTATCAGTAAAATAACAACAGGCTCACCCCAGATAGTCGTTCTAATAGCCCTATGCCTCTGATAAAAATCATCAGGTCGGTGGGGATACGTCCAGAAAGTATCCAGTTGAAGCAGACCAAATTTATTGATCTTTAGTTCCACTCGGCAGTTGCACAAGATATGCTTCGCCATTTCATCCTCAGCCTGATAGAATCTGCTGTCCGCACTCTCTGCTAGTCGAATTGTTTCCATATTAAGGCGACTGTGTCCAGTCAGTAGTCCTATCACAATTCGTAGGTTCTGTCTGCTCATATTCAGCAGCTCTTGAGACCTGTTTTTAGAAAGATCTATTACAGATGCCTTTTAATATCTTAAAACCTCTAGCTCGAACCAGTAAGAACGTCTCTTTCGATCTACCCAGTTCGATATTGTTTATCTGGATACGCTATATGCTATGCCTAGGAATGGCTATGGGCTATAAATATTCCTTCAGCACCGTTTCTGGCTAGAAAGACCGCTTTTTCGTTCCCTTCAATGCCGGTATGCCCAGGTGTCCAAAGTAAGGTTACTTTGTTATTTTCCCCTAGACGTATTAGATCCTGAAGGCATTTCCATACTAACTTAGAGTCTATCCGATCACAGTGACTTATATAGTTTTCTTCCTGCCGTCATGTTTAAGCATCTCCTGCGCGCAAATCTCTATTGCAAAAACCTCTTCTGGGAAAATTGTCGATAGGTTACCCAAGTTCTGGTTCAGAATTACCCTTGGTTTCGCTCCATGTGCCCCACCTTTCTCAGTTTTAGAGCCGTCCGTATAACGTTAAACAGTTGTTTTCTTGGTGTTCACAATTTATCTTGTTATTATGTATCCCAAAAAGATTAGTATTTTATGTGCAACAACAAGGTGATTATGTATTATTGATTTTTTTCTTTTTAGATTACTTCAGCAAAAAAGACAAATACTGCAAAAACAATGCGCTCTATCTCACCAAACTACACCAGTACCTATTTTAGACAATGTCCATTCATTGTCTAGACGGCAAATGTTGAGACAAGCTAGCTACAAAATAGCTCAGCAGCAACCTGTTTTACCGCCGTTACCTTTGTCTGAAAGTGAAAGCAAGGATTTAATGGCATTTCAGGCCTTAGTAGAAAATTCAGGAGAATCCTGGAGCGTTCCTAATAATTGTCAACTATCCGAACCAGTGTCACTGCCAACATCATCTTGGCAAGCTACGAATGCCACTTGGAATCAGGTATCCCAACGTTTGTAGTGGACAGTGTTTATTTTTTAACATAGTTAGAATATAGAGGTACCAGATTGCATAAAAAAGGTGGCACGTTAGTGTATGTTAATGAAGAATAAATATCTCTATATTTTAACTGAGCGAGTTATTTTAGTGCTTAGTTTTATAGGCATTAAGAAAGCTTTTTTTATTAGAATGTCACAAATATTTTTGGTTTCTCATGTGTTATATAATTTTTCACACTAGTTTATAGATAGATGAAACAAAAAAGATAAAAAGTTAGACAGAATGTTCAAACAGTGTTAAATAATTTGTTTTTCCATCACTATCTTTCATTATGTAAAGTATTCAAATGTACATAACTGGATTTCAATTTCAATTAGTCTTCATAGTCATATTTCGTCACAAAACATTTATTTTTTTTAAGAATGTACTTATTTATTGCATATAGAGTCGAATTTTCGACTCTCAAAACCTGTTGGTAGTTAAGCCTCAATTACCTTTAAGACAAAAATATATACGTCATCAAAAGAAAAAAAGTAATTCAGCGTCAAAAGCTCTGGGTTCGTTCACTTAAGAGTCAAAGAGTCAAAGCATTTGACAGTAAAAAATCTTTTAAGAAATTAGCAGAAAAGAAAGTCACCTTGATGTGGTTGCCATGTTACAAAGGGACTAAACAAAGTAAGAAGGGTAAGAAGGGCAAGCACAATCCTTAATTCATTTAAGCTAGCTATACGTAGTCATACTCCCTTCTTGGTAACATGACCAATAAAAATTTTAGCCGAAAAATCAGGGTCTCTCTTCAAAATTAATATAAAATACATTATATTGATCACATCTTCCTGCTGGGCACTGCCCTGTATGACTAAAAAAATATGCAAATCCGACAGTGAGACCCATAGTTTCTGCGGAAGTACTAATGGAACGCAGAAGCATTGAGTAGCTTTGATCTGCGACTACAGTTTATAAAGAGAGTTACTATTTCGACCTAGGAAATAAGAAACATCTACTTATTTACCTTCTTCGAACCATTGTCCATCTTAAACATATTATTTTGTCCAGGTGTAGAGAGAATATAGGTAAATGAATATCCCTTAATGAAGTTCTTAAAATTGTGTTTGAACAATCGTTTAATTTAATGTTTTTTTTTTGGACAGACTGTGTAGATATACAAAGTTCTATTAAAGGTAGAGCTTAACTTTTTTGGTTAAAGAGAAATAATATTTTAAAGTATTAGAACTAGTCTTGTATATTTTGTTATCTGTATTAAAAATTGTGTTTTTTATTTATTTTTTGCAGTTACTAGTTTTACCACAGCAATTGTATAATTTGTTTATTTTAATAAATAACTCACCTAGATATTTTCTGAATTTTATTTGTGTGTATTGTTTTTGCATGTTCAATCCCACATTATATTTTTCTTTTTCTTTTATAGTCTATTTTACTATATGCACCAATATTTAATTAAATTATACAAAAGAATTACACAGAAATTAAACAAAAATATTTTTGAATAAAATATTTTACATTTAAATACATTTTCTTATCAGTAATTAATTTTGCACAAACATAGTATAATTGATAAAACTCAGATTATATTATAAATTTTAGAATTAGTCCATATAATTCAACGACTGCCTCTCCACATTCGTCAGCTTATTGCTGAAAACCACAGGGCAAGAAAAATCTGGCAAAGATCAAGAGATATCATAGACCAGCATACTTGCGACAGATGTGAACAATGACGGCTTTCAGCAATTCATCACTAACCTCTCACCAAATGACCATACACTATGTTTCGAAGAAACTCAAGCGGTCTTATACCACCGTACCTCCCATTCGTAAACCAAACGGAGAATGGGCTCGCTATGATAAAAAACAGGCACCTTCGCTGCACATCTGAGAAGGTGAAGAACTTATCAACGCACCTTGCCAAATGTCTCTTCCTATTAAAAGCTTTACTCCTACAGAAGTTAAGAACGAAATATATAAACTCAATGTAAGAAAGTCTCCAGGATACGACCTGCCAAATACTAAAACAATTCCCACATAAGGTTGTTACTCTCTTAAGTATTGTTTTTAATCGAATGTTAAGTTTATCCTAATTCCCTTTAGTTCGGAAATTTGCTGTAATTTTATGATCCCCAAACCAGGAAAACAACAACGAAATTACATCCTACCGACCCATCAGCATGCTTCCAAACACCAGTTAGGATTCCGCGAAGCCGATTCAGCCACCCAACAAGTTCATCGAATAGTAAACCAAATATTACAAGGTCTTGAAGAAAAGAAATAGTGCAACACTGTAGTTATAGATATCTCCCAAGCTTTTGGTAAAGTCTGGCATAATTTAATTTCACTTAAATTCTACCTCGTCAAATTTGATAATCAGCAGTCCACGATGTGGCGAGTATTATATACCTAACTCCTCCAATCAACCAAAGAAAGACAAGCCCTGGTTCACAAAAGATTGTCAACTTTCCGTAGAGGCCAAAGATAATGCTTTCAGTCAGTGGATACAAAATACATTGGCATCTTTTATTACTACAAGAAATGCCTGCAATTCCAAGATAGAAAAAGCAAAAACGGCCTACGACCATAAAATCAGAGATAGGCTGATAAATGCTCTAAAAAGTACAAAATATTTTTGGGCTCTAACCATATCTAAAGGGAATACCTTCATAAAATCATCATTCCCGCCAATAAACACAGAAAAGGGCACTGTGGCTGTTTCTTTCAAAGAAAAAGCCAAAGTCTTTGCCAAACAATTCGCTCAGAACGCAACTCTGGATCCCCAAGAAAAGCAGCCACCAGCAAATTCCCAAATAGGAACATCAATGTCAGAAGTAAAGTTCAGACACCGAACAATTAGACGCATCCTGAGGTAACTGAACACCAATAAAGCTGCCGGACCGGACGGAATAGCCCCTATTTTTCTCAAAAAATGTGCTTCAGAGCTTACGCCTATACTAGTTAAACTCTTCTCAACATCCTACGCCGCCGTTATAGTGTTAGATCCCCAACAATTCTTCGGTGTTCTAGTGTTTGCAATGAATCTGTGAGCTCCGGATGCTTGATTAATGTTATAGCTCGCTATAAGATATGGAGATATGGAAGATATGCTCGAGTCCAACCAGTTCCCAAGAAAGGAAATAAAACTCTTCCAGAAAACTATAGGCCCATCGCTTTGGTATCAGTCATCTCCAAAGTTATGGAAAAAGCGATTAACGTGGAACTCATCAAGTACCTCGAGAAGCATAGAATTATTAATGACAGGCAATACGGTTTCAGCCCACGAAGATCTTCAGGTGACCTGCTATCTTACGTATCTCAAGTCTGGACCAATACAATTGAAAAATATGGTGAATCCAGAACAGTAGCTCTGGACATTTTCAAGGCATTCGATCGAGTCTGGCGTGAGGGACTTATGAACAAGCTTCCTTTTTATGGATTTCCTACAAAGCTGTCGAAGAACAGCAAATTTCCTGGTGGTGCACAATTCAGGTGGTGGTAGATGGAGTTTCTTCCAAAACATACCCAGTTAATGCTGGAGTGCTACAAGGATGCGTCTTATCACCGACTTTATTCCTTCTACATATCAAAGACCTTCTCAATGCTACTTATAATCCGATTTACAGCTATGCAGATGATAGCACCTTGATCTCTTCATTTTCATCAAATCGACCGGTCTCCATGCAGGAGTCTAACAGAAGAAGAACTCTACAAATTCAATACATCAACAGAGACTTAAAAATAATAATAGAGTGGCGAAGTAGGAACCTGGTCAACTTTAATTAGGACAAAACACAATTCACCACATTAAAATGGCATAAAATTCGCATACTTGGACTGTGCAACTGTGGAAACATCAAGGACACCTCTGAACCAGAAATCTTTCTTTTATAGAACAGCCATGGAATGAAGAAACTACCAACATCAGTATTTCCAGATAGATACAATATCCAGTGCTTAAAAACCAGAGCCCACTCGCAGTACTCTACCTTTGAGTGCAGTATAAAAGGGTGTATGCCCTCTTGCGAGTGGCTAAAATAATAAAAACAAAAAAATTTGTGCACCATTTGGCACACGCCACAACACATGTCCACCTGTAAGGACCATCAGGACATCCATCTGGACCAACGTCTTACATGGATGAAACATATTAAAATGAAAAGACAACAGCTAGACATAATAGTTCCGACAGATGTACTGGCTACTAGATCGACGATCAAAACTCAGTCTCCAAAATAAAATCTTGCTTTATAAAACAGTGCTCAAAACTATCTGAACTTATGGACTCCATTTTTGTGGATGTGCATAACCAACAACTGAGCATCATCCAAAGATTTCAGTCAAAACTGCTAAGATCTATAGTGGATGGTAGGTTAGCAATCAAACATTGCATGACGACCTAAAGATTCCTCTCATCACAGACGCGATTAAGCCTCGGCCTCATACGAAAAATGTACCATGCAGACCTGCTTTAAAACTAAAGGCAATAGAATAATGTGAAATATCACTGGATATTTCCCTTTCATGTGGCAAAGTTGTATCTCATTTACTTAATACTCTTGTAAATTAAACAATATAAATACACCAAAAAGGATTAGTCTTTATTAAAAAAATTAAGCTGAATCATCTGATATTTTGTCCTACAATAAAACAAAAAATACAAGTTGTTTGTTTAATAAGGTGAACTTTCAAAAAACAAGGGTGGGTACAATATTTTTCATTAAAAGTATGTAAGCTTAAGTAAGAGAAAAATTATTATTCTATACGTCAATTGTATAGTCAAGAAAGCTCATGGATAAATTTATTAAAAAAAAAATGTGTAAGTAGATGGTGAAAAGTAAATGTCATGCGGAATGTTTTCTTTGTATTTAAATTTCTTCGACACTGGCACACCGAGTAAAGTCGTAATGTTTGCAGATTTTCTTTAGTTGTCTACTGAATATAACATTTTTTTTTTCAGGGACCCCAATTTCCGGCGAATCATTCGCCTGTTTGGCCTCCCTTACTGCCATTAAGAGAAAGCCCAATTTTAGAATTAACTGAACAAATGGAATCCATGTAAAAATATTAAAGTAAAAAAAAAACGAATTGTTGTCACATTAACTATTTATAAGATTTGATATGCTTAAACCCTCTAAGATGGCTGAGCATTCGAGAGGTGTTTTTCAGAAACGATGTTTTTGGAAACAAAAAATATGTATTCATGTAGGCGAATTTTGTCCTGCGTATAATCCTGTTGAAAAATTCTTCTATTTTTGGAAAATAATATTCTGTTTAATTGCGCTCTAAAAATTTGCAAACATTTCACATGTCTAAAATACAGGGTATCCCACTATAAAGAAACACATTTTAACGGCTCGATAATGGAAAAAGATATCGACGTGCAGTTTCCACCAAACTTCTTATATTCCTTCAAGTTTTATGAACATAGTTGCCAAATGTATATATTTTCCCGAAAGCGCCGAAAAAAATGACCTTTTTTGAAGCGACATTATCGGTTTGTTTTAAATATAATATTTTTTAATACCATCTGAAAGTCCCTTTCTTCCCCAAAATATATACATCATCTGAATTTACTAAACTTTTTAAAGAAATATTAAATTTTTTTATAAAATAATGTCAATAACTTCCAAACGTAAATTATCACATTTCAACAGCTTGGAAACGTCTTAACTCTAAAATGAGACAAGTGATTAATGAGGAACCTTAACTGAAATTCTTAAAAATATTTGAATTTTTTGTAACACCTTTGCCAAGTCTCAAAAGTTAGGTCCAAAGAAAGTAAGAAAGTTACTTATGTTAATTTTTTACGGAAAGGTGGCTTTGAAACAAATATAACTGACATTAGCAAACGTCAAAAAATTATTTATGTGAAGTGTAACATCGAATACAGTCAAATTTATTAATCGAAAATGTATACTTTGATAGAAAAAGCGCGATGCATCGTATTATATGCTGAGACGAAATCAATAACAGTGACCAGAAGGAGACTTAAAACTATTTTTGACATAATTTCGCCTACATTAACTTGGGTACAACAATTTACAGAATACGGAAAACTAGAAGGGAAAACCAGAACACCTGACAACGCTCTGACAATGCTTAATGATATTCTAGAAGGGAAATTCTAGCACTTAACAATAATAGAATATCTATAAGAAAAATATCCCAAATTACACAATGTTCAAAAATTAAATTTAAATCGTATAAAATACAAACTTTTCAAATTCCAAATTTCCAATTCATTCGAACAAGGATTTTTCAAGTCAGAAACATTGTTGGATATAGTAACACTTCAGCCTAATTTGAAGCTAATAATGTCAGAAGAAGCAACATTTCATATTAATGGAAAAGTTAATAAGTATAACTGCAGGATTTGGGGAGATGAAAATTCAAGAGTGTTCAACGAATTTCAAAGGGATGGTTCTAAAGTAAATGCCGTGTGGTGTATCTAAAACTAAAATCTACGGCCCCTTTTTACAAATGCATGTTAGCGCAGCTTTTGTATCCCCAATGAGATGAAATTATAAACACTGTATATCTTCAACAAGACAGGCGCCTCCTTTAATTGCCCAAAATTCATAATCAGATCATTTCGGCCATAGGTGGATAGATCGAGCTGGTCCCATCGAGTGGGGCTCGTTTTTCTCGTATTTAAAAAAGGTCATTTTTTTAATAATAATTTAATAAGAAGCTTGGCGAAAACTGCACATCGACATCTTTTCCCATTCTCGAGTGATAAGCCGGCAAAATATGTTACTTTATAGTGTATAATAACGGGTTACAAGTTTTCTGTAACAATGTAAATTTTCCAAGTGGAAACAAGACATGATGTTATGTAGAAAGTGTAGAAAGAAAAAAACATGCAGAAGCAATTATTACGACAGTAGCGTAAATAATAGAGAAAAAAGAAAGTATCCATCCCTTCCGCACGCCTCGTAATAGAGGAAAAGTATCTTTTACCAATATTTAAAGTAACCTAATATCTGTAAACTCTTTGCCAATTATAAAAAAATATTGGGTGTCAAAAATGGGCCAAAATCATTTAAAACAAAACTCCCTAGATATATCTCGGTTAAGAGGAAGATTTTATTTAGGTAAGTGTTTTGGCTTAAATTTTTGTGCCAAGGTTTGGCCAGTTACTTTATGGATAATTCCTAATTAAACACCCCGTATATTTTTCATTATGTTGGTTTGATATGTAAAAAATTTATAATTTTCTTTAAATTGTTGTCATTGTCTACACAAGTTATAATATCATCAAATAGTCAAATAGTTTGCCGTGTCCTCGAGTATTTTTTAGTAAAATATTAAAATATGTTTTACAGCTAAATATCCCCTACATCCCTACATATTTTATGGTATGTTTTATGCTTCTTAGGTGCTGACCAGGTTTGATGCCAAACATCCAATATTTTTGTTTCCAAATATCTTCTTTTGAACAATTAATATTATAGTGCTAAATAAATGAATTTCAGATAGACATGTGGAAAATTATTTGAACATCCCCGGTCAGGGTTATTAAATTTATTTATGAACCAACCTGTTAAATTTTATAAAAATAAATGAAATTTACTCTAGAATATTATTTTCCAAAAGTTCTTAAGATATGATAACATTTTCGGGCATCAGTATACTAAAACTAAATTGTAATTTTTTAAAAATTGAAAACAACATTCCTTGAACAATCTAAAATAATTTTAAATAAAAATATTTTCATAAACGTGTTCATTTTATGAACCAATATTTTTTAATAATGGTTTGTGAAAAATCAAGAAATAATAAGTAGGTGTAATGAAACTCTAGTTTATTTAATTTATAATAAAGTATGAATGTTCCAAAATAAGAAATTATTTCAAAAATACTTAATAAAAAGAAAAAAATTGTTAAAATATTATACTTAGTAGGTACACAGTGGTGGCAATAAACGTTTACTATAAGTGGATATTTAAGATCTTTAAAACGATTTTAATATTTTAAAGACCGGTTATGCACAAACACATTACGTTTTTTTATTATTATTAGTACATATTTCAATACAGTATTCAAAAGCGAAGTGAAGCATGACCAGAGAAAATAATAGCAATTATGCGCCAAGGTAGAAAAGTGAATGAGAAGGGTAAGGAAATTACATGTTACGGGAAATTACGCGGTCTTCAAAATTTTCTCGAATCAGACCTAAGTATGCTGTCGTGGTATGACAAGTAGCCCCATCATGTTGGAAACATTGGGATTTTTATATCTATAGATTACGACAGATATATTTTTATTAATTACTACTAATTGAAATGTCTACAAATGTCATAATGTGAAGTATATATCAGTCCTCCACCCTTATTTCAAAGTAACACCTGGGGCAGGCAACAGCTGCTCCAAATGCCGCTTCAGTCCGATGCCGATGCCGAATTCCCATCTTTGATTGGGATTAGCATACGCCCTAGCTCGTACTAGCTAGCCCGATGTAAATATCCTTAATGGCTGCGAATGAGGGAATCTTGATGTTGAAATGGCAGGCTTTCGAAACATCACGTGAAGCATCGTACGAACGTCCCGACCAAACATTAGTTGGTACGGTGTTTGTCCGTTGGGCAAAGGCGGCCTTACCGCTCAGGGCGGCATGTCTTTGCGAAGCCCTTTGTCCTTCGTGAAAAGTATGTAATGCGAAGTTATACAAATAAATAAAATTTCAGTTTTAAAATATTTTACATTGAAAGATTTACAAAATTAACAAATACAGAGATGATAAATTTTAAAATTGATGTTTGCGGCTTTTCTGAAGACTAAAGTCTTTAATTAAAGCACAATAATCTAACGAATGAGCTACGTCATTTTCGATTGAAAGAATAGCAAGGGCTAAAAGCCGATCTTGTGTCATCGAATTCCACAAATATGTTTTAATAATTTGAAGCCTCGAAAAACTCCTTTCAGCAGACGCAACTGTAAGAGGTGTGGTAGCAATAATTCTCAGGACTATTTTTTTCTATTCTATTATGTATTTCAGCACCGAGATAATGTCGTCGTTTCCTTCATACACACGGATGAACCTATTCAATTCTTCGTACAGTTCATGTCCATCAATATCACATGATTCTCCTACTGTCATAGATATTTGCAAGTCGCTGCATTGCTTTAAAAGTTCACTATCACTAATTTCCTTTAATTTTTTTATATTATACATGAAACCAAATATGCTCTTATGATGTTCAAGAGCCTCAAACCTAGGATGGCAGCTTGCGCACATTGTCGACAATGACATAACAATAGTTTATTTTGAAAATTTCTTCCGCATTCAATACATGAGCTTCATCTACCCCTTCATAATCAAAATGCCTTTTTTACGTCGTCTTCTGCGTGCATGTTTTCGCTTTGCCACATTTTACTTATAACATTTATCCTTGTAAGAATGTCATACCATATGACCAGTGAAACTACAAATTCGTAGATAGTTATTTACTTTTCTGTAGAATGGCATTCACTGACTATCTGTTGTATTTTCTGCTAAATCCTTTAAAGCATCATATATATCGCTTAGTTGGTATTTAACGGCCTTCACCGATGCTACCCTGCACTCCCATCTAGTTTTAGAGAGTGGTTTTAGCGATAACGATTTTACATGAGCATTTAAAATAGCCCACCTCTGACTTGAGCCGGTAAACAGAGTGTACAACCTTTGTAGCAAACCAAAAAAAGATTTTGCTTGGACACAAGACGATGCTGCATCTCCTAAGATGAGATTCCAGCTATGGAATAAGCAAGTGGATTAATTTCAAGAATACGTTTTTGAACACCACTTTTTTCACCACGCATATTGGCACCATCATCATATCCTTGGCCTCTCTGCAGTTTTGCAATGATATACCTAACTGTTCTAATTCTGTGATTATATAATTAGTCAAACTCTCAACTGTGGTTTTTTCGACGGCTAAGAAACCAATAAAATGTTCTTCAATTTCAGCTGTATTTGTATTAAAAAATCTTATAATAATTGAAAGTTGCTCAACACGAGAAACGTCGCGAGTACAATCAAGAGTACTGCAAGCAAAATAATTCCAAGGTGACAAGAGTTGACGAACGAAATAAAACACAGGGATTCCCCAAGCGATAGAGGAGCAGAGCATTATGTCCCGACTGCCGAGCTGACCCAAGTGCTATGCGATTAAAAAACCGATCTTCAAGTGTTTCCAGGCGCGATATTCAAGTACTACATAATGAATTTTTCAATTATGTTTTGAATGAATGAATTAGTTAACTAACTTAATTTTAATTTACCGTTATGTTATAACCTTAATAAGTAATAAAGCATCAAAATCAAAAGTTTTAAATAAAAAAAATATAGTTAAAAAATCTATATTTTTTAAAATTTGCTTGGTTTGTTGCGCGAGGCCCCTGCAAGAGCGAGGCCCCGGGCGATTGCCCTGTTAGCCACCCCCTAAGGCCGCCGCTGCCGTTGGGATTTGGAGAACGCCTAAGACGTGTTTCCACGGTAATTATCTTATCGGTTAGATCCCCTCTCCCCTCTATATCTATAGATTACGACAGATATATTTTTATTAATCCCAATTAAAGTATTACAATTGACAACTAATTGAAATATCTACAAATGTCATAATGTGAAGTATATATCAGGGATCAATAAAAAAGGTGTTCAAATTTGTTTTCTATATTTATCGCACTTGATTTAGTGAAACGGGTCTTCTACGCTCATCTTCCACGAAGTAAGGGCCCAGTAAACCATTACCTGACACTGCGAGCCAAATCGTTACACGGTCACTATGAAGAGGTTTCTCTGTCTAATAAATCCATTCAGATGGATGTGACATTCGTCTGTAAAAAATACATACACCATTTCGAATCTTTTTGACAGTTTATTAGAATAAAAAATGTTTAACTATTGTCACTTGTTTCATTTGAGGCGATTATATTTCCTGATTTTAGAGTTCTGTGTTTTGGCGCATACTGTTTTTGTGAATAAGTAGGTGGACTATTACACATTCTGTCAAATAGTTCTTATCAAGTAGACTCAGTATTTTTCTACCTTGGTTAATAATTTACTTTACTACCTAAACAAAAGGCAATAAAGTTAGGTTCAGAGGCTAGTAGTGAAAAAAATAATTTTTTGGTCTGTGATCATGACAGTCGGTAAATGTCAACTATCTTATTAGAAACATGGAGCGTGCTTTCAGAGTTTCGTGTTTTTTTTGGAACTTTCTACTATAAATAAATTAATTCTTTTATTTTCTTAAAACTCGCCAGAATTATTGTCCAAACCAAATATTACAAACAGTAATACAAACCAGATCAATAATATACATGGCAAGTTGTAAGAAAGTACACAAAAAATAGCTAAAAAACAGAGTGCTTTTAGCAGTTGCATTATAAAGTTGTTTAAACAACGAACCCAAATTGTTTTAAATTATAAAAAGAACGTAATACGTAATATAAGAAATTGTAATTTTACAAAGAACACATGGGATATGTTGTATGCTTTTCAAAAATATTGATAATGATAGATTGTGTCCAAAATGTTGCTATACAATAAGATTTTTTCTAGAAAACGAACAAATTTGGATGTAAGAGTCAATTTAGATTTATACACATCTATTGTTTTTCAAATATATTAGTAAAATCTAATGTCCTGGTAATAAATTTGTTTGTGATAATATTGCAATAAACCATTTTAATACATAATAATTTATACAGAGTTACCATACTAAAGGATATCTCTTACGTACATTTTAAATTCCTCCATTATTTTAAAAACAAAAATTTATATTTACCTATTTCTTTTTTATTTTCAATTCTGATATAGGATTAGGTTTGTGACTCACCCAGTTATAAGTTTTATTGAAATAAAAAATTGACAATGTACACATATTATCCTTACTAATTTAATTCCAGAATCATAATATAGGACTGTGATGTTTAGATTGTAGTTAGTAAAATGTTATGACAGTTTAATCATGAGTTATTTTCAAATATGTTTTTGTTACCAAAAGTGTCGAATAAATCTAAAAATTAAACATATAAACTTTATTATTGACAATTAAGTTAAAATATAAATTAAGCAACAAAATGTTTGTCAATTTCTATGATAACCTGCAACACCAAGCTTAAATTCCCATTTTAAAACTGAATAGAAACAATACACAGGTCTGATCAGAGAAACTATAAGTAAACAGGTTTTTAATTGATTATATTTTCTAAAAGTGTTACACCAAAACTCGATGTAATTGTATTGTGTATCAATATGATGGTATATCTTGTCGTATATACGAGGGTTGTCTGAAAAGTTTCCGACCTCAACATGAAGGTAGCAGCACTCGTAAACAAAAGTTGGGGAATGTGTTTGCGCATGCTTTGAAAGGTACCCACTAGAATTACAGCCATTTTGAACGCGCAGTTGTTGTTTGACAATCATTTCAGTGAGTCGATGTGAGTGTTTTTATGAAAATGTGTAATATTAGTTGGTCGTTGGGCGACAATTTGTAACCATTATTATTACGTTGTGCGTCAATTTGTGATATGATTTAAATGTTGAGAGTGATTTTATAAAATTATTTAGTTAACTTTTAAAAAATAACTATATACCAAAAGAAAAAATGTAATTTACAATAAAACAAACATTAATCTTAATTTCGTCTTTAATTAGTTGTAAAAGATACATCAATAATTAACAAAATTTATAAATGTTTATCACAGCAAAAATTATGATAGTTAAATACCTCGGCTAGGGGTGAGTAAGTTCATTAGCTCTGACTATAGTACAATATTTGTTTTTTTAAGAAATTATAAGGGCGCCACTGAAATCTTTTTATTTTTTATGATACTACTGAAGAAAGTTGTTTTAAGCTGTTATTTAAATAAGTATCATAAGATGACAGAAAGATGTCAGAAAAAACTGTCTATGAAGATAAAAAAATGATATGAAAATGTACCGAAAGATAAATAGATTTCTTTGATGCTTAAATGAATGAAATTGAGAATACGTTACAAAAAAAATAATCCGCAAACAGTTCTTTACAAAAACTTATTCTAATACAGTTGACGATACTAAAATTATTTTTATATTACGTTAAAGAAATAAAGAAAAACGAGATAGCTGTATAATATTATAAATTCATTTACGTTGGTCGACTTATCTTTTTTTACATAGGATCCGTTGGTTGATCCAGGAGAGGGCTGGTCCAGTGAAGGGTTGGTCTGATGAACCGTCCACCAATGTAGAACCAATCAGTGTAATGTCTTTGAAATTTGTAGTGTCTTTTAAATTGAAATTTGTCACGTCTTTTAACTTGGAATTTGTACGTCTTTTAACTTGGAATTTGTAACGTCTTTGGTATTGTATATTCCAATGCTGTGAAAAATTGTCAGCATCAGCCACGTGTTCGTTTATTTTTTCCGTACAAAAAGTACAAAACAGCGTATTCCGAAATTTACATTTATCATTAGGATATATGACAGAAAATACAGTAGTAACAAAAGATAAATTAATATAACAATTAGAATTCCAAAAAAAGTACTCAACTCGCCATTTTGTATTTTTTTTATAAAAAAATTTACAATTATTACTTTTAAATTACCCTCAAAATATACTTAAAATAATTATTTATATGAAAATTCTCATCTGATTATATAGTAGGTACTGTCAAGATTTATAGAAATTATATTTAAAATCTTTTACCAAAAATAAAAATCAAAAAACATACCTGTGTATAACACCAATGACAATAAAAGAATGAATCGTGGTTTAAGGTATTGGACTAAGCCACATTAAAGATCGTGTATAAAGTTGGAATTACTGACAGGAATCGTTTATAATAATTAACATGTTAAGAACTCTATACAATAGATGGTGTTAGTGTTAGCCATATAATTAATTTAAAAATACTACGTTTTTTAGTTAACATATCATGTTACAAATGGAAAAAATCGAGTATCGAGCTGTCATTAAATATTTGTTTTTGAAAGGCAATACGCCTACGCAAATCAAAGACGAGTTGGACGCTGTGTACGGGGACTCTGCACCACCATTTACCACCGTGAAATTTTGGACTGCTGAATTTAAACGTGGCCGTACCAGCTTGGGTGACGATGAACGTTCGGGACGTCCAAAAACTGCAACCACTAACGATAATATCGCTCAAGTTCACCAAATGGTACTAGACAACCGTCGAATTAAAATTAGAGAGATAGCAGAGGCTATAAACATGTCCAAAGAACGTGTTTGTCACATATTGAATCAAGATTTAGGCATGAGAAAGACGTTCTCGCGTTGGGTGCCGCGTTTGCTCACTTTGGACTAAAAACGTGTTCGAATGAACATTTCCAACTCTCTGTTGGCGCAGTTTAGGCGCAATAAATCAGAGTTTTGGCGCCGATTAATTATTGTAGATGAAATTTGTATACACCATTATACTCCAGAAACAAAAATACAGTCAAAACAATGGACTGCGAAGGGGGAATCGGCTCCAAAAAAAGCAAAGGTTGCTCCTTCGGCTGGGAAAGTGATGGCAACTGTTTTCTGGGATAGTCATGGAGTTATCTTAATCGATTATCTTCAAAAAGGAAAAACCATTACTACGCATCATTACTTGACAAGCTGAAGGCAGAAATTGCGGAAAAACGGCCACATTTGCAGAAAAAAAGCATTTTGTGTCACCAAGACAATGCGCCGTCTCACACCTCAGCGGTTGCCATGGCGAAAATCCACGAATTACGGTTTGAACTGCTTGACCACCCTCCTTACTTACCAGATCTAGCCCCAAGCGACTTTTTTTTGTTCCCTAAGCTAAAAGTTACGCTCGGAGGACAGAGATTTTCGTCGAATGAGGAGGCCATCACCTTCGTAAACAACTATTTTGCAGAGAAAGACGCCGAGTACTATTTGGACGGGTTGAAGAGATGGGAGCATCGCTGGGAGAAGTGTATAGACTTACAAGGAGACTATGTAGAAAAATAAAAATTAACTTGAAGAAAAAATGTCTAGTATCTTTGTTAGGTCGGAAAATTTTCAGACAACCCTCGTAGGTAGGTAGGTATTCCAATATTTTACCTACAGCGAACACATCATTTCACTCAACCTTAATTTAAAATAATGTCTTATTATTACGGAATAAAATTAATATTTATACAATTGATAAAATATTTTAATGAGGATGTAAAATGAATATTAAATTTAAATATTTTCTTTATGTATACTTATGGTTTCTTCACAAACATTACCTGTTTATTAAATAAGTCATACTTTCTCATAAATTCATAACATTCCTTTTTGTATTCATAAAATATACAAAGAACTAGATGAAATATAGTTGCAATGGTTATTCATTATAAAGGTTTGTTGTGTAATCCGGCGAGCTTATAAAAGTAGGAACATCGAAAACAAATCAGCGGTTTTTAAAGATTTTAGGTAAATAAACAGATAATGACAGATGAAAATAGCATATTACATTACTAAAGCCGAAAGTGAATTTTTTCAGACGAGTGGAAAATATTGTACCCACGGGTGTGAAAAATCACTTTCCTAATCAAGAAAAACGTACTTTCCTGCAAATAAACAATATGTATTACAAATTACGCAATGAAAATAACGATAAAATTATCATAAAAATGGTCCATATATTTTTTTTGGACAAAAAATACTTTTTTGATAAACTAATTACTAATTACCTTTGAAATGTGATACGAATGAATTCTCGACATATATTCCATATTGCCTTTTTCACTATCTGTTTCTTTATTTGTATAAAGTTAGAACCCCATTTTTTTTAAATGAAATTTGCTATTTTGAACATTGTACTAGTTTGTACTCGTGTTGTACTACAAAATACTAAAATGTTACACAAAAATTCAAAAAAATACAAAAGAATAGAAAAAAAAACGATTTTTGGAGTAGCATCCCATATTTTGAACGTTGTACCAAATTGTACCCGTTGTTCCCTACAAATTACTCAAAAATTTCAAAGAATACAGTCAAAAATCGAAAAGGTGGCAATAATTTCCGTTCAAGAGTAAACGGGCACTTCCGGTTCTGTACTGATTACCAACTGAGTTGTACTACTTTAGAAAGGCGTATTCTTAGTGTTAATTTGCACTATATATGCAAATATATGGATTTAATGGCATATTTTTTGCACTATATTTGATTTATTTTCTTTTCAGATCGTCAAATTTAACTCATCCTGTTTTATTGTTTTTAAATGCAATTGATGACATATTTAACCCTCCAATGTAAAATGCAAAATTTGGAGGGCAAGTGAGTTTCCAGGTTGCCACCATTTAGAAAATATTCGTCTACTTATCACATATTACTTCTAAACAGAAGCCAGAGTAAGATTAAAATATGCAAAATATTCCATATATAAAACGGCATTTATTTATAATCATACATGCCCCACTCCTGCGTAGTAAGTAAAAAAGCTTAAGCTTAAGGATCTTGATGACAACACTGTTACATCAAACCCCCAACTAAATTGATAGTTTACCACAAACCAGCCAATTTCTTGAACGGAGATCGATTTTTGGCTGTATTATTTAGAATTTTAGCTTAATATTTGGGTACTTACTTTGTACGGAACAACGCTTACAATTTGGTACAAAGTTCAAAATAATGAATTTCAAAAAATGGGGTACCATTCCAAAAAACATTTTTTTTTCCATTATCTTTTGTATTTTTTGGAATTTTTGTATAACATTTTAGTAATTTGTAGTACAACACGAGTACAAACTGGTACAATGTTCAACATAGCGAATTTCAAAAAATGGGATGCTAACTTTACACACATTGTTTCTTTACCTATTGATAGTTCAAAATAAAGGGGTTATGCGCACCCCCGGTAGGGGGTTGAAGTTGCGTCGATACAAAGAGCGTTAAAGTAGTTCCCCTTCGAATCAGAAATTCACGGGTCCGAGCAATTTCCCACATTTTCATTTTAAAGTCGGAAAATAGAGGTGTTAAGTTTTTGTTGGACCACCATATAGGGTCATTCTGTACAAATATTCGTAACAGCTGTAAATTTAACATCGATGTTACTAAAATCGCGATGTTAAATCCAATTTAACAGCGCGGTTAAAAATCGTATTCTCAACAATATTACATAGTAGCTAACTTCATTTTATTGTGTTGGTTAATATAAATTGCTGACTTTTTAGGTTATCGTTATATTCATAGAAAGATATTTATTATTATTAGTTTTATATATTTATTTTTATTATTATTATGGAATGGTATTGTTCATTTTGATTTACTTCTTGAAAATTTACAATTCTATCACAAACACAGTTTGACAGTTCCAACATTCCTAAAGTCGAATGTTTTGGTTGGCGTTATTTTAACATCGATACATCGATGTAAATTACAGTAAGAGCGTACAGAATAGCATTTTCATAACATCTCTCGACCTTGAAAATTTACAGCGCTGTTAGAGGTGGATTCTGAGTAGACCTGTAACGTCAACCGGCGCAGTACACAAATTTGTGTTTGAAAATTGTCCCATTAACTATACCAATAATTGCAGCCCTTACTGATTCATTCTGGTCAGTCCGCCGTTTACGTCGTATTGGCTCTTTGAATAGCGTAAATTTTGCTTATTTTTAAATTATATTATTTAGTTTAGTGTATTTTAATTATAGCAGTGCACCGCGCTGCCATTCAGTTGTGCGCAACTATTTACGACGTCACGGGTCTACTCAGAATCCACGGCTACCGCTAAGATTTTTGTACCTACAGAATAAGCCCAATAGTAAAATGTTAAAAATTTTTAAATTTTTCTGTATATTTGTGCTAATTTTAGTAAATGAATAAATTATAGAATAATCCAAATTTAACAATATACTCCACCTGAGATTACAAATTACGCAAGTAAATATCAGTGAGAACCTACCACCACAAAAATCGCCACAGTCTATTAGAATGTCTTACGACCAAAAATTTGTAAAACGCTGATTTGGATTCAATGAAAGTAGCTGTGCCAATTTGCTATTAGTATCGATATTATTGTAAGAATATCGAACATTATGCAATCAAAAAATAAATATACCTATTATATGGCAACTCCAGACTGTAATACTAAGATAATAAAACATGTCGCTGTAGACTGTAGAATACGACTTAAGAAAATAATTAAGCTCACATTGTTCAGAAAATGTTCACATTGGTGGAACAATATATACCACAATTTTTTTTATATGTATAAATAATCTTTAAAAATAATATTTTGATTAATCATTACAATTTACAAGCTAACCCGACTATCAAAATATGAAAACATCAAGTGAATTAGTTTAAAGAAATTTTTAGATTATTGTAATAGTTACACGTTTAATAGTATATTAAACAACGCATTTCATATGGATTTCTGTTATAACACGAGTTCAAGTTTAAAAAACGAATCGCGAAGCGATGAGTTTTTTAAAGAACGAGTGTCACAACAGCCATATGAAATAAGTTGTTTATAATATTTTTTATATTTTGCCCTTTTTACCATTTTTTAAATTAATTTTTTATTTTTATGTAATTACGAAAATTTTTATTTTAAAAAGTATGTCGGCAGCACTGTGTAATTTATAAAATTTGACAGTTGTGACATTTAAATTATCAAATGTTAATGTTTTAAAATATTTTAAAAATAATAATATACCAATAATAATATATTATATAAGTAAAATATTATATTCATATTCACAGATACTTTCTTAAAGAACAATATAAAATTAATAAATTGCTATTAGCCACAAATGTCAATGTCAATAGTCTTGCCTTTAGATACTTCACTCATGTCGCCAACCATTTAAAACAAAAATTTGCGTGCGTAAAAGTTACATTACGATACGCAAATGCGTTTTATAATGAAGATTTTTATAAGTGCGAAATATAAAAAAATATTTTACTGTTCAATCACTACAGGAATTTTTTTGCAGAATAAAGCTCCTTTCACAGCCAGCAAATTACAAGTACGTAATGTACAATTAGTAGTAAAAGTTTAGCATGTAACTTATAAGATGAGCATCCACAACTGATATCGTTAGCGATATCTACCGTAATCTTATGTTCGTCTTTGTCTAACCTAGGAAGTCTTTGTTTTAAAAGATTCAAATTGAAATATGTTCTTATTTTGACATTAACTTTCTAACATCCGCTACCAACATTTATATCGTAAGTAGTTTGAGCTATCAAAAATGGCTACCGATCCACAAGATGTTACGAAAGTCGCGGCAAATAAACACACATAACCTAAAAGTCGGTACCATAGGTTAAATAACACTACAATTTACTGTTATTTTATCATGATTTTATCTATGGCCATTTCACGGACTTGAGCTACATAACATTTTATAGTAATAATGACTTTATTGCTCAACAGAAATCCATTTACCTATAGAACAATTAAAAAACTTAAATCTAACTGAACATTTAAAAAATATGTAGCACCCTCTGAACCCGTATTCTCGAATAATGAGGGAGTCCGCTAGTAGGTTTGTTCCAACCAAGCAAAGAACCGTTCTAGAACGGTAATATTACCACTCATGAGACCAAATTAGTGCACTGCGTAACTCACTACACCACTGCGCACAAAAATTACTATTTTAGAACGGTTCTCTGCTTGGTTGGAACAGACCTAGTATTACCACTACAAAATTTTTAGGTAAAAAATGAGGGTCTGTTTTCTAGGCCGTTTTGTTCACTTGTGTGATATAGAATTACTATATTTTAACATTTGAAGTAATTTAAGCACTTCCCGAGTACATACTTTTGCAAAATAAAGATTTTTAATTAATTTTGGGGAAAAAAATGTCATTAGCAGTGATTTTAGGTATATATCTAGTTGAGTGTTTCTAGCCACTATTTACATTAGTAAACATTGACAGTTAAAGTTAGTTCTCATTGGTCGCTTTACTAAGAAATTTCTGTTTGAACCAATAATAGCGATAGATGTAAAAAATGCAGTGTTGATATCAATAAATTTCAGTTATTGTCGTTGTCAGTTATTATGCAGATTCATTTATCTGTGTGTATCTTGATATTTTCTTTGTTTATATTTGTTTTTTTTTTGAGAAGCTGTTATTAGTTTTTATCCATTTCCCACTTATAAAAAAATCTATCACGATGTTTGAAATGGATTGAGTTAACTGGGAACAAGAACCTTTTACTGCAAAAAAACAAATGTAAACAAAGAAAACATCAAGATGCACTTAGATAAATGAATCATGAATCTGAATAATAACTGACAACGACAACTGAAACTTAATATTTGTCGCTATTATTGGTGCAAACAGAAATTTCTTAGTAAAGCGACCAATGAGAACTAACTTTAACTGTCAATTTTTACTAATGTAAAACTACTGTAATTTTACTAATGTAAAAACACCTAAAATCACTGCCAATGACATTTTCCCCCCAAAATTAATTAAAAATCTTTATTTTGCAAAAGTATGTAGTCGGGAAGTGCTTAAATTACCTCAAAAATGTAAAAATATAGTAATTCTATATCACACAAGTGAACAAAACGGTCTAGAAAACAGACCTTCATTTGACCTAAAATTTTTGTAGTGGTAGTGCTAGCGGACTCCCTCATCCTACGAGAGAGTCGTTTCTCATTCATACGAAAATAAAGAGATGGGCACATACGTTTTCGTGTGAGTGACATAGACAGATAGAAATGTTTTCCCATGAGTGAGAAATTATTCTCTCGTAGAAATGATTCGGTAACCAGGAATCCTAGCCTAACTTTTATACATTTATAGAATATTAATTTTAATATTTAGTACGACAGAAACATCAAATTCCACTTTTGCGCACATATCTTTAATAATTCAGTACTTTCGTTGAAATTGCGATATAACAACATAACTGAAATCCTTTTGACAATGAGCCTAGTAGATATAGTAGAAAAAATTGACGTCATACCTACAAACCTCGCGAAATGAATCGGAGTCAAAAATGGCTACTGTTACTTAACAAATAAGAGGTTTTAAAAAAACCGATTTTATAGAATTTATTTGAATGCAAATGATAAAACGCTTTGAACAAAACTCTGTATCAAAATAATGACAGTTGTAATAACTCCAATATGTTAATCTGACGATGCTAGATTTTAGCGAAACAGCTGTCATTGAGTAAAAAAAGCAATTTTTAAAATAAATAGTGGACGTTTTGTTTAGAAAGTTTTATTTTTAATGTTCTTGGTAAGATGGACTTCCACAAAGTAAAGGTTACTACAATCAATTTCGTTAAATGTTTAATTAATATAAACATCATTAATCAAACCTCTAAAGTTAGGTTATTTAAGAATTATGACCTTTCAAAATTACAAAAATTATGAATGATCATATTGTTAGCCATATGCCAAGCTTTTACTAGTAATTCTATGTAGTTACTAATGGTAATTGTAATTTGCTGGTTGAGAATGAAGCTTAAAAGTTTAAAATTAACAAAACCGCTCTTTAATTTATAAAATCGATATACAGTTCAATTTTTATATTTGACGCACATTGAGATAAACGTTTTCAATACTGTGATACTTCGATCGTTCAATAAAATAAGATTTCTATCGGGACAATTATTTGTCACTAGTCTATTAGTTATTTTTGTATGACCCTTCCGAGACCTAACAAACTATTGATATTTCCTAGGGTGGGTGACAAAACAAGAATACAATCTAAGGTATGCAGCATATTTCTTTCTTCTATCTTGATCATAACATTTGAACAACTAAATTATCTTTGCTAACAACTTCCAATTCCCTTTTTGATGTACCTACCCTCGTATTATATTATTTTAAATAATGTCCTTTTGCCATATGCCAACTTTTTGATGTACTCCTACTATTATATTTTTGTTAAATAGTATCAGTTCGCCATCTGCCAACTTTTTTATTTACCCTCGTATTATATTTTTCTTAAATAGTATATGGATATACCTTCACATTATTTAACGTCTTTTCACCATCTGCCAACTTTTGATGTACGCTCGTAAGCTTCAATATTTAAAAATAATAACATTAATAAACAACATCCTGGCGCCATCTATGTGGAAGTAGGTTAGTATTTACCGACTATCTTTTCACGTTTAGGGATCTGCATTACTCGTCACGGTTAGCGCGACCCTCCTCGCTTCGACCTGGCGAAAATAACTAAAGTTCTAAAAGTGTTTTTTCAAATATAAAAATGGACTTGTTTTTATGGATTTTTCATTGGCATTCATAATTAAGTAGCTAATGCATTTATAATCAATTATATTATAATATATATTGATTAGTTTTAACTCTCTAAAAAATATTTGAAATCTGATCTACTTAAATAATACACATGAATTATTAAGAGAGTACCTAAGCTTGATTTTGTTTTATATTCATGGTTTATTTACAGAATTAAAATATTTGAATGATTTAAATTACAGAAAAATATTATTTTATAGTTATGTTGGTTATATATTTGTTCCACTATATTCATATATGGCATGTAACGAACATATCATTCGCGTCTAACTTTAGTCAAAAAATATTTTTAAAATTAGATCAACCATATAGAGCATTTTTTTGTAGTTTTAATGCAGCTTTAAGAGAACAGCATTGTGTAGAATAGCAATAATATATTTGTATATTTATAACAATAGTAAGGTATTGATTTAAAGGTGCTTCTGTTGATTTTTTTTATTAAATATTAATGTTACTTATTAAAGGCATTTTTATTCAAACCTTAAACTTACCGGTCAAGAACCTCCAGAAGCATGCCCACTAAGTTAGACTGCCATTTTCAACCCAGGCCGCTCCACGCCATTAAAAAACATTTCGCTTCATGTGGGAATTAACCTAGGCGTATATAGCAATACACAAGACAAATCCTACAATGGACCCTGTCATATAAAATATGCGAAGAAAGGTAGGTATTTACAAAAAATGCATGAGGTAAAGAACGCTTGAGTGACATGATACGTTAATAATGCCTCACATGTGTCACACATTTGTCGTCGTCAATGACCAGAACATAGACCTATTAACAGAGGAGGCGCAACGTTCCATTCAAAACTCCAATCACCAATATAACTCAAAAATCACGTTGATATTGCTTCGGCAACAATGCTTGAAATAATAAAAGAGACTGTGTCAAATTTCAAATTTTGCTCCTGGTATCATCCAGGACAGCCGTGCGGTGTTGTCGCTTATCGAGCAACTCTATAATCTAACAGAATGAAATAGTTCAACGGTTAAACATTCCATAAAACGAGTTATATAATTTAGGTGGTTATAATGGAGAGCAGGCAACATCACAGCACAACAAATTCCAGTCGGCCATATCAAGACGACATCGTCGACCAGAACAATTAAAAAAATAAATAGTTCCATCTCCTCTGATATTAGGTCTATGGACCAGAAGCATGACTTCATCCAATCTCTAGTCCGCTCGGGTAAGAAAACTGACATTAGTCCGTGTTTGATAAGAAAAAAAGGGGAGGTTGAAGGGGGTGTGTGTTAGTAAACCGTAAGGCGTTCCGCCAAAAGGGCCTTATGACTCTTTTGCTCTTGCACAATATATTGTTTGCCGAAAGAACAGTGATAGCAAAGCAGTAGGCATGTTGTTCAATATTGATTATGCGTAAAAGACGCTTATACACGTTGTGCGCAAGGGCCTTATCAAATTCTTTTTTACCAAAAAAATGATGTATTATATAATATCCAAATTTTAAACACAAAGATGATAACGGTATTAAAAACTACAGGTCCGTATACTTATCCGTTAGGCCCCGTTGTACCATGCTAGCTTAAACA
This sequence comes from Ophraella communa, assembly GCA_035357415.1. Taxonomy (NCBI): domain Eukaryota; kingdom Metazoa; phylum Arthropoda; class Insecta; order Coleoptera; family Chrysomelidae; genus Ophraella; species Ophraella communa. The sequence goes on along the minus strand of CM068983.1, from coordinate 13,576,251 downwards.
CTCAAGATGAGATTAAATCAGGTTCAAAATATCGCGTGGGTTGTACAATGCCAGTTCACTGCTAAGCTTGGTTAATTTTCACGTAATTTGGCAATTCAAGTTAAGTGGTCATTATTCCGGACTTAAACTCAGTTCTCAGCATTTCTTTTCACATATAATCTCAAAATTGGTAAAAAAACATATTTCCTAATCCTAATATTACCTGATGCTCAAATTATAATTTGTTATTAGTTCGGTTAATCTGGAAAAAGTCATAATAATATAATAACGTGTGTACATCATAACAGAACAAAAAAAAATTTTAGGTATAGAACTTTAAAACGTGGTTTACTAAAAACACCCAATGTTTACTGTAGCTAAATATCAAAAATGGATAAATGAGTGTCAACAAATTATTCACAATGCAGAAATTCAAAAAATCCGACGGAAAAGCATATTGGCTACTCGAAGGTAAACTAAGTTGAAATGTGTGTTGGTGTAGTGGTAGTGTAAACGGTGGTCGTTGATAAAACTGCAGTTTACCCAATTTACTCACGTATAAAAATGGATAGAACATTATTTAAAATCGTGAAAATCACTAATAAAATTTTGCAAGTACTGAAGTTTTGTTACAAGGCTCAGTTTGGAAATTAAGTACTACTAAAATTTAATTTTACTGGTATCTATTTCGTGTTTTGATGTCTATTATAGTGGAAAACCAAATTATTTAAAAGAAAACTGCTCATTAATAAAAATAAAGTGTATTATGACACTGTTTTACAAGTGTATAGATTTCATAAATATGTCAACAAAACAATATAATCACGTCAATAGCTGCAGCATCTACGGCTCTAAACAACAAATCGCACTAGTATTTCTAAAGTGACATAAGTCAAAAAACTACATTTCAGAAAAACTGTTACTGAGCTTGGGGAAAACTAATTTCATAAGCAACTTTTTTTCCAAAAATAAACGTAGGAAACAAATTCTGAAGAAGGCTGATACAGTCTTGATGATTGATAAAAAGATATATATATACGAATTCTTTTTATAGTCATAACTCAAAAACACCGATTTTTCAGTTGTCACTTTAGAAATATTAGTCTGAAATACTAGTTTATTTATTTTGAGAAACATGCCTAAATTAAAATACTAAATAAATTGTGAATGTTTTACTTAACTATTTAAATCAAACATTCACTTGTCTGTTATATATTTTAAATATCATTAATAAAAATTTACAGAAGATTGTATTTTCAGATATAAGAAAACAGATGTAATCCCAATAATTATTAAAGAATACTGAGTCAAATAATAAAGAATGAGTTTATGTGGAGTATTAATAACCTTTATCCTCGACTATTGCAACTTGGCAGTGATTAATGAGACATTAATCAAGGCTCAGTTGCTTCCTTGATTTAGCTATAAAGTTATATTATTTGGTTACAAACATATTTAATAGTCGTGGATAAAGTAAAGTATTCTACTCCCGTATAATGGGGGCTGAGGCTTGTGGTCATAATGCTGATATGGCTAATAAATAGCCACCATTATACCATACTTAAATAATATACTATCTTCCCTTGATCTAATAAACTGTTTTGTTTATAGGAAATAATAAATATTTAAATATTTTAAGAAACTCGGGGCAATAAGAAACCTATGCCACATTCTTTGAAAGCTACTTAACATAGGATGATTTGGAATATTCTCCATGTACTATTAAAAATGATAAATCACTGGAACAGACCTATATAAATTTGAAGGGTGTACCAAATAATGCAAAGAAAATTAGGGAGCCATGTAAATGCAAAAATTGCACAGCTTTATGCAAAAATACTCAATTTTATATATTTAACGGCTTCTGGGATTTGGTGACATGAAACAAAATAAATTTGAAATTTACTGTATTAACCCTTTGCGGAGTCCATCATATTGAGAACACTAAGCATCCAACTATTTATCAAAACTTCCACAATTTATTTGGAAAAATTAACTTTTAAGTATGTAAAAACATGGGCTTTAGCAGATTACATATATAACAAAACGAGATAGTAACGAAATTCCTAGTGTACTCTTGAAATCTATATAAAACCAAAAATAATAATAAGCTAATGTCCTCATGCTCACAGTTAGGAAAATATTTTTACTTTAATTGAAAAGTATAAAAAGTGTAAAAAATAAGTTTTCTTTAGAATGACTTGATATTGTAAGAAATTCAAACAGAAAAAATACTTTCACAGAAAAGGAAATGTGATTTTAATAATTCTGAAGAGGTAGTTATAGCAAAAAATAATAATTTTACCTTCTACAAAAACTATTTCAGTTTATAGATGTTCGTTGCTTTTGGTTCCACATCCAGCACCTACAATTCCCTGTTAATTAAATTGAGAGTTTGAAAAAGTTAATAGAAGTAAAACAGATGCTAGGATAGATGAAGAAATACCGACTTTTAAAATTGTCTTCAAAACCCAATAAAACTCAACATTAAAAAAAAATGTAAATGAAGATTTTAATAAAAATTTATAAACATCATTCACTATTACATAATATTTTTATAAAAGAGAATCAGAGAAAACGAGAGAAAAAATGAGAACATGAAAGTTAAATTTGTAGTAATATATAAAGGTCTAGAATATGAAATTAAAAAAATAAAAGAAATGGTTAAATTAAATCAACATTGCAACAAGAATAATTACACATCTGTTCACTTAAATACAAATCGAAAAATTTTACACTAAATTATTTACATCATTTGATTTATATAATGTTCCATAATATACAAAAAATAATGAATATCTATAATACAAAAATTATCGTTTTATAACCAAAAATATATAAATAATGCCTTCTGAGTAAATAACCCCATACAATTAAATTTGAGTACATGCATTACACCTAAACTAATAGGTAATGGCGATATATATGCTTTCATTATGTTGAGGTAATGTATATTTTCCAGCTCCTAGTATATACACTGTGTCAGTAAATTATGGAACAATTTTCAGAAATACTTCTGAAACACGTCGATTTTTGATTTTAATTTACCATATTTTAAAATAATATTTTAATACACTGAGTGAATTACTTTCCGAATAATGACGTCACCGTGATTTTTTTAAATGGAACCATAGTTACAGGGTGTACAAAAAATGTATCACATGTTGATACAGATTGGACCAAAATACAATAGTTTTGTGTGTGCTCATAAACTTACGCATAACTTTTTTCTGTAATAGTTAATTAATATTAATCAATATTATCAAAAATAATTATTGCCTAGCGGACAGAAAATGAAAGAACGTAGTCGTCTAGTTTTTTGTGAAATGTCAATATTTTTTTAGTTATTTATTGATGTTCAGTAACAGCAATAAACAATATTTCTCCATAAAGAACAAGGTTCAACAAGAATTTTTATATCATTTGGGTTACTGTCAAATACAGCAAGGGCTGTAGTTCGAACATCAACAGCTGTAGTTCAAACATTTATAAAGTCAAGTATTTTATCATATTCTGTCCGCTAGGCAATAAGTATTTCTTATAATATTGTTAATTTAACTAATAAAGAATGTTGCGCGTTACTTTATGAGCACACACAAAACTATTGTATTATTGTCCACTCTGTACCATTATGTATCAACCTGTGATACATTTTTGGAATCAGCTCAGCTAAAAAAAATCGATAAAAAAGCTAGTTCTCTCTTAAAATGGCCTGCTTAGCTGAAAATGAATTTGTTCCATACTTTACGGACACAGTGTCTTTATTGAGGACATATCGACATTACTTGGTTTGAGAGTAAATATATAAAAGAATAACAGGATCACGTGGGTCTACCAAATCTAAAGGCACAATTTTGGACGGCTACATTAAATACTGGTAGTCGCGTAAATAAATTAAAGCTCTACAATACGCATATTACATTTATTATTATAATAAGGGATGTTCAAAAATGCTTACGCTGGCACTTCTTATTTGAGACATATGTAAGACCAGTGATATATAACAAGAAAAAACTAAGAAGATACTTTACTTAACAACTTTAAAATTTCCAAGCATCAAAATGCCCAAATTTTTCAATACGATAATATTACTCACTGAACTCACATAAATCTCAAACTAAAAAATACTAAAGATACCTATTCTCCTACAAAAAATTGAAGAACTTAAGTAACAATGAAAAACACATTAATTTTTCATCCAAGATCAAATAGAGAATGATCCTTGATGTTCCTCAATGAATACCAATGAATGCTTTGATTAGATTCCCGAACTAATTATAAGTACATGTTTTAAGTATTTTAGTATAAACTTGAGATCATAAGTAAGGACTATGAAATAAGTGAGATACATTTAGAAAATGAAAGCCACTTGACGACAAATGTGTAAGTTACTGCTTCAAGGAATTGTTTAATATAATATCCATGTTAATAAAATAAAGCAAAAACACAATACAATACGAAAGAAATGGATCTTGTTAAAATTTTCAATGGACAATCGACTAATAGTTTTACCTTCCTTACTTGTTTCAAGAGTCCTTACTCAAAATATTTTTATTAATTGAAATAATAAGCAAAGAAATGGTTTTCAATTTTTCTAAAGTGATCCAATACAATTAAAAAATAACGTATCAAAACAAAATTAGAATAAGGTTTGATTCTATAATGCGAAGAATATAATGCCAAAAACACTAATACATTTTCGTGGAAAGACTTTATCTAATTCAAAATATTTCCATGACTAGATTTTAAAAATAAATAAATATGGAAAATGTTGTATGTAATAGTACACACCGTTATTTTAATTGTATTAGTTTAATGCAGTTTAATTTTAGAAGTAAATATACAAAAAATGAACTAGCCCTGAGTAGCAACAAGACTTAAAAAAAATATCAAAATTAAACAACTTCATGGTAAATTTTAAAAACGAATCACGGAAATGTTGAGAATTCTTTTAACCGAGTAAATAGACATTGTCAGAATATTACAAAATATTATTTTTTTATTAATGACTTTTTATAAAAAATATATATATATGTATATATAACAGTTTCTTTATAGCAAACAACAATTACATTAATGAATATAAAGAAATTACTCGTCATGGTGAATAACATAAATATTTGTATAAAGTATTAAAAAAAGTAGTTAAGCCTATATACTAATAACATTTTTTATTAATATGATTAAACAGAAAATATTTGGTATAACTAAAAATACTATTAAATCTTACATATAAATAATATTAACATATTTGCAATTATTTCGATGTGTAAATACCATCAGTCAAAATACACTAAATCAGATAGGGTATAGTGGGACAGGTTGAAACATGGGGTAGGTTGAAACATTTTTAATTTTGCGCTCTTCAAGATGTTTTAGTGGTGGCGCTGCTATTCAATTTTAGAATGACATTATTCCAATATTTCGAGAATCATTTCGTTAATGGTTGCCGAGTGGTGGAATGTTTTTTGTTTTAGACCTCAAAAAGTAAATTTTAGGTTTATGTTTTAAAGGACTGTGTAACTTTAGTGCTTGTTCTTGTGTTTTTTCTTGGTGTGGGTAAGTATTAAGCACACTTTTGTCTATATTTTAGGATACAGGTATATATTTGTTTTGTTTACTCAGTTTTGTTACAAAGTGGAAAATTTAGAAGAAATCTTTGGTGGGGCACGATGAAACAAAACAAACGGGGCAGGTTAAAACGTTTCAACCTGCCCCAATGTCTATTTTGAATTATATTTTGAGATCCTATTTTTTCATTTAGGGCTACAATCATCATAAGAAATCGTGCCAGATTAACAAAGCCATTTAGCCAAAAGGCCATGCAAATCGCAGTAAGGGCGGTAATAGTTGATGGCATGAAAATTAGGCCTGCTGCTATCCGGTTTAATGTGGATCATGTGACGCTTAGCCGGTAAGAAATTGTTATGGAAAATGATGAGATAAAATAATCTGGATTATTTTTAGATACGTTAAAAAGCAAAGAGATCTCGGAGAAAATCAAGACATTATTTACAAATCACATTATCAGACTCTGCTTGTGTTTACACCAGAGCAAGAGGCAACACTTGCTGAATATTTGAAGACCTGTGCGAAGATGTGTTACGAAAAAACTACAAGAAACATCCGTGAGCTAGCGTATGAAATGGCTACATTAAACGGAATCACGGTCCCACAGAGCTGGCATGAAAATAGATCTGCAGGCCTGGATTGGATGCGAGGATTTTTTAAAAGGAATGCAACTTTAAGCATCAGAAAACCAGAAAACTGTTCTTTATCAAGAATGACATCTTTCACTCGACCAAATGTGGATTTATTCTTCAATAACCTGGAAGAAGTTTTGAACAGGTTTGGAATCAATGCCTCCCGCATATTCAATTTAGACGAAACTAATACAGTACCAAGTAAATCGGTGAAAGTTGTAGCCCAGAAAGGTGCCCGGAGTGTTTCAATTGCAGCATCTGCCGAGCGTGGAGTTTTAGTGACAATTACATACATTATAAGCGCATAAGGAAATTCCATTCCTCCAGCTATGGTGTTTCCGAGAGTTACGTGATCACATGCTAATGAATGCAGTTACTGGTACTTTGGGCCTAACATCACTAAGTGGCTGGATGAGTGCCGACCTGCTTCCACGCGTAATGCAGCACTTTATAAGTAGTCTGTCATCTAAGGATAACCCTACTATATTAATTATGAACAACCATGCAAGCCATATGTCAATTGAGGCGATTGACATGGCTAAAAATAACGGTGTTACGATCATTACTTTGCCACCCCATTGCAGCAATAAACTGCAACCTTTAGACGTCACATGTTTTACTTCTTTTAAAAAATTCTATGCTACAGCCATTGAGAATTGGATGAAAAACAATCCGGGTAAAACTTTTTCGATTTACGAAATAGCAGGTTGTGTCTGTTTTGCACAACATTTGTGTGTGTTTACTTGAACTAATTTTCGCTTTACAATAGTGTTTCGATCTGCCCCACAGTAATTTCATGGATGTTTCAGGCTACCCCATAGAAGGGACACTTTGAAACATAAAACATGATATGAGAAAGTAAATTTTCAAAGATGATTAAATGTTTTCATATATTCGCTCGCATAATATAATGCCGTAAATAGTGAAAAATGCGTGCATTAAATATGAGCTCCTCAAGTCTTGAAATATAGTTTTTTCAAATCAAAACATCTTTTTTGTTTCAACGTACCCCACTTTACCCTACACAGTATAAATGATATGGGAATTCAATTGTATCACAATGTCAATATTGCTTCTGGTTGTCAGTAACAATAGCTCAAACATAATTAGTAATTTAAAATTTACTTCAATAATATTTACCTATGATAAATAAATCTCAATTCCTTTAAATTTCGTACAAATGACTTTAAAACAAAGTTACTTTTTATCTATTCACTTGTATGAAATCTGAATGTACCACGATTTCGAAAATAAATTAAACATATATAACAAAACATGTATTTTGACCGTTGTAGCAACCAGCTACTTTAAGAATAATTCGTATTTTTGGAGCCTCGCATCAAAGGTACCAACAAAGCTGGTGGACCAGCTTGTCTTAAAAATGGATGTGCAAGAAGCTCTTGAGCAGTTGCTCGTTGAGCTGGATCTCTCACTAACATTCTATCTAAGAATGATTGCAACCTTGGTGACACCTAAAACCACAAAAAGTAATAACCAATACTATGTGATTTTTTTAAGATTAACAAAACATTGTATACAGCATGAGAATAATTTAATAGTCTACTACTACCACAACTTTTTCAAAGTAAAGCAGAGAATTTCTATTGGTACAACTGAAATTGGATTTTAACTTTTTAAATATCAGTTAAATATCAATCAGAATTTGTACAAATGGGTATAAGAAAATAACATTATTTACCTTATGAGCGTTTTTCAATTTTGGTGGTGGCATTTCTCTTATCCTCCTCATAGCCTGCAAAGGAGGTTCGTTAAATAACGGCGGCTCTCCATCGACCATCTCAATAACCATTATACCCAGTGACCAAATATCGACTTCAGGTCCATATGGTAATCTCGATATTACTTCAGGTGACATCCAATATGGAGTTCCCACCAAAGACTTTCGTTTCGGAAGTTCTTGAGAAACCTATATAAAAACAATCCACTTAAATTTAAAAGACGTTTCGCTCAGTTAAGAAACCAAGACTTAAATACTACTACACTTTTTGTAAATATATAATATAACTTGCATTGATTAAATTCTTTAAGATCCCTTGGTTTTTGAATCGGATTAATTTAAAGGGCTCAAAAAAGGTGGTGCTCGTTCGTAAATAATTGTTTCAAATAACCACAAATTCACGGTAATAAAAATATACGTATAGGAAAATTTTAGTCATTAAGAGCTACAATTTAGGAGATATTTTGAAAAAGGGTAGTGAAACATATAAAATTGTGAAAAATTGTTTTTCACTTTAAGCACTAATTTTTTCTACAATTAGGCTCAAATTTGTTGGACGTATTAAAAATACATGTATAAAGATTATAATGTATATTATGTAATAATAATGTCCAATTGCAGAAGGGTGCCGATCAATTTTAATTAGGGGGCTAGTTAGGGGGTTGTTTACATCGATTTTTTTATTATAAAAATAAGATACTGACCTAATTTTTATCATAACACTCCATTTTTATGCTAGAGACTTTTTAAAGAAAGCTATGATTATATTCGTTAAAGAAGATTGTATGAGTTTACCCTGTATTTGACTTTAAATCTATCAAATTTTGCAATTGATGAAAAAAGCTAATCATTAACACGCCGTAATTCGGTTCATATTGGTCGAAGAAAAATTATAAGAAAATAATTTTGTTTGTCTTTTTAAAAGCTACAAGTCTACAGTTTTTTAAATAGTTAATTTGCAAACCAACAGAACTGTTACTCGAAAACAACAAAGTACTAAAAATACATTTCAGTAAACGAGGGGTAGTCAATAATCAAAAATTAAAAAATATTTCTGGTCTGAAATATCAACCTGATCGGTAGCCATCAGGTTTTCTATTGAAATGTAATCCAACGTCCAGTGGCGCATATAGCCCAGGAAGTAGTCATTTTTTCTTTAAAAAACGGTTAAGCCTGGTTGACGATTTATGATTTCTATACCAGAGACGGTGCAAGTAGAGCAGAGAGGTTTGTAAAAAATAAATACAATATTCTCCTGATGGACTAATATTGTAACAATAAAGGAAACCATACATCAAGAAGCAAATTTCCAGAAACTACACTGGAAAGAAATAAAAATATTAATATAAAATTATGTATTTTTTATATCTACAATTCTGTTATATATTACAGTCAAACGATGGGTACAAGGACCATGGTCTTCTAAGAAATTATAAAAAATCACCATAAAACAAATTCTGTCTGTCTGAAACTAGACGTGGGTATATAGTAAAATTTCCACTAAACATAAGTTTTAATACCTGTGACAATAAATCAAATTTGTCAAATATCTCAAGACATGCTCTCTATCACAAAGCAGACAATAGTAAAATATACTTTATGTTTAAAAAAAGATGTTAATACTGGATGTGGTTAATATGTGAAAGGCAAATTACACAAGTTGGCTCCTTGTTTGCACAAATCTATGGCAGTATTCGCCTTGTGTCATCTACCAATGAGTTGCCACACTAAAATAACTATTTTGCTTGAGCCAATATGAAAATAAATTTCAAAGCTAGGCCAAGACCTAGATTTACCTTTATTGAAAAAAAAACGATTAATTTTAAATTATTTTTTTCATATTTATACTGTCACAAAGTAAGGCATTACTGATTGAAATTTAAAGCGCCCCTTTAATAATTACAAATGTTACAAAGGAAAGATATAAATGTTTTCACATATATTATAGGCATTCTAAGACTTCAAAAATAATGAAAACTGAATACTGTATCCTTATATAAGTAATAGGAAGATGTAACGAAGTTACTAAAATTTCGTGCCTTTCCGTATATTCCATCAAATCCGCACGGTATTATTTATTAAGTTTCGACCGTTCATTTGTTTATATTTTTAAAAGTTTTTGTAACACCGATAAGACTTCGCTAATTAGTCACTTGTTGAAATGATGATACCGTATATAATTGTAAAATTTAAAATATTTTTAATGTATCTCCGTTATTAATGGACCGATTTTTACAATTCTTTTTGGTATCGACTCAGAAAATTACGAGGAAAATCATGCTGTTAATCATTTTCGCGCGAAAACCAGATTTTCAGTAAAATTATTTTTTCCGACAAGTTCCAACCGAAACAGCAGCTGTAATTGTCTGAGTCGTATGATCACGCAGTACCTGTCCCCACTTTAAGTAGGTGGAAGGGCATACCGGTAGGATTTTTGTGTTCCCCCCGCAATCCGTCCCTTACCTATCAAAAATTGTATAAATTAGACGATTTTGGCAATTTTAAGGGAGTACCAGTTACAGTGATAGTAGTGCCTAAAGTAGTGAACCAGTGAGGACCCCGAGACCGACCGGAATCAAGGTAAGCACACCAAACTATCTAACTAATGTTTGCCAGAGCAACTTGTTAAGATTTTTCTCTCTATATGCGCCGCTTACCTGTTATCCTTTTTCCTCGCTCAACACCATCATGGGTGGTATACTGGTGGTGCCCCTTTTCCTAAGTTCCCCTCATCATGGGTGAAACCCTGATGAGACTATCCTTTTTCCTCACTCAACACCATCATGGGTGGTATACTGGTGGTGCACCTTTCCGAAGTTTCCCCCCGTTATGTGTAGGACACTGACGGGCTCTACCCCTCTACGCGATAGCGGTCGCGAGTTGTGTTATTATTCCGTTACATTTTTTAACTTGGTAAGATTTTTCTCTCTATATGCGCCGCTTACCTGTTATCCTTTTCCTCGCTCAACACCATCATGGGTGGTATACTGGTGGTGCCCCTTTTCCTAAGTTCCCCTCATCATGGGTGAAACCCTGATGAGACTATCCTTTTTCCTCACTCAACACCATCATGGGTGGTATACTGGTGGTGCACCCTTCCGAAGTTTCCCCCCGTTATGTGTAGGACACTGACGGGCTCTACCCCTCTACGCAATAGCGGTCGCGCTTTGTTGCGATTTACCGTTACATTTTTGATATTTTAATTGGTTAATTTTAAAATAATTTGGTTGCTCTGGAGATCTCCGTTTTAAATGATATACTTGTGTGTTGGTGTGCTGAAGCTTGAGTTTTACCGCTTTTACCGCTTTTTACCGCTTTTTACCGCTTTTACTGCTTTTCACCGCTTTTATAACCGTAGCTAGTTCACAGTTTTCCGCTTTCCGTAGTAGACGGCTAAATACCGTCGATTTATATCGCATTTTCATGTAAGGCATGGTAAACATAATAATTTTGATTTTCTTTTAGCATTTGCCGAAACCGTTTAACTGCATGCCTAACCAGCCTGTACTTATTTGATTTACTGTAAAATATATAGTTTTGTTTGTTTTCATTTATTTTCCTGTACTCCTGAAAATGTGTTGCTGGCAAGTCAGCGTTGTAATAAAAAGTAAGTACAAGATCTAGAAACCAAAAATGTATTAACCGTAACTTATTTTGAAAAATTATTTTTGTAGTTAGTACCGCAATTATGTACATGTATAAGTCATTTGTAATGATACGATTAGAATTAGAAATTATTGATTTCTCTTATTATTTTGTTGATAGTCAAACTAGTATAATCAGCTTTTGTTTTGTTTCTGAAAATGTTTTTTTAACAGTAGTTAATTGCTTTTATATTGTACCAGTCTAAATCTACACAAATCCGAATGAGATATTTATTAAATATAACGATATATTAAAAGTTGTATTGTACATCATGATATATACCGGATGTCTGTAAATTTTAATTTATTTCGCTTATTGATATATTTGATTGTTTTATATGATTACCGTATCTCTTTTTTTTTGTTTAACCGAAATTGTTTCTTTATGGAAATTGGTACACTGTACAAAATATGTTTTATTTTTTTTTATTTATTCAAACTATGTCTATTGGGTTTATTCTGACCGCTTTTTCTATTGTTAACAAATTAAATTTTGTGATACACCGCAATGGTTTGATAATATATTGTTTGATTGTTTTATATGATTCTTTGTTTAACCGAAATTGTTTCTTTGTGGAAATTGGCACTGTCCAAAATATGTTTTATTTTTTTTTACTTATTCAAACTGTATTCTGACCGCTTTTTCGATTGTTAACAAATTATATTTTGTGATACACCGCAGTGGATGGTTAATATATTGTTTTGTTAAGTACCGTCCGTGTTTTATTTATTTCTGGGCTGAACACAATTACCCATTTTGTCTCCACTGTCTAAAGGCTACCTGTCGCATGTGGGCCCTCAACCACTTAAATCCTGAGGGTGGCGCCCGAGATGATATAAACTTTACTAGTTGGAAGACCGTCCCGATCAAAGTTCCGTCCGAACAAGGTAAGTTCGGATCTATCTAGGAAAGCGCCATTACAAATTTGGCGCCCGAGTAGGGACTTCATTTGTGTTGTTGCACCAAGGAAGTAGGGACTTTATTTGTGTTTTTTTTTACAGCAAAGGAGTAGGGACTTCTATTACACCAACCGTCCAGGGATTGTTTTTTCTGTTTGATTATATATAGCCAGTAGGGACCTCCGTTCTATTCCAGGTCGAGGGAGAAAGAGACTGCCGTTTCCAAGCGAAGTAAGGACTTGCGCTCCGTAGTAGGTGATTATGGTAACCACCGCCTACCCATATCCTGGCCTGTAATTCAGTACCGTGTATATTGAATTTGGATATTGGTAAATCCGGTTCCCATAAGAGCCCTGTATCGTACCAGCCAGCTGCGCCGTAATCAGAGGAAACCCGTTCTAGGATTTGTCCGTCGGGGATATCGAGAGGTAGATGTTTTGGGATAAACTGACCTTTCCATTCTAGACAACGAATTCCACCGTGTATCTCGAGAGGTAGATGTTTTGGTGTTAAACTGGCCTTTCCATTTCAAGGAATTTCGTTTGTCAAGACCCGTCCGCCGTGGATAATGAGATGTATTTGTTTGTTGACTACAGTTTTGACTATTACCTGTTTGTACCGTTGGTAATTTTCATACCGCTGAGGTCATCCGTAGCCTTCCTCTGTGATCTAAAAGAGTCCTGTTTGTTTTATGTTACTTTACCAGGATTGCCAGTTTTGTCTCGCCTTCCCGTTCTCAACCGTTTCTTTCCATCAAACGTCCCACCAGCTCAGAAATAAGTAACCGTTATATATTTTTTTTTCTAGTTTATATGTTGTAATAACCATTTCCGTATAACTTTGTTTAACTTATGTACTTGTACACGTATCCGTCCGAATGTGGAAGGGGAACATACGTTACCAGAATCCCCCCTACCGTAGTAGCGTATATAAGTCAACGATTCAATACCAGCCGGGAGTTGAATATAAACCGTCAGGGAGGTTGAATATAAACCGTCAGGGAGTTGAACATAAACCGCCAGCAAGAGTAGTTTCAAAGAGGAGTTGAATATAAACCGCCGGAGAGTGAGGTATAAACCGCCAGCAAGTGCAGTTTCAAAGCGGAGTTGAATATAAACCGCCAGAGAGTTGAATATAAACCGCCGGGGAGTTGAATATAAACCGCCAGCAAGTGTAGTTCTCAAGGGAGAGTTGAATGTAAACCGCCGGGGAGTTAAGTATAAACTGCCAGGGAGTTGAATATAAACCGCCAGCAAGTGTAGTTTCAAAGGGAGTTGAATATAAATCGCCGGAGAGTGCAGTATAAGCTTTCAGAAAGTTCAAGCCGTCAAGGAGTTGAGTCCCAATCGCTAAGAAAGTTCCGTTCCAACCGTCGAAGAAAGAGTAGTGACCTGATTAGTTACATATAAGATGGCAACAGCGACGAGTAGCAGCCAACAGCCTACAACTACCAGTCCTGCTACTACCGTACTAAGCACCACACCCCTCGCCATTGTATCCGATCCAACCGACGTCCGAATAAGCTGGGTGTACTTATTGAAGAAAGAAGAATTAATTAATGAAGTGACTAAATTTGGATTGGAAAGTTCCGGAACCGTCGAGATATTGAGGAAGCGTTTGGCAAGCTACCTCAAATCCGGAAAAGCTACGCCGGCTCCGAGTGTGCAACCGTTTAGTTTTCCTACATCCGCCTCAGATAATCCGACCGTTGCCGCTACCGTTAACGTTACCGCTCCTGTTACCGTTACCGGCCCCATTACCGTTACCGCTCCGCCAAGAATACCGACGCTCTCTTTGCAAGCTACCACCCCCTATTGTACCAGCTATGGATCTCCTGGACCAGTAACACCGTTAAAAGTGCATAAATGGAATATACACTTCGATGGCCGCACCGACCCAGTTACTTTTATCGAACGACTTCAGGAAATTTGCACATCACAAGGCATCCTAATTGACCAATTATTACCGCATATGCCCGAACTCCTCCGAGGAGAAGCCGCCCTTTGGTTCCGAAACAACCGACAGCACTGGCATAATTGGGCCGAATTTTTCCAAGATTTTCGAAGTTTCTATTTTCCTATTAATTACGCTGCTGATTTGGAAATAGAAATTAGTCGCCGACTACAAAAGATACAGGAACCGGCTCACAGATATATTACCGATATGCAAACACTAATTAGAAGACATGGCAGCATTGCACCTGAGCAAGAATTGCATTGGATATATCGGAATTTGCTACCCGAATACCGGCAGTATATCCGGAAAAGCGATCTCACCGACATTGTCACGCTATCACGAACAATTCGAGAAACCGAACTGTTGTTAGCAGAATTAAGGACCAGTGCAAACCGAAATCAAATGCCGTTAAAGCCTGCACCCAGAATAGCTGCGACAGCTCCAGTGAGATCACCGCCACCCAGACGACCATTCCAGACCCAAAGAACTGGAGAAAGAAACCAAGCACCACAGTCGAACCATACCCGAGCAACTGCTGGACCTGTCCAGAACGTTTGTTGGAGATGTGGTGAACCTGGACACTTCCGAACCGAATGTCAAGGTCGGCCTAAGCTATTCTGCTCACGCTGCGGGAAAACTGGGGTAATGTCCCGAGATTGTCCTTGCGACCGTCGTAATCCAGAGAGGTGCTGTACCAGCCCGAGGTCAGCCCAGCACCGCCCAGTAGAAACCTCGAAAACAACCCACACCGAAGTAAACACCATCCGCCTAACCGACCCCAGACCGCACATATGTATCTACATCAAGGAAACTCCGTTACTAGCGTTAATTGATACAGGAGCCGCTACCTCATACCTGGGAGACACCGCCGCCGAGTTATGTCGCAAAAGCAATCTTCCGAAGGTACAGCCGGTAATTCGTAATGCTAAAGTAGCCAATGGAGGCTTAATTGATATAACTACCGCATATCAAGTACCGCTAAAAATTGGAGATTCAATCCTCACCGAAACCGTTAGTCATTTCCCTAATCTGACGTCAGAACTCGTACTTGGTATGGATATACTACAACGCCACCGGTTTCGCATTGATTTGAGTACCGGAGAAGTTCTTCTAAACGAACAAGTCTTACCGTTGCCCACGTTATGTAGTCCAATTGGGCAAATAAACTCCAAGTCCAGTTTGATCCTCAGTCCGATAGAAGAAAGAAAACTGGATGACTACTTAATACAAGAGTTACCGAAATTTGACCAAATAAGAGGGGCAACTCAACTAGTAGAACACAAAATTTATCTGCCAAATCCAGAACACATTAAACAACGATATCGGCCACAGAATCCGACAATGCAAGAAGTAATCAACACCGAATCACGACCAGCTTCTTCTCCGACCAATGCCGCCTTTCCGCCGCCGATGAGTACCCCGCCCAGCTCACCACCGCCAGGGACCGAATCCCGACCCGCTTCTTCCCCGACCAATGCCGCTTCTCCACCGCCGATGAGTGCCCAGTCCAGTTCGCCGCCATCAGTAAGCGACTCAACCACCGTAGACCACCAACCACCAACCAGGCCACCGCTACCAGTGACCGCATCTGCCGATGTTCTCCAACCGCCAGCCAGCCCACCGTCACCAGAGACCGAATCAGCCACCGCTATCCTCCAGCCGCCAGTGATTTCCGCACCAGTGCGACCTTCCCCAGTACCCTCACCGAACACCGATAGAGACGACCTGATCTACCTCCCAGTGGAGCGAGACCTATGTTGGCGATGTGGGTACATGGGTCATCACCGAGAGACGTGCCAAGGCAAACCGCTTCTCTTTTGTTCCCGATGCGGTAAGGTGGGAATCATGTCCCGCCATTGTTCCTGTTTCACGGAAGCCCGGCCGAGTTCTCAGTTAAAACGGAGGAGTCCAACCCGGAAACCGATAAACCCGTCCCCGACACCTAGGAATTGCTGCACTACGCCCGACCAGTACCCGCCATTCCCATACTGTGGCTGCCCGAATGGCCGTAGAGTCTAAATGGGGACATTTAGTAAAAAAAAAACTGTAAGAAACATTTTTTTTTAACCAGGAAAGGGGGGTGTGTAACGAAGTTACTAAAATTTCGTGCCTTTCCGTATATTCCATCAAATCCGCACGGTATTATTTATTAAGTTTCGACCGTTCATTTGTTTATATTTTTAAAAGTTTTTGTAACACCGATAAGACTTCGCTAATTAGTCACTTGTTGAAATGATGATACCGTATATAATTGTAAAATTTAAAATATTTTTAATGTATCTCCGTTATTAATGGACCGATTTTTACAATTCTTTTTGGTATCGACTCAGAAAATTACGAGGAAAATCATGCTGTTAATCATTTTCGCGCGAAAACCAGATTTTCAGTAAAATTATTTTTCCGACAAGTTCCAACTGAAACAGCAGCTGTAATTGTCCGAGTCGTATGATCACGCAGTACCTGTCCCCACTTTAAGTAGGTGGAAGGGCATACCGGTAGGATTTTTGTGTTCCCCCCGCAATCCGTCCCTTACCTATCAAAAATTGTATAAATTAGACGATTTTGGCAATTTTAAGGGAGTACCAGTTACAGTGATAGTAGTGCCTAAAGTAGTGAACCAGTGAGGACCCCGAGACCGACCGGAATCAAGGTAAGCACACCAAACTATCTAACTAATGTTTGCCAGAGCAACTTGTTAAGATTTTTCTCTCTATATGCGCCGCTTACCTGTTATCCTTTTTCCTCGCTCAACACCATCATGGGTGGTATACTGGTGGTGCCCCTTTTCCTAAGTTCCCCTCATCATGGGTGAAACCCTGATGAGACTATCCTTTTTCCTCACTCAACACCATCATGGGTGGTATACTGGTGGTGCACCTTTCCGAAGTTTCCCCCCGTTATGTGTAGGACACTGACGGGCTCTACCCCTCTACGCGATAGCGGTCGCGAGTTGTGTTATTATTCCGTTACATTTTTTTAACTTGGTAAGATTTTTCTCTCTATATGCGCCGCTTACCTGTTATCCTTTTCCTCGCTCAACACCATCATGGGTGGTATACTGGTGGTGCCCCTTTTCCTAAGTTCCCCTCATCATGGGTGAAACCCTGATGAGACTATCCTTTTTCCTCACTCAACACCATCATGGGTGGTATACTGGTGGTGCACCCTTCCGAAGTTTCCCCCCGTTATGTGTAGGACACTGACGGGCTCTACCCCTCTACGCAATAGCGGTCGCGCTTTGTTGCGATTTACCGTTACATTTTTGATATTTTAATTGGTTAATTTTAAAATAATTTGGTTGCTCTGGAGATCTCCGTTTTAAATGATATACTTGTGTGTTGGTGTGCTGAAGCTTGAGTTTTACCGCTTTTACCGCTTTTTACCGCTTTTTACCGCTTTTACTGCTTTTCACCGCTTTTATAACCGTAGCTAGTTCACAGTTTTCCGCTTTCCGTAGTAGACGGCTAAATACCGTCGATTTATATCGCATTTTCATGTAAGGCATGGTAAACATAATAATTTTGATTTTCTTTTAGCATTTGCCGAAACCGTTTAACTGCATGCCTAACCAGCCTGTACTTATTTGATTTACTGTAAAATATATAGTTTTGTTTGTTTTCATTTATTTTCCTGTACTCCTGAAAATGTGTTGCTGGCAAGTCAGCGTTGTAATAAAAAGTAAGTACAAGATCTAGAAACCAAAAATGTATTAACCGTAACTTATTTTGAAAAATTATTTTTGTAGTTAGTACCGCAATTATGTACATGTATAAGTCATTTGTAATGATACGATTAGAATTAGAAATTATTGATTTCTCTTATTATTTTGTTGATAGTCAAACTGGTATAATCAGCTTTTGTTTTGTTTCTGAAAATGTTTTTTTTAACAGTAGTTAATTGCTTTTATATTGTACCAGTCTAAATCTACACAAATCCGAATGAGATATTTATTAAATATAACGATATATTAAAAATTGTATTGTACATCACGATATATACCGGATGTCTGTAAATTTTAATTTATTTCGCTTATTGATATATTTGATTGTTTTATATGATTACCGTATCTCTTTTTTTTTGTTTAACCGAAATTGTTTCTTTATGGAAATTGGTACACTGTACAAAATATGTTTTATTTTTTTTATTTATTCAAACTATGTCTATTGGGTTTATTCTGACTGCTTTTTCTATTGTTAACAAATTAAATTTTGTGATACACCGCAATGGTTTGATAATATATTGTTTGATTGTTTTATATGATTCTTTGTTTAACCGAAATTGTTTCTTTGTGGAAATTGGCACTGTCCAAAATATGTTTTATTTTTTTTTACTTATTCAAACTGTATTCTGACCGCTTTTTCGATTGTTAACAAATTATATTTTGTGATACACCGCAGTGGATGGTTAATATATTGTTTTGTTAAGTACCGTCCGTGTTTTATTTATTTCTGGGCTGAACACAATTACCCATTTTGTCTCCACTGTCTAAAGGCTACCTGTCGCATGTGGGCCCTCAACCACTTAAATCCTGAGGGTGGCGCCCGAGATGATATAAACTTTACTAGTTGGAAGACCGTCCCGATCAAAGTTCCGTCCGAACAAGGTAAGTTCGGATCTATCTAGGAAAGCGCCATTACAAAGATAACTGCTACACAGTATTAATTTTGACCAACATACTAAGGAATGGTTACCTCATAACCAACTTGGATGTAATGAAAATCACTCCACTATTCAGCAAGTTCACAAAATAAGCCACAATTGCTACACAAGATCAAGGAGACCTGCCTAACTCAAGGGCTAACTTTTAAATTACTAAGATCTTACTTAAATGACAGAGCAATACTATTAATATAACTATCCAACTGTCCCACAAGGTAGTATTATTGGAAAAATCCTTATACCTTATGTACAGTCGGATTTAGAATAGCATATACATGTTAAATGTGAATTTTCTTTAACTACCGAAGTTATAAAAACGCCCTGCTTCAACAACATAGGAGTGACAATTTTTAAAACGCATACAATTACTTATTTCACTAAGGAATAAAAAATAATAATAAGAAAAAACACTTGGAAGAGGTGGTGGCGTAACCACTTCTTTGGTGTTGTTCCGAAATAATTGTTTTTAAAAAAAGAAATAGATATCAGATTTAAACAAAAATTGACAAAAACATTTATAAGATCAATGCTTTTTATTTTTTAATATATTAAATCATTAAAAATAAACGAATAAACTAATTGTAATAAAATTTTATATTTTACTGAGAAAATTGTACCTAAGTGTAAAAAATTTACCTGTTAATTATAAAAATATCAAATTGGAAGGGGCAGACCTTATTGGCAATAAAGGGATTAGAGAAATACGTTTTCTGAATATTCTGTGTTGAATATTCATGTTGGATTATAAAACTTTTTCTTTCTAGTAGGTAGTTGGGGTAAAATGCGTCGACTATTCACTCGCCGGTAAAGAGGTTGCAATAAAAAACAAATAAAACCGTACTGTATAATACAATATCATCCCTCTTTGTGTAACATTAAAGATGTGGGCGTGGACAACTGTATGACTGATTTCAAATTTATTATTATTTAAACTGTGATTGGTTATACACAATAAATAGGCCATCCTTAAAATGAATTCAATGCAAGCAATTTGAGTTTAAAATGCTATTCTGAAGCCAATAGAAAAACCATGATAAGCACTTTTGCAGATGATACTGTTCTTCTTGAAAATTATGAAAATCCAATTATGGATTCCATGTCACTCCAAAAACACTTATATCAAATAAAATTATGGCTCCACAAGTGCATAATAAAAATAAACTGCTAATTTGAGGATAATAAGTGTATTTCTGTATATTTTAAATATCATACAAAATTCACAGTCTGCAACAACAATGTATTTAGGAATATCTCTGGATGATGGAAGAAATGAAAAATACAAACAAAATAAATAGATTGGCTATTTGGAAGAAAATCAAAATTAGCTCTAGAAAGCATTTCATTTGTAAAAGGCATCATTGAAGGATAAAGTACAAAACATCATGATTAGATTATATAATCTCCTAATATTGGAATCTCAATTGAAAGAAAACCGAAAATGATCTGGTCTGCAGATTTTAAAAATAGTTGTAGAGTCTTCTTCAATGGAGAAGCAACATATTTAGTTAATTAAGATACACCTGTAGTGATCGTCTTTAAAATATAATTCACGATGCTTACCTGTGCACAGAATCCAAAATCAGATAATTTTACCCGCCCATCAAGTGCCAATAATATTGAATCTGACTTAATATCCCTATGTATAACTCCTTGTGAATGAAGATAAGCCAAAGCTTTTAAACATTGTTTACATACAGTTGCAATTTGCTCTTCATCCATTCTTGAATGGGTGACAATATCTGTTAGAGCACCACCTATTACAAAAAAATAAATAAATATAAAAATTATAAATATTTTAACAACCAGGTATACTTATATTCTTGAAATGAATTACATTATGAAAGTCTAGTACAACTGCCAATAACTAAGTAGTTTTACAAATGATAATTTTTTATATAGGGTATTGAAGAAAAAAAATCAAATCAATAATTCTACAAAATGACAACATACCTTCTAAAAATTCCATCACCACCCAAAGTTCATCATTAACTAAATAGCTGTCAAACATTTCTACTATGTTTGGATGATGATAATCTCTCATTATGACTACTTCATTGAATAAAAGTTCTCTTCTTTGTTGTTTTCTTAAATCCATTTTTTTCACTGCAACTTGTCGACCTGTAGTGCGATCATGAGCTATGCAGACAGTTCCTGTTGAACCTTCGCCTATTTTTATAAATCGTTCGAGGTTTTCGCGAGGATCTTTTGAAGATACAACCATTTGAAGAGCTGCCCTGAACTAAAAGATACACAGATTATAAAGTTCTATTACATTTTTATTGATTTTCTCTTTATAGTCAAATTTTAGTTAACATATCTAGGTTAGAAATTTTTTTTTATTTAAAACCATGTAAGTTTAATTTCAAAGTCTATATAACAAGTTTAACAGTTTTAGATATTGATTGAAGTTACACTTTAAAACTTTATATTCAACTACATTTTAGTTAGAAAAGTATACTAAGTATATGTAGATAACTAAAAATATTAAGAATAGAAGTTTCTAAACAAAACTTCCACTTCCACTTTGTAGCTAGGTACAAACAAACAAAATGTAACTTTAATATGTCAATCTGACAATGCTAGTTTTTAGCGAAACAGCTGTCATTGAGTTTAAAAAAGCAATTGTTTAAATAAATAGTGAAAGTTTTGTTTGAAAAGTTCTATTTTTGATGTTCTTAGTAATATGGACTTCCACAAAGTAAAGGTTAATACAATCAATTTCATATGTAGATAAGTTGAAACACTTACCTGTTCATGTGTTAATCTCTGTTCATGATGTTTACTTGATGAAACCTGTCCAGCAGCACTGGGTGGTGCATGTACTGCCTGAGGTGGCTGTACTCCATTCTTCAAGTTCTGATTTTGATCATGCCTTGGTGGGGCTGGATGATATCCAACATGTTGAAGGCTTTGATGGGAACCTGTGTGACTTGGTTGTGAGTGACCTGCCTTGTGAGTGAGTGGTGCCATGGGAGGAGGTCCAGAGGACATCACAGAACCAGTGGGTGATATTTGGGGATGATCACGAGAGTGGTAGCCTATATATTGATCAGGTATATTGCCATTTAAGTAAGGATTGGGAATTTCATGATTACTTATAGAACGTTCTGCTGGAGAGTTATCTCGAACTTGAGGTTTACCTAAAATACCAAACAAAAATGCAATAAGAAACCTCACTAACCAAAATTTAAGTGTTTAATATGATAAAAGCTAAAAACTAATCCTTGGCTGCACTAACTCTTTGTCAACAATTGTAACTGACTTAAAGTATTCCATTTGAAAATATTGCTCTAGATCATCCTTGCCATTGCCTATTATTGTATATCTATTAAACTGTAACTGTATATCCTTGTTATATGTACAGTGGATAACAATATTATTTATAATAAATACTTGACTAATTACTATTAGAAAAAGATTCTTATTGATTATTCTAAAAATAAAAGTTTAACTACATAATAGACTTACTTATGCTGGGATCTCTTCTCATTGATGTGTACTGCATAACTTGTTCTTCAGGTACTGAAGGGGGTACATTGGTGTTGTTTCTATGATCTCTTCTTAATCTAGGTGGACTTGAAGATCTAAGAGAGTTTGATCTGGCTACATTAGACATTTTAGGAAGCACAATACCATTATTAGGTTTTACTTGAGGAACTCCATGCTTATTTTCATTCTTGTGATCTCCCCTAACTATAGTTTTTAAGTCCAAAATTTCAGTTGGAGTTATCTCAGAAGGATCAACTAATGGCAGGGGTCTGTTAGTCGATTTTAATATTTGATTGTTTCCTACAATGGAAGCCCACTGTAGTGGAAGCCCTACATATTTTCCTTCTCGTTTATCAAAACCTGTGTGAACCCTATGCTCAAAGTTTGTAGGTTGAGAAATTTGAGGTTTCTTCTTTTTCTTGGTAAACATTTTAACCCTTTATTTATGTAGTTAAAGCACCAGTCAGAAAATTCAAAGTATAGCACTTAATTTGTGAATTTTATTAGGTATTGTAGTGTCAACATACGTGCTACATAACCTGGTTTAAATGTTTTTGAAATAAAATGTTCACCACATACTTCTCCTTCACTATTAACTTAAACATATTGTTGTTTAATAGTTTCGTAAATATTATTAATTAAATAACGTAATAAAACAACATTGATCTATAAACGCATCAAATAAACAACAAATCGCCCAACTTTAGACACTTTAAAACCTCTAGCGGAAGTTTGTTGAAGTTATTAAGGAATTTGGTCGGATGAGAAAACTCCGTTTAATAAAAATTCCAAGTATAATTATCTAATTTAAAGGTTTGTTTGGTACAAAACTATTTGCCTAATTTTAAAATATTAGTTTTGAAGTACATTAACAAGTTATTTTTAGCAGTGTAATTTATTTTTATATAAAACGATAAATTTATTTTTAAGTTGTGATAATTTCAATCGATGGGAATTCTCTAAGAGTGACATGAGGTTCACAGAATAAAATTCAAATTATTTAAATATGTTGTGTTCTCTCATGATTGAAAAGAAATTATATACCTTTTATTTTGTTTTGTTGATTTCCTCAAATGATATGGGTGTGTTCGGGGAGCACGCTATTTGCGCCATTTGGCGCTATCTAGTACTATTCCTCGTTTGCGTTATATGGCTCTTGGCGCTACATAGCTCGAAAGCGTGCTCCCCGAACACACTCCTAATGTCATTAATTTTTTTTCGTTTATAAGAAATACAAAGGCATCCATACATAACTAAAATAATTGCATAGAGTTATGGGCACAGTTATGGATACCAACACACAATATTTTCAGCAAAACTAAAATTAAAAATCACAGCAAACATTTTATAGTTAGCACTTGAAGGTCATAGTCAGAGAGTATTATATGTTATCTATGCAGAGAGTGCATGTATATTGGACAAGGAGAACGATTGTGCCATATCAGCTAAGTTTATTACGATCAATATATTTTGTTATTTCCATCAACAAGGTTCGGTAGAAAAATATTTTTGGTAATTTTCCTTTGGGAAGTACCTCAAGAAGTTGTTTACTGTTGAATGCAATTATCACACATAATTTTACCCAATCTTTTGTTCATAGAAACCCAAATATGCCCACGCTCAATGTTTTAAACCACTACTTAAAATGTAAATTTGTATTACTCATACTATTGGAGAACTAGTATCTTGGCGAACGCTATTGCGGTTGAAAAGGAGCCGTTTGCGCACTGAAATCAGTCTGTCACTCCTTGACATTAGAAACGTCACATTTTTAAAACTTTTTATTTATTTGTATCGCCTCATTTGCATAGTAAAATGTATTTCATTTAAAAATTAAATCTTTTTTGCCACCCTGCATAATTAATATGTTAATGTATTAAATGAACTGTTACAGAATTTATATTTGAAAATCTACCTGTTGCAGGATTTGCCTATTCTTGAAGAAATGAATTTAAATCGAGTGTGCGCGGATAAAATACTTCTCCGACTTTAAGTGGTAGTGTGGTAGAATTAATTAGGAACTGTATGAATGAATTCCTACCGAGAGTTGGAAAAGTTCTGTTTGTCATGTTATAAATGTTGAAAACTCGTACCTATGTGTAAAATCAATTGCGCCAATTATAATTAATTTAGAATAGGATAGCGATAGCGACACTGAACTAAATATAGAATAGAATTGTAACATTTAAATATCTCTTGTATATCTCCTATATTATGCAAAATTCGAATTTCTTAAGTTCGACCCTGTAGCTAGCACATTTGCATCTATTACCTGATGATTTTCTACACAATGAGATTAAATCGGGTAGTTTATTGCAGTTAATAAGCCAATACCATTTACTGTGAAAAATACTATACATATTATCATAATCTTACGGTCTAATTAGTAAATCTAAATAAGGAAATAAAATTACCTATAGTTTAAAAATATGCTGTGTTTTATATAATAATAAAGATAAATTATTTCTTGATGTTATGTATTATTATTATTATTATTCGTTAAATTCCATAAAATTAATGGTTGGATGTGATAGACGTACATTGAGATATTCATATATAAATATTTTCCTTGAGTAAAATAACTGCTGATTTTTTTATTTTCCATTTCTTAATTAGTTTTTTTATCGTTAATGATGTGGTTAGTAAATATCTGTCACTTGTAAATATGTTTTGTTGGTTTCAGACTCCATTAATAAGAGTAGATAATTATTATTTTGATATTTGGACCTACCACTAATTGCTTAGAGTAATTTTAAATTCGTCGTAGCGGTTAAATAAACGTACTTGAATACACTTATGCAACTATACCCGAGGTATTCTAAATTCATTTCTAATATATCTATTAAAAACCTTTACCTATTTTAACCATGTATTGAAGTCATTAAAAGTTGGTAATTTCTCGTAATCGTAATATTTATTCAGTTTCTGTCTTTTCTATGATTATTTACACGGCTTTTGCTCAACTTCAATGATCCCCAATAGTTCTTCCTTTGAAAAGTCATTAAACTCGGATAAAAAAAAATTTCCATGTTTTTTTAAATTTTTCTAATTATTTCATTTCTCATTTCTGAATCTGAATTTTTTCTAAAATAAAACGTATTCCATCGTATACAGTATGTTGTAAGGTGTCATAAAAAATATTAATTGTTGATGCATTTGTTTATAACAAATTGTTTATTAATAAACAATTAAATTCTAAGAAATTCGAAAAAATACTGGTTTGTAGAGAAGAGAAAAATATGATTTTTAGAATTTTTTTCATTTATTAATTTTGAAATTAAACAATACGTTAATTAACAATTAAAAAATTTTATTAAGAAATTTTTTTTAATCATGGTTTTTTATAAACAATAGAATGGCAAAAAATAATTTTTGAAAAATTGTTCAATAAGCCATTTGTTTATAAATTTTTTTTAAACAATTTGCCATAAAAAAAATTGAATTTATATTATAAGCATTTGTTTAAAAAAATTAAAGTTTTTCACACCTAAAATCGCTTTTGTTTAATTTGTTTGTTAATAACAATTTCAATTTTAAAAAATTTAAAAATTTTATTATATAACTTTGTTTAGTAGTTTCATGGTAAGGATTCCAAGGGTTAAAAAAATTCTTGTATTTTTATTTTACGTACAGTAACGAATTTAAAGTTAACAATAATGAAGATGTAATTTGTTAATTAACAAATGGATAGAAATGTGAAAAATAACGACAAAAATGTTTTGATTGCAAAAATTTGTTCTCTGATATGTTCTGTCAATGCTGGAGTTTTTTTAATTTGTTTTATTAATATTTACTTACTGAAAAAAAAAAAATTGTTATTTGGTCGTTTGGTCGCTCGTTTTTGATGCCATTTCAACATTAATATTATTCACATAGGCCCGTTAAAGTAAACATAGTACCAAAACTGCAAAAGTGAATGAAGTTTTTTTTAATTGAATTATGTTTTTTTTGTCTTGAAGGATTAAGGTGCGTACAGACCTAGTTAGTGGCATTTTCTTATCTCACTTTAAAATCTCTCCTACTTCGAAAAACAGTATTCTTGAGCAGTCCTCACTTGAATACACATCCCTTCTTCATAAACCTTGTTATTTATTATTATTTTAGATTATTGAAAAACATAAAAAAATATGTTACATTACAAATAGACAGAAAGAAGTGCTTATTCAGTTCATGGAAGACAATGCAGGGGTTCTCGTAGGTTCCAAATTGGATGAAAGACATACCAGTAAATCATTTGAAGATCTATGGGTAGAAATTTCTAATAAACTAAATTCCATTCCGGGGGCAAATAAGGCGTTGACGATCGGATAAATTAAAACAGTTCTCTCTTAAAATATTTCGACGAACTGCAGGAATAGCTTTCTGTTCAGCATCTTCTAAGTCCCTTACTGCCAGATGCACCATTTGTTTATTTAAACGGGATTCACCAATCGAGATTAGACCCAAGGATTAGATTTTCAATACATCGTGATAAGATTTAGCGATCCACGACGATGTTTGGCAACATTGCATTTTTACCAGAACCTTAGACTAGGAAAGAGAGAGGACAGCGCATGGCAATGAAAACCTTATGCGTGTGAGTGAAGCCAATTTTCAAACGTTTGGTGGCAAACAAATTTGGAACGTCGAATTGTATTTTTTTAGTTTTTTTATTAATTTTCACCTTTTTCAATAACCTGAATAGACATTTTAAAATGGTTAATTGTGTAGCTTATAAGTGCAACAGTCACAGTGCTAAAAAAGAGCAAGGAATTTCATTTCATAGGTAAAAAGTATTTTACAACTATTTCCTTGAAATTTATTTTTATTAATATTACAGCTTTCAGGTAATAGATGTTTAACTAAATCACATATTTATGTTATGTATGATAACTTAAATTAATTGTACATACATTTTGAAAATTGTTTTCATTCAGTTTTAAAGATTATTTTTCATTTAATTGTTATTATTTGCTCATAGATTTTGAATAGTTTTCCAGTGGCGTGGAACAAAAACATATATTTAAAATAGATAAAATTGATTAAAATTGTAATATTTATTAAATAAATATGTTTTAAAATGATTGTTGTTTTTTTTTGGAGCAGTACATATTTAAAAACTTTTTTAAATTAGATTTGTAATACGAAATAATGAAAATGATTATTTAATAATCGTATAAGAAAAATCGTATGATACGCCTATGTCAATATTGTCCGCCATTAGTTTGGTGGTAATTGGGTTACACAAATTCATTCCAATGCGCAGTCCTCTCTCTTTCCTTGTCTAAGACCAGGGCTCTGATTCTAAGTGAAAATTTCGACTCGAAATAATTTCGACTCGAAATTGTCGGCCATGACAGTCGAAATCTTTAGCGATTCCAAGTGATTTCGACTTTTGGTAATATCTGGGGATAATTAATTTATGTCATTGGCATCGCATAAATATATGATTGGCACACATTTTTATATTTTGATCAGGGTGCTGATTCTAAGTCACAATTTCGACTCGAAATAATTTCGACCGTCATGGCGGAGTCGAAATGCGACTGTGCGCACCTAGCGGACCTATTGCGAAATGAGCATATGACGACATGAAATCGCGACAGGTCGAAATTAATTTCGACTAGACCATTTAGGTCGAAATGAGGATTTCGACTCGAAATTATGACATTTAGCAATTTATTGTTTTTGAGGTTACCCGTCTGTTTAGTTATTATCAGTATGTTATAAACATTTTTTAGTGGTGTTTATTTGTGAATATATCAAGCATTTAGCTTTATCTGTACATTAATTAGGTTCTATTATAAATAATGGTTGCATTATTTGAACAAGTAGTAATATAATAGCGGAGTTGGAATCAGAAGAAAACCGGAATTTTACGGGACACTCAAAATACATTATACATTGCATGATAGCCAGTTTGGGCAATATGTATTCTTTTTCAAAGAAACTAGTATATACTAGTACACAACAGCAGCTCCCTGGTTGATCCTGTCATTAGTTATAGTATCATGATGTTTTTCCTGTGCTAACACTGCTGAATAACTATTTGTTTTATTTTGTTAATAAATTTTATCAAACAATATTTCTTTTGTACAGAAATTTGACTTTTAATAAAAAATAGTCTCAAATCAACAAAGTCTATCTTTGATTAATAATTTTTTTAATACTTAAAACTCTTACCTAATGCTATAATAGCTAAATATGTACCCTACCATCCACATAAATAAGTAAACAGGTTTTGATTTAAATAGGTGTAGGATTATAAGCCCAACATTTACTTAGATGTAGTTGGTGGCATGGCATGTTCAATATATAAATTAAGTTTAAGTTTATGTCTGCATCAGGTAAAAAATTAAAATAGCATAGCATTTTATGTCATGTTTTATTAAAGAATTTTTTTATAGAAAACCTAAAAGTATCGTAGGGTTTAACCTAGATACTATAACCATTATTTTTAAAAATTTTTGAGAATGCTGTTTGTTTCTTGCTTCTCCTGAGTTAATATGTACAGTTTTGAATTTATGGATTCCCTTTCCATGTTCAGGGTATTGTAAGTTTTGTCAAATCTTCCTGCCATTGATGAAACTGATATTTGTCACCCAACTAAAAAATATAAAGATGAAAGCTTAAGTTTGTAAATTTATGAAAATTAAAAAGATGGTGCTTGAAGAAATCAACAAAAATATTTAAACTTCTTTTGAAACTGTTGTCAATGAAAATAAATAATATAATAACCTATCTCTTTGCTGCTTTGGAGTGTGACATTCATCTGAACTCATGAGTCTTGGAAGCACAACTTTATGAGGGACTTTTTCCGGAGAGCTTTCTTTATTAATGTTTCTTGAAGGTGCTTTTTAATAATAAATTAATAATCAAGAAATTAATATAAAAACTTACAGAATAATATTATTAATCTTCCAGAGCATCATTATTGTAGTAAAATAGGGACATAAATTTATGTCAGATGACAAAGTGGTTCCAATTGGCTGACTGCTGGTGCTTTACTTATCAATATTTTTTGTTCTTTTTTGTTAATATAATTTTTAAAGGAGCAGGCCCCGTGCTGTTTGTCCTAAGGTTTCTTTATGGAACTAGCTTTCCTTTTAACTTTATTTTTCAAACCAGTACATACCTAAAATGTTAACTATATTATTGTACCTTTAAGCAGATAATGGCAATATATTACAAATCTAGGTAAAAGTTCGATATAGCGGTTTTCGCTATTATAAGAGATTTTGCAAAAATTCTTTTTCAGGGCGTTTCTATAGGTCGATTATGACACAAATCTGTGTGCGCGTTTTCAAAAATTCATTTCTATAATTTATTATTAATAAAAACATACTTACGGGACGGTGGAGTGAATAGGGGTGCTGGGTGGGGACAAAACAGTAGAAATCCAACATTAAACACCAAAAAACAGTATTTCAGAGTACACACCGCACTTTCTGTTCACAAAAATGTTCAAGAAATTGTTTAAAAAAATAAAAATAAATAATAATTAACACAATAATACCGCCAAGGCTGTCACGACTGTCACTGCATAAAAAAGAAGAGTGCAATAGAACTATCAATGTGTTACGATGTTGCCAAATAGAGTGAAAAAGTCTTAATAGCTGGAAAAAAAAGAAACATACAGGACAAAATTGATATGAAAAATTAAGTTATTCCTTCTTCCTATACATACCTAAACATAAAGAGACGATATTCCGGCAATGATGATGTACATCACTTCCTTTTGCAAATTGGCCGCCTTTATCCCCCACTTCCATGAGAAGCAGTGGTATTTTTTGTAGAAATGCCTCCTTCTTTATGTTTAGGTATGTATAGGAAGAAGGAATAACTTAATTTTTCATATCAATTTTGTCCTGTATGTTTCTTTTTTTTCCAGCTATTAAGACTTTTTCACTATATTTGGCAACATCGTAACACATTGATAGTTCTATTGCACTCTTCTTTTTTATGCAGTGACAGTCGTGACAGCCTTGGCGGTATTATTGTGTTAATTATTATTTATTTTTATTTTTTTAAACAATTTCTTGAACATTTTTGTGAACAGAAAGTGCGGTGTGTACTCTGAAATACTGTTTTTTGGTGTTTAATGTTGGATTTCTACTGTTTTGTCCCCACCCAGCACCCCTATTCACTCCACCGTCCCGTAAGTATGTTTTTATTAATAATAAATTATAGAAATGAATTTTTGAAAACGCGCACACAGATTTGTGTCATAATCGACCTATAGAAACGCCCTGAAAAAGAATTTTTGCAAAATCTCTTATAATAGCGAAAACCGCTATATCGAACTTTTACCCAAATCTATTAAAAAAATATTGCTTTATATATGTAAAATAGTTGTACTTACTCGCTGCCATTTTTGGCTTATTTTCCTTGCCCTATTCATACTGTTTAACAGGATGCTTGAGGTTTCCCACACGGCTTTTCTCTCCCAGAATATTGTTTATAAAATCCAGATGTTCTTATATAAAATCCAATATCATTTCCTTTTGCTGAAAGGACACTTTCTGGTTACACCATCACCTTCGTCTTCCAAATAATTTATTTTGATTATTATAATAATAAATAAAATTTAAAAAACCCGAACAAAACAAACTAATGAACTTAACCACAAACAGCTGATCAAAATATAAAAATGTGTGCCAATCATATATTTATGCGATGCCAATGACATAAATTAATTATCCCCAGATATTACCAAAAGTCGAAATCACTTGGAATCGCTAAAGATTTCGACTGTCATGGCCGACAATTTCGAGTCGAAATTATTTCGAGTCGAAATTTTCACTTAGAATCAGAGCTGTTTGTAGAGTACGTATGTTGTATTAAGGTTAAGTTCATTAGTTTGTTTTGTTTGGGTTTAAATTTTATTTATTATTATAATAATCAAAATGAATTATTTGGAAGACGAAGGTGATGGTGTAACCAAAAAGTGTCCTTTCAGCAATAGGAAATGATGTTGTATTTTATATAAGAGCATCTGGATTTTATAAACAATATTCTGGGAGAGAAAAGCACCCTGTTAAACGGGATGAATAGGGCAAGGTAAAACAAGCCAAAAATGGCAGCGAGTAAGTAAGTACCTACAACTATTTTACATGTATAAAGCAATATTTTGATATAGATTTGTAATATAATGACATTACCTACCTGCTTAAAGGTATAATAATATAGTTAACATTTTAGGTATGTATTGGTGTGAAAAATTAAGTTAAAAGGAAAGCTAGTTCCATAAAGAAACCTTAAGACAAACAGCAAGGGGCCTCCTTTAAAAATTATATTAACAAAAAAGAACAAAAATAATTATTGATAAGTAAAGCACCAGCAGTCAGCAGCAGCTTATTTTCATTGACAACAGTTTTCATAAATTTATAAACCTAAGCTTTCATATTCATTTTATTTATATTTTTTAGTTGGGTGACAAATATCAGTTTCAACAATGGCAGGAAGATTTGACAAAATTTACAGTACCCTGAATATGGATAGGAAATCCATAAATTCAAAGCTGTACATATTAACTCAGGAGAAGCAAGAAACAAGCAGCAATCTCAAATTTTTTTAAAAATAATGGTTATAGTATCTAGGTTAACCTTAGGATACTTTTAGGTTTTCTATAAAAAAATTCTTTAATAAAATATGACATAAAATGCTATGCTACTTTAATTTTTTACCTGATGCAGACATAAATTATGTCATATAAACTTAATTTATAAATATATAGAACATGCCATGCCACCAACTACATCTAAGTATATGTTGGACTTATAAGGCTACACCTATTTGGATCAAAACCTTAACTTATTTATGTGGATGCTAAGGCCTAAGGGTAGGTACATATTTAGCTATTATAGCATTATAGAGATTTAAGTATTAAGAAAATCTTAATCAAAGATAGACTCTGTTGATTTGAGACTAATTTTTATTAAAAGTCAAATTTATGTACAAAAGAAATATTGTTTGATAAAATTTATTAATAAAATAAAACAAATAGTTATTCAGCACTTTTAGCACAGGAAAAACATCACAATACTATAATGGCAGGATCAACCAGGGAGCTGCTGTTGTGTACTAGTGTATACTAGTTTCGTTGAAAAAGAATACATATTGCCCAAACTGGCTATTATGAAATGTAGAATGTAATTTGAGTGTCCCGTATAATTCCGGTTTTCTTTCGATTCCAACTCCGCTATTATATTGCTACTTGTTCAAATAATGCAACCATTATTTATAATAGAACCTATTTATTATCCAGATAAAGCTAAATACTCGATATAATTGATATATTCACAAATTAACACCACTAAAAAATGTATATATCATAATGATACTAACTAAACTGACGGGTAACCTCAAAAACAGATTTAATGTAATTTCTAAAAATGTCATAATTTCGAGTCGAAATCCTCATTTCGACCTAAATGGTCTAGTCGAAATTGGTCGCGTTCATCGGCACACTCGCTACCTGATCGATCAGGTAGCGATCCCGAGTTGCGTGCATAAACGGTTCATTTTGCTGATCGCTCACTGATCGGCGGCCATTTAAAAGATCACATTTATTTTACGATCCGCTACTGATCATGGAGCGCTACTTTCGGAGCGATCTTTGACTTGTGCCGATGAACGCGACCATAAATTTCGACTTGTCGCGATTTCCTGACGTCATACGCTCACTTTGCAATAATTTCGCTAGGTGCGCACAGTCGCATTTCGACTCCGCCATGACGGTCGAAATTATTTCGAGTCGAAATTGTGACTTAGAATCAGCACCCTGAACCGAGAAAATTAACCCCACTTTTTTGAAAACTTGAAAATAAACAACACAACTCTAGAACGTTACAACGATATTTTATAATTTTTTTGGCAAAAGCAAATTTTGATAGTTTTTTCTATCGTCCCTATCAGTCAATACGGCTAGCCCTACGCCCTACAATAAAAAAAATTGCGACAAAGCAGCCTGAAAGGACACCAATTCGCCAGGTGAGAAAGAATGTACTTTCAATTTGTGTGTTCGGTACAGCTCCAGTTAGAGAACACCCTATTTTTTAAAAGCACCTCAGTATTATGAGGGTGCCTAAAAATCTCAATGAGTCTTTATTCCTCTTTTATGGAACACCACATAAAGAAAAAAAATGAGTTTGAACAGCAGTGTGATATTAAAATGTTATGTAAATGTTTGTATTACTAAATTTTATACTAATATAGTTAGGTAATATAAGTAAAAGTTAGTATAATAGAATATTGCAAATACCCTGGATAGGGTCAGTAGGCCTAGGGCTAATTAACCATTTAAAAATAATATAGAATTTTTCAGTGAATACCTACTTGGATTCCATAAAATACTCACTAATGTGGTAGTCTGGCAGTGATGCTATGCATAGGTACAATTACCAAAAAAACCAGTTGTCCCAAGCTCAACAATCCGAAATAGATATAATTTGTTGTTGTTTTTAATAAGTAAGTATTTCTGAAAGAATAATAATTTTTATGGTCTTGTTTTTGTATGTTATAAACCCCCTCAACGCACGAAGGACGGGGTATCGCTGTACATCAGAATGGCACCTACAGACCAAAAGTTTATTCTAACTTTCTCCGTTATTACAACTCAAATCGTTTTATTTTTTTCACTAAATTGCATATAAAGGTCTAACTTAGGTAAGGATTGCATTTATTTTTTGTTAATTAATTGTTTAATATTGAAAAAGAGCTGTTGAATGCGAACTATTTTAGACCTTTACATTTGTATAAATAAACAACAATCTAAATAAATTTTCTTAAAATGAAACTAAACCTTTCCTAAGTTGAACATTTTTCTATCAAATAGCCCAATCAGAATTTTCTAAAGAGATCAGACCTAAGAAATAGTTAGAAACTAAAATCATGCTACATTTTATTTTTATTTTTTCACTTTGGATCAAAAATGGACGTAGTTAATGACGAAATAATTGTACTTTAGTTTATAAATTTTATCATAGATGGAACTAGGCACTATATATTTTTTTCTTTTTTTTATTAACGAAGTCAAAACAAATTTTTGTATTATAAATTAATGTAACGTTTTTTAAATATTTACGATATTTACTAAACAATTATTCCATAAAACAAATTAGTAAAATGAAAAAAAGAATACTGATTTGCGGATATTGATTTTCGGTAGACCAGTTATACCATTGTTATATCTTGAAGAAATTTTAATTATAATATGCCCAGCGTACGGCTGGCCATCTATAGTTATATATGAGGGTAAATAAAATTATTGTTTGTGCCGAGCGATCGCTTACAGAATAAGTGTTTATTATTCCATTTTCCCAGCACAATTAGAAAAACATTAGACACAGAATAAACATCGTTGTAAATAAATATAAAAACTATAAAATTGTTAATAACAAAAAACTGTAAATTCAAAATTCTTGAAAAAATACCAATTATTGGTGGCCATTTAGACACTTCTTGGTCAAATTTTGGAAGAAATCTGGTCACAGGTTTCTGAGAGAAAAAAATGTTAGCGTAAATTTTGTATACGTGGTATTCTGAATTAAGTAAAAAGAAAAACTGGCATCAAAATATTTTATTTAAAAAATATACATTTATTATTTTTACATTTAAATATTTTCTGGTGGATCTTTACATTTTAATCTTTTGCCTCTCCTGTTTAAAATAACTTCCGTCCCAACGCAATCCTCATAGAATCGTCTCAACTTTTCTACCATATTGTTAAAAAAAGTTTCGTTGAAATTTATGTTTTCGGTAAAAAGTGGATTATCATCTTTATAAATAATAAAATGGCATGTTTTTCTTCTTGTGATGACAAGTTGTCCTTGTATCGAAAAACAATAATTTGTAATATTCTAAAAAAATTAGAAAAATGAAAAGCCAGTAACAAATCTTACCTGATAATAATAATTGTGATTTTCCTTCAAGCGAATTTCACTATTTTCAATTTTTAAGCAAGGAACCATACGCTTTTCTACGGCCTCTCTCAATTACATTTTTGATGTGGCTACTTTTAAAAAACATTTTACTTCAACAAGTTCATCTGAATCAATTAAACCTAAAACATAATAAGTTATTAAACTCTGATATGTATATAATAGTTACAATAATTCGTTTACCATCAGGCGATGCACCTAATAAACCGTATTTCAAGTCAACAAATAATCCTGAAGGGTAACATTCGGGTAGTAATAGTGGGTAGTTTGCAGCACTTCATCAAATTTTAAAACATTAGTTTAAATCCAGCAACGTTCTAGAAAACATCATTATTCTTCATAAGTATCTAGTCTCCGAATTTTCGACGCAAGTAAATAGGCATTACAAAATTAAAATATGTTGACCACTTTAAAGTGTCATTTGTAAATGCATCGCCTCTAAGTTAATAATATTTTAATAATTTTTTGACACTTACCTAGAGCTGATCTAAAAAGAATCACACACAACTATAAACTTATAAAAATAATAAACTTACCCTACCGGTGATTAGGTATATATAGAATTAAAAATACAAATAAAAATGGTAAATGGTAAAAAATAAAGATAAAAGTAATAATTACTAGAGCACCTATTTATATTACTAAATGTTGATCTACCCTCGTTCTTTCCGAGATAAAATACGAAATATATTTTGTTGGCTGGCAAGGTCTAGAAATGAGAATTATATAACTGGTTTTTACCCTAAAACATGTGTTTTTAGAAGGTAAAATTTTTTACGATGAATAGAACAATTTAGTGAAAGGATTCTATTATTATTTCTGTTAGTTTATCCTATTACTAAGAGATGTCTGCACTTCATGGCTAAAAAAATCATTGACACATTTTCGTTTCAGATTGCATGGGATACGGGCTCCTTATCAACCAGTGCATAACAAAAATTACATTTAGGCAGGATTAAGAGGATCATCGGGATTAAATGAGTACGGTGCATCTGGCGGTTAATACTTTCAACTTGTAATATTTCATCGGGTTCAAATAAATCCATGTTTTATTTTAAATGTGGTATATAAAAAATTATAGCTTTGATTTTAGTATAAGTAGGGTTTATTTTTTAATTTATAAAATACCTTCATTTATAAATAAGCATTCTATAATTTCCTTAAACCAATCTATCAATAGGTATTTATAGCCAAAATTTTAAAATTAAAGTAAATTAAATATAGATAACCAGACAAAAACTACTAGAAGGGTTGATTCTCCTGGGTCTTGGCAGGAGAATTGATTCTCTCGCGCGTGTCACGCATCTTTGGTGAGATTTTATTTCATAAACATATTTTTGTCTATTTTGAGAGAAATATAATTCACTTTCTCCTTTTGAGATTTCGGTAATCGGGGTCCTAACGGGACACTCGCTAGACGACTAGACGCGCATGCGACGTCCCCAGTCCCCACAAAACATACACACTGAAATGAAATAGTTGTACGATCAGTCACTGGGAGAGGGACTGTCGTGACTTCGTCACAAGACTCATGGTTTAGTTTATTTCTTGTAGTAGAAGTGGTAGAAATTATATTTGTGTTCTATGGGTAGAACCAACTGTTATCGACAAAATTGAGTTTGTTTTCACCTGGTTCATCACTTTGTTTTGAGGTTATTTGTGTATTTATCTTTATTTTGGAACTTTTTTGCCATTTTCTGGTTATATGTAGTGTTTTTTTTTAATTCCGACTAGTTATTTTAAATTTTTTGTAAGTACTGTTCTTCATAAGTTAAACAAATGCCGGGGAAAAAAGTGTTGTGTTTTGGGTTGTAACGAAAAAGATTATACCCTTTTATTACATTTTACATCAAATGTGAACGTATTTAAATTATTCACCTAACCTAACCAATCTGTGAGGTTGTTCCAGTGATTCAGAATTAGATTGTGAAAATGTAGCACCTGTAATTACAAAGAGTGTAAATAATATACTGGAAAATTTACTACCAAAAAAATCAACAAGTGAATATGAAAAGTATTACAAGATTTAAAATCTTTGATCGTAGAGAAAGTATACCTAGTCTGCTACTCGACTAGAATGAAAAGTCGTGATGGTCGTGGTCCACTCGCATCGAATTTTCATTCTAATCTTGTTGTAGAATATACTATTGTTTCAAAAAATACAAATAACTATAGTTCTCTTATTCGTGGTACATGCAGCAATATAGTATTCACATTGATCACTCTGACATTTTTATTACTGAATACCATGTTCTTTATACAAAAAGATAAAACTGTAATTGTTGGAAACCCAATCAACAAGACTTAAAATATTTTATTTGAAAGACAAGGCCACTTTACAATGTCGTATTATGTTGTCATTTAAATGTACTTAGGTATATAAATAAATCATGCAGTTGGTAGTTAAATAATTTATTTCATGAGACTGACGTGTCTATTTTGTATGGTATAATTAATTTTAGCACATTTTTGTTGAATGTAAAGATAAGACAAACTGCATGACAGCAGGCAACATGTGTTAATTGAAAACAACTGTTGCGTAAATCAAGGGCCGGTTGCTTAAACGCTTCTAAAATCTCTGTTACGTAACAACGTGTTAAGTCTAGTTAAATTGGTAAAGAATAGAATATAATACCACAAAATTCGTGTCTGAACTGGAATTTATTGTATCGGATAACCTATTTTCTGTGCTTAGAGTAGTCTGAACTAGTATTTATTGTATTTATACAAAAGGTGTATTACAACAACAATAAGAGACAAAGACATGGAGAAGAATATGAATTATATGAAGACATGGAGAAACTTTACTCCTGAATAAAGAAATGTACTGATAAAACCCTCGAATCAACAAAAAAATTTGTTAATAATACAGATAGAGCTACTTTGAAATTCAGAAAAGATGCTTGGAAGCAAATCGAAGGAAGTTTTAACAGTTGCAGTAGTGGCCCTGTAAGAAATATATTCAATAACCTACAGTTCAAAATTCGAGTTAATCTTTAATCATTTCTAATAGTGACAATACAGTTTCTTCCTGCATCCTGAATCTTGCGTTGAAATAATGGTCATCCCATTTGTCAAAATTTTCCACTCTGTCCCTTACTGTATAAAGCCTCCGTTCGTATTGAAGAATTTAAGAACTTCCTTGATATCTACATCTTCATCGCTATCCAATACGTATCCAATACGTAGTTTAAATCACAAGTTAAAAATTGCAAAATGTACTTGTTTGTATACAGAGTGTCCACTGGGCATCACTATGGCCAACATTCCTTACCTGTCAGTTGATTAACTAGACGATTAAAATAAGAAGAAAAACCAAACAGTGACGTAACCTAACCTAACCTAAACCAAAAACTGACGCTTTATCAAAAAAGATAAGCTCTTCTGGTTATGCGCTCGTTTCATTTGTCTGCTTCCAAAACAGCCAACTTGGCCCTCTTCTAATCACATCTCCAATATATGCCCTTCCTTTTTAGAGTTCATACTCTGCGACTTAATTTGAAGGTATCCTTAAGTTACAAAACAGGGCTGTTCGTTGTAGGTACACTAAAATTGCTGACTGTAGGAATTTCTTTAAAAAATATAAAATGTGAACACAGGTCCTTAAACCAAATAAAAAACCAAAAGTCAATGTCACAAAATTTTATTAATTAAGAAAGTTTACAGAGTCGCCACAAATAAATAACGTTTTACTTAAATCGAAATTGAGTGAATACATTGCTCACATAAAAATATATACCGATGGTTCTAAGAAAGAAGAAGGTTCCGCAGGCTGTGCAGTTTGCATTCCTCATTCAAAGATTTCGCTTAAAATTAAACTTCCATCAATATGTTCAATATTTACTGCTGAAGCTATTCCACTTTTACATCTGAGGATTTATTTCCGTTCTATAAAAAAGAAGTTTAGCTTAGTGGGAAGAGAAATGAAAGAATATGGTTAAACAGTTAATATTATTCCATTTACCCGACGTTACCAAAAGACATACCCTATATTTTTAAGTATACAATGCCTAAAAAGTTCTCCTCCACAATTACGCGTTTGAAAACTAATCATGGTATACATTCCTAACTCACTTAACAAAGTCAAATATAATTTCTTGTCGGTTATTTTTATCAATGTGATATAAATCATATCCTTTTCAAGTGCAGCAAACACTCAAACGAAACTTCTCAACTATGCTCAAAACTATCTGATCTTAATCACTTACTTGGATTATGTGATTGTTAGGAACAACGATCTGCACAACCAACACTTCCACTTTACTCTCTTTTACCTTTCTTGTTCTCTATATATTCATTAAGAGAACGAACTTACTGCTATTGTTCTAACTTTCCTTATTTATTTATTTATTTATTTATCAAAACTCAAACAGGCCTATTGACCTTTTTACATGAGTAGTTCTTATTAACTATAATATAAACAAACATATTTTTATTTTAATATAACAGTAACTATAATAATACAATAAAGATGTAATGCAATGGTTTTAGGGGATCAAAAACCAAAACCGCAGTATACAGTGGGAGATGTCAAACGAATACATTTTATGTTTTATAATATTTAAAGACTCAAAGTAGTTAAATATTCATTTAAAATTTTCTTAAATCGATTTTGATTAATTTCCATCCAGTCAATATTACTCATAGCATCGAAATTATTAGCAAGTCTGATAATATAAGTTAGAGGAGATTGTGGGGTGGATCCTGAAATATTAAATAGCAATGATGATCTAGTACGCCTTGACGGAACATTAAATGGTACCAATGATAATAATTGTATAGACTTGGTGTTGTTATTAAGTATTTTATATAAGAACAAAACCATAGATAGCTTACGTCTATCAATTAGTGAGGGCATTACGAATTCTTTTCTTAGCATTGAAGTTCTTATTTCCATAAAATCAGGCCATGAATGATGTTTTTTGTAATATAAGTATCTTAAAAATTTATTCTGTACTTTCTCCAGCAAGTCCAAGTGTATCTGGGGTTGCTGCGCCCATAATACCGAAGCAAATTCCAGCTTTGTTCTAACTAAAGAAAAATACATATGTTTTATTACTTTTAAATTTGTAAAATCCGCTGTTTGTCTGATAATAAATCCCAATGCTCGATTTGCATTAATAGCTATTTTTTATGTGTGGTACAAATGACAATTGATGGTTATAATATACTCCAAGATCTTTAACGTCAAATTTTCTGTCCAAGATTTCTTGATCCATAGTATAATCAAATACTATTGGATATTTTTTCGGGTAATAGAAAGTATGGAATACTTTTTGATATTGAAAAATAACTTATTAGATTTAGTCCATGATAGAATGTTGTTGATATCTTTATGGAGTTCCACACAATCTCTAACTGTTTCCACTCGTCTATAAAATTTAAAATCATCAGCGAATAATAAAAATTCAGAACTGCGAATACAAAGTCCTACATCATTTATGAAAAGCGTGAATAATAGAGGGCCCAGGTTGGATCCTTGTGGCACCCCAGAATTAGCATGATACTTTCCTGACGTGTTCCCACCGAATCTTACAATGAAGTACCTATTTTCCAAATAATTTTTAATTAAAGTCACAAAACCGACAGAGAGCCCATAGTTAATTAATTTTTGTAATAATATATCATGATGGATTTGATCAAACGCCTTCTTAAAATGTGTATATAACGTCCAACTGTACTTTATCTTCTAAAGCTCTACTTGCACTTTCACTAAATATGAGCAAATTACTATCAACTGATCTACCTCGGATAAAACCATGTTGTTCATCAACTATTATGTTTTGTACATGATCTATTAACTTATTATAAATAATTTGTTCAAATAGCTTCGAGGCAGAGCAATTTATTGCAATTCCTCTATAGTTTTCCATTTCTGACAATTTTCCTGCTTTATGAATAGGTGTACAGTAAGATATTTTCCACTGGGTCGGGAATACAGTACTGTTAATTATTAAATTATAAATATGTATTAATGGTACTTTTAACAAATGACTACATCCTTTTAACACATACGGAGGGATATTATCAATACCTCTGCAAACCATAATTGTCACAGTTATTTAAATAATTACTAAAATTATACGTAGATTTTTCAAAAGAGTACATAGAGAAAAAGAATTGAGCAAAATTCTCAGCAACATTTTTTTTTGGTACCTGGTTTCCACTTAAAGTAAATGAGGAAATTTTAGTTTTATCATTTTGTTTTCCCTTTACAAAATTCCAAAATACATTAACATCTGCAACGCAGACATTTTCAATTTCCTTTAAATAACTTCTATATTCTCTTCTTAAACTCGACTTTAGTTCTTTTCTGATTAGTATATATTTATTGTTATAAAACTCTGAAATATTTCTAAGTTTTTTGTAGATTTCTTTTTCTTTAATAAGTTTTTTTATGTCAGCCGAAAACCAAACAGGGTAGTGTCTACTATTATGAATTCTATATAACGGAACAGTTGAGTGAAAAATAGTATTTATAATTTTATAAAACTCATCAAGAGCAGCATTTACTTCAATCTCCCGGGTAACAGATTCCCAGCAAGTTTCCTCCATCATTCTATACATTAATTCAAAATTAGCTTTTTTAAAATTAAGTTTACTATTTACAATTTTGTTCTCTCTAAGTTTGCAAACCTTATCAAAGAATAAATTAATTTCTAGAGATGGATGATACTGGTCTATTTTGACTAATGGAACTTTCTCTTCTTTAACACTGCAATTATCTATATTATTTTTACTTCCTATGACTAAATATATATATTGTTTCCTTACCTTCCTACTGGAAGCCATTTCTTTTAATGCTCGTATGCTTTTGAATATTTTTTATCTATTACGCTCATTAGCCTATTACATATTATATACGAGGTATACTTACCATTAGACTTTAGTCTTATTACATAATGCTGTTTTCCTGTAACACTTCATTTAGAGGACACTACTTTTACAGATTTTCAAATGACTTCTACGTCATCAGATATTAGGTTTCTGGAATGCTGCTATATTTACTGATTCTTTAGTTTTAAATAAATAATCAATTTGGTATTGACGTTATGGTTTATTATAATGCTGGTCACATTACATTTTAAAATTAAGTTGGGCTTAAGTTTTAAATATAAACAGATAAATTATTGTTGGCGCGCGCAGGCACAAGTAATTGGGAACATGTAAAACTCAATAACAAACACATCAAATCCTTCTACCGAGTTAATTTACTACACCACAATTATGTGGGCTACGAAATATCAGTTGTCGATTGCTGGTAGACATTTGTGATGTGTAAGACAAAAGTTAATTGAATATTTTCATCGTTACCGGTAACGAAATCATTGAAAAAGTGAAAACCACAAAAACTTTTTTTAAATAAATAAGTTATGTGAAAAAAAAATGTTTATTCAGTGATATGCTGCAGCAGTGTAGGTTAGTTGTTTATATAAGTATTGTGATTGAGTGGCTTTAAATTTTTTTTTTTAAATTTTGATATTTTCTTTGGTTATATAAGATTTACAAGTTAAAAATTTCCATATCTTTTTAAACAAGGAATATAAAATATTATGTTAATACTTTATTACTGTATATATCACATTTAATTGACTAAAATAGTTAAAAAACTATTTTTTCTAGAACAACCAGTTTTGGACCATCTTTAAAATAACAGAAAAAACTTGATAACATTGATTTAAAAACAAAAGTATTAATAATAAACCAAAGTCTCATAAATTACAAATAAATTTTTAGTTATATACCTACACATTGTCAAAATTAAGGAAAGCTCTCGGGAATTTCATTAACTTATTATAAGCTTTATACTGTTTTTTCGGTACTACCTAAATAAAAAATTATTAATTTATAATGTATTTTAATGAATAATCTTGAAATATAAAACTAATATTTTAACGGTTAGTTCTTTGAGAATTTATTATCGGGTAAAACATCTAGAACATTTCGAAATTAAAATAATTAATTACAAATAATGTATATTTTTATAGCATATTTTTCAAAAAAAAACAATTTAATTCTGTTTTTCGTCAAGAAAAGATATAAATTTATTTGAATAAACTACCAGTGGATTAACTAAAATTAGCCTACCTAAATTTTTCTTTAAAATTAAATACACATCAAAAAAATTTTTTTTTGGATTCCTTTACTTTTGGTTTGTATAAAGTTAATTACTATTTTTATGAGAAAGAAGGAGTTTATTTTTGGTATTCATTTTTATTATTTATTAACTTTTTGCGTAAATGTTGACTATAAATATGTTAAAACTGGCAAAATTTTTATTTATACATACATACAGAGAAAATTAAATAGTTTCTAATTAAATCGTTTGATGTCGGTTACAAATTAAGGTACCAATTCTCAGATTTTTTGGATGATAATTATTATATTTAAATTATTTATTTTTTTATAATTATTGAACTGGAAACGTGGCATTTTGTAATTATATTTTGACTAGATAATTCTTAAAATATCCTACATTTCTACTAATCTATTGCATTATTTAAAATCAAAATAATTCTTTTTATATCTTGTA
The DNA here is from genome assembly GCA_035357415.1 of Ophraella communa. Lineage (NCBI taxonomy): Eukaryota > Metazoa > Arthropoda > Insecta > Coleoptera > Chrysomelidae > Ophraella > Ophraella communa. Next base: position 13,532,230 of record CM068983.1, on the reverse strand, counting down.
CTTGTAAAAATCTTGTTAATTAACAAAACCATACCTAATGAAAAAATTTGGATAAAAATTTTTATTTTCAGGGCTCTGTAAAAATGATAGATACCTATTGGAGATAGAATTCCGGGAGTTGGGACTTTGTTTAGCAAATTAAATAATATTTTCAAATCTTTTTAATAGTTAAAAAATCTCGACTATTTTTCGAGATATTGAATAAAACTAAAATATGTATTTTTTGTCCGACATTGATTCATAAAAATAAGTACCCAGATATTTATCCATTATAAGTTATTTATTCCACTCTCTGTAATAAAACATTTAAAACTTTGTTTGGAAGCATAATGTCTTGTCTTATATTACCTGTAGACCAAAATCAACCATTTATAGGCAAATAATGTCCGTGGCGTTGTATTTCCTGAATTATTAATGTTTTTACCGTTAAAGGTAATTATTAAACGCAATGAATAATTATTTTCTTTATGAAAATCCTAATAAGAGATATTTCTTTACTTTATTAAAATTGACACATGGCTGCTTGATAATCCAAGAGAATTTTCTCGAAGAGTAATATACAGAAAATTTTTTGTGCATTGAATTAAACATTAAGAAAATAACACAGCTGAGATGTTAAAAAATTTATACATAAATAATATACGGTAAAGTCAGAAGTAAAATTCGTTTATGTTCAATGTCTTAAACAAACATACATTAGGCTAAATGGTCTTTGAAATGTATCCGAGTACCAGGCTTCCTCTAAAGACCTAAGACTATAAGGTCCGGTCCCTTTGGGAGATAAACAGTTAGAAATGTCATTTGTCCACATTTACCACCATTCTTGCCCTGCCAGTCTTTCCATGGAGCCCTATTGTACCTTCCCAAGTCGAGATTCACACAGGTGATGTGTTTATTGTTAGTTGGGTATGCCCAAATCCACAACTTTAAAAATGAAAGATATAAAAAATTATTATTGTTGACTCTATTGACTATACTATATCTGACTATACAAAGACTATTTATTAAATATGACAATTTACTTAGATAATTGATGAAATTATGTATTATTAAATGCTTATCTCCAGTCCCATCATTATTTTTCTTTGTTTAAAAACAACATATAGTAAAAATGGACAATTTCGCGTAATTATAAAATTACGATTTTTTATTATATCAATAAAAACCTTGTAAACAAAGCTAATGAAATTGTTTTCCATGGAACAATTCGTATATACAGGGATCACCATGATTTCTTTAGAAAGCCAAATAATTTGAACAAAGGTATCCTTAGAATCTCAAGTACCCATACTATTTTCAAGAAAAATGGTGGACTTCAGTTAAGCTACCTGAAGCAATTTCATTATCCGATTTGATCCTGGTGACTTAAGGGCCGCCTAGCAATCGGAAATTATTTTTATAGTGTTTTTCCTGCTGTCGTGCTTCATCTCCTGCAGATACATCTCAATTGCAAACCCTTGGTTGTCGTTTATAATACCTTCGGTCAACCCGACAAAATAACCGACCTAACCACCCTAATTCTACTTCCTTTATTAACTTTGTTTTCACCGATTTCTTCAAAAGATCATTCAATATTTTTTCATTGCATTAAAATAAGCTATTTAAGTTTGTATTGAAAAATGGACAAGTTCTAATATTCCAATTTATTTTTAATAATGTATTTTTACTTAGCAGACAATTTTATACAATTTCGTTGTCACCATTCCTTATTTTTTAAAAACTTGCATTTTTAATGAGTATGATATCGTTTGCTGGCAATAAATTGGCTATACCTAATATTGCCGATAATGTTATATTTAATTGCTTAACCATTTATGCCCTACAATTCGTATTAAATAATAGTATATTATTACACGAGCGATTATGTAGGCCATTATTCACGAGGGTGAATAATAGCCATAATAGTATACAGTATAATAGTATAGTATAATAGTATAATACTATAGGTACTTTTTCTACACTTATGGAATAATTAAGAACCAGATTAAATTAAATTTATTTAAATAAACCATTTTACATTAATTTGCATTAATATTTAATACTTTGGGTAATTTTGTAATACAATGATTATTTATCAATTTTATTTCATCAAAATTTAATCCAAATGTTTTAAAGAGGTACTAAATATGCCTTTACAATCAAAAAGTACTAGATTTAGTACAATTATTATACAAGTTAAAGTTATATGTTACAAGATTTGTAAATACAAAGAAAAACCAAACACCATTGATAGAGTAAACAGAAAAAAAAGTGATAACCAGGGCCGGATTTAGGATTTTTGCTCCCCTAGGCACAATATGTTTCTCCGCCCCTATTGATGACAGAATTTTTTATGCAACAAATGCAGGAATCTTTTACACCACCACACCACTGTAGTTTCGTTTCCATTTGTATTACTTTCATGTTTCAGTTACATTGGAGACATTGGCAAGTGGTTCGAAATGAGAAACATAACATAAACATAAATAATTAATTATATTTTGACTTACGCACATTTTACATTATTTATTAAAAAAATACATATAAACCTCGATTAGGCCTACCGGATGCCCTCAGCGTTCATTCATGACCTCATCTATCGCCTCGCTGATAGTTGCTGTAAACCATTTACAAAGGCGCTAAAAGCAAATGATAATTATAAAAAAAAATCACCCGCGACGGCGCCCCTCTAAATTTGAAGCTCTAGGCCAGTGCCTAGTCGGCCTACTGGTAAATCCGGCCCTGGTGATAACATTATTGTACAAAAATTAGCATTCAGTAAAATTTAAAATGTGAGATAAAAACTTACACCCTCACGCATCTATAAATTAGAAATTATTTTAAGTAGAGAATGATTATTTTAAACGGATATCGGATGTTGGTATTTTCCGATATTTCGACATTCATTGATAATTTTTGATTAATTCATTAATCCAAAAAGCCATCACATTATTCATAAGAAAGTTGATTTATTTTTTAATCTATTGATACTAATTATGTAAAAAAAAATACCAGAGAGAAGTACTAAGTAAAAAATGTAGGTTATTTTAAAAAATACCACTTTTTCCCTAAATTATTGTCATAAAGTAATGGGTGTGTGCGATTTCTAGCACCGTTATTTACGATCTATATTTCCAAGTTTTAAACATACTTACGTAGTGAGATAACATTGTTTGAGGGATTTATGGGTATTGTAAATATACATAACAGCTTCAGTTATTATACGCTCCAAACATTATTTCATTAGTATCAGATACATTCTATGTGCATAAAAACAGTGACTACTTAGTAGTTGCAGTGCCTTGAGTTGATATTTTTGTAAGTATTATTTTTATTTTTTAGGGAATTTTATGAAGAATTTCGATAATCATGGAATGGTAAGATAATATTATTACTGAACTTAAAATACATTTGGAAATAATGCTTTTTGGAAACACTGTGTGCGTGAAAAAACCATTAGGTTTTTTATGAGATGAATTAACTTTGACAAATCTTATCTCCTCTAATTTACAAACAATACATATTATACAGTGTAAAAAAGCCAAATGGAATAAATTCACTATTACTGTACATATTTATACAAAATCCCGAAACACGTCAAATTTAAATTATAAATTGGCATTCTTTAAAGTGAAAATCTGATCCCGACCTTCAACCCCCTTTGAATGGCAGTTACAACCTCTAATAAGGGTTATAATTACTGATGGTACCATAACAAGCAGAAGTTGATCGGCTGTGCTTAGTTGGTATAGCTATAGTCGTGTATTTATTGACACTATGAAAGATTTAATTGTCACAATCGCATCTTTTCAAGTATCTAAATAATTTTCGAAGTGATTTTGCTTGTAAAAAAATATTGATCCTAACTCTTACGGAAATCAACTTTTCCGCACTTGTTAGGATATTAACTACTTCATACTTGATTTATCGCTACAATGTAATATAAAAAAAAACAAAATTTTTATAATGAAAAATACTATCCCTTTCATTTGATCTTTCTTTACTTGTTATGATTTTAAAAACAATTTTTCCTTTTTTTGTTGTAAAAATGGACCCCAGTAAATCTTAAAAAAAGTGCAAGACTTGCAAGAGTCTTGGTGCAAGACCAAGACCAAGACTGGACCCTGCAAGAACAAGACCAAGACCAAGATTGCTTATTTGACTGCAAGACCAAGACCAAGACCTTGTATGCAAGATCAAGACCAAGACCAAGATTGCTTATTTGACTGCAAGACCAAGACCAAGACCTTGTATGCAAGACCAAGACCAAGACCAAGACTAACCCGGTCTTGGTCTTGTATTTGCTCATCACTAACCTAAACAGTAAGTAAAGGTTCTTGTTAGTCTTCTCGATATAAGCAGAAAGGCTATGTAAACTAATATGAATAGCATAAAGAGCATTTCAAACTGGCAGAACCGAAAAAACTTACTTGAATAAGAACTTAATACGTATGAAAAGTAAAGGGATTGTTAGAGTAGGAAAATACACAACGGAAATAGTCTAGTACCAACCTAAGTCGGGAAGGGTTACCAAATAAATAGCGTGTCAAAGAGGAATCTTAACTTTATAGGGTAACTAGAAGTTATAGGAAATGTGTTTCTTATAAAAATTCAAAAAGATAAAACCATCATCTACACATAGCGATGAAACAGCCCGAACATCGTAAAGGACAAAATAGATATAATCAGATTCTTAGGACCAGAAAAAAAGAGTATAGAACTACAGTTAAGGCATGATATAACCTAAATAACATAAAATCTACAAAAGTGTCAAAAATTTAAATTTAAAAACAAATAATTTTCATTAGGTTGAATTTGTCCATTCAAACAAGTGAGATAATTATCATTGATAGCAGATTTAATTTCCAAAAACTCAAGCAAATTCAATCTCACTCCCTGGTTACAAACATAAAGCAATTCAACATTTTCAACATCAAAGGAGTGATTCTCCTCAACTTAACATTTCCAAATTGCTGGATAGGGAGACGAGGATCAATAAAATGGCCAGCAAGATCACCTGATTTTACCCCATTGGACTTTTTTTGATGGGACTATCAAAAATATTGTTTACAAAACTAAATCGCATGATTTAGATGACTTAAAAGAATGAATAATGCTTGCGATTAGATCGGTCACGCCTAATGTTAATTAACACTAACATTTTTATTTAAAATTAGGATGTTGCCAAGACGTTCGCGGTGACCATTTTGAACATCTTCTTCATTGACATTCGTATTTTTTACGTTATGAATAATTAAATATTACATATCAAATATTTTATTATAATTTATGTTAATTTTTGCAATAAATTTAAAAACCGGTACAATTTTGGATAGAGAATAAAGAGACATTTTAAACAAATTGGGGGTTGTAACTGTCACTCAAAGGGGGATGAAGGTAGGGATCAAATTTTTACTTTAAAGAATGTCAATTTATGATTTAAATTTGACGTGTTTAAGGATTTTCTATAAATATTTACCTAGAGTAACCGAAATAATGAATTTATCCCATTGGGCTTTTTCACACTGTATTACGTTTGCCTATTAACTTCCAATAAAAAAAATATTCGTGCTTAGCACAATTATTTAACTCTGCAATTTTTAAAGATTATTTTACAGAGAAACGTAATTATTCAACAAATTGTGACCAACCATATTATATCTCTTATTTTTGTTTATTCAAGAATTATTCCTACTAATATTTATCTCAAATTATGTTGACGTTTCATGTGATATGATCATTTTTTTAATGTTTATGTACCTACTGTATCATTAAAGTACTTGAATAATATACATGGTAAGCAAATATCCATTTTTGTTCATTATAGAATATCAAATCGTTTTAAGAAATCTTCATCAATAAAACTTTGCTTATGTGCCCTTGTCGGATCATGACTAGATATCCTTATTGATAGTTCCGATTATCTTTTCACTAAGCCAGTATCCAGCAGTTTTATGTTTAGGTATTAAGTTTATAAGTGATGTTATTATACTATATTTAAAAATCAAGAGAGAGTAAATTCCCAGAATAAAAACTAATTCGGTATGCAAAACTATAGTACAGTACGTGCGGTAAAACTTCAATATTTGTAATGCATTCTAAATTGTTTTTGTTAATTTCAATACAAAATTTATTAAATTTCTTGGACTATCACATTATTTTATGATCTTTCATTGTTACTACAGTAGGCCTAAGAGGATTAACGTGCGTCATAGGCGTAACCAGATTAGAAAGGGATAATTGTTATTTAACAACCTCCGAATGGCAACAGCTTCTAATGACAGATATTTTGACTTAAATAGTGCTTAAGTTTCTAGAAATGCAGTTATTTGATTTTCGATAAACGTGACAAATAGTAGTGACTAAAAATGGAAGCAGTTTGTGAAAAAATTAAAACTAGACCATTTATCGCTCAATGAAAAGAGTGCTGTAGTGAATGTGTACCACTATTTTAAACATCAAAATCCCTCAAACACTATTGACAGTGTAGTTGAAACAACATCTAAGGCAATGGGATATAGAAAATCTACAATATATAGAGTTCTAAAGGAGGAAAAATCAGGTGGAGTAACCTCACCAAAGCCGAAACCAGGTAGACAAAAACTATTAAAAGTCAACGTGGACGAGTTTTTTAAAAATGCTATTCGTAAGCTTGTTCACTCATTTTTTATAAACAAGCAAATACCAACTTTAGATAAAGTTTTGCAAGCCATTACGAATGATGTTGATTTACCCACAATAAGCCGGGATAAACTATGGAAAACGTTACATGAGTTAAACTTTAAATTTGAAAAAATGGGCAGACACTCGATGCTAATTGATTCTGAAGAAATTGTATGTTGGAGAAGACAGTACCTCAGAAGAATACAACAAGTTAAAGCTCAAAATAAAAACATTTATTATTTAGATGAAACATGGGTTAATGAAGGACATTGTGTAGGAAGAGTTTGGAAAGACAAAAATATAAAATCATCCCATCAAGCTTTTCTAGAAGGATATACTACTGGTTTTAAGGAACCTATAGGAAAAGGTAAAAGATTAATTATTTGTCATATAGGCAGTACAAAAGGTTTTCTTGAGAATGGTTTACTCTTATTTGAATAAAAAAAAACCGTTATCACGAAGAAATGAATGGAGACGTGTTTGAGGAATATTTTGAACAGATGATTCAATTCATACCAAAAGGATCGGTTATTGTAATGGACAATGCAAGTTACCACTCCAGATTACTTGAACCTTTACCAACCACTAAATGGAGAAAGGATGAAATTGCAAAATGGTTATCTTCTAAAAATTTAGCTTTTGACAATGCAATGCTGAGGGCAGAATTGTTAACTATTGCTAAAAAACATAAGCAAAATTATAAAAAATATAACATTGAGGAGATAGCCAAAAAACGAGAAATTGAAATCCTTCGTTTACCACCCTACCATTGTGAGCTGAATCCGATAGAATTGATATGGGCTCAAGTTAAAGGTTATGTTGCCAGAAATAACACTACTTTTAAATTATCAGATGTTAAAAATCTCTTCAATAAGGCAATATCTGAAGTAACAAGTGAAAATTGGTAAAAATGTATTAGACACGTTACAGAAATAGAAAAAAAAATGTGGGAGCTAGATAACATAATTGATATTACTATAGAGCCCATTGTAATTTCTCTAGAATCAGATGGTGAATCTTCTGACACAGAGTGCGAGGAACCATAACTTTAAAATTATTAATTTATGTACTTTAATTTTATTTTTAGATTTTTATTTTTTAAGATTTAAAATTGTCGTATTTTTTGCATGTTGCTCGTCAAATTTTATCCTTGCGGTTGGTTGTTTTTCTCATATACCTACTTAATAATTGTTTTTTTAGCTCCTCATATTAATTTATAAGTAATTGTAAACATATGCCTAAAACAAAATGCCTAAAATAATATTGACTTTTTCTTCATTTTACCCAAATTAAATTACTACTTACGAATTATGTTTATCTATCCAAAATTGGTAATCTAGGTATAAATAACTAAAACAAATTAAATATTTCTATTTCCATATTAATTTAATTTTGAAAACGCACGTCTATGGTTTACTGCCTTTAACACTGATAACTGCAAAACATTTCTGGGAATTTACTCTCTCTTGATTTTCAAATACACTATAAGCTCGCACTGTTTATAAACAAAATTTGTTAAAGACTATCAAAATAAAACGAATTCTACTTATAAGAAACTGGCAGTCTGAAGATGACTTTTAATGGTTTTCTGGGAACTGCGTACCTCTAAAGCCCGGGTTCACAATCGAGAGTTAACTTCAGGTTAATATTTAACCCAAAAACCGACCAATAGATAAATTTGTCAAACATGTAATAAATTTTTGTATTTGACAATTTTCGGGTTAAATTTTAACTTGAAGTTAACTCTCGATTGTGGAACCGAGCCTTAGTTGTCTAATATATACTCTGTGATCCTTTTTTTAGAGTTTGGGGTGCCAACATCAAAAATTTTGGAATCACATGGAACAACATTTTAAGCTTACCTTTCCGTATGTTCATATGTCTTGAAAACCCATTGCGGTTTGCAGTAATTTTGATCCCTTTCAAAGATAGATGTATGGAAGGAGTTAAACTTTTTGTTAAATTTATGCATGTTGCTTAAAAAACAGGATAAATAATGGGTACAAAGACACGTATAGTTTGCTGATAGCATCCCTTCCCGATAGATTTTTTTCACAACAATTTAGGCGGACCAAAGTAACCCTAAAATCGTAAACCCAACGCTTAGGCACAGAATATTCAAATTATACAGAAGAGACAACTTTGTGGGTTCCTGGCAAGTGATATTAATTTTAATTTTTAATATTATACTTCCATCCAAAATGTGAGTGCAACTTTTTTAGCCCTAGTTACTCCTTTTGTATATGAAATATCAAAAAACAATTCTATATATTCTGCAACATGAATCCATTATTTTTTTTCTTCCGTAATTTAGGCTCTAAAATGTCAATAATATTTTTATTTAAACCATTCTATTTTAATTAATTATGTATTTTGTATTTTAAAATATAGCAAACTGTTTCAACAGTTAATTACACTGCGTTATTGTGTTTTACATGCAATGATAGAGTTGTATCAATCCATTTTTAACGAAATCCATATGTAGGTAGTATTTGCGTCGTCGTATCTTTCTTTCACGTAATAGGAAAAAATCTCCTGGGTCGTAATGCGGTAACCTTGCTCAAATATCATTGGCCTCAATACATGCACAACTGGGCATTTATGGAACTTGGTCCATTGTTTGCCGGTTAAATAATTGAAGTAGAGTTTATGCGCTACATTGATTAGTATTTAAATGGTCTGCTGTATGCACTTTTGCTTCAGAGGTTGATAAATTTCGGTTAAATTCAAAGCGTCTTATTTGTTATTTAGCCGGAGGGTAGTTAAAATAAATTGTTTATTGATAGAGTTAGTGAAGATAGAGTTAAATTACAAATTTGTTTTATGAAAATAACGTTTTTTAAGAGGATGAATAGGCTATTTGACAGATTTTTGAAATCCATTTTATACAGGGTGTTTCGGTTGAAACTGACACATTTTAACTGTAATTATTGACTAAACAGGAGAGTTAAAAACATTGCCCATTTTCAACTAAACATTACTTGACTTATTTAAATGGAACACACTGTATATTTTTACACCTACGGTATAAACATATAACAAAATAAATTTTAACCAACTTCTTCGTTTTCCCAGTAATATTTGTCTATGAAATATAATTAGATCTTTAATGATTTAATTTTAGTTTTTTGTAAGGCACTTAAAATAATTTTATTCCATTTATCAAAAAAAAGTACAGTAAGTAGATAAGGTTAGATTAGGTAAATTAGGCAAACGCCTATGTACATAAACAAAAAATTAATCACGAATAATTTTTGAATCAAAGGTTACACAAGTGCAAAGTTCTGACCTTTGCTTTAGTTGCAATAAAAAATCCAAAACTACATGGAGTGTTCCAAAATATACAGTGAGGGCGGAAATTGGATTTACTTCTGTCTTATAAATGTTAGCTAGCATTTTTGCCTGTAAAGGCTTCTTGCATATAGTATAATAATATAATATAATAATAATAATCTTTATTGTTATTGTATATATTTAAGGCATTATGCTATTCTGTCGCCTTATTGTTTATTTTTTGTTGGAGGATTTGTGAATATGTATCTCCTAAGCTGTATATGAGTATTCCTAAAAAATACTCCTACTGTGCCTTCCTAGATGTATAGCGTACTATGGATATTTCGGATCCTACTAATATTTTTGTCTATGATGAGGTTAAGCATCAGGTAATTAAATAATTTTAAAATTTTAGGAACAAATACTTTTATAAAGGTTTAATCTTGGTAACGCAATATTTTTTTACACTTGGAACTGGTAATTTTGACGTAGTTTCTTTAAAACCTGGATCTGTTTCTTAATTATTTTTTTTTTAATTTCATGCTGTGATGTTCTTATATTAATTTTTGAACAATTGGTAGATTTGAATAAAAAACAACCATTCTACTCAAAGGACGAATTTATTCTATCTTGTTTTCTAAACTATAATTGATACATGCCCTCAAATACACTTAGCTTAGTTATGCTGAATAGGTATAATAAAAATAATATAAATAATAAACTAAAACTGAGTAACCTCATTAACAATTTAAATTAACAATTTATACAGGGTGATATTACCATATCACACCTCCCCCGTAACAGAAAAAAAAACAAATTTAATATATATTTTTTTTTTTTTATTTTTTTTTATTTTTTTTTTCCTTACTGGTGGAATGGTGTTACCCTATTTTTGTGTACTTTTAGTCTTTTATTTTCTACGTCAATTACTACATTTACAGGCTCATTTTCTAAAATTTTATATGGACCTTTATAAATTGGTTTTAATTTAGAAGCGGTCTCATCATGAAGTAAAACTTCATCCCCTAATTTATAGTTTGTCTCTATCGCTTGTTCATATTTAATTTTTCTCTTATTTTTTGAAGCCACTAAATTATTTCTGGCATCGTTTAATGCAACTTGTAACCTATATTTTAGTTCTAACGGATAATCCTCAAAATTATACAAAGGTTCAATTTTTTCCACAGGTTTTCCCAAAAACTAACTCGTAAGGAGTATACCCAGTTGCGGAGTGAACAGAGGTATTATACGAGAAACACCAAAAGGGTATCCAAGAACTCCAATATTCTTTATAATTAGAGGTTTGAATTCTAAGATAAGCATTTAGATGTTTATGAGTGTTTTCTAAGGCTCCGATTGTTTCATGGTGATAAGCTGTAGAGTTAAGCCGCTCAATTTTTAATAATTTACAAGTTTCGCTAAATACGTTTGCCATGAATTCAGTACCCTGGTCTGTTACAATAGTTTTAGGAACTCCATATCGTAAAATAAAATTTTCTACAAACGCTTTAGTTACTGTGTTGGCTTCCTTATTTTCAATAGAGTAACCTTCTACGTATTTACTTAGTTCGCATTGTAACGTCAGTATGTATTTATTGTCATTGTCATCTGATTCTAACGGTCCTACAAGATCTAAAAAAATTGTTTCAAATGCAGCATGTGCTGTCGTTGTTATAGTTAAAGGTTGTTTCAATTGTGTGTTATGCTTGCACTTTTGACAGTCGCTACAACGATTTACAAATTTTTCTACGTCTCTTTTTAAACCTGTCCAAAAATAATATTTTTTAATGTTATTGTACATGCGGTTTATACCCGCATGACCATCTGTTGGTAACATGTGAAAGTCATTTAAGATTATTTGTTGCAAGTCTTTGTCATTAATACGTTGTTTATCCTGTAATATACATAATTTAATACCCTTTTCTTTAAATAGATTAATATTACTTAATGATTTGCTTATAACTGGCCAGTTAAATTTATTTTTAATTATCAGTAACTCGTTTATTTTACTCAATGTGCACATTTTTACCAAGTCTCTCAGCAAAGCACCGAATGCGAATGCTGATAGAGAATCTTGATTAATATAAATAGTATTTTCATTATCAAAAATTATATTACTTGTTATATGATATTTAGGGTATTTTTTAACTAATTGTTGAAATTTCTTATTTTCTATAATTTGCAATTCGACTATATCAGAAGGTCGTTTCAGTAATTCAACTATGTCAGGTTGATCAGGCCCGGCATTATTAGAAGTATTTACTTTTACCTCAGATTTAGCTGACTGCGCTCTTGTTATTGCAAAAATATTGTTATCTTTATCTTTCGACATGTTCTTTAAATCATCTGAACTAATTTCTATACGCGATAGTGCATCCGCTGTTACGTTTTCTGAACCTTTCACATAAAAAACATCGAAATCGTACTCTTCTATTTTTAACCTAAACTTAGTTAATCTACTGGAAGGGTTTGTCATGCCAAATAGATAAATCAAAGGCCTATGGTCGGTCAAAATGGAAAACTTTCTATTATAAAGGTATGGCCTAAATTTGGATATGGCCCACACGATAGCTAGTAATTCCTTTTCGATTACAGCATAATTCCGTTCCGCTTTATTTAAAACTCTACTAGCATACGCTATTGGTTTATCATTACCGTTTGATAGTGTAGCTCCAAGTGCGATTCCTGAAGCATCTGTACGTAGTATAAATTTATTTTGTTCCGAAAAATCAGGAAATTCTAAAATTGGGGGGCTTACTAAAGCTGATTTTAATTTCTCAAACGAATCTTGACATTCGTTAGACCATTCAAAGGCAACTCCTTTTTTCGATAGCCTATTAAGAGGGGCGGCAAGTTCTGCAAAATGTTTGATGAATTTCCTATAGTAATTAGCAAATGCAACAAATCGCTTTGCTTCATTTGAATTTTTAGGTATCGGATAATTTGTCATAACATTTATTTTTTCGGGATCGGGTGCAACACCCTTTTCGGATATTTTGTGACCCAAGTACAATAATTCCCTTTTTAAAAATTCGCACTTAGTGGGATTTAATTTTAAATTTACCTTCCGTAACCTTTCTAAAACTTTAGTTAAATTTACGTTATGTTCTTTTAGATTATTACCAAATATAAATAAATCATCAAGATAAATGAAACAGGATTCGTAGTTTAAACCCGACATAGCTAGTGTCATAGCTCTAGAGAAAGCATTTGGAGAAATTTTTAGTCCCATAGGTAACCTAGTCATCTGATATTGCGCTCTATCAGTTGTAAATGCGGTATATGGCCTAGATTGTGGATCTAATTCAATTTGATAATATCCCTGATATAAATCTAAATGTGAAAAATAGGTAGCGCCCGCTAAGGAATTTAAAATATCATCTATACTAGCCAAAGGAAATCTATCACATTCGATTCTGTTATTAAGTTGCCTATAGTCTATAACAACTCGCCATTGATTTTCCGGATTACCTCCTTTTTTTTACAATTAATAAGGGAGAAGACCACTCAGATGTTGCTGGTTCTATTATGCCTTGCTTTAACATTTTATCCAACTGATTATATATCTCGTTTTTCTGCGAATAAGGTAATCTATAGGGCTTTACATATGAAGGGGTGGTACCGGTTTTTAGATGAATCTTTTGCTGACAAATATTGGACACTGTAAAGGGATCGTTTTCGATATAAAATGTATCTGCATATTTCGCACAAATTTTGTCTATTGACAATTTCTCTTCTTTGTTAAGTGATTTAGTATTAATTGTATTTAACAACTTATCTACTCTTTCTACTGTTATAGGAACGTTATTAAAGGAATGTACATTGTAATGAAATAATAGTTCTATTTTTGGTTTAAAGTTTTTCAGATTTATATCCCTATCATTCGTATTTAAAATGCGTATGGGAATTTTATTATTAACTGGCTTTACTACTAACATCAAAATATTTTATAATTTCGCACCTAGCAGGAATTATAGTATACTCGTCATAGTCAGCATACAACGGTATTTCAATTGTTTCATTCTTTATAAAAAGTGACAAGAAAAAATGTTCATAATTAATGTTAGCTTTATATTTAATAAATAAATCTCTTCCAATTACACCGTCAATGTCACTGGAGAATTCATGTAATACGGAAAACTCATGACAAAGCTTATATCCGTTAGGTAGGTCAAGATTAATATTACAAGTTCCAGCAGTATATGCTGATCCCGCAATACCATTTATTCTAATTGTTTTATTTTTATTTACTTTAGTTTCATAATCTAAACATATACTAAAAATTACACTTAATGACGCGCCCGTATTTTAACTCTTTATTATTATAACCTACTTTAATATAATTTAACCCATTCATGTTAAATAAATAATCTAATTTAGTGTTCTCGAAAAAACTGCAAATTTTCTCGATCGGGTGATTGATTAGCTGTTGGGGTTACATTATTTTCCATATAATACGCATTATGTTGTCTACCGCCTTGTGCTCCTCTATCTCCTCTACTTCTATTACTATTATAATTATTATATCTATTATTATATGAACTAAAATTATTATTATTATTATTATTATATCCATTATTATATGAACTAAAATTATTATTATTTCTATAACTATTATTATTTTTAGATTCGAAACTACCCCTATTACTAAAATTTCTAAACTGATTACCTCTACCCCGACCCCGAAAGTTATTGTTAAAATTTCGGCCTCGGCCATAAAAGTTATTTCCTGTTATTCGAATTACTCCTCATATGAAAAACTTGTGAGGAACTAGCCGTTCTCATAGTTTCCTCATCCTTAGCTCCTACTATTGCATTAGCCAAACTATTATAATTTCTAGCTTTAATAATTGTTTTAATTTGCTCGTCTCTGAGTCCATTAGTAAACACGTTAATAGCTATTTTCTCATTTACGCCCGTTAGAGTCCTTTCTACCACGTTATTACCTTTCGCTTGCGATATTGATAACTTTACCATTAGGTCTTCAACTTTCTTTCCAAATACGTCAATTGCTTTATTACCTTGTTTTAAATTATGTAGTTCTACCGAAAGTGCCGCTACCGATTTTTTAGTAATAAGTTTATCTTTAATATCTTTAATAAGGTCTTCATTAGAATCATAAGTTTGATTTAACCTAAGCTTTGCACCGTGAGACAATCTAGCTTTTAAGACATATTTAGTTAACGCCTGTTTTCCGGCCTCGTTCAAAAAACTGTCGTATAACTCGATTGCATCAATTAGTGTTTTTATGGATGACTCGGTGTCATTCATGCAAGGAATCAAGGAAGATGCTGTCTTTAAATCAAATGCTTTCCCCATTTTCTCGTTCTGTTCGACTCTGGGGATACTACTTAGATTTTGCCCTAATCTATCGTTTAAAATTTCCTTAACTTGATATACTAAAATGACTATTCCGTCAACAATAACCTTTACCTTATTTTTGATTTTTATATCATGATTTTCCTCATTAAATTTACTTCTAATTAAATTAAAATTACTTTCTATCCTATCTACATTATCTAATAATTTGTTAGTTTTTTCTAAGTTAACACGCCTATCTAATGGGTCTTTCTTAATATTTCTTAAAAGTACCGAAAGTTCTTCATGAATCTTTTTAAATGGTTCGTCTGACATTTACTATTCAATAAGTACACAAAAATATGGTAAATAAAAATTACTTACATACATTTCATAAGAAGTACACTTTTTTTTTATATATTTCATCATCTCGTAACTTATGCTATAATAATTAGGTCACCCATCAGCTTTGTGTAAAATGTCCAACTCTTAATAATACCATACATAAATTTACCTAAAAAAAATATACCTAAAACTAAATGTTTCTTCCGTTAAACAAGTTGTTGGGAATTGGTTATCTCTTCTCTAATCTTTCTTTCCAACGCCTTTTTGCACCGCTTATAAATTACAACAGCAATAATAATTACGACCAACACAAATGCTGCAACTCCAATCACTTCAAAGGTAGAGACTCTGTTTTTCCCAGCTGCTCCAGACACGCCACCACTGTTTCCAGCCTGTGCTATTACTATTTCCTCTTTGGATTGATTAGTTCCCATAGTTTTCTTTCCTTATTTCGTATTTAAATAATCTATGTTCTTCTTGATACTGATATGAGTACTAAACCATCTTAAAATTTTACTTAATAGTTAGTTCTTGAGTGGCAGGATCGCCATGTGATGTTCTTATATTAATTTTTGAACAATTGGTAGATTTGAATAAAAAACAACCATTCTACTTAAAGGACGAATTTATTCTATCTTGTTTTCTAAACTATAATTGATACATGCCCTCAAATACACTTAGCTTAGTTATGCTGAATAGGTATAATAAAAATAATATAAATAATAAACTAAAACTGAGTAACCTCATTAATAATTTAAATTAACAATTTATACAGGGTGATATTATCATATCACAATGCTCTCAATTTTTACTTGTTCAATATTATATTGTTTTATTATTTATTAACCATTCTACTATCAAAAATATCATTAAATTGGTTTTATCGTTTAAATTTAATTAAGGATAATTAATTGTGGAGTCCTAATAAATTTTACCTTGTAATTTAAAAATTATTTCGATGATATTTTCACATTATTTCCAAGTATACTTGAAATGTTTTACTAATTTGAAGAAAAAAATATTTTTATTATATTCGTTAATTACTTAAAACAACTTTTTAATGAATTATAACTAGCCGAAAATTAAGTAATTTTTATAGAAGACTAATTAACGATTTTGATCTATATTTTGTGGTTATTTTTACTGTCTTTACCAATTATTATAAATTGGCAGCAACTTATTAGATAACTTCTTTATAAAATCGTATTTTCGGGATATCAGACCAAGGTTTCTCAAACTTCATCTACTCAAGGACCCCCGTAATTAGTTAAGTATTGTTTAATATGAAAGGGTTTTGTTTATCTAGATTTTACTACATTTTATTTTAAAATATCAAATATTCTGCATATAAAATCACCTAAATATTTTATTACATTTTATTTGTTTATTTGCCGTAATATTGAATTAAGAATGCTAACTCAGTTATAAGAAATATGAAATCTTCTCTCCAGGGTATAGTTCAGCATCTCTGTAATTCATTTGTTTTGATTCTGGATACTGGATTAATAACCTTTTACTGGTGTGAAGGTAGGTATTTACTTGCCACGTAGCACTCACTATTCACTCACTGACAATAATTTTTAGACTTTGACATAAACTCTTTTAATTAAATATTGACGTTACTAAATGTTGTTAACGAGTCGACGAGATGTTTCTGACTGAGAAATTCTCCAAGTTTCGTTACTTTATGTAGATTTATACCTGGTTACCTGTATCTATGCCTTTTTTAAGTCATAATAATACAATTCTGAATTTAAACATCAAATTTCTGAATTAATAATTTAAATTTCACTTTTAATTTAAAGTTTTTGAATATTTTTTCCCGCTGTACACAAAAATTGATATCTAAAAATGGATTAAGGTGTAGAAGATTTCACTTAATGAACAAAAATCAGTACATATTGTCTTTATTATTAAAAAAACGAATTACCTACCAACAAAAATTAATCTGTAAGACTTTCCATATGCCAACACGGCTAAATACCTGGGCTTACCAGTAGATAGCTTCGATGAAAAATACATGTAAAGAAAAAAAAAAGAAATAAATGCAAAAAAAATCTATTGGGTTCTGGGTTGTCCATACATAACAAACTTCTTATCTACAAACAAGTTATAAAACCAGTCTGGACGTACGGATACAGTTATGGGGGTAAAAGACCAATAGGCAAATAATACAAAATTTTCAGTATTATTTCAGTATTAAGGGATATAGTCAACGCACCCTGGTATATCCGTAATGATGACCTCCATGCGGATCTGCGAATGGAGCTCGTCGACAAAAAAATCCAAAATTTCGCAAAAAGTCATGAAAGAAGAATCCTATATTATAAAATATTGAAGCCATCTAGCTTCTGGATAGCTATAACCAGAATAGAAGACTAAAGAGGACCAAACCTCATGAGTTGGTGAAGGGTAGGACTAAGAGAAAAGCAGAGCATTGTGTGAGTGTTAAAAGCAGAGCAGAGTGAAAAAAAATCGCTAAGAAGACACCAAAGGGTGACTCTTACATTGTGATTATTTAGTAAATTAGATTAGATAAAAAGTTACTCATTGATTATTGATCAGTTTAGCAATAAAAAATTGAATACATGTATAATTTATAAAAAGGTTTTAAGATTTGCTACTCACACCAACTTGCAACCCACTATTAACTATTAGGTATTGTATTATGCTAACATAGGTATATTACAATGGTAACAACGAATTTGTACATATTTTTTGGTCCACTTATTCATTCAATGACTATGTACACTTAAATTTGTGAACCATTATCAATATAATGTTTTCATAATTGACGGATAATCATTTAATCAGTGGCTGTTTTTTATAGATAGATTAAAGAATGTGATGACGTTACGAATTGAACCGGTCAAATTGCCGATATGAAGTTCGAGTGGATAAAAGATAAACATTCCTTTATTTTATAGATATTAATTCTGTACAATAACTTACACGCTACAGTCCAACTGTAGAATTCATAGAAAATACCGAAGTTACTCTATAATGTCATGATATTGAATTATTATTTTTAGTTGGCCGGTAATATTTAATACTACAGTCAATAAATTAAAAACCAATAATAATAACCAATGTAAACTTCGGGTAGAATTCTCTTCTAAAAATGGTTTGTAAAAATTAGAAATTAGAAAGCCAATAAAATACGTTTAAAAAGCCGTTTGGCGTCTATGAATCATGTTGTTTTGGTTCTGCTTTGTAAACGATGGGTTTACCTGGATGCAATCTCTATGAATTTGAATTTAATTTTTTTCCACAAATCCCAAGGAATATACTACACCAATAAGGAATAATACAATGAAAAAACGTAAAATATCGTGATTTCTGTAGTTTTTAATTGTCATTTAAACATCAGGAGATTGAAACTGTTAGTCCAGTTGAACAACATCCGGGGTATGGGTGAATTACAATTGCAGCTCAATACACCAATTTGTTACATATCAATAATACGCCAAAAAGTCAAACCACAAGAAATTTAATGTTAAAACTATAAAAATGCAACTAGTTTCGGTCTTAGACAATCATCAGGTTAAAAATAAAAATATAAAGTAAAGTAAAGATTAAGACAAGAACTATAACAATAATAAATAATAAAGTTGGACAGCATAGTAAAATGAGTGAGGCACTTAATTACTTTTTCAATATAAAACTGTTTACTTTGATTGAGTCTTCAATTTTTGTACATAGATAATACATAAATGTAACACTAATATATAAGATCAGCATGATATAGTCAATTCTTGGTTTTTCTATATCATTGCCCAGTTATACTTAGAAGGAAATACATCCATGATAATCGCTTAGGACTAATAACATCTAGGCTTTAATATTGTCTTATTACTTCCATACTTGGTCTAGTCTTAAGACTACTTAATCAACATTAGGTAGCTACCTACCAAAAATACGTCTGACGATGCCAGTTTTTAGCGAAACAACAGTCATTAAGTTAAAATAGCAATTTTTGAATAAATTTTTATTATTATTTTTAATTTTCTTAGTAAGTAAAGGTTAATAATCAATTACATAAATTTCTGTTTCATAAGATAAAGTAAATTGCCAGAGTTCTGTAAAATAGCTTTATTTGTCAATTTACACGCGGAGCTATCTTAGTAAATACATTATCCTAAAGTTTAATTTTTTAAACCAAATAAGAAAGCTAATAACAGGAATCTGTCAAAAATTGATGTTGGGAATATTTCTCGCATCAATTAAAAATTTTTACTCATCAGAATTCAAACTTTCTAGGCTTACAACATGCTCTCATGGACTTTCTTTGGACCACACCCATAAAACGATATTCGGTGTAGTTTACCATATCATTAGGCAACTGTAACACAAATCAAAACACCAAGTTAGTCAACCTATTCCCAAAATCCAGTTTCTAAGTATTTTACACTTAAATTATTACAGATACTATTATTAAGGTTACAAAGAGTGTGCAATAATAACTACTACAAAATTAAACCTCCATCAAAGTGGTTCTTACAAAAATAAAGTGTTGTTTTTGTACAATACGCTGGATCGCGATGGTCACGACGCTTTTTCCGTATGATTTCTTTTTTGGGTTCGGATATAATAGTATATTGTAAAACAAGTGCCACAACGACGGATTTTTTAGAGCAGTTTACGCAAGGAAGCACGAACCTAAGAATTAACTGAAAATGGGATAATTGCTTGCCAATCAAATTATGTCACACAACTTATTTCTGTTAAACAGTAACAGTACATCCAATTGCGCGACAAAACAGTTTCTAGACCAGTGTCACAAAGTAGTACTTTGTGAAATTTTTTTCATTTTTACAAAGTAGATTTTGTATACGCGTATTGTAAAAAGTAAATTTTCTATACGTCAATTATAATAACAATTTATTTGATGCGTTATTTGATGTAATATCACATTGAGGCCCTGCACCCCACTAATACTTACTAGTTATAATTCATCACGAAATATTTTAAACTACTTTAAATTATTTATCACTGTCAGAACTATGACGTCACAGAAACCGCCATGACACAAAACGCCAAAATAGGAATTGAGTTTGCATAAATTCGCATAAATATGTTTTATTTTATTCTACTTTAATAACTTCTGAAGTTCCTTTCTCCTCTTCTTTTTACATCATAACTCTTTTATTCATCCATTATTCTTCACTTAAGTTTTTAAATTTAACTTATTTTGCAATTTCTACATTTTCTGCACTTTCTGCACATTGTAACCATATTATGACGTTGGGCGTCGATTTGTGATATGATTTAAATGTTGAGAGTGAATTTATAAAAATATTTAGTTAACTTTTAATAAATAACAATATACCAAAAAAATGTAATTTACAATAAAACAACTATTAATCTTAATTTCGTCTTTAATTACATGTAAAACATATTTCAATAATTAACAAAATTTATAAATGTTTATCACAGCAAAAATTATGATAGTTAAATACCTCGGCTAGGGGTGAGTAAGTTCATTAGCTCTGACTATAGTACAATATTTGTTTCTTTAAGAAATTATAAGTGCGCCACTGAAATCTTTTTATTTTTTATGATACTAATGAAGAAAGTTGTTTTAAGCTGAGTTATTTAAATAAGTATCATTAGATGACAGAAAGATGTCAGAAAAAACTGTCTATGAAGTAAAAAAAAATGAAAATGTACCAACAGATAAAAGATAAATAGATTTCCTTGATGCTAAAATGAATGAAGTTGAGAATACGTTACAAAAAAATAATCCGCAAACAGTTCTTTACAACTACTTATTCTAATACAGTTGACGATATAGATAGATATAAACGGAGATAAAAGAGAAAAAAATATGGGAATAACAGTAAACTTGATATACCACAACAAACTTATCTGTTAACAATAGTGGACGATCCTTCGCCTCACTGTTTAGGTGGTTCCAAATGACTATGGAAGATCACGAGTGGAGGGATGATCTGCCCAAGTTGTAGAGATGATCCAGTTAAAAATGTTCGTGCATACCTACGAGAGCTTAAAGTTTACTAGCTGTTCAAGTTTACTGAATCTTCACATTAAAGAGATGCTTCTAGTTTAATGAATCTTCAAATTAAAGAGATGATTTTAGTTTACTGAATCTTCAAATTAAAGAGATGCTTCTAGTTTACTGAATCTTCAAATTAAAGAGATGCTTCTAGTTTACTGTATTATATTCCAACTTTCTGAAAAATACTAGTGTCAAACACGTGTTACATTTACTTTTCTGGCACAAAAAGTACAAATCAGCATAGTCCGAAATCTACAGTTAGATGCTAACGTTTTTTAATAGATTACAAAAGATACATTCTTACATTAAATTTACTTTGTACCAACCTTACACACTAATCAAAATTCCAGAAATGTACTTTTACTAGCCTTTTTATAAAAAATTATCATTAATACTTTTAATTACCATAAAAAGATTCTTTGATTAATAATGAAATATGTTGAAATTCTCATCTGATATAATAAAATAGAATATAACTTTCGATGTTTTATAAATATTTTAACAAAAAAGAATTATAAAATTGGAAAAAAAACAGACCTGTATATGACAATAAACCAATACAAGAAATGAGACTGGGAATAATTATTAAAACCTCTTGAACCCGATAATGACAACTCATTAGTACACCTCGTAGCGTAGCTACTTTGAACTTCCAATTATAATTATATAGACCGTATTCATTATTTTATTATTAAGAATTCTTTCGGAAAGATGGAGCTCGCAGTACTAATTTAATTTAATATTTAGGATACCAGGTGCTTAAAATGTTAACAGGTACTGTTACAACATACAGGTGAGTTTATATTGATTTTGTGACATATTTGACTTGCTGTTTTGCCGTAGTTTTACATATTGCAATATCATGTACCTTTAACTATTTGTTTTAATTTTGAATTTTACTTCTATTTGTAATTAGTTGTCATATTTGAAATGTTTTAACTTTAATCATTGATGTAATCGGACAACCGACACTTTTCGCTCTTTATATAACTATTTTTGATTCTCCTGACACCATTATATCTTTATAGCCTGATGATGGTCTGAAGACCGAAATATGTCGCATTAAATTTGTTAAAGCTTACTATTAAATGTTGTGGATGGACTTTCAGTTTTATTACTACGCTACGATTATGTTTTATTTTGCTAAAATATCAAATTTTAATGTTATAGTAGAGGTATATGAACAGTTATAACTGGAAATTTATGGTACTAACCCTTACTATCTGAGTTATAACCGGGTTTGAAAAATTTTTCATCTACTCTATTTACTGACAATTTTTCTCTTCTGACACCGACACTTTGATTACATAAAAAATCTGTCAGAACTAATAGCCAAAAAAACATTAATTTTTTAAAAATGTATTTTATTTGTTATACTTCATGTTTAAAACTTACCAGGAATCTTTTCATATAAAATACACACTAAATTAAAGTTCTTTAAAATTAGTCGTTACACAAAATCAATTGAATAAAATAAAACAACAGTTAACTGTAATACTTGTTTAATACAAATGAATTGGGAAGCGGGTCCTATCAAATGTCTTGTCTTTGTTACAATCCGTTCGTTCCACCAAATACTAGAAAAGAATCAGGTTAAAATCTGGCAAAGGTTGACTATTAAAGATAGTCCATCATTGGTTATTAGTTGGCGCTAAGTTTAAAATTTAATAATTATGTATTGTTAAATGTTGGGAACTCTATTCGTTTTTTTGCACTCCCATTATACCAAACGTGATTCTAAAAATAATTGTCATTTACTTTCAAGTTTAGACTTTTTTATTTCGATTGAGATTAAAAAAAGTATTCCCTTGGGAGTAAACGTCCCGCAAATGTGGGTCTAAAGTACCAGTTTTACTTCCCGCGATTAAAAAAATATTTATTATTTATCTATTCGTAGTTATTTTATAGACAGACAAAATGTGTCGTTTTTGAGTAAGGTTACATGTTGTACAATAATTTTGTTTGTAATTAACTTATGTTTAATCACTTAATATCATGCAAGTAATTAAATTGTATTTGCATACGACTTCAATTACACAAATAAACATTTATCAGCATTTACATTACATAAAATTTTTAGAATAGTTTAATAAGTGAAAAAATAAAATGGGTAAGAACATTTAATGCATAATTTATTAATATAAAGGTAATTTATCTAACAAAGAAAGGCAAGAAAATAACTGAGATTGTATCTCAGTTATTTTGTATGTTTTTGAAAGTTTTTTAAAACAAAAAATGTAGGTATTTTATATTCCATGAAATTATGATCTGCTAATGTTCTTTATGAAGAAGAGCTTAAAAATACAGAGCATTTTAACCATTCATTATATCAATGAAAGTTAGGTTAAGTTTAACACAACTTCCAATATTTAAATAAAAAAGTTAACAGGTTGGTCAATGATAGCTGTTTCGGATAAACATTCATCGTCAAATGACTTTTTGTTTTATAGGGTAAATGTTTAATATGTTGATTAAGTAGTTTTTAGACTAGTCCAAGTATTGAAGTACATCTGACGATGAATGTTTATATGATACAGCAATCATTGACCAAACTGTTAATTTTTTATATTTAAATATTGCAAGTTTTGTTAAACTGTTGTTTATATCTTTGAGGAAACGAATATTGTGAAAAAAATAATAATTTTCTACAAAATTTACCTTTATTTATTATTTAAATGTTATAAAACTCAAATAGATGTAAAAAAACTTGATAATGTTGTAGTTTCAATTTAAGCTCTAGTTTGACCAATTTGGTTAAATATAAAAAAGTTATAAGCAACTTAGAGAGCGCGCACAACTCGCTCTGAATTTTATAAGCGCTTAGAACGGTTTCCAAACTAAAAAAGAAACAATTTGAGCTTAGTCGGCCATCTCTATCTCTATAAACAAAAAAGTTCTGATTGTTGAAATAATTAAATTCTTCTCTTCTAATTAGATCTGTTGATCTGTTAATTTCGAACATTTCCTTGTAGCATATTCTGTGATATGGACTGCCAGCTGTCCCTCTATCTCTTTGGAGGTCTCCCCAGTGGTTGTTTCCATGCTGGTCTTCCAACTAAAGCTATTTTCGGTAACCTGCACGCGTACTCTGTAACTCGATAGAGATAGAAATAGAAAAAAAAATAGTTAAGAAAGAAAATTTCTTTCTATCAACAAACGCTACTCTCTATGACTTTTTCCTAAAACCTTCAGGCAAGTTCGGATATAGAGAAATTTGTACTAATGAAACTGAAAACATTTCGATTTTTAACCTATCTACCAGTAATTTTGCCATCATAAATGTCAATATTGTCATTTTAAGCTGTTATTACCTATTTTGTTCTTGCGTTGTTTTTTGTGCTTTTCTATTAATTGAGTGAAATGGATTTGGTAATTGCGAATTTTATAGAAGAGGCAGAAGAAGAAGATTGAAGAGAAATGCATATAGTATCGAAAGAAGACATTCACGACACACGACAAATATCTTAGAACTTCCTGAGAGTTCAGACAATATTAGCTAGGTAGTTGTGGAAAAATTAAAATAAACATTAATAAACCCAAACATAGGCGTTTATTGACAACAACATGATAAACTAAAAAACAATGCCAATTGCTGAGAGTTAATGACGGAACACAGATACCTTGTTAATGTATAGCATCAATTAAATATTGTTGATATAGAAAAAATTTTTGTTTACAAGAAAAATTAATAAAATACTTCTCATTTTTAATTAAAAATAAAACTTCTAATAAAAAACAATAACCTAACAATGCTTTATGATGTACCTAGGGCATAAACCTTACGGTTAATGTTTTGCGCCATAGAAACCACCTACGAATTCGTAGGAAACCACAAATCAGACATAGAAAGACCCTTTTAGCTGTTTCTATTTATATCTTCCGAATATGCATACGAAACTACTCGAAAATCTCCGAATAGACATACAGCATACAGAGTAACGTTACAAGAAATTTCCTAAAATAGAAAGAAATTTCTTTTCTATTCTGTTACAGAGTTCACACCCTGTTTTCATCTATCCTTCTTACGTGATTGGGCCACTGCCTTCTTCTTTGTCTTCCCCATCTTTCTATGTCCTGTACTTCACATTGCTCCCTTACTTCTGTGTTCCTGACTCGATCTCGTCTTGTTTTCCCTACTATTGTTCTTAGTATGTTCATGTCGGCAGCTCTCAGCACTTTTTATCTTATTAGTGTCCTCTCGGGCTTATATTTCGTATGTCATGATTGGCCTTACACATGTCTTGTAAATTTTGATTTAGCTATACAGTAGAACTCCAATTATCCGAACTCCGACTATCCGGAATCGCCGATTATCCGAATCACTTTCAGAAAAAAATTTGTCCAAAAAAAGTCTAAGTGCGCTGTTATTCTTCCCCCCGCGAAGCAACTCAATAAAGGTGCAACGGGTAAGAAGTTTTCTGAGATTTATGGTGTTGGACAAGCAACAATTTGTGACATTAAAAACATTAAGTCAACACTTTTAAACTTTGTTTCGGTGAAAGAAGAACTTTCTGCTGATGTTGAAGTAGACGCTGGACCATCAGCTAGTGAAGCATTTGCCGGCCTCGAGACTGCTTTGAAGTGGATGGAGCGTCAGCCCGAGTGTGACCACTTGCATCTGCTCACCGTCAAGCGAATGCGTGACCTGGCTGCCCGAAAACGGATGAAGACCGCAAAATAGCTTACATTGACGGAGATATTTAAAAAACAATGATTTTTATTTCTAAACTTGTACATAAGTACATTTTATTTATATTTAAAACATGTGAAAATATCATGTTTCTTTCATTTAATTCAATAAAAAAATAGCAAAACGTAACTTTTTTTCTCCCCAAAGGCAATTTAAAAAAAAAACTCCGATTATCCGAATATTTGATTATCCGAGTGGGTCCTGGTCCCCATTAATTCGGATAATTGGAGTTCTACTGTACTTATTTGCCCATACCTACCGTCTCTCGTAGGCTGCCTGCTATCGCAGCTGATTTATTAGTTAAATTCCGCAAATCTTTTGGTGGTTCATGGTTATTCGATAGTTGTATCCCGAGGTATGTAAATTACGAAACTTGCTCTATTATTTTATCTTCGTCGGCAGGTTTGCATCTGATATGGTCTTTGCTGATCGTCATACATTTTGTTTTTTCGGCCGAGATTGACATATTAAGTTTTCGACTTATCTGGTGTAACTTGTACAGTTGTTTTTGTAAGTTATCCTCCGTTTCTGTCAGGATTGCTGTGTCGTCAGCATAGCACACCATACTAATTCTTCTGTCGCTCATTTCCTAATCCCATAGTAGTTACTTCATCTATTATTTGATCTATTAACAAGTTAAAGAGAAATGTACTGATGCCATCTCCTTGCCTTACATCTCCCGGAGGTTGGCATAGCTTCTGTCGTTTTCACACCATGCTCATTTTTATTATGTAAGGCGGTAATTTTTCTTTTTGTAATGATTGTTGAAACAATTAAATTGTTAATAACATTTAGGGATCCCATTTTACAGCTGTCCACCTTCAGAATTCGGATTCAGGAGGTTAAAATATATAAAAGAACTTGGGTGGGTCGCTCAGACTAATATTTAATCTAAATAATGTAAATTGTTAAGTGTTTTCTCTTCATATCATTGTATAATTTGTATCATTTAGTCGCTAAAAACCAATGCTGTTATAAAGCGAGTTTAAATAAATCATTAGAAGAAAAATCAAATCAAATCCAATCGCCATAAATACCGCTAGCTGGTGTCCCCCTAACATAACTTTTATCGCCTAGAAAATGCTATTCATTGCAAGAATCAGGGTTAGCGGTAGAGAGTCATTCACATTCGTAAATACAGTACCCGTGTTTAAATAAACGTTGGTGTTCAGTTGATAAATAAAATGATAACGACAATAACGTATACAGTTTATTCGGATGTGATGTGAGTGCTGGATATAGAATTAATATTATTATTATTATTATTATCCGGTGACGTTTTTTTTTGTCATTTTTCATTGATGTTGTGTATACAGTGACCTCCAATAAAATTGTGAATTGTGCTGTGTGTGCTGAAAAAAAAATAAAAAATGTTGTTATAGATGGTTTATGGATATAACTGGTGCTGGTTAATGTGGTGTGGGGAAATGTAAAGGTCAGTTTTTTAATGTTATTTGTATGTAATTTAAGATAGATAGAAACGAGATCAATACCACTGTAAATCAATTCATAAATTAACATTTCTCAACAATTTTTAAACGTGCAAAATTATTTTTTAATAATTCATATATAATAAATAATTGTTATAAATCAGTGCATTCTACTTAAATATCTAACAATTATGTAATTCAATAATAGTACAACATTGAAGATAATTTATTTTAACGTTTATTCCAATTTTGGTTAACTTACATACCAATTTTAGGTAGGTAGGTATTGTTTTAAAACTATACCAATGCAATTTTTGCATTTCTATTTTCCTATGCATTTTATTGTCATTTATTAAATTATTAACAAAACTAACAGGTAATTCTAATCAGGATCATTAAAATATTCAATATTCAACAATACTTACATGAAATAGTATATTTGCATTAAAAAATTTACTTTTCGTCCAAAGAAATATAAAGATATATGAACATTATTGGATGTCAATCAAGCTAGCACCCCCACATTGACTAAATTAAAAAAAAGTATCCTATAATTAAGAGCTAATTAATTAAAAAATAAAATCGAAGGCTGTAAATATCGCTGATCTATAATTTTAGCACCCCACTTTCGTCTATTCAAAAAGTGAACAAATTTGCCTTTAATTAGTTTTATAATATTGTGTGTTCACTTTTTGAACACACGAAAGTGGGGGTGCTAAAATTATAGAGCAGCGATATTTACAACATTCGATTTTATTTTTTGACATTATAAATAATAATATAGATTAACTTTTTGTGGTACAAATTAGCCTTTAATATACCCTTTATTTTGATGTAATTGAATTGGAATTCGATCAAAGTGGGGGTGCTGCCTTGATCTCAACCTAGCACCCCCCATTTTCAAGGCGATTTTTCTCGATTATCGCGGTGGTACAAATTTTAATTTTTGTGGTACAAATTAGCCTTTAATTAGCTCTTAATTATGGGCTACTTTTTTTTTTCATTTAGTCAGTGTGGGGGTGCTAGCTTGATTGACATTTCTAAACTACTTTATTTAAAATAAAAGGTACTATGTAGTAGAGACTATGAATCGTTAATATTTTTGTTAAAATTACTGAACAATTTCATAGACTGTCCAGATATTTTAAAGCAAATAAATTTCTTTATCCCAATGTATTGTGGTTGTAATTCACTTATTTCTAGACGATTTTTAGACTCTGTCAAGCTCGTACAAATCTGATATTGAAATCAACCAATCTATGTTATGTGTAGTACATCAAAATTTGTTGATATACAACACAGTAATTTAGGTAATTATATTAACGCTTGTGGTGAATATTTTTAAGGATTTGGAGTTTATTATTGTATTAATAGGTAATATTAGACCGACTCTTAGACTATTTGGTTAAAATTTTCTTTTTATTTTAAATTGTCTTGCAAATGGTTGTAACTGTTGGACAATAAAGCTATTATTATTATTAGAACCTGGAGTTGTTGTAGTTTGCCCTCTTCTTTAATATCAGAATCCTCAACAATTCTGCTAAATTGATTCCAAAAATTAAGCCAGTTTCATCGAATTGCCTCCGAATTCAATCTTAGGGATCTTAAGTTTGCTCTACGTTTCTGACTTTTTGGATCCTGTCTTCTCACTTGCAAACTTATCAAATTTGATTTTTATTTTAAGGCATGTAGAGCTTATCTTATCCATTGCTTCTACATTTAAATTCATAGTTGCTTCGTTCTAGCAACTGCTACTGATGTTTCAACAAAAACACCCACAAAACTATGCTGCCGTCCTATAACTAAAAGGCGGTTAAATGACATTTGATCATTTTTGTGTTTTTAATACCTTATTTTCATGTAGAAAAATCTCTTTCAATCTGCCTAGAATTGGTTGTTTTACCTATTATGGCTACAGAAATATATTTTTTTAGAAAGCAGTTAAATATAAAAAATAATTATTTTGCATCTCATAAGAGCGACTAAACAGCAATGCTCGACAAAAATGCGGGTAAACTACATTAAAGTTTGGATAGAATTGATATTGGCACATTGAATTCAAAACTTAAAGGCGATTAATAATTTATAATACACTACAGGGCGGTTAACAAGCGTTAGTGGCTATTTAGTTTGGTTTGGTTGGAATGTAATACGCAACTCATACGTAACTAAAAGGCGGTGAAACAGAAATGCTTACCTATAAAACATTTAAAAACATTAAACCGCCTTTAAGTGTAGGATTTATTCTATGTTTATCTGAGAGATACTAATTATGAAAGTCAAGTTATTACGAATGCAAAGTAAATATTAAAAAAAAAATTACCGGTGCCAAACTTAAAAACGGTTAAGGCACATTACATTACTAAAAGTTATCTATTCTCGCTTATATGGACGGGATTCGAGGGGTGCAGTGTCGGAAATATCAAGATTGAGGTATTGAGACGTTTCATTTCAGTTTTCAGTTTAGTGCGAACTAACATCTCACAAGGAACGGTCGCAAGTTGAAACAGCGGGGGTTGATTTCGCGCCAAATAACATCATGTCGAAAAAAAGTGTGTATACGAACAAGTAAGTGCCTTAATATTATTTTTATTAGTTACTTGATAGTAGAATTAGAAATGCGTTAAGTATAGACCTCTAAAAGGCAAACTTTGCTCTTACCTAAAGTAGCATTAACGTGTTTGCATTCGTACCGATCCATCAGTCAGTAACCTAAATAGAAAATAGAAATCAACATACATGGCAGGAGGTTTTTTATACAACAGTATTTCTTATTCCAATCATTTATTACGGTTTCTAATGCTGAACTCTTTTTTTCCAGATGGAATAAAAGAACTTTAACTATGTTAAATATGGCTAATAACAATAGTGATTCAGAAATTCAACCTCGTAAATTTCTAGAACCGCAAAGTCAGAAAATTTGTTTTATAGATCCAGATGATACTCGGCATAATATTTTAAAAGAAAGAACAGCAGATAACGAAACAGATTATATCAACGATTTGTATTCCCGAGAATATTCATTAACTTCTTCAGTATTTAACAAAATGTGTGAAACACAAACTACACAAAATTTATACCATCTCCAAAATTTAGACATAATCGCATTGAAAAATATTTTATTTAAAGAAAATTCTCTGTCAACCAATGAAGTCGGACCATCCGAATTTAATGATTCTATTGATGTAGACCCAACATGTTATGAATCTCTAATATCATCACCTATAAATGATTCTATCAAGACGAATAGCAAAAATACAAGTGCTATGATTAATCCACAATTTCAATTACCTGCCGAAGATTTTGACTCTGATGATTCGGTTCGTGACAAGAACTATCTCCCATCTCCATCCTACTGCACAGATTTATCTTCATCAGATGAAGACGCACCGTCAACTTCCAAAAAAACAAAGAAATTATTGGCGAAGGTGATAACGCATAAAACAATTGATTCCCCTGCGCAAAATCGATGCATCATAGAAAAAAACATTTCTGCAAGGAATAACCAAACCTTACTAAAAGAAAAAGTTCCTGTTCATAAACGTAGAAATACTTTCGACACATTTCGGTTACTTCAAGACACCAGTAATGTGCAAGACCAAACGGTAGACCGCAAGAGGTTAAACTCTTGGCATGGTTCTATCATACAAAATGAAGAAGTTGAACCTGAACCACCTCAAAAAAGAAAGAAATATAACACTACCTTGACTGAAAGAAAACAGGCAGCGAAGAATAGTAAAAGGGAACAGTACAAAGTAAAACCCGGATGCAACAATTGCCGGACTAAATGTTCAACTTTTTTCGATGAAACGGATCGTGTAGCAGTAAATACTTTGTTCTGGAAATTGACATGGGAAGAGAGACGTAATTTTATCAAACATCATGTATGTGTTGCTGTGCCTAAAAGGAAGATAACAACAGATCCAAAAAGAGAACCTAAAAAACAGTTCAGATTACAAAAAAATGATGGGGTTTCTGTACATGTATGTAAAGTGTTCTTTTTGACCACCCTGGGTTTTAAGAAATCTAATGATAAGGTTTTATATAACGCATTATACAATGAAAGTTTGGTTGATAAACGTGGTAAACATAAAAAGACACCATCTTTTGATCGCAATTTACTTACGGAGCACATAGAGTCTTTCCATCCCATAGAATCTCATTATAGGCGTGAGCATGCTCCATTACGTAGATATATACCCAGCGATGTCACCATGGTTTTCATGCATAATGATTTTTGTGATAAATATCCTGACAAAAAAGTTTCATATGAGCTATACAGAAAGCAGGTAAAGAAGATGAATATATCTTTTACAAGGCTTGGTCACGAGGAATGTGAATTATGTGAAGCACATGATTTACACAAAAAGCAAACATCACATGATGCACTTAACAATTTGATTCTGTGTTGTGATATTTGTGTCAACTGGACTAAGCACCATGAAAAATATATTAGAGCTAGAGAATTATACAATTTACATAAGAAAGAAAAACAAAATTCATCCGAGATATTCTACAGCGCTGATTTAGAAAAAGTAATTATGTTACCTAGACTAGACACATTTAAATCAGTTATTTTTTGTAACAGACTTACAGCATATAATCAAACTTTTGCACCTCTGGGTAAAATCACTGTAGATTCTAAACCATTAACAGTTCTTTGGCATGACGCCATAGCTGGCCGGAAACAAGAGGATATAATGAGCGCATTCTATTATTTCTTGTTATGTCATCGAGATATACCGACAATAAATATTTGGTTAGATAACTGTAGTGCACAAAATAAAAACTGGTTGCTTTATTCATTATTGATCCACATGGTTAATAGTGACTTGATTGCTGCGGAGAAAATTATTTTATACTACTTTGAGCCTGGTCACACATTTATGAGTTGTGATCAGGTTCATCATCAAGTAGAATTAGCAATGAAAAAGAAGTCTAGGCTGTACGATTTCGCAGACTTTGAAGAAGCTGTTTCTACAATAAATAAGGGAAAAGTTAATATTCAGTCAATGGCACCCCAAAACTTTTTGAATATATCTAATTATGTATCTGAACGAAGAATTCAGAATTCGAAACCTAGAGCATATCTTAAGAATATGTCCCAAGTATGTGTTGAGCGTAAATGTTATGATCTCTTCTACAAAAACAATTTTAATGAAGAATATATGGTGTTAAAATTTATGAACGATAAATACCTACGGAACCCAAGTAATATAACTATGATTACTTTCCGCACAAAACCTAAAGGTATAGAACAGGACAGAAAAGTGGGAATTATAAACAAACTGTCATCTATAATACCTGCGTATAAAATGATATTTTGGAAAAAACCTACCAACACTCAATAAATGTGATGATAAATGTGATAATAATTGTATTGTTAAGAAGACTGATTTTTGATATTTTTTAACCAGATGAATAAAATTACTTTAAGATGTTTACGTTGATTAATGAAACACAGAGTGTTATTTTTTTATTGATTTTATGAATAGAGGTAAAAAAATTCATTGTTTTTAATTTTCATACAGTGCCAGTCTGAAATCTTAGTGAGATTTTTGTTTTTAAACATTTGTATTCTTAGAAAAATAAAGCATTTATTTCTTTCAAAGCTTTGTCTGAATTTCAATTACACATAAACTTAGTAGTTTTTTCAAAAATCTATCTCATGGAAAGCTTGTCTAAAAAGCAGTTATAAGAAATGGTTTGTAATTTAACCGCGTTTTAGTTATGATTTGTTTTATTAAAATGTGGTTAAAAAACAACAGCAAATAAGTTATGTAATATATACTTAACTAAAAGGCGGTTTTAAGCTGATAGTCACTTTATTGTCATGTAAAGCATCAGTGAAAGAGCATATTAAGTTATATATTCAAGAGACGCTAAATAATTAACTGCTTTATTGGTTTGCAAATGTTATTAACTTCCTTTATTGAAAAATTTTGGCAGCAGTTAATAAAAAGTCCATAACTAAAAGGCAGTTTCGATCCTATAGATGCCATTTAGTAATGTTCTTTTGAGATAAACATTATAACATTACTGAATTAAAAAGAAAATTATTAAATTTAATAATATAATTAATAACAATTTAGATATATACTTACGTTACGATAATGCTGAAAAAAATACCTTTAATTTGGTATATGTCATTAAAAATAAATATTTATAGAGAAGAAACAGCATCGATATTAAAAAATTTGCGCGTTTATCGGCTCTAGCTCAAAAATTATTATTGTCATTTAGCCGTCTTTTAGTTAAAGGGCGGCAGTATGGTTCATACTACAAAAAATATTTATTTGATCCAATTATATGATTAAAAAACCATTATTCATGCAATGTTAAACAAACAACTTTGAGCTACTATCGTTACCAATAATGACTTTCAGATAATATGTGCAAAAGCTGCAATCTCTTTACTGAATATTTTAAACAAATTAATGAAATATTGATCTCGATAGCGCTAGTCGAAAACCCGATCTGGACCTTCAAAATCGACCGCCTAGCTACAAATTCAATTTTCTCTGGAGCGAAAAATTGCCAAAAATAAGATGTCCAGCTAAAGTAGTTTTGAATAATCGCTTTAGTTGTTGCAAACAAGCTTTTTCTTAAAAAATAAAACGGTGTTGATGAAAGCTACGAACAAGATTTTTTTTTTCTTCGATAGTAGAAATGAAAATGATATTAGACGGGTTAAAAATGGTTTACTTAACATTTCATGAATAACGGTTTATGTATTCATAACTTTTGATCAAGGAAAGATTGATTGTCCGATATAGCATAGTATTGACGACAACATAAGACGTATTTAGAAGTATTTTCCCGTAAAATGCCAAGGAAAATAATATCAACGAAAAATATAAAATATCATCGTCATTTTTGTACTTCTAATTGTTATTTTAACAACCGGAAATTGAATGAGATTTTTGGGACATCATATTGTCTTGTATATTATTTATACTACCTGCACGCCAAAATTCAACCTGCAATAATTATCTAAGCAAAAAAATTTACTTTATCCTTGAACTGTTCAAGTAGTAATAAAAATTGAAATCAATTTTTATTTCCACATTTACTGATTTTTATTTACCTATTTAAGTAATTAATGGTATTAAAAAACTACGTTTGCTTTGATCCAATAGTGTGTGTGAAATACGTAAAACGTTGTTAATTAATTTATGCTACTGGTGCTCGAACTTTTTAGTATTTTCGTGTTTCGGAAGTATGTGATCAAATTCTCCATGAAAGGTGAGTGTGTGCAATTTGACATGAAGCAGGAACGAACTTTTCCACTTGGAACGAACTCTGATCGCACTATGTCCTCAATATAAAAAAAAACAATGATCATGACCTTAACGTTCGACTTTGCCTGTGTTGTCTTCTTAGGGCGAGGAGAGCCACTTGTTTTCCATTGGGAACTCTCATCTTCAGTTATAATTTTGGCTATAAAGTCCGGATCTGGAGTAAGACGATGCTTAAATTTCATGTACAGTGACACGATTTTCCTTCTGCTCACCAGTCAGTCTGGGGATAAATTTTGCACTCACTCATCTCATTTGCAAAATTATAAAAATGCTTTGCACAGACCCGCACGAAATGCTCAGTTCTTCGGAAAACTCTAGAATAGCCTGTTTGAACAAATCATTTTTGCCACTTTTTGCACGTTTTCGTCTGTTTTTAAAGTTGGACACTCATTTCCGCTTTTAAATCGCTCATGCCGTCTTCAGATTCATTAAACTATCGCCATATACTTATTTACATTTCATGAGATATTAATTGCGTTATTTATTCGGAAAATATTAAACTTTTTCATGTATTATATGAACACATAAACTGTAAACTTAAATTGTAAACTACTAACCAAGATTTTGTAGGCAGTTCTGCGAAATGTAAATTTATAAAGCATTTATATAGAAAAAAAGGCAAAAAAAGAAAATATAATACAAAAGAAACACAAAAAAGGAAAAAAATTAAATTAATAACGAGAAAAAGATAATAAATAAAAATGCTAAATTATTATTATAACAAATAGAAATATACAGTAAGTTGACGCATTCATTTTTATATATTTAAATAAGAATAAGAGCAAAATATGTTTAATATTTATTAAAACAAAACTACTACACTTTTACAACTTACCATTCATTTATAATGACAGATGACATTGTCATCAAAACATAGATCTATATTAGAAACAATTAAATAAGGAACAATAAAAAATTCTTAAATTTAAATTATTTATAAAATTATTGAACTTTTCTGGCCCTAAAGATTTTGTAAAATGTGAGCCAACTGATCATTGGTACAAATATAGGATATGGAAATAAAACCTTTATTTATTAGATCTAGAATAAAATGGAATTTAACCTCAATATGTTTACACCTCTTGTTATTCTCAAAGTTTTGCAGTAAAATTTGCATATTCATCATTATTAAGCTTAAATAGTATATTACATAACGAGTGTGGAAAGTGAAGTATTACGCACGAGTGAAGTTTAGCACGAGCCGCGTAGTGGCGAGTGCGGAAACGTAACGAGTGCAAGAAATACACTTTCCAACGCGCTGTGTACATGATTTTTCCTACGACCCCAATATTTCTTATTATAATAAATATTTTAAATTTATTTATAAAATTTATTTTAATTGTTAGTCATGTTAAAAATTAGGATTTAAACGAGTTTATATATTGCATGGAAATATAATTAATTAAAATCAAATAACCACCTTTCTCAGGAAATCACATCAAAATTCTTTATTAGCTAAATGACATTTTAATTTTTTTTGTGGGCTCTATAAAAATTAAAAGTAAAATGGTCAGTCGGTGAAATTAATTGAAAAGTAATGTAATAATAATAGACACAAAGATAATTGTGAACAGAAACACAAACATAACTTCAAAAATCCACATTCGACACATGCACGGAACATAAACACAATATAAAAAAGAAGAATAAACTGTTCTTCTTTCTAAAAGTGTTTTTATAAAAATAATATTACTGAATAAAAATATGTTTATTTTTTAAAAATTTAAAAACATATAAGAAATTTTTTTCTTTATTCTTACTTTATACAGAAAAATTTGTATTGGCAATTACAATACAATATTTGACACAAGGAAGATTTAAAAAAAAATTAAATGGTCCTTGCTTTGACATTTATGTGTTTTTACTATTGATAAATTTGACGTAAATGTCACAGATCATAGAACTATATTTTTTTACTTTTCAATACGTGTATTGATATTTACTTTTCAATACGTGTATTGATATTAGCTACTTTCTTAAGTACAAATAAGTGTGCAATCTAGCACTTTCATATGTGGTCGTAGGAAAATGTATTTTATATAAACTATTTGTTCTTTTGCCTTCTACAAAATCAACATTACCTTTTTTAATAGTAATCTTAGCATTTGAACATTATCTTTAAATAGTTGAAATAGACAACAAATTAACTCTTAAACCTGGAATACACATAACATTTTTTTAAATTATTTTTTAACTTGCCCATTGCCCAATTGGATGAAAGTTGGTTTAGAAAGACTTCTTTTATTAAATAAAACTTTATGATTGTTAATATAATGATGTGTAGCTCGAGAATCAGCATACCATTCTATTATTTCAATAAAATTTTGAGAAATTTGTGACTTAGTTGTACAAAAAGCAACAGGCGGATCTTCCAAACATGAACCATTGGTTTCCCCTACTGCATAGCTAGCCTTATTTCCATCTCTTTTGTTTTGGGTGCAATACTTGAATTTATGCCCAAATTTATGACATATAAAGCATCTGTCTCCAAATACACATTTTACATGTCCTAGCGAGTGTCCTAGCTTTCCACATTTAAATCATTTAATAACCTTCTGTGATACAGCAAATGAAGATGGAATATTGTAGTTTTGTTTGTTTTTATTGATGTGGAACCTCGTGTGGAACTCTAAGAGTAAACAGTAGCTAACGACAATTATATTTCTACTTATTTCGAATGTTTTGTAATACCAGGTTCTTTCCATTGGTTATTAACATTTCATCCTCATTCAGAACAACTTCCAACTACTTGTAGTACTTGTTAGAGCTTCTGCCTCCATGGTAATATGGTATTTGATTAAATAGTTGCAGACTACAGGCTATTATTCTACAAATTATTCTATTCTAACCTAAAATGTATTTGTTGTTTATCTTTTTCGGCCTTTCGCGCCAATGCGCATGCGCGAAAACCCGCTTGCTGAAACTGTGAGCGATAAAGCGCATAACTGTTCACCGTTTACAAGCACAAAATAGCTTGCATGCGCTTCCAACCGCTTTCATACGGTGAACACAATCATTTTTACGAAATAAGATATCACTTTAGTGAAGTTAGTTACTCGGTTTGACAGATACTAGGTTAGATTATTCTTTCCCTTTAAGTTAAATGTTAGCTGTCAGTTTTATAATGATTAGGTTAGATTCTTATTTCCCTTTTAGTTGGTCTGACCCCTATTATTTATTATGTGGTTTAAGGAGAGGTTTAAGGTCTGTAATTTTCTGAAAGGTTCTGTGGTTTTCGATCACATTTGAGAAAATCAAAAACTACTATATATAAGCGGACGAAACTTGACAGTCTAGTTAGTAATAAATAGTTGAGATGTAAAATTGTACCGCTGTATCCTTGTGTTTTGTAAGAATAAACTATTAAAAATTACCCAAGTTTGCCACAATATATTGTTGTTTATAGAGACACGTTTTTCGATTCGAAGTATTTTGTGATTGATCCTTTTTTGGCAAGTCCCTCAACTCGGTCAATGTCATGTATAGATATTCTCGATGACCCTGGCCCCCCACACCAGTGACACGTTACTGCATTTCGCCAGTCTATCGCTTTAATTATGTTGAAAAATTGAACTACACTGCTCAACAATTGAAGTAAATATTTTTTAAATTTGGGTATATTGTAACATACAAGAATAAAGATTAACCTATTTTATCGAATTTTGATTTATTTATTTTTTTTTATTAAGAAATAGTGTCTCGACTTCATGATGGTCATTGACACAGGTACATTTGATACACAAAAATGTAAATAGAAATTATAACAGTAGAGATAATATAGTATAGATATTACAGAGTAATTGAAACTGTTTTTATATCAACTTGTAAATATTAGTCTGTTTTAGAAATTTTATTAATTTGTAAAACTGATTCACTGATCCTAAAATGTCTTGCATACTTCCCTTAAGATCGAGTTGTTGTCGGGCAGTTGCATAGTGGTTACAATCTTGGAGGATATGTTTAACAGACAGTCTAATTCCCACACAGTATTGGCAAGTAGTTGGTTCTTCACGAGCCATGAGATATCCATGAGTGAACCGCGTGTGTCCCATTCTTAACCTTCTAATAGTGATTTTGTCTTTTCTGCTCATGGGTGGCATTGTCAAGAAGTTGGTGTATGGTTGGACATCATATAGTTTGGTACTTAGTTGATTGCAGTGTTGGAGCCATTGACTGAATATTTTCTGTTTGATGTTTGCTCTGAGATCTTTGTGTAATTGTAGATTGATTATGGGTAAATCAGATGAAGAAGCCTCTTTTGCAGCTTGATCGGCTTTCTCGTTTCCTGGGATACCTACGTGAGCTGGAGTCCAAATTATTGTTATAGAGACCCCTTATTGAGCAAGCAGATGACCCTTTTCATGGATCTTCTGCGAGTAGATCTTCTTTATGGATTTTATGGAAGCGAGAGAGTCTGTGCTACATTTTCATTCTCCTGTATTGGAGTCTTCAAAGCTGCTAAGATACCGTAGAGTTCACCTGTATGTACGCTGCAGATCGTAGAGAGTCTTCCTTCTAACAATGTTGTTTGTGTTGTGGCAACAGAGAAATCAACTACAGATTTTTGTAATATTCACTTCAATTTTTGAGCAGTGCTATTGGCAACATGAAAAGTTGAAAATTGCAGTATTATTTTAATACTTCGTTGTATTAATATAATTCAATATCTATTTTTTTTAAGAAAGAGCTTGAATGTGAATGGTTTAGATTTTATGTTTTATCTTTCTTTTGGCCGTTTTCAGAAGGCGTATTATTAAAATTACTGATAACAATGAATAAATAGTTTTAATTGATTGTTATTACAGGTTTTATATTGAGTTATATTTTCCTAAACCTTTTAATTTTCATAACTAATTATGGACTTTTCTTTGATTTTTAATATTATATTTCTAACATATTTATTTTGGTATAAAGTATTTGGTATAAAGTAATATTATTACTTTACTCGATTATCGTAATTATTGGTTTGTTATTGTTTTACTAATTTACCTAATCATCAATTCGTTTATTATTTTCAACAAAAATGCCACAGTTTGACCTTTCTCTCTTTTACTGTAAACTCCCATATTCTATGTATTAATTTATATTGATTTAATAATCTAAACATAAAGAGTCGATAAGCAAAATTCATAATGTAAAAACGGTGAGAATACGCGCTTAAGAACTGGTTTATGTCCGTTAAATGAATCATTAATGTAAATAGGTATACATTATATATATGTACTTCGTTTAAACCATAAACTAAAGGCAATAAAATTAAGCTATGAAGGCTAAATATTTGCGAATGAAAAAAGTAGTGTTCGTTGTTTACTACTAATTGATTTTACTTTACTTTCGTATTTCTTAATTAGTTTTTATTTATAAAACAATATTATTTGAAAATCTAGAAAATCAAAGGCAAATGCTTTTAAAAGTAACACTCAGTTAATACAGGGTGTTCCATCTCAGACAAGCCACCCTGTATATTTCTTATCCCCTAGTGATTGGAAAAATTTCCTGAAAAACGTTTTCTATGAGAGGGCGCATCAACTCTTCTTCTTTAATTATTTCAAGCATTGTTGCCGAAGCAATTGTTTGCTTCGTCATTGCCAAGTGTGTAAAAACCGGAATATTTAAGCCCCAATAAATATTTATTTATTTCCGATATTTTCATCCAGTAGCGTAGCGACGATGATTTCAATTTCAAAATAAACAGGTGTGGTAATTATTCCGTTAGTTGGCAATCTCAAATTTTTTTTAAATCTTTTTCAGTTTGTTTGAGAAGTTTTGCCTAAAATAAAAAAGTTTGAGTCTAGAAAATAAAAATTTATCTAGTAACATTTTACAGGACGAATGTTATTTGAGAAGATTATTTTTTGAACCATTTTGTACAAAAACCACTTTATTTAATAATTTTTCCTACGACCACCATCCAAAACACTATTTTGCACATTGGTTACAGTACGCAAAATCAGCAATTTCTCATAGCAACAAAAGTTGTGGGAAAAGTGACATAAGGCATAGCCAAAGTAACATAAAGCATAGCCAAAGTGACATTAGGCATACCCAAAATAAATACCTGCAGCAAGTTGTCAATCTCGTTATCTAGTAGAGTCGATGAATCATTACAGAAATTTGATTCTGTTCCTGTTCCCTCAACTTCAGCTACGAATGACTTATTAACAATAACCGAAAACTTGTCGGAAACACCAACACCAGGGATAAAGATCCAGAACTGTTCCCATTTTACAGTTCATTATAATTTTAAGTGAAAAATCCCATGCAAGGAAAGTTAAATTTAAAATACG
The DNA here is from genome assembly GCA_035357415.1 of Ophraella communa. Taxonomy (NCBI): domain Eukaryota; kingdom Metazoa; phylum Arthropoda; class Insecta; order Coleoptera; family Chrysomelidae; genus Ophraella; species Ophraella communa. The sequence continues at coordinate 13,490,945 of CM068983.1, read as the reverse complement.
TTTCTTAAAACGTAAATTTGTTACCTACTGTAATATTTAATAAATCTTTAAATACGATGTTTAGTAATTTATTTAAATGAAATGCAGAAATTTTCACCGCCAAAAGCTATGCCATGTTAGAAAAAGTGCTCATAAAAAAGTATCGTGTGCAACACGATCGTTTGTTTGTTTTCTGGATGGTGGTCGTTTTGGATGGTGGTCGTAGGAAAAGTACAGTGTGCAACACGTGCGCAAATACTATATCGTTATCTTTTTACTTTTTTTTTTTACTTTTTGCTATTTTCGCTGTTTAATTGTTCCATATTATTATTGAATTTTTGACAGTTCTATGATTTTATCGATCCTGGTAAAACGACTAGTGGTTTTATCAGTATAAAACGGAATGATTGGCTAGCATTTAGCACAAAACATTAAAGATTAAGCGTTTTCATTGGACGAAATCACAAAACCGTGATATTTTGACAGATGAAAGAATAATCTACATTATGCCCGATTGCACCAACATCACGTTAAGGAGAGAATAGTTAAGGGAACCTTAAAAGTTAAGAGCTCCTCAAGTTCTATACGTTTGAACCAACAAATTTTATTGTCTCCTTAGCTAAGTCTTGCTTAACATTTTTGGCAACCCAAATTTCATCCATTTCAGTCGTATTTTGGCACAAAATTGAGAAAAAAGAACCAACCATACTTGAATTAAGTGACCCGAACAATAAATAATCTTTAATAATACTGGAAACCCAAACTATATAGCAAAATATCCTAGGGTACACGATATATTATCGTATGGAGCACATACAAGTTGGTTAATTAGAAAAACGCTCTGAAATGTAGGTAATAGTTTGAATTAAAATATATACCTACCGGTCATGTGGATATTCCAAATGATCCTTAATATGCATTAATATTTCCAGAACCGTTTCATTATACAAACGAAACCTTCGAAAAAATGCCAAAGGACTGATAGTGTCATAATTAATTGGTTCTGTTTTATACTGTTGTATACTCTAAATCATTCTCTAGATAATCTGTTTCATCACCCAAATAATTTAAACACACCATAATTTAGTTATTTGAAAAAATGCACTCAAACCAGAAAAAAACATAAAAGTTTTAAGGTTAAGAATACCTTAAGTGGTCGCTGGAGGACACATAAATTAAGTTAAGAATAAGTTGTCCTTAGGGTTCGTGCACACCAAATTCACATATTAGGGGATCCTTATCTCTAAGGCCTACTTAAATCTGGTGGTGCAAATGGGCATATGTAAATCACAGTTATAAAAAATAAATCTCGAAATAAATAGAACAAAACTATAATTTCGGTTTTGAAGTGTTAAAAGAGCTTTACAATTTATAAATCAGTAACAATTATTTTTCACCCTGTAGCTGCCATTTTACTTATTCAATTTAAATGAAACTGAATTTAAAACGTAGTTTTACGCTGGACGTCATTGGAACAGTGCTGGCGGGATTAAATTTTTAAAAGTGAACACATAAGTCGCCAACTAATTTCATTCTGACTAATAAATTAGTAGATATTTAGGTAATAGTTAAAATTGAATATATATTAAGTATTACCTTGAGGAAGCCTATTCTTTTTTTATTATCTAGATCAATCTTAAAATTTGTAATTATGTTTTACATTAAAAAAATGTCTTCTATTACTAAAATCTGGTTAAATATTTATCTAAATAGATAATGGATACAATTAAGTAAAAACGTAACAAAGCCGTAAACTGGTTTTCAAACAGGTAGTAGGCCATAGGCCAAAATCTAAGTACCTAGTAAATTGAAAATTGAAATTCTATATTTCTTATTATATTTGCAAATTAACTAATGTAAAATAAGTAAGTACTCTTTATTGATATCTGTTTTAATTATAGAACACTATACGGTAGAAGATTAAAAAAGTTTTTTGATCAAATTTTCCCTATTTTTAAATGCACGTATAAATTTGAATGGGCAAATAAGTTTCACTTCTCGTTAATAAGGTTTGTACAATTATTTTGTTTACTAATACTTTATAAATAGTCCTGTGTGTACGATTACATTTATTAAAATTAATTATTCATTTTTTATTAGTATAATAATCTTATAACTAATACGTAGTTTGCGATAAATAAATATCAACATCTATATTCTATCTAAATATATAGCTTGCCAAACATAATATTTTTTCGTTTTCGGCTTTTTCTTCATTTATACGCATAATTACCAATTAATTATATTTACCTTCAAAATTTCTATTTAAAGTTATATTCAGAGTGATAATATTTTTGTGAACAGATTTAGTTTTAAATGTTGCTTAATTATGTTAAATAATCAACAGATAAAACCCCAAACAATTATAAGAAAACTTTAGGCCCTCTATTATAAACGGTACAAAAACAATGTATGTGAATATTCAAAGTTCCTTTCTAGTGGTTCTCAAACTGTATTTTCAAACTTGACAAACTCATTATTAGCCCCAGTCTTAAATATTCCACATGCTCTCCCTTTTTAGCACACAATCTCTATAAGTTAGGTTCCACATTGGAAATGGAGACTGAGTTCTTTTTCTAGTTGAAGCTTATTTCGATATTTAGATTTTAACGAAGCAACAGCAGGAAAGATAGGACGTGTGGAAAACTAAAAAAATCCCTATCGCTGTGGTGGCTTTTATTACTGAGAAGTCATTTGAAAGTTCAATATGTTAAAGATTTGGTACTGAAATCAATTTTCGAAGTACTGGACGGATCGTCTATTAGTTATTCTTCTTCCTCCAGTGATATGCCATTAGGTTTACTGTCAAATGGATTAAAAACCCAATTCTAATCGGACAAATTGATAGGTACCTTCTTCTGCAAAAAAGTATCATCGGAAATTCGTAATCAGATTTTCTTTATGGTTTTTAATATTACAATTTTATGATTCTCTTTTATTGGAAAATCCTGGATACTTCTACACATCGTGGAACACACATCAAAGCAGTTTTCTTTTAACTGTTTTTTCAAACATGCATTTTTTAGAGAGGGTACGAGTACCCCTCGGAGATTAGCTGTCATTTTTCTTTTAGTTGATCATCAAGATACTTGTGTATAAATTTCAAGTTTCTGTTCTTTTTTCCACTGTCAAAATGACATATTTCAAAAATAAATAAGTAAAACTTACTCTTGGAAATTAGCTAAGTTATTTTTCTTTTAGTTGAGTATTTGTTTTATCATTAAAATACTTGTATATTAATTTTAAGTTGCTCCTTCATTAGCTAAGTCATTTTCCGTTCAGTTGAGTATTTGGTTTATCTTCAAGATACTTGTGTATACATTTGAAGTTTGTCAGTTTCTTTACTATCAAAATGACATATTTCAAAAATAAATAAATGAAACTACCCCTTGGAGATTAGCTAAGTTATTTTTCTTTTAATTAAGTTTTTTGTCTATTATTAAAATACCTACTTGTATATTAATTTTCAGTTGCTCCGTCATTTTCTTGACTGTCAAAATGAAATATTTCAAAAATAAATAATCAAAAGTAATCCTCGGAGATTAGCTAAGCCTTTTTAGTTTGATTGAATATTTGGTCCATTATTAAGATACTTGTGTGTAGATTTCAAGCTGCTCCGTCATTTTCTTGACTGTCAAAATGACATATTTCAAAAATAAAAAGTAAAGTAAAGTAAAACTACCTCTTGGAGATTAGCTAATTATTTTTTCTTTTAGTTTTATCATTAAATTATCTGTTGTTGGTCGTTTGGCTGAATTTTATTCCAACCAATACCCAAGCTTTCACTAATGTTTGTTAGTTTTAGTATAGTTCTTCTATTACTTTTCATTGGGTTACTTCGTAAGAACATGCAAGAATGCATGATTTGATTCAGTCTTAAACATTTGATGCAGATATTTATGTTTCTTATTTTTTCGTGGCTAAAAGGGTCCCCAGATCCAAAGCCATTCATTGTTCAAAACAAACTAATCAATGAACTTGCAGCTGATTAGTTTTATGTACAATGTTAACGTTATTACCTAGTACCTACATGCATGATTATGTTTTATAATATTTTTGATCTTAATCAATCACTGATATAAAGGTTTTTTGGTTCTTATTCCGACTGAAACTTGAAATGAACATGTTAATGTTTATCTCTGGAATTTTACTAATTGCATTTAGTTCGTTGACGTGTCATTGTTTGATTTGACAATGAACTCATTTCTTTATTGATGGTTAAACAACCATAAAAAATGTGTGCTTCTGTTCACACAGGAAACATAAACCATTAACTATAAAAAAACATTATTTTATGGAATATATACTTTAACTCATTTGCCAAGTGAACGTATGATTTGAAAGTGTAAATTTGGTACGTGTTTCCTTTCATTCAACTAACAAAAGTGTATAGAATAGTGGATAGCTGTAAAATTCCACAACCAACCACAATGAAACAATGCTTATTCTACACTAATTACTCGACAGAACAAAGGATGAATTAATAAGTTTTATGTATTCAGTTGTAGCAAAATAAAGAAAGTTATCAGGTATGTTAAAAAAATTATAATCTGACTTCAATATATGGATATCTACTTTGACTTCTGGTTCGGCTGCTGAACTGAATAATTCGAATACTTACTCATTTTTCCAGTTCACAAAAAATATTCTAATCCAAACTAAGTCCACTAATCCCACTGCCACCTCTTCCAGAACCATCTAATCAGGATCTATATTACCAACATGAAAGAAATTCTATTTCTTTTTCCTTTTCTGACGCCAACTATCGCATCAAGTTCTAAGCCTGCTCAAGTGGGGAAAAAGCAGTATGCCACTTTATTGACAGCCACTCCATTGAAAAATATATTAGAAGAGAAAGAAAGCAAACAAAAAGCAAAGAAAAGTAAAACTGAAATAAAGATCAAGAAAACGGTACCCCGTCAAAGTAGCCCATGACAAAACAGCCCCGACAAAATAGCCCCGACAAAATAGCCCAAGACAAAATAGCCCAACTTTATTCCACGTACAAACAACTCCGTAGAAGGCTGGCACCGCGCATTTCAACAAACCATAAACTGTCAACACCCATTTGTGTATAAGCTGGTGGACCAAATGCGGAAAGAACAAGACCATACCGAAATTCAGATGGAACGATTTGCTGTAGGATTTCGACAAGCGGAAGCATCAAAATGTAAATATTACCAACTTAATAGACGTTTGGACAGATTAGTGAATGGTTATCATCTGACGCAAAAGCTAAATTTCTTAAGAGGTATTAGTAACAACCTACAAATGTACTTATTATATTATAAAATGGCAGCCGATGCTGACCTTCATTAAATATTAATCAAAATATCAAATCCAATTTTAATATTATTATTATAACGTTTATCTCAAAATTGAAGTCTGTCCTTTTGGTTCTTCCAGTACCAATTAAAAAACGAAATCTCAAAATTCCCATCAAATAAAATTCAATAAATAACGTGTAATAAAGTTAAAAAGAAGGAAAAGATAACGATCCTATCTCCAAATTCTCTAGGTCCTGCTGTTGGGCCATTTTCGAGGCTATTTTGTCATGGGCTATTTTGACGGGACACCCAAGAAAACATCAAGAAAGCAAACGACAGACTGAAAGTCAAAGCAAAATCCTCAAAAGAAAAGTTTTACAAGTTCTTCAGAAGCGGAATATGAACATAATATTTGCGATGATGACAGTGATGACTACATGGATCAGGAGGATGAAAATGATAACAAATGTAATATTTGTGAAGAATTTGGGAAAAAACAATGAGTTGTGGTATCGCTGTAAAACGTGTGGAAGTAATAAGACATAAAAATATTAAAGCCTAGATGTTAATAGCCCTAAGGGATTATCCTGGATGTATTTCCCTCTAAGATCAGTATAACTGTGCAATGCCATAGAAAAACCAGGAAAAAACTATATAAAATGAAGACTCAATCAAAGTAAAGAGTTGAATAGTGGAGAACTTCCAAGATTTATTTTTTCATTACCACTTTAAATTGTGGATCTGCTAGATGTCTTTTTATTTCAAGTTCTTCAAGGAAATCTAAATTTTGTTTTTTATCACGTGTGTAGTATTTGGATGTCATTGGTGTGTAAGAGTGAGGTTGGATATTCAAGTAGGTGTTTTGCATAATTTGACTTATCTGATTGTTTTAATCTATATGCTCTTAAGTGTTCATTGAACCTTACTTCAAAATTTATTTGTGTTTGACCTATATGTACAGCATTACAGCCATTAGATGTAGCTATCCAATTCATTTGATAAATAAATTAATTAATAAGAAAGAACAGAAAGTGTCACTACAACTAATATTTTCTAAACAAACTAAAGAAATTAAAAGTTATAAAAAATATTACATATTGTGGAAATATTTCCAATACAATCATTTAAAAGACAAAATAATGTTGGTACAAAATTGTTAAAGGTAAGTGTAAAAGGTAAAAAACAAATTTACCCATTTTAAAATAATCTGGTATTTACAAAATTAATTGTCCAAAATGTTTTTTTTTAATATGGCTCATTCGAAGATTTACACGATTTTTTCAATATATACATTACCAAATATCTGGACTAGTGTTTTTTTGATAAAAATTTAATACAGAGTTAAAAATATGAAAAATATGAAAGTTTTTCCTTAAGTAAACGGCATTTCCCCTGCTTACCCTAACATTAGTAAAAACTCTTTATTTAAGAAGTTTAATAGTCGTTATGCATATGAAAGTATGGTTAAGTTTAATCAGTTATAATTGAGATATTAATCCATGTTTTTCTTTTTTCAGTTTTAGCGGTTTATGGTCCCGCCGATTTCGGGAAGGTGACTTGTCTACACCTTGGATCTTCGGCGGGGTACAGTCTACAATTCTACCTTCTGTGGCAATAAAAAATACAAATTATTTTCAAAATATAAAAATAAATAGCATGGATAACGATTTACGAGAAATCCTTCGTGAAAAAGCCGAGAAACACCGCGGTTATTACAATTCCATGCTGGTTACCGATATTACCGACATGGATAGTTTGGGAACCGATGAAAAGATGGCGGACGTAGTACCGAATTTAAACACGAACGACGTTAACGCGGCTGAAGTACCAGAATCGAGTAGTACGGGGTCGATCAATTCTAAAACGAGGCAAAGAAGACGGGGTGTGTACGAGATTGAAGGAATGTTTTCGGAACCGGTTGAATTCAAAAGTGTTAAACTTTTACGCGAAAATTATATTTCCATGTTAGAAAAAACGTCGAAGCAACTTTCGTTAGTTTCGGAAAATTTAAATGCTGTAGAAATATCTAAAACCTCGGAGAAAAAACAAGAAAAATTAGAGTTATTAAATGAAAAATCAGAATTGCTTGTACCGCCTTCGAGTGGCTATTGTAGTTCGTCTGCTTCAGGCGCTAGCGACGACGAGCGCGAAAAAAATTGGATTAAAGTTAAAGAAAGAAGCAGCAGCTCTGATTCGGCTGTTCATAGTGACGAAGAGGCGCCTATTCAATCGAATTGGGGTGAAAACAAAGAAGAAATATTGCCAAACGGTAAGTTCAAATAAAATAAAATAAAACAATGTAATGCATCATTTCATTTCTTATTAACAATTAATCTCCTTATATAAATACTGCTAAACACTTTTGCAACTTTGAACTTTGCAATTTTGAACAATCTATTAATTGGCCTTTATAGTGTTAGTTTGTTTATAATTTATATTAGAGATTTTCGTTATTCAGATAAATTTAATAATTGCAGTTCACATACTAAATTTAATCGTATTATTTTCTTTTAGGGGTGCCTTAGCATGGCAATATAACTTTTTTAAATCATTTTTTTAATGATTATCTAATCGTACTGCAAAGTCAAAGAGATTCCTTTTCATCATCTTAGTCTAATTTTCTCTTTGAAACTCCACATAAAGAGCAATAATTTAATGTTTTATTTAGAATAATAAGATTATTATTTTTCACTACTTTGTCATTACCTATACTTTCCATGCATAGTTGTTTATATTATCTTTGTGTATGATAAACAATTACAAAATATATAAAAATAGATCAGTTCGACCATCCAAAGAAGGGTTTGTCCTTACCTTGGTTGATGTCTTCTCTTCGGGTTGTGGACTGTATTTTTGGTCGGTATTTCGTACGGCTTTTTCAAACGCGAGTTACCTTATTGTTCATTCGATTTGCTAGTGACTAGTTCCATCAAAACTTGGTTGTGGCTTCGGACGCTCCAAATTTTGATGGTAAAAACGAGGTAAAGAAAAATATACAAGAAGCGTATTAAATTAAATTAAATGACCAGCCGTCGAACATTGGTTTACAAAAATAATATATGTGCGAATAATAAAGAAAAAATAAAATAAAGAAAATATGTAATTATTAAAATAAAGTAAGAGATTGAATTATAATAATAAATAAACTAAAACTTACGCGGGGCTTTAACACTATGTTTCAGCTTTCGTCTGTTCTTATTCCACAAACGTCATTATTTCAAATTTTTTTCTTCTGATAGAGATGGATAATTTTCAACAAAGTCGTTTTAAACGCACTCAAACTAATTCATTTTGTACTAAATCAATAAAATGTAGATACCTATTCCTTTTTTTATTTATTGTGATATACTTCTTGTATTAGGTTTCTATTATTTTCTGTGCTTTTTTTTGTTTATATTTCTTTGAACTCTCTACAGTGTGAGTCAAAAAAATTAAGGAAGTGATTCCTTGTTAAAGATTAATAAGTATTTTCTTAATAAACATATAGTTTTACATCTCGGTTTACATGCTTAAAACTTAAAGAAAGCGTCCAAGCAACAACGACCCTTACGCCATATAAACCGCGCAAGTTCCACACGCCTATGCGTGTCTTAAAACTAATCAACGAAAAAAGTAGAATAAGAAGAGAATATAATCGAACACGTAATCCAGTTACGAAGAATACTCTGAATAATCTGACACATAATATTAAAAGAGAACTTGACAGCATACGTATCAAAACATACAACTATCACATTGAAAGCCTCGAACAAAATGACCCAGGCTTGTGGAAAACAACTAAAAATATACTACGGCAGCCTGAAACCATCGACTCTATAGTTATTGAAGGAACAGAATATAATACAGACAGTGAAAAATGCTCAATTTTCAGTGATCATCTCGAATCAGTTTTCACACCCAATCCAGTCACATACACCAACCACCAGCTCCAAGTACTTAATTACGTAGAATCTCATCACCCTATTCCCGACCAAATACAACCCACAAATCCCAATGAAATTAAAACCATAATTAGCCAGCTACCTATCAAAAAAAGCCCCGGGCATGATCTAATACCCAACATTGTAATTAAAAACCTAACCACTAAATCCATTGCTTACCTTTCATCGCTCTTTAATGCTTGCTTAAAAATAGGATACTTCCCAAAAAAATGGAAACTCGCACATGTACTTTTGTTCAAAAAACCAGGAAGAAACAAAAAAGACGTGAATAGCTATAGACCCATCAGCCTGCTCTCATCGCTCTCAAAGCTGCTAGAGAGGATAATTTACTTCCGCTTGGAAACTGCTCTTGAGAAGGAAAATGTAATTCCTTCATTTCAGTTTGGCTTTCGAAAAGAACATTCTGCCACTCTACAGGTAAAACGTCTCACAGAAATAATCGAAAACGGCTTTGAACATAAACAGTATACTGCTGCAATATTTCTTGATGTCGCTCAAGCCTTTGATCGAGTATGGTTAACTGGGCTGAAGTACAAATTGCTTAAACTTAAATTACCGTCGTACTTAGTATCAATTATATTTTCCTTTCTTGAAGACCGAACATTTGCAGTACGTATACAAGAATGTCTCTCGCCAGTAAAAACTATTCGTGCCGGAGTTCCGCAAGGTAGCGTTCTCGGACCAAGCCTATTCAACATTTTTGTCCAGGACATTCCCAACTGTACAACTATCGCTATATTTGCTGATGATACTACCCTGATCTCACAAGATTGGGATCTAGATACTGCGATAGAAAACCTACAGAGAGCAGTTGATATTATCACTAAATGGTTTAAAAACTGGAAAATTTCTATTAACCCAACCAAATGTGAAACTAAAATATTTTCCTTAAAAAGAGTAATGAACCCAACCAGAATCGTAATAAACGATGGAGCTATAGAGTGGAATCCCAAAGATAAATCTGTAAAATATTTAGGAGTACATCTGGATAGTCGGTTGACCTGGAGACTACACATTAATATGAAATTAAACCTATTGTATGCGAGACTAAGGCAACTTTATCCACTGCTTAATAGAAAGTCTCACCTCAAAGTTGAATGTACACTTCTACTTTACAAAGCACTTGTAAGACCACTGTTCACATATGCATGCCCAGTGTGGGGTAACACATCTAAAACAAATATTAAAAAGCTGCAAACTCTACAAAACAAGATGTTACGAATAGCTGTTAACTCTCCATGGTTCATCAGGAACACTCAGTTGCACGATGAACTGCAAATGCCCACCATCAAAGAGTACATCCTGTCCACATCAAAATCATTTTTAGACAGTATTAACAACAACGAAAATGCTCTTCGTTACCAGATTGGCATACAAAATATCCACATAAGATTAAAGCGAAGACTCGTTCAAGACCTAATCAACGCTGATTAACAAACGAACGTATTGTGGCTGTGCTAGTGTGTGTTTGTAGAGTTAAAAAATTTTAATTGTTAGTTGTTTAGTTATTGTAAATCTCTATTATTCAATACTGTGAATAACAACTTTTCCTTTTTTCGTTGTTGAACCGGTAATATTAAAATAAAAAAAAAATGCTTCCCCAAAAAGGGTCATCTACTTTAAGTTGAGAAAAATCATTTTTTCCAATTTTGACATATAAAGTGACAGTTTTTAAAATTGATTGACATTATAAAACGTCTTACTTTTTGTAACTAGTTGCATAAAGTAAAATTTTATGCAATTGGTGACGAAAAATGTATTTCAAAATTAGTGACAAAAAGAATTATTCTATTTAAATTATAAATTAATTAATTATTATAAATATTGATAAGACAATTATTGCAATTATTTAAATTAATTTCAGCAACATATTTTTTTCATTGCTAGAACTTGCTGTTATTTGGGAAGTGGCGTACATTGCATTAGATGTTTCACCAAATCTTTCTTGTGCTATAAGTTTTTTATTATTCATGGAATTTTCAACATATCCCTCCGCAACATAGCAAGATTTCCAACCTCCATGCCTCTTTAATTTTAAAATATCAGCGCCACTGTCTGCTGGGAAAGTGGCAGAGCTTCTTCTGAAGCAGTGGCCAGTATATAGAACAGGATTTGAAAGACCAAGAAATTGGGCAATAACTTTTGGCAGACTGCTAAATGTGTTAATTCCCACAGGATTTTTGGTACATTTTCCATTCGCTTATTTTACAAAAAGTCTGTTGTGTTTAAGAACCTGGGATCGCACCTTAATATATTTTTTTAATATTTCAACAAGATTCGTATTTTCAATGTCTCCAGTGGTAATTGCAAACTGCCGTATAACTTTTGTTTTTGTAGGTGGGATAACACGAAAATGGCTTCCTTCGTCTATAACATTTTCAACTAGAAAAATAAATGTTAATTCTGCTTTTGTGCATGCTCCTGCCATTCCAAATATCATTCCAACATTGCCATTATATATTCTTTGTCATCAGCTTTCACTAAAAATTTGGCAAAATCTTCTTTAATAAAAACTTTTGACTTCTTAGTCCGCTTGCCTTTTAATACGAGTATATGCTACCAAATTTGTATATTTTTTAATATCAATATTCCTTTTCAGATTTAGTTCAGACCTTAACATTGAGTAAAGTATCCATAATGTGGAAACTTTTAGATCGTTCTTACCCTCAAAGTGAAATTTTCTCATTAACATGTTTAATATTCTTCTCATCACACCACCTAACAAATTCTTCGTATGCCAAATCTAAACTGCCTTTACTTTTTGGGAATTACTGATAATAGAGCATTACCTGTTGCCTCTTCAATATCGCTTGGTAGCTCTTCAGAACTTGAATCACTCAATTAAAAAAAAATAAAAAAGAAATATATGAATCTCGCTAAAAACCTTCCGTCTAGACTTTTTTACAAGCTGACAACTAACATGAAGTAACAGCAACAAATTAAATTTATGTTTTCCAAATTTTTATCGATTATATAAAATTTAATTTTTTTATTAGTTTCTTCCAAATTAGAAAAAATCGTGTATGAAATACGTTACGAAATGAAATTTTGTGTCTCATGCGTTACACAAAATTAGGCATTTCGTAACTCAAAATAGTTAGGGATAATCAAAAGATTTGAAAAATTCGAGATTGCCAACTAACGGAATAATTACCACACCTGTTTATTATTATATTGAAATCGTCATTGCTCGCCACTGGATAAATTGTAAACAAGCAAATATTTTAACTTTTAACTAAAGAAACATTGGAACTTAAATATTCCTGTTTTTTACACACTAGGCAATGATGAACCATTTCTTTAACTAAATTTCACTATAACCATAAATTTACCAAAAAACCAATATATTCTCTTTACCTCGCACCTCTTTACAATTTCTTCTAATACTATTTTAAATGCTTGGCAACATATTCCCGTTTTGACAGCTGGGACGTGCACCTAAATTTACATTGGACAAGGTATAATCACAAAAATTACCAATTAAACGTGTTCTTTTATTTTTATGAGTTTGTAAATGTCCAATATAATGTTTTTTGTTTATGTTTGTCAACCAGCTGACAAATGCAATATTCCTAATTACCTAGATAATATTATGCCAAGTTTATTACAACAAACAGGTTAATGTACAGCAGTGACGTCATTACATAGTAAAAATTGGTTTTAGGTCATTATTATGTCGACTTTATCAATATTTTGGAACAGAATGAATAATAGTGTTTATATATATTTCAGGGACATTATTATTTATGTTCTGTTAATTAATTTGCATGTGCATTCATTGTAGCTTTTATAGAAATATTATTTGTCTACGAAGTCGAAGTCTTAATTTATTTAAAAATGGTAATGATTAAATCAAGTTCTTTATAGAACATAATTACCACAGGTTTTGAATGGAGATACGTTAAGTGTTGTAGGCTAATTCAGTTACGTAACAATATATGAAGATTAATTTCGCTACAACCTGCTTTAGATAGGGGAGATCGGGGTTGGTTGTCATAGGTTCGCCTGTCACATTTTTTTTTTGAGATTATCGTTACGTGTTTCGAAAAGTAAGCACTACCGTAAGATGAAGTGAACATTACTTCATATTTCCATTTTTTTCAGATCTCTAGATTTAATTCTAACACGCTCATATAAAATATTAAGAGTAGCTCTGCAACCTATGTCAATCTACCCCGTTATTGGGGCAAATTGTCATACCCATTGGGGTAGGTTGGCATATAGATATAAAACGTACTTACAGTTAAAGAAAGACGCAAAAAACATTAATAAATAATAGGAATATAAACTAATAGAAGCTGAAAAAATATAAATTTATTAAGACAATCGGAATTAAAAAATTTGAGCAAACAACTTTAAGTTTTTTCTTAAATTAATAAAAAAAATTAGAACTTAGTGTTTAGGAATAATATAAGTCTTAATCACAATCACAGTCACAGTTTTGACATCTATATGGTACAGTATTGCCGTCAGTACATTTGAAGTGTGCTGAAAAGTGACATTTAATACATTCGATCCACTGTTCTCCTGAGCGACTATTGAAATGTGGCTCCATGCAAACTAGACAGAAAATAGTATCCTGGTCTGAGTTTTCATCTGAAGATAATGTTGGTGGACGCTTCTTCTTCATTTTTCGCTGGAATAAGTCTTTTTTGGCATGATCAACCGTCGTTCTAGTTGACGTGGAAGCAGATTTTGTTGCCACTTTTTTCTCTTTTCTATCAGTAACTGCTGCCTTCTTCTCCTGTGCTGCCTTTCTCTTGTCTTCTATAGCTTTCTTGATTGGTGTGTCTGTAAGAATGGCAGTGGAACGTCTTTTTCTTCCTCGTTTGGTGTTTGTTTTTCTATCGCCAGCTTTAGGCAATGGTCTTAAGGCTGTCAATAAATTGTTGCTGGAAGTTGTTGAAAGGGCAGGGGTATCAACAGAAGATGTTTTAGCTGAAGTATTTGATTGATTTGATGCTGAAGTATATTTAATTTGTTTGTTGGTACATATACCAATAAATTAGGTACACCTAATGTCTTTGCGGAATTTATAATTATTTGTAAACAATTTATTTATGTAATAAGTGGCCACTTTTAACAAAAAAAAAGTGAATATTGAGTCGAAATGAGTCAAAAAGTGTGACAATACAATATATTTTTCGCTACCATCCATATTACCCACTAATGTTCTTAATACAAAAACTTTACGCACTAGGGTGTAAAGTAATAAATATACATTTTTCCGATTATAGATTTATTTGAACTTTTAAAAAAACTAATTAAACACTTGTATAAATAGTCGTAATATAACGTACAATTAAATCAAACTAAATTGACATTGGATAAAACTCTTTTTTGTCATTTAATTTGACAGGTAATAAATGAAAAAAAAATCGGATTACATTTTTGGAAAAGTATATCGTACGTGAATCGGACTCACGTCCCGTTGCTCACAAGGCGAACACTCTAATCTCTGACCCACTACCGCTTTGAAGTTTGGCAGCAATGCTAATTTCATAAATTTATACATCAACAGAAGATACATAATAAATATATATTATTGCATCGCTACTACGTAACTGTTGTGTAACTATGATCTAAACCAGCTGTAGTTTGTCACATAATCAAGGCAATATTGATATGAGAGTAGATATAGTTATTTAATACTTATTTTAATTAAATAACTCTGGTAAAAATAATTTTGTAAAAGCAAGACCATCTGCTTACATCCTTATAGTAAATTAATATTGTTATGTTCCGTTGCATCACTATTCACACTTCTGGCGTTCCTTGTTTAATAAGATAAATGAATAAAGGAGAAATCTGCCATATATTTAAAATTCACTGATTAGGTTTTTCTAATTTTTTATGAATCAGTCATATTATATTATTACAAATAAGGACTCTCATTTGTTTTACACAATTCTTTCATTACTGTTCAGTGTAAACAGATTGTACAGAAAGTACAAATGGAAATAAGATTTTTATTATCGTTTGTAAAATATGACAATGACAATTACATATAAATACTATATATGTCAAAAACCAAAAAAGGTAACTGTGACTAAAAAAATAAATATAACAGGACCTCCACAAAATGTTTAAGTTAGCGGAGTTGTATATTAAAATGCTTAATCTTCAATAAATTAAAATATATTTATGCACACTACATATTGTTAGATAATTAGATTTTAGTTTTTTTTAACTTATTTATGAAAAAACGAACCTTAATATTTATAAATTAATGGACTTTAACTGCCACAATCTATAAATAATAAATGATTCTCTTGTTTTGATGGTAATTTGTGATTTTAATTTTTTAATATGGTTTCAAATGAATAAAAAATATAAACTACTAGAATATTTAGTAAATATTAAAATCTCTTGTTTTAATGGTAATCTGTAATTATGACGAACTAACTGTCAGTTCAAAACCAATATACCGTTAAAATAATTTAATATATCTCTTTAAATGTCATTATGTAAGGGATCTAGTTAGTTCAGTAATAAAACATAAGTAACGAAGTCCGTTTCAAAGTGTAGTCTACTTATTCACTCTAAGAAATGTGACAACGTAGCCTGAGAATCAGATTTTACCTCTCTGATGCGCCTAAGGGGGATATAACTTTTATCAATTTAACATAGAGTTAACATGTTGTTAAGTAACAGAGGTTTGATAAGAGTTTATGCAACCGGCCCTAAGTGTAGCTATCTAAGGTTATATTCTCTTTAGAAGTTTATGTTGCCGAGCTATGCTCTGAAAGGTGGCAATATCATGTTTGTCTACCTAAATAAAAAACATAATTCTATATTGTTTTTGATGTTACGTAATTCTTGAATGGGGATTCATTTTAATAAATATATCATGTGTGAACTGGGCCCTTTTTGCCCCCATTTGGTTTTTTTATGGAAAATGAAATTTCAAAGCATAAACCATACACAAAACTACTCATTACTTTTGTAACAGTCATATATGGTAAATTTTAATAGTTTTATCTTGTAAAGGTTTGATCAGACAAAAGATTGATGGGTTCGAGATGTGGTGCTGGAGAAGGCTGTTGAGAATTCGATGGACAGCTCACAGAACTAATGCTTCCATACTGAGGGAATTAAATATTACTGACTGCTTGTCAACCATAATAAGAAGAAGAATTTTGAAATACTTCGGACATGTCTCCAGGAGAGACACTAATAACCTAGAAAAGCTAGTAGTACAGGGGAAAATTCAAGGAAAATGTCCTAGAGGACGCTCTCCGAAGAGATGGATAGACCAAATTAAGGACATAACAGAGACACCGTTCCAGGAAAATCTAAGAGCGGCTAGCGATACGGAGAGATGGAGAGGAATTGTAAACAGCATTACATGAAATCACGACGTTTCAGATATGAAACATACGACTGAGAAGAAGACTTCAGTTACTGCTTGCATTAATTCTGCTTCTTCATCGAAATTAAACTTTTCTCGTTTTCTCGTTAATTTAGATAAGTCAAGGTTTCTTATCTTTTGTCTAATGTTATTGATGTTTGAATATCATTGATCCAACAATTAAAACAATAAAGAATGGTTCGATGCATTTTTTACCTTTCGCAGGTGCAAATGTCGACATCATAATTTGAAGATAAGTGATTATCGCAGACACTGTAATGTTCTAGTTTCTAAAATATTAAAATAAAGTAGATTATAGTTTATTTTCCATTAAATGTTTTTACAATTATCATGACGTTTATTATTAATTCCCTCCAGTTTCAGTAACGTATCCGTTTTAACTGTAATAATTTTAAAATATTTGGAAAATACGACTTTCTGTTATAATTCCAGGAATTTTGTGTAATCGACATATTTATATGACCCGATAAATAAGGATTTCTGACGCAAATGTCACCGATACAAAACCCAACCTCAGCTATTCAACGTGACTGACTAACCACAAAAAATGTTAGTGAAGCATCACTGCCAACACACATCATTTTTAACGAAACTGTCAATGCAATTAAAATGAATTAATGATCTTAGTACGTGCTTATTTCTATGTTCTCTTACTAGTTAACTGTTATTGATTTTATTTATTAACTTCTGAGTTTTATTGAATTATATCACGTTTGTTGCTAGATTTCAGTCTCATCCGCAAATGGCTTCTCTAGAACTAAAATAGTTCTTGTTATTTTAGATTATTCGCCTTCTAAAGTTAGTTGAAATATGTTCAATATTCGTATATGTTTATGAAAGGTTATTGTAATAAATATGGTAAATAATGAAATATGGTAAATTGGTCGAAAAAGGATAAACATGTTTGCAATTTTTTTATTTCAAGCATGTTTTTAAAACTTTTAATCATATATTATGATAGAAAATACTCTTCTATTATTCGGAGTTGTAAGGTTTGCATTGCATTTTCTAGATAGTATTTAAATCTTTTTTTATAAAACTGAGCTACTTGGAGTGAACATGAAGTTATTTTCTGCATATGAGATTTTTAATCCTAGCATATTAGCATAAAAAATACCTACAATCTTCGTTAGTATTTTGCCGAAATATTTTTTTTTAAATTGTAAAAATATTACTCTTTTCAACAGTTATATTTACTTGGTTGTAACGTTTACATAATCTTCTTTGAGCTGTAAGCATTTGGACCTTGAGCTTGGTGATGTTACTACATTCTTTTAGGTTTTTGACTTTTATCCTTAAGCCCTGAATATATTTCTCTGTTAAATATTCTTCAACCGCTTCGCTCCACCGTCTTTTTCGCCTCTTTTCCTCTTGATTACTGGAATCCACTTTTCTTTCCTAACTCTCCAACTCTCATAACTTTTATTATATAACAAACCACTACTCTTTTTAATATTATCAAACTTTATTCCCATAAGAAAATTAAAGTATTGTGATGTAAGTCTCGTTTTTAAGAAAAATATTAATTTTTTAAATCCAGTAAATCCAGTAAATCTTGTTAGGGTTGTATATTATACTATTAACATTTTGAAATTCGTTAAAAAATCTTTCGATTTATCAATTATACACAGGACATTTCACAAGTTTTAAACGAAACTAAGTTATAAGTTTGATTTGCCTTTTTTGTTATAATCATTTACTTAAAAATGTATAAAACGGGTTATATAAAAATATACAGTGCAATTATTACTTGGGTTTTAATGTCTTATACAGAGAAATTTTGCGTTATTTGATACGAAAGATTATACAATATATGAGTGGCTAAGAACCAAAGGTGCCTATACCGCAAAACTGCAAATAATGAAGTAGGTCCATAGTTAAAAATAGAAACATCAGTTTTAGCTAAGAGCAGAGGTGCCTATACGATATTTTCAATATAATACCATTAGCACCATCTATTAGCGAAAGCACAAATCATAATTTCACATTACGTTTAAGCCATACGTGCCTAAGCTTCAGTTAACATGGCGGCCGAATTCGATAGCGAAGAAGATTTCAGTTATTTTTTTAAGAAGAAAAAGCAGAATATATCCCCCCTGAAAATGATAGTAAATCTACAGGTAAGCTATAATTTGCTTGAATGTGGAGAATAGATGAATTTTCAATTTGTTAACACAAATTTTGTGGTTAAAAACAATTTGGTATAGGCTTTTTTGGCTCTACTTAATATAGAAAATTTTGTTAAGAATATCTGTTGTGTTACATAGATAAATACGTTTTAAAGCTTGACTAATGCGGAGAGAAGATATTTAATTAAGTAACTAACTTTGCCAACATAGAAGAAACAAATTTGAAGTTTTTTGTATCTGGCCTCAACTTCTCTACGTGCGACCAGAATTTTGGAGTAATTGATAAAGCGAAAAAATACCATGAAAATATTTTCATTCCTGCATGAAGATTGGTTGAATGTTATAAAGGATGCTAAGAAAGAAAACCTAAATTCTGCATACATAAAATGAAGAGAGAGGACTTTTTCAGCACAAAAAAATGTATAAAATGATATAGTAAACAGGAAGAAGACACCAACAGGAGAAAAAGTTGAATGGTTGAAAATATCATGGATCCAAGTCCGAAAAAAGGAACCTAGAAAGATGTACTTCAAGTATAACTATAATAAGGAATCCCCATTTCATGAGGCAGATCTAAAAAAGAATTCTCGAGATCGTCCATCAACAAATGCGTTTATAGAACTAGATTTATTGTTTCCTGAAGATAGAGGTATAATAATCGAAAAGAAGAAAGCTTTATTATCATTATTGAGTTAAATTCCTCCGATACACTATGAATATTTTCGTAATCTAAAAACACAAAATGAGATAGATCTTGGACTTGCAGATCCTGCAGATAAAGATGCAGAAAATCAGGATGATTAGTTACATTTTTCCATGAGCATCCACAATGATGACTAGACTTAGTTTAAAATTTTTGTGAAAGCCAAAAGGGCCTATACTTTTCTTTTTTTTTAGAACAGTGAATATTTGAGGGAAAACATTTTTATTTTAATGTGAATAGCATAAAATATATGTTTCCTTTCAAAAAACGTCTTTGAAATATATTTCCCAGCCAATCTGAATTTTTGAACTCTAATGAACTTTAATCCTTAATATCTCCGAACTCGAAAAATGTTGGATAGACACCTCTTGTTCTGAGCCACTTATATGGTTTATTATATTTTAGTACATTTAAATTATTACAATATTTAATTGTATGTATATAAAAAAGAAAACATGCTATAAAAAGTATTAACTAGTGAAGAATTATAGGGTCCGGTATTTGCAAACATATAGTAATATAGTATTTCTTTGTATATAATATAAAAACGTCTAGAGAAAATTTATAGTGTAAAGATCTGTATCTGTAATTCTGGAAGGGTGGGTCGCCCCACTGCACTTAGGTCACATTTGGCCCATTGTGCTTCCTTCTGAGATTGAGCCTAACCTATTGGCTCGTCAACCATCCTACCTGTTTAAAGTAGGTGATAACGTCGCCTGTAGGCAGCTCATATTGTAAAGATATTCTTTCTTTCATTTTTTAACGGTGAAAGAATTATAAGCAATGGGATAGTCATCAGATTCGGAAAGGGACAGAAAACAATGCACAAAGTATCAATAAGCGAGTTAATATTATATCGACAATATAAAGATTATTTTTATATGATGTACTTACACTCCTAGAAAACAATTATTAGTAAATACTACAAATAATAATATAATAGTAATAACCCAAACAGAATAAACTAAAACTATAAATATTTTAAATCTTTGCAGAAACAACAAAAAAAATCAATAACAATTCCGAATCCGACTCTGTAGACAAGGCATACCCCACTTTTCTTACAATTTAAAACAAACATCAACTCTGGGTGTTAAAATTTTGGGCTTATACTCTTGAAAATACTGTTATTTGTTCGATTGCGCACCCTTGACTAAGGCTAAAAACTGAAAATCTCAAATGCACTTACAATGTCGGTTATCCAATCTTTGGCTAATAGATGTTCGCAGTTACTAAAAAAATTCTTTAAGCAGTTATTTATATTTTTGCGTGATGCAAACCTTAACTAGGTTATTTAATTAACCTAGGATATTAATGCAAGAATTATAGAAAAATATTTGCAAGTATAATCTTAAGATCAATAAAAATTGTTTTGCGTAACTTTCAATTAAACACAATACCAGGATAGATTTTGGCTTTATAGCGTTATACCTATCCTGACCAGTGGTAATAATGTCATTATTATATAACATCATTATATTTTATTATTTGCTTTTCTGTTTAAGTTTATTTTTTCATATTCATATAATTGTAATATAATTGTCAGAAGTGTAATATACCTAGTGAACTCCACCATCTTTTTATAGTTCGTTATAAATCAAATACAAAATTATAATGCATAACATTAAATTTTAAAGCTTTTGGGAGAATACTTCACGCTCCAATTTCTAATGAAATAATAAAACAATATTTTAGTTTCTGTTTAAAAAATATATCTCAAACAGGGTGAAGTAGGACATTGAAAATCAATCAACCAAAGTTTTCATCAAAGATTCATGTTCGAAGTTTGCAAAGTACCAAGTTATAACTGGCTGTAAAGCAAACATGGTTTTTGGTTCACCCATTTTTTTGTCGGACTAGAATACAGTGCATCATTTTGTTTCGCACTAGGTTTTTAGGAAACTTGGAAATTCTCTTGATAATGTTTCTCTATTCCATGTCCCCATGGTGACCTATTAAGGATACGTTAACAAAAAGCCTCTGTTGCAATGGATCTGGATGGACTATTGAGCAATCTCTTTTCCTACCTGAAATCTAATATCGTTTTTAAGTGCATTCGGTTGCTTTCGCCTCCTACTAGTTCTGGACAACTCGATTGCTTTGTACACAAACACGATACTATAATTAGTATACCTAGCAAGGCATTGTAAACTAAACATCTGGAGGTTTTGATAGAAAACCCTATCAAAACCAGATAATACTAGTAAGTTGGTTGAGAAGAAATAAGTCCTGGCAAGGGTAAAGTTAAGATGTAATAGCTTCAGATATTCTGTCCATAATAAAAAAGATAGTCACGTGTCACGGGGCACACGGTAAGAACTTTAGTTATAGTAGGTATCCATTCGTCATCTGCCAAATTTTTGATGTACCATCGTATTATATTTATATTAAGGCTGGGCATTGGGAGTGAGAAAACGTCCCTAAAAAGAGAGCGAATAAGTATACCCGAGAGGTGCTGCCTCTTGCAATGACCCTACGCGATAAACGAAATAATATTACATTTATTCTTGGAGTATATCAGTTTCCTTTAGAAATTTCAGGGCTGGATTAATTTTAAAACAAACATGTTTGATTCTGTTGAATATGAATTGGCTATTTGTATTTACATTAAACGATATTAATTTATAGATTTTACACTATATTTTTATTTATATATGTTTTTTTTCTCAAATCAAAATTATAAATAGAATATTTATTGGGGTATTATTTTTAAAAAGGCAATCATTCAAGTTTTTTCAAGTGTAAAATGTTATCATTTGTTTATCTTAACTAAGCAATAACGAGTAGGTAAGGACCGAACAGCGAAGGAAAATATTTATACTACATACCGGATGGTCGTTAAAAACTCACGATATACATATTCATATATGGCAATATATTGAAAAGCTCTTTAAAAGGGAAAAAAGGAGAAAACAAAAATTAAAATTTACCAAAAAGCAGTTGAGCAGATTATTTTAAAAATCTTAAGTGTTTAAATATATTCGGTTACCATTACCTATACATATTCATAAAAAAACTGAAATAGGTTCCAAAAGTTCAAAGTAAACTTACTGGAAAAACTAAAATGGTCAAAAATTCGATTAACAAGTTTTTTAGTAAAGAAATTTAAGAAAATGATGCGTAAACCTAAAATAAATGTGTAGCAGCAGTAACTACCAGTTCATTTTAAAAAATTAAAAGGAACTAAGTTTTACCTTTTAAATGGATTAAAAAAATTACACGATTAATAGATCCACTAAGAACTAATCCAAAAATCTAGTAAAGGACTCCAGTAAAACTCCAATAGTAAAAACATCGTCCAAAGATATTCTAAGATATATTCTATGGACGCGATAGTGGCGATATTTTGCTTAATATAACATGGAAAGTCATTGAAAAATATTGAAAGTTTTCAGGAAAAAACTTACGAAAATATTTCTCCTATTATAAAAATTGATCAACGGATTATAGGAACTTGATATCAGAGAAAGGAAATGCACGTAGATTAGAGAATATGCTTGCTTAGAATTTTAATAATTATTGTATACAGGATGGTATAGGAAACATATTTTTTAAAGATTTTTCCAATGCATAATTCTCCCTCCCATATGGCAATAAAGATTATTATTTACTTTCATTGTTTACAAGAGTTCGAATATACTATACAATCAAATTTGTAAACCGACAAATAAAAGATCAACCTTTAAAAAAATAACATCCGAAATATAAAATTTTGCAAAATATGTAATAATTGAAAACAATGATAATAGTAAGAGTTTGAGATTATGGATGTCGATATCATTAGTTTTTATGAAATAATTGAAGGTTTTATTGCACGAAAATTGTTACTTTATTTTAGAATAGAGTAAGCAAGTCTACCTGAGTTTTATTATTGTGTTCGAGTACCCTTATTCTTACTACAAAGATAAACCCTTACAAGGTTTGCAACATGTTTACCAAATGTTAAAATAAATGGAAACTTTCACTTTTTCAATCAAAATAATCTTAACTATTAACTATTTTAACAGAGATAAACTATTGTACATGAAATCAACATATTTCAAGATAAGCAAATAAAGAGCCTTAAACATTGTGTCTTTTCTCTGAATTCCCTTTTTAAGTATTTTTCCCTTTTACCTGTCCCAATTTAAGCAATCAGGTAATTAATGTTAGTTATTACAACGAAAAGTTTCTTCATTGTTGTTATTAGAATATTATATGTAATAATCGCAATAAAAGATAATACAAAAATATAAGTAATGAATGTGATCAAAACACCCCACGCTTAACCCTCGTAGACACACTTTCGAATAAACATACCCCATTGACCCTCGTATAACGTATTTCTGCTATTGTACCGATGATTTACGACCGCTCACAAAAAAGCGGCAACTGTTATAATACAAGTTAAAAACATAAATTATAAATTAATTAATTAATATAAATATTGATAACACAATTATTGCAATTATTCAAATTAATTCCCGACGAATTCGTAAACTGACTTTGACTTGTTGGGAATTACTGATAATAGAGCATTACCAGCTGCCTCTTCAATATCGCTTGGTAGCTCTTCAGAACTTGAATCATTTATTTTTTTTAAATAAAACTAAAAATATATCAATTTCTCTAAAAGCCTTCCGTCTACGCTTTTTACAAAATGTCAAACTGACAACTAACTTGAAGTAACAGCAACAAATTGGTTTATAAAAGTTGACAGTTACTTGGGACACTTAAACGTCACTCACTAGATAAATACATTATTTTCGAACTTAGTGCAAAAATTCATACAGTTTTCATAAATAAAACCGGCTTAAAATCAGACGGATTTTGATAAACTTGAATTTTGTTTTATTTTATGGGGTTTCAGAACAAGCAAAACTTTTTATCAAGAATGACATTTTTCACTAAAACTAATAGGTATTTAAACATTTTTCACCTTTAGGATACCCCATCCTTGGACACGCTGTATATTAGTATTAATATTATAGTAAGTATATTAAATTAAATAAAGATTTGCTAAATTCCTAATGCGGACCTGATAAACAAGATTTAATAGATGTTCTATCACAACGCCCTCCATTAGACAATGCTCACACTAATTTAGGAATAATTTTTTAAGATCCTTTTATATGTGATAAAAGAGTTGCCTAAATTTGTAAAAAAATGGCACCATTTCTGATTTCTTAAAAATTACTTTCAAAGAGCTTTTAAGGAAAAAATCGAATTTATTGTAATTTTTAAAAACACTGACTTATGAGTAGATATACCATCTATTCAAAGAAGAAATATTTTTAAAATCATATCACGTTTAAGTGAGATATTAATCATTTTATGAAATGTAAAAATAGACATATTTCGGGAATTTTTTCTGGATGATTCCTTGTACTCTCAAGCTTCAAAATTCTTTATTGAATAACTTTATATATCTAGTATACTACTGATTTTTTTCAATTTTCATTGCCTTATAGTTTTTGCTAAAAGCTCTTTGAAAGGACGTCGCGTTTGCCTATATTAAATACACTGCCAATGCCCGGCCTTAAATACTATCCGTGTCACGCTTTTCATTTAACGGTTTTCATTAACGTCAGCAATTTTTCATCGCGCCCATCCTCTCTCCAACCTAGCGTAAAGAACTAAACTTCTAAAAATATTTATTTTTCTAATAAAACAAAAAGTTTGGTTTTAAAGATGAATGTATAGTTTGATAGAATTTAATAAAAATCGTTATAAATAAAATATAAACTTCTAAAAACAGAAACAATCCCAATACAGTAGCATTATTTTTTCAGGTTACAAACCAAGAAGTCCATATAGTCCACGATGTTCTGTAGATCATTCCAATGTTCCTAGCAGAACATTAATTGAAGCACAGTATGTTCCATTGCCGCTAGATAGAAAGTTCAGCGTTGATATAGCTAGCGAACACATATTGGACAATTTCGATGAGAGTCGTCGTCATAGTTGTTTTAGGTAATTATTTTTTTAATTATTTATATCAGTTACCGAACACTGTTTATACTACCACTACACCAACAAACAATTTTTGGACCGAAGCTCTCTGAAAAAGATAACGTGCTTTATACAATAAAACAGTGGGTGTTGGTATGGTGGTATCATTATCACTAACGAAATTTATTGTAGTAACCCTTACTACGTGAAAGTCCATATTATTAAGAACAGTAAACAACTAAAAGGTTGAATTAAACTTTCACTATTTATTCGAATAAATAGTTTTAGTTGTTTACTGTTCTTTATTATCACTAACGGTTCCAGATTGTCAGTTGCTGACAAACCAATCAAGGTCATCTCACAATAATTATTGGTAATAAATTTTAAAATATCTATCAAATTAATACTTCGATGGAAAAATAAAAATATCTAGAAAACTGACAACTTTAGGTAAAGGGAGTACTTCATAAAAATTGAAGTATGATATAGTGATATAAAATACAGGGTTCTATTTAAAACAACCAAGAAAATAATGTACTAGAATTTTGACCTACCCTGTATTTGATTAAACGAATATTATGAAAACGAATAAGTTTTATAATTTTTAACAGTTATTAAAAAAATATTCAGAACAATAAACAACTAAAAGGTTGAATTAACTTCCACTATTTATTCTTTAAATACTTTAAATGTAATGACAGCCGTTTCGCTATCGAAATATCATCGTCAGATTGACATTTAAGTTACATTTTGTTTGTTTGTAGCTATGTACCTGATGTTGATTAGGTAGTATTAAGGCTAGACCAAGTATGGAAGTAATAAGACATAAAAATATTAAAGCCTAGATGTTATTAGCCTTAAGGGATTATCCTGAATGTATTTCCCTCTAAGATCAGTATAACTGTGCAATGATATAGAAAAACCAGGAAAAAACTATATCCTGCTGATCTTTACAATAACTTAATATATTTGTGTTATAATTACGTCTTATCTATGAATAAAATGAAGACTCAATCAAAGTAAACAGTTTAATAGTGGTGAACTTCCAAGATTTATTTGTTCATTAACTACTTTATATTGTTGATCTGCTAGATGTCTTTTGATTTCAAGTTCTTCGAGGAAATATACATAGATAAGAGGTAATTATAACACAAATATATTAAATTATTGTAAAGATCAGCAGGATACCTATAGTTTTTTCCTGGTTTTTCTATATCATTGCACAGTTATACTGATCTTAGAGGGAAATACATTCAGGATAATCCCTTAGGACTAATAACATCTAGGCTTTAATATTGTTATGTCTTATTACTTCCTTACTTGGTCTAGCCCTAACTACTTATCAACATCAAGTACCTAGTTACAAACAAACAAAATGTAACTTCAATATGTCAATCTGACGATGCTATTTCGATAGCGAAACGGCTGTCATTACATTTAAAGTATTTAAAGAATAAATAGTGGAAGTTAATTCAACCTTTTAGTTGTTTATTGTTCTGAATAAGATGAACTTTCACATAGTAAGGGTTAGTACCATAAATTTCATTAAAAAATATAGTTGCAATAGATCAATGTTAGTATACTCCCTTTTAATGATACAGGGGGTTAACCTTGATACAATTTTCAGGTAATATTGGTTATAACTTTTAAATATCCGGTCTAACATAATAAATTTTTACATTGTTGTGATGTGGAAGTAAAGCAGAATTCAAATTTAAAATAAAATACAGGGTGTTCCATTTAAGTTTGGTGTGCCACCATCTTATGGGACACCCTGTAAGATTGTACCTAATTTTTTGTAAATTTTACTATACAAGATCTACTGAGCTTTCTCACACTAATCAATCACCCTGTATTTATACTGATTTCTATTAATAACTCCATAGTATAACCTTAAATAGAATTATTTTTATTAGAAATACAGAAAGCGTTGAGAGTCATTTAAAGATTAGTCACAACTATTCATAACTTGTTAAAATTTAACATGTTATTTATTTTCAAATATGAATATGTGTGCGTGTATTTTATATTGCCTATACAAACAATATCATGTTTGTAATTTTTATACTATAAAGTGCCTATTCAAATATTTAGTGATCTTTATGTTGTCTTTTTTCAATTTTTCAAGCCATACTATGCCAAATGAAAGATTTACTTGAAATATCTAAGCTATAGTTTTAGATTGTGGAAAAAATAGGTTTAATGTAACTTATTGTGCCAACCCTTACTTCTGTGGGAGTCCATCTTACTAAGAACAACAAACAACAAAATGTTTTGTTCAAACGTTTCGATTTTTATTGTTCTTATGTTTAATATAATTCTTGTCTTTAAAATAGATTGTATGTATATGGTTTACTTATGAATTTTCTATTCAAAGTTTTTCCAATTTATCCTCGTAGTGCTAACTATTTAAATCTTTGACATTTTATTTTGAACACTTTGAATAATATGGACATTATTTATTTGGAAAAATGTTTTAGAAAATTATTCTGATAATAGCCTAATAGTTAGTCGCTTAATTATTTAAAATTACCAATGTTTCTTCTAATAAATGATACATTCAGATTTTTTCTTGGCAATTGTATTGCGCCCTAGGCACATGTATATAGTACAAACGGGCCTGGAAATAAAGTAATAATGAAAAAGACTTGTTTTCGTGTCTCACAGTAGCCTTATGCTTATTGAGTAATCTTTTTTTCAGTGAAGGAGAAGAACAAACGCGTTATCGTTATTGGCGTACTCCATCGGTCGTGGTTAGTGATTACTCGGATGACATAATGGGCTTAACCCTCGAAGATATTGAATATATTCGTAGTCGTAGAGATAATTCAATATCGCCAGATTCGAGTTTACACAGTTCTTGCAGCAATTTGAACTATTGTGGATCGACGTTAAGTGGTTTAGATGGTGACTACGTGATTTGTGAACCTTACAGAAAATCTTCGAATTGTTCAACTTGTTCAACGTTGAGTGATGATGAGGAGAGCGCCAGCGGGGATACTCTACTGCAACCTCACAAGACAAAAGAGGTTAGTACTTTTAAAGTTTTTCCAGTTATGAAAAATATTTTTACACTTTAAAATTGATATTTGTTTAAAGTAAATGTTTATTCTAAAATATCATAAAAGAAACCAAAAAACAATTTTCTCTATAAGAGTCAATAAAGTTTGCTACTATCTTTCAAGTGATAGTCTGATAGAGTCAAGCGATATTAGGGGGACTCAATTCGGAAAAGGTCAATAATTGTATAGAGCTATGTGTATACGCTCAATCAGGTGGGAAGTTGCAAAAAGCTAGCACTTGCCTAGGTACTTGGGCATTGAGAATCATAAGAAGGCTAATAAATTGGCCGGGGCAGGTCCTATAAGTTAAATTAACATATTATGATTCTTTGCACAACCTTTGCAGGTTCTGCTGGGAAAAAAAGGCATAACAAGACTGCCGTTTCGAGAACTTGCAGAAAAAGATCCGGCATCAGCAGGTTATATAAAAAGACCATCATCCAGGCTGATGAACTTCATCAGAAGGACAATGCGAGATAAGGTTCTTTAAAAATAAAAAAAGGTTAGCATAATAGATCTGTAAAGATCGCAGTTACACCAGTAGAATTGTAAATAATAACAGGAAAATTGTTATCCAATGTTTGACAGCCGGAAAAGATCAAGGGGGCGTCATAATTGAAAAACTTATGAGTTATTCATCAGCTGGAAAGTTTGAGGGTAGTTTTGGGGGATGAAAAGGTGGTAAAAGTAGATGGCGTCGTGGGAAACTGCCATTTTCCGACGAAATCTGACTTCTGCTTGAAAAATTTTAAATGGCATAGTTGTAGTTAATAAAAAAAGCTACAAATTTTGTCAGATATTTTGTACATAATCTACGAATATGCGAAAAAAATGCAAAAAACTATTTTTTCAGATTTTTCGTTTTACATTTTTCAAAAAATAGTTCAAATTTTATGAAGCTTTGAGAAAATATAGTTTTTTATTTCCCAAAAATCTTTTTGGGAATTTTTTTTATAGCGCTTGGATAAAAATTTTACGAGATCCAGCGTTTTTTCAAAAAAAAAAACGAAATATCTCCTTCAAAAAATTATTCTACCGAGTTCGTTCGGGTCTCGTTTTTTTCGTTTTTTTGTCTACTTTTTCTCAGTATAAACAACATATACATTTTCTATTTAAAGTTTTTGAAAAAAACGCAAAAAAGGAAAAAATCTTTGTTGCAACACATAAACTGTTAATAATGGTTAATAAATTGTTTAAAATATTAATAAAAATCTAATTACACCATTCAATTCTACAGAAAAATATATACATATGTCCAAAAGTTTGGAATAATAGAATATTTCATCTTTTTATTAATTTTTATAAATAATTTTTTTGATATAAGTAAACATCATTTTGCTACAACTCCAACCAATAGTAAATAAATCTAGAAGTCAGATAAACATACAAAAAAAATAATAATAAGCAAAAACAGGTTTTTAAATAAAATTAATAATTAGTATTTCCTCCATGGGCGGTGTAGGCGATGTGGCATGCTATCGATTAAATGGTCGAGCTGGGCTTGCGGAATTCTCTCCCATTCTTCACGAGCAGCATGTTTCAGTTCTCGTAGAGTAATTAGGGGAGGATTTAAAACTTCCTCGATGTACACAGCACCATTGATTCTCCTCTCCAAAACCAGGAGAGGCTTCCGTGTACCCCTCATAATACCACTCCAAACCATAATACTCTCACCTTCAACTGGAACACGTGGTTGGGCTGTTTCTAATCGGGCTTGTCGTCCTGGAGCCCTCCAAACTAGCGTTCTTCGCGAATCAGAAACCAAGCCAATTCTTGATTCATCAGAGAACATCACGTAATTCCAGTTAGGACCATGGTGTAACATTTCTTGAGCCCATTGTAACCTTACAATTTTTTGTTGATAGATTAGTTTGGGAACACGTAGAGGTCTTCTGCGATACAAATTTACCGCATTTAATTTTCGTGTAATTGTTTGCCTTGAGATATTCAGTCCTTCAAGTCTAGCAATTTCTCTGGATATGCCACTTGTAGATTCCTGTCGATTTCTTCGAGCTATCAATGTTATCTGCCGGTCTTGTGGTGCTGTTGTACATCGACTTCTGCCACTTCTGGGACGATCCTTCACATCATTTTTGTCTTGGAATTTTTTTTTTAATTTTTGATACAGCACCCTGAGTAACACCAACAATATTCGCGATATCACTTTGACTAAAGCCCTGTTGTAACAAAACAATTACTCTAGACCCATTAAAATATGATATCATGTCTCTGGGCATTTTTAAACAGCTCAAATTCAATTTAAACAAGAATTGGAATAATGTGAAAGCGCCCAAATCAATTAAATATGACCGAATTAATACAAAAACGAATGAAATTTAGTATTATTTTGATTTAAAAACGATTTAAAATAAATATCAACAAGAGTTTTTAAAAAACCATAGGCGTAGATATATTATTTCTAAATATTCCAAACTTTTGGATATATAAATAACTGCACAGTTAAACTAAACTTCTCTCGAAGATGATTTAATGAAATTGATTGTGAGAGAAGAATTAACCCGATTATACAAGAAATTACATGAGAAAAGGTGTAAGGCATCCCAAAACATCTGGTTTAACCAAGAATGTCTTAAGAAGGAAGCACAAAAAGTAGTTAAAAAGGCACAAAGAATGTGGATTAAAGAGGAAAGTAGAAAATGGTTTAAAATTAACTTATTCCATGCATTCAGTAGAATTTGACTGCTTAGATGATAAAATTAGAGAACAGGTTAGCATTTTGAAACATAATAAATATCAAAAACAATTAAGTAAATTAGAAAAATTAATAAACATACAACACAACAAAACACATTATACACAACACAATAACACATTAAATACTCACATACCAGTACATTTTGCTTCTCGGTTCGCAAATCTATCAGACACTATTTTTTCAAATAATGAAAATACATTTTTAAGTAAAGGTTTAAAATATTGCATTCCTCCTAAATTTACTAATAATATAAAAGAAATTTTAGCCACAGATTCTGAAATAGCTTTGAAAACTAAATCAAATAATTTTATTTATGAAAAAATGCAAATAGCAAATCTCATTAAAGATATAAAACCAAACAAATTTAAAGGTCAAAGTCAAAGTATTAAAAATGACATTTTAGCTTTAAAATCAATCAAAAATAAAGTAGATGAAAATAACCTAATTATAACAAAATCAGATAAGGGTAACTCCACAGTAATTTTAAAAAAAGAAGATTATAAATCTAAAGTGAATGATTTCATGATGTCAAGTAATGTCAAAATTCTAAAAAACGATCCTACACAGAAATTTTCTAACCAAATAAGAGAACATGTAAATCATTCAAATTACCTATTTAATGACTTCGATAAAAAATACCTAGTAAATAAAAATCCTCAATGTCCAGAATTATATGGAACAATTAAATTACATAAAGATTCAAAACCAATTAGACCGGTAGTTTCGTATGTTAACACTCCTAATACTAAAGTAGCTAAAAAATTAAATAGTATCCTAAACAATTATGGTTACACATCTAAATATTCAGTACAAAATTCATTAGATTTGATCAAAAAATTGAATAAATGTAATTTACAAAATAATACTAAATTAGTATCGTTTGACGTAACTAATATGTTCTCAAAAATACCTCCTAAAGAATGTATAGTTCTAGTTAAAAAGCTATTAGATGAAAGAAATATCCATCCAGGTATAATATCAGACATAATTGATCTATTTGATGTATGCATTAGTCAAAATTATTTTACTTTTGATAACAAAGTTTATATTCAAAATGAGGGTCTTCCCATGGGAAGTCCTATTTCTCCAATTTTGGCAAATATATTTATGGATAATTTAGAAAACAAAATCTTTAATTCTAGTTATAAAAACAATATAGTATTTTGGTATAGATATGTTGATGATGTGTTAGCAGGTTTTGTAGGTAGCGAACGGCAGTTAGATATGTTTTTTAATTGTATTAATACCTTGCATCCTAAAATTAATTTTACTTTAGAAGTTGAAAAAAATAATTCAATTAATTTTCTAGATTTAAGAATTGAAAAAGTTAATAATTCATTAAATTATTCAATATACAGAAAACCTACACAAACAGATGTAACCATACCATATAATTCAAATCATCCACTATCACATAAATTAGCAGCTTATAATTCCATGATACATAGAGCATTTTCAATTCCAATGAACAAAAATAATTTTAATAAAGAAATTGAGATCATAAAACAAATAGCTGCATCTAATGGCTATCCAATACATTTGATAAATAAATTAATTAATAAGAAAGAACAAAAAGTGTCACTAGAACTAATATTTCCAAAACAAACTAAAGAAATTAAAAGCTATAAAAGTATTACATATTGTGGAAATATTTCCAATGCAATTTCAAAAATAATTTCTTCGGCAACATCAGCATTAATTTCATTCAAATCACAAAATAATGTTGGTACAAAATTGTTAAATGTAAAAACAAAATTACCAAAATTAAAAAAATCTGGTGTTTACAAAATTAATTGTCCAAAATGTAATGCAGTATATATAGGTCAAACACAAAGAAATTTTGAAGTAAGATTTAATGAACACTTAAGAGCATATAGATTACAACAACCAGATATGTCGAACTATGCAAAACACCTACTGGAACATCCAAACTCACTTATACACACCAATGACATTCATATACCTACTACACATTTGTGATAAAAAACAAAATTTAGATTTTCTAGAAGAACTTGAAATTAAAAGACATCTAGCAGATCAACAGTTTAAAGTAGTTAATGAACAAATAAATCTGGGAAGTTCTCCACTATTAAACTGTTTACTTTGATTGAGTCATCCAGGATAATCCCTTAGGGCTAATAACATCTAGGCTTTAATATTGTTATGTCTTATTACTTCCTTACTTGGTCTAGCCTTAACTCCTTATCAACATCAAGTACCTATAGTTACAAACAAACAACATGTAATTTCAATATGTCAATCTGACGATGCTAGTTATAGCGAAACAGCTGTAATTGAGTTTTAAAGCGAATTTTTCGAATAAATAGTGGAAGTTTAGTTTAACTGTGCAGTTATTTATTGTTCCTAGTAAGATGAACTTCCAAAAAGTAGAGGTTAACACAATCAATTTTGGATATATGTGTACTTAGAAAAATGTATACTTTGTTTTTATGTCATATCGTATGACGCAGATTACACAATCTATACTTACCTGCCTTCTTCTCTAGCTTCGATCCCCACTAATCTCGCGCAACCGTGCAGTTGCTTCGAATGCCCAAGTTTGGAGCGAAAACGTGTTTGTATACAGTACCAGTATTCTATACCAGTGATGAAAGGTCTGGAGATTTGGTACCAGAAAATTCTGAAATTATTTGACGGATCTTTGACCATAGACACAACTTTACACAGTGGCATAGTGGTACATAGTGGCAGCAATGGCAGCATTGTAATAAAATAATTTTCAAACTAATTTTTTGTGCATTAACGTTAGTTTTTAAAAATCTTAAATGTTAAAATCCAGTTTTATAAAGGCATGACATACTAGATCAATTTTTATGCATTTAAATTTAATATTTTTAAGAATAACAATACTTTTCGTATTTTAAAGTTACAAACATATTAATATAAGTTAATATAAATATATAATCTTGTGAAAGTTAATATTTAAACTTGCTTGAATTTATAAAATTATTTATGGCAGTCTACAATAAATTACAATTATTAATACTTAATACGTCAATTAAATTTTAATTTGTATTTCAGTTTGTTTCATTTATTTTCAAATTAAACAACTGTAAAAAGTTTCGTATAAAGCCACTAAAATCCTATAAACATTAACAGTGCTGCAACAATTGATACATTTACCAATTACAAATTTGGCCAGCCTGGCACCCTGTTTTGGATGGCCAGTCATGGATGGGGTGACGGATTGCATATAAAAATATTTTTCATATTCTTTTCCTCTTTTACAAATTTAAAAGTTTTGCTAATTTTTTAACCCATTAAAATAATTTTGAAAAAAATGTAGCATGAAAACCGGAAAAAAGTACACTCTTTTTAGATATAGAGATAATCTCCTGGACTTGCCTCTCCTCTAAATTTATGATGGCTTTAACTCGCCTTAGATTTGACTTCAAAAACTGCATTTGCATTTCCTTATTTAGTGTACTCGTTATATTAAAATATGGGGTCTTATACAACACGGCTAGTAGTTCTATTCGAGTAACAATTTACAATATTAGTTCCTCGAAAATTTATGAGCACCAACTTCCACAAATGGTCGGCGGTCGTTTATGATGTTGATTTATTTCTTGTGTGGTGTTGTTAGACTTCAAGTTAATTCTGATCGAATGGATATTTATCGTTTTAATGGACGATTAAGATGTGAAGATATTCCTCTTTTGTTTAACCATCGGGATTGTACAATTGTTAATTGCTTTCTAACAATTTTTAATGTTTCTACCTTACCTACGTATATACACACATAGTTTGTTGACGGCATTTTCTGTCTAAAGACAAGGGATTCTTAAAGTGTATAAAAACAAGAATCAACCTTGTTCTGCAAATTTATTGAACGTTCTTAAGGCATATCCAATTTATGTAATTTCAATAGTGATTTTGTTTATTACTGTCAGGAGATGCTATTAAATTCTTAGGACTTACAGATAAATAAAAAAATGAAGAACTGGAAATAATGTACACAGAATTGGACTAGATTCTTATAAGTAAATCTCCATAGAAACAAATTGTTGATCTATTTATACACAAATACCAGCTACCAGTATGGTTGTATGATATTCTTCTTTAGGTTGGCTTAGGATAAACACAAATTTGAACATCCAAATAGAAAGAGGCAGTAACAAATAAGTTTGATGTTCAAAACGAACAAAGACGTACATTTCAACCGTAAGGGTTGCGATATCTGAATTTTAGGGTACACACAGTGTTTGATTCATTGAATTTTTAAAAAATGGGTTATTAGAGCGATTGACCGAAATCACAAAAAACACCCTATGGTCAAGAATAGGGATGTGTAGCAAAAGGGAGAAGGTAGAACTTGGTTCGAGCTAGAGGGTTTGGGACACTCAATGGTATTTATAAGAGATCTCTCTAAAAATATAAAGTTGCTGAGTATGAGCAAACAGGACTTACCAATTTTGATTAGACTGCTGACTGGACACAATCGCATATGAAAACAAATGGACTGACTTCAAATTCTACCAGGCTGAGCATGAAATGGAGGAACATATTTTCTGCAGATGCCGAAAGCTCTAGTCATAGAAGTGTTGTCAATGACATTGATGAGCGTCATCAGAGCCATAGGGCTAATAGAATGAATATAACCTAATCAACCACACATTCAACCTTACACAACCTCATATAACGAAATAAAAGAACCACATTACTTGTCTACATAATTAGATCCAAATATACCTATACATAAAAACCAAAAACTTTCTAAGAGATTGGGACAATTGTTGAGATATCCAAGACCTATGATCTATAACTCATCTTACCTATTTTTTGTTTGCTGTGACGTTTTATAATTAATTTTACTATAAAAATTACAATTTTAAAGAAAATATTGATCCAGTATCAATTTTGTTATTTTACTCATCAATATTGTTATCACGGAAGTGCCATATTCCAGTTTTTGGGCTTCTCGGTGACGTGGATCTCGAAATACGCTTCTCAATAGCACCATTCCATAGAGCACATAGCTCCAAATTATCGGAATGTCGATTCTTTTCAATAATTCTTCATCTCTAAGAATGCTACTGCTACTACTGCTACTACATTTTATCATTATATAAATTTTATAATTTTGCTATATCCAAGTATAATTTTCCAGTTGTGTCAAATTTAAAAATAATTAAACGAATTTTTTTATTTTTCTTCTAGGTACCCATTTTTATAATAACTAACTTTAACTGCATTAAATATATTCTTAGATTAAATTTCCCACCGTCGATATTACATGCTTATTGTGTAACACAGAAGACAATTAATGGGTTTTACAAAAAAATTTCTATTTCGAAACATTTTAATTTTTTACTAGCAGTAAATATTGAAGTAGGAGTTTAACGTCTTAATAGTTGGGTCATAAGTACAGAAAAACCATTAGTTAATCTATGAATTACTTTTTCTTCACTGTATTCTCTAGATTAGGCTCCCATCAACTATTTCAGTTTCAAGGTGATTATTAATTTCCGTAATATTGCAGTTATCGAAAAAATTTTAAAATAAATAAAAGCAGAAAAGATACAAATAATTGTATTAAAAATATATTTAATTGTAAATAAAATATATTTCTTCTCTTCTCTTATTGAAATGATAATCTTCTTCGTCCTCTTAACTATCAGTGCAATAATCATCCGAACAATATGATGAGCTTTATCAGAGGCATAGGGGGATAGTACGACTATAACCTAGAGGTGAGCTACAATAGATCTTGCAGGTCGCAGTGAAAATGACGTTGAACGACCACTCACATTTAACCTAACTTGGGATCTGCTCCCTACGCAAAAGGGTTTACTGCCTTCAAGATATTAATGCTTTTTTGCCACTTTGTTATACTGTTAATATGATCATTACAATTTAGTTTCGAAATCTAATGTGATACCAAAATAAGTAAACTTGCTGTATACGGGAATTTCAAAGCTAGATATTTTTATAGTGTCAAGAGTTGGTAAACGGTGTCTGGTGAAGACCGCAACTGATTTTTCGGTTGAAAACCATAGTTGTCAAATAATCTGTAGCATTTTAGAGCTGCTTTTTGTTTAGTTTGCACTGGACTAATGTCCTTTGTTTACAGACAAAACAAGCGGAGTTTGAAAGAGAAATTTACTTATTGTATTTAGATACCGATTTTTTAAGAAACGTGTGTTTTCTGTCACATTCACTTCGACGGTTACATCAATTGACAAATAAATCAATTCCTTTGAACTTCCTAATGCAATTGCAGAAAAGCTCTTGTAATCATTTAGGTTGCTGTGTCTGGTCATAGGATAATTGGTCCTTATTTTGTTAAAGACGAGAATAAGCAGCCATTTACTGTCAATCAAGATCAAGAGGTACAAATATAATATTTTGACACCTTTTGTCAGAGATTTAAAGACCTTTTGTTGTGCGCGAATTTTAAGAATCCTTAAACAATGGTAAATAATAATTTATTTTCAAAATTTGCAGCAACCACTTTTCTTATATATGTTTAATGATCTTCAGAAATGTTATGAAGTTTGTTTGCACAGTCGTGGTGCAGATTTTGGACATATTTATGTATTGAGTATTGTAAACACATTTTTTATATTTTTGGCAGATACTGTACTTTTAGCAT
The DNA here is from genome assembly GCA_035357415.1 of Ophraella communa. Taxonomy (NCBI): domain Eukaryota; kingdom Metazoa; phylum Arthropoda; class Insecta; order Coleoptera; family Chrysomelidae; genus Ophraella; species Ophraella communa. The sequence continues at coordinate 13,453,229 of CM068983.1, read as the reverse complement.
TATAATAAATCAATCATATTCATAATATACTCGATAGTGAACATCGACTTTTCACTTTAATCGATTTAAACGTCTTTGTGGCAGATGTATGATTTACGATATTGACAAAAAACTAATTTGTATAATTTTATGTAAATGCCACTAGCAGATTTATTTATTCATAAAATAGACACTCTGATCACTAATCCGCTTTGGTTTACATTCAGAATGGAAAATTTTATTGATATTTTCTAATTAATAGTTTCATTAATTATAATCCAAATTTATACAAGATAAATATAAATATAAAAGTTTATGTTACAATAAAAAAATTATCTTTATTGACGTATTAACATTATTACATTAATTAGGGGGATATTCGTTATCTAAAATTATTTTATTATTAAATTACTGAATCTCCATTAGTTCATTATATGTATGTTGAATTTAAATAACCGTTACTTTTTTTAAGACTATATATTTACTGTGTACAATAGGTTTATAATTTACTCTTACAGATTTTTAATTAATCTATCACTTTACCACTTCTTAGTATAAGATCTATGAATCTTCATTAATTATAAATGAAGTAATTTAATATTTCATTCATTTGTATACTCTAGTGTTTTTATTTACAATGTTTGTGGGCCTCCTGCTGTTTTATAGTTTTATCTGTGGAAATGTTCACTATTTTATACAAATCTCCCCGCTAATTCATGACAGTTAATTTTATATATTAATATAACATAATTAATTGTTATTTACAGTTAAGTTTTTGCTCCCATGCTACACTTTTTAAGTTTCCTGCTATTTTCGACCAGTTAGATTTTACCATTTTATAGATAAATTATATTTATAATTTTTTTTTCAATAAATCACTAAAAACTGAAGTATTATCAACTAATTTGAATTAGAAATGAAATTAAAGATATAAAAAAAAATTATTAAAACATTGTTTCAGTTTCTTTAATAATTTCAGATAATTGATATTTTTAATTCACTGAAAACTAAAGGATTACCATAGAATAATAATCTATACAGATGTTGTTAACCCTTTGATGTTGTGGTGACCTCGAACACCATTTACAGAATTATATAAACTGCTAAACAAGAATTTTTACCTACACCAATAATTTAAGTTGACAAAAATTTTATCAGGGTAATATTTTGCCGGCAAAATACTAAAAATTTTTATAAAATGAATGTTTTTTGGATCATTTAAACTTAACTTATTGTTTCAGTTATGCTTTTATTGCCAATTTTGTCATGATTTAAAATTTTATTCTTCTTCCGACATTTAATCTTTCAAATTTTTCACTTTTGTAGTAAAAAACATGAAGGTACAAATGTGTGGAGGTTCACTTATTGCATGTTAATAATTTTTTTTCTTGTACATTAACCTTGTTCATTATTTAAAAATAAACACATTCCTATTGATTAATTCCAGAACATTAAACTTACTTCTGCCTGTCGTTCGGAAAACAAAGAAGAAAATTCCTTTGTCTGTTTTGGACTAATAATTTAACAAGTTGGTTTTTCTATATCATTGCACAGTTACACTGATCTTAGAGGGAAATACATACAGGATAATCCCTTAGGGCTAATAACATCAATCTAGTCTTTAATATTGTTATGTCTTATTATTTATATACTTGTTCTAGTCTTAACACTACATCAACATCGGATAGCACCCTGAAAAAACTAAGGGCCGGGTGCATATACGCTTATCAAAGCTTTGTTAGCTAACAAGTTGTTAACTTTGATGTGTGCAACGAAGCCGCGTGCATTTCATATTTATTGATTTTAGATGAAGTTGACGGTGCAGTGGTGTCGGCTTACATAATTTTTCCCTTAAACCGAACAGTTAGACTTTAGTTTATTTAATTTAAACGAACCTTAATATTTAAACATTAATGGACTTTTAATGCCAAAATATTGTAATGTTTTGATTTATAGGGTTTTTAATTTATTTATTAATTAATTAATTAATTTATCAAGTTCCACGTTGGAAACTTCAATTTGTGATGGCTTGTTTTATTTGGTTTATTATTTTATTTAGTTTTATATTGTTTTTATTATATTGATATGTTTGAATTTATTAATGGTATTATAATTAATTATTTTTATTGTTGAACGCCCTATAAGAATTTTACTAGCTCAGTGAAATTATTAATTTATTTAATTTAAAACCCGACTCTTTACCTTGGGTAGGATTCAAGAAAACTCAATTTTAATATGCTATAAAAGACCAAATTGTAATTGAAAAATTGTTTGATATAAACACAGAAGAAATACCTTTACCAAATTATATTACCCAACCTGGATTTACATTTACAAAATCATGCGTACACATATAAATAGTTTTTATTGCACATACCTCGTATAAGTATCTTCTATGTTCAAATAATGATGTCAAAATATGATGGATCCCTGCCAGGTAGGTGATTTGCAATGCGGTTGTCACCGGGTTTCAAAATGTCTGCTCAGGCTGTACCTCCAGAAACGATGAAATGAATCTTGTAAATTCGGCTACAATCTGGATCGTTTTTGATGAATTGAATTTATTTGTAAGTACTTTTATACTGTTAAAATACTTAGATAATACATAATAGATTGTAGATTGTAGATTGCAGAAGGGGTCGATTGGCCCAGTTGACCTTACTACACTGCGACCTATAAGATCTTTTGTGTATACCCTACATCTATATTTTAGTCCAAAAGGTCTAGGCTTCTAAGAAAGTCCATTATCCGTTTTGGAGCTAGGTTTGTAATCTGATCAGGATCAAGGAATACCTGTTCCAGATATTTATGGCGTTGCCGAACAATTACTCTGCAATTGCAGATAATATGTTCTGACGTCTCATCTGCCTCATCGCAGAATCTGCATGTCCCACTGTCAGTGAGAATTCCTGTGATTACTCTGAGATCAGATTTCTGAAGCTCTAAGAGTAATTTCGCGTAGCGGGCAGAGGGTCGTAATAACCTTTTTGCCTGTCTTTGGCCTGGAACATTTTTGAACTGAGTTCCTTTTCATATTTTCGAACTTCTTCCATTATGCGGCTTTTTGATATGCCACAAAATGGTTCAGGTCCGATAAAAGGAGCACAAGCTCCTTCCTTTGCGAGACTATCGGCAATCTCATTTCCGACAATTCCTTTATGCCCTGGCACCCATAGCAACGTTAATTTGTTGCGACTAGCCAGTTGTTTAAGGGATTGTTTACAATTCCAGGCTATTTTTGACTCATAGGTTGTGGACTTCAGAGCCTTCAAAGCAGCCTGACTATCAGATGCAATAAATATTCTTGCTGTGTTGAGGCCTTTTCTTAGGCACTCTTGGGCACAGAATTCTATTGCTAATAGTTCTGCTTGAAATATTGTTGGAGCATTTCCAAGGGCTGCGGATATCCTAATATTAGGACCTGTGATCCCTATTCCTACTCCTTCGTTTGTTTTTGACCCATCAGTATAATAAGTGATTTGAGCGATTTCGTTTTCTGTCAACTCGCGGTCGTTAATAATAACATCTAACGTGAGTTCAAAATCTTGTTTTGCAGGCATTACGTCTGTAGGCATCTTCATGATTTGGGTTGTTACAGCCCTTAATACCTCAAGATGTCCTGTTAAGTCACCGGGTTTCAGAGATTTGGTCTGTGTCAGCCTATAGGCATTTTCCAGAGCGATCCTCTGTACATGTAAATGTAGTGGAGGAAGGTCTAGCATTGCCTCTAAGGCTGCGGTAGGACACGATCTCATAGCACCCGTGATCCCAATACAGGCAAGTCGTTGCACTTTCTGCAACTCGTTTATTGCCTTTTGCTGCTTTGTTTTGGTCCACCAAACCATCGCAGCATAAGTGATAATGGGTCTGACAACCGTTAAATATGACCAGTAGATCATTTTTGGCTTCAGACCCCAGGTTTTCCCAAAAAGCCTACGGCACATCCAGAAAGCCCTTATTGCTTTTGTGGTAATATGAGTGAGGTGTGCATTCCACGTAAGTTTCCTATCAAGGATGACTCCTAGGTACTTAACCTCTTCTGAGAAAGAAAGGGTTACTCCATTCATGATCGGAGGCTGTAATGTTAGTTTCCTCCTGTTAGTGAACGGAATAAGTGTCGTTTTGTTGGGATTGACTGATAGCCCTTCCCTCGAACACCAAGTAGTTATAATGTTTAAGGCCTGCTGCATGCGTTCGGCAATAATACCGTTATGTTTGCCTCTAGCCACTATAACTAGGTCGTCAGCATAGCCCAGAGCACGAAATCCTGCTCTTTTGAGCTTTGTTAGGAGGTCGTCAACCACTAGCGACCACAGTAGAGGTGATAAAACTCCTCCTTGAGGACAACCTTTTACTGCTTTTATAGTAGTTGATTTGCCTCCTAGGTAGGTAATAATTTTCCTAGTATTTAGCATGGATTGAATCCATTTAGTTATGGAAGGTTGGATACCTTTTGCTGTTGCGGCGGCGCTGATTGATTCATATGAGGTGTTGTCAAACGCACCCTCTATGTCTATGAATGCACATAGCGCCACTTCCTTTGATCCTATTGCCTTTTCTATGTCTTTTACGAGACAGTGCAAGGCATCCACGGTGGATTTGCCTAATTGGTAGGCAAATTGTTCTTTGTGAAGCGGTATGTTTGTTAAATATGTATCAAGTATTTTTTCCATACTTTTAAGTAGAAAGGAGGTAAGGCTTATGGGTCTATATGACTTCGGCTCCTCTGGAGGGCGTTTGCCACTCTTAGGAATGAAGCATACCCTAACCTCTCTCCACCCTTTTGGAATGTAGCCCAAGATGAAGCTCATCTTGAATAATTTGACTAGATGAGGAGTTAATGTATCAACGCCCTGTTGTAGCAGGGCTGGGAATACACCATCCTCTCCAGGAGATTTGTAGGGCTTAAAGCTATTTATTGCCCATTTAATTCTGTTTTTTGTGAAGATTTTTCCCGCTAGGCTTTTTGCAGCTCTTGATGTTCTGTAATTAGATTCATCAAGATTAACCCTTGGGTCATCTTCAATGAGTGTTGACCCGGGAAAGTGAGATTGTAGTAAGCAACTCATGCTTTCCTCTATGGTTGCAGTAAACTCTCCTTTTGGCTTTTTTAGAAGTCCAATACCGTTTGAGTGGTCCTTTGAGATTACTTTTTGGAGGCGTACTGCTGGGGCTAATTCAGTTATCCCCTCGCAGAATTGCCTCCATGTTCTTCTCTTAGACCTTCTAAGTTCTTTGTTGTATTCTGTTAGAGCCTTTTTGTGGGCATCCCAGTTACCTATACTTTTGGCTCTATTAAAAGCTTTACGGGCTTGAGCTTTTAACTTACTGAGTTCCCTGTTCCACCATGGCACATCTTTTTTGACGGCTTTGGTCTTGATGGGACAGGCACCCTCATAGCAGCTAATTATCGCCATTGTGAGGCACCTTCCAGTTCCTCTATGGTTTCAATCGAATAAGTTACGCCTTCAACATCTGACCTTAGGGTATCCTTATAAGCACACCAGTCAGTCTGTTTCGGTATTCGACAGGACTGTATCTGCTCCCGCTCAGCCTCGACTTCGAACCTTATGGTTCTATGATCCGACATCGAAACCTCATCGGAGACATGCCAGTTCTGTATTAAATTTGTAGCAGAGCAACTAGTTAAGGTGATGTCAAGCACCTCTTTCCTATTTGCAGTGATAAAAGTTGGTTTGTTACCTCTATTGATAATGTCTATATTGGAGTTAGCCAAATATTCTAAAAGGTACTCACCACGTTTGTTCGTGTCTGTGCTGCCCCATACTATGTTGTGGGAGTTCGCATCACATCCAAGGATAAGTTGTCTGTTCTTTTTGTTGCACCAGCTGATGAGGCCTTTCACTTCCTCTGACGGAGGTTGGTCTTCATCACCCGGGAAGTAGGCAGAGGCAATTATAATTTGCCTTTTGCCCCTTTCCGTGGGGAGCTCCACTTCAGCTGTTGCTAAGTCTCTTGTGATAAACTCTGGAACAGAAACGAATTTTAGTTGTTTAGAGATGAGCAACGCTGCTCTTGGCAAGTCATGCATTTGTGAATAGATCAACTTACATGTATTATTTGGAAGTCCTTTGATAAGTCCTTTGTCAGCCCAGGGCTCTTGAATGAGCCCGATGTCAGTTAGGTTTCTGCTAAAACTCCTGTTAAGCACACTAGTTGCGGCTTTTGCATGATGGAGATTTAACTGCAAAAACCTAATATTTTTGTTGGAAGCCATTTTACTGGCTTTTGGGACCTTTATCCGATCCCTTTTTAAACTTCGCAGGACCCTTTTCCTGGGCCCCTTTTTTTGTGGCCATTTTTGCTGCTTCACTAGTTGAAGCAGCTTCTGGCGCACTAGGTTTTGGATGGCCTTTTTTTGGTAATATTCTTACCTGGCCAAATTTATAGTTGGCTTTATAGCCATTTTGTTTCACCCTTTCAGCGGATTTAGGGTCCATTGAAAGAGTGAGCTCTACAGTAGGGCCTTTGTCAACCCTTCTTACAACTCTTCAATTCTGTGAGTTGAGGTCTTTATTTTGGACCTCTAAGAATCGGAGAATTTTTGAATTTTCGTTGCTCAGACTATCAGGAAGATATGTCACAAAGATCTCGGAGTGAGGAATATTGCTTTCCTCTTCCAGTCTCAGCGAGATACCCTCCTGTGGCTGCAGCTCCTGAACTATGCCTTTAAGCCACTCAACTGTGGCTTTGTCAGCACAAGACAGAAGCATCCAGCCCGGTCTGAATTGTAGGTTGCTGAATTTAGGCCTAATTGTTGCCTTTGGATCCAGCTCCACTATTTTTTCCAGAATCTTCTCTTTCGTTGCGGCTAGTTGTTCCATTGTTAGTGAGGATTCTGGATGGTTTTTGGGCAATATTCCTACCCTTATTGCCGCTGCAACCTGTCCATAGGATGGTTTGTTTTCTTCGCCACTGCTGGTTATCCCAACGGTGCCAACTCCCTTTTTCCTAGGATTTTCTGGTGTGCTCTCTTCGGACCGGATCCTCTTGGACCCTTTGCCCTTGGATACATCCTCGGTTGGTTTTTGTATAGGCTTTTGTGCCTGTTGTCGAGCCTCTTCATATTTAAGGCCTTGTTTTAACAGGTACTTAAACCTTTTACGGGCAGCACCACTCAGTCTCTCTCTTTCGGCCTTTTTTGGCCCTTGAGAGATACTTTTCTCGTCTCCGCTGCTTTTTAGAAGCTCATCTTCCGATTTATGGCTTGGATCTGGATCCAATTCCATACCCTCGGGATGATTGAGGCTTTGTTCTTCCTCTTTGCCCTCATTGTTTTTTGTTTGTTTTATTTGGTCCATTTTAGTCCCACGAGTAGCTAGGGAAAAAAAAGGTCACTCCCAGCAGAGCCCCGCATGCCGGGAGAAGGCTAATGAAACCTGGGTTTCGCCTGGTACCCGGAGTCCGCATAATCGTGACTAAGCAACCCCTTAGCCCCGCGGCGCAATTCCTGCGCCACGCCAAGCCTTCGGCTTATGCTGTTCCACCTTGGCTTGGGGGGGATTTTTGTGGTTCCCTTCCACTTGGCCAGCCAATCAAGGCAAGCCCCCACATCGGTAAGCACATCCTCTACAGCCACCGGCTTACCAACACGGTATATACCGGGCAGGTTTCCACAAGTTTGCATTGTTTCCGGATGCCCGCAGAGGTTCCGAACGATTAGTCCAGTTACCTCCGCACCCACCCGTCTACAACACTCCCTCTCCACGCTGTTGTTCCCGGTATTTGCGTACGCCAGAGCTTCGTTAGCCAGCCTCTTTGTGACGTGTCTAGGTCCTAGGACTCTTTCCACGTCAGCTCGAAGCTGTTACCACCACACACCACGTGGAGGAGAAGTTGGTCTTTGTGCAGTATACATAATAGATAATACATACATAGATAATATTTTTCTTAAATACTTTGATTTACCAATTTTTTTATTAATAATGATTTTATGGTGCTAATTAATTACCAATCGACGTAGTCAGCACGGATCAGCGAGAAACAAGAGAGGGAAAATTCAATTTCCTGGTCCTTTTATACCTTTTTCCGAATTATGACAATAATGACATATAATTATGAATTCAATTGTTTAAACTTGCAAAATTGACGAAAAATGATAAAATCTTTTTACATGTTTGACTATTTCTTTGATAATAGGTATAAAGAAAAACTGTATTCTTACATTCATTAAAAAGCTGTTTAAATATATTTTTAAAAAGTTTTTCTCTATAAAATTGAAGTTTAAAATGTGCTGATGGCCGTACCAACTTAATACTTTACTGTCTATGGTGTCTAGAATGGTTCTCTTTTCTGATTTCTCACGTGCTCCAACCTCGAGATGCGACAGTTCTTCCGCCAAAAATCAATTTCCAGAGACAACAGTTTATTGTTGTCCTTTTTGGTCATCTCCCATGTCTTCGCAGGATAACTTCCTGTTAATTCACACGAAACAATGCTTTTCTCTGCAGTGATTTATTTTTTCTTCCTTAGTTGCAGCTTTATCAAAATTAATAATATTGTTTTAAATATTTGAATAAGCACTAAAATGTTTATTTCTACTGCAGTATATATTTAGAATATATATAAAAACATTTTATATTGAACCTATCTAGAATTGTAGCATTATCAATTTCTGTTTCCTTCTGCTAATTTTTCTATTGCGATTAGTTAATATCAGTAAGCGAAGTGTGTCGCTTATCGGTCTGTATTATATAAGAAACCAATTCAGTTTATAATAAATTTAACATATTTATTTGGTACGTGATATGTTTGAATTATATGTAATTACATTTTAGTACCAATTACTTGGTTCCTTGGAGATGTAAATCAACTTTTACAATTTACCTACACCAATGTTTGACTTTGCAACTATTTGATATGTTTTTGTTACGTACCTACCTGTTTTTTTTTGCCTAAATATTTTACCATAGAAGTTACAAAACATTTTTTTCTTATTTAAAATGTTCAATTTACTAAAAGAAAAGTATTTTTAATAAAAAACTGCAGACGCTTTGATAAATAATTAATTTGTAGTATATAAACTTAACTGTTGTGAGTAAACTGTAATCTAGACTGTCCAATTAAAATGATTGAAGAAGTATCTTTTTAACTTGTTTTTAACAGAAAATGCACGTTATCTCTTGTTTACTCTTTTCTAATTATTTTATTATGCGAGCTGGTGACTTTAACAATGCCAAGAACGTCTATTTAAAAGTAAGGTATTATGAGAAGAAATCTTGTCTTTCTAGAATCTTTCTTATCTTGCAAATCAGAATTACGTGACAAAACTAACAAGGTATTTAAAAAATAACTTTTATGTTAAAATGCGTTTTATTTCATGTATTTGTTGGTTTGTTTAAAGCAAATGACTTCCTTATTCTTTTATTAAAAAATGAAGCAACTAAGCTAGATGAGTACACTAATATTTTTTTCGTTTAAAAATGCAGGTGCTAAAATTACATTATTGTTTAATGAATTTATGAATTTATTTCTGAGTTATAGATTTATTTATGAATAAATGAAATTAAAAAAATAATTTTACACCCATTTAATATATTGAGACACCTATAATTTAGCAAAAATAGTTCAACAGAAATTGTCTCATATTATAGTTTATACAGTGTGTAAAAGCCAAATGGAATAAATTCATTATTTCGGTTACTGTACATATTTATAAAAAATCCCGAAAAAAGTCAAATTTAAATTATAACTTGGCATTCTTTAACGTAAAAATGCAACCCCTACCTTCAACCCCCTTAGAATGACAGGTACAACCCCCAATTTTTTAAATGGGAAGTATAGTCTTGTGATATATCATTTGAAAGGTCTCTTCATTCTCTATTCAAAAATGTTATTGTTTTTAAATTTGATGCAAAAATTAACATAAAAAAATTAATATCATGTTGTTACCGAAATTCGCTAAAATATACTCGAAACTTATTACAATATACTTAAAACTTATTTCCCGTATAGGTCTTGATAATGAGAAAGTGAACAAAAACCATAGCAATGTGGTTTTTAGATGGTAACCATTAAAAACTTTTAAAGAATTTCCGTGGCAACGCTATTTTAACAAGCAGTAGTAAATATGTTGTCATTTTTGTAATTTAAGTATAAAGTTTGTTCAATTCAATTCTGAAAAATGGTTAGATTAACGAAAATGCATAAAATAACAGTTTTACAAATGATTGGTTACGGAGATAACATCCGAACACGACAGGAAGTAACTCGCCTATTTCATGAGAAATTTCCTAATTTACCGCCTGTATCCCAAGGAACAATAAGTAAAATAGAAAAGCAGTTTCCGAGTTTGGTCATGCAAGGCTGATAAAAAAAGCAGCTGCCAATGCACTGAGTGATGAACTCAAATTAGATGTGTTGCTTGAGTTTCAGGAAAACCCACATACATCGAGTAGACAGGCATCCACTACATTCAATGCTAGCCATACATCGATAGCAAACATATTAAAAGAAAATAAATTGCATCCGTATAAGATGATACCTACTCAGGAGCTCATGGAAGACGATTTTGATAGGAGAAATTTTTTTTGTGAGCAAATGATGGACATGTTGGATAACAATATTAACAAATTAGAAGACGTTATGTTTTCTGATGAGTGTACCTTTTTACTTAACGGCCATGCTAATAGGCAAAATTGCCGCTACTGGTCCACGGAAAATCCTCACTGGATGAGAGAAGAACACACTCAATACCCTCAAAAGGTTAATGTTTGGACAGGGATTGTAGGGAACAATATCATTGGTCCCTTTTTTATTGAGGGCAACTTGAATGGCATCAATTATTTGGCACTACTTCAAAATGATGTCATTCCAACGTTGGCAAATTTATATCCTGATCCAGGTAACCCTCAAGTTCCAGCGAATACGATATGGTTTCAGCAGGATGGAGCACCACCACATTACCAACTTAATGTCCGGCAGTACCTCGATACAATATTTCCCAATCGGTGGATAGGGAGGCGAGGATCGATTGAATGGCCAGCGCGATCACCTGATCTTACATTATTAGATTTCTTTTTATGGGGATATGTGAAGAGCCATATGTCTACAAAACTAAACCTTCTGATTTAAATGACTTAAAAGAACGAATAACGCTTGCGATTAGGTCGATCACGCCTGATATGTTAAATAATGTTAGAAGACAGTTTTATTTGAGATTAGGATGTTGCCAAGACGTTCGCGGAGAACATTTTGAACATCTACTTCATTAACATTCATAGTTCTTTTTCGTGTTCTACATTTTATTACGTTTTGCATTACATTTTAGTTTTTGGTTGTATTGTAGCGAATTTCGGTAACAATATGATATTAATTTTTTTATGTTAATTTTTGCATCAAATTTAAAAACAATAAAATTTTTGAATAGAGAATGAAGAGACCTTTCAAATGATATATCACAAGCCTATACTTCCCATTTAAAAAATTGGGGGTTGTACCTGTCATTCTAAGAGGATTGAAGGTAGGGGTTGCATTTTCACGTTAAAGAATGTCAAGTTATAATTTAAATTTGACGTGCTTTGGGATTTTTCATAAATATGTACAGTAACCGAAATAATGAATTTATTCCATTTGGCTTTTACACACTGTATAAAGACTTGTACCATATAAAAATGAAATATAAGGTCACTAAATGGTATCAGTTAGCTTATAAGTAGTTATTCTAGTATCAGTTTTTTAAATTAATTAAATAGTTTCAATTATAGATGATAAACATAAATCCATTTTAAAATCGAACCAACTTCTACCATAGTAAGAATGTTAAAGTATGATTCTTTCTCCACCGAAAGATCTGGCAGAAAGTGATTTTAAAATTAATTTCACTACTAGATTTTAAACTAACTAATGTTAAATATTCAAAGAAACATACAAGAGTTAATACCAACTAAGTATAAGTACTCCTTGAATGGGTACCAGGATACACAGATCCTTGGAAATGGAAAAATTGACCTCCTAGCCAAGGAAGCTTCAGAAGGAACCCTAATCGGACCTCTCCCCCCATGTGGGGTCTCATACCGACATGTAAAGGGAATAAAAGAGGAACGGTTAAGGGAACAACATAAGAAACTCTGGATGGAACTGCCCGGACTCAGGCAATCCAGACTATTTATAACAGGTCCATCCAGGAAGAAAACTATAGAACTACTCAGCCTAAGTAGAACCCAACTAAGAAAGGCAGTGGGACTGCTTATAGGACACTGCCATCTCAGAATACGCATGAACATAATGGGACTTGCCGAGGACCCGTTATGCAGAAAATATGGTGAGGAAGATGAAACTCCTCTGCACGTAATATGTCACTGTCCAAGCCTTAAGTGGCTTAGACAGAGACACTTTCGCATTCAGTTTCCTGAGCCAAAAAAATCGTGAAAGCGAAAATCAGGGACATTCTAGAATACTTGAAGGAAGCGAACCTGGTATGTAGACTTCAGGGGGGTATAATGAGCCTAGAGCTCCAGTACATGCACGAAACGCACCCCAGAATAGAATAGAATAGAAGTAAAGTACATGAACTGAATATTTTGTATTGTTTCCATATAACTTTAGTATTACATTTGTTATGCAGGCATGTAAATGATAATAATTAAATTTTGTAATAGATATAAATATTAATTTTTGAACTAGATTAAGTTTAGAAAAATAAATAAATAATAAACATAATAATTAGTATTAATTATGAAGGACCTATTATTTTAAAAAAAATATTAATTACTTATGCAGTTGCAATAAAGAATATAAAGAATAAAGTTCATTTATAAAGAAAATTTAGTTTATAAGAATTTATTTGACACCTTATTGTATACTTTGTTAAAATAATTTATTATGTATGAGTACCTAACCCGACAGACGTTGTCCTGTCAACGATGAATATTTAATTAAAATTGTTATGAACGTTCATATTAGGTTATTCTCTTTTCAAAACTTCATATTAAATTGAACTTCAGCCTGAAAAAAAAGATATGAATGGAAAATATATTTATACAAGATCTTAAAATTAGACCAGCAAACCAATTTGGCAACGTTGTGGAAAACAGAAAATTAGATTGTTCTGTGAAAATGTATAGTTCTATGATAATCAATAATCATTGCCATTGGATAACATAATCATATCTCTAAATCCGTAAATAATATTTTTATTTTATGTTTACATTAAAAATAATAAACAATAATAAATAAAAGATGACTGAATAACAAAAAACACGATAGATCCCACATTTACAGTGGAAGATAAAAATATATTAGTCTAGGTTTATTATAAAAAAATATTCCTATATAGTTGAAAATAAAAAGACAGATAATATATCAATTAATTCAAAAAAATAATGTTTCCGGAAATTAAATAGGAACAGGAAAAAGAGAGTCAATAGCAGCACTGACTTGATGTATTATTCTAGGTGCTGTTGTTTTACTAACTTCAGAAAAGTCGGCAACTGTTATCTGATGACAACCAGTAGCATAATACTTCAAAGTACATATTAACTGGTTCATTAGCGAAACAAAATATTCTTCTTGTTGAATACAGACATAGTTGCCTGTTTTCCTTCACATCATTGCCCCCTACTCAGTCATCTGGAAGGTTGTCGCTCCACTTGTCCCTTGTCGTTGATTTATCCCTTGCTAACTATACAACTCGTTCCTCTGTCATTCGATTTTATCTTCCTATACAACACCCAGTCAGTGATGTTATCTGTCCTGCATATTCGTCTTATATTCTCACTTTCTTGTCTGTTCATCAATGTTTTTCCACTAATCTACGCACAATCTTAATTTCTGTGGCCTCTAATGTTCTTTTTGTTTTAGTGGTCTCGAGTCGAGTTTCCGCTGCATACCAAAGTAACACCAAACTGTTTTATTAGGTACTTCAAGGATGCTTTAAAACTATATTTTAAAACTAATATTAAAACCATTTAATCTTAAAGAAAGCTTAAAGGTCACAATAAAACTGCTTTCAGCACAAAAGGGCCCACTCTTAAATATGCCAATAAAACTATAATTAAAAACCTTAATAAAACCGTTTTACCTTAAAAAACTGGTTTTAAGATTGCTTCATTGGACGAATTGGATTTAAAAGTGCTAGTGTAAAGTATACTTTAAAATAAAATTATCTTAATATAAACAAAATAATGGTAAACTTTAAACCCATCTATAAATATGTTAAATGAAAATGATCGGAACTGAAAAAGTATATAATTATAAATATAAATACGTACTGAAAATGAAGAGGTTTTAAACGTAAAAAGTGAAATGTGGGTTGAAAACAGCTTGCGGATTTCAGTTTTCTGATAAATTTTAATAAAATAGCTTCTAAAAACTCACGCGATCCTTTTTAAAGTTTCTTTTAAAAAGAAAAATAGGAAAATTTAAAATAATTAAAAAATTTAAAAAAACGTTTTGCTGGTGTTTTTGTCATATACAATATGGTAGTTGGTGTTTGTCTAAGTTTTGCAACACTATTACTCCTAAGAGACACTCTCCAGGGGGTGGTTCGACTCCAAGTTAATGCTCACTATAGGAAGGATTGTGATGTATAAGTAAAAAGGGCGCCACTATCTTTTGAACGCTATCGATTAATCAAACAAACTACACAAAAACTATGGTGAGAAAGATAGAAACACCTTGTAATTACTTTAATTAAACAAATAAAGAAGCTACTTGAAATAAAATACCGACCACGCTACACCCTTAAGACTTATAGTCTAAGGTATACAAATGAAACTGTTTGTTAAAACTATTGTTTATTTATTGAAAATATAAGTGCTTGCTGATAATGAACTGTGAACTGGAGTTGTAAAAAGAGGACTTAACTTTGAGTTTCTGTGCTGTCTAGAAGGGCGGCTTCAGCTTCTTTGTGGAGAGATGAAAGTTTCTGTAGTGGTTCTGGCTGCTCAGGATAGAAAAGTATTCTCAGCTCAGAAGTGGTTTAAAGGACTGTCTACACATAAGCGGTAACTGGGCTCTAAATTTAGGTATCTTGACTGTAACGGTAGCTTGGTTCCAACTTGGAGGTATTTTCACTTCAACTTAGGGATGTCAGGCTCCCACTTAGGGGGTTGTATCTTTCTGAAAGTTTTGTGTGTGTGAGAAGGGATCATGGAGGTATGGGCGTTGGTATTGGACAGACTTTTCAGATAGGACAGCAAATTACTAAATTTCAACAAATAAATTGTCTTATCTTCAAGTCTTCCAACACAGCGTCCATAAATTTAATAAACAAATAAGCGATATTGAAAATTATTAATGTACAGGACGGTGAAGCCGGTCCTGTTCTTTATAATGCAAAAAAATTAACAATAGACTAATAATTGAATAAAAAAGGTATGTATTTAATTAGTTCTAATAAAACTTTGAAACAATCATATATTTGTACTAAATGCATATTTGTGAGAAATGGGTTTTTTAAAACATTAAAAATATTACAGTGAAGTGGTTTTTGTTTAATAACTACTATTGGTTTGACTCTACAGCAAGTTTTAATAGCGTAGTTGTTCGTTCAAACTCTTCAGATAAGAGTTTCAGTTGGAGAGGGCATAAAATTGCTTGCGATTCATTAAATAGGCTAGCTCAAGACAGAATTTGTGTTTTATGTCATTTGTCAGAAGGGATGCGTTCTTTATTTGGCCTCGTTCAAACAGATAAATAGTTAGCGTCTACAAGGGGTGTCTTGTTTACAGTAGCATTTACAGTGAATAGGGTCGGTTTTAATGGTAATAATAGCGGTATCGTTTACGGTTGATAATAGTGCAAGGTGACATGACGATAGACATGTTACAGTTTCTATTAAAAAATGGCCTCCGAAATAAAATAAATCTACTTTTTCTATTCCAAAGAAACAATAAGAACAAATAGACTTAATACGTTCTCAGTTTTGACTCATTAAAACTGGTTTGCCTTAATGTGGTTATAGCAAATGCTGTTTGATAGAAACAACATAGCCTAAAATTTGAATTGTTTTTTTTTAATTCCCAGTACTCTAGTCTTAATACTACCTAAACAACATCAGGTACCTAGCTACAAACAAACAAAATGTAACTTAAATGTCAATCTGACGATGCTAATCAGCGAAACGGCCGTCATTGTAATTTAAAACATAATTTTTTACTTGGAAGTTACGTTCAATTGAAGAGTTTTTTTTATTATTCTTATTAAAACTTGTATGAAAGCTAAACACTAGTTATGAAAAACCTTACAAGGTAACTTTAAATCCATTGTCTTTTTATTTAGCACAAAAAAATTTTTTAAAACCCCAATAAACCCAAAAGGTTTTATTGTGCTACTTGGGTAGGTCAACATAGGTCTTATTACGGTCTTGTATAGTCGGGCTTTGGCTACCGTTCGAATATGCTTGTTCCTCCAGATTGTCGTTAAGGAATGCCGCTGTATTATTTTCTTATCAACGACCAGCATCGCATGCAACGCATCTGCATAGCACAAAATTTTATTACCCCTTAGTTTATATCTCCTTAATTTGCTTTTATGATTTCATCCAGAGAGTTCCCTTGTCGGAGGCCATTCATTTTAGATATCGGATCTGTCAGTTCAGAGAAACAGAATAATTCCTGAAAAAAATTAGAATCAATCAATGAACTATTATTCAACGATCAATCATAATGATCAAAATGATAATAAAAAGTTATTCAGTTATTCAGTCGTTTGTAAATTCTTCTTGTTAGTCCGTCTTCAAAATATATTCCAGTCTTTGAGGAGCAGCTTCTTTTAGAGGTCGAAACCTTGTCTTAAAATGTTTATTATTCAGATTTTGGAAATAATCTTTAGTTTCTTGAACCCAATGAAAACAAAGAACAATAATTAACTGAACAGTTAAACTAAAATCCTCAATGTCCAGAATTATATGGAACAATTAAATTACATAAAGATTCAAAACCAATTAGACCTGTAGTTTCGTATGTTAACACTCCTAATACTAAAGTAGCTAAAAAATTAAATAGTATTCTAAACAATTATGGTTACACATCTAAATATTCAGTACAAAATTCATTAGATTTGATCAAAAAATTGAATAATTGTAATTTACAAAATAATACTAAATTAGTATCGTTTGACGTAACTAATATGTTCTCAAAAATACCTCCTAAAGAATGTATAGTTCTAGTTAAAAAGCTATTAGATGAAAGAAATATCCATCCAGGTATAATATCAGACATAAATTGATCTATTGGATGTATGCATTAGTCAAAATTATTTTACTTTTGATAACAAAGTTTATATTCAAAATGAGGGTCTTCCCATGGGAAGTCCCATTTCTTCAATTTTAGCAAATATATTTATGGATAATTTAGAAAACAAAATCTTTAATTCTAGTTATAAAAACAATATTGTATTTTGGTATAGATATGTTGATGATGTGTTAGCAGGTTTTGTAAAGAAAATAATTCAATTAATTTTCTAGATTTAAGAATTGAAAAAGTTAATAATTCATTAAATTATTCAATATACAGAAAATCTACACAAACAGATGTAACCATACCATATAATTCAAATCATCCACTATCACATAAATTAGCAGCTTATAATTCCATGATACATAGAGCATTTTCAATTCCAATGAACAAAAATAATTTTAATAAAGAAATTGAGATCATAAAACAAATAGCTACATCTAATGGCTATCCAATACATTTGATAAATAAATTAATTAATAAGAAAGAATAAAAAGTGTCACTAGAACTAATATTTCCAAAACAAACTAAACAAATTAAAAGCTATAAAAGTACTACATATTGTGGAAATATTTCCAATGCAATTTCAAAAATAATATCTTCGGCAACATCAGCATTAATATCATTTAAAACACAAAATGGTATTGAAACAAAATTGTTAAATGTGAAAACAAAATTACCAAAATTAAAAAAGTCTGGTGTTTACAAAATTAATTGTCCAAAATGTAATGCAGTATATATAGGTCAAGCACAAAGAAATTTTGAAGTAAGATTTAATGAACACTTAAGAGCATATAGATTACAACAACCAGATAAGTCGAACTATGCAAAACACCTACTGGAACATCCAAACTCACTTATACACACCAATGACATTCATATACTACACATTTGTGATAAAAATCAAAATTTAGATTTTCTAGAAGAACTTGAAATTAAAAGACATCTAGCAGATCAACAGTTTAAAGTAGTTAATGAACAAAGAAATCTTGGAAGTTCTCCACTATTAAACTGTTTACTTTGATTGAGTCTTCATTTTATACATAGATAAGACATTATTGTAACATAAATATATTAAGTTATTGTAAAGATCAGCATGATATAGTTTTTTCCTGGGTTTTCTATATCATTGCACAGTTATACTGATCTTAGAGGGAAATACATCCAGGATAATCCCTTAGGGCTAATAACATCTAGGCTTTAATATTGTTATGTCTTATAACTTCCTTACTGGGTCTAGCCTTACCTCCTTATCAACATCAAGTACCTAGTTACAAACAAACAAAATGTAATTTCAATATGTCAATCTGACGATGCTAGTTATAGCGAAACAGCTGTAATTGAATTTTAAAGCGAATTTTTCGAATAAATAGTGGAAGTTTAGTTTAACTGTTCAGTTATTTATTGTTCTTAGTAAGATGAACTTCCAAAAAGTAGAGGTTAACACAATCAATTTCCAATGAAAACAATTTAATTTTTATCTCTATGGTCTTTGAAGGCACGATCATAAACTCTTTGAAATACCATAATTAACAATATATCAAGTAGGTACCTATTCTATAATAATAAAATATTGAAGTCTGAACTAATCGGCCTTTACTAGATAAATCCACCAAAATGCGCGAGTTGTACTCGGGATTATATCGCGATCAGTCGATTTAATTTAACTTTTGAGCATGGTGAGAAGTTTAAATAGGTTAATTGTGATTAGAAGCTCCATTGAAGAGCTGAATCGGGATTAAAACTGTTGGGTCTAAATATTTAAGACCTGTTTAAATGTTAAAGTAGTTGTAGCAAAAGTAATATTTTTTGTCTCGGAACAATTTCAACAATTTCTAAAACAACGAAGAATTTTCATCTGCCTTTTCAATTTATATTTATAAATCACTGTATGTAACATGTTCGGATAGTCATCTTGCAACCGTGATAACTAGAAACTCTTTTTTTTTTATTCGAGATATGAAAGAGCGAAAGATACAAACCACATGAGCCAGTGTAGTGCAAATAATAACGGATGAATATTTTAGTTTTTTAAGTTGGAAATTTAAAACAGTTTTGTTTAAAAAAAAGAGTCTCTCATACGCAGAATGTTATTTCAACGTCATAGTTTAAGATAAAAGAAACTGAACAGTAGTAAAGCTGGCGGTACCGTGTGTAGTGTATGTATGTATGTATGCTGTGTTGGAACAGGAAAGGGTTCATTCAACGCTCAGTATAAGCTTATGGGTTCTCTTTTAGTATTTATACAAAAGCCGTGAAGTGCAGTTCAAAACTCCCGACCGATTGGCTAAGGCACGTGATTTAATATTCGATTGGTTAAGTTATACGATCGCGCGCCTACCGGATTGGTTTGTTCCGTTGTTTAATATATAATTAGATCTCATTCGTGTATAAAGTGTTTTTTGTAAGTTCATATGTAGTGAAAACTGAATATTTTTGATGGTTCTATTTCATGAAATAGGTATTATTAGACATTTCTTTATGAATTATTATTCTGGTTAGTTATATAATTTAAAGTAGATTATTTAAATAGTTGGTGAAAAATATCGACAGATTTATTCCTTTATTTACTAAAATTTAATAGGTTTTTAAACACATAAGTCTAATCCAAAGAATATTAGTTTAATTAATTTATGTTAAAGTTAACAAATTTAATGACTAATAAACAAAAATAACAGGAATATGAAATGAACTTCTTCGCGGTTAGTAAAGCATTTTCCAAACTTTTAGAAAAACAAATACCGAGAATAGAGAAAATTAGAAAAAGCATTAATATAACGTATTTGTTTTTAATAGGCAAAACGGTCTACAATTATAAACGATAAAAATGTATTTATCTATACAAAAATGCCATGTGAACATTTCACTAATGCACAAGTTACTAAAGTTTTATATAATTAGTTATACTTTAAATTGTAAATGTATGTTGAGAATTGACTGTTTTTGAAAAAAAATTTTAGGAATTCTTCTTTTTAGAATGATCACAACAACCAGATAAGTCAAACTATGCAAAACACCTACTTGAACATCCAAACTCACTCATACACACCAATATAACCAAGACACACAATTATGTTCTTACAGGCCATGACCGTTGAATTTAGTGTTTAGAATCCGCTCTGCTATCCCACAAGCACAAATAACACGGATACTTTGTATATCCACCCTGTAGCCCCATTAAAAATCCCACCATTTTAAAATCTCCAATCAGCTCCCAGTTATACTCACGATACTTTACAGATTCAAGCAAAATTTTGACACTTCCATAATTTTCTTTAAGATGTACTGAGTGAGCAATTGGAAGAGACGGAAATTTATTTCCGTTGTGCAATAGAACTGCTTTTAAACTTTTTGTAGAGCTGTCAATGAATAAACGCCAGTCGCTAGGGACACAGGGTATGCCAATTGCTTCAAACATACCTTTAATGTCATTACAAAAACAAAGTCCATCTTCCTTCGTAAAAAACGTTGCAAACATTTCATGCCTAGTAAGCTGATCCGTAATCTTAACATCATCAAGCAAATTCCTCTGTTTTAACCGAGAGCCTAGAAGCTCTGCTTTATTTTTTGGCAGACTTAAATCTGTAATTAGATCGTTAAAATCTTCTGAAGTAATGAGATAGTGTTTTGGTTGTTCAGGTGTAGGCAAAAACTCCTTATCGGAATTACTTTTATAAGAACTAAAAGGGCTCAGGTACTGGTCGTGTCAGGTTGTGAGCAATTGGAGCAGAAGAAGATTCGAGGTCAGGATATTCAATAGGTTTTGCATTTTTACCTCTACGTGTTTTACTCGGATTCACCATACAAAAGTAGCAGTCAGTAATATGGTCTTTTGGTTCTCGCCAAATCCTTGGTATTGCAAATTTCATAGACCTTTTCTCACCTCGATACCAAACAAAAAATATAAAAATAAAAATTAATATGTCTATTTATTTTGGATTCATCGCTTAATTAAATAAAAATTGCTTACCTTACAAACACATTTTACAATAACTACAAGCAACATGTGGAGCCCATGGCTTATCTTGATTCCGTACAGGACAGTCAAAATATGCTTCATAGGCTTCACAGAGAACGTGAGATGTCTTTAGTTCATATTTCACGTCTCGAACTTTAATAAATTGATCACATATAAAACAAAATGCATCAGCATCGTATTTGCACTTTCGTGACGACATTTTAAGTTATTCTGGGTTTGTAAATAACACCTGATGGTTGTTTATCACTCGGGTGCCATCTAGCGGCACAGTGTAAACTTTAATACCCACTCTCACCGCGCGGTCTTTTTAAAAATATTAAAATCAATTAAAATTTATGAAAAAATTGAAAAATGAGTATTATTATTATAAATATCACAAAAGCAAACTTTATACCGAAAAAAGGTATTTTCTTTTCGTTTTTGTGCATAACTAACTGGAAAATAATAAACTTTAGGACAAAGAACGAAAATGTTTTTGTAGAGTCGTGTTATCGATTTGTTTTGAAAGGTTTATAAGGTTCCTTGATCATTAAATAACGTCAACATTCCACGAAATTTTTATATATTCAATAAATTATTCCTTTTTCTTTAACGACAATACACGGAACAAACCGAACACAGAATTTCTTAATTCGCATTCTTCTGACAGTTTAAATATCCATCTCTCTCAATTATAGGTTCATTACTATTGACTACAAACTGTATGTTACTGTGTTGTCGTGGCACCTCTCGTTTAGTTATTACTCTAAGGTATATACAAATAATTGGAATTTTCCTGACCGCACATTAAATAAAACAATTTAAAATTTTTCCTGGGTATCGGTCAAAATATATCTTTATTTATATTAAAACTGGCATCACCATTATAAAGAAAAAACTAAAAAAATCTTAATTAAAGCACATGTAGAATAACATTCTTTCAAAAACTTAGAAAATCACTCACTAAGTATAGGTACATCTAAAATTATATTTGGATTGTTTATCACCAATTTATTTTCCTTTAATTGAGTAATTTGTGTGGCCTTGTCTCTTATACCTATCTTGATTTCTATTTGAATTTATATAAAATATTTATCACCCGACTATGTGATGGCTTTACATTTTTTAATAATTTTTTACTTTTTTACTGTTTTATATGTTTTTACAATTTTACTCCACTTCGATTTCTTCAAATATTTTAAAATAATATAATTTTAGATTTATATTTAGTGAGTGATTTTGTAAGTTTTTGAAAGAATGTTATTCTGGAAGAGCTTTAGTTAAGAATTTTTTAGTTTTTTCTTTATATACCTGATATTTATACTCAAATACTTGATACAAGTTGAGTAAATCTTGGCTACATTGTAAAATCATTTGAAGTTTTAATCAGATTGAATAAGAGGTATTGACAAAATTGACAGTTAAAGATTCCGTGGAATAAAATTAATAAGGGAACAAGTTTCCAAATCGTAGTTTTATATCTTTTTGTGTTTTAAATTATCTTAAGAATGATTATTTAACTCGAAAATGTTCTCAAGTTTAATATATTTGCCAAATTCACAATAGGTAAGTGATAGGTTATGTTTACTTTGAACTTAAGTTTCCTACTAATGTATTATGGACAGATGAGGCATGTTTTTCAAGTGATGGCTATTTTAATATACACAGCTGTCACCGAGGCTGTCACATTTGGAGAGAAGAGAATCGTCACGCGGTTCACAAATTACAATATCAGTGGAAATTTTTTGTAAATATTTGGGCTGGAATTGTTGATAATTATGTAGTTGGACCATATTGCTGTCAGTACGGTTAGATGGTCATATGTAGAGGATTTCTCTGGCACATAGAGCATCGCCCTTGAGACGTGCGACTGTGAACATCGCGCTGGTGAGCTCTGCAAACTTTTGGTTGTTAATGGAGTATTTTGGCTTAAAAAAATTGTTTTTGTTGTGCCAATCGGTTATTATAGTTGTTGTGCATCGTATAGTGTGCAGTGGTAAAAAATACTACGAAAGAAAGTTGTTTTTTTTTTATCTCCAATAAATTGCTGTTGTGAAAATTTAAGCATTGTTGCCGGATTGGAGTGCAGTAATTTCTGAAAAATTATGGAGAAACATAGAACTAGATCTGGTAGTACTACTACTAATAGCAATTTAATCGATGAAAATACTTTGGAGATCGTGGTGCAGAAAGTAGGAATAAAACTGACTCAAAAATTAGAAGAGAAATTGGATATTTTGACAAATAAATTGGAGAATGTGGAAAGTAAAGTAAAAAAAGTTTCAGATGACCTAAACCATATTACAGATAAAATAGGATCTCTAGAAGTATCAAATGAAAGAAATAAGCAAGATGTTACAATTTTAAGAACCAAGTTAGATAATATGGAATGTGATACAAGAAAGAAAAACTTAAGATTAATAGGAGTAGAAGAGGAAGTAAACGAACAATTCATCTCTAAGGTACTTAACATAATAAATACTACTTTGAAAATAAAATGTTCCCAATTTGATATTGAAAATTTATTCAGAGTTGGAAAATATGTTGCAAACCAAACGAAACCTAGGCACATACTCATTTCATTTGTTACTTATTTAAAAAAGTATGAAGTTTATAAATCTAGAACAAACTTGCGAGAACTAAATATATTTTTAACCCAAGATCTGGCCCAAAAATCCTACAAACTCCTACAAGCGGCCAAGAAGAAATATCCTCGTTCGGCATGGTCACAAAATGGAAGAATTTATGTAAAACGTGACAACGTTGTCGAACTAATTAACGATATAGGTGATTTGGACTAGTCTATAAGTAGAGGAATTGGGACGATAATAATAAGTAGAATTTTTAGTTTTTGTTAAATATTTAGTTATTAAAATTTTTAAGGTATACCGGTCTAGTGTCCTTGATACTGGGTCAAAAATTATTTCCTTTTTAATTTACTAACACAACTTTCTTTTGATACTTCGATTTAATTTCTTTGCTTATAATAATCGAATCTTAATAAACGAATTATCTTTCTTTTTTATTGTAAATATTACTATAAAATATTTTAAATCTGAGATTCAATTGATTTGATTTTATTTGTTTTTGATTTTTAGCGTTCAATTATCTTCTCTTTCCTTAATTCGACAATTCCAATCAAAAATCATATTTAATTTTGGTTGAATCGCGGATTTAATTTAATAATCATGTTGTATAAATTAAGTGTAATTTTTTAAGCCTTACTTAATTATGGTTTGCAGAACTCTGTTACCAAAACGCAGTTTTCAAAAAAATTTGAACTAAATGCCTACTACCCTTAATGTTTACTATCAGAATTGTAGAGGTTTAAATAGTAAATCTAATGATTTTTACAGGAGATGTTTAGATGATGATTTCGACATGATTGTTGCTGTTGAAACATGGCTACAAGGTGGTGTAAAAGATGGTGAGATTGTTTATACTGAATTATACAACCTAATAAGAGCAGATAGAGACCTTAAATTCACGAATAAATGTACGGGAGGAGGAGTATTAATGGCGATAAAAAAAAATTACAAAATATTGAGTATCACAAGAAACAGTACCTATTTTGAAGGGCTAGTGGTTCAGGTAAAAATAGGTGGGGACAAACTAAATTTTTGCACATTGTATATACCACCCAATAGTAAAGCAGATGTGTATGAATCAGCTTTTAACTTCATTCAAGTAAATATTTTAGATATTGAGAAAACGTATATATTTGGCGATTTTAATATTCCTGAAATCACTGGTGTGGACCTGATTTACTTAGTCCATAATGAAAATTTACATCTTTTTAATGAATTCTGTGAATTTAACAATCTTAAATTATTTAATAATGTCAAAAATCAACAAGGTAAAACCTTAGATCTGGTCATTACTTATGATAACAATTTAGATAAATGTACCGTGGATAGAGACAGCCTACCCTTCGTAACCGAAGATGTTTATCATCCATCTTTGAATATTTCTATAACAATTCCAAATTCCAATAATGCATTTAAAACTTTAGATAATTTGTCAAAAGGACATAGCTATAATTTTAAAAAAGCCAATTTTTTAGTATTTAGTCAAAGAGTTAGGGATGCTGATTGGGACGATATTATTAAATGTAAAGAGGTAAATAAAGCTTTAAAAATTTTTTATACTGTATGGGATCAGATTGTTGAAGAGTGTATTCCTAAATATAACCTAAGTAAGTGCAATAAAAAATATCCTATTTGGTTTAATAAAGAAATTATTAATATATTAAGGGAAAAAAATAAGTATAGGAAGTTAAGGTCAGTAAATGGTTCTTATGGTGAAAAATTTAAAGAAATTAGGAAAAAATTAAAAACTCTAATTAAATCTGAGCAATATAAATATTTAAAACAATTAGAAAATAATATAGCGTCCGATGTCAATCAGTTTTGGAATTACGTAAAATGCAAAAGTAGTAATACGGGAAATTTAGGCAATTACACTTATAAAGATGAAAATGTACCTATAGATAATTCGGCAAGAATGTTTGCGCAACATTTCTCATCTGTTTATTCATCAAGTAAATCGAGCTATAATTTAAATTTTACCCATGATAATATGGTAACTAATGACATCTGTAATCTTAGTATAATAACTGAACTTCAATTTAATGAAGCGGTTAAAAAATTAAAACCAAAAAAAGCGGCAGGTACAGATGGAATTCCCCCATACATATTAAAAGGCTGTTGCGAATGGTTGAGACGGCCATTACTTCATATTTTTAATTTAATCATACTGACCGGTATCTTCCCCGAATGTTGGAAAACTACAGTAACTACACCTATTCATAAAGGTGGAAGTGTAACAAATATTGAAAATTATAGGCCAATTGCAATTATGTGTGCACCATCAAAGCTTTTTGAGCAAATCGTCTATACAGAAATCTATCAGTTCGCTGAAAAATACATATCAATAAAACAACATGGTTTCGTCAGAAACAAAAATACAAAACACGAATCTTTTTACGTTTACACATAACGCATATGAATCTTTTCAATCTAGATGTCAGCTAGATACAATTTACACAGATTTCCAAAAGGCATTTGATAGGGTGGACCACGATACTCTTCTTCAAAAATTGCATAATTTTGGCTTGTCTCATAATTTAATTACATTACTAGTCATATCTAGAAAATAGAACTTTTATTGTTAAGCATAATGGAAATCATTCAGGAAAATTCGAAGCTAATTCTGGTGTGCCACAAGGTTCAAACCTTGGTCCTCTGTTGTTTGCCCTATTTGCTAATGATCTTCCATCAGTACTAGAGTACTCAGATTGTGCAATTTTTGCTGATGGTTTTTAAGAAGGTGCAAACAGTTAGAGATTGTATTCTGCTACAAAAAGATGTCAATCGAGTCTATCAATGGAGCTGTAATAATAAACTGTATTTTAATATCAAAAAGTGCAATGTTATGACCTTAACTCGTTTAAAAGAACCTATTATTTTCGATTACACGATTGGTAATAACTTACTAAATCGATGTTTAGAGATTAAAGAATTAGGTGTTACCTACAATTATCAACTATCATTTTCAACCCATGTAAAAAATATTATAGCATCAGCTAATCGTATGTTAGGTTATATAATAAGACAAACTACTTACTTCACTAAAATTGGCACCATAAAACTTTTATATTACAGTTTAGTTAGACCGAAATTAGAATATGCTTCTATAATTTGGTGTGGGGAGTATAACACAACATTAAAAGATGTGGAAAAAGTCCAAAATAAGTTCATAAGATTTTTATATTACAGAAAACACCATATTAGACCAGATTACAATGTAGTAAGATCTTCCCATTTGCGATTTGAATTTAAATTACTGTCACTGGAAAGTAGGCGATCTATAACTATGATGTTGTTTCTATATAAAATAATAAATAGCCTACTAAATACACCTGATATATTAAACTTAATAACTTTTAATGTTCCTCCTCGTAGAACGCGCACAACAGCTATGTTTAACATTCCACTAGTGCTCACATTGACCAGATCACCCCTTGTAGTTATGTTGAGGCTAGCCAATAATTTCAATTCGCTAATAGATTTAGACTGGACAATGTCACTACAAACATATCGTCGAATTCTCCTAACACATATTTCAAACATGTCATACTAGTTTCCCAATACTTATTAATTATTAACTATACTTCTGATAGTGAACATGATCATTTTTATTTGGTAATTTCCCATAGGATTAAATATTTACTTTAAATACTTGTAATTTGTTATTGTATTGTTTATCCATGTAATTAGGCCAGATAGGCCTGTATGGATGAGAAATAAATAAATAAATAAATAAATAAATAAATAAATAAATAAATAAATAAATAAATAAATAAATAAATAAATAAATAAATAAATAAATAAATAAATAAATAAATAAATAAATAAATAAATAAATAAATAAATAAATAAATAAATAAATAAATAAATAAATAAATAAATAAATAGTCTACCAAAATTGCTTGAAGATGTTCCACTTCAAATTCAAAAAAATATTGTTTCCAGTTTCCAAATGAATGGATCGATAGATGGGGTCCAATTTCTTAGCCTGCACGTTCATAAGATAAGGCTCCGCTTAATTTGTGTATTATTTGGGGTTAGGTTACATCATTGATCCATGAGACACCTGTTCATTCACAAGTACAGTTAGTTATTTTAGAGTTTAGAAGAAATCTACAGTCAGTTGCACATGGTTACAACTTATGTATCGAAAATGGTGGTCGTAACTTTAAACAATTTGCATACCATTAATATTGTTTTATTTCTAATACTAATGTTTCTGCTTCAATTTAGTAAGAAGTCACTTTTTCATGTTGGATAAAAATTCATTTTTAAATATTTCTAGTTATCTTTACATTTTCGGATACTAGTTTATAAGAAGAGTCCTTTATAATTTCTAAAAAATAGGAATAGTTATTCTGAGACGCCCCGTATAAAAACCTTACATTTTGAAAACATCGATGAAATGATAGTTATTATTATATTAAAAATATTAATCAATTTAATAAATAATAACAAGAAATATCTTCGTTTTGCTAGATAACTTACTAGAAGCTTATACATAGTTACCCTTAAAATTTGTGCAAATTTTTCACTTGAGAATTCCCATTAAAAACATACATATAAAGGCGTATTGCTTAATTATATTCGAGACTTAAATGTAATAAATTTAAATTGGTCATTTTGTTTTGCTTTTCTTCTTTTCTCAGCTAAAAACGTCGCTGTAAATCTCAACCATGACATAATGCAAATGTATTTCCAAGAAATAATGAAAGTCACGGTCTTCCGCTGCAAAAGATCCTGCCTACCTTAACACTACCTACATCTATGTAGCAGCTCGCTGTAGACGATCAAGCGATGTTGCGATATCACTAAAATTGATTTGACAAGAAGTATGTATGGAAACGACAAGTTAATATAATATGCGCTTTGCTACGTGGAGATTATAAGCCAAATATTTCAAGAATATATTTCTACAATAAGTTTAATCTTACTAATTATTTAAAGAAAATATTAGTCATTTTATTTATTTTTATTGTTTTTTTTTATATTTAACTTATAATACCACTTCATTATTCCTTAACTTCTAGACTTGTTTTCAACTCATTTTTATTTCCAATAAAGATTATTGTATGGTGAGCTTTAATCCAACATAATTTATTACTGCAGGCATTAGAGATGATGGGATTAACATTATTGGTACTTTGATTGATAGCAACGACTTTATTAGCTTTAACCAAATGGCTTATTTATTACCACGATCAATCATGAGATTATAGTGGATTTAACATAGTTGTCCATAAAACCATATAATAAAAATTATTTACTTTATAAACATATCAACACCCTTTATTTTATTGATATAGTTTATTTAATATCAATTTAATTCATTGTTTTTATAAACAAATTCGAATAAGTATGCTATGCGCCAAAACAAATGACACTGAAATGAGGAAGCCTGTGAAACACGTCATATGAAATAAGTGACAATAGTTGTCATGGAATTTTAAACATTGTTTATTCTAACAAACTGCCAAAAAGATTTAAAATGGTGCTTACAACGCAAGAAAATTCTATAATATTTTTTAATGAGTATTATTTCCGCTCATACGGTAATGGACGATTAAATGGACCTAGTTTGTTAATGGTTGCCAATCAATTTCGGGAAGAGTATCAGACTAATAAGGACCTATTAAGAATCGTTGCAAAATTTCGAAGAAGGGGAAGCGTTCTAACTCAACGCAAAAACTGTACTGGTCGTGCTGTTACCGAGACAACAAATGCGAATCAAAGAAGGTTATTTCAACAAGTGTTAAAATAACCAATAAGAAGTATCCGCAGAACATCTCTAAAAATGAATTTGAGTCAAACGTCTATCCGAAGAATGGTGGTTTTCCCTATAAAATACAGATTGGGCAACACTTGAAAGACAAGACAAGAAATTACGAATTGCACACTAGAATTGATTCTAGCACATCAAGATATGTTATGAGGTTGGCGAAGAGGACTTGGATTACACAAGAAATTAAGAATCATTACAATTTTTTAAATTTTATTAACACCAAAATTAAGTATACATTTTTCTTGGTTACAAATTTAATAACTAATATTGAATTTGATATTTTGGATAGGGATATTAGAGATTATGTGAAGAACAGAGGTAATTGTAACTTTTTTAGATAATCAGAACAGCTTCATAGATTGAGATCTGATAAAGTAGGTATCTGTTTTTGATGATTCTCACACTGAAACCACCTATTCTGATTTTAGTTTCCACCCTAGAGTACTTAATCTAAGTAATTCTACCTTTAATGCTAGGTCTTTTACAATTTTAAATAATGGATTAAAATTGAATATTGCTACTCCTAATCTAAAGACCAATTTAAAAACGTTAGCTTTGGACACAGAAAACATTTTGCATAATTGTTATATAATTAACAAAGAAGCTATTAGAGCAGATGTTTCATCTTTGATTCAAAAGTCATCTGCCAAAAATAATAATCCTCATCATAACAATTCACATCTGGATAAGTCCCTTGCTATAACTAGTAAAGAAATTAGGGATCTTAAAAGGAAAATGTCTGAAGAGAATTTGGTCATTTCCAGGGCAAATAAGGGTAACTGTGTTGTTATTCTTAATAGGGTGGATTATATAAATAAGGTAGAGTCCTTTATTACTTCTGATCCCTCCTTCTCTCTTCTTTCTTCTGACCCTACTTCTAAGTTCCATAAAGATTTAAGAAATAAACTTAAATTATATTCCGATACATTAAAAATGTTTGATACTCATGTCTACGAACTTATTCAAATGGCCCCAATTACTCCTCTTCTTTATGGACTTCCTAAGATACACAAAGATAACGTACCGATAAGGCCAATTGTTTCCTTCCTTAACTCTCCAGCTTCAAAACTTTCTTCATTCCTCAATAATTTACTTAGGAAGATCACCAATTTCAACAACAAATTTACCATTAAGAATTCATGTGACTTGTGTAATAAAATTCGTAATATTAGAGTACCAGATAATTCCTTTTTATTTTCTTTAGATGTTCTAACCTTTTTTCAAGTATTCCCCCTTCAGAATGTACTTCACTTGTTGAGGATCTATTGATTTCAGAGGGATTGAACTCACATATGGTTGATGATGTTGTTTCTTTGTTGAGTTTGGCTCTTGAGCAAAACTTTTTCCAATTCAATAATAAGTATTATAGGTAAACAACTGGTTTGGTGATGGGCTCCAATCTGAGCCCCTTACTTGCTGAAATATTTATTAACAATCTGGAATCACAGTTTTTGAATAGTCATGTATATATAAATCATCTTATATTTTATTACCGTTATGTGGATAATTGTATTTTTCTGTTTAATGGCAGTCAACAGGATGCTCTTAATTTTCTCCACTATATTAATACTATTCATCCAAGAATAAAATTTAACATTCAAGTGGAGGTTAATAATAGAATTCCATATCTTGATCTTTTGATCATTAGGAATAAGGCGTCACATAGGCTTGAATTTAAAATTTATAGAAAATCTACCACTACTGACATGGTTATTAATTATAATTCAAACCATCCATTCTCCCATAAGATGGCTGCCTTCAATAGCTTGTTTCACACAGCTTTCGACATTCCCCTATTTTCCTTTGCTTTTAATAATGAAATAAATATTATCAAACAAATTGCTATCAATAATGGTTTCCCTATTTCTCTTATCAATAAGTTATACAACAGGTTTTTTAATAGATTTAAACTTAGGTTTGCTAATGTCTCTTCTCAACTTGGTTCTTCCTCTCATACTGAATCTAATTTGGCTGGTTCCTTACATTTCTTTGGCCCTATTTATTACAAATTTGGGAACATTCTTAGGAAATATGATATTGAAATTGGTTTTAAAACTAACAATAACTTGAGATCCTTCTTGATCAACACTAAAGACTCTGTTTCTTTTTTACATACTCCTGGAATATATAAGTTACACTGCGATGACTGTTATGCTGTGTATATTGGTCAGTCAGGACGCCTTTTAGATACTAGAATAAAAGAGCATCTCAATCATGTTAAAAATTACAAAGACTTTGACCCACCTAATTCACCATCTGCCTTTGCCAACCATATCATTGCTGAAAATCACACTTTTTCTAATTCCATATTTCCTTTGTTTGTTTTCTGTTGTCCACTTTCTTCAATAACTGGTTTTCTTTCTTTCTAATGTGACTAATTAGCTTCTTACATTTTACTAGGTTGTTTATCAGCATTTTAAATTGATCTTAATTGTTATTGTCAACATAACCTCACTAACCTTTTGTTCTTCTTCTTGTGACTTATTCTTCTTGTCCTCTGTTTTGTAGGACTACAGTTACACTTTCTCAATCTATATGTCTATGTTGAACTCGCCCCCCCATCTTTTTTAATCATATAAAAAGTTAATTTTATACCATAAATTTTAGACATTTCATCTTATATGTTCTTATATTTATTGTTTATTTTTATCTGTTAGTTCGTTTGTAAATGTTTGTAATTTTATATTTTATTTTTTATGTTTTAATTGTGGTCCTTATACTTATTTTTATTTATTAATCTTTACACTAAAGTAACCTTTTTTATAGCCTGATGATGGCCTCAATGGTAGTCGAAATATATACCTCGAGTTGAAAACATATTACGCTCCGAAAATGTCGGTGTGTTTCAATTGCAAATTAAGTGTGAATGATGGTGACGTGCAATTTTTACAGCTCTCTACAGTGCGTTTCAAAAAATTTACTCAATGTGCAGCTAAAACGAAAGTAAATCTGTCTTCTTTACCGCCATCTCTAGACGCAGCTAAGTTCCATAGTCGACGCGTATACCATCCAATTCAAACTTGGCTTGGCAACGACATGGAGCCCACTGAATGGGGATAGATGAAAACTGAACGTGGATTGGAACCGCTCAGAACTGACCTTGACCCAGCTACAGACAATCTTTTGAAGCTAATAGCTTGCAGCTGCAAGAAGAATAATTGTGGAGCAGCTTGCGGATGTCGAAAGGCAGGCCTGACGTGCTCAGTGATTTGCAAGCACTGTAGCAGGGAAAATTGCAGTAACGTTTCAATTATTGAAGGATATTGATCTGGACTATCCATCACAAGTTGTCCACTGGTCTTCAAATGAAGTGAGCAGTACAGATGAAGGGTCAATAACTGATTCACAAACCGAATCAAGTGGAACGGAAAGCCTTCCTACAGAACCACCTAAAAAAAGACAATGGCGGCATAAAAAAATAAGCAGCACACAAATGTCACTGTAATACTGTATACTTACATAATGAAATACACAAATAAAGCATTTTTCTATTCTACCGAGCTATAATTCTATACAATAAAATATGCATTTTTAAGACGAACAACTTTCTCATTTGCAGTTTTGGGGCAAAAATTTTTTTTCGGTGTCAAAAAGCAAAAAAATCAATTTTTTGAAACTTCAGCGCCATCTATTTATAGCAAATTTTCATTGTAGCGCATCGACCCAATGAGAAAAGTTGTAGACAATATTATTCCCAACATTTTTTGTTTTTATAAATCAAATCCAAAAACTTTTTAAATTTCCACTGACTTCCATAACATGCTAAGCAATGTTGTTAAGCGTTATGAGTACTGCTTGGAACGCACTGGCGAGTACTTTGAACCCATTTTGTATAGAACCAAACTTAAAATTCGCATTATTTGAAAAGTTGTTATTTAATTTTTCATGTTTAATAAATCTTCAGTTTATCAGTATCATTTGGTTTGGCGCATATTGTTTATACAATATTTTTGTTCATAACCTTGTGTATATGGATCCACATCTTAGCTGGTACTTCTTTGTATAATCCAGTCTGCTGTATATAAATTTGTAGAAAACACACCAAGCCATACCACATCTAAGGCTTTTTATGTTTTTCTTTTTTCTATATTCCATCTATGCTTCTAGTTCATCTTTAAGTTCTCCTTCATAGGGATAGATGTAGGAATTTGAAAACAAATTTATAGGATTTGGTTTTAACTAAAATTAAATTTGGGTATAAACTTAGGTTCGTTCTATTGTCACAGATCAATAAATGATTTATCTTTGACTGTTAATTTGATGAGCTATTGACGCCAGGTGAATAAACGAACAAGAAATTTAGAAATTATAATACTACGATTATCTCTTTCAGACCATTTTATTTTTCATTTTTAAGCTAGCCCTAACCGGACACATCCGTTGCAGGTTACAAATTAGTTCCTTATAACATAGCTTTAGTTTTAATTTACATATTTTTTAGTTATAAGATAGTGAACACCATCGTACTTTATGAAATATTTATGTATATTTATAAAGTATGAAATAATACTTTTTTAATAGATTTTTCTAAACAAAACGTAAAAATGTGGCTAACTAATGGATCTAAAAATATATCATACCTACATTATTACATTTCTTTTGCTTTATGTTAAATAAAGGAGACATAATATTAATTATGCGTCAAGGTAGAAAAGTGAGTAATTATTGTCGAGGTATTTATTGAATCCGAGACAATTCTATCGTGGCTCATATAGCATTTTTTTACTACTGGCATTATATTTTTTTTAAATATTAGTTTTTAAAACTTATAAAAATTTTTGTTGGGTCACTAGTCATTCCCGTTTGAAATTACACGACAGTTGTGCACACCCCCACATCCAATAATTTTTGTTTCCATTGGATAATTAGTATTTTGTTGTAAAAATCGCTATAAAAATGTATGTCAACTGATCAACACAGAAAATTTCATATTCGGTATTATATTTTAAATTATAAAATTCAAAATTCCGTACACTGCGCGGAATATTATACGACACTGCCATTCCCACAGTCTAATGTCAAATTGAAAATAATATTATATTTCATACCTAGCGGGAAAGTACTCTATTTCAGACGTGAACCTAGAATGAGTTCCCGCGAGGTTTGTATACTATTTTATTCACAATTGGTTAGTAGTTTATGAATTTGTAATACTCACAATCTACGAAGCAACTTCAAATAAAAGTTGTGACCAAGTACACAAAATAGTGCCTAGTGACGTGAAAATTTACGTAAAAAACGCGGTTCTTAGTGCGTGGCAGAACAAATGGTTGCAGTGCTCTGAAAAGTTAAGAGAAATTAAAGAAAATGCACTTCAACGGTCCAACCTTATAACAACAAGAAGGAAACAAGTGATTTTTACTCGCCTTCGAATCGGTCACACTCGCCACACACACATCTTCACTTAATCACTAAAGAAGACGTCCCAATTTGTAATCAATGTCAAACCAAAATAACAGTGAAACATATCCTAATAGAATGTCAAAAATACAACTCTGCAAGAACTAAATTCAACTTATCCCAAAACATATCCGACCTTCTTGGACAAAAGTGCAACATCGACAACATTATGAAGTTTTTAACAGACATTAAAATAATCAATATATAAAGTCCGAAATTTAATTTATAAATTTGTAATGTAACATGTTTGAATTAGCGGTGTCGCTTATAACCTCCGTGGTTTGGGCGACATTAAATAAATCCAAAAAAAAAAATTTTCGTTGCTAATTTCGTTATCCATTTTCATTATGTGATAAGATGAATTATTTTAAGTAACCCTTGAGATCGTTGCTAGGTAACAAACCAAGTTTGTTAAATCTGACATTTAGGCGATACACGACGCCATTAATAATTGTGCATATAATTAAATTGTGTTTATTTTACAAAAATGTCTGATAGTGGATTTGAATGTACGTCACCAGAGCTGTGGGTAGATTCTATTCTTTCTATACCATCTTTTAATCAAAAATGACATTGACATTTGCAGGTAAGAAAAGTAACTAATGCTAGCCGGGAAAGTATATTCCCGGCTAGCTGGAAAAGTAAATAAATTTTACTTTTAAAGAACTTTCCCGGCTAGCATCTTTCACTTTTCTTATCTGCCAATGTCAATGTCATTTTTTATTAGAAGATGGATTAGAAAGAATACAATTCACTCAACATCTATTTAAATAAGAAACAACAACAATAACAAATAGAAAACTATTTAGAATTATAAATATTAATAGTTACATTGGGATTATGATTACTATTATCGATGACAGTCTCTCAAGCAAACTGTCATTAGCAAATAAAATATTAAAATCTGTTGAGCATCTACTAGTGGAATATCTATTAAAAAAAAATAGAAAATACTGTGAAAGTAAAAGAAAATGTACCTGCAATTAATTTAGCCAACGGTAATTTTGCAGTCAAGTTGTAAAATATGTAATTTAAGTTAAATAAATATATTTTTAATTTGATTGAAAAAGTATAGTGTGCCACTCTTGAAGAAATTCTATTCCACACTCGTGTCATTGCAACTTTCACACATTGTGTGAAATAGATTACTTTTTGTACTCGTGATACAATATACTATTTCATTTTTTCTTCATCGGTTAACTTCACATTCTGTCAAATGGATAGAGATTTACCTATAATCAAGTAGACTTTATATTGTTTTCCTTCGTTAATGATGAGCCTCAACAAAAGTCAACTAAATTAGGTTTAGAGTCTAGTAATTAATTATTAGGTCCTGCAAACGTCAAAACAATGATAATTTAAATGTATAATAAATATTTGGAGGAATTCATTTTTATGTATAATCCATCTAAACAATTTTATTAATATGTATACCTTTAATATTTCTATCCAATAACATAAATATTTTACTTATACATACTTCAAAATGACACTTAAAATTATATAACGTGTTTCTTCCGAGCATTTATAACATAAACATTATTTAAAAGAATTTTTAATATTACTTAACCAATAACATTTAGAACTTTTTAAACAGTTAATATATTAGCTCTTGAAAAGTTTATTTATTATTATTTCACTCACTATCCTAATCTCGCGGTTGATTACTGAAACAGATGTTTCATAAAATGTTTTAATACTTTTTTTATAGATTTGCGTCAATTGAAAATATAAACACAAACGGCTATTATAAGGAAAATACAAAGCTCATATTTACGTTTTAATTATACGCATTTGTCTTTATTATAAATGGAAATGGTACACCTGTTTTGAATTTTAAATATCAGTCATAAAAAAAAGCTCGTGATGAAAAAATTATATTTTGACATGTGTCACGAATGAAAATAGGAAATAACCATTGAATTTATTGTCCTCATATTACAGTGTCTACTATTTTTAAACAAACCAAAAGGTGGTAAAAAAAGTTATTAAAAATCGTTTTTTAAAGTAGGTATTGAATGAGACAATCAAGACAATCAAGGAGTATGCAACTCTTGATACCCGTTTATTGTATAGGATTTGAGGGCCATTTAAGTATTTGCCCTGTATGTGTATAAATTATAGTAGGTATAAAAAAATAATATTATAAATAAATGCTAATATCTTTGGTAGTTGTTTAAAAATGTCTTGATAATATTAATTTTAAATTAGGTATTTGAGAATTTTGTTCCGTATCGTACGTCTTCGTTTCATTCCACCTCATAAGTATTGGAATTCCAAGTAGACATTGACATGAAACAAGTAGTTGTCATCAATAAATTTAGAACAAAAAATAGATAAGAAGAACGTTTATAAAATCAAACAGGTTGATCAAGTAGATATTATATATATGTTATACATTTACACTGTCGATAAATATCTCTGGTGTATTACAAAATGTTTTAAACAAAGCATTAATAATTATTTAGAATCACCTATTGAATTACCGTTGAAAATGGTCGACAGGTGATCAATAATATATACAAGGTGATACTCGTTAAACCCGTAACACTCACTGTTAATTAATAAAAATTGTTAGGGTTGAAGAAAATAAGGAAAAATTTTGGTTAGATTTTGGATGGCCATTTCAAAGGGGCTTGTAGATTCCATCACGCAATGTCACACAGTCTATTAAAGTGGTTGTATTGCCATTTTTATAGTCGAATTACGAACAGTTTAACAAACAAATAAATGTTTTGAATCCCATTTTTAAGAAAATCACAGTTAAAAGCTTTAGTAAAGTTGCAATAAAACTAATCACAAAGTGTATTGTGAATAATCCTGATTACGTTACATAGATGTCTCTAGTGATGAAGATGATCCTCCCAATAGGAGAGAAAATTAATATATACAATGAAATTTATGGTACTAACCCTTACTATGTGAAAGTTCATCTTATTCAGAACAATAAACAACTAAAAGGTTGAATTAACTTCCACTATTTATTCTTTAAATGCAATGACAGCCGTTTCGCTATCGATGCTATTTCGATAGCGAAACGGCTGTCATTGCATTTAAAGAATAAATAGTGGAAGTTAATTCAACCTTTTAGTTGTTTATTGTTCTGAATGTATACAAGAAAACAAAAAATAATAAAAATAATACCAGTTATTCCAGAATGCATGCAATAGATAGATAGATAGTTTATTGTGTATAAGATAAAACTTTTCACAAGGGTTCGGTACAAAATTTCAACAAAGGTATTAACATAATTAGAAATAAATTATGACATAGAACTAATTATGATTACAAATATTTTTGTTAATTAATGAAAACTTAAGATAAAAAAAACTAAACGATAAAACATGCTAAAGCCGGTCATTCACCATGTGCAAATGTTCGTAACTTTAATATACTAATAATACTATGGGTTAATTTAGTGTGTTATTAATAATAATATTAATATTAAGGTAGTGCACCAGATCATCAATATTATGAACATTCTGAAAAAAACTATTTTTTCTTAGACAACTGAAAATGGGACATTCAAAAAGCATATGATGTAATGACTTCGGGGAATCCATATTACAGACAGAGCAATTTTCTGTGCTGTTAATGACATAAAAATTTCCTTTAAAATACAATTTTACAAACGTTTTGCTATAGGTTCTAAGTTGTGCAATCATTCTTGTTATGTAGTTTGTTTAACCAAAGGAAAGCATGTTTGAAAACAACCATTGACAAATGATCAGAAGATGTTTTCAGGCGAACAATGTAGTCTGGGGTATTCTTTGACAGACTTAGAAGTTTTTTGAAAAAGTTCACCTGTACACGCTCTATAACATCAGTGTAACGCAGACCCCATATGCCAATTCCAAAAGAAATAGAAGATTGAATAATAATTGAATTGTATAAACTGATCTGCGATTCCCAACTATTCATATTTGACCGACACATTATACTTATCCATTACTGCTCCAATGGCCCGATTCCCTTTGATTTTAGAATTCTTAGCCATGACACAAAACAAGGCTGTGGAAGAGAAGTCAACACCTAAGTATGTAAATTGCTTTACTGTTTCCAGGCGGTACCCGTTATAAATGAATTTTTTATTGTAATGATGTACATGACCACTTTTTGCAAATAGCATTACTTTCGTTTTGTCGGTATTGACTACGAGTTTGTTAACAGAGCAATAAGAATGGAGTACCTTTAGTTTTCGCTCTATATCGATTGGAGAGTCACCAAGGATAACTATATCGAAGCATTTATACGTCGTTGTTGCCGTCAATAGTAAGTCCATTCAAATTTTTTGAGCGAAAATAATCCTCAATGTCAGATAAAAAAATAGAAAAAATTAGGGGACTAAGTGATTCTCCCTGTAGGACACCCTCCGTATAAGTTTTGTTGCTTTATTGAGAATGTTGCGTTATCATCATATATATTCTTTAGTATTCGAATGTGTTTAGAGCTAATTCCAAATTTATAAAGTTTCAACCATAGAAGTTCATGATTTATACCATCAAATGCTCTTTTGAAATCTACAAAGACAGCAAACACTTTTCTGCCCTGAAGTCTAAGAGTGATTTGTAAGATCGAGGTTAAAACAGCCTCTATCTTTTCGAAATCCATATTGTGTTTCTGAAAGGATGGAATTATCTTCACACCAACTAGATAAACGATTTAGGAAAATCAGTGTGAATACTTTAACACAGCAATTGATTAGTGACATACCACGATAGTTGTTTGGATCATCTAACGGTCCTTTCTTGTGAAGCATTATTAGAATTGTGTCACACCAGCCAAGTGGAATTTTTTCTGATTCTAATATTTTGTTATACAAGTGACACATGTACAAACGCCAATTTTGTGGTAAGTGTTTCAGAAACTCATATGTTATGCCATCCCTTCCAGGTGCCTTACCATCTTTACACAACAACAAGGATTGATCAAGTTCTGAGAGTGTTATCCAGAAACTTATTTCCAACACCAAAGAAACTGACGTCAAGTTTTACCTTAATTGTAGTTAAGTGGTCGTAAAATGACTCCCATTCAGCAGTTGATATCGGACAGAATTTATTTTTGCGGCGTCTAAATAAGTTTAAATAAGTTTAACGTTTTCCAAAACTCTGACTGATTTCTAGTATTGGAAAGAGCAACTATAAAATTATTTTCACAAACCTGTTTCTTTTTTAAAATTAGCTGCTTATATTCTTTTTTTACAGAAATGTAATTGGTTTTATATGGTTCTGAAAACCCATGCTTTTTGCACTCTTTTAATATAATTTTTATTTGAGTCTTTAGCTCTTTACATTCAACATCGAACCAAGAGTTAAAAGGATGAATTTTTGTATTACTAATTTTTTTCGTTGCAAAGAGACCTAAATTTTTAGCTACGTCCCAAATACTTGAACAAAGATTATTATATAAGATATTTACATCTCCACAAACACCTACATTTGGCAAGTGCTGAATTGACATATTGAAGTATATGGCTTTAGTAATGTCCCATTTTCAGCTAGTAAATGAGGATGTAAATGCAATATTAGGCTCTTCCCTTATTAAAGGGCCAAAAGTTAAAAGAACTGGAAAGTGGTTTGACATTGGCTAAGTTCTGCCATTCGACCATTAAAGTCACCAATTATAAAGGTTATACAATCGGGATATTTTTCCGGTATCACATCAAGTGAAATTCCAAAAGATTCTCACTGTAGTTACTTCTCGGTGGAATGTACACAAGGCAAACAGCAAACAGATAATGTTGAGAGATGTGAAATAGAATGGGTGAAGGTTAGCGAAGCTAGATTGGTTCTGAAATAAGGAACAAAATACATGTTAGTTTGTCTAGTAATGGGAGTTCCAGCACTGAGGTGTATCTGTGAAAGCAACTTAGGAGAAGGGAATGTTCTGATGGTGAGTAGAATGCATGGGTGAAGAGTGTGTGAGGCCCGTCTTGAAGTATGCTAGGGTAGTGATTCCGAGGCGGGGGTAATGGCGAGTTTTTGAGGTGGGTTTGGTTGGTAGGCATTCTCTCGAGGGTGAGTCCAACACTGTTGGGTTCTGGACAAGAACCCATCGAATATGAGTTCCCCATCTCAGCCCGAAAAAAAGTGTTAAAGAAAACAGATTAATATCTACTTTTCGGATTCGGATTAAATCGGCGGTAGTCAGTACTATAGCAGGTCAGTAGTGAAAAGCGGGAAACGGTTAAGCCAGAGCGACATACTCTTATAAAAGCGGCAGCAATTGTTAAAAGCTGGGAAAACCGGTGAAGACGGTAAAAAACGGTAAAACGGTAAGAATTAAAGGTTAATCATACCAACATGCATGAATGTAAAACTTGCTAAACTCCAAAGTAACAAAATCATTTACTATTTGATAGTTTTTGTGTTGTTAAATTAATTCGTTATTTGAAAAAAAAAAAGAATAATGTAAAAGAAATGAAAATAAAAAAAAATAGATGGGTAGCAGAGAAACGGGCCCGAACAGGATCAAGGAAAAACCCACCAGTACAACCGAAGTGCGGGAAAAGAGGAATTGGACGAGTACAACAGCCGAAGTGAGGGGATAGAAAAACAGGACCGGAGGAAAGAAAAAGCGTACAATATACATTTATGGAGATCTTATCAAGTTACTCCGGGTATCATAATGAAAAACTTTGGTGTGCGTACCTTGAACGGTTTCGGTCAGGCGGTCGGTACTTTGGCTGGACGGCTTCTGCTACTGGTATTGGTCACTGAATCACAATTAAGTGTTCCTTAAAGCTCCCAGTTCGTCCAATAAATACAATTTTTGATAGGTCAGGGACGCACAGCAGGAAGGACGAGGCATTCGTAGTATGTAGTTTGCTCTACTTAGTACGTATTATGCTGCTGCGTGGCCATACGACTCAGAGAATTTTAGCTGCCGTTTCGGTCGGGATTTGTCGGAAAAATAATTTTAATGAAAATCCGGTTTTCGCGAGGAAATGTTTATCAGCATGATTTTTCTTATAATTTTCTGAGTCGATACCAAAAAGAATGACGTAAATCGTTTAAGAAATAAAGGAGACACAATTTAAAATATTTATAAATTTTTAACAACAATACGGTACCATCATTTCAACAAGCTATCGGTGTCAGAAAAACGGCGAGAAAATAAATATTCAACCGGTCTTGTTTTAATAAATAATGCAATACTGACAAAAAATTAAATTTATGTTACAAATAATACTCTGCGGATTTGATTGAACAGTAACACAAAATTTTATGCAACTTCTTTACATACTGATGTAAAAAAATATACATTTGGTACTATAGTATGTTCCCAGAAAATTCAAAAAAATTCAAATCATTATGTACTTTTTAAAATCATCCTTTATTTTTCGCAAACTTCCCACCCACAGAAGGAGCAGCAGAACAAAATTGTTACAGGGCATATTATTAGCATCAAACTTGGTTGGGTAACGAATTGGCAGCAGCAGATTGGACTGGAAGCAACATTAACGTGGCATTATGCCATTATTCCTCAAAACTCTTTGCTGTAGCTCTGAGACTGGATGGCATATTATTAGCTTCAAACTTGGTTGAGTAACGAATTGGCAGCAGCAGATTGGAGCTGGAAGCAACATCAACGTGGCATTAGGCCATTATTGCTCAAAACTATTTGCTGTAGCTGTGAAACTGGATGTAACAATTTAAAATGTGGCTCCCAAATACATGGTTTAAAATGTACAAATTTATGCACAAATTGTCATGGTTTTGAAAATTGATTCAATATGAAAAAAAAAACTTTCGGAGAAGTAAATGATTCAGATGAAATTGTGGATAAAGAACTAACTAGGACTGTAAATAACATGAGAAACGAAGAAGGTGATGGCCTTGAAGATTTCCAAGATCAACTAGAGTTGGAAAGGTTTGTCGAATCTAACAATGAAGAAATGCCATCAAAGAGACAAAAACTAATGGATAACTGATTAGAATTTTCGATAAGATAAAAATATAATAAATAACGTAATCGGAATGCAGCTTCATGATACTCTTATTTATTTTGGGTTTCAAAAATTATCTACCCCGGTGTATTAATATATTAAAGTTTTAAACTTTAAACTAAGCTATTCGTTTTGTTTCAAAAAAATGTGTATCACTATGTACAAATCATAACAGTTGATTTGTCTTTTGAATAGATACACTGTACTGATAAAATTGATAGTAATAATTAATCTAAAAGTTAATTTGAAAACTGGAGTGGAAAACAAATCGATTGGCAGAATTACTATATCTTAAATATAGTTTGCCCAGAGGCTAGATTATTAAGAACTATTGATTTATCTTTCTTTATCATAAAAGAATCACTAAAATGATAAATTGGTAACTGATGATATTTAATCAAATTAAAAAGTCGTATGTACGACAAATATTAAGTTAATTATTATTCAAATCTCCAAGTCAATGGTACACAGTTTTATTCAATAGTTAAATTTTTTAAATAGTTAACAGCGACTAGTTTCGGCTCTTTATTAAACCATCTTCGGGCTAATATACAAAACCAGTACTGCAATAAAGAAAAGAAAGTATAACATGAGCATGGCTTTATAAAGAGCCGAAACTAGTCGCTGTCAACTATTTTACAAATGTTCACCTACTGAATAACACTGTGTAACAGTCACATTTGGATGATTTACTTCTTTTAACAATGGAAATGTTGAATTCTTGTAATGTATTATCTTGGTGCCCTAAGTATAGATTGCAATTTGCACATAGTAAAACTAAAGAACTCTTGGTAAAGCGACTGATTCTAGATTATTACGGACCTGATCACAACAAGTAGGTCCTCAAAACAAAAAAGAACTGTAAACGAGCAAAATACATTATTTTAAAATTTGTGCTGTAAAATTCATAACGAAGTTTTAAGAATAAGCAAAATATTATTACGACTGCATTGTAATCAATTCATGTATAACAACGGTTTAAGTTATACTCGTATGCTGATTCTTTATTGTTAAATAAAATTTGTTATTCTTTAGTTGGAACTGCTTATTTTAATGTTTCTTTCAAATATTTCTTTTGTTAAAAGTTGTACTAAATGTAAATACATAATCATAATATATTCAACAGGTCATAAAAAGCAACAGCGAACAGTAATAAACACAAACTTTATATAC
This sequence comes from Ophraella communa, assembly GCA_035357415.1. Classification (NCBI taxonomy): domain Eukaryota; kingdom Metazoa; phylum Arthropoda; class Insecta; order Coleoptera; family Chrysomelidae; genus Ophraella; species Ophraella communa. The sequence goes on along the minus strand of CM068983.1, from coordinate 13,409,203 downwards.
CTCATCCTTTTCTACTGTGTCTATCAAACAATGATATACGTTTTTTTCAACTCTAATGCGCCACATTATTAGAAATATTTTAGACGAAGAAAAATCAAAGTCAGTGTCACAAAATTTGTATTTAAAGTATTGACAGCTACTAGTTTTGGCCTATCTATAGACCATCATCAGGCTTAAAATTAAGTACAGAATAAGAAGAAATACAGATTTACAATAGTGATACATACCTTAAAAACTTACAAGGTGATACAAGAAAAAATAATAACATCCATGCTTGCATGAACTTAACAAAGAATGGATAATAATGTGTTATTGAAAAAAACTGAAAAAACTTAAATTACTAATCATGGGACTTCACTAACACTAATTAAAATAAGTAAACAATTAAATTAAAATTGACATATTGATGTTAAGTGGTTATGAAATAACTAATATTGAAAAAGAAGGGTATAACAAAAAAAAGGAAAAGGATCCACCAAAACTTGGTAGATCATGGTAAGAAAAGATTGTTTGTAGGACCTACAAATGAAATAAAAGCGGGTAGTACTAGAAATAAAGCAATGTCCAGTGTAGAATAATGTTTTTGATGAGGATTAAAAAGGAAATGTTTTTAGTATCCAAGAATAAGAAAAAGTTCTGCTTTGCAGAACTAAAGGCGAAACCAGCCAGGAAGTGTCAGTGTATTTATATCAATGAAGTCTGTCACTTAAAAATGTGAGGTTAGGAAAGTCTAAACCAATCCAACTAATCTTGCTCTTCATTTAGATAAGTTGGATGAGAAAGATGAGATGTCAAATCAAAATTTGTCAGATGGTGGGGAACTCATCTTAACCGAAAGAATTAGTCAAGGATTACTTGAACTTATTTAGATGAGTTAGATTGGTACGAAATAATACCACTAATGATATATTTTTATCAGTTCAATCAGTTGTCTTGTGTCAATTCAAAAGCCTTAATTATTTTATTTATTTTTAATCCAGTTAAATACTTTAAAAGTTAAAAAATACTTTAGAACCAATTTGACGATGTCCAATAAATACTATCTAGCCTAGCAGATTTTATAAACAATGTTAATAAAACACTATATTATGAAAACGTATTTTGAGGATAACTGGAAATGCAGAAGTATTTATTTTAAACAGAAATGAATTGATAAAAGTCCTTCCTGTCTCAGCTGTTTATATATGTTCTTAAAAACTGTATTCGCTTACATACAGTATGAGGAAGTTCCATTAGGCCTCTACGTGGATTTTTTTGCTATTTAAAGTCAATTTTATGTATTGTATGTAAAACGTAGATTTGGCAACGTGGCACTAAAATTGGTACAATACGATTATTTTTCACCTATATTTTTCTTGTATATTAAGTGGTGTAGTGGAAAATAATTTTTGAAAATTACACACAGTGGATAGTAGAGTGTGACTTTTGGTGCAGAGTAAGAAAAAAAAAACAATAAATAAGTTGAAATCATATTACAGGTAGCCCACAAAAAGGTTAAAACTTTTTTTGTCAATATTTGTTTATAATTAGTAAATCGATAAATAAAACAAGTCACGTTCGAATAATTTAAGGTGTTGCCAGACTGTATTAAATATCATTTAAACAAGGGATCAAAGCCGATTGATAGCAAATAAATCATCCGAACCGTTGAGGTGTGGTTGTTTGCTTCCGCAATCAAAATGGCTACACAGAATAGTGATCAAGTTGACATATTAGTTATGTTTAAACAAATAACAGAACAGTTGCAAACAATGGATAAGAAACTAGACTTTCTAATGAACGAGAATCAACTAATCAAGGAAGAAAATATGAAACTCAAAGAACAAATTGTGAGCCATGAAAACAAAATTAATTACTTAGAAAGAGAAACTAGGAGAAGAAACATTATTATCAAAGGAGTAATAGATAGCGAAAAAGAGAGCAGAGAAGAAACGAAGATAAAAACTGTCAATCTCATTACAAAGATAGGGGCATCAATAAGTGAGGAATTTGATATTGATGAGGTTAAAAGAATTGGGGATTACAAAAATAATAAACATAGGCCAATTATACTAAAATTAACAACGGGTAATAAAAAAGCAGAAATACTTAAAAAATCTAGAGAACTGAAAGGAACAGATTTATGGTTAGATGAAGATTATTCTAAAGAAGTTTTAGAGGAAAGAAAAAGTCTAATCCCACATTTAAAAGAGGCCAGAGCCAAAGGTTATAAAGCTAATTTGAGATATAATAAATTAATAATAAATAACGAGGCATTTGGTGTCAATGATTTAGACATTAAAGAAAGAGAAAAGGGAACTACGGACAGCAATAAGAGAACAGCAAGTGAAAGATCACCAGTAAATAACTTATCACAACAAACCACAAAAATTTCAAAAATATCAAAAAACCAATAAAGATAGACCATAATAAACGTAAAGATGAAAACTGCTATGAAACTGGAGATGAATCGGCTACGACAAAAATAAAAAATGAAAAAAATAAAATGAAATTGAAAATAGGAACTTGGAATGTTAGAGGTTTAAACGGAAAAGAGTTTGAGTTAGAAGAAGAAATACAAAAATTAGGAATGGATATAGTAGGCGTAACTGAGACAAAAACAAAAGGACAAGGGGAAAAATTACTTAACAACGGGTATACACTAATACATAGCGGAGTAGATCAGAAAACCAGAGCGCGAGAAGGAGTTGCATGTATCATGAAAAACCAGATATATAAACAATTAAGAAATTGGACTGCGGTATCCGAAAGGATTCTAAAAGTTGAACTCAGGATAGACAAAGAAAATATAACAACCGTTATAGTAGTGTATGGACCCAATGAGGATGACAAAGTAGCATATAAGGATACATTTTGGGAGAAATTAACAGAAACAGTAGAAGATATATCAGGTAGATTAATAATTATTGGTGATTTAAATGGAAGAGTAGGGATAAAAGATGAAACAACGGGAGATGTAATTGGTATACACGGAGAAAGCATAAGAAATAATAATGGAAGAAGAATAATAGATTTCTGTATAATTAATAATTTAAAAGTGACTAACACAATTTTTAAACACAAAAACATACATAAATATACAAGGGAGGTAACAAGTAGACAGGAAAGATCAATAATCGACTATATTATTATAAATCAAGAATTCTATAAAGAAATAAAAGACACACGTGTTAAAAGAGGTGCTGAACTCTTCACAGACCACTATCTATTAATGTCAACAATTAAAATACAGATAAAACCAGTAGTTGACGATAATAGACATAGAAATAAGGTAAAGAAATTGACGATAAGAACATACAAACTAAGACAAAAAGAAATTGCTAAAAGGTATACTGAAAAAATCGAAATTGAAATGGAAAAAATCAGTACAAACAATATTAATAAATATTCAATAGAAGAGTTATGGTCGTTATTTAAGGAAGTTATTCTCAATACAACTAAACAAATTTGTGGAGTTTCAGTAATAAATAATTGTAAAAAACAAACTTCTTGGTGGAATGAAGAAATAAAAATGGAAATAAAAATAAAGAAAGCAAGGTGGAAAAAATTATTTAAGAAACAGAAATGCCGACAGTTATGCAGAGTATAAAAAGCAACGAATTAAAGTAAAAGAATTAGTTAGAATACAGAAACAACAAAGTTGGGAAGATTTTGGAGAAAAAATGGAACAAGACAGTTTAGGAAATCAAAAATTGTTTTACAAGACATTAAAAGCACTTCGAAAAGGCAAACGAAATATACCGACAAGTTTAAAATCCAAACAAGGAGAAGTATTAGTATCTGAAACAGATATAATGACAAGATGGAATGAACACTTTAAGGATATACTAAATACAGAGCAAGACATGGAAATATCAGATGAAGAAGTAACAACGAAAAACGAGGAATCAACAGTAAATAATCCAGAAAACGAATTCAGTAAAGAAGAAGTAGAGAAAGCAATAAACATGCTAAAAAGAGGCAAGGCTGCAGGTCATGATGGCATTACATCAGAAATGCTGCTAAATCTGGGTGAAAATGGAAAGGAGATTTTAACAAGGTTATTAAACAAAGTAAGGAAAGAAAAATGTATACCCAAAGACTGGGAAATAGGCATAATAATCCCACTACACAAAAAAGGTGATAACAAAAATTGCAATAACTACAGGGGTATAACATTACTTAGTATCGTTTCCAAAGTTTATGAAAGATTGTTAGACAATAGATTAAAAGAGATAACAGACAAGCAACTTGAGGAGTCACAAAGTGGATTTAGGAAAGGAAGAGGAATTCAGGATCACATTTTTACGATTAACCAGGTTATTGAGAAAAACAACGGAGAAATCTATTTAGCTTTCCTAGACTTAGAAAAAGCGTTTGATAGTGTATCAAGGAAACTGATATGGAGAAGTCTGAAAAAACGAGGAATCAACAGCAGCCTTATAGATAACATCGCTAGCATATTCAAGCACACACGTAATTATGTTAGAACAAATAATCAGCAGTCGGAAGAGTTTGTCACAAGAGAAGGTCTAAGACAAGGTAGTGTGCTAAGTCCAACTTTATTTAACATAATTATAGATGATATTACGAAGGAAGTAAACAAGAAAGCAAGAAAACTTTTAGTGGGGTATAGAAATATGCAACCGGTGTATTTAACAGAATGTTGCTTCGCGGATGATTTACTGATTTGCGCAAAAAATGGCGAAGACTTACAGCATAACATAGATTTATGGAACACAGCCTTGATGAAAAGAAACTTAAAAATAAATCTAGAAAAAACCAAAACCATGATTATAGGAGGAAAAGACACGGAAACGACAATACAGCTTGGCAATGAAAGTCTAGAAATGATAAATAATATTAAATATTTAGGAATTAATTTACAAAAAAATGGTAAAAACGAAGCAGAAATTAACAACAGAATTGAAAACACTAACAAGTTGTACTACTCCATAAACAATTCTTTTCTAAGAAAAAAAGAAATATCAATAAAAACAAAAATGACCGTATATAAAACCATTTATAGACCAACATTGATCTTTGGTTGTGAGAGCTGGATACTAAACAAACAACAAAAAAGCAAAATACAGGCAATGGAGATGAAATATTTAAGAGCTGTAATGGGTATATCGAAGATGGATAAAATTAGAAACGAGGTAATAAGAAAAGATCTTGATATAGAACCAATCCTGGAGACTATAGAAAGACAACAGTTAAAGTGGTTTGGACACATAATAAGAATGGATAATATCCGACAAACAAAGAGAATTTGGCAAGCAAAAACAACAAAAAAAAAAGAAAAAGGGGACGACCTAACAAAACATGGAACGATGTAATAGGAGAAGCTTTACAGAAACAAAACATATCATGGACTGAAGGTCAGCAGATGGCAAAAAACAAGAAGACATGGGCTAAATTTGTTTACAGTTAAAATAACACAATACCTTGACACCTTCGGGTATAACAAGGTTCTGATTATATATATATATATATGTAAAACGTAAAGAAGACTCACTACCTTCAAATATTTCTTTGTCCCTAAGCAAGGATGTACAGCTTTTAAAAGCGTCCAAATAACAATGATAAATCACCCAAGATATACTATTTTGTTCTGATAAGAACAGATTTTTTACTTTTGTTGACACCACAAAAAATAACGTTAAATAATTCTGAAACAGTTGTTTATAACTTGATAATAACCATTTTTGATACTAATAGTTTTCTTTTTTCAATACTTGGAGAAGACGAAGGGGACAATATATCCGAGATTTTATTTCGATATTTTTTGTTTGGCAACACCGCTTTCTTGTACAACAATGTCGCTCTAAAATAACTAAATTTGTATTTTTTTAATATTGTGTTGTTATCTCTGACGAATGACGACATTGAAATCTATGACGTGCAAAACTTTTTGTTTTAATTTTGGTATATATATATATTTGATTTAATTTTGGTATATATATATATATTTGATTTATTAGGTTTAACGATTTTAAAATCACTTTAATCAAAATTTAATATATCTTCATGTTATCTGGATGTTTAAACATTACTAGCGGCTCTTTAGACTTTATAACTATCCTTAACGGTTTCATATGTTCCTACAGTTTATCGTTATCATAAAACCGATCTTTATCCAAAGTTATTATACCCATTTGCACTTGCTTCTGTAATTTTCAGAAATACCGAACGAAAGGTAAAGACATCCAAGTAATAATTTTCAAGAGATTTTGTTTAATGATAAAATTGGTATTATCCGTCTAGATATTACCGAGACATATTTGATAGCTAGAAGTTATTCTCATATATGCGGGAGAAACAGAAAAGTACAAAGTAAAATGTCTTGATATAAGATTGTAGAATGTACATGGTGTGATCAAAAAATATGGTGAATAATTTTATTACTAATAAAATAATGAGGTTACATCAAATTTGAATTAATCTCCTTGGCTAGCGATGCACTTATCTCAGCGTTGAATAATTTGAAGCATTTCTGGAAGGCTTCTTTTGAGCTCATTTGCTGCTCTCGTGGTCCTTTCAATGTCGGGAATGGTGTGAGCACAATTTTAATGTTTGGAAAGAGCCAGAAGTCGCTAAATCCGGAGATTATGACTGATATAGACTAACGGGAATCTTTTTTCTATTAAAAACTGACAAGGTGCGTTGTCTTGATGAAGGAGAAAGCCATTGGCTTATTTATCTGGTCTCTTTCTCCGTATATCGTCCCGCAAACGTTGTAGTAAGCCCTTGTTAAGAGATGTTCCCTTGGAACGAACTCTGATCACACTATGCATTTAACATAAAAAAAAACCAATGACCCTGGCTGTGACTTTCGAGTTTGACTGACGTTACTTCTTGAAAAGAAGAGAGTCACTCAATTTTCATTGAGAATTCTGCATTTTTGTCTCAGGGTTATTGTCATACGCCCAACTTCCATCTCCAGTTATAATTTTGGCAATGAATTACGGATCTTCATAAAGACGGTCCTTCAATTCAATGCAAACTGACACACGATTTTCCTTCAGTCAAAAGTTAGGGAACAAATTTTGCACTTACTCGTCTCATGTGCAAATTATCAGTTCTTCGAAAAGCTCTCGAATAGTCAATCGCCTGTTTGCCAGCTATGCTGGTATGTCCAAGTACCCAAAGTAAGGTTACTTTGTTATTTTTCCCTAGGATGAGTATTGGATCCTTAAAATATTTCTTTCCAAACTAACTTGGAGTCGATTTGTTCCTGCAGTCAAGCTTAATTTTGGATAGGTTACCCAAATTCTCGTTCAGATTCAACCTTAGTTTTCCTCTAACTCTTGTATTAATACTATATCGCGTATTAAATTAAAACTGCGTCTATTATTATTTCTAATATTTGTTTTTAATTAAGTATAATTATTTCCTTTTTGTACTTATTTTGTTTGTTTAATAACACTGCTCCTCAACAATTGAAATAGATATTTTTTAAATTTATGAAAATTGCCTAAAAAAATAATATTTAAAATATACGTTTCATGCTATCAGTAAACTCTGTATACAGCAAACTGTTTTTGTCGTCGTTTTTTTTCTTTTTATACGCTGTAACTCTTTAACCAGAATTGTAGGAATTTGATTTCAAAATAATAACATTTTAGTCTCGTATAAGTGCTTGCAGTGACTTTAACATTGTTACTGTAGTCCATAAATCTGTTTACCTGAAAAAAATGGCGCTACGGCGATTAGAAACAGTGCAACTCGATCAATTAGTTCGTTGAATACACGAAGGCTTAAGTCAAGAAATTGCTACACGGCTAAATGTGTCCCAAAGTGTTCTCAGTCGTGCATGGAATCGATATTTGGAACACTGGGTCTGCAGTGTACAGGCATGGAGGAGGACGAGAACGAGCTCCAACTCCTGCTCAAAACCGCTTTATAGCTGTAACTGCAAGAAGAAACCGAACATTTACTAAGAATAATAAAAAACTCTTCGTTTTAACAAAACTTCCAATATTTATTTAAAAAATTGCTTTTTTAACTTTAATGACAGCCGTTTCGCTAGACTTAGCATCGTCAGATTGACATATTGAAGTTACATTTTGTTTGTTTGTAGCTAGGTACCTGATGTTTATTAGGTAGTTATAAGGCTAGACCAAGTATGGAAGTAATAAGACATAACAATATTAAAGCCTAGATGTTATGAGCCCTAAGGAATTATCCTGGATGTACTTCCCTCTAAGATCAGTATAACTGTGCAATGATATAGAAAAACCAGGAAAAAACTATATCTTGCTGATCTTTACAATAACTTAATATATTTGTGTTACAATTACGGCTTATCTATGTATAAAATGTAAACTCAATCAAAGTAAATACTTTAAAAGTGGAGAACTTCCAAGATTTTTTTGTTCATTAACAACTTTAAATTGTGGATTGCTAGATGTCTTTTTATTTCAAGTTCTTCAAGGAAATCTAAATTTTGTTTTTTATTACAAGTGTGTAGTATTTGGATGTCATTGATGTGTAATAAAAAACAAAATTTAGATTTCCTTGAAGAACTTGAAATAAAAAGACCAGTTGTAAATTTTTAATATACATTGTTTTTGGTTAGTTTTTTTTTTAGAAACAATATTAACAATAGTAATTTTAGTTTAAGTAATAATAACTTAATACTTTTTATTAATTTTTGTTATGTTTCTATTCTGATTAACTTTTACAATTTTAATATTTGCATAATTAATTAACTATGCTTTGCAATGTATGCTCTTAGTGAATGTATCGTGACCAGTTTAGTGCTCTATTTTGATTGCAATCTTATTCTTACAAAAGGTTCCTGACATATGCTCATTAGTGTAACAAGATTTAGTAAAAAGTAAATCGTCAGAGATATACACACATCGGAAAAGTATATAGATAAAATTAATTTCTGTATCGATTAAAATGCACGTGGAATGTATATTTATATTAGTTCAATTTCTAATGATACATATACCTATTCGTTTTAAAAAGTTGCACAAAGTAAAACAATCCTGAAATATGGAAAAAGTAGGAATGCTACACAATGTTGAGCAACATCCAGGGTGAGACGCATTACAACAGCAACTCAAGATCGACTTTTAATTTTAACAGCTAGGCAGCAACCAACAATAACTGCTACTGGCTAAGTTACGACTATACAAAGAGCGCATAACTTATCTATGGTCGGGATACAGTTTGAAATCGTTTTCATGAAGCCAACTGAGATATCCACCTCTGCTTAGAGGTAATCGCGCTTCAAAACTGGAATGGTGTCAAGAATATCAAAATTGGTCTACTCAAGATTGGGCTACAGTTTTAGTCTAGGTTTGAATTTTACCGAGGCTTTTACAGAAGAGTGTGGCGACCATCTGGAAATTTGACATGACTAAGACATGTTCAGGAAGTGAGCAGATACAGAGTCAATTGTATTTAGATACCATTCTTCGTCATATTGTTCATCCATTTGCAGACGCATTTGGTGAAAACTTCCTCTTAATGCATGATAATGCCCGTCCACATACTGCACGTATTGTAACCAACTGGTTGGTACTATGACCTTAATCCTATTGAGCATTTATGGGATATGCCTTAACGTAGAATCACTTTAAATATGAGTAATATTTATGGACCGGTTCACTTTCGAGAGCTTTTGAGAGCAGAGTGGGTGAGTATATCTCAAAGTGCTATTAGGTTGTCTATGAATAAACCAACTTGGAGGTCACAATTTGTATTAATTTAAATTATTCACTTTTTGGAAAAATTTTACAAAGATCTTAAAACTGGTTATATAGAAAATGTGGCACCCACATCGTTCATTTATTTAAAATAAATATAGTAAATAATTTCTTTGAAGACAATTTTTTCATCAACTATCTGAGTTAGGGGTGATGATTACACTGCGACCCATAGGATCTATTGTGTATCAACTATCTGAAAACAGTGGTAATTGTTCAACTTTATAAAGGCCGCTATAAAAACATAACTTCTAACTACAGACTATTTTCTTTGCTACCAACCTTATCGAAAATAATTGATAGGCTCGTAAAAACTCGTGAAGATCTCAGTGGTATTATTTAGAATTAAATTCATCTGAGAGAATCTTCTTTTACATTCACTCGATAAAATGGCGTTTTTAAGTAGAGGCCTGGAGTTGTTTCTCTTTCCTCAAATAAAGAAACTACCAATTCTCTATTTGCATGGCTTATATCTGCAATACGATGTTGTAAGGCTTCCTATTTTTAAAATTTCGGCCTACAATAGATTTTTACAGTTCCCTGCGGTTTTTTAGTGAGGCGTGATATATAACACAGAGTTTCTCAATAAAAGATTTAAATCTACTTACTCTTGAAACTGTTGTAATAACGTCTGAAACTGACAGCTCAAGTCTGTAGTTTGTATTGTCTTTCCAATATTAATTGCTAAAATCCATTTAAAAGTGTCATACAGCGAGTGAGTTAGTTTACTAGACTTCAAAATAGAAAGAATGGCATGAAAACGACATATTTCTCCCGTTAAACATCCACTCTGTATCGTCGGAACCCAGTTCTCACTAGACCGGTAGTCTGTATGACACTTTTAAATGAATTTTAGCAATTTATATTGGAAAGACTATACAGTGCTAGACAATAATGGACGGAAATTTTTGACAAAATAATGCCCCAATACCTTTGTGCTTACCAAGCATGGTAGCAACCCCTAGTGGTGGGTTAAGCTTGTCAAGTTATGGCTTAAAAACTGTTCGTGAAGATGGTTCATTAAATAGTTAACTACATATTGGATACCATGCATCCGCTATGCTGTAGAAGATTGCCAGCCACCCAATGGCCAGTATATAGCTTTGGTGCCGGTAGCTTAAGGTATTCAGCAATTTTACGTGGTTTGATACCGATTGTGTTTATCGCTGCAACCTGTTTTGTACATTTTCCATTTCTGTAATTAACAAATAAAGGAAGTTTCACTCCAGGAGGACGCAAACTCATATACTTTTGACATATGATATAAAACGTATCTGGTTTATCTTGTTTACGGCAAGCCCCGCTTAATCTAATAATGAGGATAACCTGAAAACCCATTATTATGTGATGATAATTACATAACATTCTCCGAAAATGATTTTACGTTGTGCTTGTGTCGCCAATCCATAAGTTTTTGATAGGTAATTTCGTATCTTTCTTTGGATATTCGTGGTAGCAAATTTTATGTGGCAGCTTGAGCTTTTTCTAATATCTCCGGCAGAGTGCTCATAATGTCATCATTTTCACTACTAGAAGACATTTTTGTAGGTAGGTAAAGTTGAGAAAATGTTCATTCGCAAACAAAACTTGACAGTGTAAATGACATGAAGTTTATTTCTAAAACATACTATGAGACTTATTTTTGAGAAATTGTATAATATGTTGCCGACATTTAGGGGCATTACCCTTTTAATTTAAATGTAATGTCTCTAATATTAATAGTTTTTTAACGTTTTTCTATTTACTAAAAGTATGTAAATAGACCAAATAAAATATTACTTAGATAAAAATTTTATTGCAATTTGATTAAACAAAGATATTTAAGCTTTCTTATCTAAACGCACAAAAAATATTGACTGTTTTTGACGTTTACAGACATGGGCATAGAAAAAAGTAATTTTGATGTAGCAAACTGGGACATTTTTTAAATATTGAGTAAAATGTTTTTTCTACATCAGTGAAAACTATCCATAAAACCATTCATAGGTTTTTATAGCAATAGTCACGACTATAAATGTCATACGCTTATTCACTCACAAATTATAAATGTCGATTAACGGTTTATGTAATCCCGATCAGTTAGATCTCCCCGGAACAGATATTTCAGTTGCGCTAACTATTTACATTTGCATATGAATGTTATTCAACTTAATTGCCAATAAAACTTGGTGATTGAATCACTTGAAAGCTAAAGTCGATTCCATCTATCACTTGCCTTTTTCAAGTGATAACTAATAACGTTAATTTTTTTCACGTAGGTTTAGTTCATTTAGTAGTTAATTAATGTTGTCTACTTTTTTATTTTGATTTACTGCTGGGTTAGCCTCCAAACGATTAATCTATAAAACATAAAACAATTTATATGTAAAAAAACATACGAGATAGGTCTAATCTTATAAGTTTGATAATTATTATTAAAATTTATGGATTAGGAATCAATAACCACAAGAAAGAGCTGCCTGTTCCCAATGGAATTGAAGAAAAAGTTGACCTGGTATCTAAATATTAATAGAAAAACGTGATTATTCTCACAGTAATTATTCTCAAGAACCAAACCAGCTACAAAAACGTAAATGGCACCACGAAATCCGTCTTTTTAATAGATATAAAATGGAAAAATTAATTACCCTCTACAGATATGCCTTTTGGAAGTTTTTTTAATAACTTTTGCAAGATCCATTTTTCTATTGAAAATTGCAAAAGCCATAATTAGGTACTCCAAATAAACAAACGAAATCATAATTGGCACCAAAAAATAGTCTAAAATTTTCAGATGTCCCCGCATTTTTTAATCGAAATTTGAAAATTTACTAACAATTATTAATCTCAAAAACTAAACAAGCTACAAAATCGTGATTGGCACCAGAAGATGCGTCTTTTTAAAAGCTATAAAATGGACAAATCAATTACCCTCGACAGATACATCTTATAGAAGTTTTTTAATAACTCTTGCAAAAGAATTGAATTGAAAATTGCAAAAACCAAAATTATAAAAAAACCATAAATATAATTATAAGTACCAAATGAGCTACAAAATTGTAAGTGGCACCAAAAGATGCGTCTTTTTATAGCCTAAAAATTTCCACAACAATTACCTTCCTCATATGCGCTTTATAGAAGAAATTACAAAAAAAACTCTTACAAAACCCATTTTTTAATGAAAAATTCAAAAACCATTATTAATCTCAAGAACCAAACCAGCTATGGTGATCGGCACCAAAAGATGAGTCTTTTTATTAGCCTAAAAAATTAAACATCAATAACCTTCTACAGCTGTGGCTTATAAAAATAATTACAAAAAACTCTTGCAGAATCCATTTTTTAATTGAAAATTACAAAAATCATGATTCATTTTAACAACCAAACCAGCTACAAAATCGTAAGTGGTACCAAAAATGCGTCTTTTTAATAGCTATAAAATATCATCAATAATCTTCTTTGGATCCGCCTTGTGGAAATAATGACAAAAAACTCTTGCAAAACCCATTTTTTAATTGAAAATTTCAAAAACCATGATTATTCTCAAGAACCAAACCAGCTACAAAATCGTAATTGGCACCAATAGACGCCTGGAGTTGTTTTTCCTTCCTCAAATAAAGGAATTACCAAATTTCTATTAGCATGGCTCAAATCTGCAATGCGGTGTTGTAAGGCTTCCAATATTTAAAATTTTGGCCTCCAATAAATTCCTAGAGTTTTGTAGTTTTCTCCTCTTCTTTGGTGAGGCTTGATATACAACACAGAGTTTGTCAATAAAATATTTAAATCTACTTACTCTTGAAACTGATTTAATAACGTCTGAAACTGACAGCTCAAGTCTGTCGTTTGTACAGTGCTAGAAAATAATGGAAGGAAATTTCTGGCGAAATAATGCCCCAATACCTTTGTGCTTACCAAGCATGGTAACAGCACCATCACAAGTTAAGCTTGTCAAATTATCGGGTGTAATACCACTACAGCTTAGATCTAGCAGGATATTTTTTATCGTTATTTTCGATTGTAGCAATAGTTGTCCCAAAAAGGCAGGAAGCCAATTTGCAACACTATAACTCCTCAAAAGAGATCCCGGCTAAGAGACTCTCTCCAGGGGGTGGTTCAACTCCAAGTTAATGCTCACTATAGGAAGGATTGTGATGTATAAGTAAAAAGGGCGCCACTATCTTTTGAACGATTAAGCAAAAAACTATACAAAAACTAAGGTGAGAAAGATAGAAACACCTTGTAATTACTTTAATTAAACAAATGAAGAAGCTATTTGAAATGAAATACCGGCCACGCTACACCCTTAAGACTTATAGTCTAAGGTAGGTATACAAATGAAACTGTTTGTTAAAGCTATTGTTTATTTATTGAGAATATAAGTACTTGCTGATAGTGAACTGGAGTTGTAAAAAAAAGGACTTAACTTTGAATGTCTGTGCTGTCTAGCAGGGCGGCTTCAGCTTCTTTATGGATGGATGAAAGTTTCTGTGATGGTTCTGGCTGCTCGAAATGTAATAGTACCTATTCTTATCTCAGAAGTGGTTCGAAGGGCTGTCTACACATAGGCGGCAACTGGGCTCTAACTTGGATTAATTGTAGCTTGGCTTCAACTTGGAGATGTCAGGCTCCTACTTAAGGATGATTTAACTGTAGCTTGGCTCCAACTTAGGGGTATTTTCACTCCAACTTAGGGGTAATTTTCACTCCAACTTAGGGGGTTGTATCTTTCTGAAAGTTTCATGTGTGTGAGAAGGAATCATGAAGGTATGGGCGTTGGTATTGGACAGACTTTTCAGATAGGACAGCAAACTACTAGATTTCAACAAATAAATTGTCTTATCTTTAAGTCTTCCAACACAGCGTCCATAAATTTAATAAACACATAGACAAAATTGAAAATTATTAATGTACAGGACGGTGAAGCCGGTCCTGTTCTTTATAATGCAAAAAATTATCAATAGACTAATAATTGAATAAAAAAAGGTATGTATTTAATTAGTTCTAATAAGACTTTGAAACAATCATATATTTGTACTAAATGCATATTTGTGAAAAATTGATTTTTTTAAAACATTAAAAATATTACAGTGAAGTGGTTTTTGTTTAATAACTACTATTAGTTTGGCTCTACAGCAAGTTTTAATAGCGTGGTTGAGGACTGCGCTCTAAGATTTTTATGAATTTAAAATTTGACAATAATTATGTTTTTAGCTTACGAAAAATGTAATGTATAGCGGTTTACTGATCAATTATTATGTTTTGTCTAAAAGTAATAGCTTACCTTGAACGATTATTGAAGCCACGTGTTCGGAAGCACGCTTCTGATACAATTTTAGTAGTTTTCAAATAATGTGTAGGGATTGTGTGTGTAATTGTGTAGAAAAGATTTTTTATTATGGTTAGAGCATAATTAAATAACTAACAATGAAAAGAAAAGAAAAAAATCTACATACCGTCAACCAATTTGGGAAATTTCACAAGCTGAGATACAGACGCCTGTTAGTCGTCGAGGAAAAGGAAGGATCGTTGCCTTGCGGGTCGTTTAAATAGATTTGCTCAAGACGGAATTTGTGTTTTATGTCAGTTGTCAGCGTTCTTTATTTGGCCTCATTCAAACAGATAAATAGTTAGCGTCTATAAGGGGTGTCTTGTTTACAGTGGCATTAACAGTAAATAGGGTCGGTTTTAATGGTAATAAGAGCGGTATCGTTTACGGTCGATAATAGTGCACGGTGACATGACGATAGACATGTTACACGATTTTGATAAATTGCCAATGAAAGTAAGTATGAGATCTGCTAGATCTGAGCTCGCGTGGTATTTGGTAAGACAATGAGTTTAAAAATGCATTTATACAGTATAATGTAAATGTATGGAATAAATTCATTATTTCAGAAACAAACGACTTTCAAAAAAATCTTTAAACATGTCAATTTTAATTTTTTAATGGCCATCAACTGCTATAGATGTGTTGGACATTACGTCATTAGTGATGGCGTAATGGCGTCATCGACGATTTTTTTAAATAAAAGCCGAGGTCACGTGACAGCTCATTTGAAAGGACTCCTTATCTCCTCTACAACAATGTAATCATTTAAATATTTATTTCTACAGGGCTAACCAAAATTATGAACTTTGTTAAGTAACATGGAATTACAATAAATATTCATTCACTGAACTAAAATACTCTAAGGACCGCCACTGGGAATAAAACAAAAAAGTGTTTATTGTTGGTTCCAAAAAAATACATTGATAAAAACAATGCTACATTATAATTTGAAATTAATTATTGTAGTAAGTACTCGGAATTATTTTCACAAAAATACTTAAATCAATATTGTCATTGAATAGTCTTTATTCGTGAATTGTCTGTGAATCTGTCAAATAATAAATAGACGTCAAATTTTTACTTTCGAGTTTTTTGCCGACATTAATAACAGCATTTACAAAAATGAAACTAACAGAAACAGAACGAATCGAGTTTTTAACCATGATTGGTTATGGAGATAGTGAGGACTCAAGTAGAAGTTCGTAATTTATTTAATGCTAAATACCCCAATCGCGAACAAATTACTCAATCAACAGTAAGTAAAATTGAAAGAAAATGTAGAGGAACGGGCCATGTTAAATATCTTCCCAGAAGTGGTAGAACATCAATATCCGAATTCAAAAAACTGGACGTTGTACTGGCGTTTCAAGAAAATCCTCATACCAGTTCTAGGCAGGTTGCACTAGGTCATGTCCACCAATCAACTGTTGTAATAGTGCTAAAAAAGGAGAAGTGGCATCCATACAAAGTACATCTGGTCAATGAGCTATTAGAACATGACTTTGATAGAAGAATCGAATTCTGCGAAATCGTTATGGAACAATGTAAGAGAGATCCGGGTTTCATACTTTTTCCATATGAAGCACCTTTTATGCTGAACGGTCACGTAAATCGCCAGACATGTCGATATTGGGCAAGTGAAAATCCACATTGGATGGAAGAGGATAGGACACAATATCCCGAGGAGGTGAATGTTTGGGCCGGCATTATAAACAATCAAATTGTAGGGCCATATTTTTTTGAGGAATACCTAACTGCTGCTTAGAAGTCCTCGAAAACGTTAGGAAAGAATTTACTGCTCGCCTTTCTCATTGTATCATTGCTGAAGGTCGGCAATTTGAACATTTGTTGTAATTTAATTGTATTTAAGTAAACATTTATTCTAAGTTAATTGTATTAATAAACCAATAGTTTTGGTTAACCCTGTAGAAATAAATATTCAAATGATTACATTGTTGCAAAGGCAATAAGGGGACCTTTAACGTGACCTTGGCTTGTATTTAAAAAAATAGTCGACGCCATCTATAATTGACGTGTTTTAAGATTTTTTTAAAAGTCGTCTGTTTCTGAAATAATGAATTTATTCCATACATTTGCATCATTTTGTATAATACCTAATGTATTCTTTATTCTTCTATTAAAATTTTATTGTAATAAAAACCTATCAAATATAATAAAATAACTCTGGATCATTCATGTACTGAAGAACATACCTAGTGTTAAAAAAATCAATGTTTATATTGGACTAAAATTTATTATATTAAAGTTATATGGATGTTCATCCTATTAAGAATATTAAACAAAGAACTTCTGAATAAGAGTTCCACGTTTATTTAAAAAAAATTTTTAAGACAATAACAGCCGCTTAGATATAATGTCAGATTGACATATTGAAGTTACAAAATAGCTACAATTTTTTATAGACCAAATCTTCAGAATAACCAAATTATTCCTGACCTTCAACAGGCAAGATTACATGTTGGGAGAATTTTTTCAAGTAGATTTTATCTAACAATATTAATTTGATACAACTTTTTAGATATTGACAACAAATATTGCAGTTTCTAGAAAAAAAATACGAGTTTTAAATTTACCTCAATACAATATTGCTGAGGAAACAGAAAAAGCGCTTTAAAGGGCTTATTTTTTCGTATTTTGGTAAGATTTTAAATGTATATTTATCGATTGTTATCAAAATCAGTACAAGGGGATAATTTTATACAAACAATATTATTTTATGTATTATTTGATATTTTATTTCAGGGGAACCTCCTGAAAGATTTCTGACGATGACATTCCCTGATAACATTTTATGACGAAATTTTTTAGTGAATTAGAAAATATGACATAAAAGTAATTTCTACGTAATATTGGTACTCCTGATGAAACACG
Source organism: Ophraella communa (assembly GCA_035357415.1). Classification (NCBI taxonomy): domain Eukaryota; kingdom Metazoa; phylum Arthropoda; class Insecta; order Coleoptera; family Chrysomelidae; genus Ophraella; species Ophraella communa. Next base: position 13,391,299 of record CM068983.1, on the reverse strand, counting down.
ATAATTTCCTCCATTTTCGAGAAAAACACAATGAATAAAGGACTTCCCAACTTCGCAGAAAATATTATTCTCTCCCCATATAAAGTTAGCCGCATTTTGCATTTTTCTTATTCAGTGTTTTAAAGTAAATTTTACTAGCAAAAACTAAAGACATATATTCCCAAACATAAAAGTCAACTGGCTTAGACTCGAGACTTTTTGGTGCCCATTTAAAATCACTTCCTCTGCCAATCCATCGTTTAGGACATAGGCCGCTCTGACGATTTCTAACCATTAAAGGAAAATGAGGTAAAGCTCCTTCTTGCATAAACCATATTATCTTTCTTAGAGCTAGTAATAAATTATCCAAAATATCATTAAAAGTATTTTGCTAAAATATAAAGTAAATAAATTATAATAATAATAATAAAATAAATACTATGCTTGTCGAGAATATGTTTGCAGAACTGTAACCTTCGTGGGAGAATCAAATTTTGAACAGCAGTAAAGTGATAAAGGTAGAACTTTTCATTTTTTTTTGGAATTCTAATAATGGCCGACTGACTTTTTCCTGTTGCTGATGACAAATGAGTTGAACTGACAGTATAGGATTTGCATCGATAAATGCCCCGCATTTTTAACATTTGCCGTTATTTATATAGTTTAAATTATAAATCTAGTTGGTCTATATTTATTAAATTTATTTGACTAAAAAGTGATTTATTTCTGGTTTAAAAATATTTTTATAAAAAATTGATAAGATTTCTTTCAAATGCAAGATATTTCATTTAAATTAAATAAATTCAGTTATAGTAAAACTGGAATTAAATGCGTAACAAAAAAAATATGGCTTAGTATCCATTATTGAAAAAGTTTACCGTTTTCGTTAAAGTATTAGCTCAAACAATATAAAACAAATTATGGCATTACATGTTTGGCAACGATAAATCCTTATATGAAAAATGACTAAAAATATTTCCATAACAAAATTGTCGATTAAAATTGATACCCTTCAATTTTCGCAGTTAAGTGGACCCATCTGATGATTTAAAATATTAAAAGATAGTAATCTGTGGTAAAATTTTTGTTTTAATATTTGGACAGACGGTAAATGCTGACACCATCATAATACGTAATTTCCATAACAAGAAAGCAATTTTGAGATAATGAAAAACAGTTATAATGCACTGCATATTTTTAAACGACTACAGGGTGTTGCAAGCAAACATTTAACAGTATTTATTCAGTGGTTCTTTCTGTGTTTAAAATTAGCAAGTTGTTCTTGTCCTCTTTTTTTAATATAATGTGATTTATCGAAAGTAATACCGCAAATCCTTAAAATTATATCGGTACATTTTTAGTTTTGACGAAAACTCTTTTATTTGGCAAAAATACGAAAGCAAACTGAATTGTGATAAAACAAGTCTGTACGACGCGTAATTTTATCCTATTCATTTTGTTTGAGTAGGTTTGCCTAATATGAAAAAGTTGAGGTTGGAAAATAAAAATTTATCTAGTATTTGAGAAGATTTTCGCTAATTCAAGTTTCGCTATCATACTGCATTTTTAATTATAAAAAGTAAAGATGACAGAAGATTTAAATAATTTAAATTGGCTGTATTTTATGTTGCTTACCCCTATGATCTAATTTATTAAAAGTGGGTTTACAGATGATAATATTTAATAAATACTTTGATTTTTGTGGTATTACGGAGAAGAGGGTAGCTGAGGATAGGGTATCGAAAAAGTCAAGGAAGCAAATGTTTTGAATGGATTTATTTTTTTTATAAATCTACATTTTAAACGTAATCAATGCCGTTACCCCTCCTATTGATTTAACCTCTACACCGCGAGCACCGTAAAAACACAGATATATTTGAAATAAATATTCACATAATTATATTAAGAGAAAAATTATTAGGCATATCTATTTGCGGTTTACCTACAAACCACGTCTCGTCGAGGTAGAGTATTGGCCGATTTTCAGATGTTAAATATTTAGAACGCCTGTTTATTAAACGTATGGATTCCATTATTACTTGTCTCTTGACAAATTCTTCTTTAACGAACCACTGGAAGAAGCACTATTACTTCTAATCCATGCCACATACTGCCTATTCTGTACGTTGTGGTATAAAATCTTTGCTTTTAATATCTGTAATAACAAATAAATATTATAAAAGTATTGCATGCCGTAACACAAGTGAACACTTTCAATGAAATACAAAGACTAAAATGAACAAGAAGTGTAAGATGTATCCTCTACAATCCCTCTCCGAGAAACCAAATTACCTGCATCAGGTCCTTTTACATTTATGATGTGCATCTCGGATTTCACAACTTAAGGGTCTAATTGGTTTTATTATAATCCTTCAGTAAATACCATTTATTTTGAAAACTACTATACACTACACAAATAATATAAACTACAACTACAAATTATTATAATAAATTATTAACCTATGATTCTGTAAAACAATTTGATAAACTTCCGCAAATCATTAAAATTTATTCTGATATTCAAATTTTTTAAATAAAATTAAAAAAACAATTATTTAAAGTTTTTTTGTTCTAAGATTTATTGACTTTTTTCATTTATGTATTAATTCTCATTATTTAACTAATTTATTTAAATGTTTGTGTATTCACCTTATACCAGCTTTAGGTTTCTGGTGATATATTTTTGTAGTTATAAATAAATAAATAAACATTTGAAGGCAAAGAAAAAACTTTTTAATAAAACGAACATTGAACACAGCATTTAACTAATTTTCTTATTTTATTAGTTTTTATAAATGAAAATGCCATCAAAAATATCAGACATTACACATTTTAGTGAACTGCCCTAAAAGTTTTATTGAACTATGATGTATATCATCTTTTGAAGATGACGTCCAACAATAATTCGTCGATTGGTGTACCGCAAGATATCGAATCACTTAAAACAACTTCCCAAGTAAACAAACGACCTGAAAGCCTTGATCTCACTCTAAAACCATCTAGCCATGAAATAAATGACTCCTTAATTCCTGCAACTACAACACAAGAAGAATACGATTATAAGTCTGAACCATCAACAGAAGTAGTTGAAGATTTAAATGAAGAGAATTCTGAATTATTAGATGCCAACCAAAATTCCACTCAAACCAGTACTTTGGAATCTTCTAGCTGCTATGCGAAAGTTAAATCTCATATAATACCAATAACTTCTCCTTCGACATGTAAAATTCCAAAGAGTTTAATGGAGAGTTTACTGGTAGCAAAAATGGAACAGGCGGCGCTCGGTCAGCCTGGTAGGCAGTTGGTGAGAACTGATAGCGCTGATTCTGTTAGTTCCTTTGGTTCCGTAAACTCTCAAACGACAAGTGACATTTGCAGATGCGATGACTGTTTATTGGGCATTGGTGATTATTGGCAACAAGATAGTTCTGAAGAAAAAAGGAAAAAGGTAAGTACATTTAATAATATTTACTTTAATTGTTAATCTGGTGGTGCAAAAACAAAAATAATATTAAGAACAATAAATAACTGAACAGTTAAACTAAACTTCCACTATTTATTCGAAAAATTCGCTTTAAAATTCAATTACAGCTGTTTTGCTATAACTAGCATCGTCAGATTGACATATTCAAATTACATTTTGTTTGTTTGTAACTAGGTACTTGATGTTGATAAGGAGGTAAGGCTAGATCAAGTAAGGAAGTTGTTCCAATACTATTTTGTGTTTTAAATGATATTAATGCTGATGTTGCCGAAGATTATTTTTGAAATTCCATTGGAAATATTTCCACAATATGTAATACTTTTATAGCTTTTAATTTCTTTAGTTTGTTTTGGAAATATTAGTTCTAGTGACACTTTTTGTTCTTTCTTAATAATTAATTTATTTATCAAATGTATTGGATAGCCATTAGATGTAGCTATTGGAACAGAATTGTTAAATGTGAAAACAAAATTACCAAAATTAAAAAAATCTGGTGTTTACAAAATTAATTGTCCAAAATTTAATGCAGTACATATAGGTCAAACACAAAGAAATTTTGAAGTAAGATTTAGCGAACATTTAAGAGCATATAGATTAAAACAACCAGATAAGTCAAATTATGCAAAACACCTACTTGAACATCCAACCTCACTCTTACACACCAATGACATCCAAATACTACACACTTGTAATAATAAACAAAATTTAGATTTCCTTGAAGAACTTGAAATAAAAAGACATCTAGCAGATCAACAGTTTATAGTATATTACATAACCAGTGTGGAAAGTGAAGTATTACGCACAAGTGAAGTTTAGCACGAACCGCGTAGTGGCGCGTGCGGAAACGTAACGAGTGCAAGAACTACACTTTCCAACGCGTTGTGTACACGATTTTTCCTACGACCCCAATATTTCTTATTATAATAAATATTTTAAATTTATTTATAAAATGTATTTTAATTGTTAGTCATGTTAAAAATTAGGATTTAAACGAGTTTATATATATAGAATGGAAATATAATTAATTAAAATCAAATAACCACCTTTCTCAGGAATTCACATCAAAATTCTTTATTAGATAAATGACATTTTAATTTTTTTTGTGGGCTCTATAAAAATTAAAAGTAAAATGGTCAGTTGGTGAAATTAATTGAAAAGTAATGTAATAATAATAGACACAAAGATAATTGTAAACAGAAACACAAACATAACTTCAAAAATCCACATTCGACACATGCACGGAACATAAACACAATATAAAAAAGAAGAATAAACTGTTCTTCTTTCTAAAAGTGTTTTTATAAAAATAATAATACTGAATAAAAATATGTTTATTTTTTAAAAATTTAAAAACCTATAAGAAACTTTATTCTTTATTCTTACTTTATACAGAAAAATTTGTTTTGGCAATTACAATACAATATTTGACACAAGGAAGATTTGAAAAAAAATTAAATGGTTCTTGCTTTGACATTCATGTGTTTTTACTATTGATAAATTTGACGTAAATGTCACAGATCATAGAACTATATTTTTTTACTTTTCAATACGTGTGATGATACCTATTTAATTTTTAATACGTGTATTGATATTAGCTACTTTCTTAAGTGCAAATAAGTGTGCAAACTAGCACTTTCATATGTGGTCGCAGGAAAAAGTAGTTAATGAACAAATAAATCTTGGAAGTTCTCCACTATTAAACTGTTTTCTTTGGTTAAGTCTTAATTTTATACATAGATAAGACATTATTGTAACATAAATATATTAAGTTATTGTAAAGATCAGCATGGTATAGTTTTTTCCTGGTTTTTCTATATCATTATACAGTTATACTGATCTTAGAGGAAAATACATCCAGGATAATCCCTTAGGGCTAATAACATCTAGGCTTTAATATTGTTATGTCTTATAACTTCCTTACTTGGTCTAGCCTTACCTCCTTATCAACATCAAGTACCTAGTTATAAACAAACAAAATGTAATTTCAATATGTCAATCTGACGATGCTAGTTATAGCGAAACAGCTGTAATTGAATTTTAAAGCGAATTTTTCGAATAAGTAGTGGAAGTTTAGTTTAACTGTTTAGTTATTTATTGTTCTTAGTAAGATGAACTTCCAAAAAGTAGAGGTTAACACAATCAATTTCAAAAATAATATTGTTAGAAAGGGGCCATTTTAGTGAAGTGGGTTGTTAGTTTGATAAATTCAAGTATTTTGTTCTCCTAAAAGGTTCAAAGAATAATTATCATAAGTCCATCTTATTAAGAATAATAAAAAACTCTTCGTTTTAACAAAACTTCCACTATTTATCTAAAAAAGCAATGTTTTTAAATAAATAGTGGAAGTTTTGTTAAAACGAAGAATTTTGTTAATATTATTCTAAATAATTTGTAAATTGTTCCTAATTTTTTAAACCAAACATTAATTACAACCCAAATCCTATAAAATTTTAATTTGGTAAGGTATTTACTACAGTAGTTTATATTTTTTATTAATTTGAAACCATATTAAAATCACAGATTAACATGAAAACTAGAGAATTATTTATTATTTATATATTTTGGCATTAAAAGTCCATCAATTTATACATATTAAGGTCCGTTTTCTTATAATCAAATTAAATAAACTAAAATTTAACTATTCAGATAAAGGAAAAATTGTTTAAGCCGACAACACCGTACTGTCAACTTAAAGCAATATAACAGGCAGTTAGCTAACAGAGCTTTAACAAGTGTTTATGCAACGAAAAAATGCAAAATTACTACCTAATTAGTTAAGATTGTGGATGTATATGGTTCGAACCTAAACAAAACAAGATGCAAAAATGATCCTCATGTATAGGGTTAATTCATGATTTATTTTAGTGTAGTACCTTACAGATCTAGTGAGATTTTTATTTGCTTCTTATATTTTATTTAAGCTGCATTTTCATTGTTAAAACCATAAATAAATTTACTATATTCTAGTTCGCTAGTCATTTATGTAAAAAGATAATTATAGCAAACTGCTACATTGATGTATACATTTTTAATTATTTCAGGTTATTTTATAATCATGTGTCTGATCAGACTTCTCTTCAGATTTTATTATACGTACTTTTTTAGCCCCATATTCAAATATTAATCCTTATTCGGCTAACAATGACAAAAAATGTATAAGAAAGAAGCTTATACTTGGTATTTGATGGATGTTTTATCTTCTTTTAAAATAGTCACCGATAAGCCTACCACTAATACTGCTATTGACTTTTTTCACTTACATTAATCTGGTTAATAAGTAATGGCATACTTTAATAAATTAACATGAATTATATGCGTCGACGTCCGATAGATTTTTAAAAGGTGAATCGATGTTCTTTTAAAATTATCTATTCGATAGACATTTTAAAAGCATATTTCAAATATATGAAAACAATAAACAAAACTACTATTATGTTTTACTCGCATGCAGTGGCGGCTCGTAAGTTCTGGAAGAGGATGGACACAAGTAAAAACTTAACTGCTGTTTGTAATAATATCCACACGTGTTATGAACAAACCGTGACATTTCGAAAAATTAAATATTTCAAACTTTAAAATCAAAATGTATTCATAGAAACGTACTTAATAGGTTGAAAACAGGGCGTGGGTTTTTATTTCATTGTAATTTTTTTATGTTTGGTGTGTTCAATGAAATTAACTCATTTTATTTGATTTCCACTAGAGTAAAAAATGCTCACTTATAATATCACAAGAACTTTAATAATTTCCGGAAATTTTTGTGAAGGCATAATTTTCTTAAAATATTCGTGCCCGACAGAAAATTTCACTTTAAGCTTGAGTGGTATTCGGCAAGAAAATTTCAAACCATAATTTGGAAAAAAATGATACAATCTGACATTTATAAAGCTTAACAATTACTAGTTTAAACGTATGTACCGTAGTGAAATATAATATAATTTTATTTCTCTGTGGTCTGTACGTTGAGGTTTTAACGTTCTCTATGGTTTCAGCTGTCAAAAAATTTTCACTTAAATATAGAGGAGCTATAAAAAATTTCCGGACTCTTTTTAGTTGTAACTAGACAGAATGAAGGCATATTATTGTTTAAAAAGTGGGGATGTAAAATTATCTACTTAATTATATTATAATTTTATAGAAAAATTTTTTTTTCAAATATAAAAACTCATAATTATATGGACAATTATTTATCCGTTACTTTAGAACCGCTCTGTATATAGGTAAGTCGATGAACGTCTAAACCGGGAAAATTAACCTAATTCTTTGGAATACCTGATCAACTGATTAACCAAAAATCCCAACATATTGTCGAAACAATGACCCTTATTCGAAAACGTAAACTAAACCATCTCATCAAAACCCAAAATCCTCAAAAATAATCATATTTAAATGCATATACGGCACAGCCTTTACAGCCCTGTCAAAAGGTTTTAACTTTGCCATCACTCCTAAATCTATTCCAGTAGAACATATTATTTGTCAAACTGAAGAGGCAATTTCCAGTCTCCCTTCTGAGCAAGCCGAAATTATCCGGTAAGATACGTCACGGTTTCTCCGCACGTTTTTTAGAAATACAAGTACTAAAAGACTTCTAAAAATGAGGATATTGTCGTCTTTTCAGCAAATAAAGGCAACGCAATTGTCATCTTAAATACTTCCTCCTATATCGAAATAATAAAACAACTTCTTGAAATTTCCGATTATAAACGATCTTCTAATGACCCCACTACATATTTAGAGAAAACAACGTTGGCATGTATAAATAAATCAAATCTTCCTTCGGATATCAAATTTTAGAGAAAAATCGTCAAACAAATCAAACATTCCTCTACGACCCATTGTCAGTGCTTTTCGTTGTACAACCCAAAAACTCGTCGAGCACTTGGCTCATTCTCTTCAACCTTTGGCAGAACAAGCACTGTCCTACGTTAAGAATTAATTTCATCTTCTTGAACTTCTCAAAAAAAAATTACAAATATCGTCCACCGATTTACTAGTCAGTTTTGATATAATTTTTTTCCTAGCAATTCTTGAATCAATCCACAAAGTTGCTGAAGACATACTTTCTCTAATTAAGCATTTTTTGTCCATTCCAAAACAAGTTTTACCGGCAAGTGAAGGGAACTCAATTGGGTTTTCCTCTCTCACCAGTTATCGCCAATATTTTCATGGATAATTTTGAACAAATTGCTCTGCATTACTTCCTATTAAAACGCACTTTTTGGCTACGTTATATTGATGACACTTTTGTTATCTGGCCTCATGGAAAGAAAGCATAGGATTCTTAATCCATCTAAACGGTATAAATTCTAGTATTCAGTTTACAATGGAGGTAGAAGAAAACCTTTGTTTACTTTTTCTAGATACTCTTATTTCTAAAAATCCTGAAAATTGTTTTTCCCACTTTGTATATCAAAAAGCAACACATACAAACCGTTATTTAAACGCCAAATCACATCATTATCCTTCCCAACTCAATTCGGTTGTTAATTATTTAATATCTTGCTCTATTTGTCTAAGTAATAAAAATAACAGAGAAACAGAACTTATTTCTATTGAAAATGCTCTTTTACAAAAGGGTTTCGAGAAAAATCTTATCCAAAGATCTATCAGACGGAATCTGGTTTCATCTTCTTCTAAATCTTTCACTCAGCAGTGAGAAAATAGGATTACCCTTCCATATATAAAAAGTGTTACTGACAAAATTAGTAAGCTTCTCAGAACTGCCAATATCCAAATCATCTTCATAACTCACAAAAAAATCTCCCAATTGGTCCGGTCTGTAAAAGACAAATTTTCAAATAAAAGTCATGGTGTATATGAGATCTCCTGTAGTGACTGTCCTCAAACTTACATAGGTCAAACCAACCGTCGAATCCAAACCAGAATTTCTGAACATTCCCTATCTGTAAAACATTTAAAATCAAACAATGCTCTAGCCTAACATAAAATTCAAAAAGGTCATACTATTGACTTCCTGAACCTTAGCCAATATTCGTTCCTTAAAACCTCGCGCGAATAATTAGAGAAGCAATTGAAATCGGAAAGCGCCTAAACTGTATACTGTAAAAAAATTGGTATTTTTCATAGAAGAATTTGTTTACTTAGGTAAAAAATGTATTTTTACAATAAATAAATATTTTTCAAACAATTTGATTTTGTTGAACCAACCACACCTTTTTTTCTGTGTACGCACATGACAAAAGGCCTTTAAATTTCTGTACCGCTCTTGAATGACAATAACTGGCTGCTCATTGTCGTCTTCAACAAAATAAGGACCAATTATTATCCCGCGACCAAACACATCAACCCTAATGGTTACTCGGGCACTGTGGAGAGGTTTTTCTGCAATTGCATCAGGAGTACTTAAACCCAGGAATCGATTTGTTTTTTGGTTAGGTTTAATGTGACTTTTGTCAGAAAACCAAACGTTTCATAAAAAATCGGTATCATACACTAAGCTCATCATGCGTCCATAGTAAATTTCTTTTTCATGTTTACCTGCATCAATTACTCGTTGACGATTTGAATTCGGTATGGAAGGCCGCCAAAAGATTTAAACATTCGACTTGTATATATGTTTCACTTATATTTAGTTTGTCCGTACAAGACTTCTAAACAAATGATAAATGCACCGTGCGTAATTTCACAGCTTCTTATTATCAGTATAGTTTATTTTGGCGGATACCGTACTGCTAAATAACATGCTAATTCCTTTCCTTTTATCTTGGACCGTGGTGATTAAGTGGGCACCTGTTCTTGTGCAATTAAGGACCAGCCGTCACTGCTTCCATATTCTCGTTACTGTCATTTCTTATGTGAAATGACTTAGTTCATAAATAATTTGATAAATTAAGTTTATTTCTTGGATTGGTATGAAACTGACATTTGTTTTTAATGCCTGACTGATTGCAAGCAGTTTTCAAATTAGCATAAATGGTACAACTCGTTTACCGTAACAAGAAGGATGTCCACCATAAACTATGCAATTCAGCCTTTGGCGTCAGGAGATTTATTAGGCAAACTGACATGTTAACACAGGACGAGTTCTGAAAAGAGTTTTTTTCTATAAAATGTCGTTTAACGTTTCTACAAGTTACTCTGTATAACTTTAAGCTCATTATTCTTGATGTTCTGGAAAATTTCTTCAGCAGCGTGCTTTCGCAATTTTTTAATTAATTTAAAGAAAATGTTGAATACTTAACTAAAGAACTATCATATAATCATATATGCCCTTGCTAAAATGTTATTATAATAAAATATTACTTTTAGAGTAACAAGGAAGATGCAATAATTTATTTTTGCTTTCATTTGAACCAATTTTTTGCAAAATAAAACACAAGTTTCTTTAAAAATTAAAATATTACTATTTATTCAATAAACCGCGGTTTCAAACTGGCAATAGTTATTTATGTAACAGTCCTGATTATTTATAACTTCAATTAATTTACTGTTAAGGCAACAACCATGATTTTTTAATGTAACTAGATATTTTTTTTGTTAATCTGGAAATAGATTTGTTAAGAATACACAATTTGTTTTAATAGTGTAAGCTACACCTGTCTTTTTTGATACACAATCGGTAATTAAAAATACAGAGTACTCCCTGTATTTTTAATTACTGAAACAAATGAATCGATTTGAATTGTTGCTTCCTTTTAAACACAAGTCAATTACGCTATTTAGTTCGATATCTGAATTAGTAAATATGGAAGTCATTATCAGGAATGAAGTGGAATGGAGGTATTGTTTAATATTACTTGTATTTTAAGGCACTTTGAACAAAAGAATTTGTGAAAAAATATAACTGCTCAAACAGAAAAACTGACAAGATTTTAATTATTTATCCTTAGGTAATTTGAATTTTAATTTCTAAAAATAGTTCATTGCCAATATTTTTTTAGAATTGAGAAATGCTCATGAAATTATAAATGAAAAAAATGTAATTAACCATGGGTAGGTATTTGAATATAGACTGCAATAATGAACTATTAACACATTGCATTATTTGTAACTTTGTTACATTTTATTAGTGATAGTCTGGTCGAGAAGTCATTTAAATCGGATTTGGGGTACACCGATCCGAAAAATCTGATTTTGGTGTCAATCGATTCGAAATGACAAATATAAAAATGTTTTTTAAGAAAATGTGTAAAAATTTTTTTTAAAAATTAAACGTATACTATGGTATTCAGAATGTTGTGAGGTGTTATAAAAAATATTAATTGTTGATGCAATTGTTTATAACAAATTTTTTAATTAATAAACAATTAAATAATTAACTGACAAATTCGAAAAAAATACCATTTTTAGAGAAGAGAAAATTATGATTTTTAGGTTTTTTTCATTTCTTAATATTAAATTTAAACAACTGTTAATAAACAAAAACGTTAATGAACAATTAGAAAATTTTTTAAAGAAAAATTTTATTTTAAAGATCATGGTTTTTCATAAACAATAGAGTGGCAAAAAAATTTTTTTAGAAATTGTTAAATAAGCCATTTGTTTATAAAAATGTTTTAAAAAATTGGTCACAAACATTTAAAAAAATTGGATTTATATTTATTATAGCGTATTAAAAACGACTGTAAACAATTGTATAAAAAAAAATTAAATTTTTCACATTTAAAATCGCATTTGTGCTTGTAAATAACAATTTCAATTTTTAAAAATTTAAAAATTTTATTATGTAACTTTGTTCAGTAGCTTTATGATAAAGGATTTCAAGGGTTAAAAAACTTCTTGTGTTTTTATTTTACTCACAGTAACGAATTTAAAGTTAGTAACAATGAAGATGTAATTTTTTAATTAACAAATGGATAGAAATGTGAAAAAATTGTTTGACTGCAGAAGTTTGTACTCTTATATGTTCTGTTAGTGCTAGAATTTTTTAAATTTTTTTTATAACTATTTACTTATTGAAAAAAAATAATTTATGTCATATGGTAGTTTGCCATTTTCAACATTAATTTAGACCTATAAATAATTGAGCTACCATTCGGGGAGTTGGGACTTTTTTGTGGGAAATTTCCTTCCCTTTAAGAATCCGTTCAGTTTTTTCTTGTTGCTCTTATAGTTTATGAGTTATTAGCAAAAATGTAAACCCCCTTTTTTTAAAATCTTAAATTGTTAATAACAATAGGAAATTTTTTAAAACGTATTTTGATATTCAGGAACATTTTGTAATTTTGAATAGATTGACACCAAAATCAGATTTTTCGGATCGGTGTAACCCAAATCCGATTTAAACGACTTCTAGACCAGACTATGATTCAAGCCACTGAACCATAAAATATTTTTCATTTCTTAAAATTTTTTTCATTTCTAGTTAAAAACTTACAGAAAAATTTAAGTGCAATACTATGTTGTTAGAATTTTGGAGAAAACTATCCAATCAATTTATCCATTGCCGGATGTAAGCATAGGCAACATAGGCAGTTGCCTATGGGCCGCCACCATAAATTGCGCTGTTGCTTGATGAAAACATGAAGAAATATATCCAGGCAATAGCGGAATCGCAAAGGCCGTACAGATAGTATGGACAACAGTTATTGCATATATGGTTTAGTTTTTTTTTATTTTACTAGCTGACCCGACAGACGTTATTCTTTCTTAACTATGAATATTGAATTCGAATTGGTATAATTAATAAAACAGTGTGTTTATTATTCTAATGCTTTATGATATACAATATTCTTAGTTTTTTTTTTCTTGTGCGTATATAAATAGTTTTGTTGGTATGTGAAAAACATGGATTTTCAATATTGATGTGCTCGTCAGTTTGACTTGCTCTTGTATAACTTGCGAGTTCTGCGACTCAAGTTTGAACGTCTTCTTCTTCTTTCAGTGTTGTCCCCCGGAGATTAGCGATCACCATTTCAAATTCTTCTCTATTTTCAGCAGTTCTTTGACGTTTAGTTGATAACGTGACATTTATAATAAAATGGATATTAAAAATGAAGCATTTGATTTGGAATTAATGGAAGATGAAATAATATTAATAATATTTGTAAACCAAAAATTAACGATTGTTAAAAAAACTTGTATCTATTGGTTAATAAAGAGTCCTTGTTATAAAAATTTTAACTGAATGTACTAACGGTAAAAGAATGCTCGTTTAAAAAATATTGTATGTAATAAGTGCTTTTCGGAACTATTGTTGCGTAAACTACTATTATTTTTCACTGTACCCTAAAATGTACCTTTACGTATTTGATTTTAATCCGGAAAATAGAATTTTACCGAAAAGTAGCACTTAATATATTGTATGCTACTATCCTGTAATAAAATTTGACATTGACAGGCTTCTACATATAAAAAAAACTAATAAAACACAGGTTTCAAAGATATGACTATACATAAATATAAACAATAAACAAAACTTACTTATTGTCTCCCTATGTGATATAGTTCAAAGAGGACTGAAAATTGCGAAACAATGGTGTGACTCGGTGGGACTCAATATCAACCCTATCAAAACCACACTAGCAGCCTTCACAAGGAAAAAAGAAACTAATTTAAAAACTACAAAAATAGGGTAGAACATCGTCGAGTGTAAACGACAATAGTGAGACCGATAGTCACATATGGGGCTGTGGCTTGAGGCACAAGAGCTAATCTGAATACTACAAGGAAAAACCTCTCGAAGATTCAGAGACTAGCCTATGCATGTACTACTGGAACAATGGGAACTTGCCCCATTGCTGTAATGGAAATGATTTTAAATTTAACCCCACTGCACATTCAACTAGGAAAAGTAAGGAAGAAAACAATATACGGAATGATCAATTAAGGAAGAGCTAGAAGAGCTGCTATAAGTATGAGAAAACTTTAGACCCATAGCAAGTAAGGGAGGACACAATAGATCTCATAGGTCGCAGTGTAAATATCACCTGTAACTCCATCATTGCATACTCATTGCGATTATTAATATTAACGGGTACAATTTCGTTCCCAGGAATAAATTGATCTGGAGACATTTCATAAATATCGGATAATGACAATCACTGACTGTATCAAATTACACATTTAAAAACAATAATATTATGTTTCTATGGTTACTAAGTACAGGCCAGCTATCTTGACGTTGAATGCAAATTTTAAAAATAGCAAACGCCAATAAATATATTAATATTTAATTTTTTCACTGTTCGTTGGTGTTTTAGGGTACAGACTAGTAACGTAAGTAAATATCTATACTTTTTCACAGAGTATTGTAATATAAACAGTAATCGAGGCAGGCTTTTTTTAAGTATCGGATTTAATTTGTTGGCCAATAAAAACAATATATTTTATGGCGATTAACGAATTTTGTAATAGGTACCTATATTGTACATTTTCCATACGATCTACTTTCTTTTGCCATTTAGGGTTGTGCCGATATACAAGTGCTCGAATTCACGAGGCGTTTCTACGTATTCATAAATTTACTTAATTAATTTGAATAATTTAGTACTGACCGCTTCTCTCACGGATTCAAGTAAATTCGTCGGTGTTTCCCTTGGACTGTCCGCTTTCTCTTAATTCATTTTTTAAATTTTAAACTTCCAGATATAACAATAATTTTTCTGTATGCTCACATTAGAGAAAAATACATACAAAATTTAGCTTTTATTACAAGTCCAAAAAGTTTTAATTTAAAAATAATAAATTGTTACCTTCATTTTACTAAGATTTTTTCTATTAACCTAATTTGATACCTTTATATACAACAAAAAATTCGTACCTATATATTCGTAAATATTACTTCCAAAGCATTAAGGCCTAAAATGGTATAAATAAAAAAACTTACACCTATAAAAACTGAATGTCTTTTCCTGATGCACATTTACATCGACTTACTTTCCACTGGTTCAGACTTGATTGTCATATCTTAAATATTTTCTGTGTGTTCCTTATGGTATAAACCTACATTTTCTTTTGTTAATTTGTTTGGGAAATTGAACCACAATCCTTTTTTTATGTTTTTTATTTCAACCTTTATCAAAAACTTTTTTTTTAATATTCTGGTCCCTATATCTGACACTTCGGAAAAACTAAACAATCAAAAATATTTTTCAGACTACAACATTTTTTGTTGTCAGAGGTCCATTCAGAGTAGACCATGTTCTTGGTAAATTGTGAAATTAATTGTATTATTTTATGATTCTAACAATGCCATAGCTCACTAGGGATGGGATTCAGTGAAGTGCATGCTCCTGGAACGGTTTTCTTTGGGATAAGGCATTTTTGCTTATTTCGGAAATGTTAATAAAACGTGTTCGGTGTTACTTTTTTTTATAATTTATGTCTAAACAGTTTTGTGATTTTGTGTATTAAAGAGTATATTAACAACAATTTTAATGATAAATCATAAGAAATCGTGGATAAAAACTTAATGATAATATCCTGATAACGTAGGCAATTCTGCAGTGAAATGGAAAAGGGCAGTATGTGGAAAAAGAAACGATTGAGATATTTGGGTATAAATAAAAAATAATTCAATTCTTCCCTTTTAATTTTTACAAGTTAAATTTTTAAAAATAACTTGAATGGCTAAAGCAGTATATTATATGTCTTAGTACTAAAAAAAGAAATAATAATTACAAAAATGAAATAAAAAATTTATTTTCCTATCTAGCTGGTAACTGTAACCAAAAGTCTCGTCTATTTTCGGGCATCAGTGGACAAAGATTTAAAATGATGCCCTTTTTTCATCTGGTGCAACACCTTTAGCAACAGATCTTAATTTTCCTGGAATATCAAGGTTAAAGTTATAAAACATCGATCTGCTACCTCTTCTAAATTGGACAACATATTTATCGGCAAGGTAAGGCTCACTCTTGATTAGCTTTCTCCATTAACCCATTATAAAATGTATTATGTTTTTATTATTAGTGGAATATTTAAGTTTAATTACCTATGGAACCATCATATATATCAAAAACACTATTTTTCTTAGTTTTATTCTGGTTATTTTGTTCCGCTAAGGAAACCAAATATTTTCCTATTGAAGGAAACAGTTCTTGGAATTTCCGCTGCAAAATATTGTTTTTCAATGAAAAATAAGTACAACTAATTTTATGCAAAAAAGGCAAGACTGAAATAGAACTAATAACACGAACAATGTATGTTTTATTAAGAGCTAACCGAACAAGTTCCAGTGACAGCTGCAAAACAAAACGTGTAAAGGTTAGGTTAGAAATAAACAAAATGTTCCGTACAACAGTATGTCGAATTTGAAAACATCAGCTGAGCAAATAATAATACTTGATATGCAGAAAATGGCAGTATGTAATCATAAACTGCCTTTATGTATAAACAGATAATCTAGGCGATATTTTGTCAAATAGCAGTATGTGCATGACAAATGAATATTTACTGCTTATTGGCTGATAATATTTACTACTCTTAGTCTACCTTATTTCAAAAAGCTTGTACTAAATTTGTTTACTGCCTTTGCCAAATATTCCAGATAAATTTAAATTGGATGTTTTAATGGTAAATTGCAGCATCGTATTACAACTCAATTTACTGCCTTTGGCTAAAACATCATTTTTAAATTTCATAATCTTAAAATATGTAATATGGAAGCTACTCGGCTTTTTATAACAGGCAATTTTATCACTTACTGCTGAATTCCATAAAGGATTTAATGCACTTAAAAGTGAGCCAGCATGTCATAACCTATTGCAAATTTGAACTTTATTAGACTGATTAGGCTTTACATATTTACTTATAATATCAAAACCTTTAACATTATTACCAGCGTTAGCATATTAAAAGTTTAACTTAAAAAACTAATCAGCACTTCCCCAATTCACATGCGCTTCCAATTTTTAAATAAATGGGTTGAACAGGTAACACTTTTGCAATTCAATGATGGCCACCCACAGGGTAAGCAACGAAACGTACTGCGGAACTGTAATTAATTCCAAAAAAAACTAACCGATGACCACCGAAATCGCATTATTGTGTGCTAGTTTTTGTTAAATGGACACTGGACGTGATTGGGAATTGCTTTTATTATATATTTGGTAACAATTACAAAAAAGAACTTTGAGTTTTTAAACTTGAAAGTATTTTAGAGAAATATTAAAGGAAAAGTTTATCTTTATCTTTACTTCTTATTAATTTTATAACTTAATATTTTAAGAACATGACTATAGTTATAAGGTTATGTTGGGTTATGTGAGTAGCAAATTGGTAAAGCTGTAGTTAGTTTAATAAATATGTAGAATCCGGTAAACCTTTCAGTTTCTATAAGGATTTTATCGATAGGGTTTAGTGCATTGAGATTATTCCCAAAATGAATTTTTGTTTCGCAAGTTCAGCTAGAAATAGTACAAATCGCTAAAAATATCACCTTAAAATAAACATAACTTATCAAATTAAAAACTTCGAATATAATTTAAAACCCAGTAAACATAAAGTTACTAAACATTATTTTCCTGTTAATTTTTCTCTATCAAAATTCCTAAACCTCATATATACGTTTGTTTTAACATAAACAATTTTAAAAATTATTAATCAATTTGGTTATAACTTCAAATTATTTTGGAATTATTTGATCTTAAAAGTAGTGTTCACAAAATTAATTGTTCAAAATGAAATAAAGGTCAAACACTAAGAAATTTTGAAGTATTATTCAATATATTAGAACAACCAGATAAGTCAAAGTATGCAAAACACCTACTTGAACATCTAGACTCACTCATACACACCCGTTACATTCAAATACTTCACATTTTTGACAAAAAATTAAAATTTAGATTTCCTTGGAGAGCTCGAAATTAAAAGACATCTAGCAGATCAACAAGTTGATGAACAAATAGATCTTATAAGTTTTCCAATATTTAACTGTTTACTTGATTGAATCTTCATTTTTTTTTACATAGACAAAACGTAAATGTAACAAAAATATGTTATATTATTATAAAGATCAACATAATATAGTTTTTTCCTCTATCATTGTACAGTTATTCTGATCTTAGAGGAAAAAACATCCAGGATGGGGCTAATAACATATGGGTTTTAACATTGTTATGGCTTGTTACTTCAATACCTGGTCTAGTCTTAACACAACTTAATCAACATCATATAGCTACCGCACTAAAATCACCCCGCTTCCCATCCCCTCCGGATATGTAACCCTATTACTATCTTGTCAGATATTCGTCAGAGCCACCTCCCCTTACACCTCCGAGCTCACCACCACATCCTGGTAGATTATCTCTTCCTTATCCTTCTGTTGGAGTACCTCCTTAATCAATGCCCCTATTACTTCCACTTACCTTACACTTCCGTCATTAGCCTAACCATGCTTCCCTCAATAATTACCTCTCCCAATTTTCATTCCGTCTCCTGTCCTTCCTTTATCCATCTGGGGCATCTAAAGACTGTGTGCCCTGCATCGTCCATCTCCTCACAGTAGATGCACTCGTCATCCCCGGTCTTGCATCCCACCCACCTTGTTAAATCCCCTATCAGAAACCTCGTCCATATTTCCTTACCTCCATCTTCCCATTCATTCCTCCACTCATTCAATGTTTCCGACTCTTTTTTTTCCTGAACTTTCCCTCTCTCATTGATTTCAATCCTGGTAGAAACCATTTTCAGTGTGGGGAACCATATTCAGGATTTTTAGAAATAATAATAACCAGAAAAGGTAAACAAACATTTTCTTCTACCTCCATTGTAAACTGAATAGTAAGATGTATACCGTTTAGAAAGATTAAGAAAGAGTCCAATGCTTTCTTTCTATGAGGTCAGATAACAAAAGTGGCATCAACATAACGTAGCCAACAAGTGGGGTTTAATGGGAAAGAGCGCAGAGTAATTTGTTCAAATTGTTCAAAATTGTCTATGAAAATATTGGCTATAAGTGGTGAGAGAGGAGACCCTATTGGAGCTTCCTTATATTATATATTAAGATGAATAGCTAAGCTTCAGTAAAAATAAAATGTAAAACTTACCTCAATATGCAAATATAAAAGAATAGCAGAATAATTTTCATTACAATATTAGCTACTTTTCTTTATTTCATTTAAAGTATTCGGTATATTCACATGCAAATAGATGGTGAATGTATTTGACAATTTTATTTTGGATAGGATCCTGTGGTATTATTCAATAACAATCAAATAAGTTCCAATGCATATAGCAATTCCCAATTCATGTAACAAGTCACAATTCATATAGCTTTCTCTGGAATTTAAAGTTAGAATCTAAAACAACAAGAATATAATTAAAACTAGTAATTTAATTCATATGTTTAATAAACAATTGTGTAATTTAAGTAGTTGAATGTTTAAATATTAGTTATAAGATGGAGGTACTTACATTGTGACAGGTAGACACTTTGTAGTCTTCGATAACAGATATGTATTCAGGCAAAACCTTACAACCTGAGAAATACCTAAAAACATAAAAACTGTGTAAATAAATGCTATCAGACAAAGGTGAAATCAGTGTATAAACTATAAATGTTACAGTGATAGACAGAGTAACCATATTTCATTATAAAAACTCAGATAGTAAATGCTTAAAAGACTATTCCAACAGCAGTTGATAAAAGTTGATATGAGACAATTTAGTTAGAAAAGATGTATGTAAATTAGTAATTTAAGTTTGCAAATTAGTTATAAGTTGTTAATCTTTTATATCAAAAGATCTCATTAAAACAATCTAGTTCATATAATTTAGATTCATTTTAGGTTATTAGCTCAAATTTATATACATTCAAGGTGATGGACATACCCAAAATAAGCACATTTCAAACATAAATTTTATAAGGAAAAACTTATCAAAATATAATTTAAATATTTTTTTTACGAATGTAAGAATACAGATTTTCTTTATATTATCAAAGAAACAGTCAAATATGTAAGATTTTATCATTTTACGTAAATTTAGGTTAAATTTTGTAAATCAAAACAATTGATTTCCTAATTATATGTCATTAATGTCATAATTGGGGAAAAGGTATGAAAAGGCTGTGAAATTAAAGTTTCGCTCTCTGATGTCTCTCTGATTCGTGCTGACTACATCAATTGGTAATTAATTGTCACCATAAACTCATTATTAATCAAAAATTGAGTACATCAAATTATTTAACAAAAATATTATCAACAAAGTATTTTAATAGTATGAAAAATACTTACCAAGAAATTCTTTATCAAAAACAATCCAGATTTTAGTAAGATTTATAAGATTCATTTAATCGTTTCTGGATATTCAGCCGAGCGGACATCTTGAAAAGCTGGAGACGACTGTTTCGGGGTATCATTCAATTAGCACGGAACGAACAGAATTTGACATAAATTTCATTGTAGAAGACAGTTATACGAGGTATTTGCATAAAAAACTATTTATTTGTGTACGCATGCTTTTGTAAACGTAATCCAGGTTGATGAATAGCATTTGTCAATGTATTTCTATTGTGTTTAGTAAATTCTTGCATGTGATAAACAATTAAATAATATTAATAGTTTTATGTAGAGTCTCTATCAAACAATTTCTTAATTATAATTGAATGTTTTATAGAGTATTCAAATTGATTTTTCTTGAATCCTACCGAAGGTAAAGAGTCGGGTTTTAAATTAAATAAAATAATAATTTCACTGAGCTAGCAAAAATTTTATAGGGCGTTCAACAATAATTTTTTTTTAATTCTACAACCATTATTAATTCAATCATCTCAATATGAAAACAATATAAAAACTACATAAATAATAAACCAAAAAATCAAACCATCACAATATATTATTATAATGCCCTACGATGCCCTTTTTTTGTTGCCCTATTATGGAATATGCTCATTCCAAATTAAATAAGTTCTAATAAGAAACCTAATTGAATTTAAAAATATTATAGTAATTGTAGAAAATAATGAATGTGCTAAATTTGAATAGGTAACAGTTTACCGGATTCTACATTTTTTCCGTTGGATTTAACTGTAATTTTGAATAAATGAATTAGTCCAAGAGCCCGTGAGTGCCAGACCTTCGGATTTTCATAAAAGCTGAAAATTTTTCTATGTGTGTCCCTAATACAGGTAAGAATGATCCCCACCCATGAAGCTAGGGTAACGGTGGCTTTGGCAGGTAACAGGTAACAAAGGTGTATAAAATTCCATCTCAAATTTATCATAAAATAAAACTGAATTTTTTTATATTTGATTCACAATAATATCAAAATTCGCGTTGCTCATTGCCAGACAGTTAGTATGGTTGCAACCCTCTGCCGGACACCCTTAAACTATTATAATTTATAATTATACTTACGTTATATTATAAAATCTCAATTTTATATATAATTTTTTGGAGGCCTATTAATCTATGTTTACATAATTGCCGGACAGTTTCGACGGTTCTATCATCTTGCTAGACGCATTCAAAGTGAGCAGTAGTTCGGGGAGCAAGGAACGTATACAGTAACTAGTGCGAGTGAGACAGAGCGCTTGGTCTATTGCGGCCCTTCACTGCGCATCAGCTGTTGTTTATTGTAACTATCTGGTGAATGGCTATGCTCATTATAAATGTATTATTTTTCTGTGCAGTTTATAAAATAAATGTGATCAGTTGTAATAAAGTGCTATCATGAGTGACGAAAAAATAGTTTGCTTTGTTTGCCAGAAAAGTGATGAACATATAATATTATTTTCTGAAGAAACTTTAAAAAAATGCCAGAATATTCTTAAATTACGAAAAATACATAAGCTAAAATACAAAGACATTATTTTACCTAGTGAATACACCGAGAGTGGTTATCACAGAGTATGTTACAAGGTATTTACAGGTCTTATGAAAAAATATTTCACCTCTCAACCATTAAGTGCTGAAAAACAAAAAGGAAAAAACAAGGGAGTTGTGTAATTACAAGCAACTCATCTTCAACCTTGTCGTCAATACGAGACTTGAGTTCCGAACTACCTGATCCACAATCTTCGTCAACAGAATCTTCATCTCAACTAATTTTACTATCCCAGTCCACAGAAACTCAACCTTCGACATCTGAAAATGAATCTGATTTACAACCTGTACCCTCAGAATCTCCCACGACATCTCAGCCAGCTCCAATTTGTGAATCAATAGGTCTACAATCTGCAACTCTTCAAGATATTTCTGACGTTTTTGAACCAGAAGTTAGTGATAATAATTTTGTAACTCAAGATGTTAATATTTCGACTAATAATATTGCTGGTAAAAATGATAACGAAGTTGTTTGTATATTTTGTAACAAAAAAAAGAAAAAAGTGCGATCGAGAATGCTTCTGCTTCATGCAGCTGATGTTCAGCAATTTAAAGATAGTGTCAAACCTAATATTGAAAGTCATGAAGAGTTTACAGATTTTTCTAATAAATTGGATAATTTTTCTGGCTCAAAAATCTATTATCATACTGAATGCCGAGTTGATTTTAATAATAAGTTATCTTCATTAAAAGCAACGCCTAGCAAAACGGAGTGGCATTATCACCGGGAGTATCATCAAACAGTTTTTAATGAAATTAGTACAATCATTAAAGAAGACGTGATTAAAAAAGGGCGGTGTTTTTTATTAGTGTATTTACATGAATCATATATCGATTTATTAGAAAAAATTTTTCAAGAAAATTCTATTCTAATCAAATAAAATTTGATTTACTTTAATTCATTGGCTTTACAATTTTGATAGAATTGAAAATATAAACTTCGTAAAAATGAAAAATAATATAAATAAAGTTATTAGAGTTTCGATATGATTGAAGTTGTATTAGAACAATTTTACTGAGTACTGTTTTAAATATTTGTTATTCAAACTGTAAAAATTTATTTAATGAAATTTCTTGACTAAGAAAAAAATGAGCTGCACAATTTGAACTTGATAACAGTGGACGCGCAGTGAAGGGCCGCAATAGACCAAAGGCTCTATCTCACTCGCACTAGTTTACTGTATACGTTCCTTGCTTCCCGAACTACTGCTCACTTTGAATGCGTCTAGCAAGATGATAGAACCGTCGAAACTGTCCGGCAATTATGTAAACATAGATTAATAGGCCTCCAAAAAATTATATATAAAATTGAGATTTTATAATATAACGTAAGTATAATTATAAATTATAATAGTTTAAGGGTGTCCGGCAGAGGGTTGCAACCGTACTAACTGTCTGGCAATGAGCAACGCGAATTTTGATATTATTGTAAATCAAATATAAAAAAATTCAGTTTTATTTTATGATAAATTTAAGATGGAATTTTATACACCTTTGTTACCTGTTACCTGCCAAAGCCACCGCTGCCCCAGCTTCATGGGTGGGGATCATTCTTACCTGTATTAGGGACACACATAGAAAAATTTTCAGCTTTTATGAAAATCTGAAGGTCTGGCACTCACGGGCTCTTGCTCTAAATGGTTTTTCTAACTTGCCCTTATATCGCAAATCGCACGCGCATTAATTATTTGCTTTATTATTGCTCATTTCAATTTAATTTTTTGTAATAATATGTAAAATTAGTTGTAGACACTAAAATGTGACAATTATCAAATAAGTTTATCTTTCCTACCAAAATTGATCATTAATTAATCATTATAGTATAGACCAGAAAAATCCTCATAATAATAAACATATTTTTTTACATACTTATATTTTTGATTTTTTCCACCATCCACATAATCGAACCCAAAACATTGTGGTCAAGATACTTAAGGACACTTTCCACCACACAACCACATCTTTTAGTATGATAAGGCTTAATAAATAAACATGTTTGCTTTCATTTATTTATATCAAGTTAGGTGAGATATCTGTAAAAAACTTTAGTCTCTATGAACTCTAGTCAATAAAAATGTACCTGACATTAATGTAATTTGATCGTAGAAAAAATATAGTGTGCTATTTTTGCCACTCGTGTGGGACTTGCGACACAATATACTATGATTCTTTTAATTGCAGCATTATAAAATACGAGTAGAACAATAATCATATAACAATTTATCTAAATATAATATTTTTTAAGCGAGTGTCACAAAAAATGAAGTTTTACGGATCTATTAACGTCCCTAAAGTGTATCTTTTTTGGCGGCTTTTTTACTTTACGGCCGCTGTTTTACTTTACGGCCGCTTTTTTACTTTACGGCCGCTTTTGCAAACAAAGTCATTATGAGGGCAACCTACTAGACACATTTAATTTGCTTATTTGAGTTATTTCCACGTCCGATATTAAGATTGTCAAACTATGAAGGCGGCCTACTAGACACACTTAATTTGCATGTTTGGTTTATTTACCCATAAAACAAATAATGCCCTAATTTATTAACTTCGTTATGACCCAACTTCTGTTTATCATACTTACTGTAAGTAATTCTGTACACATATCTTTGTTACTTAATAATACACTTTTCATTTGGTTAATAAAAAATTGAATCTAATCTTCCAGTTTCGTCTCTGTTTAGAAACAAAATTGTAAAAAAAAGTTGTTACCTATTTGATGAGACACTCGCTTAAAAAATTTTGTGTGCACCTCAGCCGTATGATCTTTTTTGGCCTCACCTGAAATTTGCTTGGCCTCGGCTATGCCTCGGCCGCAAATTTCAGATTCGGCCAAAAAAGATCAACATTACGGCCTTGGTACACAAATAACTATTTTTATAACTATTTTTTTTAAATGTACTGTAATAAGAATGTCAACGAGATAGTAAAATTGACGACTTCAACTTGAAAGAAGAAAAATTAATTAGAAAATACAGTTACATCTCCAACAGCGATCATGATATAAATATAACATGTCTGTTGCTTAAGATGTAAATAGCAAATCTTAAAGCTGATCATTTTATATAAATAAGTAAATAACTATTTTTTTTTTCGTTTGTGCCGACCGGTTTAAATGTTTATCCATCTTTTTGAATGGGTTTATTGAAATTGTTGACATAGTTTCTTTATGAACAAGCCGAAATAAAGTAAAAAACAATAAATTAAAAAACAAGGTTATTAATATCGAAAAATCAACAGAAAAGAGACATTTTTATAGGCGAGAAAGTGCATAGGTTATTTGTTATTTGACTAAATCTCAAAGTGCACGACCTTGAATTGGTATAGTTGTCGAAATTTTACTCATGCTAATAAAAAAATTATCCACGTTTATGAACCGTTTTTTTTAAAGGTAAATTTAACATTTGAAAATTTCTTGTATGCAGTTTGTTTCAGAAAAATGAATAATTTAACCGCAAAACAGCTCAAATTGTGTTTCCTTCCACTTTAAGATTGAAAATATAAGCAAAAGGCTGCTGAAGTTATGGAAATTAATTAGCCCAGCGTTAACATCAGAGTCTTTATAGGGTTAGATAAACTGGAGGTTACAATAAATCATCAGTTACAAGATGTCCCAGGTGTACTAACCCTAATGATGACCGTTCTTTACAGTTATGTATAACTTATTAAGAATAATGAAAAACTCTTCGTTTTACCAAAACTTCCAATATTTATTTAAAAAATTGCTTTCTTAACTTTAATGACAGCCGTTTCGCTAGACTTAGCATCGTCAGATTCAAGATGCGGTCTCGTTAAGTTTAGGTCTTTTATGTTAAATTTATTGTACTAACCCTTACTTTTTGGAATTCCATCTTAGTTATTTAGCGAAACAGCTGTAATTGTACTTTTAATTTCTTCAATTAAACTTGAAAGTTGAATTAAAACAAGAGTTTTTATTCTTCGTCTTTTAGGTTGTTATTTGTAAGAAAATTCTTCATAGTACCTTATAAGCTTTAAATGCCCAAACCTTTGGTTATTGGAAACAAGGCTGAATGGATACAAGTTTAAGATAAGTTATTAATTTTCTAAGTTAGAACTAAGTTTCGTGTAAATTTTAGTTTTGAGAGTTGAATTGAATCAAAATGCCCAATTAGAATGAAAAAAATCGTATCTGACTCCTTTTTTCTCTGGGATGAAAACCATCAACTATAGTCCCCATTTCGATTTTTGTTTTAAGTCTTTAAGGCAGTCGCCAAAGTCCGCGAACTCAAGATGCCATACCAGTAGGGTATAATTTTTTCACTGTGAACATGAATCATGGGCTCACCGTTGTTGTTTCGTGATTCGTGTTAATTAAATGTAGAACAAACAGTTCAAAACGCCAAAACGCAAATGATTTCATCATTAATATTTACCTATGAACTATAATTTAGATAACCTATAAGTAGGTACCCATTTTTTACGAAAATGGAAGTATTTTGGAACATTTTGTCCGCCATATTATATCCCTCATTTTTAATCTGGAATTTTGTCCGCCATATTGCGTCTGCCATCTTGGTTTTTAAAATCTTGACATCAAATTTATGATCAGCGACCTCGAAAACCTATAAATACATGTTTGGAAGCACTTCTGTCCGGCCATTCCAGAGCATTGGTAAAACCAAAAAAAAAATAATTCTTTCTTTATGGCACCCCTTTAGCGATACTCTATCGGCATGGGAGTGATCCAACAGAGCATCTTAAAACCAAAACGCCGTACCGGTTCCTATTATACATGTACATTGCTAAAAATGACATGTTTGGTCCAGTATAGCGGTCATTTGGCGACGCCCAAGCATTATAGCGTTTTGAAATCTTTGTTCCACAGTTAATTGTTAACATGAATCACGAAACAACAGCGTGGGGCCCATGATACATGTCCCCAGTGGAAAAATTACACATTTCGGTAAGTATGGTGGACTTTTAGCGACACTCTATTGTTATGGCATATGGTAGTTGCGGACTTTGACGACATCCTTAACGACAAAACAAAAATCGACGTGGGGCCTCTGGTCCAGGGTCATGGATATAAATTACAGGTTGGAAAATTCACCCCTCCTAAAAGCTACACTTCAGAAGCGCCATACCGATGTGGAATAATGTTGTCTATCAACCTCCAAAGTCTCATCGTGGAGCCGATGATACATGCAAAACCCCTCTCGGCTCCTGGTCTATATAAGCGAGAATTTTACTCCCTTAACTTCCCATTTAACCAGGTATGACTGTAAAATAAAGGAAAACAAAAGCACTATCAAAAAGCATACACCTAGCAACGCTCACTTCATCAATTTTATCTGGTCATCAATTTAAAAGGTTAGGTATATCGTAGAACTTTGGTTTTATTTTTTTATTTTTTAATTTATTGACAGTAGTCAATGGTAATTTTTGATTGTTTGAGTTATTGCAAATATTTTAATAAGCATTTTCTTTTTTACATGAAAGTAATTTAATGGCAATCTTGATTTATGAACGCATTGTAGGTACATTCAGATCTTGAATTACTATTTTTAAACAATTTAAAGCATTCATTCGTATTTAAAATATAAAAATATCTCATGCATTCCTCTCTTTGTGTAGAGTCTACATTCTATGTCGAATGATGTACAACTTTATTATACAAAAAGACATGCCTTGAAATCCACGTTCTAACTTCTGCTGTTTAAGATTTATTAGGTACGTTAGACGTGTATATAGGCGATTGTATTTTTATGAATCCTCGAAGTTAAAACTCGTTAACAACCCACTACAAGAATTACAAATCGTAGCATGAGTAATAGGTCGCAAATGGCGTATCCTAATGTAATTGAAAATAAGTTATAACAACTGCAATTGTTGATTGTTCACAAATACATAACGGTGTTCTTATATGACGACACAAATGATATATTATTAGGAAGTAATAAATATAGAATGCGATAAACATTAAGTAACAATGTATCCGGTAACATGTTTGTATCTTTTCAATTTATGCATTGAAATCTGCTGTAATTAATCTTATGTCATAGTGCATCTATTAAAAAAAATTATCAAATCATTTTTTATATTTTGCACTTATAGAATAGTATATTAAACAACGCATTTAAACCGTGATTGGTTATACACAATAAATAGGCCGTTCTTAAAATAAAGGCCGTCCTTAAAATTAATTCATTGTAAGCGATTTGAGTTTGAAAATGATTATGCTATTCTGAAGCCGATAGTACCTCATTAGATTATCAAATTCGTTATTTTTAATTGCAAACAACCATTTACAATCTATAATATTTTTATTTTCTGGTTGTTTTACTAGTACCCAAGTTTTGTTAATTTGTAATGAATTTATCTCTTCTTGTATTGCTTGTCCCCACTGCTCCCTATCTTCCCTATTTTTTATTTTATCATATGAAGTTGGGATCGTACTATCGGCTTCAGAATAGCATATACATTTTCAAACTCAAATCGCTTACAATGAATTAATTTTAAGGACGGCCTATTTATTGTGTATTACCAATCACGGTTTAAATAATAATAAATTTGAAATCAGTTAAACAGTTGTCCACGCCCACATCTTTAATGTTTGCAGCATAAAGTATTTTATTGACAAATTGCCTGTCCCTCTGTCCCTTGTAAATAAACTTAATCGCCTAAATCCATTTATTGTAGGCGTTTTAAAAATTGCCATTCCTATGTTGTTTAAGAAGGGCGTTTTTATAACTTCGGTAGGTAAACGAAATTCACATTTAACATGTATATGCTATTCTAAAGCCGACTGTACATATAAGTGATTGAGCACACATCATGTGCTCGTGTATATTTTCGTTATATGAAATAGGTGGTTTGTTTTTAATTCTTTCACTTCTTTTTGGTTTATTAGTTACTTGACTTTTTTCATTTTTAATGATTTCCCCATTTTCTAAATCTAATTTAATTCTTTTCTCAGGTACTTTACTTTGATTAAATTCCAATTTTTCTTTATCAAAAATTTTAGATTCATCTTCTTTATGTATAGATTTTGATTCATTACTTAATTTATTATTACCTACAGAATCATTATCCAGTGTGTAAAAGCCAAATGGAATAAATTCATTATTTTGGTTACTGTACATATTTATAAAAAATCCCGAAACACGTCAAATTTAAAGTATAACTTGACATTCTTTAACGTGAAAATGCAACCCCTACTTTCAACCCCCTTAGAATGACAGGTACAACCCCCAATTTTTTAAATGGGAAGTATAGGCTTGTGATGTATCATTTGAAAGGTCTCTTCATTTTCTATTCAAAAATGTTATTGTTTTTAAATTTGATGCAAAAATTAACATAAAAAAAATTAAAATCATGTTGTTACCGAAATTCGCTAAAATATACGCGAACCTTATTACAATATACTTAAAACTTACTGTTTAGGTCTTGATAATGAGAAAGTGAACAAAAACCATAGCAATGTGGTTTTTAGATGGTAACCATTAAAAAACTTTAAAGAATTTCCGTGGCAATGGTTTTATTTAAGTTGTCATTTTTGTAATTTAAGTATAAAATTTGTTCAATTCAATTCTGAAAAATGGTTAGATTAACGGAAATGCATAAAATAACAGTTTTACAAATGATTGGTTACGGAGATAACATCCGAACACAACAGGAAGTAACTCGCTTATTTCATGAGAAATTTCCTAATTTACCGCCTATATCCCAAGGAACAATAAGTAAAATAGAAAAGCAGTTTCGCGAGTTTGGTCATGTAAGGCAGATAAAAAAAGCAGCTGCCAATGTGATGAACTCAAATTAGATGTGTTGCTTGAGTTTCAGGAAAACCCACATACATCGAGTAGACAGGTATCCACTACATTAAATGCTAGCCATACATCGATAGCAAACATATTAAACGAAAATAAATTGCATCCGTATAAGACTATATATATATATATATATATATATATATATATATATATATATATATATATATATATATACCTACTCAGGAGCTAATGGAAGACGATTTTGATAGGAGAACTTTTTTTTGTGAGCCAATGATGGACATGTTGGATAACAATATTATCCAATTAGAAGACGTTATGTTTTCTGATGACTGTACTTTTTTACTTAACGGTCATGCTAATCCTATACTTCCCATTTAAAAAATTGGGGGTTGTACCTGTCATTCTAAGGGGGTTGAAGGTAGGGGTTGCATTTTCACGTTAAAGAATGTCAAGTTATAATTTAAATTTGACGTGTTTCGGGATTTTTTATAAATATGTACAGTAACCGAAATAATGAATTTATTCCATTTGGCTTTTACACACTGTACCTATGTGCATACTTACTGCATCAAAATTTTTTCGTTTGTTACATTACCCTATTCTTAATTGAATGTGATACTCAAATTATTGCTTTTGACCCCGGTCTACCCTACTAAATAAATATCTTTGATGTGCAATGATACATGAATTAAACGTACCGGAGTAGTGCTACGGTTCTCCGTTTTGTCAGCACGTGTCAAGTCAGACTTGTAAAAATAAGGTTCCTGCATTTAAAAACTTTCTATAATTGCTTAATAAATAAACTTAGTTATGAACAAAGAAACAAGAGGGGTAAAAATCTTTAGTTAACACTAAAAGTAATATTTTTCATTTAAATATCTTTTAAGTTTCATTATAAACAGTGTTATAATTGTTTAGTTTTAAGTTTCATCAATAGATGGACATGGGTGAACGTAAAAGAACGTAAGAATCCTATAAAGTCAATTATTTGCTAAAAATTATTGATGTTACATAATGTTATCCTACTTTTTTATAAATATCCCAATTTAAATTATTTATTTTCCAACCATAATCTTTATATGTCAGTATATTAATTAATATGTCTGTTTAAATTCCCAAATTTTTACTTACTTATTTTAAAGCTAAATCTACCAAGTTTCTACTTCTAATGTCATTAGTTTTTGTTTATTTATAAGTTAATACAGACTATGTTAAATATAATTATGTAATTTAAGTTTTTATTTTATTAAATTTATTCCCTTTTTTTTAAATAGTGGTAATTTCATAGAATTTTACGCAACGATGCAGGTACCATAAACAAACGTCTGGTCTATAGAAAATTAACGTTAATGTTGTAATACGCAGGTAGTGTAAAAGACAGATGTTATTGTCAATATTGTTTTTATTAGATGATTAATATTTCAGCAATTTCTTGAATGACGTCCGTACGGATTATTTACGTTGCATTAATACACTACTAATGGCACATTGTTTTTTATCGGATGTTATTTATAGTTTATATGACCTTAAGACCAAGAGAGAGAAAAACGAGAAACAGTAAAGGATAATAATTGAATTAACGTTTGTATGATAACAACTGTTAGAGTCCATTTTTAAATTATTATAATTTATAAGTATTATGGGAGTATAAATATCTACATCATAATTGTAGCTATTTAACCGCTTTTTAATACAAAAATAATAAATTAATGTTATTTTTTATATATTTATTGATATTATTAGTTGTCTACAATAATTTTAAAGAGTATAATAAACGTAAGTTTTTAAAGTTCCGAATTAAAATTTGTTTGGCAAGGCTTAATTAACTTTTCTATTCGATGTTTGTTAATTTAATCACCAAATTATTTCATGTCAACAAAAGTACTTGTGTTTTACTCCCAAACTTTTCTTAAATATTCTGATTTAGGTAGTCATTAACACTTTACAATGAATGTCACCGTTTTGTAGGGATCAGTACAATAAATTTAATTTAAACAAACAACTGTTTGACAAATGGACAATTCAATTGGAAATATTCATTTTTATGTTGACAACTGCTTCGAAATAGTTATTTAACCAACAAGTGTATTAATAAGGGCGAGTAATAATCGAGATATTTTAATGTTCGAGATTGTTAATCGCTATTTACTTCGTTTGTTTCGGAAATATAAAGATACCAGCTGATCTGACAGACGTTATCCTGTCTTAACGAGGAATCTTGACTTGGACATGTATTATTTATAAATAAAATAACTCAGATCGAAGCATTCAGTTTTTTAGATCCCCTTTGATGATGTTTTGTCTCCTAACATTTTGTCGTTGGATAAAATTCTAAATTGTTGGGTGTGTTATTTTGTGCTACCTAGAAGAAACAATTGTTATTAAAAAGTAAAAATAAAAAAGGAGTGTTTACAATTTAAGTAGTTTTTTTTTAAGCATAGTGTGGATAAAATAATTACGGTTACGTTGATATAAATAAAAAACTGTAAACCCATAGAACACTAATATTGTGAACCGATAAACATGAAAAAGTACGAAAGAATATACAAACGTAATCATGTTTATGGTGTGTACAAATATTTAGTGTGGAAGAAAGCGCCTATAAACTTGCAGCAATACGCATTCTTTCAACTCTATGTCAAATGTCATATTAAAAAAGTTTTATTGTTCAAAGCGGTAAAGTTGGATTAGAAGTATTCTTAAATAAATATTCTTGAATAAGTATTTTTAAAGTTTTTAATTCCCCGCGTAATTTTTTTAATTTTCCTTTCATAAAAACCTTCCTCTGGCAATAACACAAAACAAAAAAATAGTGAAATCGGTCCAGCTGTTCACCAAATAAAATAGAGATTCATTTATTTATATATATACAGATTTAGATTGTTGATTGATTCATTCTTTGATTGCTTTTGTTGGGATTATATTAGTGATGTAGTCGCTGGTTTTTTACTTGTTTTAATAATTCTACCCTTCAGGTGGAAACAGAAGTTTTTCTTCTATTACGTAACAATGTAATGAAATTATTTCTCTTTTTAAGGTTATCTATTTTTATTAATGTTACAAGTTAATGTAACAAGTTAAACTAATAAAATTATTAATTTTTTACTCTTACAAATAATTGTTTATAGAAGGACACTTACAATGATTTAAAACCAATGGTATGGTATAGTAGTGTTGTATACCAAGTATCAGAAAAAGCAAAACTAAAAGCAAATTAATTACTATTTGTGTTGTTAGTTATCAAATTGATGTTAATAATAGTTTTGTCTGCTCCAGATTGTTTTTGGCATAAGACTTTGTCTTTGTTAAAATATTTTGTTTTATATTATGTTCAGATAAAGTATATATTTTTATTTATTCTCTTAATTTTTCGAACATAATATTTCTTCCAATTATTATAAAATCAAATAAAAACAGTAGTTGAATTACAAAATGTCTCTAATTAAAAACAATTACATTTGGTATACAGTTACTCTTAGTTACTACGTACATGTTTTTCCAAGTCAGTCATAAAAATGAATTAGTTGAAATAAATTGTAATTATTTAAACAAAGTAATTCAACAAAAAATCTGCCATTTATTATCGAGATATATTCAATATGTAATTGTTTTCAACAAAGCTTGATATTTCATAAGACTATCATAACAGTTATGCTTCAGTATCCGTCAGTTACTAGATTATAGTGATACAATGATCTTTGATAGGACTGTATTGTGATGGATTTATTTGATTTAATAGAAGAATATTATAACAGTTTTTCTGGACTACCTTTTTGTTTATTTCATTTAAGAAAGTGTCAATGTTTTCTACTCAAACTAGACCATGAGGTAGGTACGTAGAAGTGACAACTGCACTACGGGTTAATATTTTAAAAATTGTTTTAACAAACAATTAGTATTCTATTTAAGTGTGACTGTTATATATGTGATTATCTTTCTTGCTTTATGTTAAGCAATAAAATTTGAAATTTAGATCAATTGGAGTCAATTATCTGCTACTATTTCACTAGACCTGATATCAGCAACTGTCTCAAATACTACTGTTAGTTTTTGCTCACGCAAGTCTGTCATAATCTTATATATATTGAGATGGATAGCTAATCTCCAGTATAAATAAAATGTAAAAGTTACCTCAGTATGAAAATATAAAAGGATATTAGAATAATTTTCAAAAATATATCAGCCACGTTTAAAATATTTTGCCTAGTAATCGTAAATGGTATACGTTCAAATAGAGGAAAAATGTATTCGACAACTTTATCTTGGATAGAATTCTGTAATACTATTTCATAACAATCAAACAAGTTCCAATTCAAATAGCTTTCTCTGGAAGTTAAAGTCAGAATCTAAAACCAAAAGAATATAATTAAAACTATTAATTTAATTTATATGTTTAATAAACAATTGAGTAATTTAGGTAGTAAAATGTTTAATTATTAGTTTAAGGTGGAGGTACTCACATTGTGATGTGTAAAGATTTTGTAGTGCTTCGATAACAGATATGTATTCAGGTAAAACCTCATAATCTGAGAAATACCTCAAAATATAAAAACTGTGTTAATAAATACAGACAAGGGTGAAATCAGTGTATAAACTATAAATGTTACAGTGATAGACAGGGTAACCCTATTTCATTATCAAAACTCATTTAGTGACTACTTAAATGAATATTTCAACAACAGTTGATAAAACTTATTCTTCAGCAATTTAGTTAGAAAAACATGTATGTAAAATAGTAATTTAAGTTATAAGTTTGTTAATCTTTGATAATATCAGAAAATTTTACTTAAACAAGTATAAAAGTTGCTATCAAGTTCAAATTATAGATTAAAATAAAAAGCTTAATTTTCATTCAAGTAAAACTAGTATTCAAAAGTTAAAATAGAACTATCCTATAAGATTTATGCACAAATTGATACCCATTTCATGTTATTTGCTCAAATTTACATAAATTCAAGGAAATTGACATGCCAGAATCAGCACATTTCAAACATCAATTTTATAGGGAAAAATGATCAAAAAATAATTTAAATAACTTTTTCGTGAATGTAAGAATACAGATTTTCTATATATTATCAAAGAAACATTCAAATATGTTAAAAATTTTTACCATTTTATGTAAATTTAAGTTAAATTTTGCAAATTGAAACAATTGATTGCTAATTTAATGCCATTAGTGTCATAATTAGGGAAAAGGTATAAAAGGCCGTGCATTTTGGTTTTCGTCCTCTTATTACCGCTGATTCTATCTGATTCGCTCTGATTCCGCTAATTGGCAATTGAAGACTGGTATCACAACCACTTTTTTAATCAAAAATCAAGTTTAATTACATTATACAACAAAAATATTATTTTAAAAGTAATTAAATAGCATCAAAGTGCGATTCATCAAAATCAATCTAAATTCTTGTAAGATTAATAAGATTTCTTAAAACATGGGAGGACATTTTGAGTAACATAGAACCAAGCAAACGTGTGTGCGGATCATATAATCAATAGGGAACCAGCAGTATCGGAGTCGTTGCCAACCGAAATACAGTGATTTGAAGGTACGTTCATTAAAAAACCTTTTATTTGTGTGCGCATGATTATATTAAAATTAAATCAAGGACAAATATTAGGATTTATTAAGGTATTTTTAATGTGTTGGGTAAATTTTTGCATGTTATAAATCTTTGAAGAAAATTAATAATTTGTAGAATTTTTGTATTAAACAATTCCGTAATTACAATTGGATGTTTTATAGAGTAATCAAATTACTTGAATCCTACCCAAGATAAAGAGTCGGGTCTCGAAATAAATCAAATTTTTACTGAGCTAGCAGATATTTATTAGGGCGCTCATTTAAAAAAATTAAAGTATACAACAATTAATAACTCAAACATTTCATATTTTGTTAAATATACAATATAAAAACAATATAAAAACATTAAATAATAAATCAATAAAATCAAACCATCACAATATATTATAAAATGGAAAAATATTTGGTATTTGGTTAATAAAGTTTTGTAATAATTTACTTATCTAAAATTAATTTTATCTTCGTGGAAATAATCTTCCTAAACATAACACGAAGTTGAATAATAGAGCTTTAGCTCTCTTGGCTTATGCCAAAAGTATTTTTCATCAAATTGATATTAAAATATTCTCGAAATTTGGACCCAACAAAAATATCCGACTATTTGTCAACGTTTTGATATGTTTTCCTTAAATAATAATAATTTTAACTTGATGAGAGAAACCAAAAGATAAATATAATAGGTGTATCTAAAAAGGGTGGTTCTAAATACTGTTTTAATAAAAAAAATTATGAACATTTTTTAAAAGTTTTATTTAAAAATTATTTAACAATTCGAATATACAACTATACCCAACCAACATAACCCTCCATAACAAAAATGAATTTGATTCTTTTAGATCAAATTAATGACCCTTTTTGAACCCCCATTTCTTGTGGTCTTCATGTTCTCCTTTCTTTCCATGTTTGTGTTCATGGTGATAGTGGTCATCATGTCCACCTGCTTTCTTATGTCCAGCGGATTCATGATAGTGGGATCCCTTTTCGTGTCCTCCCTTTTTACCATAGTGGTCTTCATGATGTCCTCCTTTTTTATGTCCTCCCTTCTTGTGACCTCCTTTTTTGTATCCGTCTTCATGGTGGTGTCCTCCGTGTTTTTCGTGGTGACCAGAAGAATGATCTTCATCGAAGAAGTGTTTTTCTTTCTTGTGTTCGTCTAGTTTGTGGACATCATGACCTCCTTTGGTACTGTGACCTTTCTTGTAGGATCCCTTTTCTCCATATTTATGACCTTTTTCTCCCTTTTCGCCTTTGTGGTGGTGGGCGTGGTATCCATCGTCGTGATGATGATGTTTTTTGTGTCCGCCGTGTTCTTCGTAATGTTTTTTGTGGCCTTCTTTATCGTGATGTCCTTTGGATCCTTTTTCGTGGTGGTGGTGTCCTTTGTAGCCTTTATCGCCCTTCTCTCCATGACTACCGTGGTGGTCGGCGTGGTGCTCGTGACCGCCTCCCTTTTCCCAGTGGTGTCCATGTCCAGAAGCTGCGGCTTCCAAATCACTAACTTCACGTTTTTCTCTACTGATTTCTCGGGACTGAGTTAAGGTTACGCTGACGAGACCTACTAAAGCGAGGACTAAAAGTCCTCTGTAAGTATTCATGATGTTCTGAATACTTAGACGAATTGACTGATAATGTTTTGGTTGAGGTGACAATCGCTTTTATATGATTTTTGTTTATAGCGTTAGTGAAATGATTAACAAATTATCTATTGCATTTGCGGTGAGCCTTTCACTATTGTACATTTTTGTATCATAATGTAATGATATTAAACTGTTAACTTTGACCATAGTAACGCATCCAATAATTCTATTACTAATGATAAACATTATCTATTTATTTTTTTTGAATTGGGGTTTTTAATTATCAAATATAATTTTAAATACTAATGCCATGATTAATTTTTTATTCCGATGTGAATATAATTTTGAGAAACTATTGTTTATTAATAGCAATAGGAAAATGAAAATTTGCTTGCTTTTGCTGTCAATTAAGTTTTAAAACGGATGGTTAATGGAGCACAAGTACTTTTACTATTTACTTATCCATTCTGAAGAGAATGTTAGTACTAAACTGTACAAGTATATATTTAAGATGAATTAATCTAAAAATCAAGTACGGTATGAAAAAAGAATAACTGAGAAAATACCATCATACCAATACCAAATACCAAAACTGAAACGAGAAGTTGTGGAAATAATAATCTGAGGCGATAACAGAAAAACTCTACTAATTCTGAACAGTCACATTATGGCTAGCAATGAAGTGCCATTAACATACACTGTATACAATAATAACATAATCTAAAGTAACACAAATAAAATAAAGACACCCGAAGACTCTGTTTCCAATTTTCGGGACGGACTAAATAAGTATCAATAAGAAATTTATTGTACTAACCCTTACTTTGTGAAAGTCCATCTTATTAAAAACAATTAATAACTAAACGTTTGAATGAAACTATGACAGCTGTTTCGCTAAAATTAGCATCGTCATTGACATATTGAAGTTACATTAACTCATTAACTAGCTACAAGTTTCGTTCAAACGTTTACCCTGTATTACCCTTAGCCTGTCTCAAAGGCAGACCACTTAAATTTGTGAATAGAAGATTATCATGGCCACATAACATTCGTCAGTAGAAGGAAATAAGTTAACAACACAAACAATAAATTAAAGGTAATTACTATTATCTAATTGAAGGTAATTTTAAAAAATGATTTTTTGTTTAAAATTGATTGGAGGAAGTGCCAAATAATTTCAATTAATTTAACATAATGGTATTAAAACATATATCAAAACTAATCAATCAGTGGAAAAATCTTTGAAATCGATCGATAAATAACGTAGAAATAGATTATTGAATTATTTTAGTAAGGAGCGTCTATGGTTTCTGATTCACCAGTGACGTCACTTGACCCCATTCAGAATCTTGCCAGAGCTTCTTCCGTTTTTACGTACAATCGTTTCTTTCATTTTAAATTATAAAAATTCGGTAATTTTTATTTACTATCACCATCACTATGCCCTTCGAAGAATAATTTGTCTAATATTGATATATGCATAGTAATGTACTTTTTTATTCAAATCCGTCTTATGTTTGTGCTCAAATAAAAGGAGTAAAACATTTTAAGTAAGTCAATAGTTCTTCTTTTGTGAATATATTTAACTCCGTTGTCTTTTTTTATAAGTTTCACCGTCTTTTGACAGTCAAATTTATAAGGATATATGTTGGCTTTTAACTTAAACTGGCCGATGTTTGATTACATTTTCGGTGTCATTGTCAACCTATGGATAAATACGATTGTTACAGCAATTAATAATACTT
Source organism: Ophraella communa (assembly GCA_035357415.1). Classification (NCBI taxonomy): domain Eukaryota; kingdom Metazoa; phylum Arthropoda; class Insecta; order Coleoptera; family Chrysomelidae; genus Ophraella; species Ophraella communa. Next base: position 13,352,448 of record CM068983.1, on the reverse strand, counting down.
AATAAAAACAAACAACATAGGTAGCTATTTTTACTGAATAAGTTATTTCTAATCTACTTACGACTCAATAGGTAGGTATAAGAATTAGAAATACGCTGCTATTATTATTATTATTATTAGTTCTCTCTCTCTCTTGTCCTTTTACTCTCGAGAGAGTAATTCTCTGTCTTGAGCTGCAAGAGAAGCTTCTTGCAAACCGTGTCCAATGATATCTTTGGTTTGATCCACCCATCGCAATGGAGACGTTCCCCCTTGATCGTTTCTCATTTATCTTTCCCTTCACAATAAGTTTTTCCAGCCCAAGGTTCTTCTTGAAATGTTTTCAAAATATCGTAGCTATGATTGGTTTATCCTGGTTGATAGCATTGTGGTGATTTTTAGTTTTTTAAGAATTGACACGATAGTGTATGATATTGGCAGCATTATTCTGTAGGCCCACATTTCAAAGGCGTATTATTAGTTACTTACATCAAAATGATCTTCACACACATAGTTAGTAGGTACTTTTAGGGCCAATTAAATTAAAACTTTTTTCTAAGAACAATTAATAACTGCACAGTTAAACTAAACTTCCACTATTTATTTGAAAAATTCGCTTTAAAATCAATTACAGCTGTTTCGCTATCACTAGCATCGTCAGATTGACATATTGAAATTACATGTTGTTTGTTTGTAACTAGGTGCTTGATGTTGATAAGGAGTTAAGGCTAGACCAAGTAAGGAAGTAATAAGAGATAACAATATTAAAGCCTAGATGTTATTAGCCCTAAGGGATTATCCTGGATGTATTTCCCTCTAAGATCAGTATAACTGTGCAATGATATAGAAAAACCAGGAAAAAACTATATCATGCTGATCTTTACAATAACTTAATATATTTATGTTATAATAATGTCTTATCTATGTATAAAATGAAGACTCAATCAAAGTAAACAGTTTAATAGTGGAGAACTTCCAAGATTTATTTGTTCATTAACTACTTTAAACTGTTGATCTGCTAGATGTCTTTTAATTTCAAGTTCTTCTAGAAAATAGTGGAAGTTTAGTTTAACTGTGCAGTTATTAATTGTTCTTAGTAAGATGAACTTCCAAAAAGTAGAGGTTAACACAATCAATTTCATTAAAACTTTTTTATTTCTAAAGATATTTTATTGATTCTTATACAAATTTATTTTAATTTGCTCATATTTTCCAAGGATTTGGAAATTTCTTCATTGATCTTATTGCCTGATCACAATATTTAACCTTAAATTTATTGTACTAACTCTTACTTTTTGAAAGTCCATCTTATTAAGAATAATAAACAACTCTTTGTTATCATTAGCAATTTTTTTGTGTTACTAAATGTTAATTTAATGCAAAAAATTCGATCCATTTCTTTTTTCTTATTTATTTTAAGTCTTGCGGCTCTCAAGTTATTGTATGGCATATGTATTTTTAGGTATGCCCTCGTATATCCGAAATAAACTCAAATGTTTATATTAGTTCTCCATTTTTTATCACAAAGGCATTTAAGTTTTTATTTGAAAAAATTATTCCGAAAAGCGAAAAGATAAATCATTGTTTATTGCATTTATTTCAACCCGGGTTACCTTAGTGATCCTGTAGTGTCAAACCGCGTTGCATTCTTAATTCTAATTGCAATAAAATGTTCTTAACTCCGATAGATGTAGCTAGAGCGGTGGCTTTAGTTCAGGATGGCCGTAGCCAGTATTATGTAGCTGATGTGTTAGGTGTTAGTCGTTCGGCGGTTCAAAGAGCAGTTCAGCGATTCAATGAAACCGGCAACTTCACAAGGAGGCCAGGTTCCGGTCATAGAAGGGCAACATCTGAACGAGATGACCGATTTTTGGTAACTTCATGTTTGAGAAATCGGCATAACACATCAGTTCAACTGGCCAATCGTTTGAATGAAGTGAGAAATGTGGATGTAAGCAGGTGGACAGTTCGACGTCGACTTGCTGAAGCTCATTTAGTATCCAGAAGACCAGCCCTATGTCCACTATTATCCGTAGAACATCGCAGAGCTAGACTTGCCTTTGCAAGAGAACACGAAAACTGCAATGACGAAAACTGCAATGACGCAGACTGGCGAAGTGTATTGTTCTCAGACGAGTCCAGGTTTAGCTTGAGGTCACCAGACGGCCGCGAAAGAGTTTGGCGAAGGCAAGGAGAGCGATTTGCTCAGTGCAATATTGCAGAAAGAATAAGCTATCGAGGAGGCTCAGTGATAATTTAGGGTGGTATGAGTTACGAAGCTCGTACTGACCTAGCTATCGTGGATGGCGGTTCTATGACGGGTGCAAGATACATAACGACCATTCTTGATGAGCATGTGATACCTTTTGCTCCGTTCATCGGACCCAATTTTCTTTTCATGGACGATAATGCGCGTCCGCACCGTGCTAGGATCGTCAATAACTATTTAGAAGAGGTGGGAATTGGCCAGCTTCCAGTCCTGATCTCAATCCAATTGAGCATCTGTGGGACATAATCGAAAGGCAATATCGAGCACGAATACCTCGTTCAAACAACCTGGCTGAGCTCGGTGCGGCTCTTCAGGAAATGGAGAGAATTGGACCAAACTGACATCCATAGGTTGATTAGCTCGATGCCACGCCGTATGCAAGCTGTTATAAGGTCCCGAGGAGGAAACACTAGGTATTAATTATCACTGCACACACCACATTTTTGTATTGCCATTTTTTATTCAAGAAGTTTTCATTCATTTTTCAATTTTTTGTATTATGGTGAATGGCTCTGTAAATAAAGATTTATTTTCTGTAAACTATGGGTTTTATTGATATTCAATACGTATTTTTCAATCTATAACTTATTTTAAAGTTTAATATCCAAAGATCTTAATTTTTTATTGAAAAAATCGTATGGATCGAATTTTTTGCACCTGAGTGTATTTTTAATTTTTTTTATGACAATTGTTATGTGGATCATAAAAAGAGTTTTATTTTTTTATTATGGGTAATACTGTTTTTGCAGATATATTTCTAAATAAATTTAATAAATCTGAAAAAATATAAATCTAATAAAAACAGGTGCAACTAAAAATTAATTGTCGTTTCGGTTGAACTATTATACCAAAGATTTTATAGTTGGTAATAGATAAATGTACCATTAAATATCATTGTTTTGTAAGTTATTTGTTTTCATAATAATGAACTCATGTTACCACAAGAAAATGTGTGAATAAATTTATAGATTATTTTGTTGTAAATTTAAAATATTTACTTTGTATGTTAATTTATCGGATTTATTAAGCTGTAACAAGGGCATGGAATTTATAATTGTAATATATCTAATTAAAGGTGTTACATTACCCAAGGAATTCAAGCTCCTATGAAGTCATGATAGCATTTTTGACTATAGTATAAAAACACATAGAGACAATTGTTTATGTTTGGGTTGAAGCTAGCATTCAAATAAAAACGTGTTCTATGAGGAAAATAATCGGTTGCCGACGTTAAAAAGACTACTAAGAATAATAAAAAACACTTCGTTTTAACTCAACTTCCAAGTTTAATTGAAAAAATTAGGTTTAAAATCACAATTACACCTATTTCGCTAAAAAACTAGCATCGTCAGATTGACGATGCTATGAAGTTCCATTTTGTTTGTTTGTAGCTAGGTACCTAATGTTGATTAAGTAGGTAAGGCTAGACCAAGTATGGAAGTAATAAGACATAACAATATTAAAGCCTATATGTTATTACCCCTAAGGGATTATCCTGGATGTACTTACCTCTAAGATCAGTATAACTGTACAATGATATAGAAAAATCAGGAAAAAACTATATCATGCTGATCTTTACAATACATTAATATATTTCTGTTACAATTACGTCCTATCTATGTAAAAAATGAAGACTCAATCAAAGTAAACAGTTTAATAGTGGAGAACTTCCAAGATTTATTTGTTAATTTACTACTTTAAATTGTTGATGTATTTTTCCTATCTTTATACCCTCATCTAACAATAAATATTAAACATTTTTATAATGTACATTAAAACTAATATGAACATTTGATAAGTGGAGAAATTATTGAGTTTTCAAACCCCAAAATAAAACTAAAAATACTGTAACGTATACACTAGCTGAATTTGCTTTTTAAGTGTCACCAGTGTAACATACATAATTGTGAAATATAAACCCCAATTTCCCGTGTCCGGTGTATGCGCCAGAGTCAAAATCTTTTTTACAATATTTTTACATATGTTGGTACTTACCCAGGATTGTATCCACAAAATCTCCTGAACCCAATTATTTAAATTATTGATATATTGAAACGTCATTCTCTTCTTAACAAAACCACCAAAACTGCCAATAAACAATAATATTTGTACTGTACATACACATTGCGAAAAAATATGAATGCCAAGAAAAATAATCGATATCCAGTTAAAAAATAAGTTAATATGTCATAATGGTCATGCTCCTTATATTTATGGTTTGCTTAAAGTTCACAAAGCAGGTTTTGGTCTTCGACCTATTGTGAGCAATATGTTTTATCACCAATATATAATTGTTGCCTTATTTCTTTCATACTTGGTCTAGCCTTAATACTACCTAATAAACATCAGGTACCTAGTTACAAACAAACAAAATGTAACTTCAATATGTCAATCTGACGATGGTTATTCTAGCGAAACGGCTGTCATTGAGGTTAAAAAAGCAATTTTTTAAATAAATATTGTAAGATTTGTTAAAATGAAGAGTTTTTATTATTCTTAATAAGATGGACTTCAAAAAGTAAGGGTTAGTACAATAAATTTAATTTTTAAGATATTTTTCAGAAAAATCTCTATATCATTATTTTTACAGAAGTAAATATTTTAATAATAATTAACATATTTTATAACACAATATAAAAGCAAACAATACATAATTATAATATATTATAAAAAATAATTCTTCTTTTATGACTATAGATCACAAAATTCTAATCAGTCTTCTTAACAGGCAGTCGACATGAAAATAAATTAACTTCTTTTTTTATTGTGACCCTCACTAAAAATTTTAAGGTTTTTTTTTAATTTTTAAAAAATAACTTATTTAATACATTTATCACCTTATGATATCATGATCTTTTGTAAAATTTTCTCTGGGTACCAGTTGTGTTATCGACTATTTTCCAATCTTGAATCTTGAGTAAAAGCTTACAAAATTAAAGAATTTTTAGTAGGAGCATATTTTAAATCAACTGTCAATCAATTCAATCAAACAGCAACAGTTTGGCTAAGTAAAATATAAAAAAATATAGTTATGAATGAATATTTATTGTACATATGTTCAGAATGGCGTTGCAAACAAGCTTTATAACGTTTCTGTAGATCATTAAACATCTTTAAGAACAAGTGGTTGCTGCAAATGTAAATGTAAAGTCTTAGTCCTCCAACAATTTTTGGCGCATTTTCCAAAGATATATGGAATCTTTCATCATACTCCAAATGTAAGCATTATGTGGTATTAAATTCGGTGAATGAAGTGGATAGTCTAAATCCGTGCTACGAGAAATTATTCTGTTACCAAAATGTTCATAGAGCAAATTTATGGGGCGTCATCCTGTTGAAACAATTGCTTACAGATTCTTAAGTTACAGTAGCTAGTTGCTTATTCTCGTATTCAACAAAATAAGGTTCAATTATCCCATGACCAGACACAGCAACCCAAATTTAAGCACTCGCACTTTCAAACCAAAACAATCGATTTGCATTTCGGTTGATGCAGAGATTGGATGATTTGGTTAAACACGCTTCCTTCATTAGCATTGGTACAGACTGTTCTTCGACGACGTTAAGAACCTTTAAGTTGACAAAATACACTAATTAATCTCGGGTATTAAATTTTTTAAGGTCTCTGTTCTTTTTTTTAAAGTGCCAACAGCACATTTAATATTTACCTTATTTCTGAATTACAACTATTAAATCAATTCATGGTTTTACTAACATTGCATTTTTATTATAATTTCTGTCTACAATATTATAAAATTTATTATTTGGTTAATATCAGACGGTCTCCTACTGTGACAAGAAACTTGGTCGAAAAGCTCAAGCTACAAATTATCTAGAAGAAATTCCCATTGGGCTTTTATTTTTGTTCCATTGGGTTGTCGGTGTTTTAATTTTGTGCTTTTTTAATATTTCATTGGTGGTTTTATTATTTTAGATAAAACACAAAAAATACAACAATCTCAAAAGAGAGTTTCAAAAATGCAAACAGACAGAAACATGCATAAGCGTGTTGTAGGATGTCTATTTATCGTCTTCCACCTTCGGTGTTGGTGCGCTATTGCCAATTGGTAAAATGCGAACAGAGCGTTTAAAACCACTACTTTATTAAGAAATATTTTGAAAATTATATAATTTGTTAGTTTAATGGACAAAATTTTTAATTATTAGGAAAATAAGGAGACTTCTACATTACTTAATTATCAGTAGTAATTTAACTAGTGCAATGAAAATTATCGATTCATTTTCATTGCACGAGTTAAATTTTATAAGAAAATGTTTTGAATCAAACAAATCGTATTGTGCCTCTGTCATTTGCTGTCACATTGACATTAACTGTGGCGACTATAATTTTTATTAGAAAAGTTTATAAATAAATCAAATCGTTTTGTGTCACTGTCAGTTGCTGTCACATTGGCGTCACCTGTGGTGATAACAATATTGTACAATGTCGCGATTTGGAAATGCTTCTGCAAATTATCGATAATTTGCACTAGTGCAAATTATCAGGTCCTTCAAAATAAATGCAGACGTAATTATATTAAACGTTTATTATTTATTGAAATAACATGAACACTGTTAAGCATGGTTATTGAAATTCTTACAATTAAAAACGCAATTATTAAAATTTATGATTGAACCAGTCGAAGTTGGTTGTCGGTCAGAAACAACGTTACTGGAAGAAGAAGTTGAAGTTCTCATTTTCTTTACTATTTCCTCATGAAACTCTTTATCAAGTTGTAAATAAAGTTTTATTGAATTGACATTTCCATGTCTCTTTATTTTCGTTAGCTGATTTTCGTTTACCCCAACGTTGGCTAGATGGCTTACGGCAGTTGCTCGATGAAAATGGTTTGTGAATTTGAACTTTTCGCTATCGGGACCTGCTTCTTGGACAGACAGCTTTGTCCATTTTCCGATCTCGTTTCTACCAGCTGGGATGTTCTTGAACCATATACCACTATTTTGCCATTCTCGATTCGGCGTAAGAAACAGACGGTTCGTCTTCACGTTAGATCCTCGTTTTGACAAAAGTTTTCTGTATAATCTTGAAAAAAAGCATTAAAAAGTAAAATTAAATAAAAAACCCTTAATTTGACCTACCTAACGGGGCAGATGTCTTAATTATTAATGTTAACCAGTAACCATTTACTGTACACTAATCTACGGCCTCCTCCTTGGCAGGTTTTTGAAAATACTGGATTATATTCTATTCTATTTGTGCTTGTTCCATCATGAAACTTTTCTTCTTGAAAAAAATCCGTCAAACAGTTGACTGCCTCACCTCCTCGAAATGCTAGCTCATAAGATATGAGATGAAAAAATTTTTTCTGCAGACCTTCCGGCTCGTTTTCATCGTAAAGCTTTAAAATTTGCAGCAATTCTTTGTGAGTAAAAGCCGATGAGCTTTCTTTTCTCTTTTCCGGGTTCATTTGTAATATTTTGCGCGTAGCATCTCGGGCACTCCTAGCAGATTTAAATCTTACATCATTAAATGGATCTATTACAATACCGAAATCTTCGCAATATTTTTCCTGAACAAGTTTTGCTGTTACGTTCCACATTGTTTTCACTACACTTTCTTTACAGAAGAATCCATCCTTCTTGCGCATGTTGCTTGCCCAGTCCTTTAGAGTGAAGGCAATTTTTCCACCGAAGTTCCTCGTTCTAATAAGTGATTTCTTTCAGCACAAAACTCTTGAAATTGTCTCCATACTGACATTTTTGACTTTTTCGTATTTGTTGGCGTAAGATTGTCTATATTCTTGCCAATATCTACAGCAGAAGCATTTCCAAATCGCGACATTGTACAATATTGTTATCACCACAGGTGACGCCAATGTGACAGCAACTGACAGTGACACAAAACGATTTGATTTATTCATAAACTTTTCTAATAAAAATTATAGTCGCCACAGTTAATGTCAATGTGACAGCAAATGACAGAGGCACAATACGATTTGTTTGATTCAAAACATTTTCTTATAAAATTTAACTCGTGCAATGAAAATGAATCGATAATTTTCATTGCACTAGTTAAATTACTACTGATAATTAAGTAATGTAGAAGTCTCCTTATTTTCCTAATAATTAAAAATTTTGTCCATTAAACTAACAAATTATATAATTTTCAAAATATTTCTTAATAAAGTAGTGGTTTTAAACGCTCTGTTCGCATTTTACCAATTGGCAATAGCGCACCAACACCGAAGGTGGAAGACGATAAATAGACATCCTACAACACGCTTATGCATGTTTCTGTCTGTTTGCATTTTTGAAACTCTCTTTTGAGATTGTTGTATTTTTTGTGTTTTATCTAAAATAATAAAACCACCAATGAAATATTAAAAAAGCACAAAATTAAAACACCGACAACCCAATGGAACAAAAATAAAAGCCCAATGGGAATTTCTTCTAGATAATTTGTAGCTTGAGCTTTTCGACCAAGTTTCTTGTCACAGTAGGAGACCGTCTGATATTAACCAAATAATAAATTTTATAATATTGTAGACAGAAATTATAATAAAAATGCAATGTTAGTAAAACCATGAATTGATTTAATAACAGTGTTCATGTTATTTCAATAAATAATAAACGTTTAATATAATTATGTCTGCATTTATTTTGAAGGACCTGATAATTCGCACTAGTGCAAATTATCGATAATTTGCACTAGTGCAAAATTATCGCCTAATTGCATGCTCATTGGCTGAAACAACAATCAAAAAATAGTCGGAACATTGTTGAAATGTCAATTTTGACAGATGAAAAAAATTTTCAGCAGAAATAAATTACCCAATCGCCTTGAAATATTGGTGCATCTGAAGAAAATGAATATTTAAGAAAAGTTCTATTTTTCTTTAAAAGAATTTAAAAAAGTTTAAAACTGTTTAATAATGAATATGAACAGACACTTAAAAATAAAAACCTTTACAAATGATTCAATATTAAATATCATTAAACAAATCATAAATCAAATAGCTTTTATTACAATTATAAAATAAAAACAATTTTTTTACCGAAATTAATCATCTAACAATTTAATTTATAAATATATTGTGTTTTTAATAAATTGTAGGTTAAGTTAAGGTTAAGTTACTAAGTTAAAAGAAAAGTTTATATTTATATTGACAAAATGTGTTCAGCAACTTTGGAAACATTTTTAATATTTTCTTAATCACATAATTTGATGTCAAAAATCATTCAATTCATTAAATTAAATACAGTAGTGAACCTTTTCTGTTTTGAATATATTTATATTAAATGAAATAAATCAAAACTTTTAAAGAATTTGTCCAAATGATTAATCTAAAACCAAAACTTTTTTTTTATTTAAAACAAATTATTATTAAATAAAGGAAAATACCAAAATGAATGTCGCAGATTTTTATGATCAAAACTATAGAACAGCGACTAGTTTCGGCCTATAAGCAGGACATCATCAGGCTAGGAAAAACATATGGATGAGGTAAAGCAATGCAATATACATTAAATTATCAATAAAGCTACCTTAACATTAGTTACAATTAATGTCAAGTTGAAAAGATAATTGCTCGAATCAACAAGCTTGCATATTACAACAAGGTGTATGGTAAAACTAATAAACAAAAGATGTGACATCAAAATTTAAAATCTAAGAGAAATTATGTAAGAAAAGACAAAAGACATTACAGACTAAATATGGCATTATTAATAAAATTTGAAGAACTTAAGTTCATTAAAAAAAAAATAGATCTTCGTTGTAAAGAAGAACACATTGGGAATGAAAAATTCTTATTATCTATATCAAAGATAAGAGTGAAAGTCTTAAATAGACTAAATTATTATTAGTTTTTAGTACCTTATTAACATGGTTTGTATTGTACAAATGCCTCACTCTATAAATATAGAAGTGTCAGTAACCTAATATTATCTCATCTGACTACAAAATAATATGAAAAAAGGTATCCATAACAAAAAAAAATATTACTTTTTTTTCAGTACTATGACAATCTAACTAAAAATATGTTTACCGATAAAATGGTTTTAAATCTTGATCAATATAATCTAAATAAAATAATGGGTCCCCTCGTCAACTAGCACCCCTAGAAGTGAGAAAAAATCAGACAGCCTCACATTATGCCTCAAACCAATTAAAATTAATATGTAAATATTACCATTATTACTAAAATTTGTAATTATCAATATTGAAATGGGAAAATCATAACATAGGATTAACCAAATCACGTTTCAAAAATTTGTTTATTGTAATAGTTTGCAACATAATAAAAATATAAATAATTTTTCTTTAATTTATTAAAACTATTCACAAAAAACAAAACAACAATTAGTTCAACACAACCATTATTAACAAAATTTAACTGAATCACATTTTTTCTTAGGTAAAAATTAATGTCCCTTTTTGAATCCCCATTTCTTGTGATCTTCATGTTCTCCCTTCTTTCCATGTTTGTGTTCATGGTGGTAGTGGTCATCGTGTCCACCAGCTTTCTTGTGACCAGCAGATTCATGATAATGTGATCCTTTTTCGTGTCCTCCCTTTTTACCATAGTGGTCTTCATGGTGTCCTCCTTTTTTGTGTCCTCCTTTCTTATGACCTCCCTTTTTGTACCCATCTTCATGGTGGTGTCCTCCGTGTTTTTCGTGATGACCAGAAGAATGATCTTCATCGAAGAAGTGTTTTTCTTTCTTGTATTCATCTAGTTTGTGGACGTCATGGCCTCCTTTAGTACTGTGACCTTTCTTGTAGGATCCTTTTTCGCCATACTTGTGACCTTTTTCACCCTTTTCGCCTTTGTGGTGGTGTGCGTGGTATCCATCGTCGTGATGATGATGTTTTTTGTGCCCGCCATGTTCTTCGTAATGTTTCTTGTGGCCTTCTTTGTCATGATGTCCTTTGGAACCTTTTTCGTGGTGGTGGTGACCTTTGTAGCCTTTATCGCCCTTCTCTCCATGACTACCGTGGTGGTCGGAGTGGTGCTCGTGACCTCCTCCCTTTTCCCAGTGGTGCCCATGTCCAGAAGCTGCAGCTTCTAAATCACTAACTTCACGTTTATCTCGACTGATTTCACGAGATTGAGTTATTGTTACACTCACGAGAACTACCAAAGCGAGGACCAACAGTCCTTTGTAAGTATTCATGATGTTCTGAATACCTAGACGAATTAACTGGTAATGTTTTGGTTTAGATTGTGTCCGGTTATATACGATTTTTCTTAAAGTTTTTATTAGTGAAATGATTAACCAATTGTTTATTGCTTCTGCGGTAAAACTTTCACTATTGTAATTTTTTCTACTATATGATGTAATATATCTTAAATAAAGTAAATAAATTCAATAATTTTAATTTATCCACATGAATGGCTTTCATCTTTTTTGGTCAGCAGTTGCATTGCTCTGAAAATATTTACATAATTTGAGCAATTGGTTCTTGGTCGAGTTTGGTAGGTGTACTTAACCGCAACAACTTTATGGGTCAATTTGTTAATTCCTACGCTTAAATACACATGCAATGATGAATAATAATACTATTTATTTCATTTTTTTAACAGTTCATTGACTTTTTATCAACATTCGGATTACTTCAAATTTTAACCAAATAGTACCAGATATATCCATTGTTTCACTTAATTAATTTTCTTGTTACATTTGACTTGTAAAACAAAGGTATTTTGACATTTAAGATATACTTTTTTGTTTGTTTTTTATTGAAAATGGTGCACGTCTTTTAATATATTTTCAAGTTTTAATTTTTTAAGATTGTTTTAAATACCTACAATTTTATTACGCGATTCCTAATTTTATTGATTTTCCTTATGTTATTGTTATATCTTACCATTTCCATTTACATGGAAATTTAATGTATTGTGTGTGCGCATTCTTCATACCCACTACAGCTACAACAAGAATAAATTCTTGGTAGTAAACTTTTGTTATAACTATCTTTTTCCATTAAGAACGGTAAACAACTAAAAGGTTGAATTAAACTTTCACTATTTATTCTCAAATATGAAATGCAATGACGGCCGTTTCGCTATAGAAATAGCATCGTCAGATTTACATATTGAAGTTACATTTTGTTTGTGTGTAGCTAAGGTACCTGATGTTTAGATAGTATTAAGGTTAGACCAAGTATGGAAGTAATAAGACATAACAATATTAAAGCCTAGATGATGTTAGCCCTAAGGGATTATCCTGGATGTATTTCCCTCTAAGATCAGTATAACTGTGCAATGATATAGAAAAACCAGGAAAAAAACTATATCATGCTGATCTTTACAATAACTTAATATATTTGTGTTACAATTACGTCTTATCTATGTATAAAATGAAGACTCAAGTTGTTTACCGTTCTTAATAAGATGGACTTTCAAGTATTAAGGGTTAGTACAATAAATTTCATCTTTTTCCATATTACCTTAGGTATTTTCAATTTGTAATTCTTCTTCTTATCTCTACGTTCTTGAGACTAATCACGGTTTTTGCAATTTTTAATTGAAAAATGGGTTTTTCAAGAGTTTTTTTTTTAAATCTATAAGGAGCACCTGTAGAAGGTGATTGATGTACATTTTTAAGCTATTTAAAAGAAGTATCTTTGCTAATTACAATTTTGTAGCTCGTTTTGTTCTTGAAATTAATCATGGTTTTTGCAATTTTCAATTGAAAAATGGGTCTACGATAATCCTGTAATCCTATCTTTGATTTCCTAAATATTTGTCTTACAAACAGTGTTTTTTAATTGACCTTACAGGAAATAGTCTAGAGGATTCATATCACATGATCGCGTGGGCCATTCCAAAAAACCACGATTTCTAATCCATCATCTAGAAAACACATTTAGGTATTGCCTTACCTCACGGTATAGTGATGCGGAGCTTCATCCTGTTGTAGCCAAATATTGGTGTTTGGGGTATTGTTATTGTCTGAAAGTTTTAAATAATGAAATTTCTAAATTAAAAGGCAATTAAAAATACTTGGATTTGAAAATAAGCGAAATAAGTCTGGTATAACAATGTTTTTTAATAAATTTAAGTTTCCTTCAATAAAGGACAACAAAATAATTTTGTTGTCTACTATTACAGCGCAAGTTTTTCTGGATACTGGGTGTGGTGTTCACGTATCCAACCAGGATTGTTACGTGACCAGTCTACAATGATGGCGATTTACGTTTTCGTTTATAACAAAAGTGGCCTCATCGCTAAACATAATATTATTTTAAGAAAATTGAATCGTTTGGATCGAAATAGTTTTCTATTGTTATGTCAAAATCTTCTTCTAACAATTCTTGAACTATTTTTACATAAAATTGTCATTATGGTTTTTTGCGAATCATCAATTTCCCTCGATATTTGTCTAGAGCTTAAATGAGGATCTTCTTCTAACAAGACACAAACATCTGAAGATTTGTCTTCAATTGATGTAGTTTTTCTGCTTCTTGATTTGGGTAAATATTTTACTGTACCAGCTTGATTAAATATTTTTAATAACTTTAGATCTCGTTATGGGATTTCGGTTAGGATAAAAATTAATAAAGATATTACACGTTTCATGTTGACTTCTATACGAATATCACCTTATCCCAATATCATTAAAATCTCAATTCGTTCCCTTTCAGATAAACGATCCATTATGACTTTTAATTAACACCAACAATAGTAGCTTATAGGAACGTCAACTTTATAAATGTTGCAGTTATGGCCATCTTAATGTATTATTTTAACTTGAAGAGTTAGCTATTACTCCGAAATTATGACATTTGGGTATAGATAATATTATATGAAATATATTCAGTTTTTTTCAAGGATTTTAGAAACAAAAAAAATACAGGGTGATCCGTTTGAAATAACAAAGTTCGTTAGGTTTCCAGAAAAATTGAAAATTCGACAACAATGTAAACACTCGGCACTATTACAAAATCGTCAAATATCAAAATTTATAAAATTCGTGCAAGCCCTTTCCCAAATAATTCAGGCATTCCATATATAAAACTACCTGTATATGAGCTATGTATGTTGTGTTGTATATAATAAAATAGTGGATTAGTTGAAAAGGATCATTAATGAAAGATTTTGAATGTGTTGGAATAAATACATCATAAATAAATAAAATTATATTTAAGCCATATTTAGTATTTTTGTTTAAAATAAATAATAACATTATTCTTAGTACCAAGGAAAACAATATAAACAGTTAATGCTGTAAGTAGTTGTATGATTTACTCTATATTTAAATTTAAAAGTACCTGTTTGTTTTTGTTTGAATAAAATGTTGTTGTAATATATACATTAATTTCGTGTAACTAAAACCGTTAAAACCAAGTAACCACAGCTAGCAACTTCATAGAATTTAAAAGAGAATATACAATTTGTTTATATAGTTACGTATTTAAATCATTTGGTAAAAGTGTGTAAACAGCCACAGCACCTTTTGTTTACCTATTAATTTAAAATGAGTCACTTTAATAGTTATTTGTGTACCAAGGCCGTAATGTTGATCTTTTTTGGCCGAATCTGAAATTTGCGGCCGAGGCGTAGCCGAGGCCAAGCAAATTTCAGGTGAGGCCAAAAAAGATCATACGGCTGAGGTGCACACAAAATTTTTTAAGCGAGTGTCTCATCAAATAGGTAACAACTTTTTTTACAATTTTGTTTCTAAACAGAGACGAAACTGGAAGATTAGATTCAAATTTTTATTAACCAAATGAAAAGTGTATTATTAAGTAACAAAGATGTGTACAGAATTACTTACAGTAAGTATGATAAACATAATTTGGGTCATAACGAAGTTAATAAATTAGGGCATTATTTGCTATTAATTGTTATGTTAAATGTACATTTACTACATTTTGAAAATGTAATACCACTTTTAGACATGACATTGTTAACAAACATTTCATTTTCTTGATTTTCCGTAACAATGGTTCTTGCTGGAAAGCTGCTTACTGAAGTACCATTTAATTCAATTTCTTTGGAATTATTTTGAACAGAAGGCCGCCTTCATAATTTGACAATCTTAATATCGGACGTGGAAATAACTCAAATAAGCAAATTAAATGTGTCTAGTAGGTTGCCCTCATAATGACTTTGTTTGCAAAAGCGGCCGTAAAGTAAAAAAGCGGCCGTAAAGTAAAACAGCGGCCGTAAAGTAAAAAAGCGGCCAAAAAAGATACACTTTAGGGACGTTAATAGATCCGTAAAACTTCATTTTTTGTGACACTCGCTTAAAAATTATTTTAATTATTACAATCATAAATTTAAAAGAATTATTCCTAAAACACTTTTGGGTTTATATTTAATTGTTTTTATTTATTGTTTCAGGTGAGTTGTGGTTGCATTGTACAGGAAATTTAGAAGTAAGTCAGATTTATTTATAATTTTAAAAATGTATAAATAATTTCAACAGTAAAGACGTAGTTAAAAATTGTTTCTCAAACTATTATACACGGAACAGATGTTTTAAAATAGATTGTATTTTTTAATTGGTTAATAACTTTATTTTAAGTATCATTGTTTACGGTACTTAACGTTTACCTTGTAAATCCTTTTATTTATTTACATCATTATTGCTGTAAGAAATCGTATATTGTTTTATGGGTGACTAGAATAATATTTTGTGAAGCTACATAACCACTCGGATTGAAGCCAACATAAGAGTGAGATGCAACGAGTCAAAACAGCTGATTAAAGGCAAAATAGTATTGGACGTGCATGTAGTTTATACCGAATTTCAATATTTTTGTAGTTCTACATGTTTAATGCAGTTTAAATATAATATAGTGTAAGTTAATTAGTTAATTTATAAACAATTATTAAATACTTTTAAAAATGGTTACTTACATGTTCAGCCTATGTTTGTTCAAGTTCTCTTAGAGAAGACCAGATTGGACCAGATGCTATAGCGTAAAAGGACTTACAATAGATCTGAACAAGACGTTCAAGGCAAAAACTTTGAACATTTACTACATTAACATTAATGTTTTTTTTTATAAAAAGTGCACTTTTTTGTTGTCGGTGAACCCGTATGCCTGAAACTTATTTTTTAAATGTTACATTTTTCAAATTCAATAGATAATCTGTTAAACCATGGGATCCAAGAGAATTTTAGCCTATTTAAAAAAAATTATAATATAAAAAAATACTTGTCCATGCTCCTCTGTATTTGGGTGGTAACACAAGTATTAAGTAAATATTCTTTATAAGGCCTAAAGGGGTCTATAATTAAAATTAAAAAGAAACTGTTAAACTAACTTTTTATTAAATGTTTCAACAACTCGTTATTCTTCTTCTGGTTTACAATAGATTCGCGTATCTCCTGAGATGTCCACCCAGATTTCTTTTTAATAAAAGGTGTACTTTACAGTACGCCTGGAATCAAATCCATGCCTCCTACGTGTTGCTTTGCCTAGGAATAAAGGATTAAGGTTTGTTTAGACACTCTACTCGCTCTGTGGCTGCCAGAGCTTTTACATACACATAAAGTCAGGAAAAAAAGGTTATATAGCTAGCAAACTATCAGGCATATCTACTTATAATTAATTCAGGCAGGATTTTAAGTATACAATTTAAATCTTTATATCATTCCTTTTTAAGTTAAGTATTATGTTTTCCAAGAGTTTGGAACCTGGTTCGATTAATATTTCCTGAATGTTTACTGGTCCATTGAAGATTTTAAGTTATTTATTATTATTTGTGTATTCTGTGGGTACCGCTTAAGTGGTTTAGATTCCCTATTTGTCCACAAGACCAATACAGATCATCTTTTACTCCTATTTTATTCAGATGTTTTGGTGTGCAGCAATGATTAGTCTTCATTCTACAAATTGTTATCATTTCTCTTTTTGAGTACCTACTATTCTAGAACCATGGTACTTTATTCGGGCTGTCTTGAATACTCGCATATGAAACACCATGTGGCCAGTTTTTATAATGATTGACCCATTTTTCCCATATGTTTCTTTTGATCATGTGGTAAAATCTTTCTTTGTTCATTAAGTTTGGTTGGGTAATATTTGGTTGTTGACATCTCTTTTTAGCAAGCTCATATGCCATCCCATTGTCCGTGATGCCAATATGATTAGGAATCCATATAAACTCTATTTCTTTTGTTGTTTTTGTCTTTATTATTTCCTTTTTTATTGATAATGTAATGTAATTATTTTCTTTATTTCTACCATTTTTAGACAGCTTCTGTAGTGTGCTCAAGGAATCTGTGGCATTTATAATATTTTCTGTTTTATTGCTGACAGATCTTATTGCTTCTGTAATAGCTAGATTTTCTGCGGTAGATATGGGCGTGTAGTTATTATGTCGGTGACTCACTTCTATTCTTGGGTTTTTGCAGAAGCTATTCCTATTCCACAAGTCGCTGATGTGGGATCCACTGATGCATCTGTATATATGATTGAATTTCTAACTTCAGTACTGCTTCCAGGTTGATAAGATTGTTGTGAACTATTCATTCCATTGAGTTGACTTTTGTTTATTTATGCTAACTGTTCTTGCTTCGCATTTATTGCATTGCTTGATGGATTGTAAGTTTTTGGCACAACCTCCTTGCTTCAAAATTAGACATATTTTGAATCTCCACTATTGATTTTATCCCTCGCTATCTTAAATATTTTGTGCATTATCTGTTACATGTACTATGATGCTCTCCACATGTTATAATGGTTGAAGTACATATGGTTTTTTCATGTTCCTTTTGATATATTAGGGCATCTTCTTTTACTTCTGAATGTGTTCTCAAATTTTCGGTATCTTAAACATTTCCTGCATTTGAGAACTGGTGGGGCATATACGTCAACTTTTGCTTTATAATGAGCAATATCTATATCTTTTGAAGTGATTTTTCCTTCAAATGTAAGAACCATTGATGTAGTTGGTGCATATTCTACATTTACGTCCAAATTGATAACTTTTATATTTAAACTTCTTGTTGAAATTACTTTTCTAAGATTGTCACCTTCTTCATTTACTATTTGCAGTTATGTCTGTTGGTATTCCACTAACCACTCCTCTAGACGTATCAATACTTAGTGGTATTGTGAAATGTAAGTTGTATTTTGTTTTTAGTTTCGACTTCATAAAATTATTGGCCACTGTAATAGATTTAAACTTTATTCACAATCTATTTTTTCCTTTACAAATAATTTTAGCAATTCCCAAAATTTCTTCTTTGCTAATGATTCTAACTAGTTTTATTGGGTGTATATTTCTTATGTGTTCTGAATTACTTTCTACCAAAATTAGAAATGGACCCACATCCCCAAATTTCTGTTGTTCAATTAAAAATTTATTGTGCGTTAAGCCAATTTTCGACGGAGACTGAGCCCCCCCGCTATGCAAAGCTAGTGGTTGTAGCTAATATAACCAACATATAACAACAAAGGTAAAAATAGGCAAGGACTTACCTTTTCTAGTAGTTTTTAAAGTTAAATTTAAATAATTATTTTATTTTTCTTGTGAAAAAAACAATAAAAAAAAACAAAAAACAACAAACACTTCTTATCACACTTTTTAAACTTCCTTCTCTATCTAACCTTTTACTTTAAAAGCCGAGTCAAAAGCCCAAAAATATTGTGTACAGGAAATTATAGTTGTTTGAAGTGTTCTTAACCTCTTTTGTCGTTGATACTTTAATATATACACAACAAAATCGATCCCTGTAGACCCATCAATCGTGCGCCTATAATTATATCCAAAAAAAGAGTACAAAAGGATCCTCGATAAATAAATGGCATCATAATTTGCACTTTCGTGTTAAACGCTTTATTATAAGGTCTCTAAACAGACATCTCGACTTAACTATATCCCATAACTATTACTTTCCGCATGTGATGACTTCTCTAAAAGGCTTAGTATTAGGTAACAGCTGTAAGACATCTGACAGATTAACTATAATTGCAAAAATCTTAATGAGTGTACTGCTTTTTTTTTAAATTTTATGACCACCCAGAAACCAAGTTCACACATGGAGTAACTATCTAAGGAAAACATTGTTATTTTTAATTTCTACCTCCATATGTCATGTGTATGTCAATGTAATTTAAATTTTAACTGCTCATTAAAATTGACAACTAAAATAAATGATTTAATATACGAGAGTTAAAAAAAACAAGGTGGTTCAATGAAAACTTAACACCTCCATTTTCCGAATTTAAAATACAAATGTGAAAAACTGCTCGAACCCTTCAATTTCTGATTCAAGGGGGACTTACTTTTACACTCTTTGCATCCCCATAAACTTGCAACCCCTTGATTTTGAATAGGAATGAGGTATGTTGCGATACCTATTGCATTAATGACATGTAAAATAGTGGAAGATTACCTATTTTGTGGTTAGTTTATTAAATTTCAGTGGAGCAAGATCGGGTGGACTAGGTACCTACTCAATATGTCCCCTTCTTCCAATTTAGACTCGAGGAATATTTTCATTTAAGAGTGGTCCCTATTAAAATTACGGATTATTAACCAATGGGCACAAGCCGTCTCTGCTTATCTGTACGTAATGTAGATTCATTTATACCGTCAAACACAAGACATGGATGTATGCAATCCGTCACTGGAATTTTATAGTATTCCAATGTATAGTTTAGAAATTATGACAAAACAAAGATTTTTATTTCGAAACTTTAGAGGTCTATAACTCGGAAACGAAGGCTCGTATGACAAAAATTTATTTAAACTTCTAACATTATTTTGACCTCTTCTATTTGCTCCCGAATTTTTGGCATTAAGTTCCTGAACACCCTGTATATTTTATTTATTTAAATATCATAAAATTAGTTTAATTATTTTTTGCACTTATTAAAAACTAATGCCGATCTAATTAAAATAATTACTACAATGTGCATGCCTATAAGGTTTCTAAGTAAATTGTGAATCATTTTCCTAAGTGTTTACCATACATTTCAATTGTCTTAAAATGGTAAACTATACAAAAAGTATTAAAAATTAAAATTAAGTTAAATGACGTTGACAATTGAAAATGTATTATTTATAGATTTTGCTACTGGATACGTTATGTCTGTTTAGATTAATTTTTAAATTAATATTAGAAATGAAAAAAGATATTAGTTGGATGTTAGAATAATTATAAGACATATATTACATATATTGTGGTCTATGCTTAAACCAAAAACGACTAGGAGAGGCGAAAAAACATAACAACAATATTGAACTGGGTATATGAAAATAATGAGCATGGCAGAGAGTTTGGACTGCAGATTCTATCAGATGAAAGGGTAGATTATTGTGTACAAAATGTCGGTAGCTCGAGGGATCAATAAATTTGGTCTGCATGAACTCGAGCTCACGTGTTTTATGGAAGTGTCGCCCACGACCCTGATGAGCTTCATCAAATGCATAGGGTTCATAGAACGATTATAACCTACTGGTGAGCCACAATAGATCTTTCGGGGAGCGGTGGAAGGGACGTTGACGACCACTCACACACAACCTAACCTAACATAACCTAAACTCTAACAGAGTTTGGGAAGAGAAAGAAAGAGAGGAATTGAAGCAAAGGTAATAGAGAGATGTAACTAGTCGAAGCAGCCGACTGAAGTCAAAATATCGCCTGCGGGCAAAATAGTATTGGATGTGCATGTTTTTATCCCTAATTTGTAGTTGTACGTATTTGTTTAATACGATTTACACCCAGTGTCACTTAATTAGTTAATTTATTAAAAATTATTACTTTTAAAAATGGTTACTTCATGTTCAGCATACGGTTGTACAAATGGGTTTTACAAAAACAAAAATATATCCATACATGGGTAAATATAGTTACTGTTTTTTAACTAAAAAATAAGTGATAAATTCCAATTGACGGTCTCTTCTCCCAGGAATATATCTGACCATAAATATATTTTTTTTTAAATGATATGTCACTAAAATTGTGGCTAAAAGGTAGCTATGAAAAGAAAGTTTTTTCTGTTAGGAAAAATGTTAAACTATGTCAGACACATTTTTTTCGACAATATTTGGTTATTAGTTTTGGATTGAAAACCAGAAAAATCGTCGCGATATAAGTGCGTTTTGGAGACCTAAAAGCCTTAGGGTTCCAAATGTTATTTTTTTTCATACCTTACACTTGTACTTTACAGTACTCTTTAATTCTTCGAATGTTGGCTACCCAATTAATTTGATAAATACATTAATTAATAAAAAAGAACAGAAAGTGTCATTACAACTAATATTTCCTAAACAAACTAAAGAAATATAAAATATAAATATAAAAATATTACAGTATGTGCAACATCAGCATTAATATAATTTAAAACACAAAATAATGTTGGTACAAAATTGTTAAATGTAAAAACAAAATTACCTAAATTAAAAAAATCTGGTGTTTACAAAATTAATTGTCCAAAGTGTAATGCTGTATATATAGGTCAAACACAAAGAAATTTTAAAGTAAGATTTAACGAACATTTAAGAGCATATAGATTAAAACAACCACATAAGTCAAATTATGCAACACACCTACTTGAACATACAAACTCACTGATACACACCAATGACATCCAAATACTACACATTTGTAATAAAAAACAAAATTTAGATGTCCTTGAAGAACTTGAAATAAAAAGACATTTAGCAGATCCACAATTTAAAGTTGTTAATGAACAAATAAATCTGGGAAGTTCTCCACTTTTAAAGTGTTTGCTTTGATTGAGTCTTTATTTTACACATAGATAAGACGTAAATGTAGCACAAATATATTAAGTTATTGTAAAGATCAGCTTGATATAGTTTTTTCCTGGTTTTTCTATATCATTGCACAGTCATACTGATCTTAGAGGGAAATACATCCAGGATAATCCCTCAGGGCTAATAACATCTAGGCTTTAATATTGTTATGTCTATAACTACCTAATAAACATCAGGTACCTAGACAAACAAACAAATAGTAACTTCAATATGTCAATCTGACGATGCTAGTTGTCTAGCGGAACGGCTGTTATTGAGATTAAAAAAAACAGTATAAATAAATATTGGAAGTTTTGTTAAAACGAAGAGTTTTTATATTAAACTGAAATACTTTCTATTACATACTTCCACAATGTTTATGAACAAGTTTGCAGCAGGCGTTTGACAGGTATCCACGTTTTGGCGCGAAATTTGAAGTGGAATTTTAAATAACTTATTTTAAAGGTAGTAGTTGTATAAAAAAAATAATAATAAATAGTTTGTGCTATATTTGATACTTACGCATGGTTTTAATAAATTTCCCAAAAATAGTCCACATCCCTATTATAGGGTAAATAGTAAGAATTCAAGTGTAAATGAAATTAAATATAGAATTAAATACAAATATTTAAACTTGTTTTTATTTAAACATTGGTAATACATTTTTTTACATATGTATTGTCGTTTTATTCATCCTTCTTAATTGTTTTTTTGTAGGAAAAATTACAAATTTTCTATTGCATATTTGGTTAAATCTGTAAATTATTATTCAAAAAGATTAATTGAATACAAAAATTACAATTTTTTACTCGATATTGTACTAACATTTTAATATTACAGTAAGAAGACTATATACTTCCAATGTGTGTATTATTTTATAATTATTTATTAAACAAAGTTTAATTGTTAAAAGAAAAATATTTTAAAAATTTACTTACTTTTTGGAAGTCCATCTTATTAAGATTAATAAAAAACTCTTCGTTTTAACGTAACTTTCAAGTTTTATTGAAAAAATATGTTTTTTTCGCAAACGTCAAAAAAAGTAGACATTATTAACGTCAATTCATGAAGTTGAAGTATGATTTCACAGACGCCACTTTTTTGTACGCTGACGGCCGTACAAAAAAGTTGAATTTTTAACAGGGAAAATAATTATTAGTTGAACTTTTAAACTTTATTATCGATAATAATTATTAATAGTAAAAGTACAGCTATTTAAGGTTGCACCGCACATATTTAATGCACTCCCTTATTTATTCACTTCCAATTCAGCGAATTTTGTGCAGAGTTGAAAGAGTTCATCGACAAAATTTCCTGTGACTCCTTACTTGTTGTTGCTTCTGTTAATCAACGTCGACATAATTTCGCTCATGAGAAGCTGCATTCAGGTACAGTGAAGAAGAATTCGACATCAAGATTTTTTCTGAAGTTTGTTTTTTATTAGACAAAGAGTCCTAAATGTATCTATCCTTCAGCGACAGTGCTCGACCTCCAATCTCCATGCCGTTTCAGACAAGTAATATCAGCTCCTCCATCCACAAGCAAAGTAGCTGAAGTTCTTCCTAACGCATGACCGGTGTAATCTTTTGAATTCGGTAGTTTTAAATAAGTTGCTGCTGTTTCGGGTACGTTACTAATTGTATGAATTCCCATGACCATGCGATAACATTTTCCCTTTTGAAATTTCAAAAAAAATCGTCGGCTCTCCATAGCTTGTTGACGTAAAGAAGTATATTTTCTGTAAAGATTTATATATTTTTCTCCAATAATTGTGAGCGATCGTGGCTTTTTAGATTTACTATCAGGAATCTTTATATGAATAACAGATCCTAAATCTTTTATATCGTCTATTGTCATGTTTACCATTTCATCGCATTTACATGCCCCAAATACGCCCATTATTAGAACAACCTAAAAGTAGTATGTATTTAAAAACTTGATTGTATTTATGCAGGTTAGAATATTATAACTAACCTTAATTCCTAGATATTGCTCATAAGGTGCATTATTTAAAAAATCTTCAAACTGATCTTTTGTGAATACCTTTGACTTTTTGGGAGTATACCCTTCATTCTGCTTCTTCAGATAAGCACGTAGTTTCATATATTTGATAATATCTAATCCATGTTTAATATTCAGTAATGATTTTATCATGGAATTTTATCATGGAATATCATGGAATCTTTCGTAAGCATGATTATAAACTCTACTTAAATCATTCATAGCTGCCTTAGCAATGTCAACAACGTCGGGCGGTGTACAGTTGGGTTCTGAATCCGACATAATATAATCTAAAAGAAAATTTCAGTAGGTACACCTTACTACAACAAACGAAATTTTGATGCTCAAGTACTTACCAAAAATGCACAGTCCAATTGTTGCTTTAAATCACTTACAATATTTCTAACATTGTAAAATATTATTGAACTGTCAAATTTGTTTTTAACTAGGCAATCACAAAACCAGTAACCACGGAAATGTAGTGCGCAGTTTTATAATTATTATTCTCTGAATTTATCAACTTCGTTGCGATCGTTTTAAATTTTTATTTAAATATTAATTAGTTCTATAGTCTGGATGCCGTTTGCGGAAAAATAGCATGTTTCATTCGGAGCAAAAGCACTTTTTGTGGCTCGTCTGAAATTGTCGGCAATTCAGACTCGCCACAAAAAGTTATACTTTTACTCCTAATAAAACAATATACTATTATATCACAATGACGGCCGTTTCTTAGCGAAACGGCCGTCATTGTGATATAAAACATATTTTTTCAATAAAACTTGGAAGTTACTTTAAAACGAAGAGTTTTTTATTAGTCTTAAAAAACATTTTAATTTTAAAGAGTTTATAACTGGCATTGAGCTACATTTTCTAGCTATTCATATTAAAATAAACAGTAATGTAGTTCTAAAATAATAAAATTCCAATATTTTAAAATTTCATTCTAAATTTTCTTTTGATATTTGAACAAACTATTATTTATTCAATTGCCCCCTACAATTCCTTATAACTATTCAAATTTTATACCTTAAACCAGGTGACCGAAATATATCAAAGTTTTGTGGCACCTGAAATCTTTTTTAATGTTGAATTCATAATTATTGTTTCCCATGTGCATCATTAAACAATATATGTATATACATGTGGAATGGGTCTTTTAGTGTCAATAATTAATAGTTTATTTAACATTTCTAGTACTCAGTGGTGTAACCGTGAGATTCTGACTTAATTAAAAATGTTATTCACACTACGCATTTCGCAACTACACCAATAAGTTCAAGGCTATTTAAATAATAATTAATTCTCGCTATATTGATATTTATTGCGCGAATGCCGACGTACCTATAACAATTTCTTTTATACCAATATTGAACAATTAAACAAACGCTTATTTACATACATTCTTACGCAACTCCTCCCTATTTACGGGAAACGCATGCGTCGTTCGCTTTTAACATGTACGTCACTATTTCAAAAGTAGTTTATATGAATACCAATACAACGTTTACGAAGATAGTGTAATCATTATAACCGATGTGCTGTTGGGAGGCCGGAAGAAAGTTCATGTGAAATGTGAAAACCAGACATAACCTCAGTAACGTGCAACACGCTTCTTCTTATCGTAACACATAAACCATCTGAGTTCGGAATCGATCTACCGGTCAATATACCACGCGTTTAAAAATTACGCTTAACTGTTTAACTGAACGATTTAATGTTATGTGGTAAAAAGACTTTAAAGTTATGTTAGTGTTGTGTAGATCAATTACTAAAATTCATTGGATCGAATTAAAGTATGTTTTATTAGCAGATGTGGGGCGTTGAATTATAAAATTGGTTTGTGAAAGTAAGTTGTTTTATTAATTCCTAAAAATGTTTTATTGGTATTTTTAATGGCTGGTTTCATTCTATAAACTAACTGTAACCTTCATGTCATTGTTTACCTACAATCGTAGTGTAGATTAGCATTTTTTTAAATATTATTTAATTATAAAGATTGATTCATATGGTAAGGTAAATGTGATTCTATCAATAAATAGCTAATATTAGAAATTTAGTTTTATGAATACTTACTCAATTTAATGCATTTGGCAACAAATCATATAGGTAGTGATATTTATAAATTCATATAGTTATTATATACAAACCTAAACTTATTTACTGAGATAATTACATATTTTGTTATAAACAAGCTTAATTGGAGAAACCAAAACAATATTCGTTTTTTATTTCTTTAAGTCCTAAATAGATGTCTAAAGATTTATTGAATTCGAAATGGTACCAAATTAGGGGCCGGTTGAGAATAGGTGCACACGAGTTTCGAAAAAAAAATATTAATACTAAAAAGGGACTGGTGTCTATAGTAAATTTTCGTAAAAAGATTTGCGGATTATCATGTAGATACCAGCGTTGCCACATCTCTAAATAATACCTAAATATTAATACTTATAATATTTTTTTACACTATAAATATATAAAAAATATGGATAATAAAATGTGGAATATAGAGAAAATATTACCAACCAAAACTAATCGGTCTTTTGGCATATTATAAAATATAAAACAAATATAAACAAACACGCAAAATTCAGTAACGGGTAGCGATGCTACCCTAACCTAACCTCACCTAACCTAACCTAACCTAACCTAACTATAATAAGGTGCGCACAGCTGTATGGCTTGTTTCACCATCTTGTTGGGACTATTGTGTGCCAAACTGTAGATTTCGTGCGCGACAAAAGTTATATAGATCTCTCACAAAAGGTGTATAATAATTTTCTCTCTATAACGTTCTTGGTTGACAGTAAGTGGATTCTGATTATCAACTTCAATGAAATAAGGACCAATCATTCCATTACCAGATACCGCGCACCAAACGGTAACTCGAAGACTGTGAAGTGGTTTCTCTACAATGACATCAGGACGTTCAAATCCTAGGAAACTGGTTGTTTGTCGATTAATACAGCGGATAAGATGAACGTGACTCTCGTCTGAAAACCATATGTTTTTCAAAAATTCGGGATCTTCGTAAACTAAACTCAACATGCGACTACAGTAAATTTCTCTTGCACGTTTGTCCGCAGCATTTAGTCGTTGTCCAACTTGAATGCACAGCACTCTCTGCTGTGCAGCATAATTTGGAGGCGCCCTATCTTGCTGTTTCGGGATCAAGCAGTTTTGCAGAAATTTTAAATATCGCGGACCTGATAAGGTTTCTTCGAAAAATTATGACACAATAATCTTTGTTTCGTCCCAAACATTAACTTTATCTGGATGCTGAGTACGGTACTCAAGTCTGGATTTTCGGTAGCACAATAGCGAGAAATCTGACGAATAACATGCCCGTTTAGTAAAAACGTAGTTCGATCGGAAAAAAGTACATTTTTTTAAAACATTGAATTTATGTTGTTTTTGTCCATTATAATTTCACAAAATTCAACCCGTTTACCAAAATCATCTTCCAGAAGGTCTTGTGCTAATTGATTTTGTAAGAATGCTACTTTTATTTTTTACCATTGTAAGAACTGTCAACTGTGGGATATTCCTTGTAACCTTGTAACGATTTGGTGCGCAGTGTGAGGTAATGGATTATTAGGCCCTTACTTCAGGGAAGACGAGCGTAGAAGACCCTTTACACTAAATCGAGTACGATGTAGAAAACAAATTTTCACACCATTTTTTATTGATCTCAGACAATTCTGTCGTGCCAGAAGCATTCAGTTGAATACCCAAGGGTTCCAACAGGATGGGGCCACTTCTCATACCATGAAAGCATCTGATTCGTGAAAATTTTGAAGACCGCGTAATTTCCCGTAGCACGAATTTTCCTTTTTTTAGTTTTTTAAATTATCCTTTATTATATTTGGTGTAAATAATACGGTTCTAATGTAAACACAGCTTGATAACAAAATTATGTTTATAAACAAGTAACGTAGCAACAAGAAAACACATATAGCGGAATTGTTTCTGGTTCTTTCAAAAATCCTCATCTTTCACCCACATGGCATAACAAATCAAGATTAAAGTTTGTGTATTTATATTTTCTATTAAAATTACTAACTTAAGTGTGGACTTGTATAATAATAAGACAAACCTTAGATATAAAGGTTTTAATTTACCTACAAAATTAATCCTGCAATATTTTATAAGTTTTTGATTGACATATAAGTCAAAGGTAACTGTATGAATTCCAGCAAGGAATTTTCATTTGCAAATATCACCACATTCCACATTAAGTTTCCACGTTGTCGGCGAAATTAAAAAGTGATTAAGTTGACCATAGTAGATCTTCATAATAAGGTCCTAACCCCAAGGAACTTTTTTCTTAACATTTTCTAACAAATTTCTCTTTTCGAATAGCGTAATCAAGAATAGGTCTTACATAAGTAGCGTAAATTTTATAAAACGAACGAAACGAAACTTTGGAAAAACACCTTTTAGATGATGCAATACAGTATAATAAATTCATGTTACTTTTTTTACATACTAGAACTTACATATAAAATTCCTTTGTTTGATGCATATATTTAAACATTGTTTTTAATTATTTGCAATATACAGAAGATTATTAAAATACTGTTCTGGAATATAATCATCGGCAAAAATAATTTTGTAGGAAAAACCGTTTTAAATAATTCATTTATATTTCAAAAATGGATTAATTTATTTACGAACAAAAAAATATTTAGAGTTTTTGGGAATTTACTATTATTAATATCATTATTTATAAAACTAAAAAAGAATTTAATAATTTTCCAATTTTAAAATATTTACACAACTAAAACCGTTTCATACGGCACTAATACCAAATTTACCTCCATATATAGATGGATAATCTTTTACTACTCCCACCAACGGAAAGCGTTGTAAGTCAACACGATTTCCGGACATATCGTCAAGTACAAACGTGGATCGGATATTTCAAAAATTGTCAGAAATGAACCGATTACCTGCTTGAACCAATTTTAAAACTAGTGTAAACAAAAGTGTAGGGCTGCTGGTGGATGCAGGAATCACTTACAAACATGCAACAATGTCGCCAGAGTCGCCATTCTGCTGAACGGAACGATGAACGGGATACAGATTATAAATTGGACCTGATCTATTGCTCTTAAAGCATCTCATCTAGCCAAGTTCACAGACTTGATATTTTCATATAATCTGGTGCTTTCTGTTTTTTCTCTTCAAGTTGTAGAAACCCCTTATAAACTGTTTGTCCTGTCTCTGTCTAGGAGTACCTTTCCACCATTCAAGAGACTTTTTTTCACCCCATCGCTTTTTAAGTGTATTTGCAATTCCAAAAACGAATTCAGGTCCTAACCTAACCTAACCTAATCAATGGGGCGTTTGCACACCTTCCCGGGCCAATTTATCAGCCTTCTCATTGCCTCAGATTCACTTGTACCAGACAAGTTTTAGCCTATTGCAGCTTCCCACCTCATTAAGCGCACAATCGCAGTCCCATACAAGTTTTAGTTGACCTGTACCGAACTGAGTGGCTCTAGAGCCGCTTAATTGTCAGAATTCGGATAATAAGTTTATTAGCACAACATTGTGTAGTGGTAATTTCTGCTTGATATACAGTTGCGTACTTCCCTAGGCATAGCTGGACTTCTGTCTTTGGCTTTGTGTAGTATATCCTACATCCTGTACCCACAAGGGTTTTGAAGCCATCTGTTCAAACAACAGTTTGAACAGAGTGTTTTCTTTTCAAGCGAAGACGCTCCTGCTTACATTCTAGCATAATTCGCCCCTGTTCAGAAAGCCATACGTCTTAGAGCGCAAGAGTAACAACCCCCTAATTCCCCTATTCTATGAAGTTACGTAACAATATTTAGCAGTCAGTAAGTTGATCTATAAGGAAGTGGTCGCTCTCTACATCGATAAAATGTCGATAGTATTGATTTTTATGTTTTTGTTATTATTATTGTGTTAAGTGTACATTTGTTCTTGATATAAATTAATCGCAAAAGAAGCGTTAGTGAAAGGTCGTAAGTCAACACCTTTTTTATTAATTATTTATACACTTTATGTGCCGGCATCCGCAATGTTGCCCAATTGCTCTACCAAGCCTTTATAACTATTTTATATTTATTTGCTTGTATCCGTTGCAAATCTAAGACAACACTTGAGTTACCAGATTTGCTTTGTATTTTATTTCTGTTTTGTATGCACTTTCCTATACGTAATATAAGGTATAACCGAAAGTGTGTACTTTCTAACCTGTTCCGCAATCCTAATCAGATGGTTGTTTCCAGATCTCTGATATTGTTAAATGTATACAGTCTCTAGCTGTTTAACTAGAGTGGTCCTTCGATAAATTTTAGTTTTGACCCGCTCAAAATTATGTAAGGAAACCCGCTCAAAGCAAACAGCTTTGAATTTATGTTTAGTACCAGCAAGTGATAACTCCGTTTTCTTACACCATCTGTGTACCAAAAAGAGTTTCCTCCTTCTATAGGCGAACAGGTTTCCCAGTCCTATTTTTTCGTACAGTTACCTAAAAACGTTTAAGTCGAGGTTTAAGTTATACCTAAGAATAATTCGGTCCACAGACAGTACCGTAGTCGGTACATTGCGTACAGCTTATTGGGTTTGCATTAGTCTATGTACTATTGACAAAGCTTTTATTTGTATAAAAATATACAAAGGTGGTAAGTATATTAAAACCTCTAACGCTTTCGTTGGGGCTCCCGTGATGCTCAGGCATGCAAGCTTTTGAACCCCACCAAGCATTTGGACAGCCCCAACCTGCTGAAACTCCAACCCCAAGCTCCTGTACTGTAAATCAACAACCAACGTTTCATCTTTGGGTCCCCATGTTTTCCCTCACAACTGTCTACATCTCCAAAGGGCAATTGTACTTTTTTGGGATTTATTGGATTTGTGGACATACGTAGGTATTTAGCCTGACCTGCAAATCAAATCTCTATCCCCTTGATCGCTGGTGGTTTTAAGCCTTATAGCGAGCCTTATAGTGATCTCCTGGTGAAGGTTACTACTGCTGTTGAGGGTTGACAGATGAACAGGATGAACAGTATTGCTCATTTATTAAATACTGTTAAGTAAAAATCAATTGTTATTGATGGAATTAATTAAAGTCGTATGGAATATTCTTATTTATTATTAAACTTTCAAAGGTAAAGTTGAATAGAGCAATTGTACTTTTTTGGGATTTATTGGATTTGTGGACATACGTAGGTATTTAGCCTGACCTGCAAATCAAATCTCTATCCCCTTGATCGCTGGTGGTTTTAAGCCTTATAGCGAGCCTTATAGTGATCTCCTGGTGAAGGTTACTACTGCAGTTGAGGGTTGACAGATGAACAGGATGAACAGTATTGCTCATTTATTAAATACTGTTAAGTAAAAATCAATTGTTATTGATGGAATAAATTAAAGTCGTATGGAATATTCTTATTTATTATTATACTTTCAAAGGTCAAATTGAATAAATTTTTTATTGATTTAAATTGATAACAGTTTGTTTGTTATGTATTTTATACTAAAATTATGCTAATTTTAGCCACATTCTGTCCAATGTTTTTCTACAGAAAATGTTATGGTTTATTACCAACAATAATACAAATATTAAACTTATACTTCCTTAAAAAATATCCAAATGTAGTTTGTGTAAATGCGGTTTATTATACCGACCTCAAATAGTACGTACCTATTTTAAGATTAACAACACGTTGTAAAATATACAGATAAAACATTTCATCAACAAATTGTACATTTGCATACATCAGAATTCCATTAGGTTTTTAAAACATTTGCAATCGTAGGTAATCATATTGTGGGTAAAACTATCGATAATCATGAATACTAATTAGAGAAAATTAGAGAAAAAAGTTATAATATTAATTATTTTATGTAAAAATTATATTCACGAAAGTAAAAAGGGTGTCGTCTTAAATGGCTTTAAAATCTGAGACGAAAGAACAAATTCAAGTTACGGGTTAAAACTTCATTTTTATTATTTAAAAACCTACCTTATACAATGGCTTTGGGTTTCACAGTTACAATAATTGTCAAACCGCCCTTAAATCGTCAGAAGCATGCGCACTAAGAATTTATAGCCAAGAAGAAGAAGCCAAGAAAGAACTCTTCTACTGGCAAAAAACTTACATAAAATAAATTATTAATAATTTTACATCTACCATGTGTGTTTAAAAGGCCCGAATATTTGGTAATATTTAACTTTAAGAAATGTAAGAATATAAGAAAATGTTTGACATTTATTAAAATCTAAACAAGTGAAATAATTTTTGACGTGAGAACTTCACATCACAAACACAAAGCTGGATCACAGGTGCATACATTTCTGTGGTTATATGGTTAAGCAAGTAAGTAGATAGTTAGGCAAATTTTGCAATACAGAAATAACTATAATATTTATTGTATATATATTTATATTACAATGTTGTCAGAATTTAAAAAATAAAAAGAAGTCTAAATTTTCAAGAGGTGTATTTATTATTTATAATCTATAAGTAAGTAGCCATTAAGTAGCCCAACAATCGATATCCTTCTTTCTAAAATTATAATTTCCGCAGATTTTAGTAACAATTGTTGACGTTTATTTTAATAAAATATGCGTGGCCTTCTATGTAATTATGAATTACTTTGCCACGCGTTTATCATCAACGCGTGGCTTCGAATATAAAGGGGAATTATGTGGTTATTAAATTTAGTACTCGATTTAGTAATTCCAAATTAGTCAGAAAAAAATATCTAAATTCTACTTAACTTATATCAACGTTTTGCAAGAAATTACATAGTTTTTGGCAACACATTGTCCTACAACAATTTATATAAAATTTCAAAGTACAATGCGATAATAGTGCCATTACTTCAACGTATATAATTTTAATTATATCTATTACTTTCTACTAATCATGATCTTTCTCAACACAAGTGACGTATCATTATTTACAAGTTTACAATCTTTTATACCAAAATAAATATCAATAGATAACCCATTTTTAAATGTACCTAATTTCAAAGTTCAATTGATAAAACTGTCTAAATATTTTTCGTGAAAATTTATGTTTTGAGTTATAAACATTTTATAAAAAAATGTTGTTGACTAGGCTAAGTTAAGATTTTCTATTTTATTATTACTATAATATACACCAAGGAACAGGAAGTTATGTTATTAGAATAAATAATTAACAATAAATTATGTTTTAAGTATCAGTTACTGCTATTAGCTCTGGAACTAATGGAATCCAAAATAATAGCGAACTTGATAACCTCTTTGGATGTTTGTACATGTTAAGGATGTTCTATCGATTTTTCGTCTAGCGAAATTGAGAGGTCCAAGGAGAGGACCCTGATCTATCCCATAAAATATCTCTGCACGTAATACTCGCTTAGTGCGAATATCTATAATATAACGTCAAATAGTTATTTCTACACTTAATGAGGTTGAACTTCGTCTCGCACGTCTTGTGCAACACGGACTGGCCCCAAATGTGTGTTATTACTTTGATATAATGTCACTTATTTTTAAATTAAATATGATAAGAAAAATAACTTTAGCAGTACGACGTCACCTATATCATGAAATGTTTGACTTTTGTATTTCATGAATATCAAAATTACAATTTAAGGACCTAAAAAGTGACAAGTTGGACTAGAAGAGAGACAACAATTAAATACCAATAATTCTAAAACGATTAAAAAACAAGGAATAAACAAACAACACTCCTTCTCATCACTCAAAACCGGCAGACAGACTGGCAAATCAACTCATTTTTTATTAGGTCAGTCTTTGATGTGGATGTGGTATTGCCTAGGAATAATAGAGACCAGCTCTAAATAATAGTATCATAGATTAGAAAGAAGTTCATAGATAGCCGACCCTAACGGTTTTTTAAAAACATATTTACAGCGCCGCTCGTGACCTGAGTACTAACTATATAATTGTATTTTTATTTTATTTAAAATTTAATTTAATTTAAAATATTTATATTAAAATATTTTAAGAATATTCTGATAAATATATTAAATATACTTTTCAAAATATTTTTAAAGTACTATTTTCATATTGTTAATAATTTGGTATTGACTTATACAAAAATAAAAATGAAATAAGTAATAATTCTTTATTTGATACACTTTGTGTCTCTAATCGACGGGCAACTTTTTTTAAGTTCTTAGCTGTTAGATGATCATCAGAACAATGAGAGATGCTGGTTTCTGAAAAAGAAATAATAAATATTATAAAACTGAGGTGTCGTTAAAAGACAAGTAATTGTATAGTTTGTTTAACCATCATTTGCCGTAACGTTGTAATCTGTGACGTATTCTGCTGTTTTACGTTTTTCTTATATAGTTAAATAATTTTACTCTTAACCTTAAAATTATAGTTAATGACATATATTAGGCAATCCAACAACCTGTCAAATTAATTCCAATATGGCGTCACAGGACAAATATTGAAAGTAAACAACATTAATTTGTATATGAGCGTGGCTTTGTGTAATAGATAATTTGTTTGATTTTATGGCAAAGGTGTGTTTTTATTAACTTTTTGACTTTGTGTGCTTTGTTCAGTAGAAAATGCATACAAATTGTATTGAGGTTGGTTGTGGAAGCCGTTCAAGATAATTTGTTCAATAATTTTTAATTAAAAGTAAGTGAAAAATAAAACAAAATTGTAATAATAAAAAAAATGTTTATTTTTAATTACCTAGTCATTGCTTTGGAGTAATTACTGTAATACCAAGGTTCATTCTGAAGAGTGCCTAAATTGATACACTCAAAATGAAACCATTTTGTCTAACAATCTTAATAACATTAATAAGTAAACTAAATATTTTTCATCATTACCTTTTACTAATACCAGGATGTTCTTGTAATAACTTCTTTAAAAAACTGCTATCCATCTCGAAATAGTGAACAAATCTCATACAAGTACTACAAAAATTGATCTAAACACAGCAAAAACTTTCGACACAATGGTTTTCTACCTGAACTGTCACAAATATTTGCCCTGGACGGCCATATTGGATCACGTGGTTTGGATTGCCTAATTAAATGAAAATATGGCAACTGAACTGTCAAAAGTAACAAATTAAATTCACGTCGACATTAAATAAGAAATACGTTAATGAAGTTATAATTCCATCTTATCCATTTAATGAATAAAAGATAAAGTTGTACAATGTATGACGCGAGGTATGACTTAACGGCAGATGAAACAAACTATAATTAATAAGGAACAATCTATATTTGTTTAAAAATCGGTCTTTGCAGGTTGAGAAAATTAAATATTATTTTTTATTTTTTATTTTATTTTTTTGTAAACGAGGACTCACCTTAAAAATTTAAAACCTACAGAATGTTCGGAATTTAGTTTTCAATACCTTTCAATTTTGAAAAATTTAGAGTTTGATACAAGTGACATGCAACATACGTGAGAAGGACGTGATGGCGGGCGTCAGTGCCTCGTCGCGTCTATGTGCATTGGACAATTACATTACACAGAACAAATGCTAAGGCGACATAAGTCTGTGCCACGTCCTCTCCTGACGTCCGTTCAGCATTACCCCCGAAATTACATAGAAGATACGCGGACGCCATGTCTTCACCCAACGTCCCTTCAGTATGCTTTGCTCTTTAGCTTTCAACCCCTATACCGAGCCTGTTAGCTACGCTAATGCCCCATATTATGTTTACGTAAATTGTTGTTTCTTCAGTAAAACGCGCTGGTCATATTATTAGTTATTTTAGTTTTTTAAAATAGACGTCACTATACATTTAAATTATATAATATTGTCAATAACCTTGACTTTATCACGAAAAATATACATTTTGTTGATTTTATGTCTGCCAGTTTTAAAACAACTTTAAACAACATTGTAAGTAACATTTAATATAACATCAAATTTTTCATAAACATGCGGGATTTCTTTTTATAGTTTTTGCATAGATGCTTTTATTTATAAATTTTATCTCAAACAAAATTAATCAATATACCTGCATATGAAATAATATTAGTAAACGCTGAATTTTACCACATTTTACAAACTAACGTAAATAACACAAGTTATATACATACCAAAAGGCTATTAAAAATATTGTGGTGGATAGATTTACCCATTAGGGCCGTTGGCGACACTTTTACG
Source organism: Ophraella communa (assembly GCA_035357415.1). NCBI lineage: Eukaryota > Metazoa > Arthropoda > Insecta > Coleoptera > Chrysomelidae > Ophraella > Ophraella communa. The sequence goes on along the minus strand of CM068983.1, from coordinate 13,316,374 downwards.
AAGTTCTTGGACTCCAGTTGATGCAGACCAAACTGATTTATCCTTAGTTTCTCGAGCTCTCGGCAGTTACAGAAGATGTACTCCGTCATTTAATTCTTCGCCTGACAGAATCTGTAGTCTGTACTCTCTACCAGTCCAATTGTTTTCAGTCAGTAGTCATCATCATAATTCGTAGATCTTCTCTGCTCATATTCAGGAGCTGTTGAGAAATCTTTTTAGATAGAACTCTTACAAATGCCTTTGAGTGCCTTAAACCCTCTAGCTCTACCAGTAAGAACGTTACCAATATCGAACTGCTTAGTTCGATATTGTTACTCTGGTACTATTCACCATGCCTAGAAATGGCTCTGGTCCTATAAACATTCTTTCAGCATCTTTTCTGGCTAGAAACTCCGCTTTCTCGTTCCTTTCAATACCGGTGTGCCCAGGTGCCTGCCCAAAGTAAGGTTACTTTCTTATTTTTCGTATTAGATCCTGAAGGCATTAGGTTACTCAAGTTCTGGCTCAGTCCACCCTCGGTTTCCCTTCATGTACTCCAGCTCTAACACCTCTCTCGGTCTTAGAGCCGTCCGTGTACCAACACTGGTCAGCCATTATAAGATTTGATCTATTCGTCTCCCATTGGTTCCTTTCTAGAACAGGACGGTGAATGTCTTGTGATAATTGTATTTAGGTTGCATTGCATCCAGTACCAGCTCCAGTATCTATGATTTTTTATTATCTCTCCGGCCCTGGCTCTGAGGGAAGGCTTTAGGTAGGGCGCTATCCTTTTTTCTTACCTTATTAATATAAACGACCCTTACAGTGCACCAGGTAAGTAACCTAGAGCCAAGCTTGTTCTAAAAAGCTTTGTCAGGATAGGAAGTCGAATGTCCAGTTCTTTTTGTAGTAAGGAAGGGAAAAATGTATCCTTCCTTGGAGACTTCACATTATCCGTTTTGATAATTTCCACAGATATTTTCCAACTTTTCTTCCTAAGTCGAGGCTAATTATAGTGTGAATACATATTTTATTCTTGCCCATTTAATTTATTTGTTTTATAAAAAACTGTTATACAATATGTCTATATTAAATTTTTTAACCTCTTTACTACCCCCTATTTATAAAACGAAAGAATTTTGCTATGCAAACTTTGGAAGTGCCAGATTTTATTGACGGTTTATAGGAAATTCAAGATAGTTGCAGTTGAGCCAACTTGTTGTGTGTTTTTGTTTAAAATTAGCTAGACAGGTGTAAAATATGTTGTTTAAAGTTTAATAAATATATTTTTAATTTAATGGTATAAAAATTTCGTGTGCCATGCGTGGCGATAACATATTTTTATTAATTCATTATTCTGCATTATCGAGAAGAAAAATCACATTCATATATTTTACTTGCCGCTACGACCTACAGAAATATAATACAACTGAATTGTTAATCAGTCAAGTAATCTTTCAGTGATTGACGTCATATAACTGTGGGAATAAATCGGTTTAAATAAACATGTTATATTACATTCAATGTTAATAATATTGTAAAATATATTAAATTACTTTAAGTTATGGTAATGATCTTGTGTGGTATTTTAAAGAGATTTTATCTGTCATAATATATAACTAAGATGAAGGTATAAAAGTATTCGTAATAATTATAAAGCTCTTTTTATTGTTTTCGAGCAGGTTGGTTTACTTAAAAAAAATCATTATTTCTTCCTTCATGGTCTTGAGCAATTTTTTATACTTAAATAATATAATTGGCCGGTCCAAAGGAGTCTGTTATTATGTTTGTGTACCAGTGTATCTAGTATTTCATTTTCTTAGAACCTCACTATGTGTTTCATTCACCTCACCAATATTTTTAGAAAACTAGTATAGTATGCGCCAAAACAAACGACACTCAAAAACTAAAGCTTTATTAAACATGAAAAATTTCAAATAAAGCGAATTTAAAGTTTTGCTTCTATACAATATGTGTTCAAATAGCTCGCCATTGCGTTCCAAGCAGTGCTCATAACGCTCAATAAGATTTATTAACAAAAATAGCCTGCTATATTCTTCAACATTTTTTCACGGAATTCATCAATACTTGCCGGTGGGTTTTCGGTAAAAATGGCATCAAGGGTTGTTAGATCAGGTGGATGAGAAGGGTAAGGAAAATCCGTGTTACGGAAAACTAAGCTGTCTTCAAAACTTTCTTGAATCAGATCTAAGGATACTGTCGTGGCATGACAAGTAGCCCCATCCTGTTATAACCATTGGGTATTCAACTCTTTGTCTCTAGCACGACAAAATAGTCTGAGGTCAATAAAAATAATGTCAAAATTGGTTTTCTATATCGCACTTGATCTAGTGTAACGGGTCTTCTACGCTCGTATTCCACGAAGAAAGGGCCCAATAATCGTTTGACAAATCCATTCAGATGGATGTGACATTTGTCTGTGAACCACAAAAAAATAGAGGTTATTCATAAACCATTGGCAAGATTAAAGCATAATAAACAACTCTTGATTTCTCTACTTGTCTTGTCAAGTGTTGCCCAATCTGTATTTTATAGGGAAAATCACCAATCTTCTTAAACATTCTTCGGGTAGACGTTGTACTCAAATTCATTTTTAGAGATGTTCATTTTGGTGATTCTAACATCTGTTGAAATAGCCTTTTTTGATTCGCATTTGTTGTCAAGGTAACAGGACGACCAGTACAGTTTTTTGCGTTGTAAGCACCATTTCGAATCTTTTTGTTAGAATAAACAATGTTTAAAAATACTATGACAACTATTGTCACTTGCTTCATATGAAGGGATTATATTTCACAGGCTTCCTGATTTCAGTGTCCTATGTTTTGGCGCATACCAATTTAGTTATTTATCAGTTTGTATAATTTTACCATCATCTCTGATTTGTATCTACTAAAAAAAATATATAAAATAAAGACAAAAACTAATGAGCAGGTTAATCTACCAAAACCGGCAAACAATAAATATTTGTTTTACTCTGACAGTATTTAACTGTTTATCATAAAATACTTATTGGTAATTTTTTTATACTTTTTTGAAATCTTACGAATCTTAGAAATACGATTTACTTAAAAATACTATTAGGCAACCCAAAAAATAAAAATCCATAAACCTTGGACACCTTTTTTAATGCGTATAATTATCACCTAACAGAATCTGGTTAAAAATCTATAATTTTGTTTTTTTCTCCAAAATGGTTTTTCTCAACTTAAATTTAGTATTGATATCAGCAAAGCTCAGTATCTTGACGATTCATTTATCACTCGATATCATCAGGTAATCCTTTATGGAAGTGGTAACATGTGCTAAAACGTTTCTGTGGTTTGTTCCCCCCAAATGATTTGCCAAAAAGCTAAAAAACTTCTAAGAATCCGCTATTTTCTGGCTTTGCCCATCTCACTCATGAACCGATTTTCTTAGTATGTTCGCTCCATATTTTGTTCCAAATGAAGTTTTTTTTGGTGTGATCTATCATTTTTGTCTCAACTTCGTGAAAGATCGTACTTAAAAGCGAATGACATTGATAATTGAAAACAGAGGAGTATTAAAATAAACTTTAAATATGTAAATTTATTGTACTAAGCCTTACTCTATGGAAATCCATCTTACTAAGAATTATTAACAACTATCCATTTAAACTTAACTTCCACGTTTTTGCTCTTTAAACCCAATGACAGCTGTTTCCCTGAAAACTAGATTGACATTGACGAGTTTTATTTTGTTTGAGTCTAGACCAAGTATGGAAGTAATATGATATAACAATATTAAAGCCTAAGGGATTATCGGATGTATTTCCCTCTTAGATCAGTATAACTGTACAATTATATAGAAAAACCAGGAAAAAACTATATCATGTTGATCTTTACAATAACTTAATATATTTGTGTAACATTTATGTCTTATCTATATACAGGGTGTACCAACCTTACGACAAAGTTCGGTACACTTGAATCGCTGAAAGATTACCCGTGCGTCACGATTCAACGATCATATCACCGACACCTTTTTTATGTGCTGTCCTTTTCTATAAATATCAAACGATAATATTAAATTATAAACTGTTGCCTTCTCTATCCTATTCGTCTGCTTTCATTCAATGACGCACGGGTAATCTTTCAGCGTTTCAAGTGTATATGGGTTGTTTTAGAAGATATCAAAAAATGTTGTAATATTTATTGAAGATAACTCAAAGCTATCATTTTTTCTCTTCTTTCAAATGGAACACCCTGTATTTTATATCATAAATAGAATACCCGATTATGTTACTTTAATTTTTGTTAAGCATTCCCTATCCCCAAAGTTTATAAAAACAGAGTTATTTTGTAATATTTATTGTAAACAATAATTATTAACCTATTATGTGAAAGAAATAAACGTTCAATGTAACAAACAATCCTTAAAAATAATAAGTTTTAATAAACAATTTATTCTAAATAAAACAAGTCTCCAAAAGTATAATTCTAACCTTAATATTAAACTAAATGTTCAAAGTGTTCATGTTGCAATAAAAATGACCAGCTATTAAAAATACCAATACAAACATTATCAAATTATGTAAGTCTTACTACTAATTTTCAATAGAAGGAAAATAATGTCCAAAGTGAACGATCCATACAACTCCTCACAGAAAACAGTGTTTAAAGATGTTAATGATTCCAGAATTGATGCTAACAAGAACGATAGTGATGTGTTTTTGCAAATGCCCGAAAAGAAACTAAACCAATTAAATTCGCCAGAAATACGTTGTTCTCCATCACCATGTGTATTTGATTTTGAAGGAAACATTATCAGAAGGTGTGGAGGTAAATAGTTGTTATTAAAATAGTACCAAGTTTATACGTGAATCAGCTTTTGTCTGCTATCTTTCCATTAGATGAAGAACAATAAATCTATATTTGAATAAATTCGTCCAATGTATAACCATAGTTTTCAAAAATGGTCATACCATGACTTACTTTTTTTACAAACTAACTATAAAATTAACAAAAATTCTTCCCTGAAGTTTGAGTTTTGAGTTGAGTTTTCTTATAACGTGTCCCCTCGTATTATTAACAACAGTTTTTCTTTATCTGTCAATAAGGCAGCTTAAGATAGTTTTGGTAATTTACCACCATATGTTTTCTGAGAAAATATTCGCTTCTTAAGAATTACGATGTTTTAACTCAGGATTTTTCCTCTTTTTCAAAATGAGTTTTGTTTCTTACCTTATTACTAGCTTTCGTTAGTATTTATTGAATTTTATCAAATCAAACATCTTTCTTCAAGCTTTGTTTTATTTTCTATTGGATGTAATAAACTGTTCCCTAACTTTTGTTTACATTATTATTTCTTATATATTTCTTCTTATATATTCTTCTTATATATATTTACTTCGATATTTACCAAATACCCTTTCAGTTTATTATTTGTTAAGTAAAATGTTTTAGGATTTAAACTGAGCGTCCTCTATTAAATAATTAACAACCATAATGGATCATATATCTGACATTTCTTTGAGTAACTTTGTTTATTTACAAGTCACAACATAAAACTATCACTGATCATCATTTATGCCACTAGAGGTATATGATGGCTGATTAAGGCACCAGTTTACTAGCTTGAATAGTCAGTGACCATGAGCGAATTTGCTGTCCTTGCTGAGGTATTCAAATAATAGTTGTAATTTTATAAGGCAAAGTTAGTTTCAATAAAAATAAAATATGGTCATAAATTTGGCTAGTGTGAGACTGATTTAATAAACGTGCAAAATATTATTTCAAACAATTTCGCACCCCGCTTTGTATTGCGAGAATTCAATATTCAATCGGGGGATTTAAAATTAGACAAGGCAATACTAAATTTCCAGCTAGTATAGTCATATTTGCATGGCGCGGTGGACGATGATGTTTCGCGAAATATGTCGATTGTCATTGAAATATCTGGACGTGAGATGCAGGGCAAATGTTGCTTTATAATTAGTAAAAGTTAAACAATAAATTTACAAGTTTTACGCAGATTACTCGTATTATCTAAGCTGTAAATTTGTGATAAAATTGTAATTGGATCTAATCGAAAACTATAAACAAAGAAGAACCTTGTACTTATATACGAGGATATAAGTCTGGAACTGGAAAAAAGCTTACTTAAATAATAGAAATTAGTGGAAAAAAAACCGCATGCGTTATTTACTTAAAAGTATTGGCTGCTGATAGCTTGAAACCCAATAAAATGAAGAGGCACCTAGAAACATTGCACAAGGAATATATCAGTAAACCGCGTGAATTTCTCGAAGAAAAGCTGAGATCATTTAAAAAGCAGAAGACAAATTTTCATAAAGTAGCTTGCAAAATGGCTGAATGGAAAAAATGACTCTAAAATAGAGCAAATTTAATCTTAGATTTTTGAAAAATGATTTGCTATTTAACTTGAAGCAATTGATTCCAATAATACGAATTTTCCACGATATTTTTTTGCCGAAGAAGATATCAATTTATTCAATTGGAATTGGGTTTGTTATCTACTTGACAGTACACCCAATGGCCTATCACCACTTTACTAAAAATGGATTTCAGTACCAAAAATTAAACAAATTTATGGGATCTTTCAAATGACTTCTCAGTAATAAAAGCCAAATCAATAGTTTTCCCCACGTTCTATCTTTGTGAAACAGAAGTTTCTGCTGCTGCTTCGTTGAAATATATTTGTTCGGAATTCATATTCCTTAAAAAATAATATATTCATCTCACTTGATCGTGACAGTTAGCGACAACTGTTATCGGTATGTTCCATTAGAAAAACGAGAGTGTGTTTAATATAAAAAGCAAAGAGAGGTTTTTTGACAGTTAGTTTCGCTCTTGTCAAGAGATAGTAAAACATTTCTTTCCCACAATCTCATCGCGAGAAAAATAATTATAATTTCTATATCGACACCATTTTTAGTGCAACGACAGTTATAAAGCTCTAAGTATACACCATTTCCTGGAGAGTCAGAAAAGCAGGCCCGGTTTTGGAATAGCCATAAATATTGTTCAATTTAAATTTCGTAACAGCAAGTAGCTGGTAGGGATTGCATGTTGTGGCATTACAACCCACTGCTTGTAATAGTAATAGATACTCTTTATTAAATTGAGTATTATTTCACCATATTTCCATTGGAGTTTGACCAGGATAAAAGAACGTCACTACAGTCTACCTAGTCGTCCATGCACACCAAAAATAGCAATAACCTTCATCAACAAATAGACGTCATCAGAAGCTTCTGTCAGAAATTTAATAATGTCATCTGACTCCAGGATTTTAGACTTTTTAGCTTTGTATCCTCTACTCAAGTTTTTTAGTAAGGTGGTTAACTTGCTAAATTTAGAAATGTCATTCACAAACAACGTACGCTTTAGCATCGAATAATACGACCATAATGACGATGACATCGCTTTCTTCGACTTTTCATTTTAAAGACTAATATTCCCTCTCATACATCAGCCTAGATTTTTGTGGCAACAATAAACTTCCTACGCTGCATTTTCTACATCTAATGGCAGGTTTTCCTTTTCTTATGTCATTAATTTTCCGTCCATTTCGTATTTATACACTTTGCACACAAAACGCAACAATATTCTCCGCAAAAACTAAAACGTAACATTTGTTTGTTGACAGAGTAATTCATATCCCTAGCAACGGAGCAACACAATTGCGATGTTTGTGCCCAAAATTACAATTTTCTTTGAAATTCTATTTCATTCATTTCATTCTATTAAAGTGATCAGATTTACTTCCTTTATAACCTGAGAATATGTTAAAATACTAACTAGAATATTTTTTGCCCTGTGTAATTTTAAGACGAAGTAACTACTTATCTGACCTATCCTCTGGTATAACTAAAAAACGACTTACCTCCTTCTTCCTCTGAGAGCAACATTTGTATGTATTCAATAATGCTATTTTACGATTTTTGTAACTAGTGTCACTAATATTCGACAAAACCATACATTCTTTGTATGGGTTAAAAAATTTCATTGAGGTATTTTTGGATGACATTTTGGGGACTACTCAGTTGTACCAATTTTACCTGACTTAATCCGGTATCGTAAAAGGTTATCCCTTTTTGAGGGTTCAGTTGTACCAAAATATTCTAGGTAGATAATTCCAATTAATTTCTGAATTTTTAAAAAATAAACGGATTTAAATTTTACTTAAGTATAGGATTACGGGAAAACCCTGACCTTCGGTGCATCCGGACACACCGAAGTAACTAGGTCGAGAAAGTAGTAGGGAGTAATGCATATTTTAGTTTTATATAAGTATCTAACCGAACCTAACCTAACCTAACCTAACCTAACCTAACCTAACCTAACCTAACCTAACCTAACCTAACCTAACCTAACCTAACCTTCATATTAATCCTTTAATCCCATCTAGAAATTTTTTGGTACAACTGAGCTATTGCAAATTTTCTACCTGCTATCTTTTGGTACAACTGAGTAACCCCGGACATTTTGTACCACTTTATGAGTATACAAAAGAACAATGTCTTTCTTCTAACTTAGAGCTAGTACAGTTGGCACAAAGTAATATCAATCAATATAACAATCCAGTCCATTAACGCTAGTTGAGCTAGCAAACATAATATTAAAGAGCCTTTAAAGTTAAAGGAGGAGTATGGAAATTAATTTTTCGATATCCCCTTATAAATCAATTAGCTCAAAATTAAAAATATTTCTAGTAAATATTATATCCCATTAATAAAAATAAAACGAAATCGCTCCTCAGTTAATGTTGTTAAATAACCACTTTCTAGAATGTCCATCACAAAGATCGAATGGAATATTTTTTTTAACTGTCAATTAACGATTCTATTTTTAAATATGGACCGCTGCTCCAATTATTCCGTGACACAACAAAAGAACGTCTACATTTTAATATTTATCTGTACGTTATTAAAAAATGACATCATTTAATCATTAATTTTAATGAATGTCCATTAAACTACTTGATAATATAAGGTTAACAATGAATTGACGTCACACACACCCACGATTTTATTGAAATTTCTATTCAAATACCATTAAAACATTTAAACATACTGATAATACTTTACTACATATAGTAATGATTGGCGAGCATAATCAAACAAGTTAATGCATTGCTTGGTTTGTATACTGAAACGTTTGTAAAACACAGATAGACATTTATCCCCAATATTATTTATTTTTTAACACTAGAAGTTTGGATTTAAAAAAAATTTTAATATATAAAACTGGATACTTTGGCAGTGTAAGATATTACATAAAATAAGTATCTACCTAGTGTATATTAATTGAAATAAAGTAACGGCTCTGTAATAATTTTATTACCATACATTTTTTTATGAATTAGCTACCTGGAAAAAAGCAGTATCTAACTTTTCTATACTTAATAGAATTACATGTTTATTACGGTTTCGAAGAGAAGTAGACTGTGACTTTGCAGCTTGTTTTATTCCTAAAACATTTTGCAAACATATTTTCTATACCATAAAATATTAATAGTAATAGTCTAGTTTTATTATAATTCATCTGAAACAGCAAACAAAAATGTTTATTTTAAAGTTTTATGTAAAATGTAAAAGTGAATGATAAAATATGTTTCCCTCCTTCGATAAATCTAATAAAGAAAAATTCTATTTTATTTTTTTCACATAAACTTATATACAATTATTGATTGTGTTAACCTATACTTTTTGGAAGTTCATCTTACTAAGAACAATAAATTACTGAACAGTTAAACTGAACTTCCACTATTTATTCGAAATTAAATTACATAAAGATTCAAAACCTGTAGTTTCTTATGTTAACACTCCTAATACTAAAGTAGCTAAAAAATTAAAAAGTATTCTGAACAATTATGGTTACACATCTAAATATTCAGTACAAAATTCATTAGATTTGATCAAAAAATTGAATAAATGTAATTTACAAAATAATACTAAATTAGTATCATTTGACGTAACTAATATGTTCTCAAAAATACCTCCTAAAGAATGTATAGTTCTAGTTAAAAAGCTATTAGATGAAAGAAATATCCATCCAGGAATAATATCAGACATAATTGATCTATTTGATGTATGCATTAGTCAAAATTATTTTACTTTTGATAACATAGTTTATATTCAAAATGAGGGTCTTCCCATGGGAAGTCCTAAATCTCCAATTTTAGCAAATATATGGATAATTTAGAAAACAAAATCTTAAATTCTAGTTATAAAAACAATATTGTATTTTGGTATAGATATGTTGATGATGTGTTAGCAGGTTTTGCAGGTAGCGAACGGCAGTTAGATTTATTTTTTTAATTATATTAATACCTTGCATCCTAAAATTAATTTTACTTTAGAAGTTGAAAAAAATTATTCAATTAATTTTCTAAATTTAAGAATTGAAAAAGTTAATAATTCATTAAATTATTCAATATACAGAAAACCTACACAAACAGATGTAACCATACCATATAATTCAAATCATCCACTAAATTAGCAGCTTATAATTCCATGATAAATAGAGCATTTTCAATTCCAATGAACAAAAATAATTTTAATAAAGAAATTGAGATCATACAACAAATAGCTACATCTAATGGCTATCCAATACATTTGATAAATAAATTAATTAATAAGAAAAAACAAAAAGTGTCACTAGAACTAATATTTCCAAAACAAACTAAAGAAATTAAAAGCTATAAAAGTATTACATATTGTGGAAATATTTCCAATGCAATTTCAAAAATAATATCTTCGGCAACATCAGCATTAATATCATTTAAAACACAAAATAGTATTGGAACAAAATTGTTAAATGTGAAAACAAAATTACCAAAATTAAAAAAAATCTGTCCAAAATGTAATGCAGTATATATAGGTCAAACAAAAAGAAATTTTGAAGTAAGATTTAATGAACACTTAAGAGCATATAGATTACAACAACCAGATAAGTCGAACTATGCAAAACACCTACTGGAACATCCAAACTCACTTATACACACCAATATATACCTAGTTACAAACAAACAAAATGTAATTTCAATTTGTCAATCTGACGATGCTAGTTATAGCGAAACAGCTGTAATTGAATTTTAAAGCGAATTTTTCGAATAAATAGTGGAAGTTGTTTAACTGTTCAATAATTTATTGTTCTTAGTTATATACAATTCATCATTAAAAACGGTAAACGCAAAAGCAATAAAGTTATTTTGTTGAAATTAAGCATACAAATTGAGCCAATGTAATATTGCAACTTTTCTGTTTTCTTATTTTAAATATAAATGAAAAAAAAAATTTTACTAACTTATCTCTCAACAAGCTTTATTTTTCCCAAAATCCAACTTAAAAATAACTCGTATATGGATAAAACAAAAACTCACAACTCTAGTATAAAAAGGTTAAAAACAATTAATGAATATATAACCCCAATGTCCCAGTATGGTTAACTCTGCGCAACAATTGAAGTGGATATTTTTTAAATTTCAGAAAATTGCTTACAAAAATAATATTTTAAATAAACATTTCATGCTATCAGTAAACTCTGTTTATAGCAAATTGTTTTTGTAGTTTTTTTCTTTCTTTTTATACGCTGTTATCTCTTTAGTCAGAATTGTAGGAATTCGATTTCAAAATACTAATATTTTAGTGGCGTAAAAGTGCTTGCAGTGTAGTCCAGTATTACTGTAGTCCATAAATCTGATTACCTGAAAAAAAAATGGCGCTACGGCGATTAGAAACAGTGCAATTCGATCAATTAGTGCGTTGGATACACGAAGTCAATAAGAAGTTGCTACACGACTAAATTTGTCCCAAAGTGTTATCGATATTTGGAAAGTGGGTCTGCAGCGTACAGGCATGGAGGAGAACGAGAACGAGCTATACAACTCTTGCTCAAGACCGCTCTATAGCTGTAACTGCAAGTAGAAACCGAACATTTACTGCTTCGAAAATTAACAGCTTCTTTAGGCATGCTACCAGAAGAGCGATATCTAGTCAAACTGTTAGGAGGTTGCATGCATGTTGTTTAAGAGCCAGAGTTTACATCCACGGTTGACTGTGGATCACATTTGTTGGAATTTTCAGAACTGGAGGTACTGTGGTACTGTATGTTTACGGATGAGTCCAGATTTCGACTGAATGGTCGAATGTTGGTGTGGAGAGAAGGAGGATAGCCATACAATGAACGTTTGACGGCGCCAACCACTCTTTTTGGTGGTGGCTCAGTTTGCGTGTGGACAGGCATATGTTATGTTGGCCGCACTGATTTAGTGGTGTTAATGAATATGACAATGACGGTTGTACAATATAGGGACATGGTTGTTTGGTATAATAGGCGAACAATTGGTCTTTATCGCCGATAATGTGCGCCCGCACCGTCCAAGAATTTTAAGTAATCGTATTGAATATCACGGTTTTATAAGAATGAACTGGCCACCATGTTCACCCGATATAAATTGTATTTGAACAAGGCTGGTCCGAAATGTCTAGAAAATTAAACTGACAGCCCCCCCCATAACCCTAGAACAGATCGCCAATGCCTTGCAGAGAATATGGGAGAACATACATCAGCAATTTATTAATAATTTAATAAGGACTATGCCAAATAGAGTGACAGCATCAAGGCAAGCTAGGGGTTGACCCACACGATATTAATTTTCGTGAAAGGACTTTATAACCAGCGCAGTAAATGATTTAACATTTTTCAATTTTTTCTGTTTTTTTGAAAAATTTCTTAATTTTGTTTTTTTTGGGTATATTTTAACGTAAAAGAATAAAGATTAACTTATTTTATCGAATTGATTTATTATTAACCAATAACAGAAGAAAATTACAGATTTTTGTAATATCCAATTGTTGAGCCGCAACTTATTTTAGCCTTGTATAAAACCTTAAAACCATTCCTTTTTTAGTAATCTGTGGGTCCGCCTCTGGAATGTATACAGTCATGTAGACGTCTTGGCATGCCAAAAATGAGATGGTCTATGTCGTCTTGAGAAATAGCATCACAGGCCACTTGCACTTGGTGTCTTAACTCAGCTAGTGTGCGCGAAGGGTTAGGTAATCTGCTTAGCCTTGTCATGTTTTACAGGTGATAGGTCGGCAGATCTGGGAGGTCATGGAAGAAGGTTGATATCGAAAACCTGAATAAAATCCATCGTCACTCGGGCTATATGCGGACGTGCATTATATTTTAATAAAAATACCATTGAGAACAGTCTAAAAATATGGCACAACTAGGGGTTCTACTACTTCCTATAAATAGATGTACACTAAGTGCACCCCACACCTTTACTCCTACTGTTCTAGCTACGTGACGTTCAACAGAAAAAACTAAATTTCGTCTTTCTCTACTCATCATCCTTCTAACTTGTTGTTGACTACCTGACAAGATAACCCAATGTCATTCTTGGTTCCAGTTAGCTTTTTGGCACCATTCAAGTCTGTCAATTCTATGCTCACGGGTCAGTGGGAGCGGTCAGAATGGAGCCTATAAACAGATTACATAGCAATTACTCTTCCAGCTACGCGAAACCATTCATCAGCTTCGATCCTTATTGATTCGAAACGATTTCTAAAGGCTAGAATTCTTAGGTACCGTTCCTGCGTGGATTGGTATTTCTCCTTTGTCTAGAGCTTCGTATTCTTATCGTTCAATGTTTTCGAAACCAATACAACAATACTGTATATAAACACCAGGTATCACGACGATCTTTTGAAATAATAGTTCAGCTTTACGTAGTCCCACAATACGGCCTCTTTCAAACTGGCTTAGTTTTCTAAAACATCTGCAAGCCATCATGCCGGTTTTTAGTTCTGCTTGAAATTTCCATCAATTAGGTCTGCTTGCCATTATGCTAATTTCAGTAATGATTTTAGTACTAAAAATAAAGTGTTTATAAATTAGTTTGCGCGCGCGGATTCAATATTAAAAATTTGAGCATGTTCTAATTTCTTGTACTGAAAATATTAAAATGTCAACTAAAAGTGAAGTTATGCAGTTATCCTTATGGTGCTGATGTTTTATATATAAAAATGTAAAATTATAAACAAATAGAAAGTCTGATTAAGCTATATAAAGCAAATCCTTGTTTATATGTGCCAAAACATTCAATGTATAAAAACAAATTCAAGAATCAAAACAGTGGAAGAAATAAAAGTTGAATTATCTAAACATACATTTGTGGCAAAGAAAAGTCCCTTGCCTAACACTTTTCCCTAAATCCATACAAGTATACGTTTTTTTAAGTAGTGTTTGATTTCTTTTCTTTATTCCTAGCGTCATTATCACAATTAAAGTCACTAGCTTTTTTTTCGCCATCATTATTTAAGTACTTATGTGTTTCGTTTACTCAAAGCACAAAAGAAACTAATTAAAATTAATAAAGTTGCATACACAAGCCCAAAAGCACACAGAGGCACTAAATAAACATTTATGGTTAATTTCAATAAAATAAATTTAGTGCTTTTTGGTGTACCATTTTTAAAGCTAAACATTATATTAAATTTAATCGCCCTGGTGTGTTGGTCAAGTGCGTTGGCTGGCATGCTAAAGATTTTGGGTGAAAAATATCTAAAAATTTAGTACCCAGGAAAGTCTCACTTTGCCGTTTCTATCCGGTGTTAAACTGTAGTTCCCAATTATTTGTGTCGAGAATTCTTGAAATAAGCAAAGCAGAGATAATTACTAGAGGTCGTCCTTGCTCTCCACAGAGTATGGTACGCGAAGAAAAAGTACATTATTAAATCATTAAAATTTTATAATAATTATTGAGTTTCTAACGTACTTCTTAAATCTATTTTATATAGAATGTAATATTATGTTGTAGATGTTACGTAGATGCAGACAAAATCTGAATTACATATAAACGATGCATATAAAAACGCGATACTTATAGTTTATTCAATATTAAACTTTAATTCTTACTAAAAAAATTAATTTTAGAGATAGCGGAAACAAAAAACTTCTCCGAAAATACATTAAATCCCAATCGATCTCCTTCAAGAACCCCATCTCCTGCATCAGACAATTCTCCCCGCTTAGGAAGAAGAGGCAGCAATTTCAGAAGAAGTAATAGCCCTTCTAGTCCTATATTAGGCTCTAGAAGAGGTTCGACAACAGGTTATGAACAGTATCAAAAAAGTTTATTGGAAGTACCGATCTGTGTGGAATATGGAGATCCATCTAGTGATGATTTGAGTTCTGAATGGGATTCTGATGTACCAGAACCAAAAAAAGAAATCTTGACCAAGGTACCCATTTAATTTTGTAAAATATCTAAATATTATAAAATTGGATTGTATTAATCTTTACTTTGTGAAAATCCATCTTACTAAGAACATTAAAAATAGATCTTTTTAAACAAAACTTCCACTATTTATTCCAAAAATCACTTTTTGCTAGTTTTTAGCGAAACAGCTGTCATTAAGTTTAAAAAAGCACTTTTTTAAATAAGTAGTGGAAGCATTGTTTAAAAAGCTCTATTTTTAATGTTCTCTGTATTTAAATATTAATTAATTTGATTAATAACAAAATAAATAAATAAATAAATAGGAAATTAGTAACGGTAAACTTATCATGATAATTTATTTTAATTCACATTAATTACTAATAAATATTTAAGAATTATTGCGTTTTAACTATACATAATATGATGGATGGAAATAAATATTTTTTACTTCTTAATTGCTTATATGTTAATTCACATGGTGCATAATATAATGGTAACAAAGGGCAGTTTTATTGATTTGAATTTATATTTTAAAAATTATTCTAGTCGAAAAGTGAGTTTTCTGCTAGAGTTAATGATTTTAAAATATGTGGTTTGGTTTCTCGGATTCAGAATGGAGTATTTTTGAATTTTTCTACCTCTAAAAATTTCAATTGTTATTAACAGAAAACGAAAAGACAAAAAGATCTCCGTTTTTTGGCAGTAACTATGCGACTATTTAAGACAGCGCCAATATTAAAAAAGATCCTAAAAGAGCACAAAATTTCACAAAAAAGGCTTAATCATTAGAGCTGTTGCTTCATTACTTGTAATTTTAAATTTATGTTGAAAATAGGGTTCCGTGCGCATATGCGCCGCGATCAAATAAAGCAAACTTAAAAAAATATTCTTTTTATATTATCTAATAATCTGAAAAAATGACAGTCTTATTTAGACACTTGAAGGAATATAACCCCAATATAAAAAACATTTTTAGTTGATTTTTGTTAAAGTTATTTAATTTTTAAGTAACTAATTGTATACTTACTTCAGCTAAATTAAAATGTGTTATTATTATAATTTAAATAATGGACCTATATTTTTTTTCTGGTAGCCTCTTCTTATTTACACAGTTAATAAGATTTCGCAGTAAAAATTTACCGCAGCTAAATGAGTTGCTTTAGAATACAAGAATCGCAGTGTATTATGCTGTCAAGCCGACCCAATTTGTAATCTCTAATCAATAAAAACAAAATATCTTCAACAAAAAAAATTGATAAAATATTCATCGTTGTTTATTATTTTTGAGAAAACGTACATTGTGAGCAATTGTAACATTAAACTGTTATTATATAAATAGTGTGTATTATTTCGTATTATATTTATGTTTATTAAGAAAAAAAAAACAACTAAACAAAAGTTTACGAAATGTTTACAAAAATCCAGTATATAAAAATATGATGATTAAAAGTATTTCAAAATCAAAAAAGAGAAAAAAAGGGGGAAAAATATCTGATTGGATCAAAAATTAAAAATATATTTAAAATAGATGAATGTATATTAATATATTAAATATTAAATGTTTCTTTAAGGAGTTATAAATTTTAAAACAAAGTAAAAATTAATGAAATAATTGTAATACATTTTTATAACTCAATGGACCTGTTTTACCATATACAATTGTAAAGGGGTGACCAGAAGATTTGAAAATCAAAAAAATTATAAAAGTTTATTTAAAAAAAGAAGTTTAAATAATAAATCTCAATATGTTTAATAGATCAATTCAGTTTATTTTTTAAAATAATAAACTCACTGAGTTGAGATTTTAAAAATTATTAAAAATAAGATAAAACTCATGGTAATTGTAAAAATATTTTACAAATAATTAAATTAAAACCCATTCGCGATATTGGCTTAGATAAGAGAGTTTATTAAATGAAATGGGTACCCTTAAAATTTATTGCACAGCAAGGTTGCATTATATTTTAAATTTAAATTAAGGCTGTTTATTTGGTGCACTCTTTCAGTTCTTCCCTAATATCTCCTTTTTGCAGAGGTATTAAAAACTAAACTCCGAACAAGCTGTAGGTTTTAAATTTTTATATTGGATTCTGCAAATATAAATCTTTTTATTGGTCCCTATTTTGTCTTTTTATAGCACGCCTGAGCGTGTTTAAATCGAACTTTCAAAAATGGGCGTTTTTTAAAATTAACATGACAGCATAACAAATTTAAAAACTTTTATTGTAAATGATATTTTTTTTATTAATTTGAGGAGTATAGTAACGTCAAATAAAATATTACTAACAGACTAAAAACCTTCATTCAAACATTATTTAAGTTATTTTAATAACTATAACTTACCTACTATCTGACTTATTTAACATGCTAAAGTTATTTTTCTTGTCGTATTTAATTCAAAGAAAAGTGACATTATGTCAACGCAATAACACACATTTGGGGCCAGTCAGTGTTGCACAAGACGTGCGAGATGAAGTTCAATCTCATTAAGCGTTGAAATGAGAGAGAACTATTTGACGTTTAATTGTACGTATTTGCATTAAGCCTGAAAAGAAAATTTTCTAAATAATTGACAATTTTTACTCCCTTTTTGCTCAACATTCTGCGTAAAAATTGAGAGCAAGAGGAGTATTCATTGGGCGATTTTTTTTCTCGCTCATATAAAAGATGTCTGCAAGTTCCTTTATCCTGGAGAAGACAGGAAAGGAAGTACTATGAACCAACTGGGAGCTATGTTGTGAAATTACTCTCCTTTTCAATTCTACCGAAACAGATCTAGAATATGCTTTGTTGTTTTTTTAATAATTTAAGAAATAAGGTATATACAAAACACATATTTTCTCTTGGTAGATTTTTCATTTTAACTCACGTATTAAGCAGTCTTGTACACATTAACATTATTTAGCAATAATAAATAACGAACTGTAAAACTTATGTTAATTGAAGAAAGTATACGCAGGCTTTCACACCATTTACAGAAAAGAGGATATTTATGTTAATACGTTCATGAGAAGTCGACAGAATAACTTGGAATTTAAATTTGTTAGATTTTCTACGTTTTAACGTCTAGACAAATTTTTCTATGTATTCAATTTATTTGAACTCAGTTACAACAGCTTAAAATTAAATTAAATTTATAACAGCATAGTTTATTTTTTCACAAAAATTTTAAGTTTAAAAGCAATCATTACTGGTTTTATGATTCAAAGTTCTCTGCTGTAGGCCTTAATTTTACAATGTATTTACAAGTTTTAAAATAAAGTAATTACATTAAACCAATCAATTTCAATTTTAGTAAATATCGATGTAACTTTTTGACAGCAATTACTGACGCCCGGCACATTTTTAACAAAGTATGACATGTTGACACAGAATACTCAAATCATACAGATTTGTCGGTATTTTTAATCTGTTTGCTTCCAATTTTCATGACTTTGATCACCGACAAGTAACATTAATTCCGTTTATTATACTAGGAAAAATGTATTTTATTAATATTTATAGGTATACCGAGAAGTATAATACATAATATTTTGTTCATTATCATATTGTGCATCACACTTATAATTAAAAAGCAATTTGAAATATATTCAAGTATCCTTTTAGGAAAATTTAACTTGCTAGCATTGGATAAGGGACAAAAAAATTGAATAATTACAGCACAATTAATATTAAATTAATGAAATATATTATACTATCTTTTTTTCTTATATTTATTTTAAAATTTAATGTCCTAAAAAAATACCCATTAATTAAATATTTAATATAAAAATAATCATTGTTAATGTAAAAAAAATATATAAATGGTTATATTTATATTTACAAACAATCATAGAATATTTCAGGGAAGTCTCCTATTTTTTTATTCTTTATTTAATTCGTAATAGTTAATAAACTAAGGTTTAATTTATGAAATTTTTAAATTATTTGTGTTCTTTTTATGTTAAATGTGGCAAAAGCGCACCAACAGCGAAGTGAAAGAAGGTCAATAAACATTTAAAAGAAGTAATAAATTAAGAGTTTTTATATATTGTGATGGTTTGATTTTATTGGTTTATTATTTATTTGTTTTTTTTTATTGTTTTTATTATATTGAGATGTGTGAATTATTAATTGTAGTAAAATTAAAATTATTTTTATTGTTAAACGCCCTATAAAAATTTTGCTAACTCAGTGAAATTATTATTCTATTTAATTTAAAACCCCACTCTTTACCTTGGGTAGGAGTCAAGAAAACTCAATTTGAATACTTTATAAAACATTAAATTATAATTGAAAAATTATTTGACACAAACTCTACATAAAACTATTAATATTATTCAATTGTTTATCACATGCAAGAAATTATTAAACACAATAGAAATACCTTAACAAATTATTCAATCCGGATTTACGTTTAAAAAGTTATGGGTACACAAATAAAAACGTTTTTTATGCACCTAACCTAACCTAACCTAACCTAACCTAACCTAACCTAACCTAACCTAACCTAACCTAACCTAACCTAACCTAACCTAACCTAACCTAACCTAACCTAACCTAACCTAACCTAACCTAACCTAACCTAACCTAACCTAACCTAACCTAACCTAACCTAACCTAACCTAACCTAACCTAACCTAACCTAACCTAACCTAACCTAACCTAACCTAACCCAACCTAACCTAACCCAAGCTAACCTACCCTAACCTCGTATAACTGTCTTCTACGTTGAAATGATGTCAAATGCTGTTGGTCCCGCAAACACACCTGCTTTTTAAGATGTCCACTCGGCTGTATCTCCAAAAACGATGAAATGAATCTAATAAATTTTGCTATAATCTGGATTGTTTTTGATAAATTAAATTTCTTGTTAAGTACTTTTATACTATTAAAATACTTTATTGATAATATTTTGTTGACTAATTAGATTTACTCAATTTTTGATCAATAATGAGTTTATGGTGCCAATTAATTACCAATTGACGTAGTCAGCACGATTCAGAGAAAAACAAGAGAGGGAAAATTGAATTTCACGGCCTTTTTATACCTTTTTCCCAATTATGACAGATAATTAGGAAATCAATTGTTTTGATTTGCAAAATATAACCTAAATTTACGTAAAATGATAAAATCACCTTAGATTTATATAAATTTGAGCTAATAACTCAAAATGAATCTAAATCTATGCATAAATTTCTTAAGATAGTCTTATTATAACTTTTAAATACTAATTTGAATTAAAAAAAATATAAATTAAGCTTTTATTTTAATCTATTATATGAACTAGATATTAACTATTAAAATTGATATTATCAAAGATTAACATCTTATAACTAATATACAAACTTAAATTATTAATTTACAT
Source organism: Ophraella communa (assembly GCA_035357415.1). Lineage (NCBI taxonomy): Eukaryota > Metazoa > Arthropoda > Insecta > Coleoptera > Chrysomelidae > Ophraella > Ophraella communa. The sequence goes on along the minus strand of CM068983.1, from coordinate 13,295,811 downwards.
ACATCTTTTCTAGCTAAATTGTCTCATATCAACCTTTATCAACTGTTGTTGAAATAGTCATTTAAGCATTCACTATCTGAGTTTTTATAATGAAATAAGGTTACTCTGTCTATCACTGTAACATTTATAATCCATATACTGATTTCACCTTTGTCTGATAGTATTTATTTATACAGTTTTTATGTTTTTAGGTATATCTCAGGTTGTTAAATGCACATTCTAAACAACATTCTCACACAAATTTCTCTGTGTGTATGGATTTAAATATCATCCGTAGATATTAGATTGTTATTTATTCGTAAATTATTAAAACCTATTAATAATTGTTCAAAATATAGAACTTCAATACAGTAATATTTTTTTATATTTAGAAATTAAAGCAATATAACAACAATGACCTAAATTATTCGATTATGGTCTGATTGTTACAGAAAAAATAGTACTCTTGAAAATATTAATATAGGAGAAATTGTACCTGAGCTAAAGGCATTTTTTGTAAATTTAAAACGTTTGGCACTACAAACCAAGAGTTTGTTATTAACGTTACAGTATCAACATACTATTTATTTTTATATAATAATTAATAATTGTGTTCGACATTCAGCCTTTCTTAATTGCATTATTAAGATCTAAAAATGTCAACAGATCACTTTTTGTTACTTAACAAAATAAAAACAACAAATTTGGAATTACTGGTAATGATGCTCTCATAAAAGATAAAATCATGCTGTACCTTTATCAAGATATTTTAAAATTGTAATCATATATGTCGAAAAGGCATTAATATGACAATAGTTGTGACGTCAATGTCTGGTGACGTCAAACCCTCGAAATATTCAGGTGTTGGAGTCAATGCGCTGTCTAAAGATTTTTCTGCATAAGCGTATCGTCTGGAGGTTATGGATATTGTAACAATACTATAACAAAAAATACTTTTGTCATCTTAATTTAAGTTTTATTAACAGTAAATTACAATTACAATTAGTACTTCGAATTTTTAATAAAATTTAAATAAAAGGATTTTGCTTATTCATAATAATGTCCAATTAGTTATTTAAAAAATTTGACATTTCACATACCTAATGGTAAAAGTTTGGACATTGCAAAGTACTAATTGTAAGTAAAAATACTAATTTAAAAGTTGTGAATTATCATATTTTTAGTGATATGCCTAGCTAAAATAAAAATACTCTTCAATTTTATTGCACAAAACTTTCACTAGTTTTTTTTTGTATAAAATTGATTAATGTAAATTAAATAGTTGCGAGAAACCAATTATTGATTTGTTAATAATTGACCAATGAAAAACTACTGGAGGTAGAGGGAGACAAAATAAAGATAAAAAGGGGCCCAAAAGCTCGTGAATATGCCAAATACAAGAGATAGAACATAAAAGGAACAACGGCAAGAGAATGTCGAAAAGCAAGCCGAACGAGAAAGAAAAGAATATTTTGCTATGATTTATAGTTTGATAAATTTAAATATTTAAGAATTTTAATACAGTACGTTAAAATTAAAAACAGCAGATGATCAAACATTATATTTATTAAGAAAATAAGGATATGTATTTAATTTAAATCTGATACTGATGTATTAATAATCTACTTGACCTATTTTAGACTTTCTAAGTAACTGACATAAAAGTCAAGTACCCGTATTTATTTATCAGCATCACAACTAGGTATTGTTTACTAAGTTCTATAAAATATTATTTGCAGTTTTAACTTACGTACAACTTAAAAAAATAAAACCGCAAAACCACATAAACCACAAAAATAATGAAAAACATTTAAAAAAAGATTATCTGCACTCGAGATTATCATTTTTCATCTACAGTTTATTTTCAGTATTTTTTTAGAGGGAGTCCTACACCTGACGCCGCCTCCTCATCTCCATTCATTCCTATTTCCCTAGTGTAACCCATTTACAACCCTTTCTCTCATTCTTTAATTTTTTTCCTCTACGATGTTTAGCTCTCCATTTCGTTCTTCCATTGCACCATACTAGTTGTGGGCTTTCAATTTTATGGAAAATGTTATTTTTAACGTTCATTTTTTTACTCATATCGTCGTTTCGGATATGGTCCAATTTAGATATTCTACCACAAAGGCGCAGAAAGTCCATTTCTGTTGCTTTTAGTTGTTTTTCTGCTTTTGATGTTAGTTGCTAACATTCTGCCCCATAAGTTTTTATATGCGCTACTATACTACTATACAACTAAACTTTTGTATTTCTGTTAATTTTCGAGGACCATAATAGAGAATTTTGATTTCTTTTTTCGCATATGATTTTTTTTGTAGTGACTTTCTTATTAATTTAAGTCTATGTTGGTGCCATTTTTGTTATATTTTATAATATTTCAAATTGATTTCCACACTCCTGATATTCTGGTACAGCCCATGAATGGATTTATTTTGTTCGCACTTCACAAAATCTTCACAATCTTCCTTTTTCACATTTTTATTTTCCCGATTTAGCCTCACGTATTGTTTTCTATTATTTCAATTTCCTGTTGTCATCCACTTGAGGTATGCTTGTTTTTTTTTGTTTTGCCAATTCCTCTGTCCGCCAATCTTTATTTTTTTATATCCTTTTTGCCTTTTTGCTGCTTCATGTATGTAAATTTTAAGCGGTTCATATGTTTATTTTGTTGATGGTTCTTCTAAATGTTGTATCTTTGTTCCCACTCTTTCCTAATATAGAAATTTCATCGACTCTTGGTTTAGGGCTTTTTAACTTGTTATTGTACGATATTTTTTGGTCCTGTTTATTATTATTATTATTGTTGTTTTTATGAAGATCGAGTTTTTAAAGACTGTCTTCAAGACTTTTGGGAATGAGTCCAGTTGATGTTACGATGATCGGTACCACCTCCACTTTTTCTACATGCCACATCTGTCCCACTTCTATGACAAGATCGGTGTACTTTGCATCTTTTCATTATACTTATCCAAAACGCTGTTATTGTTTGGAACTGCAACATCGACTAACAGCACCGATTTAGCTTTCTTATCCACTACTACAATGTCGGGTCGATTATTCGTCACCGGTGATAATGGACCTATCGTAGTAGATTCTAAAATCTGCATTCTCGAGCACTGCCTGTGGATTGTATTTGTAATAGGGTGTATAGGTATTTAGCAGTCCATATTTTTTGGTCAGTTTCTGGTGGATAATATTACACAGCTAGTTGTGCCTGCGTAAATAACCCGTGTTGGCTATGGTTGAACATCCTGATGTGATGTGTAGTATGGTTTCCGATGTTTGTTGGCACCGTCTACACTTGTCCGTTGTAATAGTTGGGTCCCTGATAACAAATTTTTTGTAGTTGTTTGTATTAATTACTTGATCCTGAATGGCCATTATAAATCCTTCAGTCTCTGGGAACAGGGTACCGTCAGCAAGCCACCTATTTGATGCAATTTTATCAATGTGTGGTTGGTTTAAGTCGTGATGATGTTGACCATGTAGAGCTTTTTGGGCCCATTTTACTTGTTTTTTAGCATCTGTTGTTATTTTTAAATCCACATGAGGGTCTGCTAAATTAAGAGGCGAGTATTTGTTATCTGCTTCTATGACAGAATTATGTAAATTCGATGACAGTGATTTGGTATTAAATAAGTCTCGTAATTTATTTATCTGTTTTTTATGTAGATTTATTATATCGCATAAAGCTCTTCCTGCCTCCTTTCTCGGTAGTGTTGTTCTAAGCACTGACGATGTTGGATGGTGATATCTGCACTTTGTCATCATAGTTCGGGTTTTTCTCTGAATATCCTCCAATTCGGTTTTTGTCCATTGTAAAATAACGAAAGAATAGGTCAACACAGGTAAGGCATATGTATTAATAGCTCGGTTTAGGTTGCCTGCGTACAACTCAGATTTTACTAAGAACAATTAATAACTGCACAGTTAAACTAAACTTCCACTATTTATTTGAAAAATTCGCTTTAAAATCAATTACAGCTGTTTCGCTATCACTAGCATCGTCAGATTGACATATTGAAATTACATGTTGTTTGTTTGTAACTAGGTGCTTGATGTTGATAAGGAGTTAAGCACCTAGTTACAAACAAACAACATGTAATTTCAATATGTCAATCTGACGATGCTAGTGATAGCGAAACAGCTGTAATTGATTTTAAAGCGAATTTTTCAAATAAATAGTGGAAGTTTAGTTTAACTGTGCAGTTATTAATTGTTCTTAGTAAGATGAACTTCCAAAAAGTAGAGGTTAACACAATCAATTTCATTAACTCAGATTTTAGTACGGAACTTACCCTTTGTGAAAACTAATCCTGATTTTGGCCTTGGACTGTTTTTGGTCTAACAATCTAGCTTGTTGAAATCCCAGGTATTTATAGGTTTCCCCATTCTGCATGGCTGCGATTATATCTCCATTAGGTAGCGCTACATCTCCATTGCCAATTTTTCCTTTTTCGATGTTTAAAGTACGGCACTTATCTAAACCAAATTCCATGTGTATATCACTGGAGAACCTTTCAGTTATATCCAGAAGATGTTGAATTTGTTGTTGATGTCATCCATATAAAGGAGATGGGAAACGGTGCAGTGGGTGTTTCTATTAGTCTTAAGATTGAAGGCATATTTTGTGTCGTTAAGCATGTTAGAAAGTTGATTCATTGCCAAACAGAACCACAGTGGACTAAGTGAATCACCTTGGAATATTCCTCTGCGAATAGCAATTTCATCGGTTTTAAAATGCTGGCCATTTATATTTAACTTAAGGTTTGTTCTCCATTATTTCATCGATGCTTCAAGAAAAGTAACGATGGTAGGATGTACTTTGTAGATGTTTAAAACACGTATAAGCCAGGAATGAGGTACGCTGTCAAATGCCTTACGGTAGTCTACAAAAGCAGTCGAGATGTTGCGACATTGCTTTTGCGCTTGCCTTAGGATCACAGAGTCAATAACAAGTTGTTCTTTGCATCCCTGGTGACCACGTTTACATCCCTTTTGCTCCTCTGCCAAGATGTTATTTTGGTTAACATGCCTGTAAATTCGGTTAGGAATGCAGGTACACCGGCCGTGTGGGATTGTGAGCGTAGTACTCTACCCATCTGGGGCAATATAGTTTTAAAATTTGACAGGTAACTCGGACCCGTGGGGGCGTCACTCCCCAGGTAGAAAAACTACCCCGTGCGGGTTTATTATTATTAATTTTTTTTTTGGTAAAAGTAAACATCAATTTGCTTCAACTCTAACCAATACTAAATAAATCTCGAATTCAGATAAACATACAAAAAAATGATTTATTCTTTTGAGGTGAAAAATGTACAATGTGTTACAAATTTTTTTAAATAAATTAATAAGCAAAAAAAGGTTTTTAAATAAAATTAATAATCAGTATTTCCTCCATGGGCCTGTATGCATGACTGTAGACGATGTGGCATGCTATCGAGCTGGGCGTGCGGAATTCTCTCCCATTCTTCACGAGCAGCATCTTTTCAGTTCTCGTAGGGTAATTGGGGGAGGGCGAAACCCTCTTTTCGCTTCTTACTGCGTGTTTAAAGAATGTCCCAGGCATGTTCAATGACGTTCATATCAGGGGAATTTGATGGCCATCTTAATGTGGATATTCCTTCTTTCAAAAAATTGTATACTGCAGCTGTTCTATGTGGAGGTGCATTGTCATGCACAAACACAAATCCATCACCTACCGCCCCCCCGAAATAGACTCACAATAGGATTTAAAACTTCCTCGATGTACACAGCACAAGTGATTCTTCTCTTCAAAACCAGGATAGGCGTCCGTGTACCCCTCATAATACCACTCTAAACCATAATACTCCCACCTTTAAATGGAACACGTGGTTGGGCTGTTTTTAATCGGGCTTGTCGTCCTAGGGCCCTCCAAACTCGCGTTCTTCGCGAATCAGAAACCAAGCCTATTCTTGATTCATCTGAGAAGATCACGTAATTCCAGTTAGGACCATGGTGTAATATTTCTTGAGCTCATTGCAACCTTACAATTTTTTGTTGATATGTTAGTTTGGGACCACGTAGAGGTCTTCTGCGATACAAATTTACACGCATTTAATCTTCGTGTAATTGTTTGCCTTGAGATATTCAGTCCTTGAAGTCTAGCAATTTCTCTGGATATGCCACTTGTAGATTCTTTTTTCGAGCTATCAATGTTATCTGCCGGTCTTGTGCTGCTGTTGTACATCGACTTCTGTCACTTCTGGGACGATCCTTCACATCATTTGTGTCTTGAATTTTTTTTTATTTTTAAATAGCTCAAATGAAATTTAAACAAGAATTGAAATAATGTGAAAGCACCCAAACCAATAAAAAATGACCAAATTAATACAAAAACGAATCAAATTTAGTATTATTTTGATTTAAAATCGCTTTAAAATAAATATCAACAAGAGTTTTTAAAAAACCATAAGCGTAGATATATTATTTCTAAATATTCCAAACTTTTGAACATATGTGTACATAGTAAGCTAGTTAATGATAGGGGTGGAATTTTAGTTGAATAAAGAAAGTTTATGATTTAAATTTGGCTTGATTTAAGGTTTTGTATAAATACCTAAAGTAACCGAAATAATAAATTTATTTCATTTGGCTTTTATACACTATATAATCGATTACCTTCTGCCATATAGTGGATAAATTGAAGTTACATAAATTAGCAGCTAATAATTCAATAATACATTGAGCATATTCAATTTCTATGGACACAAATAAAGAAACATATTAAGTTATTGTTAATATCAGTACAAAGTTTTTTTCTTGGTTTTTGTATTACATTGCACGCATTTATATTGATATATCCAGGATAATCCCTAAGGGCTAATAATATCTACCTCTAGTCTACATATTATGGAAATTAACATTGGATAATTATCTCATTAATCAAAGTGTAACTTTAGTCCGGCAATCTGATGAAGGAAATAATTTTGAAACAATTGTCATTAAGATAATTTTTTTTAATAAACCGTATAGGTTTTGTTGCAGTTATTTGTTATATTTAGTGTTAATAATACGAGTATGATAGACTTCCACAAAGTGTACATACACAATTTTTTGGAAAAGCTGTTTAATTTACTAAGAACATTAACAGTAGAACTCTTTAAACAAAACAGCTGTCATTAAGTTTAAAAAAGCACATTTTTTGAATAAATAGTGGAAGTTCTATTATTAATGTTCTTAGTAAGATGGATTTCCACAAAGTAAAGGTTACTACAATCAATTACTCTATAATTTAACCAATTGTGTAATAATATGTCATGCAATACAATAACCAAAAGATGATAAATATACTACTTTTGCATTAAATTAATTACATTCATTTTCAATTATTTTTATTTCCTTTTCATCAACAGAAGAGTGGTTAGGTTAGGTTAGGTTAGGTTAGGTTAGGTTAGGTTAGGTTAGTGGAGAAGAGTGGAGTTTTTGTCTAATAAATATAGGTAAAATAAGCTGATAATAGCTTGAATATGGTGTAGTCTTAAAAAACATATTTGTCTGCAAGTAAACGTCATCTGAGTTGCTTAAAGAACTCCGTTTCGTTTTGAAGTAAATCGACAGACTTATCACCTAAAGTATCACAAAAGCTTAAATTATTTCTGGAAATGTTTTTGAGAGCACGAAGAAAATTTTGAGGAATAATTTAAGCTTGCCTGGTATTCGATAAGAAAATTTTAAACCATAATTTGGAATCCAATCTGACATCTGTAACAAAACTTAATAATTACTAGTTTAAACGTCTGTACTGTAGAGAAGTATAATATATTTTTATTTGTCTATGGTTTTTACGTTGATGTTTCAGCGTCCTCTATGGTTTCAGCTGTCAAAAAATTTTCACTAAAATATCGTAGCGCCACGAAAAAATTTTCGAAATTTTTTTTAACTACCATGGTAACTAGACAAAATTAAAGCATTTTATTGGTTATAAAGTAAAGTTATGAAATTTTCGAAGTAAATTTCTTAGAATACATTCAAAAATTATAAATATTGTTTTTCAATTTATAGATATCTAATTATGGTTTATAAACATAAAGTTAAAAACCTTGTCTCTTCAAAGAATTTTGTATATAGCGAAATAATTATTGCGGTTGTATTTTTATTAGAACATTTTTATTGTGGGTAAGTTAATTATTGTTTACGAATTATGGTTTAAAAAATGTCACAATTTTTGTACCTTGTTTATTGCCTCTTGTTTCTTAGAATACAATTTTGTACAATAATTTACATGGATAGTAATCATTTGACAAACAAAAATTAACGATTTTTGTTTTATTGCTCATAAACCGTTAGATGCATATGGTTTAAAACATTTTTAAGCAAAATGTATTATTATTTTATCTTATAAGATGAGAACTACCTATTGTTAATAATTGGTAGTAATGCGAGTCCCAAGGAATTTGATACCTAGTAATAAATAATTCATGAACCTAATTAAATAAATTTTATTGTTTAGATATTTTTGTATAAATAAAAAATAGGCTAACAAACTTACTAGTAGTTAATATTTTATAATATTTATTAAATATTATGACATAATACTTAAGATGTTATCAACACGGATTTAGTAAATTGGACTTTACCCATACAGTGTGGCTAAACTAAAATATTTCATGGAATCAATGATTAAATATTCTAGGAGTAAAATTAAAAAAAATTTTCCACCAGTAGCTGTAGAAGCTATATATATATTTATACTCTATGGTATTGACTTTTGTTGAGGTAGTAAAGTTGTTCATCATTAATCAAGGTAGAAAAAGACAGAGACTACTTGACTAGAACTAAATCTCAATCCATTTGACAGAAAGTGAGGTTATTTGATTTAAAGTCAAAATGAAAAAATATTCTTTCTTAGACAGAACATAATACTTATCAAATCAAAACAAGAATGATTGGATGTGTTATTGGGCGCCTTCAGCACACGAAACAGTTTTAAAACTGTTTCACGATTGTCTGCTGAACGCATCGCTTTTTTCCGGTTTTCCATGTTAGCATAATTCCTAATTACTGATTTTTCTTGTTGTGGCCTTTAGCTGCAGACAGAGAGAAGATGTGCTAATACTCGTTCTACTAGATTTTTTTGATAACTATACTCTCCATATTTTTTAACCATACGTTCGGCAAACGTCAAACATGTATATCCTTAATAATAAGTCAACAGAGGTTATTAACAAGGAATCTTGTTTCTTAGGTTAGCTTAGGTTCAATGTAAGTGGGACGCTTCACCGCCCCTCCACTGCGGCTATACTTGGGCCTATTGTGTGCTCACCCCCGTTACAATTCGCCATCCAGTCTACATTTCTTAACAAAGTCCAAGATCGATTTTTTCTAAAGTCGATACGCTCAAGCTGTAATAATCCAAACGAGCGGAGCCTATTCATTTCCAAAGCAGGACATTAACTAAGAATGTGCTCTGCCGATTCGTCTTCCACAATGCAGCAGTCCTAATTATCACTCAGACGAAGCTTCTTCAGGTGGTTAGAATGCGTAGGTGACTGCTACTCCACTCCAGGAGCTGTGCTGTTTTGTTACTCGACGGTTGGGATATAAACGCTTTCGAGTGGGTGAGCCCCGGTATATTGTCCCAGTACAGAAGGGTTTACCTTGCTGCCTAACTTGAGATAATGTACTTGGCGGTGCTTTTCGCTATGTCAAGAAATGGTTCCGGACCAAATAACGCGAACTTCTTTCCCTTCTTTGTCAGAGTTGGTTCTCTTATTGCCCCCCACTCCCACATGCCCTGGAACCCCGAGTAGCGATTCTCTGTTATTTGCTTCAAGGTTATTTAGGAATTAGATACAGCTCCATATCCCGTCATGGCAGTAATAAAAATGTTTCTTTCATTTGTTGATTATATGATGGTTTTCAAGGCATAGTCCTAAAATAAAATCAAATTTAAATTTGTTCTAAACCCTGTGGTTATAATAGTTGAGCAACTACTGCTTAACATATCTCCTGTTATGTGTAATGTATAATGTGCAATACATTTTTTTTTTAATCTTCGCTCATCTTAAATTACATATATTTCTGTGGCTCATGTACAATTACGATGTGGAGTTTACGGAGTGGGGTTTGGAAGTGAATTTGGAAAAAACGGAGTACATTACTATCGAAGGATATCAAGATAATCTAGTCTTAGAGAAAAATCAAGCGATAATTATGTAAAGAATACAAATACCTAGGAGTAAAGATCACGCAGGACGGAAAATTAGATGCAGCCAACGAAATATACAGGGAAGAAAAGGCATATCCTTACTGAACAGCGTATTGTGGGATAAAAATATATCTAAGGAAAATAAAAGAAGAATATACAACACAATAATAAAAAAAATATTACAACATATGGTTGCGAGGTGTGGTCTTTAAAAGGCAGAACAGAGAAAATGCTTAGAGCAACAGCCGCTCGGCAGGAATATCCAGACGGGACAGAGCAACAAACGAAAGAAACGAAAGAGAAATCATGGGGGTTACACATAATATTGTTGACAACATAAAAACAAAACAACTCAGACGGTTCGGACACGTAAGGAAAATGCCGGAGAATAGAATACCAAGACAAGTTCTCGAGTGCAAACGAGAGGGTAGACGTAGACCAGGAAGGCCGCGAAGAAGTTGGAAAGAGGAAGTTGATAAAGCAATCAGGGAAAGAAATCTGGAGGACGATTAATGGAATGACAGAACGAGATGGGGATTGCAAATCGGATGGCGCTGTTAAGCGACTTTATATAAAACAATTACGATGTCATTTTTAAAAATTTGACTTTGATTCTAAGATTTGCTATTTGGAAGTTTTGTTAAAAAGGTTTTTAATATTCTTAATATGATGAAATTACAAGGTAAGGGTCGTTACAATCAATATCATTAAGTCATAAGAAGTTACATGAGAAAAGGTGTAAGGCATCCCAAAACATCTGTTTTAACCAAGAATGTGTCAAGAAAGGATGCACAAAAAGTAACTAAAAAGGCTCAAAAAATGTGGTTTGAAGAGGAAAGTAAAAGTTGTTTAAATAAAAGACATTAACATTAAAACTGTTCATTCAGAATGAACTTATTCAATGCTTTCCGTAAAATTTGACTGCTTAGATGATAAAATTAGAGAACAGGTCAGCATTGTGAAACACTATAAATATCAAAAACAGATAAGTAAATTAAAAAAAATTATTGAATGTACAACATTAAATTTATTGTACTAACCTTTATTTTTTGGTCTATCTTACTAAGAATAATAAAAAAAGTCCTCGTTTTAACGTAACTTCTAACTGAAAAAATTAAGTTTTAAATCACAATGACGGCCGTTTCGCTAGAATTAGTATCGTCAGAATGACATTTAAGTTACATCTAGGCTTTAATATTGTTATGTTTTATTACTTCCATACTTGGTTAATCAACATCAGGTACCTAGCTACAAACAAACAGAATGTAACTTAAATATGTCAATCTGATTATGCTAATTCTAGCGAAACGGCCGTCATTGTGATTTAAAACTTAATTTTTTCAATTAAACTTGGAAGTTACGTTAAAACGAAGAGTTTTTTATTATTCTTAGTAAACATAATAAAACAGTAAATACTCATGTACTAGTACATTTTGCTCCTCGTTTTCTAAATCTATCGGACATCATTTTTCTGAACAAGGAAAATAAAATTTTTAGATAAGGGTTTAAAATATTGCATACTTCCCAAATTTACTAATAATATACAAGAAATAAAATTTTAAAATAGCTTTGACCGGATCAAATAATTTTGTTTATGAAAAAATGCAAATAGCAAATCTTATTAGGTATAAAAACAAATTACCCAAAATATTTTTGAATTATTTAGTACCAAACCCCAGTTTACTAGGAAAATATGGGAGTTTATATAAATGTCTAAAGACCAAACCATCTGAGATTTGCGTATGATCTGATCTTGGGTACAGGCAGACTTGACGATGCCATCAAAATGCTACTATTGGATTACGATCAATATTGGAAAGACACAAATAATGACCAACCTTCTCGGTGAAGACATCTACAACATAAAAGTGGAGGAAACATGGTTTTTTAAAATACTTGGAACATGAAATCCGTATCAGCAGAGATAACCAAACCAGCGAACTCCATCGAAAAATGGGAAGCGTTTGGAAATCGCAGGCTCGCAACTCCCAATGTGTTTGAAGAGAATGGTTTTTAACCAATATGTCCTTCCAGTTCAAACCTCATCAAGGGACCATATAACACATAGAGTTTCGGAAAAGAACGAATGTAATAGAAGCTATAGGAAAGATAACAACATTGTAAAGGAACTGGGCAGTACACATCGCACGGACCACAGATAATCGGTAGACCAAGCACATCATGAAGTGGATACCTCGTTCGGATGCTAAAACGAGTTGTCCTAAACTGGATCCAAGCTGTTTAGGATAGAGAAAGATGGCGAAACTTAAGGAAGGCCTATGTTCAGCAGTGGACGCAACAGGCTGAATGATGATGACCAAACCTCTTCTAGATATTACATATATACTTAAATCCTAAAATAATCACATTTCACTGATTTAAAAAAGATAATGCAAATAATTATTTTTAATAAAGTTTATGATAAAATGATATGCTTAAAGTAACTAAGTTATAAGCCTTTGAGGAAACTAATAAATGGAAGAGAAGTCCAAAAAATTAATAATATCTTGTTATTTTTCTTTTATATGGATTGAGAAGATTGTTTTTCTCTCTACCAATCCAGATTGATAAATTAATTAAAAATATATACTATAAATAATATTTTCGCAGATTGTTAATATTTTAATACTTTGCAAATTCGGATTGTCTTTAATTAAATATTTAAACATTTATATAAAGGTTGCAGTAGTTTGACCGATAAGTGTGAACTTATGTGAATAGTCAAGTACTTATTTTTTTTAAATATTTGTAATTTTTTTTAATATAATACATATTTTATTAATATATTATTGTTTTTCAGCCTTCTGGATGGAGAAAGCTCAGAAATATTGTCCAATGGACACCATTTTTTCAAACTTACAAGAAACAGAGGTATCCCTGGGTTCAACTTGCCGGACATCAAGGGAACTTCAAGGCTGGACCTGACCAAGGCACAATTTTAAAAAAGTTGTGTGCTAAAGAAGAAAAATGTTTCAAAGTAAGATTTATTTATTTCTTCTTTTTTTACACTTACAATTACACTTTAATTATATTTTATGTTATCTAAATTTAAGTTATCTAAAAGGTGGTATACATTTTTTGAGGGTAATCGCCATTGAAATCAATAAAACAGGGCTATCCATGACACTTGATATATAAATTGATTAAGAAGGAAGAGAAAATATTGGTACAACATGTTAAATGTAAAAACAAAATGACCTAAATTAAAAAACCTTATCACTTATCACTAATAAAAAACTCTTATTCTCAGGTTATTCTTTGTTTAAACTTAGAATAGTTATCCTAACTATAAGTTTCGTATAAATTGTTCAAAAAATAAATTAGTTATTCCCACTTTATTCCAAAATAATGATTTGGCAACGTAGGAGACGTTGATACAAAAACATGAAACAGTGTTAAATTGAATGAAGTATGACGGTTAATAACAGTTTGTAGATAATTTGAATTATAAATTGTTGAGTGTGAATAGTTTTGTTGTGAAATTCTGAATGTGCTTTCATTAAATATTTCACGCACTTATCTATTGAACCAATAATAAGGAGCTCCAGTCAAGTTCGGATTATCACCACATATAGTGACACTTAAACATCAATCCCGCCGTGCACGTGTTTAAAAATAAGATTTGGGATAAATTCCATTAAATTAATCAATGGGAAAATTCATGCAAATATACCAAAAAATACGAAGAACTCGAGAAATATTTTGGTAATTGCATCTAATTCAGCCGAATTTCAGATTTTTTGTTTGAGAATATAAAAATTCAACTCCTGACTAAATTTATCTTATATTTTAATATTTTATTTGACAACTAAACTGGGTTGAAGAAAACACAATTAATTTTTTTGAAACCAATTATCTCTCAAAATTTTGCATTGAAATCAGTTATTCGTGAAGAAAAGGCATTCTTTTAAAGTCACATATTTTTCTAGTATGTAGCCTTTGCAATACGACCACTATGTCAGGGTATATTGTAAATGGGACTATTCTTTCTTTAAAAACTTATCTTTTTCTTGTATTTTTCAAATTTATTAAATTAATAACTTCCTCGACAGCTTTTACACCTCTCATAGCCAACCTATTAGGTTATACTGCACTTAAAGGGCTTAGGGTAGGTACTACTTTATACCGAGTATTTATTCTGAGTCTAAGTTTTGCCTATTCCGAATTATTTCTTGGTTTATTGGTAAGGCTCGGTATGTTTATATTGAAATAATTTTTTTTTTAGTTTTTGTTTATCTATCATAAAAGGAAAAATTAAATTCTTATGGCATAATAAACCAAAATTGATTTATAACAAACATTTTAGAAGGAATATTATTACAACAAATCAAAATGCTGTATATAATATTCTGCAATTGCAAGAAACTTAAAAATTTTACTTCTGTAGGTAATCATTAATTTAATAAATATTAAATACTTTCAAAATATTTTGTGAATCAGATTTTTATTATTAAGCTTAACACATCGCACTGTAAAATGAAGACCAAAATACCATTTATATTGAATTTATTTATTAAAAAATTTTTGATGCATTAACTACTAATTTTTTTGATATTTAAGGGATTCTATTAATGTTGTAATATAAGTTCAAATCTTTAAACACGTTCCTAAGGCCATTGACAATTGACATCATTTTATATGAAATATTTTGTTATAGATCCTTATGAAGGATGTATTACGACCCTATGTTCCCGAATATAAGGGCTTAGTAACGAGTGACGATGGAGAATGTTCCTATATACAATTACAGGATCTCTTGGGAGACTTTGTGACTCCTTGCGTAATGGATTGCAAAATTGGAGTAAGAACATATTTAGAAGAAGAACTTGCCAAAGCTAAAGAAAAACCAAAATTAAGAAAGGTAGAGTATTAACCAGTTATACTAATAATAATCAAAACTAAACAGTTACTACCTGCAATAATTTTTTGATACAACATAAATAATAATTCAATTTCATTAGGATATGTACGAAAAAATGTGCCAAATAGATCAGAGTGCACCGACCGAAGAAGAACATAAACTAAAAGGAGTTACCAAACCTCGATATATGGTTTGGCGTGAAACAATTTCATCAACGGCAACCTTAGGATTTAGAATTGAAGGTATTCGTAGTGCAGATGGTACTTCAACCAAGGACTTTAAGACCACCAAAACCAAAGAGCAAGTTATGGCTGCCTTCGAGAAATTCACCGATGGATTTCCTCATGCCATAGTAAGTTACAATATAGTATTGCTCTTATATATTAATTTATTATTCTTTTCATCGATTACTATCAGAATATTCAACCGGGTTTTCTGTTTAATATAAAAGACATGTTTATGCTATGAACTATACATTACCTATTATTCTATCTAATTTACAACTCTTGTTGGTTTTGTGTTCCCAATCAATACTTTTTTCAACCATTTTCAATTTCGCTGTAGAGAATTCTTGCAAAAGGTCTGCAAAATATTATCGAACGAAAACGTGAATTTCTTTTCACTATATTATATTAGATTAGATTAAGTTTAGACTTCTCTGGACTTCAACGAAGTCGATACGAAGATCTTTTGTGCCTAACTTAATCTATTATAAAACTTTGAAATGCCAATACTTCTAGGGAAATTAAACAGCTTAGTAGAGGGCAAATCCCTAATTTGATAGGAAGTCAGAACAACTTCTTTTAAGCATTTAAGCGGTTTGCAGAACAATGATACTCATTTGCAGAAGGTACTTTACTCTTTCAATTGATATATCTACAAACCTTTTTTGCCTCAGTTCTGGCGTATTCATCCAGTAAGATCATGGTCGATCCTGTTTACTGGAACTGTATTCCTTTATAGTGTGGCTTTTTGTAAGACCCCATAAGAACTTCGAACCAAACCCCTTCTTTTGCGACTCTATCAGCTTCCTCATTACCCATGATGCCTCTGTGACCTGGCACCTATATCAAGGTGATCTTGTTTCTTGCCAATTTCTTATGGATTGTTTACATTCCCAGACTAGCTTTGAATCATAAGTAAAATAATCCAAAGCCTTAAAGTCCCCGAATTGGTCTGATAAAAAAATTACAGCAAAACCATATTATTGTATAACTATTTAATATTATCCTGATACATACTGATATTCAATTTTATATATGTATCTCGTTACGACATTATAAACAAATTAATTTACCATCATTGGTTATTATACATTTTGTGGAGCATTAAATGTAAACTCCACGTGTACACGTTGAGGTTAAAGCTTCTTGCCTAGGTCAATAATTGTAATTGGTTCTTGAATTTTTTTTGTTTTTGTTAAATCTATTTAATTATATAGGTATTGGGGTAAATTTGCGTTTTATTCTAACTAAACTTTTCTTGTTTCTTTTGGGTGGGGAAAAACCAAAACCAATAAAAGCCGGAGGCTTCCTGACTTGGGCCTGTGGATTCAAAGTCAGTGACGCATGTTAAAAAAATTAAATAATAAGCGTACCCACGCCTAAACTGAGTTTAGCCGAGCATTTTGCTCGTGCTCCACTTCTGGTTATTTCCCTTAAAAATTCAATATAAAAAAAGCACGTAGCAGACTATAGATGTCTTTTGAGCACCTCTGCGGAGCACTCCTGGACCTTGGCATCTATAGCGTGTATCTCCACTAAATCATTGAATTAATTCAAACGACTTTTGGCATCTAGTGCCAAATTATTATTTATAAATATGTCTGGCTATCGAAAATTTATATTTTTAATAATGCTTACAAAGTTATTTAATAAGAAATACTCTCTAATCTCTGGGAAGTAATAAACGCATCCTCTACCAGGAGCCAGGTAGCTGGTACAATATTAAAGGATAATATTTGAAAGAATCAGCTTCCTTAAATTTCCTTCTTGAAAACGTGGCTGGCCCTTACACTTTTAATTTTATTAGGTAGCTCGTACATTAGATCTAGCCGTTATATAATATTTTTAACATAATTTCTTTTATTTCATATATTGTTTATTATTTCAATATTTAGTTAACGTGCATTTTTTTTTATTTTACAGCCTAAATACATTCAGAGGTTAAAAGCTATTAAGGCTACTTTAGAAACTTCAACTTTCTTTAATTCACATGAGGTAAGTAATTTACATTTCTTATTTTATAGCTATGAAAAATAGATAAGAAACAAAATGTATACCGCTCCCACAATGCCAATCAAAGATTTTACAATAAGGTAAAATATCCAGGAGTTATTTTTCTTGGATTAAAAACTGACACAATCACAAAAACCTAAACCTAAAGTCTTAGTGGCAAGCTAAAGTTGCCGAGAGGTATTCGGAACAACATGATATTGAAACTGAAAAGAATCTTCTAGTCATCATGCCAAACGATTATCAAGCCGATGGTTACATACGAATATGCTTCACCTGCTAAAGACAGAAGTCTCCAGGAGAGACTCCGTAGAGTCACTTGAAGGACCAACAGACATACAGCTTTAAAAGCTCTGTATTATTTTATTTATGAGTCTAAGCTAGTCTGCGGATGTAACCAGACCCTTAAGAAACTGACAATATTCAAAAAGGTCACATTGATGTGGGTGCCAGGTTACAGAGGGATAATTGGTAACGATGAAGCTGATAGACTAGCATCTTTCCCGGGTCCGGAGCCATTTTGTGGTCTCACAAAAAGCCACATTATGATGGAGTTCAGTTACAGGGAACAGAATGACAGAATCAATTACGATCTTACTGGATGAATAGGTACACGAGGATTAAGGCAAGCTAAAAAGTTTGTAAAGATATAACCTTAAATATCGAAGGACCTCAAAATAAATAAAAGCAAGTCAATAAAAATATTATGGAAAAATATTCTTTCTTATCTTCATCTGCTGTTATTATTTCTTAGTTAAAATTTTATTATAAGATTTTTATATTTCACTTTCTATCTTATAGTCTAAGATCTGGTATAAGAAAAATAAACTTAATTAGATGAAACAATTTTTATAGGATGATTTCAGTATTATAAATTTAGGATAACAACCTCTCCCATCCTATGCCTCCTATAATTAATAATCATTAATTAATTAATAACTAATTTATTCCAAATTTGAATTTTTATGTTATTTACATGTAGTAAACTAAAACCGACCTTACTGTAGTAGGCACCCATCTTTATAATTGCTGTACCTACTTACCTGCAGAAGAGGAGAAAAAGTAGATAAACGTAGCTTATTTCCCCCACATGTTAATTAAAAAAAATCAAGTGCAATAAATAGCTGATGCAGCCAAGATAAATAAAAGGTGGCTATAAGAGCCAATGACCGATGACACTCTTTCCTAAGTGCTACACCATGGGCAAAAATAGTCCGCCATGATGTGCTTAAATGTAAACAATGTTACAGGAACAGATTTAGCTTTGACCTACTTTGATCCCAAGTTTTAATGAATTATGTTCACTTTTAGAAAATAAATTTATTTTTATTTCGTGAATCAATCTGATTTTTTACGAATTTTAAGGTACCAATACAATATCAAAAGTGTTTTTGAAAACATAGAAGTTCAATTTTCTGTGTCAATGCTATATTTAATATAAAAAATAATACCAATATAATAGCATCCTTCCTTGGTGGCATCATTTGCCTACCTTAGTTACTAAGGTAGCTTTGGCAGAGAGAGTATTAGTATTCTTTCCTCTAGACTGGCCTTTTTCCTGGTCTTGTGGCACTCCTCTGCCCTCTAGTGATTGAAGTTTGAAGGTTGAAGCGTTATTGAACACAACCTCTATATCAAGAATTACAGCTACTGCACTTTCCTTTCCTCCAAACTTCTTGCTAATGTTCTGTTTAGGTCATTCAGTACCCCTTCCGTTGACTTTCCTGGTTGATACGCATAATAACGATTGCTAAGAGGTTATGCTCTCGGTAACTTGTCTCTTACATATCTATCCACAAGGTTTCTAAAGTTTTAAGCAAAAATAATGATAGACTTACTAGTATATAGTGTTCTTTCTGTCTTTTTCCTAACGCGTGACTCTTTGACCAAAGAGTAACCGGTGTGGTCCAGGTAACTGTTATTGTCTTAGGGCTCAGTGATATTCTAGCACTGTTCCCGAAGTTATTTTGAAACTTCTTGGGAGTAGTAGGATATTAAACTACTATTAAAACGTATTCCGTTTGAAAGTATTTGCTATAATTTAAAAATGGCTCTTCAATAAATTTTCATTTTTGTTTTCAGGTAATTGGTAGTTCCCTGTTATTTGTGCATGATCGTTACAGTGCCAACGTCTGGTTAATAGATTTTGCCAAGACAATAGTTCTTCCAGAAAATACCAAGATTACGCACAATTCCAAATGGAAAGTAGGAAACCACGAAGATGGTTACTTAATCGGAGTTAATAATTTAATCAAAATTTTTATGACAATGCTGGAGCAGCAGCCGGTAACTGTGAGTCCTCCATTAGCTTTGCAAGATCCTCCGGAAGTGACTCAAACTCTTATTGAAAAAACTTGACAAATATGCAATTGATAAGTGCCAAAACGCTTAAATCAAAATACCTCTTTGAAGTAATACTTTTGTTTTCGTTTATAGCAGATTCATGTTTTGGTTTTCGTAACAAGAGGCAAGAGTTATTTTTGAGTACCTATATTTTAAATTTTTTTAGAGTAGTGTATCAAAATTTAAATTTTGTAATATGATCGGATCCTTATGTTGAAACTATAAGGAAATTGTTAAATTGAGGTTATTGGACCTTGATATTTTATTGTAAATATTAAATTTATTATTTATTGTTTAACTTTACTGATTATTATTATGTATTTTATTTTTGTCGAGACGATTCATTTTTACTTCTATTTGTGTCAACTGTTATTGAAATATTTTGGGACTAATGATCGATATCATATAAAATTGTAATAAAATCGTTTCAAAACATTTACTTATCGTTTTATTATTTTAATCAAATGCAAAATAACATCCAATCATTTTAAAGATTTAATCGTTAAAAAGCGGGCTGTGTGAATCATTAAAAACATTCAAGAAAGTCAAATAAAACACGCAGTTTTACTAATACAGTTTAATAACTTTCTAAATTGGTGCCGCAATAAAATTTGTTTTTATTTTTGATACTGTGGATCACCTACTAAGAATTTTTTATTACAATCTTGTTTGACTTTTGATGAAAACACACCTAACTTAAAACTTTTTTAAATACTTGTGTTTCTTATGACAGCAAAAAATGAATACGATGCTTTAATCACCTGCAAATAAAAAAGTTAAAGATAAATGATAAGTTTTATTAATATGTCAGTTGAATAAGCCAAAAATTTGAAGAATTTGGGATGTTTTATTATTGCTGAAATTGGTCAAAAATATCACTGCTTTTTGCATGTTTAATGCTCATCAGTAAATGGTATGACAATTTGTCATTTTTTCGACATTCTATGTAATAGCAAATAATCCAATAAATAAATATACTATATTAAACATCAGAGCAATAAGTAAACATAGAGTAGGCATATTTCCTACTACTTGTCGTCGCGACAGATTTTTTTACCAGCAGAGCATTGCCAGACGTTGTGTTTTTTAAGTATAAAATAGGAAACTAAAACGTAATATAATTTACAACAATTTTATTTTACTTTTAAGAGAAGATTTTTATTAAGAGAAAATATTCTTTAATACATTTTAATATTCACTTTCTTACCTTTCTTTAATACTGATAAAAAAGCTCTAGACCAATTGTATCAAATACCCACACCGAAAATTTGGCAACAGTGCATTTGTTTGTTATTGTCTAGAGGTGATTAGCGCTTTGTTCGATTTTTCCTGAATTTTTGTGTATTTAAGTGAACTTTATAAAGTGTTTTTATTTATTTTCAATATTAAAAATGGTGAATTCCCGAAAAGCGTGTATAATTTGTGGTACTTCGCAAAGTGATAATCTAACCTATCACCGGTAAGTTATTCACTACATTGGCGTACAATTAGCAATTTCAATTAAAATTTATTACAATTAAGAAAATCAAATTAATAATGAAATACATATTTATATCCTTTTAGATTTCCTTCCGATAAAAATATGTTAGAAGTATGGTGCCATGCCATAAGTGTAGATATAAATTCCTTACCAAAATATGCGTATTAAATTATTTAACTAACATTTATATAGGTATTACGGTGATACTCTAATCAATTACACGCCACTGTACGGCTGTGTTTACCTACACCTCTAGATTTTCCATCTCTCTCAATTATAGGTTCATTGCTATTGACTACAAACTGTATGTTATTGTGTTGTTGTGGCACCTATATGTTTACTTATTACTCTGAGTATTAAACTGTTAGGTGTCGAGTAGTAAATAAATATAGCACATAGAAAATATACGTAGTGTCAAATTAAAAAAAAATTGCAGTGGTGGGATAAATTTAAAAAAACGTAAAAAACCTCATTTTTCGTTCTCCGAAATGTAATTATTAACATGAATAAAATTTTTTTTAAATGTAAATGTCAGCTAATTTTATTCACGAATGCAACACATTCTTGTACCTATATATGTATGAATAATGCAGTAACATCTATGTTTAGCAGTCATAACCTTTCGGACATACAAAATACAGTCCACTTACATCAAATTTATAACCAAAACATGTGGTGTCTGAGTCTGAAACATTGGGACCTCAGAATAATAAGTAAACAGAGAGGTGCCACAACAGCACAATAACATACAGTTTGTAGTCAATAGCAATGAAACCTATAATTGAGAGAGATGGAAAATAAAATTGACATCTAGAGGTGTAGGTAAACACAGCCGTACAGTGGCATATAATTGGTTAGAGTATCACCGTAATATATAAATTTTAGTTAAATAATTTACGCACATTAAAAATAATTATTTTAATCAAATAAAAAAAAACAAAAAGAAAACTATTTACAAGAAACTTTCCACTTTTGGCTCCTAGTTTATATATAATATGTATTTAATTATTAATTTGATTTTCTTATTTTTAATAAATTTTAATTAAAATTGCTAATTCTACGTCAATGAAGTGAATAACTTACCGGTGATAGGTTAGATTATCATTTTGCGAAGTACCAAAAACTATACACGCTTTTCGGGATTTCACCATATTGAAAATAAATAAAAACACTTTATAAAGTTCACTTAAATAAACAAAAATTCTGGAAGACTCGAATAAAGCGCTAATCACCTCTAGACAATAACAAACAATGCACTATGATGCCAAATTTTCAGTGTGGGTATTTGATATAATTGGTGCAGAGCTTTTTTATCAGTATTATCGATAGGTAAGAAAGTGAATATTAAAGTGTATTAAAGAATATTTTTTCTGACTAAAAGTCTCCTCTCAAAAGTAAAATAAAATTTTAGGTAAATTATACTATTACGTTTTTGTTTACTACTTTGTACTTACAAAACACAACGTCTGGCAATACTTTGCTGGTAAACAAATCTGTCTCAACGACAAGTAGTAAGAAAAATGCCTACTCTATGTTTACTTATTACTCTGAGATTAGGACATTAGTAGGACCTTCTTTGGATATGTCACCCACGAGGCCAATTCTCGAGATCATTCGTTTGCTGAACGACGCTCATGACGTTATGAGCATAGATTTTTTGAAAACTACAGTTCTCACGAAACTAATAATGAAGCTATTGGTTCCAAATCATTGCTCAAATAATTGTTCGATAACGAGTGCTCCATATCGTAAAGAATGTAAAACATCTTATTATGGAAAATTTGATTGATATTGTTAGAGGTGTTGAATATTTGGTACAAGAAGGTAGGGCAAGGCAATTCTATAATAGATTTTGGCTTGATTCATTTCGCCAAATATCAGAAAGCATGTTTATTCACATTTCATGTAGTCTTGTCTAGTACAATCATTAGAGAATTTTTGTTTTAATTACGTATGAGAACGCATATATTCAATCAATAAATTCTTCTGATCAAATATACACCCATCTCGTTAATAGCCCCTAGTTAATCCGCATGCGCGACCTAACTCCAACTCTAGTAGTACCCTGAATGCTAGTGCCCCTTATAAACTTGTGTTGGCTAGCCTATTATTTCGGCATAAGAGGTTAGTTGTTTATTTTGTTTACTAGCAAAGTTCGGGTGCATTTGTATTTTGCTTTTTAATTGGCCCATTACAGTTTTTTATTGTTGTACCCACTATAAAAAAAATTACAACTTTTTCATTGTAGTTTATGGCCTGAGCTGCCGGGGCTATCCGGCAAATAGAAGTTGGGCAGCTAAAAGGGGTTTTCCATTTAAATAGTGATATTCGTGGGTAGCAAGACGCTGACTAATGTTTATTTTCCAATGTTTCTGCAATATTGTGTAATTTCAAATTTTTGAAATGTGTAATGCAACTACTTACCGAGACATATGTACCCAAAGTTAGCGGAACAAATTTTCCGGCGGTAAAATACAAAGGCCTTGCAGATCTAACCATGATAAATAACATTGAGTTTTTGAAATCCTTATCTGCACTTAACCAGTCACATTGAAAAATGTGATATGATAATTGTTTAGCCTGAAATCAAATTAATGAATATCCTATAGAGAGGATATTGTATTGTATGATTAATGAGGTATTAAAAAAAAATAAAATAAGATGTAAACAAACATATAAGTTGTATTAACAAAAAAATACCGATAATAAATGTACCAATACTGTTAAACAATAACCCCATAGAATATAAATCAATTATTTTTTCACTGCCTGTCTACATACCTAACTTTATTGACTTTTGTTGAAGTAGTAAAGTTGTTAATTTTTAACCAAGGTAGAAAAAGACAGGGACTACTTTATTAGCACTAAATCTCAATCCATTTGATAGAATGTGACGTTAACTGATGCAAAGACAAATTGAAAAATTATTTTTTATTAATCATTTATTAGCCCACCTTCGCTTCTCGGTCTTTAATGGACCTCAACAATAATAACTCACTTTTCTACCTTGGCGCATAATTACTTTTTTGCATTTATTTATACAATTTGTCGTAAACTTGAATGCAAAATCGAGATATTTACTAATATATAAAGCTTTAAAAAAAATAAAAAAATATTAAAAGCAACTCTGTTAAGAAACGATGCTTAGTAGGATA
The DNA here is from genome assembly GCA_035357415.1 of Ophraella communa. Classification (NCBI taxonomy): domain Eukaryota; kingdom Metazoa; phylum Arthropoda; class Insecta; order Coleoptera; family Chrysomelidae; genus Ophraella; species Ophraella communa. The sequence goes on along the minus strand of CM068983.1, from coordinate 13,271,585 downwards.
CTAACCAAAGAAGAAATTTTGTATAAACTTTGTATTTATAATAAATCAAGAATGTTTCGACAAACTGTCATCATCAGATTGACAGCTGTCATTCAATTCAATGAAGCTAATTTTTTTAATTTTTAAATAAAAGTGGAAATTTTGTTAAAAAGTTTCATTGCTTAATGTTCCTAGTAAGGTGGACTTTCACAGAGTAAGGGTTAGTACAATACATTTCATTTTCAATTAAGTTTTTTACCTTAGAAAATATAAAAATGTGAATTTTCCTAAACCAGATTAAAAAGCATGATCCGTGGCTCTATTAGAAAACTCACTTTCCCGGAGGAATTGCCCCTTCGGGAACAACAAGTGAGAAAGCTAAAAGACCTACCAGGGAAGACACTGTAATGGCAAAACACATATGCAGTGAAGAACGGCTGAGATGGGCTATGAACACCTTCCAGCCGTTCAAAACCCCTGGAACGGACGGAATATTCCCTGCCCTACTCCAACAGGGCCAAGAGGCAATAATTCCACACTTGATCCGAATTAGTCGGAGCAGCCTTGAACTGGGATACATACCAGAAGCGTGGAGAAGGGCCAAAATCACCTTCATCCCAAAAGCAGGGAAACGGGACACTACGCACCCTAAATCCCTCACATCGTTTGTTCTAAAAACGATGGAAAACGCTGTAGACAACTACATTAGAACAGAAATCTTGGAACAGGTGCCATTGCATCCTCGTCAACATGCGTACCAAGCGGGAAAGTCCACGGAAACCGCTTTAACACAGTTGACTGACGAAATCCAAGACACATTGAACAAAAAAGAGACCGTGGTATGTGCCTTTCTAGACATAGAAGGGGCCTTTGACAATACGCCACATGAGGCAGTTAAAAGAGCACTGATTGAGAAAGGAGTAGATAGAACGACTTCCATTTTGGATGTCGCAACTGCTATCTACAAGAATCGCAGAAATGGAGGCAGGACAAGACACTATCTCCATTAATGTGACTAGAGGCTGTCCACAGGGGGGAGTTGCATCCCCACTTATGTGGAGTCTCACTGTGGATAGTCTGCTCTGTCAATTGACTAGGGAAGGCATACCATGTCAAGGGTATTCCCACGACATGGTTATCCTGGCAAAAGGGAAGTATAAAAATGTCCTCTGTGATATTGTTCAAAGAGGATTGAACATTGCGTAACAATGGTGTGATTCGGTGGGACTCAGCATCAACTCCACCAAAACCATACTAGTAGCCTTTACAAGGAAAAAGAAACCTAATCTAAAAATCATAAAAATATAGCAGGTTACTCTGGAACAAACACGAAGACGAAGTAATACACAAAGCAACCAAGGCCCTCATGGTGTGTAGGAGCATTGCAGTGAAGAACTGGGGATGTAACCAACGTATCCTGCAATGGTTGTACACAGCAATAGTGAGACCATTAATCACATATGGGGCAGTGGCTTGGGGCGTAAGGGCTAATCTGAATACGACGAGGAAAAACCTCTCGAAGATTCAGAGACTAGCCTCTTCATGTATCACTGGAGCAATGGGAACTTGCCCCACTGCTGCAATGGAGGTGATTTTAAACTTGACCACACTGCACATTCTGTTAGAATGTGTAAGGAAGAAAACGATATATAGAATGATCAAAGAAGAAATTATCAGGGAAAAACCTAGATCACTTCATTTTGATCAAACTTAGGAAATGCCCCAAGATGATATGCCAAAGAAATTCAACTTTATGATAAAATTCATCACAAAGTTGAGTAATAAATCTGAATAGGATGAAGACACCATACAGAATTTAAACCATAATACCATAAAGTGGTATACGGACGGTTCCAAGCTAGACGAGGGAACTGGGATAGGAGTTTTTGGACCGAGAGCCAAATACTCAAAAAGCTTGGGCACATACCCGAGCATCTTTCAAGCAGAAGTCCGCGCCATCGAAAGATGTGTGGAATTCAATATTGGAAGGAACTACTGTAGACAAGAGATTGTGATCATGTCGGATAGTCAAGCAGCCATCAAAGCGCTGAGCTCAAATGTAATCAGTTCGAAGAGGGTTTGGGAATGCCTAGGCAAATTAAATGAACTGGGCCAGAACAACACTGTCACCTTCCTATGGGTCCCGGGACACATAGGAATAGAGGGGAATTAAACAGCAGATAAGCTGACCAAAAAAGGAGCTGAAACCCCACATTTAGGACCAGAACCATCTTGTGGGATCAGCAGTAGAGTAATCTTAGGAAAACTAAGGGAGGAAATGGAGAAAGAAAAATCCAAGTACTGGAATCAGCTGGAAGGACTGAGGCAATCTAAGATACTACTGGGGAACTATGACCAGAAGAGATCTCTTAGCTGCCTCAACCTCAGTAAAAAAAGGCTCCGAATTTTAACGGGAATATTAATCGGGCATTGCCGGTTAAGAAGCCACATGAAGAAACTAGGGTTAGCAGATGAAGCAAAGTGCAGATTCTGTGAGGAAGAGGATAAAACCTCAATACACATACTCTCAGAATGCCCTGCCTTGCAAAATTCTAGGGCTAGATACCTAGGAGCACATGAAATAAAGGAAGGGGATCTACCTGATTTGAAGCCCGACGATGTCCTAAACTTCCTCAGGAAAATAGGACTCGAAGAGCTGCTATAGGTCTGAGGAAATATCAGAACATGGCAAGTAAAGGGGGACACAATAGATCCTATAGGTCGCAATGTAATTATCACCCCTAACTTACCGGATTGGTTTTCCGGTAAGGTACTTAGGTAGTATTCATTCCTGCCTTGATAATAATTGCAATTTTCATGGAATATTTTGTATACCTAGGTACCTACCTTTTTACAATACATATGGATACTGACAGTAGGGAAGATTTTGATAATACTCCGCCAGAGATTTTGGAAAAAGCTGCAAAAGTATCATTAGATCTGTTTACGAAAAAAATAAAAAAAATAAATGAGTTTGTAAGAGCTGCTTTAATGTTATTTCCATTCAACAAATCCAATTTTTTTTTATTTTTTATTCTATGGTTGTAGTTGTAGAAAAAGTATAGTGTGCAACATGTGGAGAAAGAACTTTTATGAAAGACAAAGAAATACATATACCAACGAAATTTATTGTACTAAGACATACTTTGAGGATATTCATCATATATCGAACACAAAACAAAGTAATTTGTTTAGTGGTTCACACCAAGCATTTGTTATATATCAAACGAAATAGTACATAAATGTTTTTGATCGACTATTAAATGTACCTATTCTACTTTTTACCTCTATGGTTACGTCATTTCCAAACTTGCAATATAAAGTTAATTGGAAACCCATAGCAAACATGTATAGTACTTCCGCAATAAAGAAACTGTTACTAAATGATGTCTGAAAATAAAATAATAATAGAGAAATATTATATATAAATCAATATAAATCAAGAATTATTCTAATGACATTTACCTACATGGATTATTAATCATTAAATACGAAATAAATATACCAATAAAAGGCGTCAGAGTCGTACGCAGTATATAAATGGTTTACACATTTGCTTTGTAAAAACACATCAACAAGACACCACACCAAATTGTTTGTACTTGTTCCAAAGAAGAAAATAATAAAATATGATAAGTGGTTAAACAAATCCGAAAGAAGTATCCCAGATAACACAAGAACATACATTGGACATAAGGGATATCTCTGGGATATCCGTTCATGTCTAGAAGAATATCCTATGGACATCCATCGGATATTCATTTGCCACAAAATTGGACATCCATAGGATATCCATTTGCCACAAAATTGGACATCCATAGGATATCCATTTGCCACAAAATTGGACATACTATGGATGTCCGTTTCGTACAAAGAAGAATGCATACTGGAGACGATAAATAAGCCATGGACATCTCATGGACTATTCACGTACCTGAACTGGATGTTTAGGACATGAATTCGATACGTTTTAAACATAAACAGGATAGGTTATGGACATCCCATGTACTTGTTATGGACATGAACGGGATACATTTAGGACATGAACTGGATATATTTTGTACATGAGCTGAATGTTATGGACATCTCATGTACTTGTTATGGACGTGAATTGGATGTTTAGAATATGAACTGGATACGTTTTGGACATGAACTGGAAAGGTTATCAACATAAACTGAATGTTTAGGATATGGAAATCATTTGTTCGGAAAAGTACCCACTGCTCATAAATTTAAAAATAATAATAATGAAATGATCAAAAGTAGTAGTTTATTGATAAAATTAGACCTCTTCAGAATAAAAAAAATTAAACAATTATTCTTGATAACCGAAAATAAAAGATATTCTTATAAAACATAATAAAATAACAACTATCACAAGTTAGACCACTTAAATATTATTATTGTCAATTGGCACTTTTCCCATTTGTATTTCTCTCTTTAGCTCTCCTTAGCCACTTTTTAACAGCTTCCTCGCTAGCTTTTTGATTATCGGATAGTTTGGATTAAGATGCACCTAAAACAATACATTTTCACAGAAAGGGAACAGAAGTTTTCAGATGTGACGATGAACAGACAGACACTTGTGATTTATGTATATATTGTATATAGATTATTGATTTACAAATCCCTGGAAAGTACATAAATATTTTGAGATAAATCCTTACCCAAAAGCAGTTTTGCCAATTCCAGATTTTTAAACATCCTTTTCTTTTTAGCTCTGTGCCAACTGAATTCTGAGGACCTTCACCTTTTGTGCCCAGAAATTCGCAATCCGGTTATTCAACACGACGGTATAAATTAAGAGTGAGCTTACTAATTATATAGTATTAAATATATACTTACTGGTAAAAAACTTTGAAAATATCAGTATTAGCTGGTATTACACACTAGACACATCAAATAAACCACTACACTAGCTAGGAACTATGAACAGTGACGGTAACATTAGATATGGAAAATTAGGTTGGGCACATTGCTACCAACATGCGAATACAGTATTTTCTATTTTCAGAGTTTTTAGACTGTTCATAAAATATCACTGACCATGTTGAATACTACAACACAGTCTAAAATCAAATTATTATTTATTTTTATGAAACCACATATATATTGAGACGTATTCACTCTTCCAAATAGACATTTTATGTAATGCCGTTTTCATTAGCCGCACTGGTCTAAACTTTTGCTGCCTTCAATTAGTTGTTTCCTTGTCACATAAAATTAAAAATATAATATTCATTAGGAGTGCAAAAAATTATTCGAGTAGCAAATTGAGAATATAGCGGACGTAGTACATTTATGAATCGTGGTCACAGATCATTGTATATACCGTGTCGTGGTATATTTCGATTCGGCCAAAGATGGATGTCCAATGGACGTCCATCATTCAAATAAATCTTCACGTCCAGTGGTGAACGAGAACTGGTCCAGTGAATGTCACCAAACGGATATCCATTGAACTAGTGGTAAATAGACATCCATTGAATGTCCATTCTGTGTCCATGTCCATATGGACCAATCGTGGACATTATATGGATATCCATAGGATATCCTTTGATCACTGGGATAGTCACGAATTCGCCACTTTATTTCTTTGAAAACCTCTTTTATATTGATTAGGTCTTAAATTTAAAACGTTTGTTTGACATAAAATAGTTGAAATTAATTAGAACAAATACAAACAGATTGACTTTGTGATTAATCGGAGTTTAGATGGTTACTACGTCGAAAAATACAACAAAAATGTTCGGCACATTTTTCCACGGCTTCAAATACGAGGCAAGTAACGTTTTTTTAAACAAAACTTTATTTGCCCGAAAAAGCATTGTTTCCCACACTTCTCTACATAATTTCCATTATTATTAAGGCAATTGTCGTACCTTGGGACAAGCTTGAGTGTACATGATTTTCGGGGCAGAATTTTTGCTTCAATTTGACTTTCCTAGGGGATGTTGAATGCCTTCATTCCATTCACTGTTGTTTTTATTATGGTGTAATTGCACTGTCCAATCGTTTGGTTTTGTGCTCATCATTCAACATTTTTACACTTTCCGATAATTTAAACGTTTGGAAATAATTTCGTAGAAAACACTTCTTGATACAGCAGGAATTTTTCAGCTCACGACGAAATTGTGAACTGTATGTTCCGTTTTACTCTATAGTCCACTTTTTGAATGAGATCATCGGTATGACTAAAGGTCGCCTACTTAGTTCTCATCATAAACGTTTGTGTGGCTATCTTTGAAGGTCCATTTCCTTTGAACCCATTTCCACACCTTTCATTCGCTTAAAATGTTTTCACCATAAACTTCACTTCATGTCAAGTGCTTTTAAGCCTTTGGCACAGAGAAAACGACTCCCAGCACGAACTTCACAGTCGGCGGCATTCTCGATTGTCGGCGGTATTTTAAAATCACGTAAACAAATGAAGACCCGAACAAACGGCATCGTAATGGCGTCTGTGGCTTCCCAACTGATGTAGCTACATTACGAGCATGCGCTAAACGGTAAGTGCAGGGCTGCTGTGGCGTAATTTAAAGACGGTACTTATTTTAAAAAACATGCTTCGTATTTCTAGCTGGTTTTCATGGATAATTTTATTAATTATTGGAAGTTAAGAAACAAAAAACTCCTATGTGCAACTAGTAAAATTAACGTTCATAAACATATAGGTAAAAGAATCACTGTAATTAAAATATAAATAACGAAGAAATAGGAAAAGGTTGAAACTTAAGACTGCATAAAATTTTTGTCAATATCTATCTAAGAAAAAATGTCCATTACATACGTCAATAATATGCACTATGTCCATCGAATAATTTCGATACTTGGTTCCCAATAATAAAGGCATTTATAAAATTACTTAAACCATTATAAAAACATACGTACCGTAGAAACAAGGTACAAACATGAGCACAGTATAAATAGTGTAGACAATAACTGCACCAAAGTTATATAGGTATGTACATATTCTAGATCATCTGCAGCTCTAAAAAATAAACAATAATTAAAAACGAATGTCTGTTTTTTTTACAATTACAATCCTAGTGTATAACTATAATTAGATATATGTGTGATGTTGTTGCTATAATTGTTTACAAGTTTGTTTACACAAAAACTTTGTCACATTAGATTTTATGATATACATTAATGTCTTTAAGATATTGGAGTGTCCTTTGGATTTGTTCTGAATGTCCGGTGGCGTCTCTTATTTGGTTTGGTATATTATTCCTTTTCCTTTCTTCTTGATATTTTGGACATTCTATTAAAATGTGTTTAACAGTTAGGTCTGTATCGCATCTGTCACATTTGGTGGGCTCTTCTTTGGTCAGCAGATATTGTTTTGTTAATCGGGTGTGTCCTAGTCTTAATCTTAAAATTTTAATTTGCTGTTGTCGCTTTGATGGTAAAGGTAGTGAACCATAGGCTTCAGGTTTGGATGGCTCATTACTCCAGTCCGTTTGTCTCTTTTTTCTGATCAGCTTCTTGAGGAAATTTTCGATATCACTATGGATGCGTATGTCAGAAGTCTGGATGTCTAAGGAACTTGCTGCTTCATGTGCTGATTTTTCTGCACTATCATTTCCAGGGATTCCAACGTGTGAATGAACATATACTAGGATAATTTCCACTTTCAGGAGGAAGAGCTGATGTAACAGTTGTTGGACTTGTTGAACTAACGGATTTCTTGCATAAAGTTGTTCTATCGATTTTAACGAATTGAGTGAATCTGAGCAAATTACATATTGTGGTTTTAGGTTACTCATAGTATACAGCAATGCTTGGTGGATTGCATATAGTTCTCCTGTGTAAACACTGCATTCTTCTGGGAGACGATTTTTTTGTATTGTCGTTGGTGTGACTACTGCTGAACCTACTGAACGGTATTCTTGGTTTACTGATGCGTCAGTGTAGATAAACTCCGAACTTTGGTATTTACGACGGATATTGTAGAAATTGTTTTTAATTATATGCGGGTGAATTTCATTTTTATTATATTTGGTGAGATCAGTATTCAAATTGATGGATGAGAGAATCCAAGGGGCAAAGTTCTGGGCACAAGTTGGAAGAGTATTTGGGAGATTGTAATCTAATTGGGATAAGTATGTGTTTATTCTTTTGTAGAAAGGGGGGGGTGGTGTTAGGGTTTTGATGATAGAGTGTCGTTTGTAGACGACTGGAGAAAATTGTTTCATAGTTGGATTTGCGAAGATTTTTGTGACATAGGATAATGAGATTTGTTGCGCTCTGTAGGTGAAAGAATCTCACCCAAAAGAGTGCAGAGGCTGTCGATGGGGGTTGTTGGAAACGCACCAATTATTATTCTGAGAGCTTTGTTTTGAATGATGTTTACTGTTTTTACATAGCTTTTTCTGGCTACGTTGAATGCCTGTATCTGTAGAACCGGAAACGCGATCCTTTATCTATAAAAACGTATAATTAACAATAAAAAAACAATTTTTAAAAAGTGTTTTTATATTTTGCACTTATAAATATATTCATTATAAAACGGATTTGCGAATCGTAATGTAACTTTTACGCACGCAAATTTTTGTTTTAAATGGTTGGCAACATGAATGAAGTATCTATTGACAATGCCATTGATGCCTAATAGCAATTTATTAATTTTATATTGTGCATAAAATAGTAGATTATATCACTAGAAGTGACTCTTTTTGTGTTAAATCCTTAGTTTGCAGCCGAATCGAAGCTGAGGCTGCAATCAGGACGAAACACAAAAAGAACGTTCTACTCCGTGTAATATATACTATTTTTTCTTCAAGCTTGTAAAATAAATAAAAATTAAACAAATATATTTACCTACCTTAAACAACAAACCACGAATACATATAACAAGGATGTCAAACTGGAGTGGAGAGGGTAGCAGGAGAAAAGGCGCCTATCTGGGCGGGGTTAAATTCTCGGTCGTTGCGTACTCCGTACTGCGCAACAGGCTGTCTTTTTCTTTGTGCGAGCGAGATAACCAATCGCATATGGATTCGTGTAAACATCTCACGTTCGAGAGAGAGATGCGCAGTACAAAGTACGCAACGACCGTAGACTGGACTCCGCCCAGATAGGAGCCGTAAATTCAGCCACGGGCGCTTATAGCTCGGCATAGGAGTTTCACATCCTTGTTATATGTATTCGTGCAACAAACTTTAGTTATCACTGATATAGTTGTCGCCATCTTACTTTTTTTGACAGTTGTCAAAGTAGTTGGTATTCGCGTATTGGAAAATAATATTCAATAACAATAACGTAACTGTTGTTTAATATATTTTTTTAATTTGGATAATTGACAAAAATTAACTAAATATTTTCTATAAATATTGATCAATAAATCGGTATAAAGGTACTCGTACATTTCAGTCTTTTGCTCCCAATTCTATTGCTAGTTTTTTTATGAAACAACTGCGCATGCGTTTCAGACTTTTGACTGCAACAAAAAGGCACACAAAATTATAGAACCATTTCTAGGTCAAATCCGCGCAATCTCACCTGTTTTTAGGGAATTTTGATGGAACAACCCAAAATCTATGTTGGCAGAAATGTCAGTTTACTTCAGCTGATTCTATCCTGTCATCCTATAAGCATAATTATCATTGAAAAAATCTCTCAAAAATTTGCGGCAATGTACGAAGGCTTGGTAAAAATTTGCTAGCAATTCAAAATAGACTTGCAGGAAAAAGGCTGAAATGTACCAGTACCTTTATTATTTAAGAAATTTTGAATGAACCTTACTTTATGATGTCATAGGCTCCGCCCATAATTTATCTCCAATGGCCTTTTAAAGACTTTATCTCCCAGAAATCAATAAAGACGTACTTTTACTACGTATATACATGCACTTAAACACATGCACATAAAGATGCAGGATTTTACAAAAAAATTAGAGCTTTATTTTTTTTAATAAATGATTTTAAAAACATAATTTTAAATAAAAAAAAAACAACTTTTTTGCGCTTCAAATTGTCCACTTACCGATAAACTAATTGTAAATGTTTAATAATTTTTCTCAACTCTTCTTTCATTTTAGCGTTCAAAGCATCCGAGTTGAAGAGACCATCTGGAGTTAAGTAGGCTTCATCAATTTTTTTGCATGCACGTTCTCTAATGGAATAAATTGCTCCTTGGATATTTTTTAAATGCATCGTAACGGAATTCATGATGTTCATAAACAAAGTATCACTTGCTATAATGCTAAAATACTAATAGGTATATAATTTGCCAAACACTTCTTTCGATAATGTGAAAATAGAAATATTAAGAGCCAACATCAACGCGTGATCAGTATTAATTCGAAAGATAACATAATATCAAAGACGAGATTACAATATTTTGATGGCTATTAGACGAAACAAATAACAGAAACCTCGTCTTGAATTCTTTGCATTTTCTAAATTGGTAAGTTAGGAAGTTTACATTACCACACCACAAGACAATTTGTCGTCTCGTATTAATTATCAAGACGAGAAATCAGTGGCTATTTGAATTATATTTTGGTATGAAAAGTAACTAGGTACTTCTAAATTACAACTACACAATTAAATTTTTTATAGTTGATGTAAAATATATAGTGCAAACTTAAAAAGTTGTCGGCTTTTTATTTGATTCTAATAAAAAGAGACCCTCATAGCTCACAGTCAGTATTATAATTTAAAATGCTTGGAGTACGATACATTTGATTTAATATAAATTCGATTTATATATATATATTTTTTAAATGTTAAACCTTAGGATCCTGGAACCTAAAAGGTATCTATGAAGAAGGACCCCTAAGAATCTTATAACAGAAGAATAATAAAAAACTATTAGTTTCAACGTAACTTCCAAATATTGAAAAATATGCTTTAAATCACAATGACCGTCGTTTCGCTATGAAGCATCGTCAGATTGACATTTAAGTTACATTTTGTTTGTTTGTAACTTGGAAGTTACGTTGAAACAGACAGAAATAGACAATTACACCTTTTTCAAAGGTGGGAGTGATAACGAATATTTCGGAGTAGGTTTCTTAGTAAGACAAAACTTAAAAGGTAAAGTAATCGATTTCTTAGAGAAATCAGACAGAATATGCGGGCTACGAATAAGAGCTGGGGAAAAAAACTTCTTCCTAAACATACACGCTCCAACAGAAGAAAAATAAGATGAAGTTAAAGATATATTTTATGAAGAAATTGAAAGGGTAATAGACAACATAATGACATTCTAATTACAGTGGGATATGCTATTACCAAAATTGGAAGAGAAGATATATAAGCAGATCACAAGTGGGTTCAGTAAACGTAATGAAACAAATAACAACGGCTTAAAATTAATCGACCTGGCTATAAAAAGAAACTTTAAAATAATGAGTACACACTTTGAAAGGAAAGACATACATAAAGGAACTTGGCAAATACCCGGACGAAATGAAACTAACCAAATCGACCATGTACTTATACAACGGACTCACGATAATCTGATAACAAAAGTAAGGACCTACCGCGGTGTTGACTCTGATTTAAGTTAAGATAAAATATTGTAAAGAGGAGAAAACGAAAAGAAATATGTAAGAGGATGTAATGTTCGAAATTTGCAAAAAATACACGTAGGAAAAAAATATAGAGCTACAATAGATGAAAACCTCAACAACAGTAATGCAGAAATCACAAACCCAAGTATTGATCAAAGATGGGGAAACATCGAAGCAGCTATAACAGAAGCAGCAGAACAGAAGCATTTGGGTAAAAAGAAAACAAAAGAGAAAAAAAAGTGGCTAGATGAGGGATGTGAAAAAGTAATAAAACAAAAAAAAAATATCAAGACAAAAAATGTTACAGAATCGAAATGAAGAAAATGTCGGCAATTACAATAACCAAAGGAGAATAGTTAAACAGATGTGTAGAATGAAAAAAAGAAAAGCCTTAGAAAATGAATTATAAATATTGAAGAAGAGTATCAAAAGAAAGAATTAAGAAATTTTTACAAGGATATAAAAGAAATAAGTACAAGAAGCGATCACAATACAACCACATTTATTATGGACAAAGATGGAAACCTGATAGGTGACGATGAGAAAAAAATAAAAAGGTGGAAAGAGTATTTTAAAAAAATCTTAAATGAGACAACAGCAAGTCAAAGCGAAGACCAAGAAGAACTTATAGAAGAGGAAATTCAAAGAAATGAAAATGAGACGAAACCAAAAAAAGAAGAGATAGTTAATATGATGAAAAATAACAAAAGCCCAGGAATAAATGGAATCTAAGACAATAAATGGAATCTAAGAGAATCTAAAAAATGGGGAAAAGAAACTCAAGAACGAAATTTACGAATTAATATATCAAGTCTGGGAAATAGAAAAAATGCCGGAGAGATGGAATGAAGCTCTCATACTGCCAATATATAAAAAAGGGGATAAAAGGAACTGCGAAAATTATAGGGGCACCGCCTTATTAGACATTACTTATAAAATCCTAGCGATATTAATAAAAAGGAGAATAGAAGTATTCGGGGAAAAATTGTTGGAAGAATACCAAGCAGGTTTTAGGAAAGGTAAAGAGACAACTGATCAAGTATTCACTTGAACATTGATTCTTAAGCTACATTGTCACATTTCTTGGAGTGAATAAGTAGAGTAGACTTTCGAAATTGAAATTTAAAAGGACTTGGTTACTTATGTTTTGTAATTGAATTAACTAGATTCCTGACATAATGTTATAAGAGTTATTTTAAATTATTTTAACGGTTTATCGGTTTTGATATTGTGATATCAGTAAATCACAGTTGGTTCATCAAAATTACAGATTACCATTAAAATAAGAGATTTTAAGGTTTACTTAATGTATAATTTGAATAGCGAATAAAAACCTCTTTTATTTCTACTTTTAATACTGCTTTTGAATATCCAATGTATTTCAGTAGTTTATATTTTTTATCAATTTGGAACCATAATAAAAAATTAAATGAGAGATTACCATCAAAATAAAAGAATACATTATTTTCTATATTATGTTTTGGCAGTAAAACTCAATTAATTTATAAATAAGGTTTGGTTTCATGAAAAAATTATTTAAGCCGACAACACCGCACTGGCAACTTTATCTAAAAATCAATAAATCTGAAACGCCGGTGCACGCTCTATTGTTGCACATAAACTTGTAAAAAGTTCACAGAATGTTAGCTAAAATAGGTTTAACAAGCATTTATGCAACCGGTCCTAATATTTTACGTCATCTATACAGCTATTTTGAATTTAATAAATAAGACAGTTGCACCTTTATTTTCGTAAAAAGTGTTAATAAATTTAATTTATTTCCTGATCCAGTACAAACAATAAAATAAACTGGAATAGATAATATATGCTTTTAAATAATTCTTTACCTATAAGCAAATAAAAACAATTTTAAATGGTATCCATGTTCGATATGGTAAATAATTAGGTATATAACTATCCGGATTATTTTTATCATATTGTAATGCATAAATTATAACTGGTACAAATGAAGCTGATATGCCGAATGTGGTAACACTCAAATACAGGATTATGCATTTGTTTCCAATGTTTTGATAATATCGTGAAGTTCTGCCAGGATAAAACTCTTTTTCTGGACAACATTCATATTCCAGTTCTTTATCTTCTAAGGTAAGCATTATCCTTGCCATTTCATGACCGTACAAGAAAAAAAATATTACCTAAAATAAAGAAAATTGTACTTGTAGCTTCATTAAAATGTATTAGGAAAAGTAGTATTTTCTTCGGAATATTAATCATGCCATTCAGTTGTTTCATCAACTACGCCCCTAAATATTACTGTCGCTACTGTAGTTAAAAGTTTTGGAAGTATTTACCAAGAAAGTCCACCTACATACACGCTCCAGCAAAATTCTCTTTGCTTTTAGATGTTTTTTTAACAAGTATTATTTTTGCAGTAATACCAGTGGACTCTAACATATGTTCAGTATATACCTCAAAGCTAATATTCTTTTTCAATTGAAAAGAAATTATCTATATTTTTTTGAAAATCCATAAAACGGTACCCCGTCAAAATAGCCCATGACAAAACAGCCCCGACAAAATAGCCCGCGACAAAATAGCCAGCGACAAAATAGCCCATAGACAAAATAGCCCAAGACAAAATGGCCAAACAATTTAATTCGAATTCTCTCATCCTTCCAGCGTGCCCTAATCAGTGTGGAGTTTGCATCGTTCTTTCTTTTTGTCTTTTTTGAATTTTCGCATTCTTCCAGCAAGTCTGAGAGAGTTTGGAATTAGGATCGTTATTTCTTTACTCTTTTTGTATTTTTTTCAAATAAACAGGAAACGTTTTTTTTTTTAGAAGGCAACTTTACATGATCATATTTTATTCTTAAAATACCAAACAAGACCGAGCAGTCCTATACACGCGTTTTTAAACAAATCAGAGTGTTGAAACCTGGTATTGGCCCTTCAAGTGTCATGTGCGATTTTTAAAAAGCTATTCAAAATGCCGCTACTAACGTTTTCCAGAATGTTTACATCCAAGGATGTCTTTTCTACTTAGGACAATGCTTATGGAGGAAAATTTAGGAGTTCCAACTAGTTGACGTTTACCGTAACCAGGAAGACATCAGAATATGCATAAAGATGTTGTTAGCGTTAAGCTTCGTACCTGAGGTGGATGTGATTCGAAGAAATAATTGAAAATTAAACTTATTAATTATTGGGAAGACACATATATAGGAACAATGAGGCGAAATCGAAGAGCAGAACCACGCTTTCCAGTAGCAGTGTGGAACGTTCAAAGAAGAGTTAACGCTGCACTCCCACGTACAAACAACTCCGTAGAAGGCTGGCACCGAGCATTTCAACAAACCATAAACTGTCAACACCCATCTGTGTATAAGCTGGTGGACCAAATGCGGAAAGAACAAGACCATACCAAAATTCAGATGGAACGTTTTGCTGCTGGATTTCGACAACCGGAAGCATCAAAATGTAAATATTACCAACTTAATAGACTTTTGGAGAGATTAGTGAATGGTTATGATCCGACGCAAAAGCTAAATTTACCTTCTAGTAACATTTTACAAATAATGTAGTTATTATATTATTATATTATAAAATAAAATTATTAAAACAGTTTATTTGGTTTAATTTTTATATTTTATTTCATATGTTTTCATAATTCACAAATATTATTTTCAGAATAAAACAAGATTTTAAAATTGGCGGCCGATAATAACTTTCATTAAATATCAATTAATGATGATAAAATCCCATAATTTTAATATTATTATTATAACTTTTATCTTAAAATTGAAGTCTGTTCTTTTGGTTCTTCCAGTGCCATTAAATTATAAAAATGAAATCTTAAAATTCCCATCAAACAAAATTCAATAAATAACGTGTCATAAAGTTAAAAAGAAGGAAAAGATAATGATCCTCTAAACTCTCTAGGTCCTGCTGTTGGGCTATTTTGTCATGAGCTATTTTGACGGGACACCCCATAAAATATATAAATTTGGTATATCTTACCATTGACTATTTATTTCTTCTTCTTCAAATATAAAGAAAGAGAATGTTAAGATAAGAAAATAAATCATGGATATGGATAAAAATATTTATTACCAATTTATCAAATTAATGGAGGAAATTTAAAAAAAATGGGTTAAAAATGAGTTCAGAAATAAAAAAGACTACTACTTAATCAACATTAGAAAGTAACCTTGAAAAAAGTAAGTGTAACTTCAACAATTTAATCTGACAATGGTCGTGGTGGAGAAACAGCTGTCTTTGTATTATAAAAGATAAATTTTTAATTAAACGTGGAAGTTTCGCTCAAACGTTTAGTTGTTTATTATTCAAAGGTAGCATTCAGATCTAGGCAGTTGCCACCGGACAGCCGCGACCTGCCACGTCCTTTCGGATACCAGCGGCCGCGGCCTGCCACGATGGATTTCATATCAGAGATATTCTCAAAGATTACTTAACTTCAGAAGCCGGAAAAGTCGTCTCATGGCAAGAACTTAGATTAAGATTAAGATAATTACTCTACAAGCTTCATTTATATTTTATGTATAAGTATTTGTACTTGGAATAAAAATTTGAATAGGCATTTACCTGTTTTATTAAGTTTACTCGCAATATCCCCTATATGTTATCGCGAATATTATTATATTTATACAGTTTAAGCCGACAATCGTAAAGTGGTGGGTTTTTAGCTATTAATTCAATTAAAAACGCATAATTTTCATTAGTAAACGCCATTTTAATTAAAATAAATAAACGAGCGGTGCGGAACTGCCAGGGTCGCGGCTGCTGCTCCGAATGCTACCTTAAGTAAGATGAACTTCCACACAGTTAGTATACTGTACTCAACAATATAGTGCCTGCAATAAAAGGTGACTGATCGTCTGTCACGGTTTATTGCTTATGGTCAAAATTTGCACACAGGAACGGATCTTGTATTTGTATAGTTTGGGTTGAGTATAATCATTTATATTTGTATTCCCGTAGTGAGAGTTAGTCTGTGCTGTTTAATAATTTTTGTGAAAAATGTTTCGTCCCTGGGAAACTGCATCAGCGGCACCCTGTGTTACTGTTCTTGTTCGACGACGAGTTTTATCCCTTGATGCCAAAGAAATCGTCAGACACGTTCATCAAAAGCTGGTCCAAAGGGGTTGGGCTTTTACTCCTGCTCTAAGAGAAACCAGCGATTTGACAGGGACACCGGAATCATCAGTGAGAGTTCACATTTCGAGGCCAATTCATCCGAGACGAAAACGAAACGATAGTGGTGTTTCCAGAACCACTGATAACGGTGATAAAGATTTGATAAGAAAACTCTACTCTATGTACGAAGAAAACTTGGTGCCTACTATCAGATCATTGTAAATAAGACTAATGAGCTCCACTGAGATAAGGATATCAATTGGAAACCTATGGACACTTTTATCCAAACTAGGTTTCAAATGCTGCAAAATTGATAAAAGGCAAGTTATTATAGAATCCCAACGGATTAGGCAATGGCGTTTTGAATATTTGACTGCCATAAGTGATCACAGGTCTTTACAAAGACAAATAATCTATTTGGATGAGACCTGGTATGATACCCACGATAAGCCGGCAAAAGAATGGACCGATGGAACAGTGCGATGCCAATCAAAAGCTCCATCGAACAAAGGAAAACGGATCACGATTATCCATGCTAGATCAGATGATTGGATTCTAAACAGTTTGGGACATTCGGAAGAACATTCAAGATTCGTCGTTGGATTACCACCAAGATACTACGGCCCAATTGTTCGAAGATTGATTCAAAAACACTTTACTGCCAAATATTCCCCCGCATAGTGTCATAGTTATGGACAATGCCAGTTACCATAGTCGCCAATTGAAGAAGGTTCCAGGTTCTTCAAATACAAAAGCGGAAATCCAGAAATTTATGCTCCAAAACAACATGTACTTTGAAGAAAGATAAAAAAAGCAGTTTAAGGACATTTAACATACAGAAGACATATGTATACAATTGCAGCATCCAAAGGACATACAGTTTCTCGTCTTCCTCCTTACTACTGCGTATTCAACCCGATTGAGCATTTGTGGAGAAAACTAAAGAACAAAGTGCTGACACAAAATGCTATACCTACCATTATGTCCTTCTGTAATTGCATAAATCCGGCAAATATATAGATGTCCCAGACGCTGATTGTTGGAAAAGAACAATAAACCATATTATAAAAGTGTAGGATTCATACAGGGCATTTCATGATAACATAGAACCCCTTATAATTAATGTAGACGACGATAGTAATAGTGAAACTCAAAAAAAATCCAAAGAAGTTGAGAAAACCATTAAAATATTAAAACATTTGTAAGACACTAACTAATATTGCCAAAATATATCAAACTCACTTTACTCAATAAATACTATGTACCTACTATTTAAAGTATAATGTCAATTCACACATTTTATATTAATTAAAAATCAAAATCATAATATTTAATAAATAAAGGTCCAATCAAGAGGTGCTTATAAAAATTTTTTTGACAAAATAATTAAAATATAATTTTTTGCAATATAAACGTTTGATTTTTATTACCTTGCAAAGTCCCAGCAAATGACTCATGGCTACACTCATACTTTTTATAAATTCATATTCATTAGTAGAGTTAAAATATAAATCCAGCCATTCAGTACCCGTAAAGTAGACATTAACAAATAAAAATGTCACAATTCTATAAAAACCATATAGAACTTGAACAATCTTGCTCTTATTCTCAGGTTTCCATAATGCAACACATCTTAATACCCAACGGTTGAGTCCGAAAAATTCAACGGCATACTTATCGTCGTAACTATCCATATTTAAACAAATAATTTATGGTCTAGCATTAGAAGTGAAAGACGTTTATATAAAGACGAAGCCTTTAATTTTTATTAAATTACGTTGTTACCAATAATTTTTTGAATTTAATTTGTTATTGACTCGAAATTATATTAAAATACAGTAGGACATTTTTACTTTGACGGTAACAATCAAATATTCCGTAACATAAAATATATTAAAAATAGGTTTAAGTATTGAATAATAGATTAAAAATCTTAACATTACCTACTTAATACACTTTATAGTTATTTCTATTATATTTTAGTGGTATCTAATTACAATCAAGAAAATCAGCTATGCCTACTAATATTGTATTTAGTAAACTTTATGAAACAATCATCAAAGGAAGACTCGAATATAAAAAAATGAATACGGACAACAGAAAACGTCTTCAACAATAATAAAATTAGAGGCCGTCCGGTCGGGTTTTTTAGGTATAGGTTTAGTCGGTGTGGATTCATCAACTATATTTTAGTCAGGTTTTTTATGACAATTTTTTGTTAAATCTTATTTTGACAATACATTTTGGCATCCTATAAGAATTATTAGATAAACAAATTCATCTTGAGTTGAAACTCAACAAACAATATAAGCGATGGAAAAAATGAAAGTAGATGAAAGTCTCTTCAAAGAAAAACGTATAGGTATGAATTAAAGCTGGACTACCATAGAGATCGATATTGGGGCCCACTTTCTGGAATGTACTCCATAACGATGTACAGTCGGCTTAAGAATAGCATATACATATTAAATGTGAATTTCCTTTAACTACCGAAGTTATAAAAACGCCCTTCTTCACTAACATAGGAGTTGCAATTTTTAAAACGCCTACATTAAATGGTTTTTGGGATTAAGTTTATTTACAAGGGTCGGTCATGTCCCGAATTAATAGGTCTATTTACAAATTCACACAAAATAATAATATCTACACATTTTCACACCACGGAGGTAGAATCCTTGGCGCATTTTTTTTACGTGTACTTTCTTGTGTAACTAAAGCGAATCCAAAAACATTTTTAAGCATAATAAATTGTATTTATCAAAAAAAACAAGTCTGTTGTTTATAAAAAAAAAATAATATATTTTACACAAAGAACAATAAATCAACAATAAAACAACCTAAATATTTGATTATTATATCTATGGGTGAGGTTGGATGTTCAAGTAGGTGTTTTGCATAATCTGGTTGTTTTACTAGTGTTCATTAAATCTTAAGTGTTCATTGAATCTTACTTCAAAATCAAAATTTCTTTGTGTCTAACCTACATATACAGCATTACATCTTGGACATATTTGCACAATATGTAATACTTTTATAACTTTTAATTTGTTGAGGGACTATTAGTAGTAGTGACATTTTGTGTTATTTCTTATTAATTAATTTATTTATCAAATGAACTGGATAGCCATTACATGTAGCTATTAGTTTTATAATCTTAATTTCTTTATTAAAATTATTTTTGTTCATTAGAATTGAAAATGCTGCTAATTTATGTGATATAGGATGATTTGAAGTATATGGTATCTGTTTGTGTTGGTTTTCTGTATATTGAATAATTTAATGAATTATTAACGTTAACTTAAATTTAGAAAATTAGTTTTAGGATGCAAGGTATTAATATAAATAAAAAATATATCTAATTGTCGTTCGCTACCTACAAAACCTGCTAACACATCATCAACATATCTATACTAAAATACAATATTGTTTTTATAACTAGAATTAACGATTTTGTTTTCTTAATTATCCATAAAGATACTTTATAAAATTGAAGAAATAGGACTTCCCATTGGAAGACCCTCATTTTGAATATTAGTAGCATAGAGGTAAACTGTCTTATCTCTAGTTTAGAAAGTTTTGAGAAATTAGAAAAAACAATTATTTCACATAAAATAAAGAACAACAAATTAACAACAGCTGCTGTCAGAACAGAATTTTGAACTCTGTTTAAATAGGATCTGCTTGATAAAACGACGTTACTTTACTTTTCGTATCTCATGCCCGTACTTTGATTTAGTGGACTTGCGACTATTTACCTCAAATAAGCAATAAGTAAAAAGGAGTTACTACTTATTATTTGTGAAAAATATTTTTATTTTTAACTCAAAATAAAATTAAAATGTACATAAAACAAAAACTTTACTTTCTAAGTTTATAAACAAAAAGAAAATGCCATAATTAATATTAATTAAGTGATTTAGTCATCGTCATCACTCTCATCCTTTGAATCTATGGGCATATTTTGGTAGTAATCATGAAAAATTTTTGAAACCCACTGGAGAAGTGTAATTAAGTGATCCTTCTTCTTCTTGCTCACCCCTTTTGGGTTTTTTCTTATAGCAGGCAAGTTATCAGGTAATTTCAAAGGTTGTCTTACAGAACTGGAATTTACTGTTTTAAAATCTTTCTCTTTAAATTTTGTTTTCTAAAAAATAATGGTGAATGTCACGGACCTCAAGCCAAACAACTGTGGAAATTAGAAAATTTTCTTTTTCATTACATAAACTAGTCTTGCTTGAGGAGATGCTATCGTTTACCTAAGCGAACATCGGAGGTACTACAGTTTCTTACGCGCATATCTGCTGAACTAATGCACTTATACTTACGATCATTTACCACAAGAAAAAGAAGAGCTTTATGTGTGGTATAATGAAGTTAGCCTAAATTTGACCAATTGTGGAGATACTACAGTTTACCTCTATGCTACTGATATATACTTTGCTACCAAAAGTAAAATAATATTGGCTAATGCATAAATTAAATCGGTCAATTATATCTGATATTATACCTGGAAGAATATTACTTTCATCTAATAGTTTTTAAATAGAACTATACATTCTTTACGAGGTATTTTAGAGAACATATTGGTTATATTAAACGATACTAAGTTAGTATTATTTTGTAAATTAAATCTATTTAATTCTTTATCTTTTTTATATTAATTAATTTATTTATCAAATGAATTGGGTAGCCATTAGATGTAGCTATTTGTTTTATGATATCAATTTCTTTATCAAAGTTAATTTTGTCCATTGGAATTGAAAGTTCTCCACTTTTAAAGTGTTTGCTTTGATTGAGTCTTTATTTTACACATAAATAAGACGTAATTGTAACACAAATATATTGAGATAGATATCTAATAGTTAAAAATTTAATAAGTAGAACTTACCTTATAATTTACAATAAAAGGATATATTATTAAGTTTTATAGAATCAGCATTTACTTTTTCTTTTGTACATCTAAAGTTTCCAAGTTCATAATTTTCACAAGACATACATTTAATATAAACAAAGAATGTAATGGGCATTTTATATTGAATAGAATCCATATTTTGCTATTTTATAACAATTAAATATTTCCAATCCATAATGAGTACACTTTTACATAACAATTTTTTTTGTCCTAGTTCTCTTTTAAAATTCTAAGTTTAATCTGAAACAATAAAAAGAAAATAAAAATCAAAAGTTTTAATGGTTTTCACATGTTTAAGAAATCAACATGTAATTTTAGTTAGTAAAGTATTTAAATTATTATTATAAAAAGGAAGTACTTACAAAATTATAAAAAGACAAATTATAGTCTTCGATATTGTACAAACAAATATTCCAATAGCTCATGAGTACCTTAAAAAGACATAAGAACAATTAAAAACATGTAGCAGGTGTGGTGAAATACAGTAAACTAATTCCCATATCAATAATGTTGGACATAATCACATAAGTTTTTGATAGAACACTTTAATAGTGCATAGTGAAATAAATATTGAAAAACTTAGTGTACAAACACTAACAAAGACATTTTATGTAACAAAATGTATGTAGGATAGTTAAGTAAATGTTTTATATAAATTTTAAGTTGTGAGTCTTTTGTAACACAGAGAATCTTATCTTATATAATGCATAAGTGATACCTACAAATAACAGAATCTTTTAAAAGTTTAAATTTTAGTTGTTAGAGTTTAAAATAGTAGTTATCAGCTAAAATAGTATTAGTTTAACAGATTCATAGTAATTTTAATACAAATGATGGTTTTATTTCAAATTTTGAAGGTCTAAAATAAGTTGACAGCTCAAGAAAGTTGTGCATTTTGAAACTAAAATTTTCTTAGGAAAAGTCACTTAGAAAATTATACATACAAAATTTTAGTAAATATAAGGATAAGATTTCACTGTAAGTTAGCAAAGATACTATTAGTTTTGTAATTTCATTACCTTCATATTCAAGAATTTTGGTTAGAATTTTGCATTTAAACAATGGAATTTCGTTTTTCGATGTCATACTTGTCATTTTTCCTGGAAGCCTATAAAAAGGCCGGAAAATTGATGATTCACCTCTCTTTTGATTTTGGTAGCAGAGCAATTAACATCGTATGTATTAATTGATTACTAACTAGAAGAAAATTTTTTGCATTAATTAAAAGCTGTTTATGTTAAAGTAATACATGTAATATTAAAAATACATGCAGTAAAATAATCAACCATTATTAAATTACTTACCAAAGTAATAAATTTGTCAAATCAGAGACTGATTCCAAGAGAATTTGAAAGATTAAATTTGAGCATTCTTTCTGCAACTGGTCTTTAGCCGCCATATTGTTGGTATTGCATTTCTGACAGGGGACGAGGAGAAGCCGATCCGAGTTTTGTGCTGTTCCATTTAGACAATAGCAATTTTTAGTGAACGAACTTTATAA
Organism: Ophraella communa; assembly: GCA_035357415.1. Lineage (NCBI taxonomy): Eukaryota > Metazoa > Arthropoda > Insecta > Coleoptera > Chrysomelidae > Ophraella > Ophraella communa. The sequence continues at coordinate 13,248,554 of CM068983.1, read as the reverse complement.
TAAAAGGTACGTGTCATAGTTAAGATTTAGTATTTGTGTATTTGTTATTTTGTGACTGTAAATTAATTTTATTTGTATGTATCACCTCCATTCTTTTCATATAAGGCTATTCATTTATTTATTTGTACTAAACATATGAAAACCAATTAACAGTTTTTTTTGTAAAATTTCTTTGAAATATTTGACATTAAATTTATTGTGTATTAATTATTAAATAATATTTTAATTTGAATCCTACCCTGATAAGAGTCAGATTTTAAATTTAAATTTCAAAACAAATAGTCTGAGCTAGTTAAAATTTTGATAAGGCGCCCAACCATAGAATTACAGAAGAACAAGTAAACTTTACATAAAATTAAATAGTATTTAATCATTAAAATCAATTAAAACATTTGACAAAACCAATAAAACAAAACAAAATTATAAATTATAATAATCAAACCAATTAAAACATATCAACTTATTAGAACTAAGTCGGGATATTGATAAATTAACTATAAACAATTTAAATTATAATCATTAAAAATTAAATCATTATAAATTGACAATACCAACGTGGGATATTAACAAACAAAACTCTAATAAATCAAACATAAAAATTAAAGTAAAATTTAAATCATATTAATATTAAGTTATTGTAAAGATCAGCATGATATAGTTTTTTCCTAGTTTTTCTATATCATTGCACAGTTATACTGATATTAGAGGGAAATGCATCCAGGATAATCCCTTAGGGCTAATAACATCTAGGCTTTAATATTGTTATGTCTTATTACTTCCATACTTGGTCTAGCCTTACAACTACCTAATAAACATCAGGTACCTAGCTACAAACAAACAAATAGTTACTTCGATATGTCAATCTGACGATGCTAGTTTTCTAGCAAAGTGACTGTCATTGAGTTTTAAAAAAGCAGTTTTTTAAAACTCAACTAAGAGTTTTTTATTATTCTTAATTACTTGATATAATGAAATCATTCACATAAGTTTTATAATCTATTTTTTTTTAATTATTATACTTAACTATTACAAAATCAGATAAGGGAAACTCAACAGTAAGTTTCGTTCAACCGTTTAGTTGTTTAGTGTTCTTCTACATTTAACCATCTTGTACCAACATTATTTTGTGTTTTAAATGATCTTAATGCTGATGTTGCCAAAGATATTTGAATTTTTTTTGGAAATATTTCCACAATATGTAATATTTGGAATAAGCAGAGCGATCGAGTAATACAGCATCAGGCAATTTAAATGAATTGAGGGATAATACGCAAAATACTGAAAGGAATGACATAATTGGGGATTTTCGCTGCCTTCACGACGGATATATGGTGGTTTGGTGAATAAGAGCTAGAAAATAAACAGAGATGGTTTTTAGTGAGGAGCTCAAGAAATAGTAGGTACTATCGATCTGGGAATGTTACAAAACTAATGGGGGGCACCCATGGTATCTAGATTTTCCACGAACAGAAAAAAATAAGTCACTAATACATAATTTAGTTGTTACTAAGCATAATCCAGGTTTTTTACTTTATATCCAGAATTAAATATATTTCTCGTAGCTGTGTTAAATTCTATAGGTTATATATTGCTTTTTACTGGACACAGTGTTTTTGTTTAATTATTTATTATTAGAACAATAAAACTTTTGAATGTAAGTATGCAAATTAGTAAGAAATGACGTAAAATTAATGTGGGTAAAATTAAAAATAAGACAATGCAAAGTAAAATATAAATAATTTATTTATTTACAATACTGATCATTACATAAATATAATATCACAATTATCCTACAACTATTAGGCTCGTTATCTTATTGCTGAATAAATGTAAGATTATTTACATTTACACATTACAGTAGAGGAGGTAAGGCCTTATTGGTAATTTCTTACAATGATTCGATAAATATTGTGACCATAAAATTATTTATCGAGTTACGATCTACCAAAATATTTTTTCTTACTTCAGGAAACACAAATTATTTTAGATTAGAAATTCAAGACATTTAATTGAAAATATGGTAGATTCTACTTGATCTTTAATAACGATAAAAAGGAATTTAATTTGTCAATTCTTGTACATCATATTTAATTATATGTTCCTCAAAATGGTTTATCATAAATAAAATTTTATGTACCTTGTTTATACCTAAATAAAATAATGATAACATCGATTTATATATAATACTAAGGTTGCAAAATCAAAATTGTATGATAAACAGAAAAGAAATTCTATAATTTATATCTAATGATAAGTGGCCCTTGTTGATGAAATATATATTTTTGAAATATATATTTATCAAATATACATTCCTGAGTTGATCCGAGTTTGAATATATTATTTGCTGAACTGTTTATTATAAACAACTGATTATAATTACTTTTGAAATTAAAATATATTTCTTAACAATACTTTTTTTCAAATTGATATTGATTTGTGGTAGTTATGAAATTGTTAAAAAAGGTTTAAAGGAAACTCAAAGTCTATCCCACAACTATTTTATTAATTGTTGCAACTAGTTTCGGTCCTATAGGACCATCATCAGGCTGAAAGAATTACAAAAGAATAGAAAGAGGATCTTAAAAGTACAATATCAAGTTAAACATTCAATACACTTCCTTACAAATTGATTACAATAACAAACTGATAATTAAGAGAATAGAAAATGTTACAATCAAATGTCAAACCATATTAAAATAATAAATATAAATAATAATACACAAAAGAAAACACAGTAGATTAAAAAACTTTTTAAAAGATAATAGTATAATTATTATAACATCTCAAAATGGAAATAGTGGAAATAATGTAATGTTCCTTTTAAATTTAAACCCCAATAGGAAAAATAGGGGATAAAATGGAAAATATCACAAAAGGTAAAACTTGAAGGGATAAATTTTGGAGTAATAGCAAATCCCAAAAATGGGAGCAGCTTATACGATTTAACTGTTGTAGCATTAAATTTTTGAAGAGGTTTTGAATAGAAACTTATAAGAGCATGAAGCATATTTTAAAGTGGAAATTTTTGGGGACAACTGAGGTTCCAAGGGTGGATGGAATTTCGTAGAAGGAACTTCCAACCAGGAAAATATTCCACTAAAAAAAAATTAGAGGAATAATGAGTGTGAAACTTTTTTTTACATTCAACAAAAGGGATGCCAGAAGATTTCAAAAAGTTTTTTAAAAAAACTATATCTGAAGTAGACACACTTACACTTTGATAATGAATTTTCTCACCAATTTGTCTTGAATAGCATTTTAGTATTAGACGAGGTTTTTGTAAACTGTTTTTTGACTTTGTCTCATCCTGTGAGTATTAGTTATAAATTTTTAGATATTTTTGAAAATTTATCATTTTCTAACTTTTAAAAAAAATTTTTAATGTAAACTCAATTTTTAACAATGTTAACTTTATTATATTATTTCAGTTTACTTAATTGTTTAAACAATATTTTGTATTTTCATATTATTATTCATGTTTATTATTTTAATATGGTTTGACATTTGATTGTAACCTTTTCTATTCTTTGTATTATCAATTTGTTATTGTAATCAATTTGTAAGGAAGTGTATTGAATGTTTAACTTGATATTGTACTTTTAAGATCCTCTTTCTATTCTTTTGTAATTCTTTTAGCCTGATGATGGTCCTATAGGACCGAAACTAGTTGCAACAAATAATAAAACAGTTGTGGGATAGACTTTGACTTTCCTTTGAACCTTTTGTGTTTTAACTCACATTTGAGATATGGATAGCTTACAAGATTTATGAAATTGTCGTTCATTCTAATTTTCTTTTTCAATCGATTCCTTTGGTTAAAATGTAATAAAAAATGTCCCTCTTCGAGATGCGATGGCAACAACCCCCAAGCCGTGGGGTAATTCCTACCTTCTTTTAAAATTTCAAGTAAATCCATTCAGGACCAAAGAGTTGCTAGGGTTTACATTTTTTGAGCGTTTTTTCTGTACTAGTAGTATAAATACTTTTAATTTAATTATAGTATCTACACCCATTATGGTTTTATATGGTAAACTCTTTAAGATTTCTTTACTATTAGCTTGTAAAATGGAACATATACAAGCAGTAACAAATAAACAAATAAGGTAAATTGTATAATGATCATAAATAAAGAATTTCGTTAATATCTTGATTAGAAATTACAAGGATTTTCATTGCATTGTTAGATTAGATTAGATTGTCTGAGGTCGTATAAGCCACATAGACTTCTCTGCACTTCGACCTATGAAGATCGTTTGTGTCTACCTTAATCTACTTGAACTCTCGAATGCCATAGATACTTCTAGTGAAGTTAAGCGGCTTTCTAGTGGGCAAATTCCTAATTTCATTGTTTAGGATTTAGAGCAATTCCTTTCAGGAATTTAAGCCGTTTGCAGAACAATGCTACGCATTTTCATAGTTTATGTTCACTCGTTTCTTTGGTGCTATCGCAGAAATGAATGTTTTCACTTTCCGATTTGCCAATTATTTTGAGTTAATACCTCAAAGGGCGGTGTCTAGTGAAAAGAACTACGGTCAATTTTATATCTTTTTTCCTCTTTTCAATAAGGCATTTTGCTTTTTCAGGTGATACGTCTACAAACCTTTTAGCATGCCTCAGTTCTGGCGTGTTCCTCCTGTGAGATCGTAGTCGATCCTATTTTCAGGAACGGAGTTTCTTGTTGCTGTGGCTTTTTGTAAGACCACCTAAGGGATCCGGATCATGTAAAGGGGTATTAGACCCTTCTTTTTCGAGTCTATCAGCTTCCTAATTACCTACTATCCTTCTGTGACCTGACACCCAGATCCAGGTGATTTTATTGGTTCTGGCCAATTTCTTAAGGAATTGCCTACATTCCCATACTAGTTTTGACTCATAAATAAAAGAACTCAGAGCCGTTAAAGCTGCCTGACTGTCTGTAAGAATATAGGGTGCCTCTACGGAGACACCATTGGATACTAACATCTATAGCAAATATCTGGGCCTAAAAGATAGTTGGGGCGTTACCAAGAGATTCGGACAACCGAAAATTCGGCCCCATTACCCTATCGTGGACCCATCTCTGTACCACGCCAGTAAGCCCTCTTTCAACCGTATGGCGGTTGGTTTCCATTGCATTGTTAACAAAACATCTTAATTACGGAGTGGGTTATCTTAAGATGTGTATCGTTCATAACCATCAATACTATTTGAATAAAAAATAAATATTTTTAAACTTCCAATCATTGCGGAGTATCAAATATTGGAGGCACTTCAAACGTATAGATGATGATTTCAAAAGTTTTTTTTAGAAAAAAATCATTTACATTCAGGTACATTTACTCATAAAAAATAGTTTCCTTTACAGCAACTCGTCAATACTAATTGAAGAGAAAAATACGTGATTATCGAATAGTTTGCCTCATACATAAAAGGACATAAAAATGTGTTCACATGGCAAACATATTATTTGTTTTGGCACTACAGGTTTTCTTTCAATGATGTGGAGACGTTATTTTAATGTACCTACACAGTATTCGATAGTATATAACATGATAAACCACTAAAATATCAAAGGAAAAATAGCAAATAGAAAGCAATATGTGTATGTGTATGTTCAATACCTATTCTATTATAACACTAGTATTAACAGACAAATGAAGGAACAAATGAGCAACGAATACATAACGTAATATACAAAGAGGAATATGTTCCTTTTGAGACTGAAAACACAAATACAATCAATTGAACATACAAAATCAAATCAATAGGAGTTTAAATACTAAAACATAAAACCAATTCAATTAGGAGGTCAATTAGGACAAAGTTTATTATAATTATAATATTCAAAAATTAAAAAAAAATTATTATTTATTTATTTATTGTATTGTTTATATAGCTAAAGTATACACAAGTATGCTTTGTTGTTTGATTTATTAAAACGTATCTTCTCATTGTAGATTTATAAAAAAATTGTTCAAAGTTATATTTAAAAAAAAAGAAAAGAAAATTTTTAAAACTCATAATTTCGAAAGAACTTTTTCCGGATTGACACTTTCTCCTAATTGTATTGGTTTCATGTTTTAGTATTTAAACTCATATGGATTTGACTTGATATGTTATGTGTTATATTTGGTAGAAGTTTTTGATCTTGTAATATTACATTTTATGATGATGGTCTGATTTAGACCGAAACTAGTTGCAATAATTGGTTTACTCAATAAAAGTTTCTGATTTGACTTTCTGTTTCACTGAATCATCTCTATTAGATTCAAACACATTAGAGATGGATGACCTATCTAATTTAACAATGTTTTACACAAAATTGGTGAAAAGTAACATGTTTTTCCAATCAATATTCACTTTACTTCATCTATATCAATCAAGTTAATATTTATTTTTGAATCCTATTACATAGTTTTTCATTTAATTATGGAAAATAAACAGCTTATTTATTTGATTTTAATGTCAATTAGAGATTTTATTGCTTGAAACCATATTTAAAGAATAGACATTTTACGACTGCTACTGTTAAAATATTTCTTGTTATAAATGTATAAATTCTACCAATAATAAATTCTGAAAAATACCCATACTATGTGCTTACGATTTACATTTCAGTCTTTATCAGTGATTAATGACAAACTAATGAAGATAATTATCGAATGCGTTCTTCATTTTAACTGTTGTTTGATTTTTAACCTTTTATTTATACAAAATCTAATTAGGAACTACCTAATTTAGTTCAGGAATCGGAAATATTATTATTTAATATATTTTTTGATAAATATGATGGCTGTTGAAACGACTTTTTATACCAGAAAATATACTATTTTGAAGGTCAGTACAATTAAATATTTGACGATAATTTAAGTGAAATTTATTATTACGGCAGTGTGATGTTTAGATTTATCTTTCATACCTTGCCATCAATTAAAAAAAGTATTGCTATTTTGTTCTTAAATAGTAATAAAATTAACTACTAAGGCACTTTAGCTAATCACTTATACAGTTTCAATTTTAAAAATTAGTACCACATTTTATCTTGACATTTTTCGTTTTCTATCTTTTTGGTGTTTACCCAACGGTTATTGATAATTATTAAAGGCATTTACATCAGTCTTCATTATTTTCAGCTTCTGCATTTCTTTTCTCATTGGCTTTTAATTTCACTTGGCTTAATGTAGTGGAAGACGGTTTAAATGATAATCCGTTGTCTTCAGCAATATCAGGTATTGAACTAGATGGAGTATATGGTGGTGGAGAACTTAGAATATGTTCATCTACAGGAGTCAATGAAAATCGTCTAGGTTTATTTAAAACTCTTAATGGATGTGCTAAAGAAGTTCTTCTGGGTTTAACCATATTTGACTGCTTTGGAGGTGTTAAGCTAGCAATACCAATTTTTCTTTTTGGTTTTTCATCTGCTTCTTTATCTACAGTAATGGCGTTAAGAGCTCTAATTAATTCAGCTAGTGTTGTTTGTTCTAAAACATTATTGCTTAAGATATTGGTATTTGGAGAAGAAACAATATTAGGAGTGAAAGCCGTACTAGGTTCATCTAATATTTGTTTTTCAATATCAGTTTCTCTAGCATCTGATCTTTTAAACTTGTTTAAATTTTTCTGTACTCGTTGAAGTAGTGAATAATTTTCCAATTTTGGCTCTGGTAATGGAATAAAGGACATAGCTCGCTTTCGTTTAAAAGCTTTTAAAGCTTTAGATGCATCACTACCATACCAAGTTTTTACGGAATCATCGGTTCCGTATGATTTCGGTGGTTTAACATCACTAATTGCTCTCCGTCTGTGAGCAAGTGGAGGTACTGGAGTATCATACTTTTCACTAGCCAAAATTTCTCTATCAGAAAAGCCGTTAATGCCCCGTATATCTCTTGTCGATGAGGTTGATGCCAGACTTAATGCATCAACAACTTTCAGCAATAGATCTTTTTGTCTCATTAGAGCATCAGAAGGTCTAAAGGTTCTTTCTTTATCTATTTTATCTAATTCAGATTCGGATTGAACTCTTTCCATAACGTTATACCTGTAACATTCCGACATTGCACGCTTCCTTGCTAACGTGGGTGAATCTTTATTTCTATAAATAGTAAAATCCATACAGCTCTGACTCCTTTCTAGAGGTTTTGGAGTGTATTCGAATTCTCCCTTGTATACAGGTTTTACCCTCATAAACAGAAGTTCGTGCAGTATACTCCTTAATTCTTTTTGTATTTTGAGTGGGGTTCGCTTAACAGTTTGAGCTAATAATTTTTCTATTTTTACTATTTGTCGACTCCTCATACCTTTGGTGATAAAGCCGATTATCATTATAACATAGCCCAAGCCTCCTATTACCCATACTAATAGAAATAATTGATAAAAAAGAAAAATCCATGGATGGAAATCGTGAAGGTTTTGGGTTCCTGAAAAAGAAAAAATATAGTAATAAGAATAAGGCCCATACAGAATAATATGTTATGCACCAAAATAACCTAACCTAACCTAACCTAACCTAACCAAAATAAAGGACACTGACATCAGGAAGCCTGTGAAATATAACAATACAACAATAGTTGTCATGGTATTTTTAAACATTACTTATTTTAACATACTGTCAAACAGATTCTAAATGGTGCTTAAAACGCAAGAAAAAATGATTATTGAGTATTATTTCCGCTCATCCGAGAATGGACGATCATATGGACCTAGTTTGTTAATGGCTGCCAATAAATTTCGGGAAGAGTTTCAGAAGCCTGCACCGACTAATAAGAATTTGATGAGAGTCGTTGCAAAATTTTGACGAACAGGTTTCCCTATAAAATACAGATTGGACAACACTTGACAAGACAAAAAATCGAGTTGTTTATTCTGCTTCAGTGTTCGCAATGGTTTATGAACCGCCCCTATTTTTTTCTAATGTGTGGTTTACAGACGAATGTCACATTCATCTAAATGGATTTATCAATAGACAGACAAATCGTTTTCTTGGTTTTGAACGACCAGACATCATCATAGAGAAACCTCTTCATAGTGACCGTGTAACGATTTGGTGCGCAGTGTCAGGGGGCCCTTACATCGTGGGAAACGAGCGTAGAAGACCCGTTATGCTAAATCAATAGAGAACTGCTTGGAACGCAATGGCAAGCACTTTAAACACATTGTGTATGGAAGCAAAACTTAAAATTCGCTTTATTTGTAATATTATTTAATTTTTCATGTTTAATAAAGCTTTAGTTTTTTAGTGTCTTTTGGCGCATACCGTGTAATAAAAGAGACTCGTATTCTTGTGAGATAATAAATAAATGTGTTTATTTAATATTGGGCAACTGGTAACAAGTAAAATTTGATATTTCGCTCTCGATTAATATTTTTATTAACCAATTTCAACAATAGTCTAAAAGTCAGCGGTGAGATTGTTATTATGTCGGACTGTCAAGCAGCCATCAAAGCACTGAGCTCAAATATAATCAGTTCAAAGATGGTTTGGGAGTGCCTAGGCAAGCTAAATGAACGTGGCCAGAAGAACACTGTCACCCTCCTATGGGTCCCAGGACTACTTAGGAATAGAAGGAAACGAAACAGCAGATAAGCTGGCAAAAAAAAGGAGCCGAAACTCCAGATCTTGGACCGGAACCATTATGAAAAAAAAAGAAAAATTCAAGTACTGGAATCAGCTGGAAGGTCTAAGACAGGCTAAGATACTTCTGGAAAACTATAACCAGAAGATATTTCGTGCCTGCGTTAACCTCAGTAAAAAAAGTCTCCGGATTTTAACGGGAATATTAACCGGGCATTGCCGGTTTAGAAGTCACATGAAGAAACTAGGGTAAGAAGTTGAAGCAAAATACAGATTCTGTGAAAAAGAGGACGAAACCTCTATACACATACACTCTCGGATGCCCTGCCTTGCAAAATTCTAGGGTTAGATACCTGGGAGCACACGAAATAGAGGAGGAGGATCTACCTAATTTGAAGCCCGACGATGTCCTAAACTTTCTTATTGTCCGGCTACACACAACGTTTTGCCTGAGAGCATGCCTGCAGAAACTTATTTGCGCAGGTAAGAGCGTGCGTATAGACGGCAAGACGGTATCGCGCATCGTATAAACATCGCGGGTCTTGCCGTCTATACGCACGTTCTTACCTGCGCAAACAAGTCTCTGCAGGCATGCTCTCAGGCAAAACCTTGTGTGTAGCCGGATCATTAGGACAGTAGAATAAGAAGAGCTGCTATAAGTTTGAGAAAACATCAGAGCTAATGGCAAACAAGGGGAACACAATAGATCTCATAGAACGCAGTGTACTTACCACCCCTAATATAGTAGCATGGTTCTTATTGGTACTAGGTATACGATTTCAGCTGCCGTAAGTTATTCATTATTTCCATCGAGTCTAGGACGTGCGCAGGAGTTGAGAAGCATAAAAATTGATTTTGAAAACGTGATCGTAGCTTTTAATATGATAATGTTTATTTATTTGTTTGTTAAGTCTACAATGACCTGCTAGTAGCCCAACCAGGATCCTGATTGTTTTCCTATTTTGGATCAGTAAATACTCGGTGAATTTTAGCGAGGTTCCCTTGATGAACCTTTTTGCCTACCTCGTTTTTGGCGCCTTATTCCACCATTCTCTAGACTGCTTTATTATCCAATTATTGCTATTTGTCTTTTTGCAGCGATTTTGCTATACCACTGAGTCAATAGAAGTACACCGTGCCCCTTCTCGGGCTAATGAATCTGCCTCTTCATTGCTCTTATGGAGTGGCCTGGTACCCAGGCTAGGGATAATCTATTGTGACTGTCTAGTTTTTGTAGCGTTTCCAAGCAGTCCCAAACAAGTTGGGAATTTATCTACATAAAATCAATTGCTTTTATAGCCGCTTAACTCTTGGAGTATATGGCAATGGTCTTTTCCTCAAATTCTTGCCTTAATAGTTCTCCTGCGCAGAACTGTATTGTTGCAATTAATGCAACAAGGATTAAAAAGAACTTTTGCTACTATACTACTGAGGAACATTGGTTGTCAGTCTATAACGTAAGTATATTGACATTACTTCTTTGCTAACATAAGAGTACATTTTGAAGTGTCTTTACTTAAAATTTAAATACAAACCTATTTATTGATTACAAACCCATTCTTAAGTCATTGAATGTAAACATTTAAACAAGAACTTGTTTATACTACATACAGTACAATTACCTTTATTGTCATGATATGATTATTTTGAATATCGGAATAAAAATATTGTTTTTTATTTATTTATGAAATAGGTCGACATTGTCAAAGATAAAATGTCCTTCATTTAATTACTAGGTAGGTATTAATAAATATTTACTGAAAATAGCAAAGAAATTCAAATATATAATAAACAAAATAAAAAGAGCACCATTGTGAAAGATAAACTTGAAAACATTTATTTAAATACGATATGATATATTGAAGAATATTATAAAGGGGAAGAATTAACCAGTATAGACTATATCCCTAGAGAAATATTAGAAAATCGTAATGAGAATACTATATGCTGCATTAATGATGACGTCACATGACAGTTACTGTGTCAAAACAAATAAATGTCATTTAACCTGCAGTTGAGGTTGTTACTTTGTGATAATTTTAAGTTTTGCAAACTGTGTTTACAAAATTGTTGTAACAGTTTTACAAATTGTAGAGTTATATTAGACTGCATCAAAGAAGTTTATACATCTGTATCACATACAAGTATGGCAACACAAAAACTACATAATATAATAAAGAGCAAGAGCCTTTCTAGTACTCTATAATAATCCTATTTATATTTTTAATACAAGAATTAATAAAAAAATCCTTTTTTTAAACAAACGTCGAATAAAATAATCACATTGAAAATCTATAGATATATTTACACGATTTTATATTAAGTTAAATGAAATACTTTTTAAATATTTTTTTTTTTAATTTCTTTAGGTACATCTAGAATAATCACAAAATAACAGTAACCGATACAGTAACTGTCATCTGACGTCACACTAATGGAGCGATAAAGCCTTATTTCAAATAATCAACGACAGCCATGACTATGGAACAATATCTCATGATTTTGTAAACTCGAAACAACAACAATGAAAGTAAGGTCAGTTTGGAACAGAAAGAAAAACCAAAAATAAAAAAAAAATTTTTAAGAATAAAAATAAAAATTAGGTTATGGATTTTATTGGTTTAAAGAAAGCTTTTGATAATGTCAACTGGAAACTTCTACTATTTGATACCCTAAAAATAGCAGAAACGAGCTAAAAGAACCAATATATGATCTTAAGATTAACGAATTGCATGGTGAATCATGCTGAATTAGCATAATTCACTAATTTACTAATTTAAGTATAAAAAAATTTCAAAGAAAAAAATACATAGCAAAAAAATGCATCAGTAACATGGTTATCATAATAAAGAACTAAGGTATTTCCAATCAGTTTTGCTATTTAGGAAGGTTCAAAGTCAACACGATACAAATTGAAGCATAAAATTATAAGAAAGATAATGCCATAAAACAAGAAGTTAAAAGAAGGTTTTACTACTATTAAAAAAACAGCTATCAGTGTCATCCAACATTTACGGTATCCGCCAAAATAAACAGTACCGAAACAGAGAGTGCTGTGGAGTTGTTTGTGTAATATGGATTTGTCATATTTGACTTGCCATTAGTTGATATATTAATAGTACGCTGCAGTTAAATTTGACTTAAAAATGGTTCTAACAACGGAAGAAAAAGTGTTTTTGGTAGAGCATTATTTTCGTTCATACGAAAAAGGTCGTAATGATGGTCCAAGCTTTGAACAGGTGTCAATAGAATATCAACAAAAAATTTAATAAAGCAGCTCCTCGTAAAAGTGTGATTTTAGGTGTTGTTGAAAAATTTCGTCGCACTGGTAGTGTATTGTGTTAACGTAAAGGTTCTTCAGGTCGTCGAAAAACAGTATGTACTAACAAAAATGAAGGACGTGTTTTTAACCAAGTTGTGCAATCACCTCAAAGAAGTCTTGTAAGAACTGCATGTAAACTCAAAATTAGTGAAACGTCTTTACGTCGCATGTTCAAATCAATTGGTGGTTATCCATACCGTATTCAAGTTGGACAACGACTAAATGCTGCGGACAAACGTGCAAGAGAAATTTACTGTGGTCGCATGTTGAGTTTAATTTACGAAGATCCCGAATTTTTGAAAAACATATGGTTTTCAGACGAGAGTCACGTTCATCTTAGCTGCTATATTAATCGAGAAACAACCAGATTTCTTGGATTTGAACGTCCTGATGTTATTGTAGAGAAACCACTCCACAGTCTTCGAGTTACCGTTTGGTGCGCGGTATCTGGTAATCTTCGTTGAAGATGATAATCAGAATCCACTTACTGTCAACCAAGAACGTTATAGAGAGAAAATTATTATACACCTTTTGTGAGAGATCTATATAACTTTTGTCGTTCACGAAATCTACAGTTTCGCACACAATGGTTCCAACAAGATGGTGCAACGAGCCACACAGCTGTGCGCACCTCAGACTTATTCCGTCAGCATTTCGATAATACAATCATTTCTCGGAGAACAGACTTCGAATATCCTTCTCATTCACCTGATCTGACGGCACCTGACGCATACATTTGGGGCTTAATGAAGGAAAAAGTATTTCATTCGGAAAATCCGCCGGCGAATATTGCCGAACTAAAGTAAAGAATACAAAATATTTTTCAGCAGTTCCATCTACAACTTTTTATAAATATGTTTATTGACTTACAAAATCGATATGAACTTGTTTGCGTAGAAATGGTGAACATTTTGAACATTTACATTACAGAAATTAAAAATTATATTTTATTTTTATTTTCGGTACTGTTTATTTTGGCAGATACTGTATTTTTATCTATCTCTCATCTCTTATTGGCAATTTGAAAATAAAAACAATGGTTATAAAACAAAATGACAAAAATAAAGAAATTTTGTTGTAGTAGAAAAGTCGCTCTTGAAGACATAGGAGAAACTACAACTATAGTTGGAATTATCATGAAAAGAGAATTGTTAATAGGACATATTACTAGGACAGCGGTTCTCAAACTGTAGAGCTCGACACCCGTGTCGACCCTGCGTCTTAGTAGGAAAGGGGATGCGGTAAATGGGAAAACAAAATTATTAAAACCGATTTATAAATTTTTTTGTCAAATATTCAAGTACAAACTGCTAAGCCTAACAAGTTATAAACTTTCTTAGAATCTACGTACTAATGGCTGATATGCGCTTGCGTTGAGGTACACAATATTTTTAAGTTGGACTTCACATACGAAATGACGACTTTGAGTTCTTTTTTGTAGTTGAAGCTTATTCGATATTTAGATTTTAACGAAGCAACAGTAGAAACTCGTGTTTCACAAAGATAGGACGTGTAGAAAACGAACAAAATCCATATCGATTTGGCTTTTATTACTAAGAAGTTAATTGAATGTTCGATCCAGAAATTTTGTTAATGATTTGGCACTTATATCCATTTTCAATAAAGTGCTGAATGAAACGTTTATTAGCTCCCCTTTTTCTTCCAGTAATAGGCCATTCTAGTGGAAAATCTTAGGATTCCTTCTTCGCAAGCACTTGCAAACTATTGTATGTACTAGACATGACTTCATATCCATTATGGCCTATCCCAACACAATGTTTTCATTGCAAATTCGCTACAATAAGCATAATTTGTAATCCTGGCTTTATTTCTCCCTTTAATAATAAGTTTGCAGAACAGTATTTCCTCACATACTGTGATACTCTTACAGAATCTAATGTAACAAATTAAATGGTTTTTATTAATGTAGTCATTTGCTTTAAGTTGAATAGGAAATAATTTTCCAGTTAGCTGAGATTCAAGCTGCTCCTGAATGCCAGCAGATATATCTGAAATTCTTCGATAGATTGTATCATTTTACGAAGGGATATTGTCGAGTTATTTAGCATATACAAAAGTTGGGGAATGTGTTTCCGCATGCTTTGAAAGGTAGGCACTAAAATTTCAGCCATTTTGGACGCGCAGTTGTTGTTTGACAATCATTTGAGTGAGTCGATGTGAGTGTTTTTATGAAAATTGAAAAAATCGAGTATCGAGCTGTCATTAAATATTTGTTTTTAAAAAGCAATAGGGGAATCTGTACTATCATTTACCACCGTGAAATTTTGGGCTGCTGAATTTAAACGTGGCCGTACCAGCTTGGGTGACGAAGAACGTTCGGGACGTCCAAAAATTGCAACCACTGACGATAATATCGCTCAAGTTCACCAAATGGTGCTAGACAACCGTCGAATTAAAATTAGAGAGATAACAGAGGCTATAAACATGTCCAAAGAACGTATTTGTCACATATTGAATCAAGATTTAGGCATGAGAAAGCCGTTCGCGCGTTGAGTGCCACGTTTGCTCACTTTGGACCAAAAACGTGTTCGAATTAACATTTCCAACTCTCTGTTGGAGCAGTTTAGGCGCAATAAATCAGAGTTTTGGCGCCGATTAATTACTGTAGATGAAACTTGGATACACCATTATACTCCAGAAACAAAAACACAGTCAAAACAATGGACTGCGAAGGGGAAATCGGCCCCAAAAAAAGCAAAGGTTGTTCCTTCGGCTGGGAAAGTGATGGCAACTGTTTTCTGGGATAGTCATGGTTAGGTTAGTTATCTTAATCGATTATCTTCAAAAAGGAAAACCCATTACAGGAGCATACAACGCATCATTACTTGACAAGCTGAAGGCATAAATTGCGAAAAAACGGCCAGATTTGCAGAAAAAAAGAATTTTGTTTCACCAAGACAATGCGCCGTGTCACACATCAGCGGTTGCCATGGCGAAAATCTACGAACTACGGTTTGAACTGCTTGACCACCCTCCTTACTCACCAGATCTAGCCCCAAGCGACTTTTTTTTGTTTCCTAAGTAAAAGTTGTGCTCGGAGAACAGAGAATTTCGTCGAATGAAGAGGCCATCACCTTCGTAAACAACTATTTTGCAGAGAAAGACGCCGAGTACTATTTGGTTGGGTTAGTGTATAGACTTACTAGGAGTCTATGTAGAAAAATAAAAATTAATTTGTAGAAAAAATGTCTAGTATCTTTGTTAGGTCGAAAACTTTTCAGACAACAGTCGTACATTGTAAGCCACTTTGTATAATGTTTACAAATATTGTTCGTTCATTGCGAGCGTTTTCTGCTAAATACATTAAATGTTTCTCGAAAAATTCATGCGATTTACTGATATATTCCTTCTGCAATGTTTCTAGATGCTTTTTCAATTTATTGGATTTTAAGCTATCAGCAGCAAATACTCTTAAACAAATAACACATTGCGATTTATCTTCTCCACTAATTTCATTGCTCAAATTTACGTAAGCTTGGTCATATTTTTGACTTTGAGACTTACATCCTCGTAAATCAGTCTGAGTATAAGGTTCTTCTTCGTTTAGTTTTCGTTTCCCTCTTTATAGCCGCTCATCTTTCATCGGACCACTCGATGCCGTTAGACATCTTTCGCAAAACATCATCGTCCGCAGTACCAAGCATATATTAGTAAGCCAGCTGAAATGCAGCGTTGTCTAGGCCTTTTTAATTCTCGCAATACAACGTGGGCACAAAATTATTTAAAATTAAATGGGGAGGCCTTAAGGATGAGAGTCTGGGAACCGCTGTGCTAGGACATAATTAATTTAGTGAATTTTAGCAAAAAATTGGGTAAAGAACTAGAGGATGACATCGTAATAACCAACCAACTTTACCTTACTGAAAATTTGGCACTATTTTGACAAAAATGACTTCATCAATAAGGCTTGCGTTTAGAATATGATGATGAGTAATTTTCTTTAATGTTGTAAATCCAATAATGTTTAAATCAAGTTACTGAGTAAAAATTTATGATAATGAGTTTAATCCAAACGACCAGACTATGTAGTCTTTACTATTCCTTATTAAATGATATAATTTTTGATAAGAATAATTGTTTTATTTACCTGCGACGTAGTCTCCAAAGCCAATAGTGGTTAAAGTAACAAAAGCGAAATAGGTTGCTACATCATATGTCCAACCTTCAAAAAAGCTTATGATCGTCGAAGGAAGAAATATGAAAAATGTAAGTCCTGGAACGGCATATAAAATAATCTGTCCAATAAGTCCTAGTTTGGCTGAGTTTTTTTCTAAGCGTAACTTTTTCCATCTTTGGTAAAGTTTTGTAAACTGAAAAATTACATAAATCAATAAAGATGCAATATTAAACTCGGGATTATTTCTTGACAGTGTGTTAATACTTAGTATAATCAATTTTCGTAAATATCTGAACTATCATCACGATTTATTTTTTGTTTGCAGTAACTATAAATGACAAACCTATTTAATTTACAAAATTTGTGATTAAATACAAAAAAGAACATTAGTGCTAATATAGTAAATGCGAACGCGCATGTTTTGGCAGAATTCCAATCGTAAATATAAAAGGGTCTAATGGATTCATCGTACTGGTCATTACATCGATCCGCGTTTCCTTATTCAGATATGTAAATATTTATTAGAGATACTGCCGGACATTTTGTTACTGAGGTGGTGCTCAATTTTGCTGAAAATATATCATATTCGCTGGAATCGATTTGTGAGTTTGCTGAATCAGGAAATAAGATTACTTGCTCACTTGGGTGGGCTAAATAATTTTCACCATTTAAAGTGTTATTAATGAAAAAGGGGCCTTTGATTCGATCTCAAATTTTTCCCGCCAAACATGAACTTTTTGGGATATTCTGTATGTTCATCCCTTATCCAGTGTGGATTTTCCCTAACCCAATAGCGGCAATTTTGACAGTGAAATGTAAAAATTTCCAAACACTCTAATCAAACCTGTCCCTCCCACAATGCATCTGTCAGGAGCAATGCATTCCGGGAAGAACTTCCTCCACCCCCCATCTCATCCGATGGGGGCCCCACTCCTCTGGCTGTTGCTGGACCTTTCCACTGATAGTATCCATGTATTCTCGTCTTGCTTGGAACGTTGCTATGCACCTCTATTCGCTGGTCTTCATTTTCTTGACGTTCTTTAGTGTGCATTTTTCGCTACTTCTAGAAAGTTGCTTCCTTAGCCAACGGACTGCGATTAAACATGACCTTAAAGAGTAGATCCACTTGCTAAAGCTGTCCTTACTAGGATCCCTCCCATCTTTATATCCATGAGAGGGATCTTTCATAAGTGGTTCCTCTTCTTTTGTTCGTCCTGTTAATGGTTTCTTGAAATTTAGGAAGAAGTTTTTCAACTCTTCCATGTGTTTCGAGAAAATTTGCATCATCTCGGATATGTTTTCTTTTTTCTTTTCTTCTGTTTTTGTTTTTGTTACGTTTGCCTAACTGAGTCCTGGTTTCCTTTCCGCTGTTATTGGTTTCTTCTTTTGGACTTTGGGGTATCTTTTGTAACTGGCAGGGTGTTCTCCTTGGCAGTTGGCGCATGCTGTATGTTGGCTTTTTGGTCAAAAATACATTCTTTCATCAATATCGTCTTCCACAAGTCTAGAGCTGGTAACATTTTATAGGGATGCATCTTATTATCTTGTAATGTTAATTACAATTAAGAATAATTGATGGAATGCTTACATCGAACTTTTTGTATGAGATGCTTTTCGACTAGAAACCATGTAATGTGGATTTTCTTCAAACATAATAAACTTTGTAAATATGAGAAATGTTTATTCTAGACAATGACAATCGTCTTCGTGCCCACAAACTTAAGCATAAAAAGGAAACTTTTTTAACAAGGGAATATTTTCTTTGCAATCGAGTGCTCTCGACATGGAATAGCCTTCCGGCTGAAAATATAGATGCTCCATCTGTCAATGTTTTTAAAAAGAAACTGGATGACTTCTTGTTTCACAAATGAACATTTAATTTGTACCAAACGCTTACTCCTTATGTGATGTATATTTGGTTATATTTATTTACTTAGTTAGTTTGCATAATATGTATCTATTTTATTGTTACTATTTTATTTAAAATTTTATGCATACTATAGGTATAATAATATTGTAGCCTAATGGGTTTTGCGACACCTGCTCAAATTTATTGTATAATAATAGTAAAAATAATAATTTGGTATTATCATTTGTTGCATTTGCATATACTTTTTTATTTGCTTCGCATCTCCAAAACCTCGAAACTACTTCCCTATTTTACTAATTGTCCCTTTAGAAATATGTGACATTACTGTATTTAACAGAACTTAATTTTTTTGTCATTCGTTAACAAAATTATTTTTAAGGTATTCTATTGGTGGGTAAAATTACATTAATTAAAGTTTAAATCACAACGAAGGTAAATACGTAAAACTAATTATTTGTTTGAATAACTGTGTAATAATTATATTTCTATGATAATAGCATATTTATTAAAAGTGTAAACAAAATAAGAACAATAAACAACGAAATGTTTCGCTCGTTTATTTAGTTTAGTTAGTTTTTTAATTCAATGAGAGTTTCGATATAACTATCATCGTCAAATTGACATATGAAAGTTACATTTTGTTCTTACAAGGTAGCTTTGATGATGATTTAGTAGTGTTAAGACTAGTATGAAAGTAATAAGATATAACAATATTAAAGCCTACTTACTATTAGCCATATGGGATTATCCTGGATATATTTCCATCTAATGGTCCGACTACACACAACGTTTTGCCTGAGAGCATGCCTGCAGAGACTTGTTTGCGCAGGTAAGAGGGTGCGTATAGACCGCAAGACGATATCGCGCGCGTCGTATAAACATCGCGCATATTGCCGTCTATACGCACGCTCTTACCTTCGCAAACAAGTCTCTGCAGGCATGCACTCAGGCGAAACGTGTGTAGCCGGGTCATTAGATCAGTATAACTGTGCAATTATATAAAAAAAACCAGGAAAAAAACTATTATTTACAATAACTTAATATACACTGCTTAACAATTGAAATGATGATATTTAATGCGATAAATTCTCGCACAGTGTGGGCGCACATTATCGTCGATAAACATAAATTGTTTACCTGTTGCACCAAAAAAATGGTACAATTATTGGCTCTATAACCATGTTCCTATATTCAATAATACCACTATATCAGTGCGGTCATCTTAACATATGCCTCCCCACAGGCAAACGTTCATTGTTTCGCTGTTCTCTTTCTTTTCACACCAACATTCAACCATATTCGACACATATTCAGCCAATCTTTGCACTCAGCCGTAAACATACAGTACCTACAGTTCTAAAAATTTCAACGACTGTGTTCTTTCGTCCACCGATATCTGCATGCACGCTGATCCGCAGTCAACTAAGCCTTCTGGCTCGTAAATTACATGCATGCAACCTTTTTCTAACAGTTTGACTAGATATCACTCTTCCGGTAGTATGCCTAAAGAAGCTGTTAATTCTACAAGCAGTAAATGTTCGGTTTCTTCTTGCAGTTACACCCAGTTTCCAAATATAGATTCCATTTACGACTGACAACACTTTGGGACACATTTACACTGTCCGGTCACGGTTCAGGCAAATCTTACCATCTATTCACGATGCAGTTTCCCATCATTAATAGTCTGACTTATAGCGTTTGCTGGTAATTAATAAATTTAATGTAATATAAATATTTAATTGCTTCTTGTAATATTTTTGTAGTCAACGAGTCATTAGGTTTTTCTATTAAACACTTAGCTCTTCTTGATAAAGAAAATAGTAAAAATTCAAGAAGAGTACGTGCAGCAAGAAGAAGTTTGTTGAACAGGAGAACGGGATGGAAATACCACACGCTGTATCTGTATTTAATTAATGACGAAAAAAAAATACAATGCTGTCAAATTAATAAAATAGGTATTATATAACAAGTTTCAATGAGGTATGTGCCGAGAACGGAATAGCATTCACACTATCGATCCAAGTTCGATCTCAATAATCGGTTAAATATTCGTTGAGATTGATCATTGTTGGAGCGTGAGCGGGAATGAACCGGGGCTGGACTTGGAATGCTAGTACAAATGCTCTCATTTGTTTCTCATGCAAGAATACTTTACCAGACCGAGAACGGACTGTGATCGGCACTATAGTGTGGATCGGCCCTTAGCCGTATAGCAACGTCTTCTTGACTTCCTACGTAAGAAATGATCGAGTTGCACTGTTTCTATTCGCTG
This sequence comes from Ophraella communa, assembly GCA_035357415.1. Taxonomy (NCBI): domain Eukaryota; kingdom Metazoa; phylum Arthropoda; class Insecta; order Coleoptera; family Chrysomelidae; genus Ophraella; species Ophraella communa. The sequence continues at coordinate 13,227,395 of CM068983.1, read as the reverse complement.
TAACGCCTTTTTTTCAGGTAAATAGATTTATGGACTACACTTACAATGTTAAGTCATTGCAAGCACTTCGACGCGACTAAAATGTAAGTATTTTGAAATCGAATTCCTACAATTCTGGTTAAACAGATAACAGTATATAAAAAGAAAAAAAAACGACAAAAACAATTTGCTATAAACAGTTTACTGATAGCATGAAACGTATATTTAAATATTGTACGCAATTTTCTGAAATTTAAAAAATATCCACTTTAATTTTTGAGCAGTGTATTTGTGCTACAGTTGGTCTTATCTATATATTAAAAATTAAATTTAGCCGTTATACAACAAATACATAAGAAAGAGGCTACAATAGTTTTTGTGTTAATACTAAAGCCTCTGTTTGGTAACTGAAGCTTAGGTTGGTAAATTAAATTTATTCTACCCCTACTCTGCTGAAGTCCATCTTACTAACTACTACTTTCAAACGAAACCTCCACTTTTATATAAAAAAGCTAATTTTTGGAAGTTTTGTATAAAAGTTTCATTGCATAATGTTCTAAGGCTAGTAGTTAACTACAAATAAATATTAAATTTCTTTATTCATTCAAATTAATGTTAATCCAAATTTGTTAATACCATAAATAGAGACAAGTAAAGTAGTTGTAGTATTTATCCAAATTATGATTTGTGATATAATATACACACCGAGGCAACAGCCATAACACAATACTAACTATTGCCAACAGATTATTAAAACATCCAAGAAATGGTTTTTTTTGGTTTGTTCTTCATTTAGGCAAAACAGGGTCTATATGCTTCGCTGTTTCAATTATAGGTAGCTCTCTACATTAATTCTCAAGCTACGTATTCTCATGTGTCAATTAAAGTAATTAGCCATTGAATACTGTCAATTGTTCTTATAATCATAATTTTTTCTAAAAGTACATTAGCATTTTTTAGGAGGTACTAGTAGTTGCGTCTCAATAATTCCACCGAACTAATTTATTATTATTTATTTTAATATTTTATTTAAAATTTTTAGAGCACCTGGAAAGCAAGTCCGCTATAGTATCAATATCAATTCTATATATGCTAATTTGACTTCAAATATGATTCATTTTTTAAAAGAAATATCTGTGTTGTTTCTAATGATGAAATAATAATATTTTTAATAAAAAGTTATTTTCATAAAAATCTAATTAATCTAAATAAAGCATTTGACCGGTTAAAGAGATAATGGATAAAATAATGGAAATAATCATTAAGATCAGATCATAATCCAGTCCAAAATTATGATAATTAAAATCCTTATTGGCTTTTAGTCCATAAGCAATAAATTATTAAAATTTCACTGAAAAATAGTAACTTGTTTTTTAGTTTCAACTGACCTTAATATTCTTTTAGTCATCAAAATTCTGACCTTCTAGCAATCACTATAGTTAATATTGTCACATTAACACCGATCGGTATAAATAATTCACATCATTCAATACATTTCACGTCAATGTTGTATTATTTAAAGATTGGCAAGACAGTTCTTGTGGAATATAAACTAATGTGTACGGATACAAACAATCGCGACCTCCTACATGCGAATAGAAAATTTATTTCTGAACAGATAAATTATTTTTTTATATTTCGCACTTATAAAACGCATTTACGTTTCGTATCGTAATGTAATTTTTACGCACGCAAATTTTTGTTTTAAATGGTTGGCGACATGAGTGAAGTATCTAATGACAAGACTATTGACAATGATATTTTTGTGGCTAATAATATTAATTTATTAATTTTATATTGTTTTTTAAGAAAGTATTTTTGTGAATATGACTATCGTCTTTTACTTATATAATATATTGTTATTGGTGTATTATTTATTTTAAATTATTTTAAAACATTGACATTTAATAAATTAAATTACAAAACTGTTAAATGTTATAAATTACACAGTGCTATCGACATACTTTTTAAAATCATAATTTTCGTAACTTACATACAAATAATGAATTAATTTTAAAATAATAAAATGGCAAAATATAAAAAATATTACAAACAACTTATTTCACATGGCTGTTATGCCACTCGTTTTTTAATAAACTCATCGCTTTGCGATTCATTTTTTTAAACAGGGAGCCATATGAAATGCGTTGATTCTCAGAGTAATAAGTAAACATACAGTGTGTAGTCAATAGCAATGAACCTATAATTGAAAGAGATGGAAAATCTAGAGGTGTAGGTAAACACAGCCGTACAGTGGCGTGTAATTGGGTAGAGTATCACCGTAATACCTATATAATAATGAGATTCTCGATCAACTTCTCGTGGTGACTGGAATCCAACTGCAGATAAGGTTTTAACGAGCTTGCATTTGAGTGACCCGTTAATTTAATTAACTCCTGTTCAGCAACACCTTGCTTAAACAAGGCTGTCACAGCTGAAGATCGATGAAAATGCTTTGTTATTTTATGTTTTTTTTGTATCTATCCCAATTATGAACACGCTTCAATGACGTTTGTGGAACTATAGAAATACCTGACACCTTAGTAACGGATCTGTCATAATTTTGTCGCTGAGATATTATGTACTGTCAAGGGTAATATAACTAGACCTTGATTATAGCCGGCTATTTTTGTGGTAACTAGATTTTGAGAATATTTTAGTATCAATTTGTTGAGACATGATTTGACATTAATAATCTTATTTAACCCCGAGAGCTTTAGCTCGAGGGCTTTAATCTTTGATTATTTTGAAGTTAAGGAATTTATAATGCAGTTGGATTATGCCTCTTTATTAACCCTACCACTATTTTTATCAGAACTTCGCATTATATTTATATTTTGATGAAGCTCTTCATCCATTTGTAAATATGGTTTAATTGACGAAGAACTACCACGCCCAGTAATTTATATCTCTTGTTCTGACACTCCAGATTTGGCTATTTGAGAAACAGCAGCGGAGGGACAGGAATGGTTGGATTTTTTTTTAATTTTTGTATAATATGTATTATATAATAATATGTAAGTCTCATTCCTAACTCATTGTTACCTGATTTTGTACCCATAATAAGCCAAAAATGTACTTCTCATTATTATTATTACATAGTTAATGTAATGCTACGCTTAAAAAAACGAAGAACAAAAAATGCTTATGATTAATGATCAGTAAATGTATAACTTCTTAAATTGATGTTGGATTTATTATAATGTCAGTGAAGTAATTACTTTTGTAACACAGTGGGTTGAATTTTTGTTTAAAACAAATTCTGCTGCCTTCCAGTTTCTACTTTAAAAAATATATCTAGGTCTCTTATTGCCATTCTACTGAATAAAAAAGTACCATATTAACAAACAAGGAGTGGTGTATAAGCAAATTGCATAGGAACTAAATAGTATTTGAATTAAAGTACAGCACACCTGAATGGTACATTGGTACATTTTATATGAAAATAAATAGTAAATACGTGAAAAATGTATTGAATCATTTTAATAAAATTTTCTTAAAAAGTTTGTGATAAAAAGGACTAATAAAATATAAAGATACATAACAGAGAACCATTGATAAAACTTAATATTTACCTAAAACAACATTTGTTAAAGTCCAGACTTGTGCTAAGAGAGTGAATTTATTAAAAACAGTGGAAAAAATTCACTGGGGTGCTGACCAAACAACCCTATTACTTCTATATAAAACGCTAATCAGATCAAAAATAGATTACGGATGCATAGCTTATGCATCTGCCATCAAATCAATACTGCATAAACTCGATATCATTTAACACTCAGCGCTAAGAATTGTGTCAGGTGCATTTAAAACCTTCCCCAATATCAAGATACAAAATACACTAGAAGAACCACCATTAAGTTACAGACGCTCCATACTTGGCTTAACATGTGCAGCTACAGTATTCGCTGACATCAAAAAACCAGTCTATGAGAACACATTTGCTGAAAGAAATAAAGACTTGTTTAAGCAAAAACCCCATCTCTCCAAACCATTTTATGCCAGAGTAGAAGAATTTCTTTTGAAATTCAATTTAATTTTTCCAAAATTATTTCCTCCTCCCGTTGATCATTTTCCTCCTCCTTGGACAGTAGCAAATCCGCGATTTTTAACAAATCTGCGAAATTTTGACAAGAACCTAGATCGTTCATTAATAATAACAGAGTTTAACAAAACATTGCATGACCTCTACAAGGACTTTTTCCATATCTTTACCAACGCCTCTAAAACACAATCTGGAATGGGTGCAGGAATAGTTTCACCACATGGACATCAATGTCTCAAGTTTCCCGCTACAACAAGCATTTTTACGACAGAACTGTACGCTGAATTCGTAAATAAATGTACACCAGATGATCTAAAAATTGTCATCCGCGAAAAAGTGCGAAACCATTGAAGGCAATCCAGAAAAGGTTACATCTTTAATTCCAACGAAAAACATTTGTATCATCCAAACACTTCACATAAAAACCAAGTTATTTTGACTCGACTTAGAATAGGACACTGCAAATTCGTCCACTCGTACTTGTTTAGTAAAAACAACCCCCCATTATGCGATTTATGTCAAGAACAATTAACAGTTGAACATGTTTTAACAAAATGCAGCAAATTCAATAACTCTCGAATTAAGCACAATATTCCTGTAAACCTAACCAAGTTACTATATGAAAATTGTCAACTCCAAAACATAATGAGTTTTCTTAAGGACATTAATATGTATTATAAAATATAAATTTGTTTATAATTACCTAATGTACCACCGCTAATTACCTAGGGTGGAAGGGGTTAATTGTAAATAAAAAAAACATTTGTTAAAATATTTGTTTTGGTTTTGGTTTTGCAATTGAAATTTTAATAAATATATTTTTATTGGAAAGTAATTTTTTTGGAAATATATGAATAAAAAGTATGGTATAGAAACACCATCACATACAAGTAGAAACAAAACAATACCTAATAAGACCTTAACATTAAATAACAAACAAACAAAGTGATCCGAAATGCATTAGAAACGAAGGACATACTAAGAAGTAAACCTATGTAGGGTTTCTAGAATGACCAAGATCAAACGACTCAACTTTGACCTCTGGGTCTAGGAATACTTCAAAAAGGTAGAGATATAGCTTACAATCTACAACGCAGCAAAATATGCACATGAACACCCTGTAATATAAAAAAAAACATACTATATATAAGCCGAATATAAAGGAGAGGGTTCAAATGGATTAGTTTAGTGCTTTTTTTTTATTTTTGCATTTTATAAGTGGTTCAAATGTATAAATAAAAGTTTTATAAAATTGGTTCTATGGCTACAACCCGCTTTAAATTTTATGGTTACCAATATACCAATAAAGTCTGTAAAAAATTTACGATGTTGTCGATATCTATACGTTACAAATAACCGACAAACATTTTCTCTCGTAGAAGATGAACCTTTCGATACATTAGATTTGTGATTGACATTTTTAAAATCTGGCCATAATAACATATGCCTCATCACAAGCAAACTGAGCCACCACCTAAAAGAGTGGTTGGCGTCATCAAACGTTCAGTGTATCGCTGTCCACTTTCTCTCCACACCAATATTCGACCATCATACATATTCAGCCGAAATCTGGACTCATCTGTAAACAAACAGTACCTCCAGGTCTGAAAATTCCTGTGTTCTCTCGCCCACCGATATCTGCATGTACGCTGATCCGCAGTCAACCGTGGATGTGAACTACGCCTTCTGGCTCTTAAATTACATGCATGTAACCTTCTTCTAACAGTTTAACTAGGTATCACTTTTCCGGTAGAATTTCTAAAGAAGTTGTTAATTCTCAATAAATATTCGGTTTCTTCTTGCAGTTACAGGTATAAAGTGGTCTCGAGGAGGAGTTGTAGCTCGTTCTCGTCCTCCTCCATGCCTGACGCTGCAGACCCAGTTTCCAAATATCGATTCCATGCACGACTGAAAATAATTTGGGACACATTTAGCCGTGTAGCAACTTCATCTTGACTTAAGGCTTCCTGCATCCAACGTATTAATTAATCGAATTGCACTGTTTCTAATCGCCTTAGCGCCATATTATTTCATGTAAACAGATTTATGTTAGTCACTGCAAGTCTACTCGACTAAAACGTTAGTGTTTTGAAATCTAATTCCTACACTTCTGGTTAAAGAGATAACAGCGTATAAAACGAAAAAAAGAACGACAAAAACAATTTGCAGAGTTTACTGATAGTATGGAAAGTATATTTAAAATATTATTTTTGTATGCAATTTTCTAAAATTTAAAAAATATCCACTTCAATTATTGAGCAGTCTAATTCAAAATACAATATAACGTTTCTCAAGTTCGAATTAATTTCACCAACTGTTCCAATAACTATTTTAGTTTTAATTTTCATGGGGCCTACGAAAAAAATTAAAATGTCATTTAACTAATAAAGAAATTTGATATTAATTCCGGAGAAAGGTGGTTATTTTATTTTAAATAACATGACTAACAATTAAAATAAATTTTATAAAAAAAGTAAAAAACATCATAATTATAAAAAATATTGGGGTCGTAGGAAAAATCATGTACACAAAGCGTTGTAAAGTGTATTTCTTGCATTCTTTACATTTCCGCACTTGCCTCTACCCAGCTTGTACTAAATTTTACTTGTGCGTAATATTTTACTTTCCACACTTGTTATGTAATATACTATTTTTAGAATATTACAAACTATAGAGTGTTCATTTTAACAAACAGAACTATTACTGCCACTTGTACTATTTTGGTTCAGAACTCACTGCTCTTATGCAACTTCCCTAACTTTGCGGCGGTTGCCAATAAACACTCTTCAAACAGAGTGTCTAAGTCAAATCTGACTGGCGCGGTTTCAAATGGTTGATTCAAGGATGTCAGTAGAATTTTTCCAGGATCCTTGAATCACCAACTAAATAAAAAGATTTTAAGTTTTTTATCACCTAGAGAAATAATGGTAATATATCTAAATTTCTTGTACTAACCCTTACTTTTTGGAAGTCCATCTTACTTGCAGCTACAAACAACCAAAATGTAACTTCAATATGTCAATCTGACGATGCTAGTTATTGTGATTTTAAACCTACTTTCTTCAATTAAACTTGGAAGTTGAGTAACAAGTTTTTATTACTCTTCGGAAATATATCTGTCAAAATTCCTGAACGATTTCTATAAAAGGACCAATTGGACTTTTTTATGTTTGTTTACAATAGACGAATATCTGTCAGAGCAGGATGTAAATAATTTAGAACTAAAATGGATCAGTAGTGTAAAGAACACCTATATATTAATTGTTTTGCCTCTTAATATACCACATAACTTTAGTTTTTACATATATTTTATTTACATACACAATTTAAAGTGTTTGAAATATTTTGTAATATTATAAATTTTAAATGTTATAGATTACGGATTACAAATTACAAATTGGGTCGGCTTGACAGCCTGATACACTGGGACCTTTACAGATCTATTGTGCTTCTCTTTGTATTTTAAAGCACCTCATCTAGCCCTGCCCTTCTGATGAAGTTCAACAGCCTTGATAGTAGCTATTTCATATAGCCTGCTGCTTCCGGTTTTTCCCCTCCAAGTTCTAGAAACCACAGTATTCTTATGCATTCACAGCGGTTATGGAGGGTAAAAGTAAGGAGGACCAAATTGTATAGGAATAATGTCAAAAAACTGTCCAGCGGTAAAGGGCAAATAGTAGTTGGCACAAGAGTAGCAAAAAGGTAAAAAGATAACGTGAAGTCAGCAACCCACCATAGGTTATAAACAGAGTGAAGTGAGCTGGGTTGAATATTTTTCATGACTAGTGTAGTTAAAAATTATGCAGTATTTAAAATCCCAATCATTTACGTAGTTAAATGAAATTTAATTTCGTTTTTTACTTTTACTTTTGACATAACCAATCACAGTAACGTCCTGCGACACTCTTACTAGTGTAGCATCACCAATTCGTTTCCTTTCGATAGACACTTTTTAATACATTGAGATTGTTATCCCTTCTTCTACCCTCCATAACAGTGGTATAAGCCATGAATTGCTGTTTCCTCTTCTTCCTGACCGAATTTGCATAGGTCTATTTCTGTCTGGCTTATAACATTCATATGCCTATTGATCCTACAGTGACGGTTAACAGGCCTGTTTTAAATGTTATCCTACCATGATCTATCAGTGTTTTTCTTTACTATTTAAAACCTCTATTTCTTTTTTGGGACAATATAAGATACTTTTTTCCAAATCAGTGAAGACATTTTAATGAGAAAAATGCGCTTATGGACAAATAAATGAAATAAAATATGATTTTCCATTTACTGTCAAGAATAATCTTGAAACTTACCGATCTTCCAAAAAATTCACCCAATGTTACCATAACAATACCATTCATCGGTATACCAATAAGTCCATATAGTATCATAAATACCCTGGTGAAAGTAGTCGTGGGTGAGAGATTTCCATAACCTGAAATAATATATATGTTTTGTCTCAAGATGAATGTTATTAAAAAACAGCAATGATTTAATTTCGGCTTACAAGGCAAACATCAGAGTTAGGTACCTAAAGTATAGTAAACATAAATCTGTAAATTAAAAACAAAGAGCAACTGAAACCAATATATCAATATGAATTAAATGTAACTAGAACAATGAAAACTAGTAATAGAAAAAAGAAATACTATGTAAATCAGCCGAAAAAATTATAGTAGTAAAACTAAAAATGTTTAATTGTAAAACAATTAGAATTAACTTTAAGAGGGTAAGTCAAAATTTTAAACAAAGGTGTGAACTTCATATTCAAATTGACTTAGCGAAGTTAGTAGGGTTCAGCTAAAGTTATCTCAAAATGTCCAAATTTGTAACTAGTTTCATTTTAACCGGAATATTGTGGAGAATTTAGATAGGGTGTTGATGGAGTACACTTACAGCATTAATGATACATTGCTGAAGAGTGTAAGTGAAATAAAGGACTGAGGTGTAGTATTCGACCAACAGCTTACATTCAAAAGACATATACGGGAAACGCGTGCTTCTGCTAATAGTACACTTGGTCTCATTATGAGGAATAGCGGGGAATTTTCACACCAAACAGTGAAAATATTGTACCTACTGCTCTTTGGTGCTATCTAAGTTGGACTATGGCTCTGTAGTGTGGTCTCCATTTTATAACTCTGACATCTCTGAGATCGAAAGTGTTCAGGTCAAATTTGCTAGATATATTGCATTTAAAATGGGCACATACAGGAATTTCAACTACGTAAAAACTTTGTCTATTCTGAGGATGCAAAAATTAATTGGTCGGCGTCAAGTAACTGATTGTACAGTTATCTATAAAATATTACATAAAGTCATTGACTGTCCGGAGTTGCTTGCATTGATATATTTTAGCATTAATGTATATAATACTAGAAATAAAGAGCTTTTTAATGTGACGTTTCATAATACCAATTATGCTAATTACAGTCCTATCCCGAGAACGCTACGTCTCTTAAACAATATCAGCCCTAGAATTGATCTTTTTACAATATCACTAAATGGTTTTAAACAACAAATAAGCAACAGTATCGTTGATGTTTTTTTGAAATCCTTACACATATTTTTTTATATCTTAAATGTTAATTTTAGAGTATGTTGTGTCTGTTATTTTTATATGTCTTATTATTCATTATTGATAGCAATTGTTACTTATTTACTATTGTATTTTTTTTATGTAAATGGGGATCCGTAAATAAAATAAAAAATAAAATAAAATAAAAAAATATTTTTCTTTATGAACATCATTGTTTTCTCTCATGGTTTTTTATAACATTTAACTTTAATGTCGCTGCAACCCTCAGCTGCAATTTTTTGCAATCATTTTGGCATTTTAAAACATTTTACCAATTTGTAGCTGTCATAGGTAAGGATTTGTGTATGCCTGCTTCTAGATTAGCTTGTACTGTATAATTTTCTGTAGCCTGATGATGGCCTCATTGTAGGCCGAAACTAGTTATAACAATAAAATTTTGTGACATTGGTGTTTCGTTTCTGTAAATTTATAATTGTTTTTAAATAAAAAGAATTTAATATTTCTTTTGCGTTTAAAAGAAATCTTAAGATTGAGAATATTATTCTTCAGAATAGAGGCTATATTAAAGGTATTTAGTCGAATTAGGAAAGAGATCTAAAAATAGGGACTATCTTTGTGATCCTGTGGCTGGGAAGTTAGAATTTAATCTTATTCATGGACTAATTGTTTTAGTACCAAAATTTAATTGGTGTAAGAAGCGTCAGTCATCTGCATATATCTTCTATTGATGAATTAGATGATTAGAGTGGACAATCAGTTGTCGTGGGTTTAAGAAATATGGAAAGATAAATTTTCCATTTTCACCTTTCTTTTAATATTACCAATTATTATTAAAGATATTTAAATACTTTTGAAATTTTTTGAAGTTTTGAAATGTAACTACTATGTAAATATTACGTAAACAATATTAGTTTTTCTTACCTATTGTACTAACTACTGTTATCACAAAAAATATGGAGTTATAGTAGGTCCATTTTTTAGGAGAGAGGTCATCGCTCATATGGTAGTGTACAGGTTTACCACAGTAATCAGTCAGTCTTTTAAATAAGCTTTCTATGCTTCTATTATTGCCCTGGTAGTTGGTCCATAATAATTCTGTAACAAAATTTTATTTTATAAAGATTGTATTAAAATGCAGAAGTTTTCAACATTATGACCAAATAAATCGGAAACTTCATTTGATGCTCGAATATGTTGGAATAAAATAAAAATATTCAATTAAAATACAAGCCAAATCTCATAGATAAATTACACTGCTCAAGAATTGAGGTGGATATTACAAAAATCTGTATTTTCTCCTTGACTTTGTGTATCCAACGTACTATTTCTAATCGCCGTAGCGTCATTTTTTTTAGGTAAACAGGTTTATGGACTACAGTAACAATGTTAAAGTCACTGCAAGCACTTCTATGCCACTAAAATGTTATTATTTTGAAATCGAATTCCTACAATTCTGGTTAAAGAGATAACAGCGTATAAAAAGAAAAAAAAAACGACAAAAACAATTTTATATAAAAAAAGTTTACTGATAGCATGAAACGTATATGTAAAATATTATTTTTGTACGCAATATTCTGAAATTTAAAAAATTTACACTTCAATTATTGAGCAGTGTACTTATTGGTAAAAGTATAAAGCTGTTGTAAGTAGTTTTGGTCTATCAAGAACACCATTAGGCTGTAAAGGAGAAACATAATATTTATATAGAAAACAGTATAGTAAGTATAAAGAAAACGTTATAATAAATATGATATAAATTCTTTAAGATTTTTTGAAAATAAGTGTAAAAATAATATAATATCAAAAATTTATTTATAATGGAAATAAGATTAATTCAAAATAATGTAAAATTTAGTGAAATTTGTATATTTGTAATAAGTATAGTTTTGGTCACGAACTAGAAATTGAGTTTAGTTTACTTAAGCTTAAAATGCAATAAAACCAATAAACTAAACGGATTTAACGTGGCCTATACCAAAAGAATAAAGAATTTATAAAGTATGATAGGTATAACTTCCCTTTCAGTTGCAAAACGACAGAGACGGTCTAAACTGTTGACTTAATCGATCGCCACCCCTTTTTATACTGAAGTGGGGCATAAATTCAAGGAAGAGAAAACAATTAGAAGATAATTCTTAACCTCACCATGCATGCCAGAAAGGTCGATTGTGCTCCTAAAATTCATGATTTTCCTCATTTGGCATTAGGTACTATTTTATTCCTTAATAATAACCTTATAATAATCTTAAGCATGCATGCCAAGCTGCCATACTCGTTTTTGAGTTATTTTTTTAAAGTAATAATTTAATTTTAGTAAAATTCATTTGTTTTTTATTAAGTACTAACCCTTACTCTGTGGAAGTCCATATTACTAAGAATAATAAACAATTAAATGTTTGAACTAAACTTCCACATTTAATTAAAAAATATGCTTTTATAATACAATGACGGCTGTTTCGCTAAAACGAGCATCGTCAGACTGCCATATTGAAGTTACATTTTGTTTTTAGCTACCTAATGAGGAAGTAATAAGATATAACAATATTAAAGCCTAGATGTTATTAGCCCTTAGGGATTATCTTGGATGTATTTTCGTCTAAGATCAGTATAGCTGTGAAATGATATAAAAAAAACCATCATGCTGATCTTTACAACTTATTATATTTTGCTATATTTAACCAGTTTATTAGTAGAGAACTTTTAAGATTTATTTGTTCATTAAAAACTTTAAATTGTTGATCTGCTAAATGTTTTTTTATTTCAAGTTCTTCATGGAAATCTAACTTTTGTTTTTTATCACAAATGTGTAGTGTTTGGATATCAATGGTGTATAAGTGTTTTGCATAATTTGACTTATTTGGTTGTTTTAATGTATATGCTCTTAAGTGTTAATTGAATCTTACGTCAAAATTTCTTTGTGTTTAACCTATACATACAGGTAGCTACAAACAAACAAAATGTAACTTTAATATCTCAATCTGACGATGCTAGTTTTAGCGAAACAGCTGTAATTGCATTTTAAAAACAAATTTTTCGAATAAAAAGTTTCGTTCAAACATTTAGTTGTTTATTATTTCTAGTTTGTTGTCGTTTTAAAACTGAAAAAATGAATGAATTATAAAAGATACAAATGTAGTAGATAAAAGTAAAATCAGAAAATTTATTTTATTTGTGAAGTATTTATTTATAATTATAATGAAAATAGATCACGCAATATTTAATGAAATATATACCTAGTAAAAAAACTGTAAAAGATTATTATTTATATAATTTCTTGCGGAACTATTAAACTATTCAGGAAATGATCAGTTACCACCGATTGTGGTATCTTTTTATTAACCTTGGAGAGAAACAAATTAAATATTTTTTTAGTTGTTGAAGATATTACTTTAATTCAAAACTCGCACCTTTTATTGCTTTTAAATACTGAATCTTGTATATTTTAATTCCGTGCATACGCCTATATTTCATTCATTCTTATCTAGAGCCTTTCCGGGTCTTGAAATTCGAGCTCTCATATTTGGTGTTTCATTATTTTTGTGTTTCCATAATACACGTTAATTTCATCAGGCAGCGTTGATTTTGGAATTTTAAGGAGCGTTTAACAGAAATTGCCTTATAATATTAACAAAACACCTCCCATTAAATTTTGAACTAAGATAAGATTCCATTGCACGGACTCGATCATCGAATTGTTTAAAATATGCATATATTTGGTACACTCCCAGTCTGATCTACTCGAAAATCGAGTTATTGAAATAGAATATGATCTTTCTATTGAGTGCTTCTAGTAATTTTCTATATGGGCTACTGTGCTTTCGTCCCATATAACGGTTTTTCATTGTTTCAATATATGTCCCCTTGCTGATGATTTGGGGAATTCATAATCAACGACATTTAATTAAGAATAATAAAAAACTCTTCGTTTCAACGCAACTTCCAAGTTTATTTGAAAAATATGTTTTAAATTACGCGTCCGTTTCGCTATTAACATCTAGGCTTTAATATTGTTGTCTTATTACTTCCATACTTGGTCTAGCTTAAATACTACCTAAATATCAGGTACCTAGCTACAAACAAACAAAATGTAACTTAAATGTCAATCTGACGATGCTTCTTAGCGAAACGACCGTCATTGTAATTTAAAACATATTTGTTCAAATAAACTTGGAAGTTACGTTGAAACGAAGAGTTTTTTATTATTCTTAATAAGACGGACTTCCAAAAAGTAAGAGTTAGTACAATAAATTTAGCTACATTTAAACCAGAATGCGATGTTCATCCTCCAACTTTCTAGATCATTTTGGAAATATTTAAAATAAAACTTTCTGGAACGACTTTAACGGTTGCACCAATTTTGGAACTGTCTTGATCATTCTGGAAATTTTTGAACGTTAAAAAATTTAAGAACATAAATTTTTTTTTAAATGAACTAATAGTCGTATAAGTAGCAATTATGTGATATATTTTAATTTTTGAAAATAACATATATTTTGTTTAATGGCAGTTGGATTAAATTCATACCAAATATCATTTAGTGAATACAATAATTTAAAATTTGCAAAGCTTTATTATATTACCAAATTAACAGCAATAAAAATAAACATTCTCACTAAAATTATTAAGATTTGTGAGTTATTTTTTTTTTAAATAAAGAAGAAAACCACATTTATGATGTGGTGACAACAAATGTATTTAAATCGGATAGCTTTGTGATTGTTTTAGTACTCTTAACATGTTCAATGATCAATATCTACTTCTAGATACATAATACAATTTTAATAGAAGTTGTATACGTGACGCGAAGATTATACTGAATTCCAATTATACTGTAAGTTTGTTTATACTTATATTTGCTACTTCTTATAACCTAACTGTTATGCAGAATAATATCTAAATATATTCATTTTTTCAGAAAAAAAAAACAACGAAAGATACTTCTTTTTAATGACTGTAAAGTTTCTTTTAAATCTTTCACGTAGAATCTTTATCTATTTTTAATCTGTACAGTTAAAAAAATAATTTTAGATCTTATAATCTTATAGATCTTTCTCTACAAAAGCTTTTTAAAATGTAACTTATTTCGGAGAACACTATGCTGCTATATTTTTAAAATATTGTTACAAACTCGCAAAAGCTCAAGCGCTGACTCTGATTAATGTAAACTTTTAAATAAGGACCATTACGAGGATTGTATTCACGAAAGAGAATATACCAGAAAATCATATTACTCGACTATTCGACTTGGTTCTAGAAGCCGTTTAGAACGATATATAAGGGCGACACGCTTGCGAAGTCAGTTCAGTTTTAATCAAACGCTCTTAAGAAGCGCGAAAGCAAGCGAAGAGTTATAAGTCTTTATACGGATATAGGGAGTGTGTATAAATTAGATAGAAATTATGTGGTTTATTAATCTGTCTAGTAAAGTGTCCGTTAGTTATTTGTTCACTAAACTTAAAGGTCACCTGTAAGCAGTTTGTGCTTATTTAACATATTTTATTCGTTTAGTACTTACTGAATACTTAGCACTATGGGAGATAAGGCAACAGTGTATTTTCTGTGGTTTGTGTTACTCTACTAATGAATTCTATATTTTTTTACAGATGGCATTTTATTCTTCATCAGCTGTGTATATTGTTCGTTTTTTTTCCAGATTTTAAAAGATTATTAGAGGGTTTTAGTTAAATCTGAGGGTTAAAAAACTGTTGCAGTGGCGGAATCGGATTGTTTCTAAAAAATTTCATTGTTAACGAAATGGTTTTCTAACATAGTTTACAATAAAATATCTTTCAGATTGGTGTAAAAGTCTTTCTTTCATGAAGGCTAAAGTTTGTGCAACCAAATTTTCTGTTAAACGAAATGATTACAACAGTTTAAATTGTCCCATTGGTGAAATCTGTTTTGGCTATTATTAGGTCGGCGATCGTTAATATGGTCAAGATAAAGATTTATGTCGTCAATAACATCTATTTAAAAAAACTAAGTAAAAACACAAAACACGCGAAAAACAATTTTAGCTTAGAATCTCCTTTGTAATTCCTTAGTGATAGGTCAAATCGACTTGTAAGTTAAAGTCTTCAGTAGCTTATAATTACTGAAAACTTGGCGTTACTAGGAGATGAATAAACACTTACGGACGACAATCCTCTCAGTAACGCTACGGAACACTTTACTTAAAGGTGAATAAACCGACCCTAACTCTATATGTCAATCTGACGATGCTATTTTAACGAAACAGCTGTCATTGTATTATAAAATTTAATTTTTCGAGTAAACATGGAAGTTTAGTTAAAACAATAGGATAATTTTGATGTGATTTTCCATTTAAACATTTTCTGAAGTATACATTGTAAGTATAATTAACCCGGATATGGAAAAAATACATTAGAAGTAATGGAAGTATTATTAAGAAACACCTTAACACACTCATTACAAAAACCCTGGAACAAGCAGCTGAAATTATGGCATTACTTGAACATGGACGATCTCAGTAATTAGTTGTGAAGTTATGGCACTTAACCAATCCAGCGTATGGAGAGTCTCAAAAAAGTTTATAGAAACTTAATGTTATAGCCGGGCAACTACAAAATGTTCTTTTCTAAAACGATTATATATTTTGTCATATGTGGTATTTCGACATTTTCAAACAACGCATGAAATATTTGACAGTAATTGACTGGATTATTTTAGGTTAGCGCTTGTTACTCAGCAGCAGCAGCAGAAGCAGGCTAGATTTTAGTTAATGCGTTCTCCGTAAGGATGAAGCATTTAGAGCAGACAGCGGTACACAGATGGCTCCAAAACATTCTTGTGCTGGTGTATACGGACGCAGATCCAGCACAGAAAATACAACCTCTATGCAATCTTATTTCAGGCAGAAATTTACGCCATTGTTTCATGTGTGGAGAGATTGGAGCAAAAATAACTAGAAAATAGTATATGCAAAATGACCTTGTGTCCAGAAAGGAGCTTGCATATTTTAATTTCCGTTTCCATTGAAAAAATAAAAGTTATATTAGGGTTTTTATTTTCAAAAAAAATTTGACAGCACGTTATCAGAATTACAAAAGAATACTTTTAAGAGGTTGATGTTCAAGTTTTAAGTTGAACGGCAGTTAAGTACCTTAATAACCCAACTGAACCTATTTGAAACTACCATTTGAAGCATTTTTATTATTAAAAAACATGGCTTTATTTTTGATAAAAGTAATTTTTAAAGTGTTAACTACTTTAATACCTATTTATTTACTTTTTTGTTATCAAAGTACAATTTCAATATAATAAATTTATTAGTGTATATATTTTTTGTTTACATATCTTAAAATCAAGTAACTGTTAATTAATGATTATAATTATCACTGAAATGGTATTAACAAAACAGTTTTGACCATTTCACAGCGATGTTAATTGTTTGCAAATAAAATAACTACCAATAAAATAATAATAACTGAAATATTAGCGTTATTGTTGAAATACATTTACATTAATTTATTGAGACCACAGTATTAATAAGAAATATTTTTGGACAAAAACCACAACGCAATAATATTTATACTATAATAATTTATACTACTTCTGATAAACTTATTTTACATTGTTTATGATAGGATTAATTGAATACTAGATTCTGTAAATGTATCGGTGAATTTTTAAGTTTATAATTTGTTTATTTTAGTAATGACCAACTATTAAATAATTTTTATTTCATACAGTACCCCAAAACATACCTTTACGTACTTGATTTCAATCCGGAATATAGAATTTTAAGTAATATAAACTAGTCATAAAAAGTATCGCATAATTTTAAAAATTGAATTATAGTGTAAAATAAAATATATTATTCATAATATTTACAGTTTAAATCGCCTCTTTATTGAAAAACAAAAAATGAATAAATTTTGATAAATCCTATTTGTATTATTTAAAATTTAAATTTACAGTAGAATACCTTTAAGAGGTTGGTATCCAAATTTTAAATTGGTTAGCAGTTAGTCCAGAACTAAACCCAATTAAACATGTTTGGGACTACCTAGACAGGCGCATAAGAACGTTCAACCTCGATGAGCTGGAAAATGTTTTAATAGAAGAATGGGAAACTTTGGATTTGGATTACATAAGTAACCTAATAAGAAGCCTTTGTTAAATGTTAAATTTATCGTTTAAATCTTTTATTTTGTTACTTTGTATTATTTGATTTTTCTAGAATAATTGTTATCTTAATTATTTATGCCCATTATTTTTTTATTTTTAATTTTAATTAAATAAACTACTATAATTACGCGTCTGAAAGGTATTCATGGTTATTCCCAGCTCACTTAACCAGGTTAAATATAATTCCTTCTGGATTATGTGTCTGCGATAATCCTACCCAATGTGACATAAATCATACTCTTTTCAAGTGCAACAAACACTCAAACGAGACTTTTCAGCTATACGCAAAACTGGCCAATTTCAATATTCAGACACCCTTAAATATTACCTATCTACTATCGTTAGACAGAAGAGATATTTATGAACTGATATGTAACTTTCTATTTAAAGTTAGTTTTAAAATTTAAATATATTTGTACATAATTATGTTGCTAAAGGACTAGTTTCCAAGCTTATCCTAAACACACACACATAAATAAACTACTTTGAAACATAATTCTAAATTCATTTCCGATCATTTCCCAAAAAAATAAAAAGAATAATAAAAACTTTATTCATAAATCACTTACGCGATACTTGTGCGATTATTTATGTGACGAGTATATTTCATTACGTGCTCCTAACCTTTTATGAAATTTGACAGGCTTCTAGATACTAAAAACGAATGAAAACCTAGTTTCAAACTTATCAATATGCATTTATTGAAATCTAACAGCAAAACAATAAACAGAACTTATTAATATTAGTATTAACGGTTATACCGTTCCCAGGAATAAATTAATCTTTAACCATTTCATGAAAATCGGATAAAGAAAATCACTGTCAGTATCCTATTAGATATATAAAAATATTAATGTTTCTATGGTTTCCAACTACAGGCCAGCTATCTTGGCATTGAATGCAAATTTCCAAAATAGCTAACGCCGATAAATATATTTATATTTTATTTTTTCACTCTTCTTTTATGTTTTAGAGTACAAATTGAAATAAAATTTACGTCACACGTCCTGTAAATATCTATTTACGTGTTGCTTATCAAAGTACCTAAAGTACACACGCCTCCAAAATTCTTGGCCCCCCCTGGTATATTCTTAAAACGTTAACTATAGAACGAAAAAAAATGATAATAAAATCTGTATTGCCTTATCAAAATGTAAAAAAAAATTGATAGCAAAAAAGTTGTTTTTGTCAGAAAATAAACGGTTATCTTTACAAGAATACAGTTTTAAATTTTGGTCGAAAGAGAACGTTTCAGTGAATTTTATACAAAATGCCAGGAAATCCGATTAGTGAGTTTAACAGAGCAAGAAAAGTGGCTTTACACCAAGAAGGTTTGTCAGCCGCCCACCGAATTTCGGACCGTCTTAATATCCCCAGGACGTCAGTGCGGCACATAATAACTTTTTCCAAGAAACTGGTGGCGTTGACAGAAGACGAGGAACCGGCCGTCCTAGAGTAACTATACAAAGAGAAGACCGATATGTTACTGGTAATGTTCGAAGGAATAGGAGAATAACGGTACCAGCTGTCCGAAGTCACTTTTTACTAGACAAATTTCGACAAGCACAATACGAAGGCGATTACATTATGACAATTTAAGAGCCAGAAGACCCTTGAGAATTCCCAGGGTTTTACCCCGACATAAAGCTGCACGACTTCAATGAGGCCAGAATCATAGAAATTGGCTTTTGCAAGAATGGAGAAATGTCCTTTTCTCCGATGAGACAAGATTTGGATTGGAAAGTGACAGCCGCCGGGAAATGGTATGGAGGGGTCCAGGTAGACTGGAAAGATTAATTTTTGCCAGAGAAATTGTTCCCTACCAAGGGGGGACAGTCATGTTTTGGGGGGTATAAAGTACGGGCGCCGTACTCCACTTGTTCTTATCGAGCGGACCATGACAGCGAATTGCGCACCGAATTTGGTGAAAATTTTATTTTTCAAAATGATAATGCCAGGCCTCACCGTACCCAGAGTACGAAACATGCTTCGACAAGGAAATATTGAACGATTGGACTGGCCTGCGAACTCTCCAGATTTGAATCCGATCGAACATGTTTGGGATCATATTGCTAGGGAAATTCAAGACAGAGAAAACCCTCCTGCAACCCTTCAGGAATTAATTATAGCCACACAAGAAGAATGGGCCAACATGGATCAAGATTATATTGATAAAAACAATAAATAACTGAACAGTTAAACTAAACTTTCACTATTTATTCGAAAAATTCGCTTTAAAATTCAATTACAGCTGTTTCGCTAACATCGTCAGATTGACATATTGAAATTACATTTTGTTTTTTTGTAACTAGGTACTTAATGTTGATAAGTAGTTAAGGCTAGATCAAGTAAGGAAGTAATGAAACATAACAATATTAAAGCCTGGTTGTTATTAGCCCTAAAGGATCATCCTGGATGTATTTCCCTCTAAGATCAGTATAACTGTGCAATGATATAAAAAAACCAGGAAAAAAACTATATCATGCTGATCTTTACAATAAACTTAATATATTTATGTTACAATAATGTCTTATCTATGTATAAAATGAAGACTCAATCACAGTAAACAGTTTAATAGTGGAGAACTTCCAAGATTTATTTGTTCATTAACTACTTTAAACTGTTGATCTGCTAGTTGTCTTTTAATTTCAAGTTCTTCTAGAAAATCTAAATTTTGTTTTTTATCACAAATGTGTAGTATATGAATGTCATTGGTGTGTATAAGTGAGTTTGGATGTTCCAGTAGGTGTTTTGTATAGTTCGACTTATCTGGTTGTTGTAATCTATATGCTCTTAAGTGTTCATTAAATCTTACTTCAAAATTTTTTTGTGTTTGACCTATATAATATATAATTTTGTAAACACCAGATTTTTTTAATTTTGTTAATTTTGTTTACACATTTAACAATTTTGTTCCAATACTATTTTGTGTTTTAAATG
Organism: Ophraella communa; assembly: GCA_035357415.1. Taxonomy (NCBI): domain Eukaryota; kingdom Metazoa; phylum Arthropoda; class Insecta; order Coleoptera; family Chrysomelidae; genus Ophraella; species Ophraella communa. The sequence goes on along the minus strand of CM068983.1, from coordinate 13,206,741 downwards.
ATATTAATGCTGATGTTGCCGAAGATATTATTTTTAATTATATTAATACCTTGCATCCTAAAATTAATTTTACTTCAGTTTAGTTTAACTGTTCAGTTATTTATTGTTCTTAGTAAGATGAACTTCCAAAAAGTAAAGGTTAACACAATCAATTTCATTATATTGATAACCTTATTCGAGGCAAGACGTGTTGGTCAACTTATAGAGCAAACAGGTGATCATACTGATTATTAAAGACCTTTTATGTTGAAAGTTTTATTTTTTTATTTAAAAATTGAAATAAATGTTTCTATGTTTTTGGATATTTTTTAGTTTTTTTTAAAGCAAAATAAAAAAAATTAGGGCTACAAAATGTTAATAGTGAAGCACCGAATTAAATCTATTACATTTTGAAGCTTTAGTTATATTCGATTTTTAAATATCCAGAGGGGCCAAAAATTTTGAAAGTGTGTGTATATAATAACTTAAATAATAACTGGTTTTAATAAATGTTTAACAAATTTGATAAATATTGTTGGTAGCTACAATAGTAATTTTAAGGCGATATATAGTAGCACGTCTTTTATCCAATCTTAGTTTTCAATCACTATATAAATACTACCAAGTAATTACCTTTATGAATATTATAATATAATTAATAGCTAGTAGTACCAAAACATCATGTTTACACATTGTTTTCATAAAACACTTTTTAACTCATTATACATTAATAAACAGTAATTATTCTTGTTAATGGTAACTACCAACTATGTTTGAATCCATATACAGCCGAAGAACAAGATCAAATTCTACGTACACTTTTATAAAAAAACGATGTCATTACAGTGACCCCCAATTAAAGACTCAGAACCAGCAAAGGTTGACAAGACATTTGTTTGTTTAAATCTTCTATTAAACTAGTTTTAATACTATAAATGGTGGCTATAAAAATTTAGAAACATGCTGTATGCTCAAGAATTATTCAGTTAATTAAAAAATATTCGTTATAACATTGAATCAAAGTAATTAATAATTAATAAGGTGAAACTTATAGTTGAAACAAAAAACTAACTAACACAATATTTACTCTGGCACAAAACTGTAATATTATATTAAAGAATCATTATTATTTTTAATATTCAATAAATAACAACAAAATAGAGCAACAATTTGAAGAATTATCTTACTGCATTTATTTAAACTATACTTAAAATGTAATCCATTCAAAATATTGATGTTTTTAAAAATGCTTTAACTTTCGAACGCCGAGGCTTTGGCTTTTTTGCAATTTATGGATAAAAAACTGTAATTTTAATTTTATTATTCTGACGTCTCAAAATAATTTCGAACTCCCCTCATATACAGGGGAGAAAAGAAAACAATGTGTTCCTCTCCTTTTGACTCACCTTGTAGGTTAATTCTGCACATGTTGAACTTTATCAAGATGTCTGATTTGTTTCCAACATTTTTTTTTTATTTACCCAGATAACTTGATTTGTTTGTGAATTGTGACGGTTTAAAGAAAATGAAATATTTTTTAATTTTTTATTCAATATAAACAGAGTAATACATAATTTTATAAACAAATCATTAACAATAATCAGCAAATCATTAACAAAAACTATAAATTCGAATATTAATACCGGGTATTTTCTCCACGAGCGCGACTAACCGCCTCAATACTTCGTGGCATACCCTCTATTAAATGTCCAATCTCCATCTGGTCAATCTGATTCCAAAGCATCTTTCAATTGAGTTAAATTAGGTGGAATAGGAACTTGTCTACCCATCATATCCCAGACGAGTTCAATTGGATTGAGGTCTGGGCTACGTGATGGCCAGTTTATCCTTTGAATTTATGTTTTGTCCAAATAGTGCAAATGGAATGACATGTGGTTCTAGGACATTACGAATATATCGGTCAGCTCTCATTGCTCAGCCGCCAACAGTGACTTATTCGTACAAGCGTCCATGCTTATGCCGTCCCATACCATTTCCGGTCCTCCTCCATAACTAAGTCTTTTAGAAAAATTTGCTTAATCGAACCGTTCGCCTCTTCTTCGGTATATTCTTTCACGACTATCAGGTGAACGTAACCAAAACCTTGACTCGTCAGAAAAAAAATCTTACTCCAGTCATCTACATTCCAATATTCATGCTCCCTGGTAAATCGAAGACGCGCTGTTCTGTGATTTCTAAGTAACTCCGGACCAGTTGCAGGTCTTCTGGAGCGTAATCCAATCTCTCTAAATTGCCTTCGGATAGTTATTTCGTTAACAGCTACTTGACGTACTTCTCCTAAACGATTTTGAGCCATGACAGCAGTAGTATTTATTTCTCGCAAAACATTTAATGTTACAAAACGATCATCTCGAGTACTTGTAGCTCGTCGTCTGCCAGATCCTCTTTGTCTTGAAAAACTACCAGTTTCATTGAAACATTTTACAGCTCTCTGGACGCTACACCTTGTAACATCTAATGTTCTAGCAGCATAATATTGAGACCTACCGTCTTGTACTAGAGCAACGGCTCATGCTGCATCAGTAGCCGTTAAAAAATGAATATTTGTTGCGTAGACAATTAAACTGCAATTGACAAGTAATAAATATTGACAGTTGTCAAATTGTGAGTTTTGCCACACTCTACTAGCATTTTGTAGTTTATAGTTTATTCTCTACAGTAATTTAAATAACGATCGTATCTGAAATGTTTTATTTTATTTAAACCGTCACATTTCACAAACAATTCAAGATATCTGGGTAAATAAAATAACGAAGTGTTGGAAACCGTCACATTTCACAAACATATCAAGATATTTGGGTAAATAAAATACCGAAGTATTGGAAACAAATCAGACATCTTGATAAAGTTTAATATGTGCATATCTACTAGCACAATTAACCTACAAGGTAAGGCAGAAGTAGAGGAAAACATTGTTTGGTTTTCTCTTGAATGTTGCAGTGTTATTTTTACTACTTTCGCGGAAAAATGTTATCTATGCTCCCTACTTTTTCCGAATCTTATTACAGATCCTGCTGATTGTCTCCGTTTCTTTTACAATTTGCTAGAGATCCTTTAGCAGGCTTAAGTTAATATTTACTTATCTCCAGGCATCGATGAAATAATAGCTTTGTTAAGTAAAAAGTATATAATTTTACTGAAAATAGTAGTATTTTTTAGTAGTCTTTGTTTTGCATTAACGGTTATATTTTCGTTCCCAGGAATGAATTGATCTTGAACCATTTCGTAAAAATCGGATAATTACAATGACTGACAGTATTATATTACACATTTAAAAACAATAATATTATGTTTCTACAGTATCCAACTACATGTCAGCTATCTTGGCATTCAATGTTAATTTCAAAAATAGCAAACGCCGATAAATGTACTAATATTTTATTTTTCACAGTTCTTTTTTGTATTAGGATGCAGTATGTTATATGCTATACCTAATATTTTACAGTACTCGTTTCACTTCTCACTCGTACTGTAAAAGTATACTTAGCGGACTAGTAACGTAAATATCTTCTATTGTAGTATATCTTGTTAGAGCTAATAAACTTTGGATTTTTTAGTACATTATCAAAGATGCTAAATAAGCTTGTAGCTTTGTAAATCACAGTGGCTAATGAAAGTACTTACTAGCCTATCAAATTTCATAATCTGTATATAAAAATCCCTTTTTTCCTTGGTCACGCCATGACGCGTGAATGGCTAGACCGATTTAACAATTTTTTTTGTTGTTGTGTTTGTTATTGTCAGAAGGTCTTATAAAATAAAAAAATAAAAAAATTGAGCGCTAAATTTAAGAATATTTATTTAAGAAAACTTATAACACTATTAATCTAACCTTTAGCGCTAAGGACACTGTAAACTTTTTTAATGTAACAATATGACATTTGACATAGAATTTACAGAATGTGTACTGCAAATATCATCAATGTTTATAGACGCTTTCTATCATGCTAAACATATTTATACAAATTTGAATTCAATATTCACCGTTAAGAGAGGACAACGTCTGTTGGGTCAGCCAGTGTTACATTAAAAAGTTTACATTGTTCAAAGCTCTAAGGTTAGATAAATAGTGGTACACGTATTCTTAAATAAGTATTCTTAAATATTCTATGTTCCCGCTCAGTTTTTTGCATTTTTTGTTTTGAAAAGAACCTTTTCCGTAAAATAAGCGATTTCGTCCTGCTTTGGTACTCTGTCAAATACATACCATCGATTTTGTTTCGAAAAACGATGACGTCAAGCTAACTTTGTTACCCTTTTTGGTTTTTAAAATCGAAATCACATTTTTTTTTTCGGGCTGACATGGTAAACTCATGTTCGATGGGTCCTTATCCAGAATCCAACAGTGTTGGACTCACCCTCGAGAGGATGTCTACCAACCAAACCCACCTTAAAACTCGCCGTTACCCCAGCCTCGGAATCACTACCCTAGCATACTTCACCCATTCATACCATTCGTCATCAGAACATTCCCTTCTCCTAACCATTTTCTCCACAACTTCGCTAATCTCCACTCTTTCTTTCTCCCCTCTCAACATTATCTCCACCATGTTCTCCCAATACACTGCTACCCCGAGTCTCCTCTCCAACTTCTCTAAATCCTCCTTGTTCTTCCAATATCTAAACACATGACCCTCATCATCCTCCACCTCACACCTCACGCATATTCCAGTCTCTCTTCCCAATCTTTTATAGATACCCCACTCTTGACCCATGCCCTGTGAGCAGTTGGGTCAAAAAGTAGTTTACCTCCCCAAACTCTCGGTCCATCCACTCACTCCTACTCCCAATCGCCCTTTTTAATGCACCTTCATATCCTTCCCACTTTCTCACCATTTCCTCCTTCATCCAATCCTGGGATTCCTCTTTTGTGGCACCCTTCCACCGCTGCCTCTTTGCCCTAGCCATCAGGCCCTAGTCATCAGGACATCACCTGTAGTAGTGGCTTTATCCTCGCATGGATCACCGCTCTTTCACCACACACTTCCGCTTCGTACAGCATACTCTGCTCAATCGTCCTACCAATAACTCTCCTCTTCCATTCTCCCGAAATCGCATACCGTCATCTGCAGCACAGTTACTTATATTGGTAGCTTTCTATCCTTGTCTAAAGTAGTTTTTGTTTATATTTGTAACACTGAATAATAACCTACATTGCTACATTCCGTTCTTGTCGTTTTAAAGAATTGTACTTTTGGTCAATATTCGAATATTATTAGTTTTGTCTGTTCTTTTATTTTGTATAGTAATAATGGTATCTGTTAATTTTATTATAAATGGCAAGAAGCTGTCATTTTGTGAGAATAGAGAGAATTGCCAATTGTTTTTTTTTGTGTTTTTGCCGCGTGTACAAACTTATTTTTGGATGATACCTTTACTATTGACTATATTCGTCACGATGTTCTTTTGGGGCAAATGATGCAAAAATGTTATTTTCATTAATCAGCTGTATCAACTGTTAACCAAAGCAGCACGAAATCGCGTAATAACAAATACACCAAAAAAATAGTGAAATCGGTCAAGCCGTTCACGCGTGATGACGTGACCAAAGAAAATAGAGATTTATTTTTATATATACACATTTAAAGTTTTTTTTTTGTTATTCTGATTATCATTTATCCTTAAATCCACAGTATAATAAATGTACGTACGTACTTTTTTCAATATTCACACACTATTTTTATTGAATTTGAAATATATTTGGGGAAATTCCTAAAATTCTTCTGTTAAAAAATGACATCTATTTAAATTGCGTTCTACTTTTCATGTTAATATACGTTTGGTGAAAAATGAATTTCAGCAACGTGAGTCCAACTAAATAAAGTACCATTTTTTATTTTCTGGAAGTAAAATATTTATTAGTATTTTAGTTGGGACGCTGACCTAACCACAAGAGACGTTATTCTTAGCACGTCTTCCGATAATTATGAGTCGATACAATACCGAAAAGTCAATTTCAAGGTAAATTACATAAAATCAGCAATTGCCTTAGATTGAATAATAAAATTTACATTTTGATACATCTAACCGCAAATTTCTACGTGAGTTGGCCTGCAAATTTGCATTTTATTTCCTGATAAGAAACTAAATACAATTTAAATTTTTTGTATCTAACAAGTGTTGATTTGTTTATTTTAGAAGATTCACTTATATTTTTAATAAAAGAAACTGAACAGTACAAAAGTATAATATATCTAGAACATATTTTAAAATAATAATAAACCAATTAAAAAAATAAAACTTTACATTAAAGTTCAGAGTCACAAATTAGATTGTTCTTTACAAAGCGTGAACATTTCAAAATAATGCTAGAAATAAATTTACATAATTTACTTAAAAAATAAATTACTTCTACAACACTAGAAATTAATGGAACAAATAAAAAACAATTTTAAAATTATTGTACTAACCCTTACTCTGTGGAAGTCCATCTTTTGAACTTAACTTCCACGTTTAATTAATTCCCTGTGCCCCCATCAAATAAACCAGTCGCCAATGAGATTTTCAATTTATTGTCAGTAGAAATGATTACAGAATGTTTTTCAATTGTAAAAAAAAGTTTTCTTGTTCTGGCAGAGGCACATAAAGATGCCAACTAAACCAGAAAATTGGTATTAAATAATAGCTTTTCTCTGGTGTTAAAACTGCTTTTCTGTGCAGAAGTTTAAATAGAAAAAGCAAAAAAAGTCCTGTGAGATACATCGGGGTAGAAAGGGACTTTTACGACTTTTTTTATTGAGTATAAATCAGCAATCAGAGTATAAATACCCTATAAGCTAATCTGTTTACTTAAGAACTACGATAGGTCTTATATTATGACTTGATGAGCGCTTTTCCAATGAATAGAACTCCTTAACCTATCTAGAGATCAGCTGGCCATCTTCTCTTATTACATTGTTATGTAGGAGAGGTTGAAGTAGAGGGTTTGTATGAGTTTCTAGCTTCTCGTGATGACTGGATCTTCTTTCGTGAATGACTTCTTTCACTGTAGATATTTCTAGATCTTTGTGTATCATTTCATTTGTGACATACCAGGGAGCGTCAACAATTGATCTTAAGATTTTTGATTGGCATCTCTGCATGATTGCAATATTCGAGTTGCTGGCGCATCCCCACAGTTCGATGCCGTATGTCCATACAGGCTTAATTATTATTTTATAGAGCAATTATTTATTTTCGGTCGATAAATGCGATTTTTTTCCTATCAGCCAGTTCATTTCTCTTAGTTTTATGTCTATTTGTTTTATTTTTTTGGTAATGTATTCTTTCCAATTTAGTTTATTGTCTAAGTGTAGTCTCAGGTACTTAACTGTTGTGGATTAAGGAATTTCTATATTATTTATGAGCTTTACGTAATGTAAAGGTAACATGTGACGATTTTAGTTCGTTTATTTTAATTCTCCATTTTTGGTGCCATGTTTGGAGAGTGTTTAAATATTCTCGTATATTTGGCAAGGCTTCGTCAATGTTTGTGTGAGAGGTAAGAATTACAGTGTCGTCTGCAAATGTACCCAGTACGATGTTATCTGCTGTAGGAAGATCTGAAGTAAATAACAAGTATAACAGCGGTCCTAAATTATATACATATAAAATCCAAACTGATCCCCGTCCCCTCCGACGACTGCCCCCCCTCCTCTTCATCTCCCATCACCAGCGCCGCCAACACCAATTCAGCCAGCCCACCTCCTTCCTCCCACGACGAACCCGAACCCAACCTCAGCCTCACCAACTACATGCTCCAAGACCTAGCAAAACAGGTCAAGGAACTAACCAAACAAAACCTCGAGCTCAAACAAGCTCTCGCCGCCGCCACCCGCAACTCCCGTCCCACCACCCCCACCTATTCCTATGCCGCTTCCGTAAGGAACCGGTACTCCCCCCTCCGCGATCGGAGCCCTTCAGGATTCTCCGATCACTCCCATCACTCCCACAGAACACACGCATCCATCCCACGCCAAAACCAAACCCAACAACACCCAACCACCCAACCTAATACCCAAACTCCTAGCACCTCCAGACCCAAAACCCCAACCACCCAAACCACACAACCCAACCCAACCCAACCCGTCAAAACCTTCAACCTAAGACAAATTCCCAACAGCCTAGCCAGCCAAAAACTTTTGTTCAACTTTCTGAACAAATACGAAATCCTAAATGGCCAAATCAAATCGTTGAACTACCGGTTCAACAAAACTGCCCTCCTCAAAACCACCTCCCAAATCGAGCCGACGGAGCTCGAAGCTAAAATCCGCCGATTTTCCGGAGATGCCGCCTTCTGCTGCATCTCCCTAAATTCCAGCCCCAAGAATGCATCAAAACCAAATTCCAAAAAGCCAAATCTTTCCTTTGTCTGCAGAAATGTAGACAAAGACATCACCGACCAAGAGTTCTCTGCCATTCTGACCGAAATCCAGGTCGACCACATCCGTTGCTGGAAAATCATCTCCAGAGCCAACGACCTCCCCACCTCCATGATGAGAGTCATAACTTCAAATGAAACTCACTTCCACCGCGCCTTGACTCAAGGCATCCAATTCCACGGCCTCATCCATCCCTGTGAGGCCTCTAACTCCAATGCACTTCCTGTAATACGCAAGTATTGCACCAAGTGCACCAAACTAGGACACTTGTCTGCCGAGTGCAGATCCAAAGCCCCCACCTGCCCCATCTGTGGCGATCCAGGCCACAAGGCTGAGACCTGTAAAAAAACCCAATCCCCTTCCTGCCCTAACTGCAAAGGCCCTCACCCTGCGTTCCATCCCAGATGCCCAAAACGCACAGAACCCCCAATCCTCCCTCAAGAAACCGCTCCTATGACCTTACCTCGCCCCAAGAAACTCCTTGAGTTCCACCCCCAAACCCAGAGACTCATCGAAGTCTTAACCACTGCTCTACTGAATGCCGTCCCCCACTCTCGCGACATTGTCGCCCAAACCCTTAACCGGTTACTGCCTGTCACGTACGGCATTAACTGCACCATTCTTCAATCGGGCAACCAAGCCCACTTCACATTCTCTCCTGTTCCCAGGAGAGAATAGATCCACAACTCCCTAGATTTTGATGGACCTAGTCCTAGGCACTATCAACTGCCAGGGACTCAATCGAAAAAGGAATGCTCTCAAGCATAGCCTTTTTCAAGACAATATTCAAATCATCGGTCTCACCGATACTCTAAGCAAAGTCCCGCCCAATTTTTCCGGCTACCAAACATTCCATAGAAACAGGGACCAATTCTCTAGAGGTATCGGTTTCCTTGTCCGCAACGGAATTGCTACCACTACTCTTACACTACCAGCCCACCTCTCCGACTTGGACTGCTTCGGCATCCAAGTCACATCGAATAACACTTCTTTCAACATTTTCGTGTACTACAAACATCCACATCAGCCTCTCTCTACTCAACTCCTACAATACGTCTCAACCATCCGCAATTCCGTCATCTTGGGGACTTTAACGCCCGCCACACCATGTTCGGGGACACCAGTGTTAATCCAGCCGGCACTCTCCTAGTCAGGGAACTGCTCGCCCTCCCCCTGATTAGAATCAGAAACCCCCTCCCCACCTACTTTGGACACCTTGGTGCATCCATTGTAGACCATATAATTTGCTCTGCAAATTTAATATTTCACTTCGATAACGAATGTTACATTGGAACAACAATCACCTCCGACCACCTCCCTCTATTGGTCAAAACTTCACTGTTTGATCCAATCAAACCACCGCCAACAACTTACACTTATCAAAATTTCAAAAAAGCTGATTGGCAACTGTTCCAACATCACATTTTAACATCTCTTCCAGACAATCAGACATGTCAATCCACTGAAGACATCGACATGCAAGCCCAAAACTTACAATCTCTAATAATCGATGCCCAAAGCATCGCCGTCCCACTCACCACAGTCAGATGTGACTTTCACGCCCTCCCAAACAATATCGTCCAAAAAATCCGTCAAAAACGACAACTTTATCGCCTCTTTCTTCGGACAAGAGATCCCAATGTCAAAACACAGTGGAACCGACTGAACGCCACGGTCAGGCTTGAAATTAACAACTTCAAGCAAACGCAGTGGAGAAATACCACTGCGGACCTGGACTACAGGAAGGGACACTTGTTCTGGCAAAAATTCAACACCCTAGTCTCTAAAAAGAAAAAACCAAACTCTCACCTATCTGTCCGAGGTCAACAATTCCATACATCTGAGCAAAAAGCAGAAATCTTCAAGGAGAACCTCCAAAATACTTTTATCTCCCCAAACAATCCACTTTTTCGCAAGAATTCCATTGCTCAGACCGACCTCCTTACCCGTAACATAACCCGTAGCCCACATGTCATCACCCCCCTTAATGAAGAGATTCCTCTTCACTCTCCATTCTCTATTGATGACATAAAATACTCCTGCCGTACTGGAAAAAACACAGCACCTGGCCCCGACTCTATCTCTCGCCAATCTCTAAAAAATCTCCCAGAAGCTTTCTTCCCGGTCCTTCAAAATCTCTTTAATGATTGCCTCAAACTCTCTTACTTCCCCAAATGTTGGAAGACAGCCAACACTGTCATGATTCCTAAGCCCGGAAAAGACCCTACTCTGCCTGAGTCATACAGACCTATCTCCCTCATCAGCGTTCTGGGGAAAGCCCTTGAGAGACTCCTCAAGGACCGACTCTGGAACTTCTGCGACGCAAACAACATCATTCCCCCATTTCAATCTGGCTTCAGACCAGAGCACTCTACCCTCACTCCTTTGGTCAACTTTCAATCTATTATTTCCAGAGCCCAAAACAACCGTCACTGCAGTGCAGCAATATTCCTAGACGTTCAGAAGGCTTTCGACCAGGTCTGGCACGCTGGACTTGTTAGAAAGCTCATGAGCATCCGCCTCCCCATCCCTTTCGTTAAACTCATTTACTCATACCTAACCAATCGCACTATCAGAGTCAGATCTGGTAGTTCCTTATCCCAGCCTTTCACCCCCCTTGCCGGAGTCCCCCAAGGATCCATCCTTGCCCCACTCCTCTACCTAATCTATACTCACGACGTTCCCATCCCACGGAACCCCCATACCCACATCCAGCTCTATGCAGATGACACTGCAATCTTCTCCTCCGCCCCCAACCGAGACAGTCTCCAAACCCGTCTCCAAGTCTATCTTAACTTATTCTCCAACTGGTGTCGCAAATGGAGGGTCACCCTTAACTCTACTAAGTCCCAACTCATCTTTTTCAAACACCCCGACACCATCAAACAAAAACTTCATCCCGGAAATTTCCGAATAATACTCTACGGCGAGAGGCTCGAACTCCGAAACGAAGCCGTCTACCTGGGGGTGAGATACACTCACACCCTCTGTTGGACGACTGACGTAAAGTCCACTCTGGACTCAGTCAGGAGACGAGCCAATCTCATTAGAGCGTTAGGAGGAAAATTCGGCAGAACCCACCCCTCCACTCTTCTGCACACCTACAAAACTTTTATTCGCCCACTCCTTGACTACAAAGCAATTCTATATAGCACTGCCCCCACCCGCATCACAAGAACTATCCAGACTTGTGAACGAGCCATCCTCCGATATTGTAAATATCAAAACCGTTTCACCCCCAGCATTGTAGTCTACCAAAACACGAACATCACCCCCGTTCTAGAACGATTCCAAAATCTCCAATCGCGCTACGTCCAGCGCACCCTTCTCTCCGACAACACCCAGGCCAAAAACACCCTAAAACTTCCATGGCAAACAAATCGCCGATCACATAAGCCCAAGAAAAAAATCCCCTATCTCCCACTCCGCCTACTCCAGGCAGCCCCCCGAGACACCCTCCCCGAGGAATACGAAGTATTCCTCGACACATCTCCCCTAGCGATTCGCTAAAACCCACTTCGGGGACTTCCCCCCAACACCATCTCCCGCCCCCGGGAGATACATCAAAACATCATTCTCTAACTCAATAAAGCCCGGGTAACTCCTTCGAGGAATCTTCTTAATTCCTCGAATACCCCGCAAACCCCTCCCCGGCGCTCTGTCAGGTTATAGGTTTTCTGTGGTTTCCCTATAACACTTACCGAATGGCTGACAGGAAGGGAACAATACAGCCACAGCTCTGTACCCGACTCCCCACGATGTCCCATCGCCGCCGCTCCCCCAAGGATTTGAGCGCGTTCTCTGCGATTTCTCCAAGTCAAGAAGCCAAACCCCCGCCTCGCTACACTCACTCACACTCACCGGCACTCTTCTGCCACCTTCCACCACACCGAGCCATTGTCTATCTATCTATCTACCCCTCAACTCACTCAAACCACCCAGAGCAATACGACTTCCACACAACTACTCCACCCCAGCCCTGTAGAGGATCTTAAATCCTAAATCTGGGCTCATCTATTTATCTCTCAACCCTCGTATCAATTAAAATCAAATCTCCACCAAATTCCTTTCGCTTATTCATTCATTCATATACATATATATAAATGCAATGCATGGATGAAACTTCATCCCTTACTCTGGTTCTGATTTTAGCAGCTTATAAAACTTGGGTATATATTTTTTGATTTTATATAACAATCCCTCATGCCACACCCTATCAAATGCTTGGCTCACATCTAAAAATACTGCAGGGCAGTATTCTTAATTTTCTAAGGCTTTGTTAATAACATTTTTTATGCGGTGGCATTGCTGCTTTTTTGGGATTTAGGCATTTTATATCTTCTTTTATTTCCTTCGGTGTAACTGGTACTATAGGCAGACTTTCAGGTGTGTAAATATTCCAGAATTTCATCATCTGGGTCATCATTGTGAGAAAGAAATACTTTATCGAGGTGTTTAGCAGCCTTTTCACGGTCACTTCTGGCCCACTGTCCTCGAGTGTCATCGTATACTGGACTGGCAGCCATTGTAGGTTTTTGGAAGAAGATTTAATGGGTTTCCAGATGGAATTATCATTTCTACTTATAGGGAGGATATATAATCTTTGAATATTTTTCCATTCCAGAATTTCAATTTTGATTTGAGTTGGTTGCTTAGGCGATTGAATATATTTTTGTCTACCAGAGTATGACTTATTTGCCATTTTGCCCTTGCTTTCCTCTTTTCAACCACTAGCTTCTTTATTTCTAAGGGAATGTTAATGGTGTATTTTTTTGATCTATTTTTGGAGTAACCTTTTATTTAATTATTAAAACCGCTAATTGGAATGCAGTTTTAAAAAGGATAAATCTGTTATCTTTTTTATTTTGTCCTCGATATGTGTAGATGACAAGGTGGCATTGCAAGAATATTTAGATTATTTTAAACTATAAAGGAGGTGTAGATGCAAAATGCAACACATAAACTTAAGTCAACTTATACCTGCAAAAGAGGCACTAAAAGGTGGCCATTATACATATTTTATGTTGTAGATAGGGTGGTAATTAACCCATAGACAGCGACTAGCAAAAATACAGAAAATCTTAAAAAATGTAAGAGGTATACTTAACCTATTTCTTTAAATAGTTTTATATAAGTTTACGATAAATAAATATATAATTTTAAATAAATATATAATTTTAATTAAATATAAGGGTTTCTTAATATGCCTTTAATACAAAATGTTGTTTTTAATTAATATTATTCAACGACGGTATATTCTAGAGGTGAAGTTTAGATAAACCATAGTGGAATACTATAAGTTTTTGACAGTTCTTGAACTATAGCTTATTGCCAGGAAATTAATTGCCACACCTCGTACGTCTATTCGTCAATTACCTTTTAACCCTATCGTTGTTATAATCTCTAGACCAATTACTAATTGCGTAAACCTCGAGAAGTAATTTATAAATAAATTAAATTATTCAATCTAAATAACGATTCTTGAAATCCATTAATTTCGATAGACACCTATTATTGATAAAATTTTTTTTTGATTATTTTAAAATATCTGAAAGCAACAATAAACAGCATCTATTAACATAAAAATTGCAAAAACAAATGTCAAGCAATTAAAAATGCATTAATTTATCCTCTCTTTAAATATATTTTTGTTTCATCCTGTCCAATAAATACACTTCCCTGTAATCAATTTCGCGCCGCTAAGTAGAACATTATGGTATTAGACGCTGTAATGTGTTGCCTAACAACGCTGCTCTGATTGCTTAAGGGAAGACAATAGCTTTTCATTTTTGACATTTAAAAATACTGTATAAAAATAAAATAAATAATTACTTGCTTTTACTGCCATATTTAAAAAGAAGTAAATGTTATTCAATGTTAAATTTTTATTTAAAAACACGTATTAACAATTAATAGCATATTTTAAAATTTTAAATGATTTGACAGTAACTGACAATTAAGGTAATTTGACGTAGTCCCCTAACTAGTCAAGTTTCGAACTAATTTTAAATAGAATTTTACCCGATAGTAGCACGTAATATACTTCATTAAGTGCTACTGTAATCGGAACTGGGCAATTTAAATACTTTTTAGCATCTAAATACTTTAAAGTTCTTAAATTTTAAGTATTTACATTTTTTTAATTGGTGTTTCTATCTGTAAACGAAGTAAATCATCCATGGCTCAAATGTGACTGATGGGAAATAACCAAATAAAAAATCCAAAGTCAATGTCACAGAATTTTATCAGGGTGTTAAAAATCTTTGCGACGTTTCGGCCTAACACTGAGGCCATCATCAGGCTATAAAAAACAGTTTTGTTGTATAATGGAAATATTAAAAAGGAAAGAAATTACCTTGGTAAAAAAATAAATACAAATAAAATTCAGAGATCTCTCCAAGTTGACTAATAATCTACACAAATTTTGCAATTTTGTTTATCATCATTTTTTATTGTTGATCTCAACATAACCTTACAAATCTTCGTTTTCAATTCCAATTTGTTGCTATTATGTAATTTATACTTTCTTGAATTTAATATAGCTTACTAGTTGATGTACTCTATCGTCATACTTGCAAGAAATTTTTACCATTATTTTATATTGCTTTAAGATTTTTCTAGTAAATTCTTATTTGTTCTCTGTTATAATCAGACCACAGATATACAATGTTATTTTTCTATATTCAAGGCTCTTCCCCTCTCTTTTTCAAATATGTAAAAAGTTAAATTATGGACCACATCCATTTTTTACTTATTAGTATCGTTTGACGTAACTAATATGTTCTCAAAAATACCTCCTAAAGAATGTATAGTTCTAGTTAAAAAGCTATTAGATGAAAGAAATATCCATCCAGGTATAATATCAGACATAATTGATCTATTTGATGTATGTATTAGTCAAAATTATTTTACTTTTGATAACAAAGTTTATATTCAAAATGAGGGTCTTCCCATGGGAAGTCCTATTTCTCCAATTTTAGCAAATATATTTATGGATAATTTATCACATAAATTAGCAGCTTATAATTCCATGATACATAGAGCATTTTCAATTCCAATGAACAGAAATAATTTAAATAAAGAAATTGAGATCATAAAACAAATAGCTACATCTAATGGCTATCCAATACATTTGATAAATAAATAAATTAATAAGAAAGAACAAAAAGTGTCACTAGAACTAATAATTCCAAAATAAACTAAAAATAATTTCCTCGGCAACATCAGCATTAATATAATTTAAAACACAAAATAGTGTTGTGCGAGTACGCCCCTGGCGCTATGACCAGACGCGAAGGAAACAGAGTCTTCGAGAATATACGGCGCCCGATGAGCGAAGCATCTAGACTCGATACGATCGAGAATAGACTGGAGTTCTGGAGTATGCTGGAACAATACTTACCTATATATTAAGGACCGATTTGAATATTTTAGTTAGTTAGTAGTATGTTGCTAGATAAATGTGAATAGAAATATTGTATTATATAAATTAAAGTATTGTAAATAAATTGTGTTATATAAATTAAACAGTGTTAGTGATTTAAATAGTATAAAAATAAATTAAAAGACTAGTAAAAATAAATAAACGTTACAATAGTATTGGAATAAAATTGTTAAATGTGAAAACAAAATTGCCAAAATTAAAAAAATCTGGTGTTTACAAAATTAATTGTCAAAAATGTAATGCAGTGTATTATATAGGTCAAACACAAAGAAATTTTTAAGTAAGATTTAATGAACACTTAAGAGCATATAGATTACAACAAACGAAAAAGTCGAACTATGCAAAACACCTACTGGAACATCCAAACTCACTTATACACACCAATGACATTCATATACTACACATTTATTATAAAAAACAAAATTTAGATTTTCTAGAAGAACTTGAAATTAAAAGACATTTAGCAGATCAACAGTTTAAAGTAGTTAATGAATAAATAAATCTTGGAAGTTCTCTACTATTGAACTGTTTACTTTGATTGAGTCTTTATTTTAAACATAGATAAGACATAATTGTAAAACACAAATATATTAAGTTATTGTAAAGATCAGCATGATATAGTTTTTTTCTGGTTTTTCTATATCATTGCACAGTTATACTGATCTTAGAGGGAAATACATCCAGGATAATCCCTTAGGGCTAATAACATCTAGGCTTTAATATTGTTATGTCTTATTACTTCCTTACTTGGTCTAGCCTTAACTACTTATCAACATCAAGTACCTAGTTACAAACAAACAAAATGTAATTTCAATATGTCAATCTGACGATGCTAGTGATAGCGAAACAGCTGTAATTGATTTTAAAGCAAATTTTTCGAATAAATAGTGGAAGTTTAGTTCAGTTATTTATTGTTCTTAATATATAATATATATATAGGGCAATAATTTAACAAAATATGGACCACCACTGGAGTCAAACGTCTATTCCTAAACTTTTGTTTTTCTCTGTGTTTCTTTGTAAATATTTTATTATGGAAGATACAACCACCCTTTAAAATGCCAATTTCAATATTGAATATTTAAACGTCTTTGTTATAAAATTACAATTTATAAACAAACAAGATATTTGCCTTAACTCAACTCAACTTAACTCAAGTGTTCAATATGACCTCCTTCCTGTATACAAGTTCTACATCGCTTCTACAAGGAATACCGAATATTTTGAAAAATTAAATGTTTTTGTCGAAACTCGCTAGCAATTTGTAAAATTCGGTGCATCAGTTGATCCTTACTGGTTATTTCCACAGAATAAACATTTTTTTTTTTTCATATATCCCCAGAAACAAAAAATTAATGGATTTAAACATGGACCGCGGGATGGACATTCAATTGGTGCATCTGGTCCCCTTCCAATCCAACGTCCTGGATATTCTTGAAATAAAAAAGCTCTAACGGCGTCACTAAAATGTGGTGGCGCACCATCTTGAATAAAATACATTTTTCGTCTAATTGCTAATTGGACATTTTCTAAGCAAAAATTATAAATAATTTTCCTCTTTAAATTTCTTCACAAGAAACACTGGCCCTATTAATAGTTATCAATTATTCAAGCCCAAACGGTTACTCTAAAATTAACCTGATGATAACGCACTTTTTTAACTTTGGGATTTACATCAGCCCAGATATGAGTGTTATGGTGATAAGTAACTCCATTTCTTGTGAAAGTAGATTCGTCAGTGAATAAAATATTATTTATAAAATTTATATTGCGTCTAGTTTCATCGTCTTTTGGACGACCACTATAACCGAGAACTTGTTTTTTTAATGTGCCTGTTTCTCTTAAATTTCGGTCAATACCTAGGAAAATTCGCCTATCTGGTACATTTCTATTAGGGAACTTAGCAGCATAGCGCCTTGCAGCCGCCGCACCATTTCCTTTACATTCACCTAATTAGAATATAAAAGTAATACATACAACCGCTATTTTCATAATGAAATTTTTACCTAATATTAAGTGCATATCAGCCATTTCTGAGAAACTTTAATTATTCATTTTAAGTTAGGTATTAACTAGGAAAACTTTTCTACTTATGCCAAAAAAGCAACAACAAATACCCAACAAATACGGTAATAAATCGTATGTATTATACGTAGCAGATTTGAAATAACTTGTAAATAACATTAATTAAAATTATGTATTACATTAGATTTTTATTATTTTACCTACTCCTATTTATTATTTTATAAATTGTAATTAATAACAAAGATGTTTTTAATATTTGTAAAAATGTAGTTTAAATATTCAATATTGAAATTGGCATTTTAAAGGGTGACTGTATCTTCCATAATAAAATATAAAAACAATAAAAAGAATTAACTTATTGCCTATATTAATATTAAGGGTTTTGTTTTCGTTCCCAGGAATAAATTTATCTTGAGCCATTTCATGAAAAATTGAAAAATTACAATCACTGGTTATCAACTACAAATACAAATTTCAAAAATAGCGAACAGTTATTTTTTATTTTGTTACTGTTCTTTTGTGTTTTAGGGTGCAGTATGAAATAAACTGCTGTACGTTATTCTTAAGAAACCTAACATATATATTGATTAGAAATATTAAAAAAAAAAAATACAAAAAACTTAAGGTATCTTAACGAGGTGTAACTGACCCAACCAGTTTGGATTCAGAAAACCCAGTACCGAACAAGTACTGAAATTGGTCGAAAACAGCACTTAAAGCTTCTACCAAAAATAATGCATAGGAGCTATAATTTTGGATATAAGCAAAGCCCTCGACATAATCTGGCACAAAAGTTTTATGCAACTTACACAATGAAGGAAACAAGGTACAAGAAAGGCCTACTAAGACTTCTTCATAGCTATCTCAAATAAAGAAAGTTCCAAGTGAAGATAGCAATCACCAAATCCGAAAAAGAAAACTGGGAAGCAGGAGTACCCCAGGGAGCGGTACTAGGAAAATTAACAACGCAACAAGGAGGTTACAAGCAGCAGTCAATGCAATAAAAAAGGGTACATTGGAAAATGGAGAAATCAATGGAGAAAACAGCCAAGCGGTAATATTAAGATAAATACCAGACAAAAACGGACATACCTAGGAGTTACTCTAAACAAAAGTCACCTTTTATACGAAGCAGTATAATTATAACGTAGGGGGCGTGGGGATATATGTGTCATAAGAATAGGAAAATATTTGTAGCAAAACACAATATCCCGATTAAGAAACAAAGACTTATTGAGATACTAGAGGTAATGGATGTAAGAGTCAGAAAGCTATTCGAAGAACTAAGGACCCATCCGAACGCAGCGCTTAGAGACCTGGAGGACACAGCCGAAAAATATAGAAGATAAAAGGTTTGTTCCAACCAAGCAAAGAAGCGTTCTAGAACGGTAATATTACCACTCACAAGACCAAATTAGTGCACTGCGCAACTCAGTACACCACTGCGCACAAAAATTACTATTTTAAAACAGTTCTCTGCTTGGTTGGAACAGACCTTAAGAAAACCAAGACAACAATTACACATGATAATTACACATCAGAATAAGCCCTACAACAAAAAATAGTAACAAAAAACCTAACGCACTAAGTATGCACGGGTAGCAACGAGAGCACCAGAAAACCTAGAGAAAAATCAAAAAAGAGGACGGACACACAGAGTTTCCGCCGATCCAAATTTCGGAAAAGGTGGAATTCTATCGAGGACATGCTCTAAAGAAAGCGATGGAGCACTTCAAGTAAAGTTGTTCTTACCCTAGGCAGTGGGTGCATGAAGGCAGCGAAAAGCACACACACTCACCGACAAAAGGTGCCCCTTCGAAACGAAGAAAGACGCTCCTGGAGCCTCCCGCAGGATTAAATTGGGAAAGAGAGAAACGCGCGTGACGTGACATTAAGATGAGGTCTTATCGGAATGACAGGGAGTGATGTAATGTTCTACATCGCATGGACTCTCAGAGTTCTCGTTTATTTATGAGAAGATCTGGGAGTAATTTTTACTAGGCGCTTATGTTAGTTTTGTAGAAATTGATTGATCCTTAACCTTAAATCCATACCTAATTTTACGTTTATTTAAGTAAATTAGGACAGCTTTTTGTGATTTTCTTTCTATATTTATACACAATATATTCTGTAACTAACGTATAGATAAGTTACCCATTATTTTTAGACTTAACGGATAACGAATGAATTTAATAAAAAAAAACAAAAGATAGGCGGAGATAAAATCGACAAAAAACTCTTACTGTGAGTGCTACCTACACCTTATACTAAAGTCAGTAATTATATTGTCCTATATTTTTTCATAGCATTATTTAAATCAATTAATGTATGTTATTTTTTTCTTATTTGGTAATAGGTAAAAAACTAAAAGAATATAACAACCATTTTTTCTAATAGACTGTTAATAATTGCGAAGAAACTATGCGAAGTAGGCCAATGTCCCATCCATACAAATTCTTCAATTTTTTTCATTAATCAATTTTGATACGCATATTATTGCTAGTAGAAACTTTTATTTACAATTTCTTTTTTGTATACATTGTTTGCTATTATGTTTGTATTTTTCATCTGCAAACAGTTCTAGTTTTTTTTCTATAGGAAGCCCCCACAAATCTTTGAAGAAGCTGTGTCATTTTTTTGTACAGTTTGCAATTTTTCGACAGCTTATAATCTAGCGAGTATTTTTAATTTTACAAGAATGGCTGGATTTAAACTTTTCAAACAGGTAAATCTCGAGTGGACATCATTAGCATTATCCTTGAGGTGCTTACTATAGTTTATCTACGACTGACTGTAAAAATAAATAGTAAAAATAATTTGTTTAAGATTATGGCTTTGGAAAGTAAGAAAATCATTTCTGTCAGTTAGTCAGAACTTAATCAAATGATTTAATAATTGGTGACATTATTTACTACAAAATATTTTATTAAGGTTGATTATTGTCAAAATTATGTACATTTATAGTTACCTACATTATTACAGTGATTTTAAATTTCCAATACTGAATTAAACCTTTTATTTAAAAATAGTTGTTGATTCACAGATACCACTAGATTCATTACCAACACACAAACTGTTGAACGATAAATGCTATTTTTTCCATATAAAAGATAATTTACCTAGAGACAAAATTTACTAATTTTATTTATTTTTAAACTTCTAAAGATAGCAGCCTTTAATTTAAAATACACACGTAATCTAAATGAGCAATTACGTACTTGCTGTCAAATACGTAATGATTAGTAAAAGGGAGGGAGTATAAAAAAGTACTTATCCAATAAGAATATTCAAATGGCTAATTGATATCTGTAATCACGTCTTTTGGACTCGATCATTCTCAAGTATATTTACATTAAATATCTACACAGATTTAATAATTTTCTAATGGTTTTATTTGTTGTTGATGACGTTTTGTAATAAAATACTTGTATGATTTATTAGCATATCATCAATAATTGGTAAAATAAATTAACATGTAATTTATAGTTGATAATCTGATAATTGAAAAATCTGATGACTATAGCGATATCGACTTTATATTTTTTTTTGTAAATTGGCATGACGACAATTATAGAATAATTTCTGGGTCACGTTTGATAAAAAGAAGTAGTGATAATATATTAGTTCATTTACTTAGTCTCGTGACTGATATCAATATATTTTATCGTTTATAAAAATGTAATGAAAATTATTCGAATCCACTCTATTATTGGTCACCTGTTGATACACAGACCGTTTCAGAAAGGAAAATGTAGGTTGGGAACTATGGTAATTACATATTTTCAAATACAAAAATACAGTTCTATTCCTATTTTGTGAATCAGACACAGATATGTCCAAATCTTACGAAATGGAGAACTGTATGCAATAAAAAATCCCCAGTAGAGGGCAAATAATCCGAAATAATTACAACGGAGAAATATAATTAGCTTTTTTAGATACTTTACGAAAGAAACTGATATGAAGAAGTCTAACAAAACAAGGAATCAACAGCAGTCTAATAAATAGTATCGCTATAGTCTATATAGAAAGAACAAGGAGTAATAAATCATTCATTTAAGTAGATTTCATAGACGTACCAAAATATATTTTAAGAGGGTATACCGTAAGGTATATTTTGTATTGAACGAATAAGTTGCAGCTATGCTAAAGAATATACGATTTAGGTCAGGGATGTACTAAATTTAATAAAAAAAGTGATAGAGGTACATAAATTTTAGTAAGTTTCATAAAGAAAGGCAACACAGTTTATTCATAATAGAAAACAGACCAATCTGTATCAATAATTATTTTATATATTTTTGTTCTTTTTCTAAGAAGATTAATTCAAACTTTGAATATTGTCACAAATAAATTACAATGAAATATATTTTTAAAAAATTAATTAAAGTCAAGATAGCAAGATATCGTTACAATTTTTATTAAATTCAAAGAAGCAAAATGAATATTTTTTATTTGTATTACTCCTATATGTAGTGTTTGGGGAATTTTTCTCAGAAATTTTAAATGGCAAGTGGCCTACTGTAATCAGCTTAATACGATTACACCTATTTACAGATTATTCGATTATTGAGAGGGATTTTCCAAACAACCCCGTTTTTTTAGAAACATTATCGGAAATATTATTTTAAATGAAAGTAGGTACATTAAATTAGTACTTAGTATTAGTTCTTTCAGTAAAGTTGTATGAAGTTGTATGGTTTTTATAATATTGTAAACAGTTGGAATATATTTAAAACATTTGTTGAATGTTAATTGTGCAAGTACCAAACAGTGTTGATAAGCCAAGGACCATCTAAACGACCAAATACATGTTCATTATCTTTAAATAAAAAAACTCTGATATTGAATTGTTATATATCATTGAAAAACAAGGTTCCAGGTGCAAGTGTTGATGATATTGTGGAATTAACGGTTACTATGTTGTGTGTTGCTAAATCAACATAGATTACTAAAAGAAAGCAAGAATGGAACTCTTCAACCCCCTAAAACTCCTTCAGGCCGAAAACCAATTGAGATCGATGAGTCATTAAAACAAAGACTTAGGCGTAAAGTCCATGGATTTTACTTACGAAAGGAAATTCCAACACTTGACAAAATTATGACATCAGTGCAAGAAGATACGGACTATACAAAATTCTCCAGAATGACATTATGCAAACTTTTGAAAGATGTGGGTTTCAGATATACAAAACATAATAGAAAATCTCTCTTGATAGATAAACCGGAAATAGTTTTTTGGAGAAGAGACTATTTAAGAAGCATTCGACATGCCAGAGAACAAAATTTGAAAATCTTCTACTTAGACGAAACATGGATAAATGCTTGATATACAGTTTCCAAGGAAAGGTTTGTCGTTAGGTTTGCAGCTACCATCTGGAAAAGGAAAAAAACATCATTGTCCATGTTGGAAGTTCTGAAGGTTTTGTTGATGGTGGATTATTAACTTTTATTTCAAAACGCACGGGGGACTATCAAGAAGATATGAATGGGGATGTCTTCGAGGAATGGTTTGTTCAAATGTTGGATCTGATTCCAAAAGGAGCTGTTATTGTTATGGACAACGCAAGTTACCATTCACGGTTACGAGAAGCTTTGCCCACAAGTCGTTGGCGTAAAGCAGAGCTTTTGGAGTGGCTTATTTCGAAAAATATTAAGTTTCCAAAAGATCCACTAAGGAAAGAACTTTACAGAATTGTAAAAATGAACAAGAATAAATACAAAACCTACATTGTAGAAGAAATGGCTTCTTCTCGTGGTATATCAGTTCTTCGACTTCCCCCTTATCATTGTGAACTTAATCCCATAGAATTAATATGGGCTCAGGTATAGGGGGAAGTTACTTTTAAAATAAACGATGTTGTAAAATTGTTTAAGAGTGCTGTAAATCATGTTAGTAAGGAAAATTGGACAAACTGTATCGAGCATGTTATCAAAGTAGAGGCAAATATGTGGAAAATTGACAATATTTGTGATGATTTAATCGACCCTATTATTATTAATGTCAACAACGATTCTTCCTCTTCCAAGTCGGATATAGAATAAAATATAAGTAATAAATGTATTCCAATAATTATTTCTTTTCATTTTTAATTATATATTATATATATAAATATATATATATATATTATTATGATTTTATTAATTTATTTGTTTTTGGGTTCTTATGTTTTCTTTTTTGTTTTATTATTTTAATTTTTTCTGATGATTGAATGTTATTTTAGTAAATTCACGTTAATTGTGGCATGATATTATTAGTGGTTTGTTTTTATTTGATTTGACGTAATTGTTGAAGTTTTTTACTACAATAATAATGTTTTTTAGCCCCTTGAATAATATGTTGTATAATGATGACTAGCTCAAATAAAATTAAATGTTTCTTGAAAATAGACACTATCGTTAATCGAAAAATTATATCTCAGGTCGTACAGGTTTCACCACAGATTTACGCTCAAACAAATTATAAATTTTCTATCAAAATGAAATTCAAAAATCTTTACAATAAAGTAGTATAAATGTTCTCTAGCGGCTAATAATTATTATCGCTTTAAAACAGTTTATACGTACACTTAATACAAATCAAATAACGGTACCTTTTTTAACTTTGTCTCTCGAGTGTTCGCCATTCACATGTAGGTGTCGCTGGAACTGGTGGTCTATCTTCTCTTCTGGTAGACACGTGGGATGTAGAACTTCCAATGGTTTAATTAAAGACAGAAACTCTTACGATGTAGAATTTATTATTGTTTACTTGTGGATTTGCTTATACAATTTACTGGTTGATAAGACTCCCTTTTTACAAGTGGTGTGTTACAAAGTTTTATACTAGGATTATTTCTGATATAAGGTAAGTCAAGCTTCTTATATTAATTTAATACTAACTTTTGTATCATTAAAATTACAGTTGAAACTGTTATATTATAAGATCACTCTGCTCGATTCAACAAACCTATTTTCGATTCAAAGTCGAATACTGTTAACTTATATAGTTAATAAAATTTATGACTAATCAAAGTCTTTTTTAAAAATGTAGATTACGAGTCGAATATTATAATAACTGTTGTTGAATGTTTTGAAAATGAGTCTTGAATCTTTTTTAAAATTAAACTTGAGTATTGAGTCGTGAAAGTTTTTTTTTTAAAATTAAATCTTAAATGTTTGTTGAAAAATTTTTTTAAACGAAGCTTTAATGTTTGTATAAAGGGTCTTGACTCGCTTAAAATTAGGCTTCAATCTCCTTTTATTCTTTCTGACTGGTTCTTTTACGTAAAGACTGAGATCCCTCTCTCATTATTCTCTGACCAATAAAAATGCTTCATTTAAAAACTCCACGAGAACCAATCAGAAGGAACTATTTCTTAATTTGCTTATTTCTAACTAACTACTTATATTTTACAAACAATTTTTTTACATAATATATACAATAATCATTTTTAATGTTCAATAATTTTTATATAATTTATTATGGTCGGAAAAGCTCTCAAATTATATTTACACTGAGGCTTGAAGTCATAAATTCGACCGATATACTTCCGAGTAACTCATACGTCACAACGTGCAGCTGCTATTCTAAGCTCTTGGAGTTCGAGGAAACTAAACATTTCAAACACGCGATGGTGTGTACAAGCACTCGTAGTTCTGATAATTTGACGTCACACAGGCACAGGTGCACTTCTAAAGTTTTGGAGTTCATGGAAACTAAACATTTCAAACACGCGATGTTGTTGTTGTGTACGAGCAGTCGTAGTTCTGATAATTTAACGTCACACATATGCACAGGTGTTATTCGTAGAAGAACTTTTTATACACTTTTGTAGATCTTTGAAAATCCTTTTATATATTTAACAGAAAAATATTTTACAAAAATTTATAATTTGTTCGTTTGTTTTATTTTACATTTAGAATTATATTTTCATTATTATTTATTTTTTTAATGGTGATTTTGATTATTTTTATGTAATGTGATTACTTTTTTATTATTTATTTTTGCTTTTAATTGACTTAATAACGATTTTGTTTTTGATTTAATCATCATAATACACATTCTTATTGAAATTAATATTTTCTTTAATGAATAAATTTTTTATGATAATAGAACTTCGTCTCAATATATATTATATATTTAAAACGTATTTTTCCCCAAATACACACCACTGCATTGCGTTATTGCTTAACTGCTAATCCTTTAACAATGAAGAAACCCTAAACTTTGCTACAAATGAAACAAATACGGGGTCGATCTACCTGGTTTTTAGATTTACGGAAGAAATGTAATTTAAACTAAGAGATTTATCAAAAAATTCATGGTGCTCCCTGTAAAGGTTTTGCATACTTAATTAGGGTTTATTACTCCTCGTACTTTTTGTACATAGTATAGAATATACAATAGAACAAATAATCAACAGTCAGAGGGGTTTTTCACAAAAGAAGGTCTAAGATAAGGTAGTGTTCTAAGTCCAACTCTCTTTAACATAATTATTGATAATGTTACGAAAGAAGTAGACAAGGAAGCAAGAAAACTGTTCGTAGAATATAGAAATGTGCAAGCAGTATATTTAACAGAATGTGCTTTCGCGGATGATTTACTGATTTGCCCAAAAAATGGTAAAGATTTACGACATAACATAGAATTATGGAATACAGCCTTTACAAAACTTTAAAATAAATCTAGAAAAACCAAAATCATGCTTATAGGAGAAAAATACACGGAAACAACATTGCAGCTTGGAAATTCGAATCTAGAACATATAAACAATTTTAAATATTTAGGAATTAATTTACAAAAAATGGTAAGAATGAAACAGAATTGAAAACACTACCAAATTGTACTACTCCATAAACAATACTTTTTTAAGAAAAAAAGAAATATCAATAAAAACAAAAATGACCGTATATAAAACCATGTATAGAGCAACATTGAACTTTGGTTGTAAGAGCTAAATACTAAACAAACAACAGAATAGCAAAATACAGGCAATGGAGATGAAATACTTAAGAGATGTAATGGAATAAATTTAGAAACGAGGTTAAATTAACAAAACACCACCATCTACAACAAAAGATTTGGTAAAAACTCAAATTGGCAAAAGAAAAAAAACGATACTAAAAAAGTTAAACTTAAGAAAAAATCATTCCAAGAAAGATTTATACACCATTTATGTAAAACAAAGGATACCAACCATTAAGTATTAATAAAGAACGAAACTAGTATTAAGTGTAGCCGCACACTGTAGTGCTGTATGATATGGGGTACTTACTGTATGTATGGAGTCGTACTGTCTAAGAATGTGGCGACATGATTATCAACAATGCATTAAAAAATACAAATATGAAAATCGATCTATTATCTACATTTACGAAACATGTTACTCGTTTAAAAGTATGGGATAGATTCATCATAAAATGCGAAACAAAAGCTGGGTCAAAAAAACCAAAAAACTTTTTAATTTAAACTAAGTACCATGAGAATACGAATGCTAAACTGTTGGTTAAAACACTACCTGTTACCAAATATAACGGATAATGTTATTGTAATGGCTGGGCAACCAGTTTCTTTAAAACGGTTTAGCAACTTGAGTTTGCCGCAATATCTTTATTGGAACAATCAAATTAATAATTTATTTAAAATTTAAACAGTATAGCATTTTTACTTTTTCCATATCTCAGGATTGTTTTAGTTTGTGCAACTTTTTTAAAGGAACAGGTATATTTATTATTAGAAATTGAACCGTTACACGTGCACTTTAATCGATACAGACATTAATTCTAATTAATATTTTATGTAGATATATGGATCATATTCTTCCCTATTATTTTTTTTTCAAGTTGTCAGATCTATTTACCAGCTGTTGTAATCAAAATGCGTACATTTTTAGGTTCTTAGGTAGATATTTGAAATTAATTTTTATTCACAAACAAAAGCCAAAAACCAGAATCAAATACCCTTTATGTTTTTATTATTTTAAAAGCTATATCATGTTGGGTCTATTATGAATTGTACAGGGTGAAATTTTGAAATTATTTATAATTTTGTTCTAGATAGAAAATACACAAAATTGTGAAAATAATAATGTTTCACACTAAATATTGGTTTTATTTTAAATTAGCTGAATGAAGCCTTTAAATTTGTTAACTAAGTATAAATATTTTGGGTTTTGTTAACATTTTTTGTCACGAATAGGTAAAAACTGTAGAGATAACTAATTAAACTAAATCGGTAAATAATGTCTGTCAGTTGTTGATGTGTTGACATTTAAATATCGTAGTTGTCAATTCTTAATCAAAAACTAATATATTGCGAAGTAATAATGAAATATTTAACTGAGATTCACCGGATTGAAATTTTAATGATTCGGCGTGGTTGAAAATTTTCCTGTAGGGGCTGCTGAAGATAGATTCAATCTAAATAATATGCGGGCAGAAGATAAAAAAATTAATTTCAGGTTCGAAACAGACGATATCTTCAGACTAGCTGTTGCCTTGCGTATACCAGAAGTAATCAGAACCCAACCACGCAATTCTGCTCCAGGTATGTTAACATATTTATATGCAGTGAATTGAAATACTGAAATACAAATCAAATTCCTCTTTAGGTGTCATGGGACTATGTATTTTATTACTACCACAAATCATCTCAAGCAAACTACCTACAACTTAACCTCGAAAATAAAAACAAACACATCTGCCGCTTCCGAGCAGCTACCGGATCTATCCGATTCAGTCCGACGTAGGATAGCGCAACGTTTTACGTGAGGTGTTGTTCTGCCGTAAATAACGTGATGTGCTAACAGTATTACCGCAACGTGTCTCTCGAACTTAATCTGCGCATGCTCAACTGTCAATATAACGCCTGCGGTAATAACGCCGCACAGGATTTGTCACAGCAATATCTCTCTAATGTGAAAGTGAATATTATGTTGTCGTGGAGAATCCAACGTCAAGTTCACGTCAAATTTCTCGTCAAAATAATGAGTCATACAACTGTCCTAAGGTGTTTCCATAAAGAAAAACTTCATCCATATAAATTGACTTGGGTGCAAGAACTAAAAGAAGACGACCCAGATCGTAGAATGGATTTCTGCGAAAAAATTATGAATAAATTGAACAGAAATGAAATTATTTTTTCCTATGAATCAACATTCACATTGGACGGGAAGTAAACAGACAAAACTATAGATGCGTGAGACACATACTAAGTATCCTCAAAAGTGGAACGTTTGGGCAGGTATCAAAGGTGATTATATTAATTATCCCATTTTTGTAGATGGAAATTTGACAGCCGAAAAATATTTTAGCATTATTGAGTTGACACAACTTATATCCCAACGCAATAGATCAGAACCTACTGGATGAATATATCTGGTTCCAGCAGGACGGAGCAACACTCCAATATGCTTTAATTGTAAGAAATTACTTGAATAAAATTTTCCCCAATAAATGGATTGGACGAAGAGATAGTATCGAGTGCCCAGCTAGATCACGAGATCTAGCCAACAAGTAGAAAATCAATTACGTCAAGTATTTTATTATCTTGAACAAAATTATAAATAATTTAAGAATTTCATCCTGTACAATTCATAATAGATCCTACATGATATACGAGTAGTTCGTTGAAATCGTATTATTAAGGAGCTTTTAAAATCATAAAAACATACAGGGTGTTTCATTAAAAATATAGATAATGGACGATGCCAGACTTGCGTGAATTTCCCTGTGCTTTTAAATTTACGTTTAACGGCTCACATTGTTAACGGGTCCCAACGTTTTTTATAATCTTCTAAACTAACCCCACAAATAATTTTATTCCATAAGTGGTTTCCACATTGTATAATAATCCAGATACTGCTTCTAACCTAACAATATGTTAACAGTTTAATATTAAGGTACTAACCTTCAATGTATTGTCGTTCCCTAACTTCCAAGCTGTTTTTAACCACTTCTTCTCGAGATTCAATATAAAAGAAAATAGATGCTCCCAATAAAATATAAATGATGAATAGACAAAAAAGAAAAAACCATTGCTTTTTGGACATCATTTGTACTGAAAATGTTAAAACTTATCAAATATTGAAATATAATATTAAAAGTCAAACCAGGAAGGTGTCGTTGTAGGAATTTGAATTCAAGAAGTGAATAAAGTAGTTGTTTTATTCACTTATTTTGCTGGATGCATAATAATAATTATATTTTGATGACATTTATAAAGTGGTTTTATTACTGCGAATTTTGACTATTAATAATAAGTTTCCCCGTTCGTGAAATACCTACTTACTTCTACTTCGTGGAATTTTGTTAAAATTTATATTATCTTTGATTTTATTGTGTCATATCCAAGACAGACTTTTTCAATGCTAGAATAAAAAAATCGTGGCGTTTTCTGCCCTTGGGTTGATAAACAATACTTTCCGCCCTATTTTTGGTGTTCATAAGATTGGTTTTCGGGTAAGAGACGCGGAAAAATTTTTGCGGAATAATTTAGGAAATTGTGACGCTAAAATTTGTAGTTTTTTGTTTAACATACGTAGAACTATTGAAATTATTTTGTAGAATAATTATTACTTACTAAGAATAATAAACAACTAAACCTAATAAAAGGTGAAAGTTTAGTTCAAACGTTTAGTTGTATTTTATTCTTAGTAAGATGTAAGTAAGAGTTAGTACAATGAATTTATTTATTACTTTGATATTTGTTGCTTATTGTGATCAGTAGATGTGACAATTAGTATTCGTAGTAATTTGGAGTGAAGACTCTTACCGTAAGGTTAAAGATTAATTAAAATGCCATTGACGTTTTTATATTTCCTCTGAAAACTTGACTCACACGAAAAGAGAGCTGTTCCTCGCTTGTTTCTTCTTCTCTTCCCTTTTTCTTTTTCTATTTACTTAATGGTTGTACAACCTATGTTGACTAAGACTATTAAGGGAAACAGAAGAAGTGAAAATAGAAGCTAAGCTGTTGTTATTGACATTTGAAATACAAGTCAGTCACCACAGTACTCCCCCGCTAATAAAAAGGTTTACAAAATGAATTGAACAAACTCCGATTTAAAATAACATATTTTCTTCACTAAATAATAACAAAAAAAAACTAAACTAAATATGCACAGTAACGACACTGCTTTTCACTAATCAGGTGTAAATTTTTGTGGAAATCTTACATGTCGTCCTGACTTAGTTTTGGAAGATTCTGGGCGAGTTGGATTTACTGGTGTTGTGGGGAGTTCGTCTGGTGCAGGAAAAAGGTTATTTATTGGTGGCAGAGAAGTTTGGCTGTCTGAAAATTATTTGTTTTAATTGTAATCAAGTATATATGCGGGTTTGACTTTGTCGATTGAAACTGTAGTATGTTTACCCTTGATATTGACGACTAGAAATTTTTTAGACCTGGAGATTAAGGGGTAAATGACCTGCATAAGAAGATTGCAGGCTAGAATGGGTTGTGTCAACTCTAACACACGTGGGAGCAGTTGTGGAGATTTTTCTAAACAAATGGAATTTCTAGTGAATGTCCCTAGGGGTAGCAGTTAAGGAATTAAAATGTTTTCTTAGGTCAGTTACATTGTCTATGGGGACAAGTAGGCTAGGTTTACGTGGGGATAGGAATTCTCCAGATAAACGGATAGGTTCACCATAGACCATTTCAGCTGGAATAGCTTTGAAGTCTTCTTTGTAGGTTACTAAAAATCCCATGATGATTGTTGGCAGAATGCTGACCCAATCTTCATATTCATAGCAGCGAATGGAGTTCTTGACTATGAAAACGCTCCACCATTCCGTTAGCCTGAGGATGGTACGCAGTGGTTCTTAATGTTTAAAACGACATATTTTTACGAGCTGTTTGAAAAGTTCTGACACAAATTGGCGGCCTTGGTCAAATGTAATACTTAGTGGGACTCCGTGCCTAGAAATCCAGGATGAATAGAGAATTTCCGCTACATTTTTTGCACATATATCACTGACTGGAACTGCTTCTGGAAGTCGAGAAAACCTGTCGACTACAGTTAGGCAATATCTAAAACCTTGCGATATTGGTTATGGTCCTACAAGGTCAATATGGATGTGTCCGAACTTGGAGCTGCTTGGAAATGTTCCCAGGGGTGATGTTACATGTTTATGTATTTTTGATTGCTGGTAAGGATGTTGATGTGTCACAATATAAAGAGATGTTAGTACCTGGGATTTTAACCTTTTGAAGTTCCAGCGCCGTACCTCTGTTTATAAGGGATGCCAGGTCAAAATCGGACTCTTGAGACTTGGCCAGGGCTTCAAAATTAATGCTTCCAGTAAATTTCACACGAGAAAGGACATCTGCTACAACATTATCTCTACCAGACAAGTGACGAATATCTGTAGTGAACTGTCCAATGTAATCTAGATATTTAAATTGTCGTGGTAAAGCTTTTTCAGGTTTTTTACTAAATTTAAAAGTTAGTGGCTTATGGTCTGTGAGTATTATAAGTGTCTGCCTTCTAAGTAAGAGCAAAAATATTTTATAGCAGAATAAATAGCTAATAATTCTCGGTCAAATGTGCTCCATTTGACCTGGGGAGGTAAGAATTTTTTACTAGAAAATGCCAATGGCTGCCAACCCTCTCGTGTCATTTGTTGGAGGGCTGCTACCATATGTGTAATGGAAGCATTTGTTACTAATAATTCTTGAGCAGATGGGTTTGGATGTGCTAACAGGGTTGCTCGAACAAGACTATCCTTGCAGTAATAATAATAAAACTCTAAGCGTATGGTTGAAGATTTATTAAAATGCCATTGACGGTTTTATCTTGTTTCTTCTTGTTTCTTCTTCTCTTCCCTTCTTCCTTTTCTATTTACTTAATGGTTGTACAACCTATCTTGACTAAGACTATTAAGAGATTGATTGTGGTAGCCTCTACTTTGTGGAAGTCCATCTTACTAAGAACAATAAATAACTGAACGGTTGAACTAAACTTCCACTATTTATTCGAAAATAAAAAGTTAAGCTGTTGTTATTGACATTTGAAATACAAGTCACCACATGGAGTATAAGAATTTTACAGTATATTGAAAAATAAATAAAATCAAATAAAATATTAAATACATTTTTGTTTTTATTTAAGTGATATAACAAACCATAAAAAACTAAAAATCGAATGAGACATAAAATAATATTATATTTAAAATAAAAAAATAATCATTCCAACCATAGTTTTAGCATAAATTAAAATTATACAGTTTTTATAAACGTCAATAATTTTTTGTATTTTACTTATACAATTTAATGTATTTAATTATTCATTTTTTATATATTCTACGTGAGTTTACTTTCAAGGATTATATTTATTGTAATATTCAATTAATTTGTATTTACTTAGTTTTAGTAAACATATCATTACAAAAGCTTATCTTAACTAGGTACTTGATCAACAATTAATCAATAACAGTTTCAAAATAACTTATTATACTAAAATGAAAATTAAAGTAGATTTATCTTATCAACCTGTCCTGAGTAAAAACAATCTTCCCACAATCTTAACAAGTGCATTGACTGCCATTGTGAACTAAATAGGAAAATGATGAATATTTCACACCTCTACTTTTTAACCAATAAAATGCCTTAATTTTGTCTGGTGACCATGGTAACAAAAAAAATTTTCGTAAATTTTTGACAGCTGTAACCATAGACGCTGAAACATCAAAGTACTGACCATAAACAAATGAAAATATATTATATTTCTCTGTGATACAGACGTTTAAACTAGTAATTATTAAGCTTTGTAATGGATGTCAGATTGGAATAATATTTATTTTTCAAATTGTGGTGTGAAATTTTCTTACCGAATACCACGCAAACTTAAATTATTCCTGGAAATAAAAGTCGATGATACCAAATGATAAGGGTAAAAATAAAGGCAAGAAACAGCAGATGCTCCGGTAAATTATGTAAAATTATGTATTATGATACCAAGAATAATGCGTGGAGAAAAAAATTACGGTCCTTTCTACACTTAAAATTATTAATAGTGTTATATGCCTATTGTGATTATAATAAAAATAAGCAAGTCTCCTGCGTAATTTTTCTTTTTTTTTTCATCTGCAATGATCTTTCAATAAAATGAAAAGCACAAACACATCAGCACAGAATACTCAGCTCTTAAGTGGTTCTGTGCTATCAGTTTAACCACAGAATACTAAAATTATAAATCATGGTTTGTATTTCTGTGGTTTGACCAAAACTTCTGTCAAATGATAAACTGAAATATTGAAACTTGTACTTATATTGTGCACTAGGTAGCTATCAAGTAGGCTCTGCTTTTTCTACATTCGTTGATAATTAACAACTTTACTACTTTAAAATGAGTCCATAAGGTTAGGTTGTACAGCTAGTAGTAAAAATTAGAAATTATGCGCCAAGGTAGAAAAGTTAGTTTTTGTCGAAGTCTTTAGTGGATCCGAAACAATAATACACTTTTCCACAAAAGGCAAGCAATAACATATATAGTTTGTTAACGATCCTCTGCCATACATTGTCTAACTTTATCTCTCATTCACCAAACTCCTGAGTTATAGGTCAACATTGGTCTTATGACCCTCATGTATAATCATAGGTTCATCTTTAAATTTTCCGGCACAACCGATATTTTGAAGACGGTGACCAAGATGATATTTTAGCAACACTGCTACCTGTTCCGATTGTCAATGTTCCTGAAACGGCGAACATCCGTCGTGGTACACGTATTCTATTCTATTCTATTCTTCTGGGGTGCGTTTCATGCATGTACTGGAGCTCTAGGCTCATTGTACCCCCCTGAAGTAATCATACCAGGTTCGTTTCCTTCATGTATTCTAGAATGTCCCTGATATTCGCTTTCACGATTTCCTCCGGCTCAGGAAACTGAATGCCAAAGTGTCTCTGTCTAAGCCACTTAAGGCTCGGACAGTGACATATTACGTGAAGAGGAGTTTCGTCTTCCTCACCACATTTTCTGCATAATGGGTCCTCAGCGAGTCCTATTATGTTCATGTGTTTTCGGAGATGGCAGTGTCCTGTTAGCAGTCCCACTGCCTTTCTCAATTGGGTTCTACTTAGGCTGAGTAGTTCTGTAGTTTTCTCCCTGGATGGACCTCTTATGAATAATCTGGATTGCCTGAGTCCAGGCAGTTCCATCCAGAGTTTCTTATGTTGTTCCCTTAGTCGTTCCTCTATTGTTTCCCTTACATGTTGGTATGAGACCCCACATGTGGGAAGAGGTCCGATCAGGGTTCCTTCTGAAGCCTCCCTGGCTAGGAGGTCAGCTTTTTCATTTCCAAGAATCCCTGTGTGTCCTGGTACCCATTCAAGGATAACCTTGTGGCGTTTTGCCAGTTCAGCTACAGTTCCTTGGCAGTGCTTCACTGTTCGTGACGCAGTGTGCACGCTCTCTATTGCTTTGAGTGGTACACGTAAGTGTACCACTCCGTCTGTTCCAAAAACGGTTCCTGCAGTCAAAAGAAAATTTCAGAAAACTGTAAGAGATTTTCAATGGACTGGCGACGATTTTGATTAGGCAGTACATATAGACCAAGACGAATTTCCAAAACCAAATAAGCTGCAGTCGCCTTTGTAATATTTTAAAAATTTCTTTAGTGATGATATAATAACAAACTAATTTGTATTCTACCCAGCAGTTCGTTAAATGCATTGATACCAATCGGAAAGAAATTGAAACTTATTTAGGGATAGAACTCATGATGGGTGTTGTAGATATGCCTGCCTGACTACTGGGCCCAAGAAACACGATTTCCTCAAATTGCAGATCTTATGCCTCTAAAAAGGTACCAAGTATTGCGACGTAATCTTCATTTTGTGATCAAAGAAAGAAATTGACAATGACCGTCACTTTAAAGTGATGCCTGTTCTTGAAAAAGTCAGGGAAAACTGGAACCAGAACTAAGAAACGCAGTAGATGAAATGATGGTGCCTTATAAAGGTAACAAAGCTGGTTCGATGAGACAGTACTTGAGAAACAAACCAAAAAAGTGGGATTTTAAAATATTTGCAAGATGTGGTTTACGATTTTATCCCATATGGAGGTGAAGACAATTTTTCTCAGCCCCTCCTTAAATGATCTACATAATCGGATCGAATGATACCGAGGGTCATACTTGAAAACTAGACTAATCTTTTGATTTATAATGTGCGATAAAAAGAGTTTGATTGATTTGCTCAACTTCATTGCCAAGTAGTGAATAGACATGAATATTTTTGCGAGGTGTAGTACCTCATAACACTGTTATTGATAACTCGAATATGAGCTTAGCGTACCTACTAGCCCTTGTACAGTGAACCATTACCCTTAACTTAACAAAATTAACCAAAATGAATGATGGACAAGATCCAGGAATTAAACAGGCAAAGAAATTTATAACAGGTCCGACGGTAAAAGTATCTATTGAAGCACCAAAGACAATAGGTGAAGGAAAACTCGTAGACTGGATAGGCTAAACCACCATAATAACGTGCTAAAAGTGACAGATAGTCTTTTGTTCATATTGTTAGAAAAAAGAGCAAACCACTAAACACATTCTTTGCGAATGTGAAAGCCTGTCAAAACAGAGATTTATAGCTATCGATGAAAAAAGCCGACGGCTAGCTACGAGAGGGAATAATTATTATTTACTTATATATATATTTCGGGTTATAACGTTCGACGTCTTCCAATTCCTAGTCTCCACTCCTCTCTATTTACCCATCTTTTTCCAGGCCTCTTTCCCGCACTTCATTGTTGATTCCCTCTCTCCAACTCTTGCGTGGTCTTCCTCTTTTTCTCCTTACGTGTGGGTTTTAATTTAAATTTTCTTTGGGAGTCGTGTCTGCGACAGTCTTTGAATATGTTCATACCTCACCAGCTGCTGGGTTGTAATATCATCGATAATGTCATGTTTTATTTCCAGGTTCCGTCTTATCGTGACATTTGGTATCCTATTTCGTCTGGATTTTCCGGCCACCCTTCTCCAGAAGTCCATCTACGTGGCTCTTAATGATCTTTGTGTTTTTTCTTTTAGAGGCCCTACTGTATTCAGAAAAATGTATGCTTTCAGAACTGTATATTATTATGTTTTTCACGATTGAGTTGTAGATTCTTTTTTTATTATTTAAATGTATGTTTTTATCCCATAATATATTGTTATATTTAAATATTCGATAATAGTATAATGAGCATATTATCAACAGAAGTTGTTTAATATTACCTTAATCAAATAACTTTTATTATTTTATATTAACTGAACTATAATAATAAATCGATTTGGAGGAACAAGCAACCACGACATTTTTCAACAGTCGGAAATTCCATGTATACCTTCGTTGGTTTCCGTTTTTCATAGAGCGACTACGGATTTTTTCCACTAATCAGAAGCAGGACATTGTAAACATTTTGAATTTTTGTAGTAGTTAGTTATGTTTTACAATTTAAAAACAAAAGAATTTATTTTAATTTCAATAATTACTGTATTTCGATAATAACTTATTTACCATTGCACAAATAACAATAATTAATTTAATACAATTTCAACATCAAGTAAGTTCTTTTATAGTTAATAAAAGGCCTATTTTTCTTATTTTTCCTACTTATTAGTTTCATTATTAAACATTCAATATATTA
This sequence comes from Ophraella communa, assembly GCA_035357415.1. Classification (NCBI taxonomy): domain Eukaryota; kingdom Metazoa; phylum Arthropoda; class Insecta; order Coleoptera; family Chrysomelidae; genus Ophraella; species Ophraella communa. The sequence continues at coordinate 13,169,296 of CM068983.1, read as the reverse complement.
CTGTTTTAAGTTAACCCTTTAATAATAAATTATAATTAATCAATTTTTCAATCATATACCTACCTAATTTCCAGCTAGAAGCTTGCAGAACAAAGCACCCCTAAGAAAAAAATCTTGCTACTATTAGTACTTTCAACACAATATCTAATATTAATCAATCAAATTTATAAATAAATAAATAAATTAAACTATAATCATTAAAATCATATTCATTACAATATTTTTAACCATAGCGATTGTTCTTCTTCCTTTAACATTTCTCTCAGTTATAGCTTAGTCCAATGTCCCATCTTGATTCCTAGGTATTTGTATTCTCTGCAATGTTTAATGGTTTGCACTCTTGTAAATCGTAGGTCTTGTTGTAGTCCTCCCATACACATATTCTCGGTCTTGTCGATGTTGACTTCCAGACCCCATTTTTCATACTCTTTAATCAGTTTGAGGGTCATGTATTCTATATAATCCACATCTTGTGCAATCACAACTTGATCATCAGCAAACGACAAGGTATAGACCGTGTAATCGTCATCTACTGGTATTCCCTTATTATGGCATTTTCGTTTCCAGGTCTTTAGTTTATTTTCTAAATATATTTTAAACAATGTGGGAGACATACAAGAACCTTGCTTGAGACCTTTGGTTATGTTATATCTTGTTGTTAAGCCATGACTGGTTTTGACTCTGGCTCTTGTACCAAGGTATAAGGATTTCACAGCTTTTATTATTTCCGAATTAATGTTGCTTTGTTGCAAAGTGTCCCAAAGTTTACTAGCGGTGCGCTGTCGTAGGCTTTTTTAAGATCGAAGGTGAACTTCTTGATTTTCTGCTGCTTTCTTCTCTAGGATTTGTATTAGGGTGAAGATGTGATCAATTGTGGATTTTCCTGTCCTAAAGCCTGTTTGCTCTTCCACCTCCATATCCGCATACTGCTTTTCTATTCTGTTTTTAAGTATATTTATATATAATTATTTATTTCTATTAGAAAAGACCGGACAAAGTACTATATAGAGTAAAAGTGACTGCCACAATAGTTCCTTACGGAATTTAATCTAAACTAATCTACCACAAAGATAATGAAAGTTTGACTGATACATACATTAAATGATAACCACCCTCTTTCAGCTTGAAGGATTAGGAGTTAATGTTTTTAAACTACGGTAGACTAATTGATTAAGTCTAAGGTAAATTACCGAGTTTTTAAAACTTGATAAATATGGAATTACATAAATTTTAAAAAGATTATTAGATTAAGATTAGTATAAAAATGTATAAAAGATGATTGATTTTCATCTAATAAAATTTGTCCGGAAGACCAATGTCCTTTTTAATAAGTCAGAAGTCCTAGATTTTAGTAAACAAGTAGTAAACAAAGCTAAAATAAACGAAAACAAAATTAGACTTTATATAAAATAAAAAATGTTAAATTAAAGATATTCCAAATTTTTAGATTATATTAATGTAAGTAATTGTTCATAAAACTTTTTCGTTAAATTTGTTTAGCATGCGTTCTGCGCAGTTTTTACTTTCCGATTTTCCCATTTTACCTCAAAGAACAGAGTCAAGTGAAAAGACCTGCTGTCAGTTTTATGTCTATTTTGCTTATTTAAAGAAGGCACATTGCTCTTTTAGGTGATAGTTACAAAACTTTTAGCTTGCCTTAATCATGGATAATGCGTATTCATCCAGTTCCTTTCTGGTTTGACTTATTGTTAGACCAAAAAAGTACTCCAAACCAAGAAAAGGTATATTCGCCTTTTGTTTTGCTAGTCTATCAGCTTCTTCATTACCTATTAAACCTTTTTGACCTGGCATCCACTTGGCTTGTTCTGTTTTGCCAGTTTTTTTAAATATTTCTTATTTTCCCAGACAAGCTTTTTCCTGACTGTCTGTAAAAATATAGATAGTTAGGGCGTTACCAAGAGACTTAGATAATCGGTTCCATTAAATCCACTCCAGCCTTTTAGCTTTGTTTGGCAGTAAAGAAAACTTTAACTTTGCTGAAACTACCTCTAGTTTTAAATTGGAACCAATTTTCTTCGATCATTTTATTTTAAAACCAACAACTTGTATATCAATCACATTTTGAATTTCTTAAAATAATTCAGATGATAAATTAATTATTTCAATTATTCTCTACCTAGTGGAAATTTTTTGTAATTTGTTTAATTTGTGTTCTTAATGAGATACTAAAAAATAAGCCCCTTTTAAACTTATAAATAATGAATTGTCTTTAATCAAATCATTGAGCAAATTTCTTCTCAATACAGGAAGCCAATCTTTATCCATATTTAATTAAGTATTCTAAATCTGGCCCATTCTTATAGACTACCGGGCAAAAAATAAGTTTTATGGTTGTCCATTTTCTTTCTTACTAATCTTCTGGATACATTCAAGATTAATTCTTTCTATTATCCTCTATTTCTTGCACTGTTTTGTCTTCACCTTATCTTAAATTATATTTTTCCGGGTTCTATTTCTTTTCTAGATGTGGTCTGGGTCTTCCATTACTTCTTTTCCTGTTATGTTGGTTTTCGAGGGCTTGTCTGAATATATGTTTTTTTTATATTTACCTAAGGTATGGCTCACCCATTTCCATTTTTTTCTGTGATTGTGATGTTTTTATTAAATTGAAAAACAATTTTATTTTATCCTGTCTAGTAAATACACTTCCCTATAACCAACTTGGCGCCGATAGGTTGAACATTACGGTATCAGCTACTGTAATGTGTTGCCTAGCAACGCTGCTCTGATTGCTTAAGGAAAGACAATAACTTTTTAATTTTGAAATTTAAAAATGCTATATAAAAATAAAATAATTAATTACTTACTTTTACTGCCATATTTAAAAAGAAGTCAATGGTATTCAATTTTATATTTTTATTTAAAAACACATATTAACAACTAAAATTTTAAATCATTTGACAGTAACTGACACTTAAGGTAATTTGACGTAGGTACCTAATTAGTCAAGTTTCGAAATATTTTAAAATTTTTTATGAATTTATTAATTTATAAGATCAGAATGAAATAAAATATAATACGATACATGGTCGTTAAAGTATTCGTTTTTATTTCCGGAACGAACTCGTACTGTCACCTACCGACCTTGTAATGTATAACACTATTCCTGGACACATAAATTAACCTCTGCAATTTCCTTTCTTACAAATTTTTAATTATCCTCTCTTGAGTTTAATATTCTATGCTAAATTTATGTCAAATCTAATTTTTAAGGCAACCAATAGAAACTGTCATGGCTAAGTTCTGTCAGGTGTATGTCCTTTTTTAACCTCGGAAAAACTATCCTTCATAATTCTATTGTAACTTACCCATTCACAAACCAAAAAAAGTTTGTAACATGTCTATCGCCATGCTACCTTACTTTAGATTACCGTCATTACGAACCTTAAAATCAACCCCGACTCACCGTATAATAGACATTCCCTTCCTACCGCTACCGAACCTACCCCTTACGATGGAACGCACCCGAAACAAAACCCTTGAATGAACACAACCCAACCGGAAACCATTGTCAACCCTCATTTATAAATTACAATACTCCCACTACACTACCCTTTTTCTTGCTGATAACTCGACGAAGTCAGATTGACATATTGAAGTTATTCTGACGATGCTTGTTTTTACCGAAATAGCTGTAATTGCATTTAAAAACGTATTTCGCGAAAAAATAGTGGAAGTTTAGTTCAACCTTTTAGGTATTTATTGTTCTGAGTAAGATGGACTTCCACAAAGTAAAGGTTACCACAATAAATTTTTGTAAGAATATCGTTAAGTAAACTATTAGAAGCAGTCCCTTAGATGTGAGAAGCCCACTTGGAGAAGTCTCGATATATATACAAGGTGTTTCTATCTTTTTTAAGTTAGTTTACTATTGTTTATATTTATGTTTGTTTTTCATGAACGACTAAAAAGATAGTGGCGCTCGTTAACTCTTATATTCACCCATCCAACCCATAGACAGCATTAACTTGAAGTCGAACGACTCCTTAGGAAGAATCTCTTAGCCGGGCTCTGCCAGAAGGGTGATTTAGTGTTACAAATTGGCCCCTCCGCTTATATCTTTTTACAGTTACAAGTTATACTTTAATTTTAATTCTGCTCATTGTGATTTTCATATTTCATGAAATACAATGAAAAACACAAAACCCATATAAAATCAAGATTTGCATTGTAGTTAAAGAAAACAATTTATAATTTAAATGCGGTTTTAATTCCTATAAATGATTTCTTAACATTACATAATGGACCACAAAGATCTTATATATTTTAAATAATTGATTTTTTGCATGGAAAACTAGGTTAAGAACTATTAATAGTACTCATTCGTCAACAATAATAAATATTAAACAATTATTTAAGAAAATTCCGTGTATGCCAAGAAACCATTATCGTTATTGGAAATTTTTCTAAAATGCATAAAAAATAAATAAAGAGGTGTAACTTATAAAACACTATTTGTATTCATTATTGTTAATAATAGTTATTTGTATAATAAGGCAGGAACGTTGAACTTTTCTGTCTGACAATCCTTCATGGCATGGTCAACTTACGGTCAACTTACCTTTGCATACCTGACCCAAAGGATTTTAATCCCCTGTCGTAATTGCGGTACAGACTAATTTTGGGTTTTTCCATGGGTAAAAGAGTAGATGGTACCTAAGGGCACCGAACATTAACAAAGACTAGAATTCCAACTCTAGGGCACGCCCATAAACGTTCCTTCCTTACCCCGTCACCGATTTCGGGATTTGTCGGGCCCACAGCTTATGTACGTAACTAGGAGACACGTGCTTGTTTTCGTACGATAGCGGCTTTACTTTGAAGCATAGACATCAAAGTGCCGAAGGGTGAGTTGTTCTACTAGTCTTGTTTATGTACGGTGCTAAGGGCATTTAAATCTCTTTAGAGCAAGCAGTCTCATTTATCAATTATCTATTGAATTGAATTATCTATTGAACAAGATCAAAATGAAGTGAATGCTAAAAGAGCGTGGAAAAATATTAATTTGTTTTGAGGGATAGGATAGGTTAGGTTGGGTTATATACAATTTATAGATACTTAATATGTTAATATGTAAAATTATCTAATAAATTATATTTAGTAAAATATTTTTAGTCTTTTATTTCATTGGCGTAAACTAATACGTATAAAAAATCTGTGTATTTTTGCCGTACCGCAATTACGAAAGGAAGAGGTCACCTTAATTTTCATAAAGTTGAGCAGTACCGCAGTTGCGAAACCGGCTTAAGGATTCTGGGAATTGGTACCGCATTTACAGTGCGCCCAATAAGAAAACCGTTTTGCCTTATTTCTAAAACCTAATGGAAGATTTCTACAGTAAACCTTTCACGATCTGGCATGATCAACCTCACTTATGACTTGACGGGTCATGTTAGCAGTCTAAATCCACTGCTTTTGCTTGCAGAATTATCGTACCAAAAAGGTACTCTCCAAAATTAATAATATAGACTGGTATTTCTTAACAAAAATAAAATTTGTACAAAATCTGTTGATTTTTTTTACTTGAAACTTATCAATTAATTAGTACCCAGTACATTCTTGTCAAAGAAAAATTAGGGTGATGCAAAACGTTTGAATCTATGATAATTCATCTAAGTTGAGACTAGGAAACTAGTTACAATGGAAAAGAATAAAATAAATATAAACAAAAATTCCTCAACCTTTCTGTACATAAAAACTCAATGTACCTATATTGGATGTAAACTAAACTCAACAAGAAAGTCATAAAATTGTACAAGAATTTAAGACAAGAATATAAAATAGGAATAATTCGTAGAGGCACTCGAATGACAAGGATATTATATTCTTACAGATAATCAATAAGTCAGAGCTAAGTCTGGGAATGTAAATAATCCGACGAAATCGACACCTATGCCGTGTCATAAAAGAATAAGAGGTGAGGTGGTTCCGAGCTCTTTTGGGTCAATTTAAAGAACGACACCAACAGGAGTCCTTTTAAATGAGCAAAAAAGACATAGGTAGGTATATACTTATATATTATATTCAGGTTTTTAAAAGTAAAATTATTACATTTGTTACCACCCTAGAAATCTATAAATAGTAAATGGTCTACAATTTCCGATAGTTAATGTTTTTAACAGTATTTTTTTGTCATATGTATGTCGGTCAATAACAAGATGCTAATAAGTTCACGGAAAACTTTTTATTATTGATGAATCACAGATAATAAATGAATAAATACATGAAAATATTTGACAAGAATATCACATTGGGGATGTCCCAAGAAAGATTATTAGAATATGGGGAATACCTTTATTATATAATTTAAATACACCGACATTTCATTAAAATAATTACTTATTAAATTATGAAAGGGTAAGTAAACTTTATACAAAATAGTTTTATAAGTAATCTTAGAAGAGATTTTCTAGTATTTATGTTCCTCAACAAGTTCATACTTTCAATTTCTTATTTTCGTTTTTGTTGTTACAGATTGGAGCAGATACTTGAAGTAACTTAAGTTTTGTTAACAAAGGTGTCCAGTGCCTGAGTGAACAACTTCCGATACTGGCGGAAAGGGTTGGGGTAGTGGAACTTCGTGGGGGGATGGTCGAAAAATCGAAAAAACAAACTTACAAACAAATACTTATTTAAAGGTAGTGACTGATTATATTATAAGTCGTATGCCAAACTTTTACTAATTCTAAGTACTAAGTATTATTCATTTCAAGATCCTGCGAATTGTCTATTTTATTTTTATTGGGGATTAACGACGGTCTGGTTATCACTTCCATAGTATTATTAAACCTGGTTTTGACCTTTGCAGGTTTGAGTTTAATATTTTTATGGAATTCTCGTTGTTTAGTGTTGTTATTTAATTTATTAGTTATTATTAGCATTCAAATTTAATTGAAAAGGAGAGAAGTGATAGATTGTGCGAGAACAACTTTGTGACGATTTTTAAAGAACAACGGATTTAAATTTAAGATATCTATTAACGTCAGTCTATTATGGAGAGCAAGAGACTGGTTGTATGGAGAAATGAATATTTACAAACCCTAACAAAATATAGAGAATGCGGCAGACCAATTTATTATCTGGTACGACACACATGCAACGGTGAAGAAAGGATGAGCTGATTAAAACCAGCGAAAATGCAGTGTAGACGTTCCTTCAAACAAAGGAAAAAGAATTATCGTTCTACATTGTCGCAGTTCTGACGGTTGGGCTGAAGGAGCGCTCCTTCTCTCCGCTAAAAATACAAAAAATTGTTTTCTGGATTACCATGAAGATATGGATAGCCTTCTTTTTGAGAAAAGGTTTTCTGAAACCTTCCAAAACTAAAGAAAAATAGCGTTATTGTGATAGATAACGTGCCCTATCATTCAAGGGTGAGAGTAAGAGTACCCACATCAAGTTCTACGAAAGATGAGCTGAATTGTTTTTTGGAACAGAATGATTTTCACTATAAAGAGTGCTACACAAAAAAACAATTTTTATAAGTGTTACGTACAAAATGGTTCAAAAAAGACTATGTCATTAACTGTTTGGCAAAACAAGCAGGTCATAGAGTACTAAGGCTACCTCCCTATTACTGCGTCCTAAATCCTATAGAGCTACTTCGGGGTCAGTTGAAAAGGAACATTGCCAGCAAAAACCAATCTTCAAAACTAAGTGCATCTGTGATAAAGTTGATACAAAGTGAAGTCGTTGCAATAGACAATCAACACTGGACAAGTTGCATTGAACATGTTAAACAAGTAGAGGTAAAATACTTACAGGTATTTTCTAGTATAAATAAATTAATTATAAATGTAGACAGTAGTGATGACGATGAGATCGATACTGATATTGCGATACTTGAATGAAATTATTATCATGATTTATACCTTTTTTAATTTGTATTATAAGTTTAGTGAGTTGAAACCTTTCAATTAAAGAATTTAAAACATAGTAGTCTTTTATTGGATTACTAAAATAAGTCAGTCCGCACGAAGTTGAAACGAATAATAATTGTAATTTTTTGGTTGTGAATGATGCTTTGATCTTTATTCGTTTTCTGTATATACGGGGGCATTTAGAATATTTTAATGAAGACATGGTTAAATGTAAAATTAAATTTTCACCATACATTATCGGTAAAACCTGGATGACAATTGTCATTTTATTCGTTGACATTGTAATGGTACTGTCACGATCGCTTTAAAATGCAACTACACGTCAACGCTAAGATCTGTATTGGCGAAAACGAGCAGTAGAATGGGGAAAACAAACACATTCTCCATTTGTTTTCGTGTTATTTTTGAGCAGTGTTTTAGAATCAATGAATCACCACACGTACCATCTTTCACTAACGATCTTTACCACACACATTTCAAAATAGAAATGGTTCAATTAATATTGACTCAAATAGCTGATATTATTGTTTTCTCCATTCCACTGACAGTTACTGCGGCGCTAACTATCGGAAAAATTTCCGCGAATAACAATCACGGACATACCTTTTTTCTGTCACCTCCAACTTAATGCGTTAGAGAAAATTCAATAAATTATGACGCAATGAAGGGTTTGGTTTGAACTATATGGAAGAATTACAATGAAAAGAATAGAATAGAATAGTAAAAATATATGGATATTAACAACAAGTTCTGTTCAGTAAATCTTTTCCCATGAATCAAACAAACTACCTACGAATTACTTCTTAAATTTACTTCTTATTCACAGAAACCAAAACCCCGAAACTTTAAAAATACTTTAAAAAAGGACAAAAAATAAGGAATGTAAGTAATACAACCTTCATAACACGAATTTCAAGTGTAAATTGTACACAATTTGTACACAATTTACAAATAAAAATCGTATTTATACTTTTGATTGTAGTTTGTGCCATAAAGATAGATATTTCTTAAAAAGTAGTTGTTTTAGGTTAATTTTAATCAGGGTTAGTTAATTTGTAAGTTTTTTGAAATTAGAATATCATTATAACAATATGAACTAAACGCCCATCGGAATGTTAGTCATTTTCTTACATTGACATTGAATTATGTCTCGACCTAAGTTTTTACTTAATCTTTTAATTTAATTCGTGTGCACATGTATCGTGACGCATGGGAAAAAATACACCAAACAGACTATATATCTATAAATGCAAATGTTAAACAGGAAACTACCTGTTACCGTAACAAATAAAGAAGGTATAAAGTATTTATTATAATTACTTATTATCTGTTTGTCTTTGGAAAAATAACTTTTAAAGTACATTGTTGAGTGTTATCAATATTCGTTGCAATTTATTATCAAAGATAATTCAGAACAATAAACAACTAAAAGGTTGTATTAACTTTCACTATTTATTTTATAAATTGCAATTTATAAAATAAATAGTGAAAGTTAATACAACCTTTTAGTTGTTTATTGTTCTGAATAACATGAATTTTCACACAGTAAGGGTTAGTACCATAAATTTTATCAAAGATAAGCTTAAGTGGTAGTTCATAAAAAGTTATGACGGTATAGAATCAATAAAATATTTGCATCAATAGGAAAAAATAACGAGCAAAAATTTTACCTCAAAGTCTTGTCAATAAATTTATTCATAAAGATTTTATGACAATAATAGACTAAACGCGACATTGTGTGGTCTAATAAATAAACATATAATTACAACTTTTTTGTGGTAATTGTTTTGCATACGCAAACAATTTGCGAGCTTAATATTTAATAAATATGTTTTAAATATAATTTAGTCGTTAAATATACGCTTATTTAACCCTTATGGAACGTGGTAATTAGAGTAAACAAGCAGCGGTAGAAGAAACGGTGGCACCAACAAAAACTTCAGCCATTGAGTAATCAATGCTTCAGCATCAACTGAATGGAGAATTATGAATAATCTTATTTCAATGAGGAAAAAAACAAAAATCGATGAAAGTGCATGATTAAGACGTAATACCTAAATGATATATGAAGAACAAGCTGTGTCTACAATTTGATAAAAAGGCTAGAAAAAGACAAAACTGCCGCAGAACACCGTTATGGACGTGTCTTAAACACATGGGTTTCAGATTCAATAAAATTGACAAAAAGCAAGTTTTAATTGAGCCTAGTAAAATTCATAGTTGGCGATTGGATTATTTATAGAAATTTATTCTTTTCAGATCAAATTATTTGTTTAGATAAATCCTGGTTCGACACGTACGATACTCCAGCAAAAGGCTATGTTGACTCTGGTAATAGATGCAAAGCAAATGCTCTATTAAACAGAGGCAAAAGGATTACAATTTTGCAAGGTGGATATAAAGACGGATGGATTTCCAATGCCCTTTCATTGTCGGCAAAGGACATAAAACATTATTTTTTGGTTTATCATGAGGACACCACTGCTTATTTATTTGAAGATTGGTTCTAGAATAGACTCATTCAAAATATACCCGCAAACAGCATTATAGAGTAATGGACAACGCAAGCTACCACAGCAGCAGCATAATTATCAGTATTTTTTTATTGTACTAACCCTTACTATGTCAAAGTCTACCTCATTAAAAACAGTAAACAACTAAATGGTTGAATGAAACTTTAACTACATTTAATAGCCGTATTTTTGAATAAATAGTGGAAGTTTCATCCAACCGTTTAGTTTTTCTTAATCATTATTTTTTAGTCTTAATCATTTTACCGCTTTTCCTTTGAGCGAAGTGGAGAGGTGCCTCATCTATCCCCTATCTGCACGCAACACTCGCTTAGTGCGAATACCTAAAATTTAACAAGGACTGACCCCAAATGTATGTTTATTGCGTTGATATATTGTTACTTATAATTAAATATGATCATAAAATATTAACTAACAATTTAGAATATAAATTCTCTTTATTAAAATATTATGATTACAGACTTCTTAGAATTAAAATAAAACATTAATAACGTAATATAACTTCAACAATGCAAATCAACAATAAAAAAATAGGCACAATTTTAATGGGAGGGATGTACTTGATCGACTGACAGCAAATTATCAACGTTCTTCAGTTTTGAGAGGAATAACCGCACATGTCCCCGTTCTGTTGTAACATGTCTATCGTCATGTCACCTTGCACTATTATCCGGCCGTAAACGATACCGGTATTATTAACGTTAAAACCGACCCCGAATCACTATTAACGCTACTGTACACGAGACACTCCTTATAGACGCTAACTATGTAGCTGTTTGAACGAGGCCAAACAAAAAACGCGCATCTCGCTTGCAATTGAATGTGCCGAACGTATCCCTTCTGACAAATGACACAAACATGTCTTGAGCGAGACTATATATAGACGAGTACGATAATTTTAAACCCTTTTCGACTAATTTGCTCATTTAAAGAGTTGGGAAAGCGTTCTAGTATTTCATCTTGTGAACTTCCTTTTTGGTTGTTGGAAGACACAACCCGCTAAGTCACCGCTAAGTTAAAGCCAAGTTACCGCTAAGTTAGAGCCAAGATACCGCTAAGTTGAAAGCATCCTTTGGAAGGTCCCTATGTGGAGATAATCCTTCAAATCATCAAACCATTTTAGGTTGATGTTGTGCCACAGAAGCCTAAATCCAAACCATTAAATTAACATCCAGAAACTTGCATCCCTCATTCTCTACGAAGAAGCTGAAGCCGCCCTTTTAGACAGTACAGAAACCTAAAGTTAAGTCCACTTTTTACAATTCCTTTCTGTTCATTATCGGCAAGTACAGTTTCAATAAATAATCAATATTTTTAAAAACCGTTTCATTTATATACCTTAGACTTAAGGGTGTAGCGTGGTCGGTCTTTTGTTTTAAGTAGCTTCTTTATTTGTTGTTTATTTAAACTAATTACATTATGTTTCTATTTTGCTCATCTTAGTTTTTGTGTAGTTTGTTTGCTTAATCGAAAACGTACCAAAAGATAGTGGCGCCCTTATTACTTGTACATCCCAATCCTTCCTATAGTGAGCATTAACTTGGAGTCGAACCACCCCCTGGAGAGGGTCTCTTAGCCGGAATCTCTTTTGTATTTACAAATTGGCTCCCTGCCTTTTGGGAACTAATATTGTTACACTGTGATGTTCAATCTGGTCATTTTTTTGTTTCGACACGGTATGGCGGGGGAAATGCTATCCACTTGGATCACTTTGGGAATTAATCACTGGATTAAAGTATTGAATATTAAGTATAGCCTAAATATTTTACTGTTTATCTATTTATTTGCGGGACTACGTAGCAATCAAAAAATGAGGTGTAGATGGTACACTTCTGCAATTTGTAACTGTATAACTTTTGTATTAATTAAAAAGAAGAAGAACTCTTGCTTGTCATGTTCGCCGTGCCTGGTGGGGGTAATAAAAATGTGTGCTCCCTTTTAGTTGTAACAGTTGTAATAAAATATATAAAAATCGATACGTCCACTACAACTGACCACATAAAGAAGGCTTAAGTGGTGTTAGTAAATCAATTTATTGTTCCCGAATTTTTTTAAATAAAAAACTATTTTCTTAAATTATAAATTAAAGTATAATAACATTTGTACATCTTCTTAAATTGACTCTTACTACTTTTTTTAAATCTTCCAAAAATCATCTGTAAAATTTCAGTTTTTTGTTAGTTATATATTAAAAACACAATGTATATTTATTATCGTATTGTTAGTCACTTTGCGCAATTATTGGTAAATAATCAAAACATGCATTACCGGTATGTCACAAAGGAAATATTTAAATAATTAACATAACTCTGTTAAATATTTTTGTTTTTAATTATAGAAAATTTCCTATTTTAGTATAGATAATCAAACGGTTGTACTTACTTTAAAATTATACCGATTTCTTATGACGTTAATGAAACAAGTATAAGATGAAACAGTAAGAATTTTTCAAATTGTATGGAACCGATGTCGATCAGTTACAAAAAAATCTAAAAAAATAATCCTTTAAACTCTGAAATCAATTTAAAAAGTTAGATTATCACAAAATTTATAAAAGTAGAAGACCATTACAGTGATGTTAGAGGTCAGTTTCATAGTAATAAGAATATATTCTTCTTTTAGGTTGATTGTTAGTTGTCAGACTCAAAAAGTGTCCACGAAATAGTAGCAAATGAAGAGTGCAGAATGGCGCTAGTGTTGTGGAGGCTTTTCGTATTAAGATCGCCTTCATTATTATTTGTTTATATTGTAAAATAGATGATGACAGATTTTCTTTGGTATAGGTATTGAAAGTATTAAATGGAAAAACTATTCTCCTGTGAGAAATTTATTTCTCTTAATTTTATTTATTGTAATCGGTAAAAGTTGGTATTTGATAAATAAAGAAAGTAAACTTATAACCTACTTTTAAATTTTAGAAATGAAGTAGAGTATTGTAGAATATATAAGATGTTTGGAATATTTAAAGAATTCTAAATGTGTCACAGAGAGAGAGAATGTGTTCTTAATGCATCACGTTTCATTTTGGCAGAAAAAACTCAAGAATATTTTCAGATGATTCAATTATACGGTTTATGTCTGCAGTCCAGTTCAATAAATAATATTGAGCACTAATAATATTGTTATCAAAAATTAAGCAATCAATCTCATTGTTTAACAAAACAAGCTTGTCCCAAGTAACAATAAACGCTGGTAAGTACCAACATACTGTTATGTGTAAAAATATTGTAAAAAAGATTTTGACTCTGGCGCACACCCCGGATAAAGGAAATTAGGGTTTATATTTCAAAATTAAGCGAGTTTGGTAATTATATCTCAGATGAGATGAACTATTTTGAAAATTGGGGTTTGAAAACTCAATAATTTCTCCACTCATCAAATGTTCATATTAACTATAATGTAGGTACTTAAAAAAATGTTTAAAATTTATTTTTAGATGAGGGCATTAATAATGGGCATTTTCCATGAATAATAAAGAATTTAAGATAAGTAAATACATTGTATGTAAATCTTCCAATATTTTTAATATTTTTTTAGGACCTTTCCGAGCTAGAATCCATGAGTCAGCAAGAATTAGTTAATAGCTAATAGTTATAACATGTTCCATAATTTACTTTTAATTTTTTATAGCTATGTTATTAGTTTGGTTGGTTTCTCTTTATTGTTTCTGTTATTATGAGTTTTTTATAAAAATAAACAGTTTTTCAATATTTATATATTTTTTATTTAGGATTCCTTTTTTGTATTGCTATATACGGATATGCAGGATAATATACAGGATTACCATATAGTGTTACTCCCGCAATAATATTGTCTTACCACTTCAGTAAAAAAATTTTACCACAGTAGTAAGATATTCTTACTGTAGAAGTAAAATCGTATCGGTGGTAGTTAAACAATTTCATTGCACTAGTAAGAAAAAATGACCGCTTCTGTACCACAGAAGAAACATAGTTTTATTGCCACAGTCAATTATGTTTTTAGTAGATCAAATATTAGTAAATCTTGTATTACTGCGAAAGTAAAACCTAGCTGAGGCATATACAATATAATTTTTCTTAATGTCGCAGTATGAATTTATTTTCGGTGTATCCAGAATAATCCTGGGGGGCTAAAAATATCTAGAATTCAATTTAAGGTATTTATTTATTATTACTTCAATACCTGATCTAGTCTAAACACTATTTAATTATGATTAGTTATCTCATAAAAACAAAATATGTCAATTTGACGATAAAATGATGTTTTGAAATAACTGTCATGGATACAATATAGTTCTTTTTTTCAATAAATTGCGAAAGTTGTTTGCTTAGTGTTCTTTTAGTACTTTAAAGTAAATAGTTTAGCCTAATTCATTTCACAGCAATGATGTAAATTATTACATTGTAAATTTCTAACTTTGTAATAACAATTACGTGAACCTTAATGTACAAAATTTATCGCCAGTAACCAATAAATGGTAAAGCGGTTTTGTTGCGGGTAAAAAAACGAATAAAGTCTATGTCCACACACGTCTAATATTATTATTGTATGTAATCACTTTTAAAATTTTTCAAAGATAATAAAAATTATCTACTTGCATAAATCATACGACGTTAAATATTCAATACAACTACACACCTTCCCGATGGTTTTTAAAAGAAAAAAAGTAGATATATTGTAGGTACTTACATGAAATAAATGATGTATGTATATTTATATAACACTAAAGCACTAATATTATCAAAAAATGTCCATTCAATATTAACGGAACTGCAGTGAATAAAAATATTTAGGTAACTGTTATGTCTTTATTTGCGGTAAAATCACAATAACTTTTTTACAGGAGCGGTACAATAATGGACAATTTAAATAGATAACGACCATTATCACAAGAACTGAATAGAAAGTAAACAAAAAAATTGCGGGCTCGCGTCTAGGTTGCAACCGACAAAACTATTTGATTCATTACTTTGCGTTAATATTAATTGATCTGTAACGATCAGTTTATGTACACTCGATTGGTTATTATTTTATATTAGAAGAAACTCATTTCGTTTTGCCGCCTGGTGAAGTGAGAATCTTTTATGGCGTAAAGAACTTGTCACTCCATTTTCTACAATATCTCTGTCCTTGCTTAAATGCTGGCTGAGGTGGGGTAAACACTTGAAAATTAGATTAAATAAAGTTCGCTTGAGTGCCAATTAGATGTTTAGGTTTGAATAATTTGGATGGTTACTATTTTTCGCGTATTATTATTACAATAAAAAAACTTTTAATTCAAATTTAATTTAATAATAATTAAAATTGTTTTAGAACTGTTTGGACGTTCTTTAAGACGATAACAGAAAAACTTATTTTGTTCTACAGTAAAATTTTAATGAATTTTCTTTGTGGTTTCGATTACTGTGTTCATTGAAACAAAATAAATAACTATTAGTGTTAAAATAAATTTTTTTGTTTTGTTTACATTTGCCTACATTGATTAACCTTTTTTAAAAATCTAATTATGTTTTTATTAGAATGGAGACAGTTCTACCTTTTAGTTTTGGTTATTGGTGAAGTGTCAGTGCCCGATGTTGTGTTAAATAAGCTGTCCTTTCTCTAGATATCTGTTAAGTGACAAAATTTAGTAGAAAAGTTAGGTTCAAAATCTTTGGTCGGTTGATAGAAATCTAATTGTACTAACTTTCCTATTTATTTATTTAAAAAATTCTTTCTACTAGCGTACGGAAAAGTCCAGTTTGTCGCACTCATTTTAGTGTTGAAAGAGTCACTTTTCCGCACGATTGTAGAAAAAATAGTGTACTTAACATGAGCGTAACGTGACTTTTCCACGCTTATGTAAACTACTATTAATTTATAGTTAAACTTTTATTTTTACCTATATCTAAAACAACACTAAAAATCCTAACGTATACAGCGTGTCCACGGATGGGGTAAACCCCATAAAATAAAACAAAATTCAAGTTTATTAAAATCCGTCTGATTTTATAGCCAGTTTTATTTATGAATATTCGAAAATAATGTATTAATCTAGTGAGTGACGTTTATCTACGTGTCCCAAGTAAATGTCAACTTTTATAAACAATTTTCAAATTTTAATTCTTTAATAAATATTTGACAACAATGTTAACTATGCAATTGCAAAATTTCACGAAAAGTATCCAGTTGTATCCATTACGCGGTGTGGATTAAAAAAATTAATAAAGAAGTTTGATGAGACAGGATCTGTTCAAGACCAAAAGAAATTGAAAAATGCATTCGTTGAAGAGGATGATGCAGCTACTGCACTAGCTATGCATTCGTTAAGGGAAAATCCCAAGTTAAATCTTCGAAAAATAGCAGTGGAGGTTGGTTTTTGCAAGAATCACTTACAGAAAATATTAAAGCACAACAAAAAAAACATTCAAACCAAAATTCATTCATAAAGTACGTTTCACAATAATTCGTTGACTCGGTACCTGACCTTAGGGGATTAGTAATGAAAGGTTATAAATTTATCACTGTACAGTAAACATTAACAGATCCGTAATACGGTTTTCAAAATAGATTTAAATAAAACTCAGTAACATTTACTAAAACTTAAATTTATGTTGTAAAAAAATCACGAAATTTTTTATGAAACAACGTCAGATTGACGATGCTTCTTAGCGAAACGACCGTCATTGTGATTTAAAACATATTTTTTCAAATAAATTTGGAAGTTACGTTGAAACGAAGAGTTTTTTATTATTCTTAATAAGATGAACTTCCAAAAAGTAAGAGTTGGTACAATAAATTTAATTAAAACATCTTCGAGAGAAGAATTAACTCGATTATACAAGAAGTTACATGAGAAAAGGTGTAAGGCATCCCAAAACATCTGGTTTAACCAACAATGTCTGAAGAAGAATTTAATACCCAATTATGTAAACATTAAATGTAACACTCAATCAAAAGAAGCGCAAAAAGTAGTTAAAAAAGCCCAAAAAATGTGGATTAAAGAGGAAAGTAGAACGTGGTTTAAAATAAGAGATGCTTTAGACATTTACATTAAAACTGGTCATTCAGAATTAACGTTTGCAATGCATTCAGTGGAATTTGACTGCTTAGATTACAAAATTATGATAAGTTGCATTGTCCATTACAATTATCTATAATTTTTTCCGGTATATTCGGCAATAAATAATTCTCAAACCAATTTTCAAAAAGTTCTGCTGTCGTATCTTCGTGATAATCTAAACTTGAATCTTTAATATTCTTTGCTGCTAACAATAAAGCGTTTGGAACCCAACCTGTTTCTGATCCGGCATGTATTATTGTAATTCTTTGTCCTCTATTTGATGGAGCCTTTGTTTTGCAATTTCCCGATGAATCAACAAAACCCTTCGTTGGAGTATCATAGGTGTCATACCATGTCTTGTCGAGGTAGATAATTGAATGGTTTTCAACGCCACATTCGTAAACGATATGACTCCATTATCACTTGTCTTTTATTAATGGTACAATATTTAAATCCCATTTGAGAAATAATTCTCCACAAACTTGTATGGCTACAAATAATTCCCGTGTCGTCTTTAAGTAACCGTTTTTTTTTATACAATCTAGGGTTGGTATCATTTGTTCTTGGTATAGGACATATATCGTTCGTCGGATTATATATTTTTGTATTTCATCAACACATTTGGTATTATTAACGTCACTTCGTTTTTTTCGTTTACTTATTGGCTTATTTATAATATCTTTTACCTTACAAGATTATGAATATGACACAAGGTTGGACTTTTGTGCGATGATTGGTGAAAAACTTATGCATGACCGATTCTTTCATAATAATATTTGTTTTCTGACGAAGCAACGTTTACAACAAACGGAGTCGTTTCTTCCCAAAATTGTCGATATTGGGCTAATGAAAACCCGAGCTACAGGATTAACTGTAATAGACAACTTGCTAAAAAAGTTAGTGTTTGGTGTGCGGTTTTACCGGATCGAATAATCGGACTGTATTTTCTGGAAGATACATTAAATCAGGAGGTATATTTGTACTTGCTTGACAACTTCTTAATACCTGAATTAGAAAATATTCCCTTGGAGCAAAGGTCTAATTATCTACTTTAAACATGATGGATGTTCGTCACATTCGACTTTGCTTATTAGAGGCTGGATGAATATTTTACTGGGCAATGGATGGGACGTTATAAACCAATATTTTTTCCGCCCCAATCCTCTGATTTATCTATTTTAGATTTTTTTTATGGGGCTACTTAAAACAAAAAGCTTACGCAGACTTGAAACGAGCTATCACTGATGCCGTTAACGAAATTACCCCAGAAATGCTGCGAAATACTTCCAAAGAATTTAGAAAGAGAATTGAGAGATATTTTGAAGCTGGGGGAGGATATATTGAATTATATTGAATAGATTTTTTTTTGTTTACTTAGTGCTTCTTACATTATTATTCTGTATTGTTATTTTTGATAGTAATTATAATTCTTGAATGGTTAATATTGTTATCAAATATTTATTACAGAATGATAATTTGAAAATTATTTATAAAAGTTGGCAGTTACTGGGTACATCGTAAACGTCACTCACTAGATTAATACATTATTTTCGAACTTAGTGCACAAATTTATACGGTTTTCATACAACTGGCTATAAAATAAGACGGATTTTAAAATTCTTGAATTTTATTATATTTTATGGGGTTTTGCAACAAGCAAAAGTTTTGATCAAGAATGACATTTTTCACTAAAACTAATATTTAAACATATTTTTCACCTATAGGATACCCCATCCGTGGACAAGCTGTATATGTTAAGCAGGTTTGTAGCATTGTAAATGTCCTTTACTTTAAATATAGTAGTATAACTTACTCTACATTTGTAGTTATTAATTTTAAATATACAGATAACACTGGTTACTAGCCCTATAAAGGTGAATGTTTAACATATTAAATAAAACACAACAACAAAATACACTATTTATAATAATTGGTCCCATAGCAACATTCAAATAACAAAAACTGTATACAACTCAAATAACTATAATGGCTCAATAATTAATGTTCTTTGAGACTTTAGAGGTAACATGAATGGGGTTTTTCCATGATACTGACCACCAGACTACTGAATCATCTCATAAACAAACACTTTATTTATAAAATATTTATCATGGCAAAAGTTTTAAAAGTGCTGACTATAAACATATATTTTTATTTTTATGGCATGCTCGGATCAAACAAAACTGAAGAAAGTTAGCTAGCCGACATAGTCGGAAGGTACTGAGGTCCTATACAGGAGGCTACCCAGCTATAGTTGTAGGTGCGGAGAGAATCTACTTCTTTTTATTTATTTCTTTTTTTTATGATTTCTCTCCTCAAGGTTAGAAAATGTGGTAAACTTATGTAAATAAAGCACATACTCTTATAAAATCTATAAATTTTACTAATAATGGGAAAAGTCATAACAGAAGAGTTAATGATAAATATAACTCGAATAATTTATAATCAATTTTCATATAAAAATATACATAAGTTCATAAAAGAAAATGGCGAACATGAATATTGTTAATCAACAAGTAAATATAAGTAGATACATTACAAAAAATGACAATAGACATTGAATGTTTAAATATTAGACAATAATAAAAATATTCAATTTATCTGAAATACAGGAACTAAACACTGATATATATAATATAATATAATTAATAATCGCTTCATCATCATTCTTTATTTTTTACAACTTAGCCCTACCCCATCTCGTTACCAAGTATAAAACTTATTTTGTACTGTATGCGGACTTTTACAATAAATAATGGTTTTAAAACTAAATAGTGGCATATTTAAATTGGGAACCGAGAGATGGGGTGTTAAAAAGAATAAAAATTAATTATACTACTACAAGGTCTAAAATTTTAGTCGAAGTTACAGTCTTATCATGTATGTATGTAGGTATGTATGTATGTATAAGTTAGGGGTGATAATTACACTGCGACCTATAGGATCTATTGTGTCCCCCTTTACTTGCCATGTTCTGATATTTCCTCAGACCTAAAGCAGCTCTTCGAGTCCTATTTTCCTGAGGAAGTTTAGGACATCGTCGGGCTTCAAATCAGATAGATACCCTTCCTCTATTTCATGTGCTCCTAGGTATCTAGCCCTAGAATTTTGCAAGGCAGGACATTCTGAGAGTATGTGTATTGAGGTTTCATCCTCTTCCTCACAGAATCTGCACTTTGCTTCATCTGCTAACCCCAGTTTCTTCATGTGGCTTCTTAACCGGCAATGCCCGGTTAATATTCCCGTTAAAATTCGGAGCCTTTTTTTACTGAGGTTGAGGCAGCTAAGAGATTTCTTCTGGTCATAGTTCCCCAGTAGTATCTTAGATTGCCTCAGTCCTTCCAGCTGATTCCAGTACTTAGATTTTTTCTTTCTCCATTTCCTCCCTTAGTTTTCCTACTGCTGATCCCACAAGATGGTTCTGGTCCCAGTTGTGGGGTTTCAGCTCCTTTTTTTGCCAGCTTATCTGCTGTTTCATTCCCCTCTATTCCTATGTGTCCCGGGACCCATAGGAGGGTGACAGTGTTGTTCTGGCCCAGTTCATTTAATTTGCCTAGGCATTCCCAAACCATCTTCGAACTGATTATATTTGAGCTCAGCGCTTTGATGGCTGCTTAACTATCCGACATGATCACAATCTCTTGTCTACGGTAGTTCCTTCCAATATTGAATTCCACACATCTTTCGATGGCGCGGACTTCTGCTTGAAAGATGCTCGGGTATGTGCCCAAGCTTTCTGAGTATTTGGCTCTCGGTCCAAAAACTCCTAGCCCAGTTCCCTCATCTAGCTTGGAACCGTCCGTATACCACTTAATGGTATTCTGGTTTAAATTCTGTATGATGTCTTCATCCCATTCAGATTTATTACTCAACTTTGTGATGAATTTTCTCACAAAGTTGAATTTCTTTGACATATCATCTTGGGGCATTTCCCAAGTTTGATCAAAATGAAGTGATCTAGGTTTTTCCCTGATAATTCCTTCATTGATCATTCTATATATCGTTTTCTTCCTTACACTTTCTAACAGAATGTGCAGTGGGGTCAAGTTTAAAATTACCTCCATTGCAGCAGTCGGGCAAGTTCCCATTGCTCCAGTGATACATGAACAGGCTAGTCTCTGAATCTTCGAGAGGTTTTTCCTCGTCGTATTCAAATTAGCACTTACGCCCCAAGCCACTGCCCCATATGTGTTTAATGGTCTCACTATTGCTGTGTACATCCAGGATACGTGGGTTACATCTCCAGTTCTTCCCTGCAATGTTCCTACACACCATGAGGGCCTTGGTTGCTTTGTGTATTACTCCGTCTTCGTGTTTGTTCCAGAGTAACCTGCTATTTAGGGCTAATCCTAAATCAACTAAAGGTATAAAAGGATCTATTCGCATCACCCATGAGCCTCCCACTACCAGCTAAACTCACACACGCTCTAACCAAACCCGTTCCTTCCAGAATGCATCCCTCTAGGAGCGGTGCATTCCGGGAAGAACTTCCTCCACCCCCCCATCACTTCCGATGGGGGCCTCAGTCCTTGGGCTTATGCTTTTCCTTCCAATATCTTGGTTCGGAGATGGTTTCCAGGTGTCTTCTGTTTGCTCCGGAATGGTGCTTGGCACCTTTATCTTCCTGTCTTCTTTTTAGGCGTTCAAGAATGTGTGCTTTTCGCTGCCTCTAAAAATTTAGCCCCTAGTCGACGAACTGCGGCTAAAGGTAACCTTAGAGAGTAGATCCACTTGTTAAAGCTGTCCCTACTCAAGAATCTGTGCATCTCCCTGTAGGTCTCTACTGTGTAGTTTATAAGATGTATCTTTGTCTTCAGTGCTAGTTTGGATTTTCTTCCTATGAGTACGGCTAGTCTTCCTCTTGCTTGTTTTGCCTTCTTTATGATGTTAGTCCTTTGTCCAGTATCACTCCTAGGTATTTGGCCTTGTTTTTCCATTGGATCTCTTCTCCTCCTATGTTAATGTTTTCTTCTGGTTTTTTCCTTCTTTTGGAAAAATATACTGCTTGGGTTTTCTCCGGGTTTATTTGGATTTTCCATGTTGTACACCATTCGTATATTTGGTCCATAGCCTGCTGGAGTCTTCTTGTCACCATCCTTGGTTGAGTGCTTCTTGTAACGATAGCCGTGTTATCTGCGTAGAGAGCCATCATTGTGCTGTCTGTCTTTGGAATGTCTGCCGTGTATATGTTGTAAAGCACTGGTGAGAGGACTGCTCCTTGTGGTACTCCGGCTTCTGTTGTTCCTACTTCGGATTTTGCGTTTTCTATCTTTATCCTGAATCTTCTATTTTTCAAATAGCTGAGTAGTAGTTTCGTCAGTTCTCTGGTGTATCCTGCTTCTCTCATCTTGTATATCAGTCCTTCGTGCCATACTCGGTCGAAGGTTTTGCTGATGTCCAGGAAGATGGCTCCAGTAGATTGATTTGTGTTGTATCCTTCTGTTGTGTATTCTACAATTTTAGGATGACTCGGGTATTTTGCTCATCGCTGGTAGTAGACTGATGGGTCTGTAGTTTTGTGGAAACTTGGAATCTTATCCTGATTTCCTTAGCATCACTATTTCGGCTTCCTTCCATTGACCTGGGAAGTGTTTTGTTCTTAATATTCCGTTTATGATTGCTGTCAGAAATACTATCCCTTTTCTTGGTAAATACTTCAGTGCATTGTTGTTGATGCCGTCGTATCCAGGTGCTTTTCTGGCTTTCCTTTCTTTTATTATGTAGGCTACTTCTTCTGTTGTTGTGAATCCCAGGTTTCCTTCTACTATTTCTTCGTCGAAGTCTTCGATTTCATCTTCTACTTGATCTGTGAAGTCCATGTCTTCATCTGGGTGCTCATTCAGGTCGAATTGGCGCTCCATAGTTCTCCTGAAGGCTTCGGCTTTTTCTTCATCCGTGAATACGATTCCGTTCTCTTCGTGGATTGGGGGAATTTCCTTTTTGTCTTGTCGTAATATCTTGGCGAGGTTCCATAATCCTGGTGTATTTGGGTCCAGTTCTTCTATTCTTTTGTCCCAGTCCTTGGACTTGTGTGCTTTGAGTTGTTCCTTCACTTCCTTATGTAGTCTGTTTGCTTCTCGTTTGTCTTGTTGTAATCCTGTTTTGTTGGCTCTTCTTCTTGCTTTGTTTTTCACCCTGATGAGTACTCTTAGGTTGTTACTGATGTTTGAAAACCTATTGTATCTTTCTACGTTTTTGGTTGTTGTACTTTCTTCTATCGCTTGTTTTAGTGTTTCCGTGAATTGGCTGAGTTGCATTTCTAGCTCTTCGCTGTTTTTTGTATGGGGAATTGGTCCTATCAGCTTACCCGTTCTTGCTCTGAATTTTTCCCAGTTGGTTTTCTTTATTGTTTTTTGTATGTTCCTTCTTCCTTCTCCTATTGTGAGAATAACTGGTTCGTGGTTTGTTCCTCCTTCGCTGTTCAGCTAAACTCGAACAATTCCTAGCGATAATACATTTTCCGTTTCATACTGTATTTACTTAGGAAGACGGAATAAAACAGAAATATTACGTTCATAAAAAAATTCTTATAAATTTTAGAATAGCACAAATTAGTCGAAATTATTTAAGTAATATCAGGTAAAAGTTGTAAATTTTGTATGAATAAACTGTTTGAATTTATTTTATATGGGCAATAACATTTTTCAATTAGGTAATAATGTCTTTTTAACAAACTACAGTAATTAACTGCGTTTTAGTATTCAAAAGTATTTTACTAATTGAAGGAAAAATAAATCAATGTCAGTGTCACAAAATTTAATTGTATAATTAAAGGTTATTAGCAGCTACTAATGTCGGCCATCATCAGGCTACAAATGAAGGTCAGTATTAACAATACAGATGTAAGAAATTAACAAAAAAAATAACAAAAATATGACTATATATAAATTAGAATTAAACAAAACATCCTCAGTGCTTGCACGTTGTGATAAAAAAGTACAAAATTAAGTTTGAAAAAGATAGTGTGGCATTAAATGAATACTTACATAATAAAACAAAATATTATGAATTATCTTCAGTAAGTATTGAAAGATAATGGAGAAATTCTCCTTCACCGTCCAGGATAATAATATATCGAAGTAGTATCAGATTTGTCATGGAGGTTTGGATACAAATTATTCGATTTTGAGGAACTCGATAAGCCGTAGTATGTGGTGGGTACTTACCACGAGACGTGCAAAAAGCACATAAAATTAATCTATGAAAATATACTGGAACGATAAAAAATTAGTCAAATGGTAATAGCATGTATCAGTATGGTTTGACGTAATAAAATACAGTTATTTCAAGAGAAATTATCTTGTAATATCATTTATATGAAGAGTTATACTATTTAAACAAAATGTATACGATTAATATGATAATACTTATTCTTATTCTAATATTAGTTTCTTAAAACAAGTAACAAATTAATTTTAATAGAATGCTAACTTCTAACTAATATTAATAATGTTAAAGTATAATTTAAGTACATATTAACAGGTCGGCTGAAAAGTCCCCAGTCTACCATAGTAAAACACAATATTTTGACAAAATTTATTTTTTTTATTCAACATAGTTGCCTTCAAGGGCGATATAGCGATTATAGCGACCTTCCAACTTTTCGATACCATTTTTGTAGTACTCCTTCGGTTTGTCCTCAAAATAGGCTTCAGTTTCGGCCATTACCTCAGTATCAGAGCCAAATTTTTTCCCGTGAGCATTCTCTTCAGGTCAGAGAAAAGGAAAAAGTTGCTGGGGGCTAGATCTGGAGAATAAGGTGGGTGAGGAAGCAATTCGAAGCCCAATTCATGTAATTTTTCCATCGTTTTCGATGATTTGTGACACGGTGCATTGTCTTGATGAAACAACACTTTTTTCTTCTTCATATGGGGCCGTTTTTTCGCGATTTCGGTCTTCAATCGCTCCAATAATGCACAGTAATAGTCGCTGTTGATTGTTTTTCCCTTTTCCAAATAGTCGATGAACAATATACCGTGTGTATCCCAAAAAACTGAGGCCATAACTTTGCCAGCTGACTGTTGAGTCTTTCCACGCTTTGGTGGCGGTTCACCGGCCGCAGTCCACTCAGTTGACTGTCGATTGGACTCAGACGTGTAGTGATGGAGCCAAGTTTCATCCATAGTCTCATATCGATCAAAAAATCGGGTTTATTACGACTTAACAGCTGCAAACACTGCTCAGAATCATCAATTCGTTGCTGTTTTTGGTCGATTGTGAGCACGCGCGGCACCCATTTCACACAGAGCTTCCGCATACCAAATATTCGTAAACGATATGTCCAACACGTTCCTTAGATATCTTTAGAGTGTCAGCTATCTCGATCATATTCACTTTACGGTCACTCAAAATCATTTTGTGGATTTTTTGATATTTTCGTCGGTAACCACCTCTTTTGGGCGTCCACCGTCTTCGGTGCTCATTTCACCACGCTTGAATTTTGCGTACCAGTCAATGATTGTTGATTTTCCTGGCACAGAGTCCGGAAACTCATTATTAAGCCAAGCTTTTGCTTCAACTGTATTTTTTCCTTTCAAATAACAATATTTAATAAGCACACGAAATTCTTTTTTTTCCATATTTTTGAAAATAACAAAAGTTGCTTCACTAAAAATGCAATATCTCACAAACTAATAGTCCGACAGCTGTCAAATTTTTACACAAATCTTTTGAAGGTTGATACTATCTAAAAATGAAATGGATTTAATTCTAGTGTCGTCATCTATAGGTCAGACCGGGGACTTTCCAGCCGACCTGTTACATGATGTAGTTGGAAAATGCTAATGTTTGTTTATTTTTCTGACACTTGTTGTCAATAATTGTCAATTTTTTTTAAATTTTGATATAGTTTGTCAATGTAGATTGAAAAATATAAGTTTTTTAAAGATATCATTAACTTTTTATATATGTATTTTCAACTGTGAAACCTACTCCGAACCTTGAGGCGTATTGAATCACCGGTTAGGTGCTTTGTACGCTACAGATGTTACCAATATAAGATATAAATGTATAATTAGTAGAAGATATTTTTAACATTGATTTTACTATTATATTTTGAACTAACTGAAGGTTAATGATTCAAAGAAATATGCAAAACTAACACCAATATAGGGAAAAGATATTTTATAGAAATTCGATTAGTTTGGCATTAAATCTGTTATATAGGCTTGTAGATGATAATAAATACATTTTAAAACTTCAAAGGAACCGACATCTATTGGGATAATATAGAAGGTCAAATAAGGACTACACTTTTTTATTTTTGCGATAGAAGAAAATACTACAGATACTTGAAAACATCCTATTATAGTGATAAGTAAATATATTTGTAATATATAACGGACAGTTTCAATAATTTAATTTGTAATATATAACGGACAGTTTCAATAATTTAATATTAATTCAGAAAAACAGAAAAACTTAAGAGGATCAGGTTTGTGAGTTTCCTCTAATTCTTTCTTTTCTTTACCTCATTTTTGTGTCGGTACTGCTGACCACTTCTAACTGCTCGTTTCAAAAAATTTAAATAGTAGGTATAGTATAGTGTATAATCAACTGAATATTTCTGTGGGTCAGTTAAAATTATGAATCATATAATTGTACTGACCTGTTTACATAGATTAAGTAGCCACAATGTGTTTACAAAATCCAGATAATGCAGCTTTGCAAGAACAAGCACGTTTTTACTTAGTGACAATGCTTATTTCATGGGGTGGTGAAGTTAAGCCAGATGTTTGGAGGCATAAAATCTTGATAATATCAGGATTACCTTCAGAAATACCACATAATATAACGTGTCCCGCTTCGAAAACAGCTTCACCCTCTTGTTATGGCTTACGTCTGTTTCCAATATATTGGAGAACTTTGTAAATACTCACTTCAATATGAGGCATCTTGGTAAAGTTTATAGTTCATACGTACACAGCAGTAACGATATAAGCAAAGAATGAACTAACATTTTGTTGTTCACCCTGGTGGCGGCCATATTGAAAATTGACACCGCCATCTAGTGGTCATTAATTTTCGCGAATTATAATATTTAAATAAACTTATTGAAAACATTTATATAGAATAAAATTAAATCTTAAAGAAACTCTTACTTTTCAAGTTAGTAAATTGTTTGTAATTTCAAGTGTATTTATCATTATAATGTGTAAAACAAAGACTGAAGTATTGTGAACGGAACTCTCAAACATAATATTAGAAACTATAAATAGAAGGAAGTGATTTTAACTTTTTCATTTTAAGTTTATAGAGTGACAGTTATATAATAGTATATTAAACAACGCATTTCATATGGAATTCTGTTACAGCCATATGAAATAAGTTGTTTATAATATTTTTTAAAATTTCCCCCTTTTACCATATTTTAAATTAATTTTTTTTTATGTAATTACGAAAATTTTTATTTTAAAAAGTATGTCGGCAGCACTGTGTAATTTATAAAATTTGACAGTTGTGACATTTAAATTATCAAATGTTAATGTTTTAAAATATTTTAAAATGAATAATATACCATTAATAATATATTATATAACTAAAAGATGATATTGATATTCACAAATACTTTTTTAAAGAACAATATAAAATTAATTAATTGCTATTAGCCTCAAACGTCATTGTCTTTAGATACTTCACTCATGTCGCCAACCATTTAAAACAAAAATTTGCGTGCGTAAAAGTTACATTACGATACGCAAATGCGTTTTATAATGAAGATTTTTATAAGTGCAAAATATAAAATAGTATATTAAACAACGCATTTCATATGGATTTCTGTTATGACACTAGTTCAAGTTTAAAAAACGAATCGCAAAGCGATGAGTTTTTTAAAGAACGAGTGCCACAACAGCCATATGAAATAAGTTGTTTATAAATATTTTTTATATTTTGCCATTTTATCATTGTTTAAATTAATTTATTATTTTTATGTAATTACGAAAATTTTGATTTTAAAAAGTATGTCGGTAGCACTGTGTAACTTATAACATTTGACAGTTTTGACATTTTAATTATCAAATGTTAATGTTTTAAAATATTTTAAAATGAATAATATACCAATAATAATATATTATATAAGTAAAATATTATATTCATATTCACAGATACTTTCTTAAAGAACAATATAAAATTAATAAATTGCTATTAGCCACAAATGTCATTGTCAATAGTCTTGTCATTAGATACTTCACTTATGTCGCCAACCATTTAAAACAAAAATTTGCGTGCGTAAAAGTTACATTACGATACGCAAATGCGTTTTATAATGAAGATTTTTATAAGTGCAAAATATAAAAAGTAAATTATTAAGTTATTGTTGTTAAATGTAAACTGTGTTTCAACAATTTAATTAAAAGTAAAACAGTGAAAGATATAACAGAATTAAGGTAGTTAAAAAGTCGACTTACCAGTCAGTAAGAATTTCACAATTACTGCACTACACCAGAATTTGTCAATAAATTTGAAGTCACTGGTTTTGAACACAGCCAACCAACGTAACCAACCGTCAGCAACGCCTTTAAGGAAACGTCATATTTCAACAACTATTGCAGCCACAGAACAGAAATAAGGCTATAGATCAACCGACTAGGCATGTCCTTTATATAATCTTACAACCACTTTTCGACAACACATTTTTCGTTGTTCATTTTCTTAATTTAAGAATTTTTTACTAATTTCTAAAGTCTATAAATAAGAAAGCATAAAGTTAAAAATAATAAAACAAAAACATAACCGAATTTTGTGACTCTGGGCAAGTACCTTGTGTGCCTAGTAATAAATCCGGTCCTGCCCTTGCAATAACAATAGACAAAAATTACTACATATTTGGCCATTGCTTTTGGTTGCACTGTAATCTAGTAGGTTAGAAGAAAAGTGGGTGGCGTATCTAATAATGTTTTTCATTTGCCTTATTCGTGTTGCGCTGGCTGTTGAGAGAATTTGAGAGAAGATGGTTTATGCTCTACAAGGGTTTGGCATTAATAAAAAAATTGCTCTTTTATGATCAAATGATTTTCTTGACGAAATATCATTTAAATAATACTTTTAACGTAGGTATTTGGTTCTTTATGCTTTTCAAAAATTATCTTTGAAGGTAAAAGTTGTAATAATAAATATTATATTTGGCCAAATAAAGGTCCAAAACTAATAATACCCAATACTAAGCCATCCCTATCCATGCCCATATTTACTGAATGCGGGCCAGTTTATTAATATATAATTATAGTCAAGGTAAATACTTTATCCTATAACTTACAGTCCCTGGCTATCTTTTAGCCAGTTGACTAATACATAATTTGTTTAGACATACGTGCTGTTTTGACGTCATACAGTGTATAATGGTTCATTATTCACTAGTAAATAATGGGTAACATTATACCTGAGCAAGCACATGTATAATTAAGGTTTTATAGCACGGTCATGGACAAAATTATTTGTGGGGTTAGATTATAAAAAACGCTGTATAGGGTGATACACGCAAGTCTGGCATCGTCCATGATCTATATTTTTAATGAAAAACCATGTAGGTTTTTATTATTTTAAAAGCTCTACCATTTAGGGTCTTTTATGAATTGTACAGGGTGGAATTTTGAAATTATTTATAATTTTGTTTAAGATAGTAAATACATAAAATACTTGACGTAGTTGATTTTTTACATGCTCATGCTTAAAATGTTCTCCACCTTGTTTTTGGCAATAACACAGTCTCCTATAAAAGTCGTCCCAAACTTTGTTTAAAGTTGTAACAGTACCTGTTAACATTTTAAGCACCTGGTATCCTAAATATTAAATTCAATTAGTACCGCTAGCTCCATCTATCCTCAAACATTTTTAATAATAAAATAATGAATACGGTCTCTATAATTATAATTGGAAGTTCAAAGTAGCTACACTACGAGGTGTACTAATGAGTTGGCATTATCGAGTTCAATAGGTTTTAATAATTATTCCCAGTCTCATTTCTTCTATTGATTTACTGTCATATACAGAAAGTTGGAATATAATACAGTAAACTAGAGGCAACTCTTTAATTGAAGATTCTGTAAACCAGAAGCAACTCTTGAATTTGGAGATTCCGTAAACTTAAACAGCTTGTAAACTTTAAGCTCTCGTATGTACATTCTTAACTGGATTATCTCTACAACTGGGGCAGATCATCCCTCCACTAGTGATCTTCCATAATCATTTGAAACCACCTAGACAGTGCCGTAGCGACCCCAAGGTGCGGCGACGGATCGTCCACTATTGTAACAGATAAGTTTATTGTGATCTATCAAGTTTACTGTTCCCATATTTTTTTCTCCTTTATTTCCGTGTATATCTATCTATATCGTCAACTGTATTAGAATAAGTATTTTTAAAGAACTGTTTGCAGATTATTTTGTTGTAACGTATTCTCTACCTCATTAGTTTCAGCACCAAGGAAATCTTATTATCTTTTATATGTTTGTACATTTTCAAATCATTTTTTTATCTTCATAGACAGTTTTTTCTGACATCTTTCTCTCATCTTATGATACTTATTTAAATAACAGCTTAAAACAACTTTCTTCAGTAGTATCATAAAAAATAAAAAGATTTCAGTGGCGCCCTTATAATTTCTTAAAGAAACAAATATTGTACAATAGTCAGAGCTAATGAACTTACTCACCCCTAGCCGAGGTATTTAACTATCATAATTTTTGTGTGATAAACATTTATAAATTCTGTTAATTATTGAAGTATCTTTTACAACTAATTAAAGACGAAATTAAGCTTAATGTTTGTTTCATTGTAAATTACATTTTTTCTTTTGGTATATTGTTATTTTTCAAAAAAGTTAACTAAATATTTTTATAAATTCACTATCAACAAGTAACTCATATTACAAATTGTCGCCCAACGCTCAAATAATATTACAAAGTTTGAGGTGAAATAGCCCGTAATTCTGTTGTTGTCCTTTCGTTGAGGTCTGCAATGCTAGTTGACTGTGTGTTGCATATACTTTTTTCTTGAGATAACCCCACAGAAAAAATCCAAGGGCGTAAGGTCCGGCGATTTAGCTGGCATCTCGATAGTACCTCTTCGTCCAATTCATTTATTGGGAAAAATTTCATTAAGTGATTTCTTACAATTAAAGCATAATGTGGTGTCGCTCCGTCCTGCTGAAACCAGATATTTTCTTCCAGTAGGGATATAAGTTGGGATATAAGTTGGCCAACTCAGGAACAACTTCGTCTCTAATCATGCTTATATATTTTCCGGCTGTTAAATTTCCATCTACAAAAATAAAAAAAATAATATGATCACCGATGATACCTGCCCAAACGTTCAACTTTTGAGGATACTGAGTATGTGCCACACGCATCCAATGAGGATTCTCCTCTGACCAATATCTACAGTTTAGTTGTTCAATTTGAATGTTGATTCATTGGAAAAAAGAATTGTACCAGCAGCTATTTCATTTCTATTCAATGTATTCATAATTCTTTCACAGAAATCCATTCTACGATCTGGATCGTCTTCTATTATTTCTTGTACAAAAGTCAATTTACATGGATGAAGTTTTTCTTTATGGAAACACCTTAGGGCAGTTATGTGACATTATTACATTATTTTGACGAGAAAATTTGTCGTGAACTTGACGTTGGATTCTCCACGAAACTTAACATAATATTCACTTTCACATCATCATCTGGTTTGACATGTTCAAATTATCTGAATTGTGCATATATTTTAGACACAGTACCTTGAAATATTAGACAACTAGGAATACCTCTGATTAAATAAGTTTGCCACTTTAAGTTGACTTCTGTAATTATCGCCGTAACCCATCATCATTAAAATTTCAATCCGGTGAGTCTTAGTTAAATATTTCATTATTACTTCGCAAGATATTAGTTTTTGATTAAGAGTTGACAACTACGATGTTTAAATGTCAACACATCAATAACTGACAGACATTATTTACTGATACAGTTGACAGAAGCAAACATGAACCCTGGGTGGGCGTGTCCTTGTCGCTGTAGTTGTATTTTCATCTCACTTATGCAGCCACTAAAATTGATATTATCGTTAACATTGGCTCGTGATTGGCTGATTGTGATAACCTTAAAATTAGTTGGCATATTTTCCGCGGACCATGTTTGCTTCTGTCGAATGTAGTTTAGTTTAATTATATTGGCATAGTTACCTATACAGTTTTTACTTATTCGTGACCACCGAATACGGAACTACGAATAGAAATGAAAGCAAATATACTCCCGCCAAAACTTATTAAAATTTTTAACACAACCATAGGATGGCGCTGATCGTTACGTCTACTCATTTTAATTGTTCTATTTTTCGGAAGAGGTCTCCCTACTAATACTATAACGACAATACTTTTTAATATAACAGATCTATATCAATCTGTATTTGGTGAGAAATAGTTTTAAGAAAATTAAGAAAAGAGACAGTAGTTCTGAGAATCAGGAAAAGAGCAGGAGTTTTGTCTTCAGTTTTTTTTAGTTTTGTTGGTGTATATCATCTTTGGTTTTGTGCTTCCAAATAATTCTGTCCCTAAAATGGATTCAAACTATCAATCCCCCTTATCTAAAAGGAAATGTTGTGTACCTACATGTACAAATCATAAAGGTAAAATGCATTGTTTGCCAAAAAATGAACCAAGTGTCAGTTGTCAGTTGAAGACATTTATAAAAAATATGTATTTTGTGAGGAACATTTTTTTAGTAACTGTAAAGTTTTAGGTACCAAGAGAGGTCTTATAAGAACAGCAGTTCCAACTTTAAATTTACCTGGTAAATGAATAAGTCAAATTGTAATTTATAAAGAAAGAAAACCTGTACTAGCAGATCATGCAAACGTTTTTATGCTGAAAGGACTGTATAAACAGTGGAAGCAACCACTAGCTTTTACATTTAGTGAAGGACCTCATAAATCCATGGCATTAAAAAATTTGCTGAAGGTTCTGCAAATGTCAAAGTATAGGTTTGAAGGTAGTATCGACAGTTTGTAACCAAAGTGAAAATAATGTCGGAGATATTAGACTGCTAATGAGTGAAACGAAGGAGGAATACTTAAAAAAGAAAATAAGAGAATAGAAATTTTGGTTTTGTGATCAATGACCAAGAAATTATTCCCATATTTGATTTCCCTCATATTTTCAAGTGAGAAATAGTCTTTTGAAACATGACTTGTATTTTAAGCAAAATAAATAAATAAATGATCATTTTTTGATTGCAAACATATATATTGAGATAAATATCTAATAGTTAAAAACTTAATAAGTAGAACTTACCTCATAATTTACAATAAAAGGATATATTAATAAGTTTCATAGAATCAATATTTACTTTTTCTTTAGTACATCTAAAGTTTTCAAGTTTATAATTTTCACAAGACATACATTCAATATAAACAAAGAATGTAATGGACATCTTATCTTGTATAGGATCCATATTTTGCTATTTTATCACTATTAAATATTTCCAATCCATAATAAGTACATTTTCACATAACAATTCATCTTTGTCCTAGTTCTCTTTTAAAATTCTATGTTTAATCTAAAACAATAAAAAGAAAATAAAAATCAAAAGTATTAATGGTTTTTCACATGTTTAAGAAATCAACATGTAATTTTAGTTAGTAAAGTATTTAAATTAATATTATAAAAAGGAAGTACTTACAAAAATATAAAAAGACAAATTGTAGTCTTCGATATTGTATAAATAAGTATTCCAATAGCTCATGAGTATCTACCTAAAAAAGACACAAGAACAATTAAAAACATGTAGCAGGTGTGGTGAAATATAGTAAACTAATTCCCATATCAATAGTGTTGGACTTAATCACCTAAACTTTTGATAGAACACTTAAATAGTGCATAGTGAAATAACTATTGAAAAACTTAGTGTACAAACACTAACAAAGACATTTTATGTAACAAAATGTATGTAGGATAGTTAAGTAAATGTTTTATATAAATTTTAAGTTGTGAGTCTTTTATAACACAGAGAATCTTATCTTATATAATGTATAAGTGATACCTACAAATAACAGAATCTTTTAAAAGTTTAAATTTTAGTTGTTAGAGTTTAAAATAGTAGTTATCAGTTAAATTAGGATTAGTTTAAAGGATTTATAGTAATTTTAAATACAAATGATAGTTTTAATCTAAATTTTGAAGGTCTTAAAAAAATGACAGCTTGAGAAACTTGTCTCTTTCAAATCCAAAATTTCATAGGAAAAAGTCCATTAAAAATTATATTAAGAGAATTTTAGTAAATATAAAGGTGAGAGTTCACTGTAAGTAATAAAGGATACTATTAGATTTGTAATTTAATTACCTTGATTTTCCAGAATTTTGCAAAATTTTGTATGTTAAAACATTTGAAATCCGTTTTCTTATGTCATTTTTGTCATTTTCCTGGAAGCCTATAAAAAGGCCGGAAAATCTATCATTCACTCTCTTATGATCCTGGTAGCAGAGCAATTAACATCGTATGTATTAATTAATTACTAAAAGAAGAAAAATTTATGTAGTAATCAAAATCAGTTTATGTTAAAGTAATACATGTAATATTAAAAATACATGCAGTAAAATAATCAACCATTATTAAATTACTTACCAAAGTAATAAATTTAACAAATCAGAAACTGATTCCAACAAAATTTGAAAGATTAAATTTGAGCATCTTTTCTGCAACTGTACCTTGGCCGCCATATTGTGGTTTTACATTTCCGACGGGAGACGAGGAGAATCCGATCGTAGTGTTCGTGCCGTTCCAATTAGACAATAGCAATTTTTAGAGAACGAACTTTATAGTAAAGGTTAGTGTCAATAGTTAAGGATTTGTATTTTTGTATTTATTGTTTTGTTACGGTAAACTAATTTATTTATGTGTATCATCTCCATTTTTTTTGTAAGGTTATTCATTGATTTATTTGTACTAAACATATGAAAACCAATTAACAGTGTTTGTAAAATTTCTTTTGAAATACTTGATATTAAATTTATTGTGTGTTAATTATTAAATAATATTTTAATTTGAATCCTACCCTGATAAGAGTCATAATCTACATTTTATTTTCATAACAAGTAGATTGAACTAGTTAAAAATTTAAAAAAAAAGGCGCCCAACTATAGAATTTACAAAAAAAAAAATTGATACCAACTAACTAACCAAACAAAATATAACCAATAAAACAAATTTCTAAATTATAATAATCAAACAAATAAAACATATCAAATTAATAGAACTAAGTCGGGATATCGATGATTTAAACTAAACAAATTAAATTTAAAAATCTATTAAAATTTAAATCATTATAAATTGACAATACCAACGTGGGATATTGATTAATTAACTATAGCAATCAAATTATATTAAAATTCAGAATCAAAATAAAATCATAACAATATATTTACTTTAGTTTCGTTGAAATGTAGCTGTCTATTTTATCGCAGAGTACTTCTTAATGACAGATAGATGGCACTAGATATAAATTTAAGGAATCTGTATTATCGACAATACTTTTTAACACAACCACTGCTACTCGATGTCGCATACGAATCTAGACAGTAACTAGGTTCTTGCCATTCTATTCGTAGTTCCGTATTCGGTGTTCGTGACAAAAATTGTTAACAAAACCCAAAATATTGATACTTAGTGAAGAAATTTGAGGTCTGCCTTCAAAAAAATTATAAATAATTTCAAAATTTCACCCTGTACAATTTATAGTAAACCTTACATGATATAGTTCGTTGAGATCATGTTGTTAAGGAGCTTTTACAATCATAAAAACATACAGGATGTTTCATTAAAAATACAGATCATGGACGATACAAGACTTGCATATATCACACTGTACATTTAAATTTATGTTTAAAAAGCTCACATTTGAATTTCAAAGTTGACGGGTCCCAGCGTGCGTCTTTTATAATCTTCTAAACTAACCCCACAAATAATTGTATTCCATAAATGGTTTCCACACTGTATTTAGCCCTCAGTTGTAAAAGTTCTCTTTATTTTTATGACAATAGGGTATTCGATAATTATTACTTTTAAATCAATAAAACAAACAAAGTAATGGTATTTAAGGTTTAGGCAGACGATTTTAGATTTCTAGATTTAGATAGTAGATAACAAATAAGTATTTTTGCAGATGTCTGTATGTGGATTAAAGTGAATAATATTTAAAATTTAAATAAATAAGTTAATCGTCTGAATTTACTAAATTAACATTATTTGTTGTAAAATGAGTCAGTTTAACTAAAATAATCTGTATATATAGTAATATAATACATCAACATAGAGCCTAACCTACTGAAACTGAAAACATGAAATTTAGACAGTTGGTTTCTTTTGTAAAGTAACCTCCCACCAAGAATGTAATTTTTGATTTTCGATCCCGAAGGGGGTATAAAAAGGGTTTAAAGTTTGGATGAAAGTTCGCTTCAAACTTTACAAAAATAAAAGTGAAGTAAATCATCCATAGCTCAAATGTAACTAAAGCTTCATCCACAACCAGCAAATTACAATTAGTACTTAGAATTAGTAGTTAAAGCTTGGCATATGACTAACAATATGATCATTCACAACTTTTAAATTAGTGTTTTCACTTAAACTTGCAATTACACTTACATATAGTACTTTGCAATGTCCAAACTTTTACCACTAATTGTAATTGTGAAGTGTCAAAGTTCTTAAATAACCTAACTGTTGAGGTTTGGTTAATGCTGTTAATACACATATATCGTGGGTATTCTGCAAAAAACGACAAAATACTCTTTTCGTCATTCAGAGCAAACGCATTTAGAAGATTTACTCTTTAGATTTAGGCAATTTATCTGCAAAAAGAAAAATACCTATGCCTTTGTTGTAGCTTGCTTTTTTGTTAATATTGGTATATAAGGAATATTTATAAAATTGTTTTATATATGTGTAAACGAAAAAGGATATACCTAAATAAGGTGCTTGAGTGTTAACTAATTTAGAACTAATTGGACATTGTGAATGATCATAATTCTTTAATGGGGGAATCCCTTCATGGTAGCCAACCTGAAAAATAGATGAAAAACCACTACCTTTTTTTGGGAATTATTCAACTATGAAAGTATAGTTTTCACCACATTTAGTATACTGTAAAATTTTTTCTTGTCACGAAGGCCTCCTTTATTAGATATTGGATAAAATGTTTTTCGTAGGGATTTTCGGATGTTATGTTTTCACTAAAGAATAACCAATAGAAACCATTATCATATGTCATTTTCTTTTTCTTTGTCTGTCAAATGTCTAATATATCAACAACGTTTTGACCACGAATCCATATAACAAGGCAGTACAAAGTACGCAACTACCTTAAACTAGACTCCGCCAAGATAGGAGCCGTAAATTCAGCCACGGGCGCTTATAGCTCGGCATAGGAGTTTCACATCCTTGTTATATGGATTCGTGGTTTTGACACTGTAGCGGTAGATGTTTGGAGGTTAATTGTATGTGTTTTTATTCGTGGTTAAGGTGATTTTGTAGACTCAGTTTATTCGGAGAAATCAGCAAGTAGTTTCAAGTTATTGAATTATTCTCAATTTTTAACCAAAATCGTCTTGTCTACTTTATTGGATTTCTGACTCCTTTCGGTATCGATTTATCCAGATCATGTAATGAAATTCAAACAAAAGCAGAACACAGAACAAATAAAAATCCTTAGAACATAAAATAGTTTATGTTCTAAGTAAAAATCAAAATAGCAATTTAATTAAAATTGACAATGATGATATGAATGAAAATTGTCAATTGTCACAATTCATTACTGAAAACATAACATACGAAAATATCCTACAAAAATCGATTTTTTCCAATATCTAATAAATGAGACCTTCGTGAAACGAAAAACTTTTACAGTATACTGAATGTGGCAAAAACTATACATTCAAAGTTGAATAATTCCCAAAAAAAAGGCAGTGGTTTTTCAAGGTTGGCTACCATGAAGGGACTCTCCCATTTAAATTTAAATTTTACAACTAATTGTAAGTACTAATTGTAATTGTAATTTGCTGGTTGTGAATGAAGCTTAAGAAATAAAAATTAAATGTCCAATTCAATGTCACAAAGTTTGACTTTGTGACACATGTGTGTCTGTCGAAGCGTAGGTAATTTGTGGTAGTATGAGTGTGTCAGTTGCCACCTGAAATAGAAACGGTATTAATCCTTGCGTTAAATATGGAGGAACGATTTTTTGGCTTACGATGTAGAAATATTAAACGTTTAGCTTTTCAGTTAGCCATAAGAAACGGTATCAGACACCAATTTAACTTAGATAAAGAGACTGCAGGAAAAAAATGGTTACGTTTGTTTTCAATGCGAACACCAAAAGGAATGTCAGCAACTCGTGTCAAATCCTTTTCACCAGAAAACGTATCGAGGTTTTTCAATTTGTATGAACAGGAGTTTAATAAATTCCATAATGCAAATCATAGAATATTCAATGTCTATGAGACCAGTGTTACCATCGTCCAACATAAACATAGTAAAGTTATTTCTCTAAAAGGGAAAAAACAAACATCATCCCTAACATCAGCAGAGACAGAACATTTAATAACAGTAATCACATGTATGAAGTCTACCGGTGTTTTTGTACCCCCAAGGATTATTTTTCCTCGGAAGAATTTGAAGCAGGAATTAATGATGGGAGCTTCTGTTGGATCAATTCACGACTGTCATAAATCGGGATGGGTCACAAGTGAGAGCTTCACAAAGTGGTTAGATCACTTTATCAAATTTGTCAAACCAAGTGCATCTGATCCTGTACTACTGATTTTAGATGGACACCACTCTCACACACGCAATATCGAGCTAATAGATTTGGCCAAGCAAAACTATAATCGGTGCAAAACAAAATTTAATGCAAGTCATCATAATTTTACGTCGAGACGTATAGACAGTGTTGCCGGACTTTTATAAGTTTACAAGATTTAAAGATCGATTCAAAACAACTTATTTGAAGTGACATCAAACAAAGTATCAATATAATTTTTATATTTCTTGTCTTGGGTATATGGGTTTAATAAAATAAAGAGTATAATAATATTTACTTTTATTCGCTATAATTTGATTCATCAGTACTAGTTTTAGTTTCTTCATTGGGATTTATAATTATAGGTGCAATCTCTAGTGTATCCAACAATCTCTCTCTATCAAACCATTTCCTCTTCAGTATGATGGAAAGTTTTTTTTCAAATTTCTGGTGCAATCGTTTCTAGAACTTCATACCACATATTTAAACAGTCTGTTTCAGTGGTTCCGTCTCTGTCAATGAGTCTGTTATAATATTGTGTTGATGTACCCCATATCAGTTCTATGGGATTGAAAATACAATTATATGGGGGTAAACGTAGCACTTTGTGTCCATATTGCTCGGCTAAATGGTCAGCCATATATATATCACTGGTGGTTTATTTTTTAAAATTAAATGATTATCTCAAGGAAACAAGCTTAAAATTCAAAGAATTACTTTCATTTCTTACCTATTAACAATATTCAGTAGTTCAACTTTTAGCATATTTTCTGTGAAATCAAGGTTTTAACTAGTTAACCATTCTTTTATTTGTGGTTTGTTCTACCTTCTATTAGGTGTTTTATGGAATGGAGCATTGTCCATAACAATTATGTTGGGTTCTGTGAGATTAATTAACAGCTGATTCTCAAACCACTTTAAAAAATTATCCTGATTCATTTCACCATGGTAATCGCTTAATTTGGTTTTTGAGGAAAATATTGCTTTCGCAACGTCAATATATCCATTTACATTCCCAGCTTAAAGTATGATATATCTACAAAAAATAAAACTTATTGTTGAACAGAAACATTTAAAATTACCATGTAAATAGGTACTGATACATATACTATTAATTATACTAAAATAGCCGGAGAACTATTACCATCAACGTTAGTCGTTTTGACACTCCTTTTATCATTATTTTGCCATAAACGGTTTATGCTACCATTTTGAAATATCCATGTTTCATCAATAAAAACAAATTTATATAGACCTGCTTCTTTTTCTTTAATGGAGTTCCTTAAAAATCTAACCCGTATTTTTTCTGGTCTTAGACTTAAAAAGAATTTAAATACCTGTGTTCAGAGAAAAAAGGCTTTTACTATTTTCATACATATTGTAGATTACATTTCGAATTGTATTTAATACATCGGTATTAGTTACTCTTTTTTCATACCGACGTTTCTTTGGAGGCGACTTTAATATTCCATGTTCTTTCACAGTTTTTGAAATACTGGAAACTGTAGCCATACTGAGGTTGAATGCAGCTGCCTCACGCTAAAATAAAATGTTTTTGATTGAATTGGCTGTTACTTGATGGATATGCATAACTAAGTTAAATAAACACACAAATGTTTTCACGATATCCACAATATACTGTGGATATCGTAAAAACATTTGTATTTTTATTTAACTTAAATAATATTTTGTCAAATATACTGTTTAAAACTGTTTACTAACCTCTCGAACTGCAGCAACAGGTATGAAAGGGCCACCATTGTCTCGTTCTCTTTCAAAAAAATTTATCAAAGAAGCTACCAGTTCTTTGCAGCGACTATTTAGTTGTTAGTCAGTAAAATTCACTGTAGGGAATTCTTTAAAAAACATAAAATATTAACACTTCCATCCCTATTTACTTTGAATCCATTTCCTTAATTCGGAAACATTTACCTGAAGTCTCAGACTCTCAGTCTCAGTCTCTTAGAAATGCAGAGTATGAACTTTATTTACCAAAACCAAGCACGGAACTAATCAAGAGCTCTATTTTTTATAACGCAAAGAAAATGCACAACAATCTACCCTTGGAAATAAAGTCCATTTCATCAATAACCGCATTTCGTTACGCTTTAAAATGGAAGTATCATCAAAAGCTTTTAAAAAAACTGACTTAGTACCCTTTAATCGCTATATCTTCAGAGATCACGATTTTGGAATTCATGCATCAACACAACCATCAACAGAAAATGTAACTCCAGTACAAGATCCGAGACAAGATCCGACGTTAGCGCAAGAACAGGAAAATATTGAAAATCTTCCATCATGTTCCTTTTTCTTGTGAACAAGAATAACGTGAAAATGAAAGAACCCCATCACCTGCGAGAACAAAAGAAAGACCACTGCGCTTACCGCAGTGCAGTCTTGCGGAAATCCACCCAATCTATAAAGAAGAGCTATTAGAAAGTTTAAAGAAAAAGGAAGCGAAACAAAATAAAGCTAAAAAAGTGAAAAGAAGATATTGGTAAAATTGATAAAAAAATGAAAAAACCGATTAAACAAGGAAGAGGTGGTGACGCGAAAACAAGAAACGATGCTGGTCCAAAACAAATAAAGAATAAAGCCAAACGTACATTGTCCTCATCCAGTTCTGATACTTGCAGCGAAGAGCCCGTTTTAAAAGACTCCTCATCGGATGAAAGGGGTGGCAGTGACGCTGAATGTATATTTTGTACAGGTCTATTTTCAGAAGAAAAAAAAGTGAAAAATGGGCTAAATGTGTCAAATGTTTCAGATGGGCCCATGAGTATTGTGGAGAATTGGCAAGCTCTATATTCACCTGTTCTTTTTGCGAGGGAAAGGTTTTTTTGAGTGATGTACCAAATTAGGACCCTATCCCAAATTTGGGAACCAAACTATCTCAAGGCCCCTCAGTTCTAAAATACTCTTTTGTTTCTCGTATGAATCTTATTTTGTTTTAACTGTAAACTTTTTTCGTATGCCTTAATTTAGTTATCGTGATTATAAAATCCTTCCAGTGATGTACTGAGTTCATAATATTTATTGTTTTGAAATACATTATATTTTATTTATATTTTACAAAAAAAGTATCTCAAATTTGGTTTCTTTCCTCTACATACAAACATAAATATGTTATTAATAATACATTTAGTCACTTTAAGTGATATCATAATCCGAATCAATTGAAATGAATTAATTAAGGGATTTATAATGAGAGCAAAATATATAAATGTAAATATTTTTTTACTTTACATCAGTAAATGTAAATATTTTAAAGGTCTCTTAAAATATTTGCAATTTATTTTTTTATTCAGTTTGAAGTAATTTTTCCTAAACTTAAAAAAATTTACGTTTACTCTGACGTCATACCTACAAACATAATAAGCACACAAATAGGTATATAATTTTATCACGAAAAGATAGTTTCTATAATAAAAAAAATAAAAAAACACAATATTTTCTTCAATAAATAAGGGATTAATTTTTAATAATAATAATAATAATCCATTTGCGTGTACGCTCGAGGTAGGTAAATATTACCAGCGAAAGCTGAGTAAGTGCATAAGACTTTTGATAATAATAATAATAAGTCTTACAATAATAATAATAATAATATCGAATTTATTAAATGCAGTTGAACAATGTATCTACAAGGAAAAAAATAAGTTATACAGGGTGTTTCATTGGGAAAGGGCCTAACTTTAACTTTTGATGGGGATCACTTTGGTGGTTCCAAAAACCTATATTTAATGTGTCTGCTGTACTTTATAACCGAGATACAGGGTGTTTTATAAATTTATCCTATTTCTTTCGAACCTCATAACTTCCGAGTTAACCTGTATATTATTTTGAGATTTGGTACACGTAATAACCATTACCTAGAGA
The DNA here is from genome assembly GCA_035357415.1 of Ophraella communa. NCBI lineage: Eukaryota > Metazoa > Arthropoda > Insecta > Coleoptera > Chrysomelidae > Ophraella > Ophraella communa. The sequence goes on along the minus strand of CM068983.1, from coordinate 13,126,181 downwards.
CTCCATCAAAAGCATCTCCAAAAAGATAATGCAGGTCCGGCTTAACAAAAAATTTCAAAACTCGTCTTTCCTAAAAACAACACCCTGTATATAGATTTTCTGAAAATTGCTCTTTATAATAGAAAAGGGTATGAAAAATCGAATCTACTTATTTCTTTTTTATTTTTCCGCAGACAATTTTACTACCAAAAATTCACCGTCAAACTTATAATTTATGCACGTTTTGGGGTTAACAATGGTATCGGAGAGGTTTTTTTTTTTTTAGCTTGAAATGGAATCCATTCAATGCATCTAGAGAAGCATCCTAGAAATTCAATTGAGTGTGTATGTTTACGAGTACAGACCACTAAAAATGTGATTACAGGGCCGTACTTAGAACATACTCATTCAGTATGTTTCGAATATCTCGAACACCCTGTATAAGGATATGTATCAACAAAAGTTAAATACGAGAAATAAATTTATTTATTTTAAATAACGAAGAGATTTTTATAAATTTAAATAATTAACATGAACAGAAAACAAGAAATTCTAACAACATTGTTCAAACAAAACAAAAAAAGTCCAACCTACAAAAATTGCTCAAAATGACCTCCATTCTGCTCTATGCACTTTCTTGCCCTTCCTCTCTGCTATTGATGTCGGTAGCATATACTTTTGATTTTAGAGATCCCCAAATATGGTAATAATAGCAGAGAGGAAGGGCAAGAAAGTGCATAGAGCAGAATGGAGGTCATTTTGAGCAATTTTTGTAGGTTGGACTTTTTTTGTTTTGTTTGAACAATGTTGTTAGAATTTCTTGTTTTCTGTTCATGTTAATTATTTAAATTTATAAAAATCTCTTCGTTATTTAAAATAAATAAATTTATTTCTCGTATTTAACTTTTGTTGATACATATCCTTATACAGGGTGTTCGAGATATTCGAAACATACTGAATGAGTATGTTCTAAGTACGGCCCTGTAATCACATTTTTAGTGGTCTGTACTCGTAAACATACACACTCAATTGAATTTCTAGGATGCTTCTCTAGATGCATTGAATGGATTCCATTTCAAGCTAAAAAATAAAAAAACCTCTCCGATACCATTGTTAACCCCCAAAACGTGCATAAATTATAAGTTTGACGGTGAATTTTTGGTAGTAAAATTGTCTGCGGAAAAATAAAAAAGAAATAAGTAGATTCGATTTTTCATACCCTTTTCTATTATAAAGAGCAATTTTCAGAAAATCTATATACAGGGTGTTGTTTTTAGGAAAGACGAGTTTTGAAATTTTTTGTTAAGCCGGACCTGCATTATCTTTTTGGAGATGCTTTTGATGGAGTCTCTAGGTAATGGTTATTACGTGTACCAAATCTCAAAATAATATACAGGTTAACTCGGAAGTTATGAGGTTCGAAAGAAATAGGATAAATTTATAAAACACCCTGTATCTCGGTTATAAAGTACAGCAGACACATTAAATATAGGTTTTTGGAACCACCAAAGTGATCCCCATCAAAAGTTAAAGTTAGGCCCTTTCCCAATGAAACACCCTGTATATTTATAAAAATAACTAAATGCTTAAAAAAATACCCAAAGTTATCGCAAATCAAAAGGCAAAGTTTGCTCTCATTTATAAAAAGACCCAAATAAACGAGTAGCGTTCTTCAACTTAACCGTTAAATACATCTAATGTACATTAGAAATTGGATCTTTATAGAATAAAAAACCCTTATAAGGACCTTGAAACATATTAAAACTATATCATTTCAAATCCATACCAAAAAATCGTGCACAAATTGTCATGTTAAACAGCCAAAGTATCTTAGAAAATGTTATCTCACGATTTTAAATCAAACGCCAAAACTAATTTAATAAGAATATTAACTAACTAATTCACAAAAATGTATCGCTATTCGCAAAAATATCCGGCAGACACCCCCTACCACAGAGTACATAATACAAATCAGAGTATCGACTCGCTGTCGGCTCCTTTGATGTTCATAAGACAAGAGCCCAATTGTATTATTGTAGTTGTTTTGTCATCTAACTGATAACATAATTTTTAGTACCATTTTCTTAGTTATCTTGGACACATTTCTGATTTCATGTTCCATGGTTTGTGTCTTTCAACTTTATCCTGTCATACGTTCTATGTTCTATGACTACTTTCGAATTTCTTAGGGTCTATCGCCATTATCATTAGTTTCACGTGTTAAAAATATAGTTATAATTACCGAAGTGTTGGTGCAATCAACTATTTAATGGTTTGGTCGACTTATTGGATATGGACAATGCTCATCAACTTTCCTTTTACCATGTTTCTTAAATTTCATCCATTAACATTTCTTTTTCTTATTGGGTTTTCCTTTTTTCTAAAGATTACCCACTGTAACATTTATTTTCGGTTCTCTGGAACGCCAAGTTCAGAGATATTGGAAGAGTTATTCCTTTTCCTAATAACCGTCTTTAAATGGTCTCATAACCATATTCTAATCTCTCCGTTTTGGTCTATAACCAAATATCACTTATCTTATTAGTTAGTTTCGGCTTTTGGGTTGCTTCAACCCCCTTTAATTTTCATGTAATTTTATTATTAAATTTATTGAGCTTAATGCTCTCCTCTTTACTTAATCTACCATTTCTTTTCTTTTTCAATGTTCATTTCTTCTCTCTATATATAATTTAATACTTTACCTTGGTTTTAACGCTCTAAGATCAGTATAACTGTGCAATGATATAGAAAAACAAGAAAAAGTATATCATGCTGATTTTTACAATAACTTAATATATTTGTATTTTACAATTACGTCTTATCTATGTATAAAATGTAAACTCAATCAAAGTTTACTTTTACACTTTTCCGTTCAATAACAAGCTACAACTAATCGAACTGAAATTTTGCATTATGTCTAAATACAGAGTAACATCAAACTATAATGTCATAAAAAAGCAGTTCAACATTAATAGCAAGCAAGGCATTTTTAAACCAAAAACATTTGATAATTCCATGTGCGAACTTTTAATATTGCACGAGATACATTTTATAAGGAGGAATTAGAATAATAATCATTTCGAATTAATCATATATTAGCAATTTATCTAAAGCTTCTTTATTGCCGTTATTTAAATTATGTTATTAGAAACGTTTAGCTTATTTTATTTTCATGTACATTAATGTTAATATAATACGCCAACGTAGGGAAACAATTGCCATTTTAGCACATCATAAATTTCAATTGAACTTAACAGGAAAAAATTATAGTATTAGGTATTGAAATGATAATTGCACCTAAATTTACTGCATTTGTTTTGCTACAATAAGTATTTTAAAACTTAGAAGCTATTGTCAGAAAGTTATCTTTGTAACCAAATTCTTTAATAATAAATATTATTTTCTATTTTGTTACACTCATAATGAATATATTTTACCAAGTTTTTTGTATTCCAAATCCAATAATTAGCAGAAAACTATCACAGCTAAGAGAGATACTATTTAGTTTTAGGTAAGATAAATTAAATAAATCTAAGTAATCTATGGAAAAAATTTCTTTTTTTGTTGCCTATTCACAAAGATGTCCTCAGTCTTATGTTAGCACATTGAACATGGTAACTGTCCATCCATTGTAGCCAACCGAGGCCTATTATGGTTCACCACATAAGGTTATAGTTTACCGTACAGGCCGCTCAAATTTTCTAACGAAATCAATGGTTAATTTAGGAAAGGTCTCAAGGTCATTAGCCATGAGAAACATAAGAAAAACTTACGCAGCCTAGTCTTTTGCAGGGAATGACCATAGTACCGTTTCGTCTTTTACTCTTCTAAACACAGCCCGATATGTTATTCACCGGAATGGCCCGTTCTGGCGCGACCGATTAGGCGCGGCCGTACTGGCGCAGGTCCGTTCGGGCGCAGACCGCTTCGCGCGCAGGTACGTTGTGGCGCACATATTTTTATTTATATTTCGCACATTAACCAATAAATTAGTTATATTTCAGTCAAAAATTGTTAGGTTAGGTTAGGTTAGGTTAGGTTAGGTTAGGTTAGGTTAGGTTAGGTTAGGTTAGGTTAGGTTAGGTTAGGTTAGGTTAGGTTAGGTTAGGTTAGGTTAGGTTAGGTTAGGTTAGGTTAGGTTAGGTTAGGTTAGGTTAGGTTAGGTTAGGTTAGGTTAGGTTAGGTTAGGTTAGGTTAGGTTAGGTTAGGTTAGGTTAGGTTAGGTTAGGTTAGGTTAGGTTAGGTTAGGTTAGGTTAGGTTAGGTTAGGTTAGGTTAGGTTAGGTTAGGTTAGGTTAGGTTAGGTTAGGTTAGGTTCCACTCCTAGGAGCTGTAAGACCTTGTCGCATGTGGAGTGGCTTAGTAACTTCCTCCCTTTTCGCGCCATATGGACGGAAGGGGAGGAGTGAAGCCAAGAAACAGCTTAAAATGGTCAGTGGGGCACTGGTGGGGCTACTGATGTCGAGTAGGTAGCACCGAGAAATGCCAGTAGAAGATTAATCTAGCCCATGTTACATCTGAACACACTGACAAGCCCTTACCTGAATTGGGGGGCGAACGGCGAGCTCTTGGCGCCGGAAAACTGAGACCCCTCGGCTATGGTATGGTAACCCAGACAGAAGAGTCCAGATGGAGTAAACCAGCTGTAAAAAAACCCGAAACCCAAGGTGTCACGCGACCCGTGCCGAAGGGTGAATGGCCACGCGTTAGTTGGTCACGAACGGAGCCTCCGGGATTCCTGGCGACCTCCCGGAGCAGTAAGCCCTAGCAGGGTAAGGGCGCACTGCCCTGCCGGACACGCATATCGGCCCAACTCGTGGGAATTAGGATGAATTACGACAATAATATAAATAAAACACAAACAAAAGAAGAAACTGGAACGAAAAAGGAAAATATACAGAAGGACACCATGGATACAAGTAAGCAGTCTAAATTAATTCAAAGGCGAGATCGGATACCGAGAACCCCACCAAGGGGGTCTAGAGTGGGAATGGAAGAGTCTAGTACGCCGTCGGAATCAACATCTGGTTTCTCTACTCCAACTTCGGAAAAGGGATATATCGACGAGGAACTCGAAAATAGCCTCAGTTATACTCTGACAGCATCAATCGCGGTGTCCTCGGATTCGGAAGGAGCAGAAACACAAAATCATAAGAAGAGGAGCAGGGAAGAAACTCCACCGGACCGCTCATACAAGAAAGGTAAAAAGGAAGTAGAGGAATTCAGAAAAGCGTTAAAGAGAGCAACGGAATGCGGAACCACATTAAATTCACTGGTAACTGAAAATGTTAATACAAAGAGAGAAATTAAGAAAAAGGTCAGGGAGCTGAATGCCCTCCTGAATCTCCTTAATAAAACGGCTGATAATCTTACACGGAGTGAAAACTATACGACAAATGTTAAGGAAAAGGTAGAAAAAAGGGAAATTAGCACCCAAACAAACGTAACTATGATTAACACAGAAACACGTAGTGCAGCAACTCAAACAGCAGTAGGGCCTGATTTTAGCGATGAAGATCTAGAAAGTAGATTAAACAAGGAAGAGGTAGACCTCGAAATGTATGACGGAAAATGGCCAGAAAACTACAACTTCAAGCGTAGCATAATTAAAATAGGAGACCCAATTCAAGACATAAACAACGGAAATTATGCATATATAAGGACCAATGTAAATGGAAACAGATGGATAGACGGAAGGATAAGAAGTACATTTCCGGAAATAGATGAGGCGGAGGAGTATGTAGAAGAAAAAGAGCAAATAGTAGAAATAAGCAAAGACAAAAGAGTCATAATAAATGGCAAAGAAAGACACCAATGTTGCACGCTCTACTGTTCCATGATAATCCCTAAAAAGAAGGAAAACAATATGGAAGAAGTATTTAATATACTCAAAGAATTAAAAATAAAAACGTTGTGTAAAAATATAAAAGACATAACAATACCAAGGCCAGAGGGAATTCTAACGGACAAGTTCCAAAAAATGGTCGAACACGCCTTTCATGGGGTAGAAGACATTTGTATAAGTATTTATAGACCAGCTATGGAAATAGGCAAAAGTAGAGAAAACATTACCGCAGTAGTGGTAGGAGCTAGTAAAACGTGTAGCTATGCGGATCTACTAAGAAGCATAAGAACAGACACCAGGAAAGACATAGTTATAACGAATGCTCGCAAAACTAAAGAGGGAGGGGCGGTGCTACTCGTCAGTGGCAGCAGGAAGAATGCCGAGGACTTAAAAAACTTGATTAGTGAAAAACATGGGAGCGAGGTCAGAGCAAGACTAGAAACTAGAGGGGGAAAGTCTACTACTTTCTTTATAAGGAACATGGATATTTTAGTAACGAAGGAAGAAGTAGAAGAAGCGATTAAGAATGCGGTACCTAGAAAAAACATCGGCTTAAAAATCGATATGCGAGAAACCTATGGAGGCACTCAATGCGCCACTATAACGTGCGATAGTGATATCGCACAGGAGATAATTAGGAGGGAGAGAATCAAAATTGGAGCTACCCATTGCCTGATTAGGCAGCAGGTGGAAGTCAAATGTTGCAAAAGATGCTGGTCTCCAGAGCACTTAGTAAAGGATTGCAATGGCCCCGATAGGAGAAAATTATGCCTCAAATGTGGTAAAGGGGAACACATTGCAAAAGAATGTCAAAATAATACGTACTGCCCTGTCTGTAATACCGAAGGACATAGGGCAATGAGAGGAGGCTGTCCAAAGTACAGGGCTGCGTATAAGCAACAATAAGGTACTTAATATAATGCGCACAGCTACATGTGTACCGGATATACTTACCCGATGTATAAACTACGTACCCCTCCATATTTTATGTACATGAGAATTCTTCAAACAAATCTGGGGCGCTCGTATGCTGCACATGACCTTGTCCAAGAAATAGCAGAAAGAAGGAATGTAGACATCATCATAGTAGGGGAGCCAAACAAAAAAATAATGAACGCTGGCGCTGCTTGGATATCTGATGCAAGTAAAAATGTTGCAGTCTATATCAAAAATAGAGCCTGTAAAATAAATAAGGTACAAAGGCTTGTAGGATTCTTACTATTGGACTTCGATGACTTCCAGCTCATAACTTGCTATATCTCGCCAAATATTAGTATTCAAAAGTACGAAGAAACAGTTGAGGAAATTATGACATTCTCCAGGAACCTGAACAGTAAAAGAATTATTATCGCCGGCGATATAAATAGTAAAGCGGTACAATGGGGTGCACCACACACAGACGCTAGGGGACGACTTTGGACGGAGTGGATGTCGATACTCGACCTTTATGCCGCAAATGATGGAAACCCTACTTTTATTAGGGGCGAGAGCGCAACACATATTGATGTAACATGCTGTACCTCTAAAGCATTACAGATGATCAAGAACTGGCAACTCCTAGACGAGGAAGTCTTCACTAATCATAAGCATATTATGTTCGAAGTAACGCGACATACTTCGGATAGCAAACCTAGACCGAGACCAATGTACGATCTGCAGAAGTTTAATGAGTTGGTCAAAACGAAAAAGGTAAAGTGCGACAATCACGTCAACCTAACGAAAATTATAAAGGGGTGGGCACAAGAATGTGTAATGGAAAATAGAGATACAAGCAGAGTGCTACCGTATTGGTGGAGTAAGGAGATAGAGCAAGCCAAAATGAAGTGTGTAAGGAACAGGAGAAAGTTAACGTCAGCTCGCAGGACAGGAAATAGAGATGAATGCCAAGAATTAGAGTCGCAATTAAAAGAGAGTAAGAAAAATTTAAAGAAACTGATAAGGAAAGGTAAAAGACAGAAATGGATGAAAGTCTGTGACGAACTCGAGGACGACGTATGGGGGCAAGGCTACGCGATAGCTACTAGAGAGCTTAGACCGCCACGGCCCTTTAACATGACTGACCAAAGGAAGGAGGAGATTGCTAAGATCCTATTTCCTAACAGAAACGATACTTGGAAAACCATCCAAGAGACTACTGTGGCGAGGGAGTTCACGGAAGCAGAGCTAGCAGCGGTATCAAAAAATATAAAAAAAGGTAAAGCACCTGGCCCTGACGGAATTATACCAGAGATAATGAAGACTACCATCGAAGGCATGCCGCAAGTAGTGCTCAAGATGTACAACCAGCTGCTGCAAGAACAGAAATTCCCCATTGAGTGGAAAATATCAAGGCTAGTCCTACTCCTTAAGTCTGGAAAAAAACCCGAGGATCCAAGGTCCTACAGGCCGATATGTCTTCTGAATGTGATGGGAAAGGGCTACGAGGCTCTACTCAAAAACAGGCTAGAAGAAGCTCTGGACCAAGAAGGGTTGTCGGAACGACAGTTCGGGTTCCGGAAAAAGAGATCCACGGTATTAGCCTGCGAATGGGTTCAAAAACAAGCCGAACTGACCAGAAGAAAATGGTTTGCTCTGGTCCTTCTGGACATAAAAAACGCTTTTAATTCGGCGTCATGGGGCCTGATTGTACGATGTCTAAAAAGAAAAAATGTTCCTATTTATTTGGTACGGACTATAGAAGACTACCTGTCCCAGAGAAGCATAATTGTCCATAAAAAATATAACATGGAAATTACGACAGGTGTCCCTCAGGGGTCGGTCCTTGGGCCGACCCTTTGGAACATCTTATACAACGAAATACTGAATGTACATCTTGGGGACGACTGCAACAGTGTTGCTTTCGCGGACGATTTGGCACTTTTAATAAGAGCCGATACGAAAGAGCATCTAGTATGCAGAGGTAATCGTGCTATATCTCGAATAAAAGACTGGCTATGCGCACACAAGTTAGAACTTGCCGAGCATAAAACGGAGATAGTGCTTCTAAAAGGTACCAAACAGCGAAGAGTACGGGAGCAAATAAAGTTCTCTATAGGAAGTCAAACGATAAGCCCTGTGACGTCAGTAAAATACCTGGGCATCTACATGGATCACCAAGGAACGTTTGGGGTCCACGTCGCTAAAACATGCGAAAAGGCTGAAGCTAGGTCAGCATTATTATCTAAAATAATGCCAAACATCGGAGGTCCAAGTAGCTTAAAGAGGCAAGTATTAAGCAATGTTGTCTACTCGATCGTCCTTTATGGAGCACCAGTATGGGAGAAAGCCCTTGAGATAAAGAGGTATAAAAACATGCTTAATTCTACGCAAAGAAAAATATTATTACGAGTTGCATGCTCCTATAAGAGTGTCTCGCTGGAAGCCCTAGCAGTCATAACCGGTAACCCTCCAATCGAGAAGTTAATAGCAGAAAGGGCCAAGATACACAGGCTCGGGATAACATCAGAAGCTCAAAAGAAAGGCGTCAGAAACGAGACGATACAAGCATGGCAGTCAAGCTGGGATGAGCTAAACAACAAAGCACAGTGGACAAAAAAACTGATCACTAATATCGCAACATGGTACGAGTGTAAATACCGGAACCTGGAGTACTATCTAACTCAATTTCTTACGGGCCATGGATCTTTCCGGTCATACGTAAAAAGAATTGGAAAGACAGACTGCGATCAGTGTGCCGAATGTAAGGAAACGGACTCTCCGGAACATGTAATTTTCAAATGTAAAAGATTCGCAGAAGAACGAGAGCATATGTATAGGATAATAGGAAAGGAACTACACGTGGGTAATGTGGTGAAAGAAATGGTAGCAACAAGGGAGAACTACATAGTAATACATAGGTATATAAAGGAAATTTTAAGTAGGAAAGAAGTAGAGGACAGGCTGGAATATGGCTAGGAAGATTCACGTCCCGTGAAGTTGGGTTGCGTTCATTTTAAGGGCTTTGTTTCAGGTACGTTTTATTGTAAGGGGTAGGTTCGGTAGCGGTGGTAAGGTAATGTCTAATAAACGGTGAGTCGTGGTTAATTTTAAGGTTCGTAAGGATGGTAATCTAAAGAAAGGTACCATGGCTACCTAATCGTTGATTCTCAACGTTGATTTGCAACATATTTACAAAAAATACTTAATCTACACTGAGGAAAATTATTCTAGAATGTGTTACTACTAAAAAGTTTACTATGAATGAAAATATTTTTACTACCATTATTAGATTGGCTAACAACTGTTAGCCGTATTACTATTATTTTATTATTCCAACAAGCTAAATACATAATATTTATAGTACCATCACAGTAAATCTTTCTTACTGCATCAGTAATTTTTATTACTACCAGTAATATTTTTCTAACCAACTCCGTTTAACAGGAGAATTAAATCTGCCAAATAGTAAAATTTTTAAACTACGGTTGTAAAATATCCCATGAAGCCTAACGATTAATGACGAAATAGGTCCCGCTACACAATAATCGGCTAATCAACTAGGAAAAAATCTTGTTGTCTTTGGTGGTGCATACGTGCAATACAAATTGTTTGTTGGGAGTTTTGGCGTTTCAGCATTTTGTAAAAAAGATTTTGACCCTGGCACTCACCGCAGACAACGGAATTAAGGGTTTATATTTCACAATTATGTATGTATGTTACTATGGTTATATTTAAAAAGCAAATTCGCTAATGTATACGTTACAGTACTTTTATTTTTATTTTGGTTTTTGAAATCCTAATTTCTCCTCTTATATAAAATTTTGATTATATTATTTTAAATGTAGATTTAAAAAATGGTTATTAATTATTTTTAGATGAGGGCATTAAAGATGAACCTGTCTGAGCTAGCATCTATGAGTGAAGCAAGAAAAAGGCAAGAAGCGAGAATTAGTTAATAGTTTACGCTATGTCCTAGGTAAATACGATATGTACGGTGCGTGCGATGCGTTGCCCGCAATAAATAAAACCTATAGAAAATAATTATGTTGTCCTAAGTGGAAAATAAATTCATGCGCCTTGTCACGATTATGCGTTGCCGCATCGCACGCCGTGTTTGAAAATAAAATTTGTTTGTTTCTACCCGCATTGCCCGCAGTTGACAATGATGTTCGCACGATGGAAGTCTTGATTTCGGAGATCCAAAAACGAAATCTTTTGTGGAATAAGCGGAATTCTCGCTACAAGGACAGACTTGTGGTTGATAGAGAATGGGGTTATGTCGTAGCTGTTGATGTAGATGATGAAATTCTCCGAAGTTTAATCTATCTCTATAAATTGTATGTTTGTTTTTCCTTTTTCTTTGTAATATCTTTAAAATTTTTAAATTGTCAAAGCGTTATCCGCTAGGATAACGATAATTTACGTGTTGTTTCTTTTGAAGCCATTTAAATACTGAAATATTTATCGTATTTACTTTGGCCATTGATTGCAATTGCCGCATCTATTTGCACGTGCGATTTCCGCACCGCACGCACCGTACATATCGTATTTACCTAGGATATAGCGTAAGTGTTGTAACGTTCCTAAGTTTACTTTTGATTTTTTGGTTGGTTTGGTTGGTTTTTCTCAAGTTGTAGAGTGAGTTGTAGAGAAAAATAAACGGTTTTTAACGATTTGTATGTTTTTATTTAGCAATCCTACTACAACGGATACACAGAGTTACCATATAGAACATAATGCATTGGTGATGTTCACTGGAGTCTTGGCTCGAAGATAACTAATACATGGAAAAAGTTTATCCCGGGTTTTCCATCCATCATCCAGCTATCTCTCAATGTTGTCTCAGTAAATCGCCCGATCTCTGTTTTACTCTTTGCTCTTTCTGTGATAAAAGCTCTATTCACTAGAGAACACTAAGACGTTACTTAGGGACAGTCTGAGACGCGTCCCCAACGTTGTCTCAATGTCCCAATACCACAACCTTTAGATATTTTTTACAATAAAATACTTTTTTTTTCTGAAAAATTGTTTATTCTTTCCTATTTACCATTGTAGTAACTAACTCATTATTTTACACATATTTTATTTCTTTTAGCAGACAATTATTTGTAAGGGAATTCAACTGTTTTTGGTTGCGGCTTACTGTCAGATTTTGACTTGTATGAAAGATATCAAAACTGGTTCAACAAAACTACCAAAGTATTTATTACTCCCAAAACCATCTAAACTTCTGATCACCTGAGCCTCCTCTGTTAATAACTAACATTAGTATTTATAGGGCCTGCTACATTCGGTTACCTACCAGATACCTTTTAAAAAAACTACCGTGTCTTAGTGTTCCAGCCATGTTACTTTTCTATTCTATACTACTTATTAGTCACGTTTATATTATATTAACTATTATGTTGTTGAAGTGTTTTGAAAAAATTTTTATGACTATTTAATCCAAACAAAAGTAAAGCTCCGCTTTACTTATGGTCCCTACCAATATTTTAAATTTTAGTTAGAAATTTTATATCTAGTAATTATTTTTTATAGATAAACTTTATTGCAAATTGATATTATATAAAAATGCGAGCTGAACGGCTTTATAGTTAGTAACAGTACATACAAGAAGAACATTTTTAAAATAAATCATAGAAACGTCAACGTCAACTAATTTTGCAGGAACCTAACCTCACTTTTTGTATCACATATTTTTTAAATTTAAGCCTATTTCTTAATAATATACCTAATATGAACGGAGAAGATTCTATTAATAATTCAGATTTTTTTTTAAGAGAGATCCCTGATGTCAAAATTTCGTAAGCAGAAATATTTCTAAACTTTTCACAATCTAATTATTTATTTTAGGAAAACTCCAGCTGTTCCAAAGAAAATTGTTAAAGAGGAGTTACAATTTCTAACACTTTCAGATGTTATTCAGGAAAAAATCCTGGATACCTTAAAATATATCTATGGTCCTGTAAGTAATAATTTTTATGTTTGCTAGGGCAAAGTTATTAAGTTAGTTCTTATATGTCTTAACAACCTGTAGAATCAAAATCATACAGTAAAATGTCACTGTGTACTATTTGTATAAATAAAAGTATTTCCATAATCTAATTATACTAATTAAAACCTAATTATTTATGTAATAAATCCTCGAATAAATCAGTTTTCAAAATTGTTATGACTTTAAGTTCTAATTCTTATAGTGGTGCTGATAATAACAATTTAAATACTCAATTATTTATGATTGTTGCATATTCTTTTAGAATTAGATGAGTAATCTGATTTTGTTTAATTCATCATGTTTTATCAATTACAGGATTTTAAATTAAATAATGCTTCAGATTATGAAGAATCCAAATCAAATTTACTTAAAAAATACTGGATAGGTCAAGGTTCTTTAGTTGTAAAAGGTGGTTTTGATTTCTCGCAAAGTAGAGATGAACCAGAAGAAGAAGCTGAGAGATTAAAACAATTTGGTCTGATGAGATTAGAAAGGTATCACCTAAAAGTAACATAAATATATTGTATTTTACAAATAATTAGCAAATGTGTTATCTTCATATGATTATCTAAATTCACATATGATGACAAAAAGGTTTTACCATTTTTTTATTGTCAGTAATTGGGAAAAACTTCATATTCAGTTTATTTGTATTTTGTAGACAATAGGTTGGTTATAATTTATAATCTTACAACCATTTAACAATACCTTTTACACAACAAATTTTTGAAAAAAGTTATTTTGATAATTTTTATTGTTTAATTTCAGTTATGGTTTTCATAAAAATCATTGTATAGAAGCATTTAATTACTGTAAAGGAGATATTGAAGACTCTATTTATTTACTTTACTACAAATACTTTAACTGGGAAAAATCTCCAAAAGAAATTGAACATGGTTTATCAGAGAAGGATCTTATGGAGCAAAGAAATGATGAAAAAAGTTCTTTAGAATCTATATATGAACAAACTTTTAGTACAAAAACAGAGAATGTGTGGATATTTACACTTAAACTAGAATATTTGGTAAATATGTTCCATAACAAAGATATAAAACCAGTTAAAGTTGTCAGGAGTGATAAAAGAGAAAAATGCAAAAATATTCTTAGAGGGCATTGTAAATTTGGTAATAAATGTAGATTTTCCCATGAAATAGAACAAAAACCTCAAGTAAATACCAATTCCCATTTAGAAGATTTTAATTTTGAATTAGAAATACGTTTTCCAGGAAATACTAAATATCCCTATGAACCACCTTTAATATTTTTAAAAACAAATGCTGTTCTCCCACCTTTAGCAAATCTTCATATATGCAAAAGATTATATGAAGAAGCTAAATTACTTGCAGAAGATGGTATTCCTTGTATTTATGCAATTACAGAACTTTTACAAAATGAAAAAGAAATAACACAGTATTTAAAGAAAGATATAAATTTCATACATCCAAACCAAAAACTTTTTGATGAACAAAAGTTTGTAGAAATAAAATCAATTAAACCAAGCCATTATATTAAAGGAAACACAAATAGATCAAATAAAAAACAACTAACTTTGGAACAGTTACAACTAATTGATAAGAAGATTGTTGACTCATTTTCTGTTAAAATTAAGGATGAAAAGTATAAAAAAATGTTAAATGTGCGAAAAGATCTACCTGCATGGACCTTAAAAAAAGATATTTTAAATACTATTAACCAGTCTAAAGTAGTAGTTGTAAGTGGAGAAACTGGATGTGGTAAAAGTACTCAGGTTCCTCAATTTATACTTGATGAATGGATTAAAAATTATAGCTATGATAATAAACATATTGAAATTGTTTGTACACAACCTAGAAGAATATCTGCAATTGGTAAGGGTCATTATCTAAAAATGCCTATTCATGCTTCCCTTTTTTAGTATTATTGTTATTGCTACAGTATATGTTGTTTGATATTACAAGCTGTATTTTCTTAGGTGTTGCCGAAAGAGTAGCTGATGAAAGGATAGAAAAAATAGGTAATACTGTTGGTTATCAAATTAGGCTGGAAAGTAAAATGTCTTCTAATACAAGATTAAGTTTTTGCACAACAGGTATATTATTAAGAAGATTAGAAAGTGAACCAACTTTACCTAATGTAACACATGTGATTGTTGATGAAGTTCATGAAAGAAGTGAAGAAAGGTAAATGTAAAGATTATCAAGGTATTATACACATTTCTACAGTCTACAAAAATGTAAACATTTTTGTGGAGGTAAAGATAAAAATATTTAAATCCTTAGAAATTCGTTAATTTAATGAAAATTTCTTTTTGCAGTGATTTTCTTCTTCTTATATTGAAAGAACTTCTTCAAGTGAGAACAGATCTTAAAGTAATATTAATGAGTGCAACTTTAAATGCTTCTCTATTCTCTGAATATTTTGGTGATATTCCAACTATTAATATTCCTGGAAGAACATTTCCAGTAGAACAATACTTTTTGGAAGATATTTTTGAAACAACTGGTTACGTTCTAGAAGATGGTTCAGAATATTGCCGGAAGTTAAAGCATAATGATGATTACTTAGAAGTTATGATGAATACCAATGATATTAGTTATGAAAATAATAAACCTAAAGATAATATAAGAGACGAAAATTTAAATCCTGTTCAAGTGTTGGCTAGATATCCCAGTAGGTATTTATTATTAATTTATTTTCATTTTTTTCCATTACGAACAGTCAAGTATAAAAAGTAAGGTAAAACAGTGATTCAGTTTAAAAATGGAGGAATTATTGATTAAGATAAAAAAAGGCACTTCGATGGCTAAGAGGACAAATATTGTATGTCCAAAATTAATGTTTTCAGTAAAATTAATTTAAAAGTTTGCGTTAATCGTGACAAACCGTACTTATTTTAAAAGTATTTAAATTACAGTTAAGTTCATGTTACACCCTTCTTTTATACATTACTCAATATTTGAGCACATTAAAGATTTCATCTCGACCAGCATAAACCCCGACGTATCTCATTTATAACAAAAATGGACATACAATATTTGTCCTCTTAGCCATCGACTTATAGTTCAGAAGAATTAACAACAATATATCAATTTAAAGTCAACAATTTAAGTTAATTCAGGATATGTCTGACAGTTTCCTTGTACACTTCTCTCAAAGAAGTGTGTTGCTTACTTTCATCCTGTATAGGTGTTTTTGGAGACCCCAGTGACTATACCAATCATTTGTCTTTGTTTTCTGGTAATTTCCAGGAATCTTTTGGCTGTATTCTTATTTGGTTAGCTAACTTCTTAAAACTCTACACCCTTCTGTATCATCCCATCTCTCTGAATAATAAATCCTAGTGTTACATAATTAGGTCAGTCTGCGCTGCCTTTGATGGACCCATAGAGGGTTTGGGTCCAAAGATAATGGAGATCTAAAGGTAATAAATTAAGCCTCTCTGTTCAGAAATTCAGTAATGTAGTTACCTTCTGAGCTAGCTGCCTTTATCCAGCTTATTGTCCACAGTTGTCTTACCCAGGGCTTGGTGACATAGCACTGCTCTTGAAGCAATTCTAAAATATTCAAAAGTAGATATTCTTTTCTACAGTCTGTACAAATAACAGTTAATTTATTATACATTCCATTCCATATTTTGTTTTAGATCTTGTGGATATTTACTATACCTGCAAAGTTCGTTTCTTTCGCTTTTTTTAGAGATATAGTGTAGGGTTTGTTATATTCAAACCTGAGCGCAAGGTGTTCAATAGGCTCTAATTGTTTAAAATAATTCATTTTGGCCTAAAATTATTTATTTCACGTTATTCTAATGATCAAAACAATACATATTTTTATTTGGTTTCTAGATTATAGCTTAACAACATGCAAAAATATATTTCTAATGGATCCTGATAAAATTAATTATGATCTTATTGAAGTAGTATTAGAATGGATCATATCTGGTGATCACAGGTATCCCAAATTTGGTACTATCCTGGTATTTCTACCAGGAATTACAGAAATAACAACTATGTATGATCAACTCACTATCCATCCTCAATTAGGAAAGAGATCAGGACAATATATATTGCTACCTTTACATTCATCTTTATCTAGTGAAGAACAGTCTGCCATTTTCAGGTAATTTTTCAATGAATGATTAAGCTTTATCAATTATTTGTATAATTTTGAATTTTTATATTTTTTCTTACGCTAATACAAATAACTTTTTAGGAAACCTAAAGATGGCCAAAGAAAAATTGTTTTGTCAACTAATTTGGCTGAAACTTCAGTAACAATAGATGATTGTGTCTTTGTTGTGGATGCTGGTAAGATGAAGGAGAAACGGTTTGATCCTAACAGAAACATGGAAAGTCTGGAAACAACTTGGGTAACAAAAGCTAATGCTTTGCAAAGAAAAGGTAGAGCAGGAAGAGTAATGAGTGGCGTTTGCGTACATCTTTACACAAATCATAGGTATGTTTTCATTGTAAAGTTAATTTTGCTTTATACAACAAATGGTTTATTATAAGATATTTGAAGTTAAAGTTTGTTGATTTTTGTATATTCTGTGAATATTCATTCATGTTTAATAAACACATTACACATCTTTTGTAGTAGAACTTTGCCAATGAATATTTTGTAAATGTTACTAAGACCCATTTACATCTAAATATTTTAAGAAAATAGCATGTATGTATGTAAGTTAGGGGTGATAGGTACACTGCGGCCTATAAGATCTAATGTGTCTCCCTTTACTTGCCATGAGTCTAATGTTTTCTTAGACTTATATCAGCCCTTTTAGTCCTATTTTCCTAAGTTGCTATTTCTATAGCAACATCTTTATTTGAAAAATACTATGTATTAATAAGAAAGTCAGTATTCTTCATTTCACATGGTACTTTTAAAAGTTTTAATCAAATTCAGAAAGTAAAAGGTACATCAACTTTTTCTGAAAAGTTTCATCCATTTTTCTTTGGAGGCATATTTTCATTGTAGTTGCAACTATCGTCGGCTTAATCGGCAAATATCGTAAGTCCTATACAGAACATTTTACAGGAGACACTTAAAACTTAGTACACCCTACAATTGATTACTTAGTATTTTTTTACTTCATTAAATGAATTTAAAATAGTTTTATAGATTATTTGGAAAACTAAATCTTTTAAATTATATTATCAGGATTTTTTTAATGGACTTACAACTTTTTCCTATATAATTTTTATATCCGATAGGAGTTACGACGTATTCTCATACATATTGAAACTATTATGGATGTCTTATGTTGAAAAAGTATTTCAATTTATTTATTCAAAAATATGAAAAATTAAATAATATTATGTAATTTATTGTAAAAAAACAGAATTAAAAATTACAAAGATTTATTTATTTATAGTTGAAATGGAAGGTTATTATAAAATGAGTGATAATCCTTGGGAATGCTGTTTTTAAGTTGTTGTAGATGATTGCATTTTTGCTTTTTTATAGAAATTGCCTTGGTATATATAAGGGCAGCAATTCGGAAAAGGCAACCGGATTATGCTTTCGATTCTGCCGAAATTTTAACTTTTTATATTCGTCAGGGTGTCGTAATTTATAACTGATCTCCCCACTTGGGCAATATTGAATATCCCGCAAATCTGTAACCACAGGATCTCCCTGGTCTCAAAGAAGTAATACATTTTATGCTATCATTTTTTGAAATATTTGTAATCCAAGTATTTTACTGCGTATGGTCTTGGTTTCTCTCGTGCATGTCTGTATATTCCTGTTAATTACTCTATTATGAAGCTTTCTCTCAATGGTAGCATGTATTGAATCTGCTTCCATTTGAGTATGCCCCTTTTCTAAATATTTTTGTTCTATTATCGTGTTGTGGATCATACTCAAATTAAGCAAAGAATTTGCCAAAACTGCATTACGATTTTGTGACGTGCAGCCATCATTAAAGAGTATAATTTTTTGTCCTATTGTTATGAATGGAATGACTGAATTTTCTAGAAATTGGCATATTATCGATGAGTAATCATTTGCACTAACACTTCCAGCTGACTCATCTGTATCTGTAATTCTGGAAGGGTGGGTCGCCCCACAGCACTTAGGCCACATTTGGCCCATTGTGCGTCCTTCTGAGATTGAGCCTAACCTATTGGCTCGTCAACCATCCTACCTGTTTAAAGTAGGTGATGACGTCGCCTGTAGGCAGCTCCCTCAAGTTGGCATGTGTTAGCCAGTTCTCGCCGAATACAGAAAGTCTTGTTAGAGAGAGTGCCGGACAGTCACAAAGGACGTGCTCAACTGTCTCATCCTCTTGTTCACATCCTCTACATAGTGGGCTGTCAGATAAACCCAACCTGTTTAGATGTTTTCGTAAATGACAATGGCCAGTAAGTATACCTGTGACCAACCGCAGGTCCTTTCTGGTCATGGCCACGTATTTCTTGGCTGCTTTGCTATTCGGATATTTCAGAAGTTCCTTGGATAGTAAGCAACCTTTTTCTTCGTCCCATCTTCCCTGAATTTGTCAAGGGAGCGTTCCTTTACTAGGTCAACCACCGCTGATGCCGGCAAGCTGACAAGACTACCGGGTCCCAAGAGCCTTTGGGAGGCAGCTTTTCTAGCCAACGAGTCAGCTATGCGGTTGCCTTTAGAAATTCCATGACCTTTTATCCAGCCTAGAGTAACCACATTGTTGTAGCAGGCTTCCGTAAGGGCCATGTGACATTCTAATACTAGTCCTGATGTGATCCGTGGCCTATTCAGGGCTAATAGTACTTGTCTGCTGTCCGTAAGGATACGGATGTTTTTGCCAGTGATTCCTCTTATGGTAATCTCTTTTGCGGCTATGGAGACGGCAGTTAGCTCTGTCTGAGCTATACTTGCATTACAACCCATTGCCCATTTTATATTTAGGTTTAGGGATCTGGAGTAAATACCACATCCTGAACCTTCTTTTGTCTTAGATCCATCGGTGAAGATACATATAGTACCTGTCGCCAATGCATTTTGAGCGTTGTCATTAATGATTATCTTGTAGGGCCTGTGAAAGGCATATCTTGGTGAAATCGATTCTGTATTTGCTTGTAGCATTGGAAGCTCGTTTATAGCTTCGCGCCACAAACCACACCTCGACTCACCAGATTCTGCTACAAGTTGTGTACCAGTAGAGCGGAGCCGTAGCATGGTCATCAAAACCACCTCCTTGATATATATATCAAGTGGGGTGAGACCGAGGATCACCTCCATCGCTCTAGTTGGTGTAGTTCTCATACCTCCTGTTATGTTAAGGCATGCTGTTCTTTGTATATGGTCAAGTTTGCGGACGACTGTCAACTGGTTTGTTTTTACTCCCCAGGCAATCGCGCCGTAGGTTAGCATAGGTCTTATGATTGCAGTGTAGATCCACTCCGTGACCCTTGGTGACAAACCCCAGGTACGACCAATGGTTCTTCTACACTGTTCATAGGCAATATATGCTTTTTTGACTCTGTTTTCCAGATGAGAGTTCCATGTTAACTTGCTGTCAAAGGTGATCCCTAGATATTTCACCTCTGCAGAGAAGTTTAATTCAGTTTTTAGGAGTTTTGGAGCCCGAAGGTTCACAAGCCTCCTTTTCTTTGTGAACAGGACCATCTCTGTCTTCTGTGGGTTTAATGACAGTGAGTGATCCTGGCACCAGCTTTCTATGATATTGAGGGCCTCTTGCATTCTAGCACAGAGTGTTTCCTCGAACCTTCCTGTTTGCAGAATCACTAGGTCATCTGCATAAGCAATAGTGTAGAAGTTCTCACTGCTCAGGCGGTTGAGTAAGGAGTCTAAGACCAAGTTCCACAGTAGAGGTGAGAGCACCCCTCCCTGTGGACATCCTTTGACAACCAGGCCTCTTATAGTGACATCTTCCACGCTCATTATTATTGCTCTCTGGGAGAGCATATTGAATATCCATATTGAATGCCCCTTTCAGTAATAGCATTGGTTATTTTAGGGAAGGTGGTTTTGTCAAACGCACCTTCGATGTCAATAAATACGCCCAAGGTGGACTCTTTCTTGTCCAGCGATCTTTCGATGCGGCCGGCCACAAGGTGGAGTGCCGAATCTGTAGATTTCCCTGGGGTGTATGCATGCTGATTTGGATGTAGTGGATTACTCGTCATCACTACATCTCTTATGTACCTTTCACATAGCCTCTCCAAAGTTTTCATTGTAAACGATGTGAGACTGATGGGTCTGTATGCCTTTGGGATGGAGTGGTCCAATCTTCCTGGTTTAGGTATAAAGACCACCTTGACTTCTCTCCAACCTTTAGGAATGTACCTCAGTGCCAAAGAGGATCTCAGGATTCCTACCAGGTGCGGCATCAACACCTCCAGGCCCCACTGTAGTAGGGCTGGATATATGCCGTCAGTTCCTGGTGATTTAAAGGGGGAGAAGCTCAGAATGGCCCACCTTAATTTGTCTTCGTCGACAATCTGGTTTGCTATTCTCCAGTCGTCGTCCGTAGGATAGTGTTGTTCCTCGTCCCTCCAGGTAGCCATATTTTGAAATCTGGAGTCGGAGAAATGCGTTGACATTAGCAGTTCCAGGCTTTCCTTCAGGTTGGCAGTTTTTGTGCCATCCTCTTTGGTTAGTATGCCAATGTTCCGGTACGGGTCTTTCGAGAGAGCTCTCTGGAGTCTGGCTGCCTGTGGAAATTCTTCAATTTCGTCACAGTAGGTTTTCCAGGCTTTTCTCTGATTTTGTCTAATGAGTTTTTTATACTCTTTGAGGTGGGACTTATATATGTTCCAATCCTCTTTGAGTTTGGTATTCTTAGCCTTGTTAAAAGATGTTCTCGCCATTGCCCTCAGTCGATCCAACTCACGGCTCCACCAGGGATTGGTAGCACCGCTTAGTTCGACCTTTCCGAGGGGGCAGGATTTCGTATAGGCATGTTTTATGATGTTTTGCGTAGTTACATAGTAACTTTCTAGTTCGACATTGCTATTACACGTCATTTCCTTGATGTTACTCAGGGACCCGTTCAAAAGGTGGACGTATTTAGTCCTGTCCGTTTTCCTGGGGTTCCTAGTTAGTTCAGAGGTTGACAGTGATAAGTTTATTTCGTATTTTATCCAGCGATGATCTGACATAGAAATTTCG
Organism: Ophraella communa; assembly: GCA_035357415.1. Classification (NCBI taxonomy): domain Eukaryota; kingdom Metazoa; phylum Arthropoda; class Insecta; order Coleoptera; family Chrysomelidae; genus Ophraella; species Ophraella communa. Next base: position 13,104,349 of record CM068983.1, on the reverse strand, counting down.
TCAGATACATGCCAGCTGGAAATTTTATTACAAATTTTTATGGTAGATAATGTGATATCTATTCGTGTTTGGCTACGAGAGTTTATGAAGGTTGGTTCAGTACCTCTATTTAGAATGCAAAGATTCTTACTAGTTATGTAATCATAAAGCGACTTACCTCTAGTGTTGATAACTCTGCTACCCCAGCTAACATGGTGTGCGTTCGAGTCGCAGCCTATTACCAGTTCAAGCTTATGGGTGAGGCAGTGTTCCACAAGGTCCTCCAGTTCCCTGCTAGGTGGTGGTTCAGCAGCGTCCGAGGGGAGGTATGCGGATGCCAGTATCATCACTTTCTTTTGACCCTTTTGCCCATATTCGACTTTGACCACTGTAAGGTCAGATGTTGAAAAGTGCGATATGGAAAAGGCCTTGAATTTTCTAGGAACGTATATTGCGGTCCTAGGTTGGTGATTGCTAGGGAAGCTGAAAATTAAACCTTTTAGATTGCTTAAACCTAATATTTTCGTTTGTCTTATCCAGGGTTCCTGGATGAGTGCTAGTGTATCCTTTGACACATCGAGATGGCGGCATAGTGTTGCCGTAGCCATTCTGCTGTGTTGAAGATTACACTGAATTATATTTACCTTCTTTATATCCTGGGACATATTGAAGATTAATTTCGATTTAGGGCTTCTTATTATTCGGCCATCGACTCCTCCACGGTTGGGGGTGGATTGGCCTCGCCGTCACTTGACTTAGGCGGTTCCTCTGCCGAGGCACTATCGATCGCCATCATTGAAGATGGCTCGACCGTGTCAGCCTCCGCCTTTTTGATTTTGAGGATCAATGAGGAAAGCGCGTAGCTCATCCTCATTGACCTTTTTTCCAGGACTTTCATCTCTTCGTCCCCGATACCGAAGACGAAAAGGTGCCCTTTGGGGTTTTCCTTTGCTTCGTAATGGAAGGAACACCATCCATCCACACGAAGCTCAGGGTTTTGGCGACTAAGCCGACGCAGCACATCCTCTTTTTCACCGAGGTCAGCGTGTGCGTCGCTCGGGATCCAGAGGGTGGCTTTTGTCAGCTTAGGGAGGTTGTCGACGTGCACCACATCGAGCACAGCCTCCTGCCACGGTTTGAGGTTTTGTACCGTGTGCTTTAACCATTCCAACGTTTCCTCGTTATCGCAGGTTACTCTGATTATTTCACCAGAGTGCGACCACGACCTGAACGTTGGTGGTTTCTTTTCGCCGTAGGTGGCGGACAGGGTCTTGTCCAGGGCCTCCACCAGCTGTCTCTTGATAAGACCTTCCCCAGCTGACTCATGCCAGATAAAGCAATATCAGTCTTTGGTTTTCATGTCGAAAATTGAGAAGTTGTGCACAATCAATTTTGTCTTGAAATAGGAAGACGACACATTGGATTTAGGACTTAATAAAACTGATTGTAAGTCCATACAAAATACCTTATAGTCAGACATTTTATCTGTTTCTTTTGCTTCTCTTGCTTCCCTTTTTTTTTCTATGTGATCTTCATAGTTCTCGTTGCTTAAGTTTCCAGCTTCATGTGCGACACATGTATCGCACAAGTCCTTTTTTTGGTTTGAAAATTCTTAAGTTCATTGAGTCAAATATGTGGTGGAATGTAGCTATTGAAACGGGGGTACACTGCTTTTCGTTACACCAGTGTGTTTTATAAAATTTATACAACACAGATTTGGTATGCCATTGGGGTTCCAGATAAAGTTTCGAGCTCGCCCTACAATAATGGGATTCCATTTTTGGAATATTGTCAAAAAATTCTTTAAGAGTCTTGTTTTTTTCAGCTTTTAGAGCTAGTCTGTTGCTGTTTACTGTTGTGTTTTCACCTTCTTTATCTTCGTTTCCAGATAGACTTCAGGCTCCAGGTTTTGACAGATCTTTCCCCAATGCATAAAGTGGTCATAAACATATTTTTACACACTCTTATCTCTGTTTCGTCTTTATTCAAATAGTATTGCCATGTATAACTCCGTCTTGACTGGTTTTCCAATTTTCTATTCCTTTGACGTTTTGTTGTTGATATTTTTACTAGCATGTCGATGTAAATTTTCTTCTGATTCCAGTCTAAACTATCCCAAAAATAGTTAAAGATATCGCCTCTGTCTTGATCAGTTAATTTAAATCATTGTATTGAAGTATTATTTAATGAATTTTGCATTCACATCGTGGACCTAATACTCTTCGTTCTCTTTTGATACTGTAATTCCAAACATTGTCAATTTTCTTTTTACCAGTGTATTCCTTGCCTCCTCTATTTTTTTTGTTAATATTCTCTCCCCAAGTATCTTGTCTAACGTCATGTATTTTTCGCCTCTTCCTTTTATTCCTGGAGATGGAACGTTCTTCTTCTGTACTGCCTTCTTCTAGGTAGTCTTGAACTGTTATAGTACTAGTTATGTTATAATTTTCTTTAGTTGTACCACTATATTCACTTTCTTGAATGTAGTCAGGATTCTGCTGCCTTATAGTTTGTGTCCTAATCCAATTGTTATCATAATTATCTTTTCCAAGAATTTCATTTTTTTTTTGCGGAATTTGATGCGTCTGTTTCTGCTTCTAGATTCTCCGGACATGGTTGAATCTTTATGTTATTTTCATATTCTATGACATTATTATACTCGGTTCTATAGTTTTCTGTAAAAACAAAAGTTATAAAAACTAACAGAAGAAAATAAAAATACCTTTAATAATCATCTCTGGGTCTAAAAAATATTGGCATATAGGCACATCGTTTTCTGTATTTTGTAAGTGATTTACTTCAAACGGTTTATTATTATTATTATTATTATAATCCGACTCATTGCAATCCGCAAGATTCAAAAACTTGAAAAACGTACTTAGTAAATAAAAAAAATACAATATTACCATTATTTATGACTGGAAATAAGCATTCCAGACCACCATTTTCTAGGTCTGATTCGCAAACATTGAAAATATCAGCATTATTAAGGTCATTATTAATTATGGTAGCACAAGAGCTCTCATTCGTTTTAATAGTAGGTTCTCCAGTTAAAAATAGACCATCAGTCACCTCTGAAATGTCAAAAATCAAAGGAACCTCACAGTTGTTGACAAATTAAACAGGATATTTATTATTTTGTACTGTTGAATGGCTAGCAACTATATATAAATCGGGAACTACTTGTTGCATCATAAACATGGTGCGAGAAGAAACAGGTGGAACTTTTAGCTTTGGATCCAATATAAACTTGTCAAACTTTTGATACGGATTTCTGCGAACTTAATTTTGTCCTGGGCATCCGATATTTTCTGAATAGGTAGTTATGATTATAAACCAACATGACGCAAAAAGATAATTTTCAAAAAATATGGACTTACATCTTTTGGACTGAATTGAAGGAACATTTTGGTTTCATGTCACGTTAAAAGAAAAATATAAAAATCCTATGAGATTTGGCATGCAAATGACTTGTTTGTTCATAACAACATCAAACACAGACATTGTATTATCATCCTGTGGTGGTCACGGTCCTACGTTTCAGCCCCTATTAGTAAAAGTATTTTTTTTCATGGTTGCAAAAAGATGAAGGTAATTTTACAAAAAACTAGGATCATTCTTTCACAAAATAATTTAGAATTTTAGAAATGTTAACTCATTTTTGAAAATACTTAGACCCTTTTGGTTCTAATTTGGATAACATTTTCACATAAAATGGGCAGTGCATTCTAAAATATTTACATGTAAATATTTTTAATTCTTTAGTCCTTTTTTGTGAAACTTAATTGACTCTTCATTTTCCTTAAGCACTACTTAAATCTTTTCCAACTTTTTTGTGCTTAAAAAGGTTCTGTATTTAATTATATAATGTTTATTGTTGTTTTAGGTATAAATATAATATGTTGCCACAACCCATTCCTGAAATTAACAGAATACCATTAGAACAGTTGATTTTGAATATAAAAGTACTGCAAAATTTTGAGAATAGAGATGTAGTTGAAGTATTAGGTATGTTTTAAACTTTTACAAACGCACCATTGATCATATTAATAACACCCAGACAGATAAATATTACTTTTATTTAATTCATTTACTCACTGTTTATTTTATAATATTTTATATTTGTAATGCGTTAAGATGTTATCTATTGAATTTGTAATTCTGGGTACAATCCAAATTATAAAGGGGTCTAGAAAGAAGTAAAACTACTCGAATAAGGATCAATTGTTTAAAAATATACAATGTATACAAATAAATACAAGTTTTCATAAAAAACAATTAATATTTAAACTATATATTTAGGAGCATTCATAGAACCTCCAAGTTTAGAAAATATAATGACAGCTGTTAAAAGGTTGGAACACGTTGGCGCTTTAGATAGAGACGGCAATCTAACTCCTCTAGGTCATCATTTAGCAACACTTCCAGTTGACGTCAGGATAGGTAAGTTTGTTAATTTAGGATACAAAATAAACAGAATGGTTAGTATAATAATTTTTTTTTTCACTACTAGCTCCTAAACCTAATTTTATTGACTTTTGTTGAGGTAGTTAATTTGTTCATTAACCAAGGTATAAAAATACAGAGACTACTTGATTAGAACTAATGCCTGTATGCACCATTGTACAATTTCTCTGATTAAGACTTTAACCGTGATTACTTAATGTTTTTCTTATGCACCAAGCCTTTTTTCTCCTAATCCGCAATTAACTTTTAACCGCTCGATGGCCTGGGATTAAGACTAGATAACCGCGGTTAGTTAATAAGTGAGGTTAGGATGTTTTGTTTGGTTCTGATTTCATTTACATGTATTTTTGTCAATAGTGAGTAGTGATAAACTGTGGTAGTGAAAAATAATTATGGAAGTGGAAGACCTATTATTTGATGATGAACTAGACATTGATGACATAATGTTAAATGGGTTTCGTAGGCGTTGGAATGAGAGAGATAATTATTTTGAAGCCCTGGATGACCTTAGTTTCTTTCGCCTCACGAAACCAACAAAGGTAGATCTTCTTGAAGAGGTTGAAGCCCTAACTTATGATAAGTACACCCTATGCAATTTTATGTCTCCAATAACTATGTGGAATTGCACTTTAAACTGTATTCTTAAAACAAATAAGGGAAATAAATTGAAGCTGACATTTATAATTTTGTTGTGTTCTGTAATCGAGCCTTTATTTTATTTTTATTTATATATATTTATTGATGAGATCTAGTAGTTAAGAATAACATGTTTCATGAAGATTCGATTTGAAGTTCTGTCATTAATTTATGTACAATCGAAATATATTATTTTAAATAATATGTAATGTTATTAGTTACAACAAATTTCAAACACCCGAATCCCGAAACAGCCTCTTTGTCCGTAACCTTCACATCAATCAACATCAAATTGTGACAGACATGACGGATTCCTAGGAAAATTGCGAGGTTGCCAGCTGGCCATAATTACTTAATCACAATTAGCTAATTTAAGTGCAAAATTCTTTGGTGCATCGAATCTACTTTTTAACCGCGATTACATACTTAGACGTGGTTAGCTAATTACGAGAAAACGTGAAAATGGTGCATACAGGCATAAATCTCAATCCATTTAACAGAATGTAAGATGATAACTGAGGCAAAATATAAAATGAAAAAATATTGAGTTTTACATTTGACACAAGCATGGATGATATCATTTTTAGGGAAATTTTGAAATTCATATTCGATTTTAACTAATATTTAAAAAAAATAAAATGTCAGTATTGAAAAAAATGCTATATGAGTCACGGTAGAAAAGTATATTAATGTCTCTACAATATTAACTCACTTTCTTACCTTGGTGCATAATTACTATTTATTTTAGCTTCTAGCAGTAGAACGCGATATTTCTCATAGTAATTCTTTTTTTTTTGTTGTTTCGGCCACTTATTAGTATCTACGATATTACTATTTTTTTTGTCTATAGCTATAGTTTTAAATTAAGTTTAGTGTTCTACTATTAATAAATCATATTTTTTAGGAAAGTTAATTCTCTATGGTGCCATCTTCGGTTGTGTAGATGCAGCTTTAACAATGGCGGCATGTTTGAGTTCCAAGTCTCCGTTTGTATCACCATTCGGTAAAAGAGAGGAAGCGAAAAAAAGAAAACAAAACTTTTCTCTTGGCATGAGCGATCATTTGACAACATTAACAGCCTATAAGGTGTGATTATGATCTTATTATTAAACAGTAATTATCTTTCTATTATATGATTAATAATATTAATCATATTAAAATTTACTTAAAGAAGTTCTCGTGAAGTATTACAAATTTCGAAATATACATTTTAATTTAAATATTACACTTTATTTGTACTACCTACTGTTCATTCAATGTTGCATATTTGTTTTTCAGAAATTTCTTCAGTTATACAAGAAAACGTCAGTGGGAGCCAAACATTTTGCGAATGAGAATTTCTTATCGTTTAGAACTTTAACGACCATAGCGGATATAAAAAGACAATTTTTAGAACTTCTAGTTGATATAGGTTTCGTGCCAATTCATTTAAATACAAAACGGAGGTTTGGTTGGGATGACGTGTACGAACTTACTGGGCCTGAGGTAAGACTGATATTACTGCCCTTATAATTTTACGCAAGGCAAAAAAAAAATTGTAGATTAACTAAAAAAATAAATTTATATATTTAACTATAATTTTAGTTTAATAGAAATGGGGAAAATATCCGTCTTTTATCTGCTGTTTTATGTGCTGCTCTTTATCCTAATGTAGTGAAAATATTAACACCTTCAAAGTCCTATATAATGAGCGCTGCAGGTGCAGTTCCCAAAGAAAATGAAGCTAAAGACCTAAAATTTGCAACCGCTCAAGAAACAGTAAGTACACGTTAATGATTAAAATTAACTATTTGATGCGTTTCCGTATTATAATAATTAGTTATATTAATATTTATTTGCAGGTATTTATGCATCCAAGTTCAATAAACTATACAGCAAAATCTTTTACCAGTCCTTATTTAGTGTATCAGGAGAAAATTCAAACCAGTAAAGTTTTCTTCAGGGAGTGCACGATGGTGCCAGTGTTACCCCTTATTCTTTTCTCCTCATATGATTTAAATATCCGGATACAAGGTGGTAACACTTTTATAGTGTTAGAAGATGGTTGGATAGTTTTTCAAGTCGACGAGCATAAAATAGCAGAGATGATTAAATTGATAAGACAAGAACTTTTTAACCTTTTGGAAGAAAAAATTAGGGACCCTCTTCTAAATCTGTTACATAATGATAGAGGTGAAAAAATAATTTCGACAATATTATGTATAATAAATTCATAATGCTAACACTGCCAACTTTTGTAAATAAGATTATTTATTTTTATAAAAGTGTTTGTGTAACTTGAATGGAATAAATTTTTTGTTTTACCAAATTTTATGAAATAAAACCATCAACAATTTAAACCGAACCTTCTTTATAGACAAGTATAGCATTAATAAAAAAAACTCTACAGGACCTCTTTAAGGGTTTAATATTTTTAAACGAAATTGCTCATCCCCTTCTAAAAAGATCCAAGTAATTCAAAAATGTTATCACATTTAATCTATCATATCCGGCTAAACCGGAAATGTATATCAACTTTGTTATTTTAAATAGAACTGCCTATATATTTTTACATTTTTGAATTCCTTGTGAAATTCTGCATACAGTAAAATTTTACATTCATATTTTTATTGAATAATTGAGACCATGGATGAAACATCAAATAAATTAATTATTCAATAATCCACCTATTAGTGTAGTACAAAGTGGGAAGTAATATTTTTCTGTGTTATTTGTTGCTAATTTATTTATCTAGGGTCAGTCTAGAAGTTCAGAAGGTTTGTATTGCAATAATTTAAATCACCTATTTGATGACATGTAGGTAGGTAGGTTTAATGTGAGCGGGGAGTTTCCCACTCCTCCACTGTGGCCAAACTCGAGCCTATTGTGGCTCAACCCTAAGGGTCACCATTCGCCATCCAGTCTGCACTTCTTAACAAAGTCCAAGATCGTTTTTGGCGAGACTTGTCTAAAATCGGTAGGCTCTAGCTGTATGAAAGAAATAACTAATTACCCAAGGAGCCTGTTCATTTCCAAAGCGGGGCAGTAGCAAAGAATGTGCTCTGCCGATTCGTCTGCCACACTGTAGCGTCAGTCCGACGTATTACTCAGACAAAGCTTCCTCAGGTGGTTTCTCAGACGACATTGTCCAGTCAACAGCACAGTAAGAATGCGTAGGTTACTTCTACTCAATTCCAGGAGCTGTGCTGTTTTGCTACTCGAAGGTTGAGATATGAACGCTTTCGAGTGGGTAATGTATGTACGTATGTATAAATTAGGGGTGATAAGTACACTGCGACCTATAGGATCTAATGTGTCCCCCCTTACTTGTCAAGTTCTGATGTTTTTTCAGATTTATAGCAGCTCTTCTAGTCCTATTTTCCTGAGGGAGTTTAGGACATCGTCGGGCTTAAAATCAGATAGGTCCTCCTCTTCTATTTCATGTGTTCCTAGGAATCTGGCACTAGAATTCTGCAAGGCAGGGCATTCTGAGAGTATGTGTATTGAGGTGTCATCCTCTTCCTCACAGAATCTGCACTTTGCTTCATCTGCTAACCCCAGTTTCTTAATGTGGCTTTTTAACCGGCAATGCCCGGTTAGTATTCCCGTTAAAATTCGGAGCCTTTTTTTACTGAGGTTGAGCCAGCTAAGAGATCTCTTATGGTCATAGTTCCCCAGTAGTATCTTAGATTGCTTCAGTCCTTCCAGCTGATTCCAGTACTTGGATTTTTTCTTCTCCATTTCTTCCCTTAGTTTTCCTAAGATTACTCTACTGCTGATCCCACAGGATGGTTCTGGTCCCAAATGTGGGGTTTCAGCTCCTTTTTTTGCCAGCTTATCTGCTGTTTCGTTCCCCTCTATTCCTATGTGTCCTGGGACCCATAGGAGGGTGACAGTGTTCTTCTGGCCTAGTTCATTTAGTTTGCCTAGGCATTCCCAAACCATCTTCGAACTGATTATATTTGAGCTCAGCGCTTTGATGGCTGCTTGACTATCCGACATTATCACAATCTCTTGTCTGCGGTAGTTCTTCCAATATTGAATTACACACATCTGGCGCGGACTTCTGCTTGAAATATGCTCGGGTATGTGCCCAAGCTTTCTGAGTATTTGGCTCTCGGTCCAAAAACTCCTATCCCAGTTCCCACGTCTAGCTTTGAACCGTCCGTATACCACTTTATGGTATTCTAGTTTAAATTCTGTATGGTGTCTTCATCCCATTCAGATTTATTACTCAACTTTGTGATGAATTTTCTCACAAAGTTGAATTTCTTTGGAATATCATCTTGGGGCATTTCCCAAGTTTGATGAAAATTAAGTGATCGAGGTTTTTCCCTGATAATTCCTACTTTGATCATTCTACATATCGTTTTCTTCCTTACACTTTCTAACAGATTGTGCAGTGGGGTCAAGTTTAAGATCACCTCCATTGCAGTAGTGGGGCAAGTTCCCATTGCTCCAATGATACATGAACAGGCTAGTCTCTAAATTTTCGAGAGAATTTTCCTCGTCGTACTCAGGTTAGTCCTTGCGCCCCAAGCCACTGCCCCATATGTGATTCGAGTGGGTAAGCCCCGGTATATTCTCCCAGTGCAGAAAGGTTTCCCTCGCTGCCCAAATGGATATAATGTCCTTGGCAGTGCTTTTGCTATTCCAAGGAATGATTCCAGTCCAATAAACGCCGACTCCGTTCCCTTTTTTGCCAGAGTGTCGGCGCTTTCATTGTCCTCCACTCCCGCATGCCCTGGAACCCAGAGTTACTTTGTTGTGCTAACATACCTCAAAGTTGTTGAATTTTAATGAGAAGAACGGTGTAACTATGTGAATTATTATTGTGTAAAAGTTCTATCTGTTGTAGGTAAGTCAAGCTTTAGTTTACTAGAATCCTCTAAATTCACAAAGCGTGGTAGACACAAAAAATCGTATTTATAACACTACCATTGAGTAATAAAGTAATAAGAGGCGAAACCTTATATATGGACTGATTTGGCTATCCGCCTGCCCTCCGACATATAGATGGCCATAGTCAGGCATGTGAATTTTGCTCCCCGAGAAAATTTAGTTGCACTTTGCACTCTGACAGTAAGAGAGTGAACGGCGGAGCTGTGCCACGAGGAATCAGGCATTTACAGGGCGATCTTTCTCAATGACAAATTAGACGTTATAGCTAAACAGTTAGAAAAAAATCTGGAAATTTATAGATTATTACTTTTAAATATTTGTATAAATTTGATTACTTATTTCAATCTCTGAACTCACATCTTTGATAAAATCAATAAACAGATTAGTTAATAATGGTATGGTTAACTAATCAGTAGACTATAAAGCAATGAGTAATAAGATGAATTCTTTTAATACTTAATGGTGTAAGAAATTGTGAGTTTCTAAATAAAACTTTGGTGTTCAATACCTTTTAATGGGATAGACACAGGAAGTTTTAGTACTTTTTCACATGGTAACATCGATATTGTAGGTATAAATTATCGCTGCGTTGTTTAAGTAATTTTTATACTTTTGCATTGTACACGTTTTCTAATAATATACCAGGGCGGCTTCTTTAATTTATCATTTTTATTATACATGCCGCTTAACCCTAGAATAATATAATTTAAACGTTAATGCTAATACATCGTAATTTTTACAACGTTATGTATTTAAGCCCATATTTAACTGTCAATTAATGTATTTTTACTACTACGGGAAAAATGAGATATTTTATCTCTGATAACAGGTACCTAACAAAATGTCACTTTTTATAAAATTACTTTTTTCCCGGATATACACAAAAATAAAGGTAAAAAGCTAATTTTAGAATAGTTTCTTATATAAAAGTTACATTTTCATTTTATCAAAAGCACAATTATTAAATGTGCATTGCATGAATGACATTGCTTCAACTACTCGCTACAACAGTCGAAATTTCTTGTATTGAAATTATGTTTATTTCAACTATAATTATTGTAAAATTAAAAACTTTGATTAAACATCAAAATTTGTAGTTGACAGATAAAATAATTTAAATTTAAGCAGTTTTTTCAATATTAAATCTTCGTTTTTCCCGCCATAGAAAAAAATTGTGTATTTAAGGGAAAAACATTAGATTTTAGCTCTCGGCACAGAGCTAAAATCTAATACTTTTTTCCCTGGAATAATAAATAGCTATTATTAGCTACGAATAAAAAAATAGTATATTGTGTATCTAGGAGTAAAAGCGATACATTCCCGGACGACAATGCCGAGGCCAACAAACATTGGAGTCTGGGAATGTGCTTTTACTCCGAGGTGCACATATTATTTTTTATGAAATCACACTCAATATTGTGATTTTCTATTTAAAATTGTGTGCTTTCCTAAAACGTCAAATATGTGACAACTACAAACCCAAAAAATCAAAAGGTTTGAGCCTTGAGCATATTGAAACCTTTATTAATCATTGAATGACGTAGAAGATTGGGGATCTAAACTTTTAATTTTATAGAAAATAAGTAGCAAGGTAGAGATTTTTCTAGGCCTAGACCGGGAATATTTTTCTCGTACAGTACGGGAAAGTTCGTTGGCTAGCAACGGAATATTGTACCAGATTAGCGTACTTTGGGGTTAGAAATTGATTCGAGAACATAGCCATTTCCAAGCGATTATTATTTTCTTTTATATAAAAACAGTACATATGCACGCTAATTTAAGATGCAATTTACACAACAAGACTTTCGGTATTCTACACATCTGACAATAGTTAGTGGTCATTCTTCTGAGTTGACTGGGGCCACTCAATACTTGGGCAACAAATACAAACTGTACGTTGATTTTTTAGAATCTTGAGGGTATTCAAACAGCTGGAAGTTGCAAAAAATGATAAAATAAGAATAGTATATTAAACAACGCATTTCATATGGAAATCTGTTATGACACGAGTTCAAGTTTAAAAAACGAATCGCGAAGCGATGAGTTTTTTAAAGAACGAGTGTCACAACAGCCATATGAAATAAGTTGTTTATAATATTTTTTATATTTTGCCCTTTTTACCATTTTTTAAATTAATTTTTTATTTTTATGTAATTACGAAAATTTTTATTTTAAAAAGTATGTCGGCAGCACTGAGTAATTTATAAAATTTGACAGTTGTGACATTTAAATTATCAAATGTTAATGTTTCAAAATATTTTAAAATGAATAATATACCAATAATAATATATTATATAAGTAAAATATTATATTCATATTCACAGATACTTTCTTAAAGAACAATATAAAATTAATGAATTGCTATTAGACACAAATGTCATTGTCAATAGTCTTGCCTTTATATACTTCACTTATGTCGCCAACCATTTAAAACAAAAATTTGCGTGCGTAAAAGTTACATTACGATACGCAAATGCGTTTTATAATGAAGATTTTTATAAGTGCAAAATATAAAAATAATATTTATTGCATCGAAGGCTTCCGTTGGACAATTCAAGCAATGCTGTTTCTCCTTGAAAATTTAAAACGAGATGTGAATGTTAAATATATGTTTACATCATACTTGAATCAGGATCCAATTGAAAACTTTTTCTCTGTCGTAAGAACCCGAGGTGGCTATAGTCATAGACATATAATTTATTCTTAGTCTGAGGCTATAATCCATACCCTTCAGTAACTCAGTTTAGACTGGCATTTCTGCATAATTTCTTTACTCGCTTAAGAAACGCAGCACATAGCACAACAAACTGCAAGAGAGACTTTTCAAAATACCTAGCAGTAGAAGAAATTTTCAAAAAACTAGAGACAGTTTCATTGTTTATGTAAATATTAAGTCTAATTTTTTTTGTAGAAATCTATCAATGTGGATGAGACGAATTATGATAGTAGCATGAGTTGTAGTATAGGAGATTTTGACGAAACAGGCCAAACTACAAATATTCACAATTTTGCCGATTTATCGGTTGTGCAAATAAATTAAAATTTTAATTTAGGACTTTGCAGTAGTGTTTATGTCGCTGGATATTTAGGACATAAACTTGTTCAGAAATATAAATGTGATAGTTCTGAGGCATACATGATAAAAACGAATGGTAGTCTAATAAATTAATCTGAATCGTATATATTTTACAAAGACTTTGACGTTGGACGAATGTTTATAAATTAAATTACTTATTAGTGGTTTGATTTTAACATTGGGTAGCTAATTTTACTTATTTTTAAACTTTTATCTACATATATGTATTTTATTATTAAAACTTTTTATTTTTTTATTTTACAAAAACGCAGTTTTACTATTCTATTGATAAAATCGAAAAATATTTTTTATAATAGTGTCATTTTATCTAGTTTTATTGTTTATAATGTACGTATTATATTAACATATACTCATGTTTTTTCTTACTCTGTATCTGTTAAGAGCAGACATTACTTTTTACGTCTAAATCTAAATATCTACGAACTCCCAAACAATTTATCGGCGAGGCATGGGTCCCCACTCCGACTCTACAAGTTTTTTTGTAATTTGACGATAGGATCCCTTCACTACAGTAAGTGTTTTAGAAAGAGAGATAATTTTTAGTGAGATGGAAGGAATGGGCAATGTATAGCCACAGAGTATATAATATTAAACCAGAGTATCGACTCTATATGGAGGGGGTAAGCATCCATTTGCAGGTATCGCCATGACACTTTGGGAGTATCCATAGCCGTCGCCGTTAGTTTTGGTTAAGGTAGGCAGTTGGTTGTATGTGAATAAATCAGTGGTGGCGTTTGTATTGTGTGGAAAAGTACATTAAACTATTTAATTCAGGTACAGAAAACTGCGAAGGAGATGCGGAACAAATGTTACTTACTTTAAATGACATTAAAATAAATACTACTGATGCATGTACTCCTTCTCAGTGTTCTGTATCTGATAAAGATTACAGATTGATGTGTGTTTTTTTAATTATTGATATCCTTCCTTACTAACGAGGAAAATTGGGAGCAAGACATACATATTCGGTCATTTATTTTGCGTAGAAATTCTATTTATAAAATTATTTAACCTAAAAAACCAATTTTACTTTTTTTAAAAACAAATAAATCAACGTTTAGTTATTCCATGTTTCTAAAATAACAATTATCTCAACAATAAAGAAAAATTTCAAGTACGGGTCTTATTTATAATAACAATTTTTTTAGTACTACCCTGAGCTTATTCCACAAAACAGAATATTGGTTACCACAAAACAGACTAATCAATTTTCTGTTTTGTGGTTTATACTCCCAAAAAATGGCCGCTCTTGTCTTATAAACATCAAAGGTGCCGACAGCGAGTCGATACTCTGGTTTGTATTATATACTCTGTGGTATAGCACTACGTTGCGCCTCTTATTACTTTATTACTCAATGACACTACTACCTAACCATTAAAAAATTGTTATTGTAAGTAATAAGGGAATGTACATTATTACAATGTTATATTGCTATATTATTTTATATTTTAAATTGAACGACGCTTTTTGAATACGGGCATCAGTATAACATAGTTGCCTTATTGATTTTTTAACGTTGTCACATTGGCATTGATTGTATTTAAAGAAATATTACAACTACATCACGGTGCATTCTTTGTACTTTTTTAATACCATCATTTTAATAGTAAAAACAATTGTAGGTTAGGTTAGGTTCTATGTGAGTGGTCGTTTCACGTCCCTTCCACTGCGACCTGAAAGATCTATTGTGGCTCACCCCTAGGTTATAGTCGTTCTATCAGCCCCATGCCTCTAATTAAGCTCATCAGGGTCGTTGGCGACACTTCCACGAAGTCATTGGGCGCGAGTTGATGCAGACCAAATTTATTGATCCTTATTCTCTCGAGCTCTCGGCAGTTAACAAGATATGCTCCACCGTTTTATCCTCAGTTTGACAGAATCTGCAGGCCGCACTCTCTGCTAGTCCAATTGTTTTCATATGCCTATTAAGACGACTGTGTCCAGTCAGTAGGTCCTGTCTGCTCACACGATTGTAGAGGCAGGCAATAGTATATTACGTTACGTGTGTGGTAAAATGCTTTACAGCAATAGTTAGGTACTTTACTTTACCTACGACCTACTTGTACCTGCATTAAATAATCTTTTTGTTAATAATATTTAAACAAAAGCAACAATAGATGTTTTTAATCATTTTATTGTATAATAATTAAATACTAAACATTATTTATATTGGGTGGAGTTAAATTCATTTCACTATCACTTGATATTTTTTAATAATTGTATAAAACATACAAAAAAGTTATACGAACAATAAAAAAATGATTTTTTTTTATAATCGTTTTTTGATAAATAATAACGTGTGCGCATGCGGTTAGACGTCAGACGCATGCGCAGACGCTCAATGTGTAAAAGATTTTAAATATGTCGGTTCAATGTACTTTTTATTGTAGTAAAACTCATTTTCGTTATTTTTGAGTGATTAATTTAGTGTTACTGATCGGTTTCTCGCGAATATTAACATTTACTGCATTCTTAATATTTAAAACGGTTTCGTATAGTAACTGAAGTGAAATTATAGTACAAAACGAGTAAAAAGTGTCTTTTGTATGTTACGATTGTATCCACAAGTTGAAACAGCTTTGTAAGTATTTTTAAAATGTATCTCGGTAATAATAATTTTATTAATGTTAAAATAATTAACTTAATTACATAAAAATAATGTAAATTTATCTGGGAAACGTAATTAAGTACATTTATTATGATCCATTTATACAGACAGAAAGTAGGGTTAATGGAAACGAATCAAATATATAATTCCAAATAACTCTAAATATACCTATATATTAAATGCAATCTTATATCTAATAAATGTTATCTGCCATTTACATGTAGTATAAAATTCACCTTCAAATATGTACATAGTGTTGCTAAGTGGTTGCTACGGAAGCCGTGCGTTTATTTTACCGTGCGTAAAGAGATACATTACATAGGTTGTAGATTGTGTGTTATTGACGGTTTAGAGGGGTGGTCGTAGGTAAAATATTTTACGTTTTTAAAACCTTTGTGTGTTTATTTGGAATGCAGTATCTGCAAAAAATTAATGTGTGGACAGGAATAACAGCAGAGGATAATATTATTAGACCTTTCTTCAATGAAGGTAATCTGCCTGGATATCGGTATTTGGATTTATTAACAAATAATAGAAAACCCCCTATTGCAAGACTATTTATCCTTATCCAAATAACCCAGTAATTCCAGTTGAAGACATATGGTCTTTAATAGCTTTGTGTGTGTGCGTGTTTGGTGGAATGGTATCAGCGTACGCCATTTGCCACATACTTTTTAAACCTGAAGGATTGCGAACCAAATTATTCAAATTATTAGGAGTTATATATATATTTAATTTAATAGTCTTTAAGTAATTTATTTATAATTTATTTATTTGTTTCTATCAGTGAGGTAATGTTAGCAGGTAGTTGGTAACCATTTTTAATTAAATCATCCAAGAATTTGATTTGTGGGTCATGATTTGTACAATGACAGAAGAGATAATTAAGATCAGCTGTTTTATTATTATCGCATTGACAACAAGCTTTAAAATGACACATTATTCATCTTTTTAATAGTTATCGCCAAAACAAACTGGCAAAATCCATGATCAATCTCAGGAACCAATTGAAAAATAAAACAAGGTTTGGTGGGATATTAACATGTGCGATTATTGCTGGTCTATCACAGAGAACAGCATCACATTGAAGTAAAATTCTACACAAAAAGAAGAAGAAAAGAAAATTAAAAAGTAAGTATCTCTGCTTATTAGTACCTACCAAACTATTTATTTGAAGAATCGTCTGTAATAAATTTTTCTGAAGTAATGAAAATGAATTTAAAATTCATTAGCACAATTATATTATTATTTATTATATATTTTTAAAAGCGAAAAAGAAATAAAAAAATACATAACAGTTTTTATTTATTGGATTCATCACAAAATATTCTTTATATTTTGCACTTATAAAAATCTTCATTATAAAACGCATTTGCGTATCGTAATGTAACTTTTACGCACGCAAATTTTTGTTTTAAATGGTTGGCGACATGAGTGAAGTATCCAAAGGCAAGACTATTATTGACAATGACATTTGTGGCTAATAGCTATTTATTAATTTTATATTGTTCTTTAAGAAAGTATCTGTGAATATGAATATCACATTTTACTTATATAATATATTATTATTGGTATATTATTCATTTTAAAATATTTTAAAACATTAACATTTGATAATTTAAATGTCAACTGTCAAATTTTATAAATTACACAGTGCTGCCGACATACTTCTTAAAATAAAAATTTTCGTAATTACATAAAAATAAAAAATTAATTTAAAAAATGGTAAAAAGGGCAAAATATAAAAAATATTATAAACAACTTATTTTATATGGCTGTTGTGACACTCGTTCTTTAAAAAACTCATCGCTTCTCGATTCGTTTTTTAAACTTGAACTCGTGTCATAACAGATTTCCATATGAAATGCGTTGTTTAATATACTATTTTTATATTTTACACTTATAAAAATCTTCATTATAAAACGCTTTTGCGTATCGTAATGTAACTTTTACGCACGCAAATTTTTGTTTTAAATGGTTGGCAACATGCGTGAAGTATCTAATGACAAGACTATTGACAATGACATTTGTGGCTAATAGCTAATAGCAATATGATGTTCTTTAAGAAATTATTTGTGAATATGAATATCATATTTTACGTATATAATATATTTTTTCAAATAAGAAGATATTACATAGACAATAAATTATTAGGCCCCTTCGCATTTTTTTTTATTTGTGGAGGTGTATTTGGTGGATTATTCATTTTAAAATATTTTGAAACATCTGATAATTTGAATTTAAAAACTGTCAAATCCTATAAATTAGACACAGTGCTACCAACATTCTTTTTAAACTCAAAATTTTCGTAATTTACATATAAATTATAATTTAATTTAAAAAATGATAAAATTGCAAAATATAAAACATAGTATAAACAACTTATTTCATATGACTGTTGTAACACTTTTTTAAACTTTGAACTCGTGTCATAACAGAAAGCTATATGAAATGCGTTGTTTAATATAATATTTTAAACTGTATTACCTAATTTAGTTACATATTATTAATTTGACATGTAGGTATATATGAAAGAAATTATTAACTAACTTTTTAACCCATCAGAAGTGCCAAAATAAAATGTAATCATCCAAAAGCCTTAGTGTCAGATTTAAAATTTTTACTAATCCAATTTGAGACGACAGATTGACTTTCCACAGAGTGTACAGAGACGAAATTGGGTATTTCGCCAATACATTTTGCAATTTTTCATTCTTGAAACAGTAATCCCAATTTGCCAATAATCTGATCTTCAAATAATTTTCCACATATTATATCTGTCTGAAATTCAATTCTTTAGCACTACACACTATTAATTGTATAAAAAAAAAGATAAAAGATAAAAAAGAAACAAAAATATTGGATGTTTGGCAACAAAACTGGTCTTTCAGCACCTAAGAAGCATAAAAACTGGCATTAATAAATGGATTTACTAGTGTAAAATATGTAGGAGATATTTTTTGAAAATATGGGTACAATGGTGAAGACAAAAGCATATAAACCTACACTTGGACAAACTCCAAAACGAATAAAAATTATACAATGCGTTTTAATTTCAAGCGCAGAAAAGCTGGATTGTTTTAATTTTAAAGTTATTGTACTTTAAAGAATATTTTAATATTTAGCTGTCATTTATATTTTAACTGTATAGGACCCAGCAGGCCTACGACACAAAATGTTAAATGGTTTACAAAAAATAAAGTCTTGTTTGAATAAAGAAGAAGGTAAGATTTTGATCCAAACACGAAATAGTTATTTACGTTACAAGTCCGGGAAGTGACTTATTACGATACGAGATAGATATTTATGGACGAGGCGACGAAGGACCATAATAATCACTTCACGGACGTGTATCGTACTATATTTTTTTTCATACTGCCTTTGGTTTTAATGACACATTTGATCATTTTATTAGGAAGTCATGTAGACTGCTGTGACAAAATTATGTTACTTGATTTAAGTATTCTTAAGATAGTTGATTTGCTTTTTAAATAAAAAATTAACAGCGGTTACAAGTAACAATGAAAATAAAGGCCGACATATTAAATGTTTCTGCGCACACGAAATATCTGCGGACAAAATGGATCTGAAATTATATGAAACTGCTGAGAAAACAAATCATTCCATGCGCTGTTTTGCAACTGGCGTGAACAACACAATTTGAAAAGTAGTGCTGATGAAAATGTGATTACTTTTTGGATGTGGTAAGAACAGTTTTTTTAAAGAATATTCTTTTCAACAGTTTCAAATTTTCAGTGAAAAACATTCAACCCTTCTTCATTATGGTTCAAATACTCGATGGTAAAATCAATGATTATGATTAATGAGAATGTCAACATATCAAGTTTCCCAAAGTTGATAGCTTTTTTGAAAAAAAAAATTGATGAGGGACGCTCCAGATAAAGAATATCTATTACTCAAAGTGATAGCATTATTTGGAGTTGCTGGAGGTTGCCGAAGGAAAGAGATCTATAAATTAGAAGTTAGTGATATGGAGGATACGGGTACTCAGCTAGTAGTTAAAATTAACCAGACAAAAACTCTTATTCAACGAGCTTTATTCACTGTGATTAACAGTGATGAGGTTCACTATTTGGATGTGTTTATAAAATATATGAATTTATGGCAACACGTCTTCCTGAGAGCTCTTTTGGTTAGGTTATAGACAAGGAAAATGTCTGTCTCAAAGAGCTGGTATACATACTGTTGGCGGAGCACCTAAGAAAATAGCTAAGCACTAGACCAACCTAACCAGAAAAGTATACAGGTCACTGCTTCAGGAGGACATCCTCAACGTTATTGGCCAATGCTGGAGCTGACCTTAAAGTTCTAAAACAGCACGGTGGATGAAAGAGTTGTATGAATCAAGTACCAACTAATGTAGATATAAATAATGTTATTTTAATTACTATTTAAAAGATTTTATTTATACATTACTTATATGTTTTTTTTTATTTTATTGTCTGTATTGCAAACGATCGATGTATTTTAATTTTATATTGAACTTTGAGAAAGTTACCAATCACAGGAACGAAACGTTATTAATGAAAGTCACAGTGTTTTAATTAATTTTCAATACATATTATATAACCCGCGCCCTCCTATGGTCACCCCATGGAACACCCTATACGTTTTTGGATTTTCTACATTTCCTTGATGAGCTTATTTCAGAAATTATAATATCCCTCGTCCTCGACTCGGGATAATGTTCACATAATGTTACCTCATTTTAAATTATTTTAAGAGATTTCATATACGTTGTAAATTTTTGTCGTATTCGGTGACCAATAAAGACGAATCGATCAAAAATATCTTTACACTAGTTAATTTTATAAAACAAATCGACAAAATCAAAAACCAACAAAAATTACCGAAAAGTCGAAAAAATAAAAAATATCGAAACTTATATTCGACATATTTCCATCCGCACAAACACATAAATGTTAGAAAATTAACTATCGTCCTAGGGTTTATATTAATTACTATTGAGTAAATATTAATACACCCTTAACTCAAGATCTATTTACTAAATCCCAAGCAACAAAAATTTTGTTATAACAATGCAAAATAGTTGAACCAAAGAATGAATATGTAAAAATCCCTTAGAAACTATGAAAACTACACAATAGACGTATTATTTAATGTTCGGCCCAATGTTATCTAAATATGCATAATTAACCATAGACTAATACCACTGACTATAACAATAATTATTGTTACTATAACAGTGACTATAACAATAATTATTATTATAGTCACTTCTAATACTAAAACTGTGGAATAAACAAACAAATTTGCCAATAATATGTATCGTTGAAACGTCTGTTACCCCCTCCAAATAGATAGATCTACGTTATTAAGGTCATAATTATTGATGTATTTCTAATACATATCATCGGCGTTGCCAGGCATATAATAAGTAAATGAAACTAGTTGAATTGATTTTACTAACCTTTACTTTTTGGAAGTCCATCTTATTAAGAATAATAAAAAACTCTTCGTTTTAACAAAACTTCCAATATTTATTTAAAAAATTGCTTTTTTAACTTTAATGACAGCCGTTTCGCTAGACTTAGCATCGTCAGATTGACATATTGAAGTTACATTTTGTTTGTTTGTAGCTAGGTACCTGATGTTTATTAGGTAGTTATAAGGCTAGACCAAGTATGGAAGTAATTTTTATGAATTTTGGTGGTTGTTTTGTGCGTTTCATTTGTCTTTGGCTGTACAGTCGGCTTTAGAATAGCATATACAAATGTGAATTTCGTTTACCTACCGAAGTTATAAAAACACCCTTCTTAAACAACATAGGAATGGCAATTTTTAAAACGCCTACATTAAATGGTTTTTGGGGATTAAGTTTATTTACAAGGGACAGAGGGACAGGCAATTTGTCAATAAAATAACTTATGCTGCAAACATTAAAGATGTGGGCGTGGACAACTGTTAAACTGATTTCAAATTTATTATTATTTAAACCGTTATTGGTTATACACAATAAATAGGCCGTCCTTAAAATTAATTCATTGTAAGCGATTTGAGTTTGAAAATGTATATGCTATTCTGCGCCGATAGTACATGAGATGTACTTCTAGTTGCTTTTTTGGCAATCTTTTTCGGGTTTGTCAGATAATAACAAAATAGTACAGGTATTTCTGCCGTTTTGAAGTAAAGTATATTCAGATGTAAAGAGTATACGGAGTAGGTAATCTAGTAGAGAGAACGGATCATAGGTCAATAAATATTTGGTAATTAAGCAGCTGAAGTAAAAACGTAGCTTATACGGGTGTGCTTACGATCTAAGCAGGCGGCTACCATTTGTAAAACAGTACCTAAACCTTTAATGTTAATAGATCGTATATATAATTTATATTGAATTTATATTTAATACAATTTCATTTAAAGCCGGTCCTGATTTGAAACTGTTCAGCATGAGGTTTCCCTGCCACCCATATGGTGTATGTGTAGAAAATTAGAGAAACCTTTCAAGTTGTAGATTTTAAATTATCCGTCTTTAAATTCGATGCTCTGAAACATTTTTGCGAGAAATTGAAAGCGTGTGGGTTTGACGTAAAACCACGTAATGAGAAAATTCAATAAAAGGTGTTTTAAAGCCGACCACACATAGTCGTAAATATTTTTAGAGACAGAATATAAGATTGATTATGGTGTAGACCTCGTAAATAGTAGGTATTTTTAGGGAACTATTATTAGTTACAAGTACATAAAATACCATTCAGCAGATTGGATTTTTGTTTATTATGTAATGAAAGTTAAAGTAAATTATTACTTTTGTTTAGTAAAGATATATTTTCATGACTTTCTCATTGTTGTCAATTGGTAAAACCTTTGGGTTAATTAAATAAATACGTTTTACAATTTTATAATTATAAAGGCCACACACCTTTAATTGCTCTTAATTCACAAAACTCATTTAAATTACTGCACCGAATACGGAACTACGAATAGAATGGCAAGAACCTAGTTACTGTCTAGATCTTGTCGATAATACAGATTCCTTAAATTTATATCTAGTGCCATCTATCTGTCAATAAGAAGTACTCTGCGATAAAATAGACAGCTACATTTCAACGAAACTAAAGTAAATATATATGTTTACAATCAAAAACTGATCATTTATTTTGCTAAAAAATACAAAAGATTATTTCTTAAACACTTGAAAATATGAGGGACATCAAATATGGGAATAATTTCTTGGTCATTGATCACAAAACCAAAATTTCTATTCTCTTTAAGTATTCCTCCTTCATTTCACTCATTAGCAGTCTAATACATAGATTAGAAAGAAGTTTATAGATAGCCGACTCTAACGGTTTTTTAAAAACGTGTTTACAGCGCTGAGCACTAACTATATAATTGTATTTTTATTTTATTGGTTAATTTAAAATATTTATACTAAAATATTTTAAAAATATTCTGATAAATATAATAAATATATTTTTCAAAATATTTTTAAAGTATTTTAATATTGTTAACAATTTGGTATGACTTATGTAGAAATAAAAATAAAATAAGTAATAATTCTTTATTTTTGCAAAATAATTTTATTACAATTAGAAGTCAAATTTATTTTTCTTGTTTCCCCAATTATTTTTAAAATGGATCTATTGCATTCTGGTGTCCTCGAAGTAGCTTCTGTTGTTAGAGGACCATCAGAACAATGAAAGATGCTGGTTTCTGAAAAATAAATATTAAATATTATAAAACTGAGTAGTCAATATAAAACTCATAATTAGAAATTGAGAATAAAAGTGTACATTAACCTATAATAGTAAGGTATTTTAACTTCCCTATTTGTAGGCTCTTGTTATTTAAAAAAGTTTTTGCTTTAATTCACAATCAAAATTTTAAAATCATTCTCTTACCTGGAAGTTTTAGAGTAGGCACAGCATCTAATTATAAATCGGTAACATTTCTATTCTGTGAGAAAAAGCAGTCTTTTGTAAAGTGGTCAATGCAGATTTTAAATTTCCAGTTACATTAACCAAATCTGGTCTATTTAAAGCATCACACCATTTTCTTCGGATCTACAAATATAATGTAACATAGAAATAATATAATATGCATCATATACTAATAAATAGGTATACGCTGAAGATTTAAAAAACCAAATTCTTACCTGTGGATCCTTTGGTAAACAATGCACTATTTATAGTTATTTTTATAAAGGCAACCCGTAGCAGAACACATAAAAACCATATTTTAATAAATAACTGCAAAAATTGTAACTGGAAAATATAAATACTTACGAGAAAATATAACTATTAAGGAGAAAATACAATAATTACTAAGAAAATACAATACTATCTATTGTGGAAAACTACATGTCGCTATCGAAAGTGGGCCTACACAGAAGACGATTGCGAAACTCACGGGTAATGGAAAATAAAAATATAACCAACCGTTTCTAACCGTTTTTATTTTTTTAATCCTGGTTTGTTTTTGTTTACGATTTTAGTGAAACGCAATATATAGTTTTCTTCGACTTCTTACAACATAACTGGATGATTAAACTCTGCTCGGATGGACTTTGTCCATCATTTCCAACTAAACAGCATCTTCAAAATCTGATTCATCATTGACCAATAAAATTATTTGGTCCATCATAAATAAACTTTAATTTTAGATTTGATTTTTAATGGTTATAATGGTTTTTATATGGGTATAATATGTTGGAGCAACACTAAAGATGGTTGAGCAATAACCTGAATTTGTTGCATGTTATTAATTAGATATAAAATGAATAGCTGTGAAATTTTAACCAAATACTAAAACAGAATTAAAAACAGATACATAAGTACATGTTTATTATTAAGGATATATAAAGCAAATACATATGAAGCTTATCCATATTGATTGTGATTTTATTTTCGATAGTGGCGACTTCCGTGACCTGAGCATTAACTACTAAACGTGGACCTGTCATTTGAGGAGAGTGCCCAGGGCATGGTCTAATAGCTCCGACATTATTTTCACTTTGGTCACAAACTGTCGATACTACCTTCAAACCTATACTTTGACATTTGCAGATTAGAACCGTCAGCAAATTTTTTAATGCCATGGATTTATGAGGTCCTTCACTAAATGTAAAAGCTAATGATTGCTTCCACTGTTTATACAGTTCTTTCAGCATAAAAACGTTTGCATGATCTGCTAGTACAGGTTTTCTTTCTTTATAAATTACAATTTGATTTACCTATTCATTTACCAGGTAAATCTAAAGTTGGAACTGCTGTTCTTATAAGACCTCTTTTGGTACCTAAAACTTTACGGTTACTAGAAAAATGTTTCTCAAAAAATACATATTTTTTATAAATGTCTTCAACTGACAATTATAATTTAAAGACTGTATCTTTAAAATCCACTCACTAAACACACTTGGTTCATTTTTTGGAAAACGATGCATTTTGCCTTCACGATTTGTACATGTAGGTACACAACATTTCCTTTTAGATAAGGGGGGTTGATAGTTTGAATCCATTTTAGGGACAGAATTATTTGGAAGCACAAAACCAAAGATGATATACACCAACAAAACTAAAAAAGCTGAAGACAAAACTCCTGCTCTTTTCCTGATTCTCAGAACTACTGTCTCTTTTCTTAATTTTCTTAAAACTATTTCTCACCAAATACAGATTGATATAGATCTGTTAATTAAAAGGTATTGTCGTTAATAGTATTAGTAGAGAGACCTCTTCCGAAAAATAGAACAATTAAAATGAATAGACGCAACGATCAGCGCCATCCTATGGTTGTGTTAAAAATATTAATAAGTTTTGGCGGGAGTATATTTGCTTTCATTTCTATTCGTAGTTCCGTATTCGGTGAATTACTGTATTAAAAATGAAAATAATTTATCTATACATATATATATATCTCTTATCTATGACCTATACCTCGTTTTCAGTATAAACGTCACAACTGTCAGAACGGGACTATGTTGCCAAGCATTAAAAATATTGTTAGAATATAGTAAATGCAAACGAAGTTTCTTTAATATCCTTTTTTTTATTTGACTGCAATACCTATTACAATAGGTTATTTATACGAATGAAGTGAGTCAAACGAACAGAGCGATTTGTTCACTTTGATGACGTGAACTACATTTATACAGAACGAGGTATATGTTACACGCATGTACCTTAATTACACAATTTTTCCAAAGGTTTGGAATACGTACAAATAATATATCTAATCCTTTAGTACATCAAAAACTGTTATTGAATAAATTTATTAGGGTGTTTTTAAATCAAAATAGTACACAATTTAATTTTGTATTAATTTGATCATACATAATTGATTTGGGTGTTACAGTCCAGTTCTTGTTTAAATTTCATTTGAGCCTTTTAAAATGTTCAGTGACATTATTTCCTATTTGAAGAGGTCTAGATTAATTGCTTTTTTACAACAGGGCTTTAATCATACTGATACCGCGAATATTATTGGTGTTGGACAGGGTGCTGTATAAAAAATAAAAAAAAACCAAGACAAAAATTATTTGAAGGATCTTCCTAGAAGTGGCAGAAGTCGATGTATAACAGAGGCACAAGAACGGCAGATAGAGTTTATAGCTGGAAGAAATCGCCTGGAATCTACTTCACGGCGAACAATAAAACGAAGACTAAATGCAGTAAATGTGCATCTTAGAAGACCCCTACGTGTTCCCAAATTTACCTATCAATACAAAATTGTAAAATTGTAAGAATTAGCTTTGTTTCTGATTCGCTAAAACCACTAGTTTGAAGTGGACGATAAACCCGATTAAAAACAACTCATGGTTTGAGGTGGCATAATGAGGGGTACACAATGCCTTTCCTGGTTCTAGAACGACGATTCACTGGTGCTGTGTCCCCCTATAATACAATGGGTCGGTTACATAAACGTTTGTCAAACCCCTGTTACTTAACAAAATGTTAACTCTATGTTAAATTGGCTACTTTGGATAGACGAAAATTGTATATGTTTTGAAATTTAAACAGACTTCGTTACTTATGTTTTGTAAGTGATTTTTTTATTTGGCATGATATTTAAACAGATAATTTAAATTATTTTTTATAATTCGCGTTTACAATAGACTTCATTGTAACATTCAACGGAGTTTGGAAATGAAATCTGCCTTCACACTCGTCTATTTATTTTTTGTGTCACAGTTGGTAATTGTGTGCATTTTATTAGACAAGTTTGCAATTTTTATTTTTTATTTTACGTAATTCAGGAGGGTGCACGATTCTTTCATTTTTCTTTAAATTGTTTATATTTATATTTTATAATATATTTTCTAAAATTATTATTTATCGCTTCAATTTAATATTCCAATAAAATTTAAATTTCAAACTTGATATATCTGACATACCTATGTCATTTCAGTAAGTACCAACATAATTTAATGAACACAAAAAGTACTAATTGTTGAATGATTTTATTTAAAAAAAATAAATAAATGAGAATTATAAAAAATATTGTGTAAAACTTTTGCCAAAACGACCATTTGTAGCACTCGAGCTTTGCAAACAGCATTCATGTTACAAAGTGAGTCCTTTTGTCAATCCTTTAACAAATAACTATTAACGGTATATTGGTTTTGATCTTATGAGTAAATGACAGTTTACCAATATTATAGATATTGATTAAATCAAAATAATTTAATATTTACTAAATATATAATTTGAATAGCGAAAACAAACCTCTTCCATGTCTATTTTTAATACTATTTTTTTATTCTCTGTTTTTTATTTTACTTAGTAGTTTATATTTTCGCATTAAAAAATTAAAATCACAAATTAATTACCATCAAAACAAGAGAATTATTTATTATTTATAGATTTTGGTAGTAAAGGTCCATTTATTTATAAATATTAAGGTTCGTTTTTTTGTAATCAAATTAAATAAACTAAAATATATCTATTTGGTTTCAGAGAAAAAATACTTAAGCCGACAACAGCACCATCAATCTCATCTAAAAATCAATAAATTTGAAATGCCTGCACACGCGCTATTGTTGTACATGTCAAAAGATAACAGAATGTTAGCTAACAGAGTTTTAACAAGTGTTTATGCAACCAGCCCTTTGAGAACTAAAAGATGCTGCTCTTGAAGAATGAGGAAGGATTCCGCAAGCCCAGCTCGACCATTTATTTAATAGCATGTCAAATCGCCTAAAGTCATGCATACGTGTCAATGGAGAAAATATTACTATTAATATATTTTTTGTTTACTAATTAATTTTTAAAAATCATACATTGTGAAAATTTCCAGCTTCAGTTGATTTAAAAAAAAAATTATTAAAAGTAACTTAAGAAACCAAATAAATTTTTATAGTATAAATGTAATACCTTTAGCAATCAAAATATATTTTAAAGATTAATCGAATAAAAATTCAAGGGTGGTGGTTTAAGGTGTCCATGAACGTAATTTCCTGTTTAACTCCTTTTAGGAATATTAAGGTGATTATTGGGTTTTAAGTTTAGGAATTAATCGTATTTAGATATACAAACCAAATTATAAATAAAAAAGTTTAAATATCTACTCACGATATAAATCAATGTATGCATACAGGTCTATGATGCATACGCTTAGTATGCAGGTGTACCTGCAGGTAAATGAGGATATTATTGTTGAAGTGCGTTTTAGAGTAACTAAATTATTGCACAATTTCTTGTACAATTCTCTGTTGAAAAACTTAGAACAAAATACGGCACTGTCGCCAATTTTTTCACAAACGCTTTATTAAATAGCTTCACAATTTCACAAAGGGCTATTTTTTTATACGCGTGATTTCTCAAGTATTTGCTACATTCTCCCGCTATTTTCAGTGGACCAAAAAAACTAACATCTATATAGTGGTTGGATGTGAAGTATGTGGGGGAATCGACAACGGTATAATGCCACTGGCCTTGCAAAATTCATAAGCATCCAAGTTGCAGTGCGTGGAGTGATTGTCCATCACCAAGAGACTAGATCTTACAAGCTAGCTTTCTCAAATTTTTGGAAATATTATAGATATTTATTCGTTTTCTCCTATATAATATCATAAGAGAGAAAATTTTGCCGGCAAAATTTTCGACTGGTATGAAAGTTTGTTGCTTGGCAATTTACGCGAATGAAATTGCCAAAAAGCAACAGACTTGAATAAAACCAGAAGAAAATTGGGCCGGGAAAAATTTTTATCTCGAATGGTATTCGATAAGACTATTTTACGAGAAAAACAAGACCATAGCAACGAAACATAATCTTTGTTTATTTGTTAACAATATTAAATGTACAATATAGTTATAGTAGTTTGCCCGTTCTTTTCTGCTAAAGATTGATTTTGTCTATTGTCGACATGTTACATTTGGGAACTCGAAGATCCAGCTTCATTTGTTGTCCTGTCCAACTTCTCGTGGTGACTGGAATCCAGCTGCAGATAAGGTTTTAACGAGCTTGCATTTGAGTGACCCGTTAATTAAATTAACTCCTGTTCAGCAATACTTTGCTTAAACAAGGCTGTCACAGATAAAGATCGATGAGAATTGTTAGTTATTTTATGTTGTTTTGTGTCTATTCCAATTTTTTCAGCTGACATTTTTGTCCACTTAGACACGCTGTTTATTCCAAGTGAGCAGTTTTTGAACCAATATCCATTCTTCCAATTGGAGTGAACGGTAAAAAGAGTCTGTCTGAGAAAATCTTTGGTCCTCCTTTTTTCCATTAATTACAATAATAGTCTAACTGGGCATAAATCTTCTTTTGATGAATTTTTTACCAACCATTTGCTGATTGCCAAACTTTTTGACCCGCCTTTAGTTGTTTTCGAAAAAATGCTGTTGTATTCAATTCGACCCGTAAATTCTCCCATAATATCAATTTCCTTCTAAAAAAAGTTAATCTTGCAGTTTACGGCCTCATTGCCTCTCCAAGCAAGTTTAAATGAGCAAAGGTGAAAAAACTTGTTTTGTGCTCCATCGGGGGTTTGTTCGTCGTAGCTTTTAAACATTTTAAATAGTTCTTCGGTGGATAATGCTTTTGAACTGAGTTGCACATTTGAAAGATATATCCGTGAAAGGGTCGATTTTTATGCCGTATTCCGTAAAATATTTTTCTTGTACCATTTTTGCTGTTGTATTCCATATTGACTTCACCATTGCCTTTTTTCATATTAAAAGCGTAATTCTCGAGAATTTTTGCTAGTTCCGTTAAGGTAGTACATTTTTAAAGTATAAAATTTCTCCGAAAATTGGTTCCAAATAGAGCGTCTCGACTTCTGCGTGTTCTATGGGAAATTTTCCGAAACCAATTCTCTGTTTTCTTTGCCTGACCGGTACCCGAATCTTGATATTTCATCTGGATTCATTATTTCTTTTCAAAATTATGAAGACGCTTCAATGACGTTTGTGAAACTGGAAAGTATAGAAATACCAGACACCCTAGTAACGGATCTGTCATAATTTTGTCGCTGAGATATTACGTATTGCCAATATGAAACGTGCCGTTGCTATGCAGTTTTGTCAGTTAAAAATAGTCTAGTGAAATAGTCGCTTAAATAAACATTGACGGTACATAAATGCCTGTTGCGCTGAAAATTCAGAGAACTTGGACATGTCAAACCATTAAAGAGAAAACCACACTTCGTTGAAGATGATGTGAAAGTGGATATTATGTTAAGTGTCGTGGAGAATCCGTCAACTTCACGTCAAAGTTCTCGTCGAAATAATGTGAGTCACACAACTGTCCTAAGCTGTTTCCATAAAGAAAAACTTTATCCATATAAATTGACTTTGGTGCAACAACTACTCGTAACAACTACTGCAAAAAAATTATGAATGAATTGAACAGAAATGAAATAGCTTTTTCCGATTAATCAACATTCACATTGAAAAAAACGGGGACGTAAACAGACAAAACTGTAGATACTGGTCAGAGGAGAGAGAATCCTCATTGGATGCGTGAGACACATACTCAGTATCCTCAAAAGTTGAACGTTTGGGCAGGTATCATAGGTGATCATATTATTGGTTCTATTTTTGTAAATGGAAATTTGACAGCCGAAAAAGATTTAAGCATTATTAGAGACGAAGTTATTCCTGAGTTGGTTCCAGTAGGACGGAGCAACACCCCATTATGCTTTAATTGTAAGAAATTATTTGAATGAAATTTTCCCCAATAAACGAATTGGACGAGGAGGTACTATCGCGTGACCAGCTAGATCGCCGGACCTTAAGCTCTTGGATTTTTTTCTGTGGGGTTATCTCAAGAACAAAGTATATGCAACACAGCCAACTAGCATTGCAGACCTCAAAGAAAGGATAACTACAGAAATACGGGCTATGTCACATCAAACTTTAAACAAAGTTCGGGACGACTTTTATAGGAGACTGTATTATTGCTAACAACAAGGTGGAGAACATTTTGAGCATTTATTTTAACGTAAAAAATCAATTACGTCAAGTATTTTATGTATTTATTATCTTAAACAAAATTATAAATAATTTCAAAATTTCACCCCGTACAATTCATAATAGACCCTACATGGTATAGTTCGTTGAAATAGTAGTGACCTATTAAAATCATAAAAACATACAGGGTGTTTTATTAAAAATATAGATCATGGACGATGCCAGACTTGCATGTATCACTCTGTACATTTAAATTTATGATAAAAAGGTCACATTTAAATTTCAAAGTTGACGGGTCCCAGAGTATTTTATAATCTTCTAAACTAACCCCACAAATAATTCTATTCTGTAAGTGGTTTCCACACTGTATGAGTCGAATTAAAACTTTTCTTTAACTTTTAAAAACTAACTTGTTAAAATATATTGTAACCTCTTTCTAACTGAAACTGTCATTCTATTTATAGATGTTGCTTCAGGTTAACGAAGATCTTTTGTGAATATTGGCTTGCAACCTGAAGAAGGCCCAGAATCGCAATTTTGTTTTATTTATTTCTGCAAAGTCCTTCGAGGAATGGCAAATATTCTTTATACTTCTCTGGTACTTTTGCGGTTGCGAATGGAATTTAGAGGTGCTTTTAACTTATCGCTATCCCAAGATGCTATTTTAGTTTTTCCATAATCAGTACTTTACTCCATAGTCACCGGCTACCATAACCCATAAACCCATAAAAACTACCTATTCCATTACCAATATTAAACAAAAACCTATTGTTTAAAATAATACTTGCGGTAATTTTTTCTATAGTGTTTTGTTCACAGAAGATGATGGTTCAATCAGTGTCAATACAATTAAAAGTTTCCATTTTCGTCACACGACACAAAATTACTGTTGCTTATTATTGCGTTCAATGTCACAACTGAAATATCTTCTCTCGCATCAGTTTAAGGAGGAGCACTGCACTCCTGCTTTAACTAGTTTATCTATGCATTAGTAGATGGAGCAACAAGTTCCTATAGCAATAAACGCGATAACGTGGAATGAAATGCGGCTCTCATTACCCCGAGGGACACGATTCCCCGGCGTCCCCAACTCTTGGGCTTTTATCTATCTTGGAACCATCTGCATACCACGAGTGTAAGTCCTCCTCCAAGTCTGCTTCGCCTTCGAAAAATTGATTTTACTTCGGATGTACCGTTTAAAATCTAGAATTCTCGTCATGCTTCATTGAAAACAATTTTAAAGCCTTACTACACCCTAAAGAGGGTGAAAAGAGCTTTAATATTATAAAAATAAATTTAAAATTCTTTAATTACCAAATTAATCTTAATTATGTTTCTTTTATATAAAACCAATAAAATAATGTCTTAAAACAAATAAGATTGTCACATAATTTAAGATTTATATAACTAACCTTAATAGTCGCTTTAGAAGGGATGTTTGACGAGGAGGGTATTTTACGAAATAATTTGAAGTCAAATTTGCAGTCTCTCTCGTTCTCTTATGTCAGTGAATGATAATCTATTAGCTAACAACTATTAATCTTAAGTAATCAAGTAGCAAAATTATACGAATGAAATAGATTTCATTACCTTAGTTTCTTCTTTATCAATATAATATCCAGGAATTTATTTTGATTATTTTTCTGGAGTGGAGTTACAAACATTTATTTTTTAAGAAAAAATATATATTTGTCACTACAAAAAATGTAATTCATAACAATTTTAAATTAAACTACAAAAAAATGAAGATAATATATACTTGTTAATTAAATTTCTAAAGGGCCAGTTTATCAAAGTCTCCAACACTAACAATACTTTCAAACGTAGCAAAAAATATATTGCTCACCTTCTATTCCCATTACTTGAGAATACCGACCATCCAATCACCACTCCGCTCCCCCAACCTCATATTCCTCCTTGGACTAAACAACTTCCTCTATTCAATTCCTCTTTCACCAAACTCGATAAACATGAAAAGCCCAGCATACTTATAAAGAAAGCATTTCTGGAAATACTACAAAAAACACCATATGATATAGTTCTCTACGCAGACGCCTCAAAAACTTCTTTTGGTGTTGGCTGTTCCGTCACAACCAACCACAAACTATAAGTTCTTATCAGTTACCCTCAACATGTAGTGTTTAAACTGGTGAGTTGTATAGCATGTAACATGCTTGTCGCCTGTTACGTACTCATTACTATATAATACCAATCACCGTACCAATAGCCACTCCCAATACACCCTTATATATTACAGTTAACTACATATTATAGAAACCTTTTTACCGACTCATATTTGAGCACAATACACCAAAACTTGACTAGCGAGTCAAATTATGGATTGGTACCCTTGTGACAGCACAATCCCCGCCCTGTCCAAAAAGTTAATAAATACGCTGAATATCCTTGTTTCGCCCTTTTTTGCTGCACTCGCCCAGTTGAAAGACAACGTTTTGACGCCTCATAAGCGCCCATGTGCTTTGTGGCCATATTTTTTCGACATTGGTTGACGGTATGTAGATTTTTTTCTTTTCTTTTCATTGTTAGTCATTTAATTATGCTCTAATCATAATAAAAAATCTTTTCTACACAATTACACACACAATCCCTACACATTATTTGAAAGCTACTAAAATTGTATCAGAAGCGTGCTTCCGAACACGTGGCTTCAATAATCGTTCAAGGTAAGCTATTACTTTTAGACAAAACATAATAATTGATCAGTAAACCGCTATACATTACATTTTTCGTAAGCTAAAAACATAATTATTGTCAAATTTTAAATTCATAAAAATCTTAGAGCGCAGTCCTCAACCACGCTATTAAAACTTCTAGAGCCAAACTAATAGCAGTTATTAAACAAAAACCACTTCACTGTAATATTTTTAATGTTTTAAAAAAATCAATTTTTCACAAATATGCATTTAGTACAAATATATGATTGTTTCAAAGTCTTATTAGAACTAATTAAATACATACCTTTTTTTATTCAATTATTAGTCTATTGATAATCTTTTTGCATTATAAAGAACAGGACCGGCTTCACCGTCCTGTACATTAATAATTTTCAATTTTGTCTATGTGTTTATTAAATTTATGGACGCTGTGTTGGAAGACTTAAAGATAAGACAATTTATTTGTTGAAATCTAGTAGTTTGCTGTCCTATCTGAAAAGTCTGTCCAATACCAACGCCCATACCTTCATGATTCCTTCTCACACACATGAAACTTTCAGAAAGATTCAACCCCCTAAGTTGGAGTGAAAACTACCTCTAAGTAGGAGCCTGACATCTCCAAGTTGAAGCCAAGCTACAATTAATCCAAATTAGAGCCCAGTTGCCGCCTATGTGTAGACAGCCCTTCGAACCACTTCTGAGATAAGAATAGATACTATTACATTTCGAGCAGCCAGAACCATCACAGAAACTTTCATCCATCCATAAGGAAGCTGAAGCCGCCCTTCTAGACAGCACAGACATTCCAAGTTAAGTCCTCTTTTTACAACTCCAGTTCACTATCAGCAAGTACTTATATTCTCAATAAATAAACAATAGCTTTAACAAACAGTTTCATTTGTATACCTTAGACTATAAGTCTTAAGGGTGTAGCGTGGCCGGTATTTCATTTCAAGTAGCTTCTTCATTTGTTTAATTAAAGTAATTACAAGGTGTTTCTATCTTTCTCACCTTAGTTTTTGTATAGTTTTTTGCTTAATGGTTCAAAAGATAGTGGCGCCCTTTTTACTTATACATCACAATCCTTCCTATAGTGAGCATTAACTTGGAGTCGAACCACCCCCTGGAGAGAGTCTCTTAGCCGGGATCTCTTTTGAGGAGTTATAGTGTTGCAAATTGGCTTCCTGCCTTTTTGGGACAGATATTGCTACAAATTGGCGCCCCTTGTTATTGCTTTGCTATAGTTTGGATTGAGAGGTATATAAATTTTTTTGATTCATTTTTGACCTCAGTATTAACTTTTGCTATAGATAATAATTTTTTTGTTGCTCTAAAAACACATAATGTCTAGATAACTTTTTCCTCTTGTTTCGATGACTTTTTTTGAACATTTTGAGTTTTGCTTATTTAAGTTTTGTTGAAATAAATTTTTTGCTGAAAGAAATTAACTTGATATTGCATTCTTAAATATCCAGTAGTATTTAGTATATTGTTTTCTTTTTAGTACAAATTTAAGATATTTTTGAGTTGAAACAGTTACATGTTTGAATTTTTTTAAATAACAATTGACAAATTTAAGAAGTGAGTTTGAAATAATTTTTCAGTACAGCTGTTAAAAATATTAGACAATTTTACAATTTTAAACTGATACTTATTTGTAGTATTTGCTATTTTATTTTTGAGTTATATATGCCAATACAGTATTACACATACACTTTGTTGTTCGATAACTTTGTTGTCTTGGTTTTGGAGTTCTGATATTTGACTTGTATGTTTATTTGAGTATTGCATTTCTATTTTTTTTTATTTTTGTACACTTTTAAGACTTGGATTAATACTGTTGTCGGTTTTGAATTATTACTGTCATTTCAGATACCTGTCATGCTGATCTTTGCTTTTTGATTTTTGATTCTTATCCTGTTTTATTTAGTTTTGAGTACCTGTTCATTGACTTTTAGGTCCATTTAAGGTTTAGCTATCTGTTAGTTATCTCCATGCTTAGTTGGAATCATTCATTTGGATTTTGGGTTTCTCTTATTAGATTTTAGAGTTCGTTTGGAGTTTGGATACTCACCTGCTTTTGTTAGTTTTGATTATTGTTGTTGTTGTATTCAGATACTTACCTTTTGTCTTTGTCGTCTGAGTATTGAGTACTTTTTGAGTTTGAGTATTATGTCCAAAATGCAGGCTAATCATTTTAAAACTTTTGAACTACCTTATGAAATCGAGATAAGAAACCATACTGTCGAACTAAAGTGTAGAATTTTAACAGATCTTCTTGTTAGGGAAAATGCTAATGGAAGCTTTTCATCTCCAGTCAATACCCATAGTTTTTAAAAAGGATGTAGCAAAGATTATAGAGATTTGGACTCATTTGAGATTTGGTTCCCTACTAGTTGTCTTTGTGTGCATTTGGTATTAGTAATTTGGATCTTGGGTGTCTATTTTTGGAATTTAGAGTTTATGTAGATTTTGGATACCTCCCTGCTTTTGTTAGTATTGGTTATTGTCGTTTTGTGCTCAGATTCTCAGATACCTTATCTTTTGTGTTTGCCTTTTGGGTATTTGGAGTACTTTTAGTTTGTGTGTTGTTGTTTCAAAATGCAGGCCAATTATTTGAAGTCAAGTAAACTATTGCGTGGAACCCAAGTGATACATTCTTATGCTTTGGACAGTGTAGAACTGTATCGAGCCGCATTTCAGGTAGTGTCTAGGGTCTCTATTGCCTTTGAGTTTTAGTCTTTTGTTAGTCATCACTTTAAACACGCTTCACTGTACTGGATATATTGTGTAGGAACCCCTCATTTGTGACTTCTGTGCGATGACCTATGGCTACTGTGGACGCTAACAGGCAACCTCCCAGAATAATCAGTTCGAGTACTCCTTTACAATTTGACCAGCATTGCATTAGTCTTCGTCCACATATTCTTGTTTGTTCAATATAACTTTTAATTTTTGCTCTTATTTTTTTATTACTTTTTTATTTTTCATTTTTTTGTACCCTTATTTTGCCACGCTACAATATATAACCGTTTACATAATCATACCATATACAACTTGGCTCACCCATTGACTTCCCCCGTGTAGAAAAGGAAGTAGACCAAGCTACATGGAGTTTATACCGTTCTCCGGACAAAACGGCTCCTTTTCTTATCCCCCATAAATTTCATTCTGTTGAACCACATTAGAATACCGGATAATTTGATAACACAACCGTGAAGCTCTACATTGCTAAAAATGTATTTTACTGTCCCTTCAATTTTTGGTCCCCATTTTTTTTGTTTTATATATTCCCCCACCGAGTTTTCTTACCGTTTCTCAAACAAAAAACATGGTATTTTGTTAACTTAGAGTCAACGATTGACGTGTCACGAAAGGCGTCAGGCCCCAATTGGATCGGGTTGGCCTCTGCTGGGTGGCGGCTTGCGCCCAGTATATAAACATAATAGGTCCGAAAAAAAAAACGACT
The DNA here is from genome assembly GCA_035357415.1 of Ophraella communa. Lineage (NCBI taxonomy): Eukaryota > Metazoa > Arthropoda > Insecta > Coleoptera > Chrysomelidae > Ophraella > Ophraella communa. The sequence goes on along the minus strand of CM068983.1, from coordinate 13,067,141 downwards.
GCTTAGTCCTTTTTTTTCTTCTTATTCGCACTTCCCTTATCTAATACCTTTATATTTCTCTTTCCTAAAACTATCTTTTCCTTTCTTACCGTATCTTTAATAATTTAACTTTTTTCGCCTTAATCTTTCAGGTTGGCCAAACATTCATAAAGTTCTGTGCTGACGTACCGTATTCCTTAACAGGGTCATGGGTATAGTGTTAGTTTTACTTCTTATCTTCTTACCGTATATCTAACTATCTTACTTCCGTACTCACAAGCCTTAACTAATATATTACCTACATTTAATTATTTTTTTTCAAACATTTTTACCGTTACCGCAACAAATAAATAGTATCTTTACCGTTTACACTTTGAATTCAGTACCTATGTACTTTTCTTTTGTTTCAAACCACCTACCTTACCTTTTTTTTACGCTGTCTACAGTGACACTTTATGTATTTATCATTGTCGTTGTAAGTTCCATATGGAACACTATAGTGCTGTCGTCTTTTTTTTTGACTTATAAGCTAACAATTCACCCTAGGTGACGTCATTATGACACATTTTTGTTTATTTATTGGTTGGAAATTAGGCCGTTTCATTAAGTAATAATCAGGATTCTATGAGAATTGTACTTTTTGATAAATCATGACTGATAGCACTTTGAAATATTTTTATGGGTGTCCCCCTGTTGGGATGCTTTGTTTCGAATTCACTGGAATTATCCCGCTATGCGAATCTGGAAGTCCAGTTATCTTTCGAAACATTTATCGTACCGTATCTTATCGTACCGTATCTTACCGTTTTATATACATTGAGAATGTATCGTATGTTTATCTTTTTTCTCAGTGTATACTTTATTATAACGACACAAATATACATTAGTCACAAGACAACAATGACCTTACCTTTACCTAAATTTGGTTGCATTTGAATAAGTACATAGATTCAGGACTGATTTCCAGTTTTACCGCATTAAAATATCCTCACGTTTAGTTTTCATTCTTTATACTATCTTCTATTCTTTCTTCTCTGTTAACACTACTTCAGATAAAAAAATAATTCTTCGAATCATTTTTTTTTCCGGAGGAGAGGGGGTGTAACATGCTTGTCGCCTGTTACGTACTCATTACTATATAATACCAATCACCGTACCAATAGCCACTCCCAATACACCCTTATATATTACAGTTAACTACATATTATAGAAACCTTTTTACCGACTCATATTTGAGCACAATACACCAAAACTTGACTAGCGAGTCAAATTATGGATTGGTACCCTTGTGACAGCACAATCCCCGCCCTGTCCAAAAAGTTAATAAATACGCTGAATATCCTTGTTTCGCCCTTTTTTGCTGCACTCGCCCAGTTGAAAGACAACGTTTTGACGCCTCATAAGCGCCCATGTGCTTTGTGGCCATATTTTTTCGACATTGGTTGACGGTATGTAGATTTTTTTCTTTTCTTTTCATTGTTAGTCATTTAATTATGCTCTAATCATAATAAAAAATCTTTTCTACACATTACACACACAATCCCTACACATTATTTGAAAACTACTAAAATTGTATCAGAAGCGTGCTTCCGAACACGTGGCTTCAATAATCGTTCAAGGTAAGCTATTACTTTTAGACAAAACATAATAATTGATCAGTAAACCGCTATACATTACATTTTTCGTAAGCTAAAAACATAATTATTGTCAAATTTTAAATTCATAAAAATCTTAGAGCGCAGTCCTCAACCACGCTATTAAAACTTCTAGAGCCAAACTAATAGCAGTTATTAAACAAAAACCACTTCACTGTAATATTTTTAATGTTTTAAAAAAATCAATTTTTCACAAAATAGAACTAATTAAATACATACCTTTTTTTATTCAATTATTAGTCTATTGATAATCTTTTTGCATTATAAAGAACAGGACCGGCTTCACCGTCCTGTACATTAATAATTTTCAATTTTGTCTATGTGTTTATTAAATTTATGGACGCTGTGTTGGAAGACTTAAAGATAAGACAATTTATTTGTTGAAATCTAGTAGTTTGCTGTCCTATCTGAAAAGTCTGTCCAATACCAACGCCCATACCTTCATGATTCCTTCTCACACACATGAAACTTTCAGAAAGATTCAACCCCCTAAGTTGGAGTGAAAACTACCTCTAAGTAGGAGCCTGACATCTCCAAGTTGAAGCCAAGCTACAATTAATCCAAATTAGAGCCCAGTTGCCGCCTATGTGTAGACAGCTCTTCGAACCACTTCTGAGATAAGAATAGATACTATTACATTTCGAGCAGCCAGAACCATCACAGAAACTTTCATCCATCCATAAGGAAGCTGAAGCCGCCCTTCTAGACAGCACAGACATTCCAAGTTAAGTCCTCTTTTTACAACTCCAGTTCACTATCAGCAAGTACTTATATTCTCAATAAATAAACAATAGCTTTAACAAACAGTTTCATTTGTATACCTTAGACTATAAGTCTTAAGGGTGTAGCGTGGCCGGTATTTCATTTCAAGTAGCTTCTTCATTTGTTTAATTAAAGTAATTACAAGGTGTTTCTATCTTTCTCACCTTAGTTTTTGTATAGTTTTTTGCTTAATCGTTCAAAAGATAGTGGCGCCCTTTTTACTTATACATCACAATCCTTCCTATAGTGAGCATTAACTTGGAGTCGAACCACCCCCTGGAGAGAGTCTCTTAGCCGGGATCTCTTTTGAGGAGTTATAGTGTTGCAAATTGGCTTCCTGCCTTTTTGGGACAGATATTGCTACAAGCATTTTTCAAGATTTTAAGCGAATCTCTTCTCCTGTCAAACGTGTCGCCATCTGTACCGATTTACTTTTCTCCATTAATTCACTTAACACCATCTTTACTGACCATCCAATAGTTCAAAACATCCATGACATCTATCAAACTCTCTCAGCTCGTGATGCAAGAGTCTGTCTTATCTGGCTCCCATCTCACTTTGAAATTACTGGTAATAAAAATGCTGACTACCATGCCAAAGAAGCCTCCTTTTCTAGTACCACAACAACGTTTTAGCTACCAAATGACTTACAACTCCCATTCAAAAAGTCAGTCAAGGAGTCATGGCAAAATTTTTGGCACAACAGCAAAACAGCCCTCCATCGACTGTCCTACCCTCGATTCCTTAACCAGAAGTGAAGCTGCTATCATTAGACGATTGCGGATCAACCATACCAGATACACACACTGTCACCTGAAAACCCTCCCTTCTGCCGCATCTGCAATATTGCTCTAAACGTTAAACATATTAAGACCAGTAAACATCTAAACGGTTCAATTAAACTTTTACTATTTATTCGCAAAGTACGTTTTCAAATGCAACAACGGCCATTTCGCTAAAATTAGCATCGTCAGATTGGCATATTAAAGTTACATTTTGTTTGTTTGTAGCTAAGTACCTGATGTTGATTAGGTAGTAATAAGGCTAGACCAAGTATGGAAGTAATAAGCCCTAACAATATTAAAGCCTAGATGTTATTAGCCCTAGGGGATTATCCTGGATGTATTTCCCTCTAAGATCAGTATAACTGTGCAATGATATAGAAAAACCAAGAAAAAACTATATCATGCTGATCTTTACAATAACTTAATGTGTTTCTGTTACAATTCGGTACGTCTTATCTATGTATAAAATGAAGACTCGATCAAAGTCAACAGTTTAATAGTATAGAACTTCCAAAATTTATTTGTTTATTAATAAGTTTAAATTGTTGATCTGCTAATTGTTTTTTATTTCAAGTTTTTCGAGGAAATCTAAATTTTGTTTTTTATCATAAATATGTAATATTTGAATGTCATTGGTGTGTATGAGTGTGGATGTTCAAGAACGTGTTTTGTATAGTTTGCTATTAAAATTAACTTCGTCGAGTTCTTCAATTAAATTGTTACGAATGTCTAGTCATTCCATTTCTTTTAATTGTTAATTAATTCTTCACATGACTAAACTAACCTCACTTTTTTAAATTAAAACCTTGTTATCTTTTTACCAGCCCGGATTTTGGCTGTTAACTTTAACTTCCTGATAAGGAATAAAATTTCATGGTTAATACCACATAATGATTTAACATGCTGATACATATTATCTTAACCAACTGTTAGTGAAGTATTAATCGTTGGTGAATACGGCCGTTAGTCTTTTAATGGCACTATTTTTTACTTTAATTCTCACTAGGAATTATTTTTAAAGACTGTTTATTCACTCATTGACTAATGGTTTAAACTTATTGACCTCTATTCACTTACTCCTTGATTTAAACTTACTGATCGACTACCAATGACTGATCCTTGAAACCTCTCCTCAAGTCTTTATATACATTTAAACTCATTCTATAGAGCGGGTCACAGTTATTATGCAGCATTGCGTTTATGGACGACGGCGTTGCAATATCGGCATGTTCTTCGAATTTGGTTCCAACTGGCGCGGGAATATAACTTGCCATTGTGTTACTATTATGATTTAAATGTTGACTAAATTATTCATTTGAAAATCGTTTAGGGAGTAATTAAGAATATTTATAATTATGCTTTTAGATAAATTTTACGCGTTTAAAGCAAAATATTGTAAATCCGCTAAAATATTCAAATTTTATACGTTTAATTATCACGTATAAAGAAATAAATAAATACAGCGGTCTTACAAAAGACCTTTGTCAAATTATGAAATAATAATATAATAATATAATTAATAATAAAAATATGTCAATAATAATAATATACCTATACATAAATTACAAGACGAGTGGTAAAAAAGTCAGCTGTCATCTAAATTTTAAGGGAGAACGATTAACAGAATAATTCATCAAGTGATCAGGTATATACTGATTACAATCTACATAAATAGATTTGAATTCCATTTTTTTAATAATATTTATTATATAGAATACATCTGTTTTGCAAAATTCATAATAAAACGTTTCTACGAAAATAAATTGGCTGAGTTAATTGTGGTTCAAGCTGTAACCAAAGCGGCAACAGTGTTGAATATTCGCCCATAAAATTTACATTGGCCTATGCCGGTCACGCTGCATAATAACTGTGACCCGCTCTATAGAAATGAAAAGGTCGCAGTGGAATAGGCTTCTGGCCACCTCTTAAACATCTATAGAAATGTCCAGATGTTCCATGCTAACTTAATACATTACAATTATTTCGAGAAAATTCGTTTAAACAATTAAGAACATTGAAAAATTAAACTTTGTAAGCAAACTTAAAATATTTTTATAAACTCAATGACAGCTGTTTCGCTAAACGAGCATCGTCAGGCTCTGACGATTAAATCACTAACAGCTGTGTAACCAAATTATTAACAAATTACTTGCTTAAACTGTTTCTTCAGCACAGCATTCCTGTTATTTCTCCTAGTACCACTTATTTTTTGTTTATTTGACTAATAATAATAACTTAAACTTAAACTACTTTAATCAAGCATTAACTATCGAACTAATTCTTCCTATTTTGGAAACTATGCATTGCAAAAATGTATCAAAATAAGAGTATTTGTTGAGAATGAATGTCTATTTCTGCTATAATGCCATAAAAATAATATCTATAGATTCTACAGAAACAAAAGCGGTGATCATGGACGTGGTGGAAAGGAATCTGGTAACAGGTGTCTCGGATGAGATGGATAACACTTAATTTTAAACTGGTCTGAACAGATATAAAAACGGAAATTAATATCTGATGGAATATTAAAAATTTGTTTTCATATTTTGAAGTAGAAGAATCGGTTCGATTTCTACGGAATTTCATATAAGAAATTAACGATAAATAAACATCTCTCCAAGCTGGATGCTTGCAAGAATATCGAAAATAAACAATCACATTTTGCCGGAAAAAGACATGATTAATTTACGGTAAAAAAGTGTAAACTTATGTGAACAAAAAAAAATAATCATCCTCCACTACAGAAATTATCAATAGTTATACCCCTAGTGATCGAAATTTTGGTGTTTCGTTTCGAAGTAAATCGACAGACATCGCGAAAATTCGACTACTTTTGGCACAGAGTAAGAATACAAATCAGAGTATCGACTCTATATGGAGGGGGTAAGCATCCATTTTCAGGTATCGCCATGACACTTTGGGAGTATCCATAGCCGTCGCCGTTAGTTTTGGTTAAGGTAGGCAGTTGTTTGTATGTAAATAAATCAGTGGTAGCATTTGTATTGTGTGGAATTGGGGCAGTGGCTTGGGGCGCAAGGGCTAATCTGAGTACGACGAGGAAAAATCTCTCGAAGATTCAGAGACTAGCCTGTTCATGTATCACTGGAGCAATGGGAACTTGCCCCACTGCTGCAATGAAGGTGATTTTAAACTTGACCCCACTGCACATTCTGTTAGAAAGTGTAAGGAAGAAAACGATATATAGAATGATCAAAGAAGGAATTATCAGGGAAAAACCTCAATCACTTCATTTTGATCAAACTTGGGAAATGCCCCAAGATGATATGCCAAAGAAATTCAACTTTGTGAAAAAATTCATTACAAAGTTGACTAATAAATCTGAATGGAATGATGACACCATACAGAATTTAAACCAGAATACCATAAAGTGGTATACGGACGGTTCCAAGCTAGACGAGGAAACTGGGATAGGATTAGAATATAGAAGAGGATATAGAATAGAGGGGAACGAAACAGCAGATAAGCTGGCAAAAAAGGAGCTGAAACCTCACACTTGGGACCAGAACCATCCTGTGGGATCAGCAGTAGAGTAATCTTAGGAAAACTAAGGAAAGAAATGGAGAAGGAAAAATCCAAGTACTGGAATCAGCGGGAAGGACTGAGGCAATCTAAGATACTACTGGGGAACTATGACCAGAAGAGATCTCTTAGCTGCCTCAAACTCAGTAAAAAAAAGGCTCCGAATTTTAACGGGAATACTATCCGGGCATTGCCGGTTAAAAAGCCATATGAAGAAACTAGGGTTAGCAGATGAATCAAAGTGCAGATTCTGTGAGGAAAAGGATGAAACCTCAATACACTTACTCTCAGAATGCCCTGCCCTCTAGGGCCAGATACCTAGGAGCACATGAAATAGAAGAGGGAGATCTACCTGATTTGAAGCCCGACGATATCCTAAAATTCCTCAGGAAAATAGGACTCGAAGAGCTGCAATAAATCTGAGAAAACATCAGAACCTAGCAAGTAAGGGGGGACACAATAGATCCTATAGGTTGCAGTGTAATTATCACCCCTAACTCATACATACATACATACATACATACATTGTGTGGAATAGTGCATTAAACTATTTAATTCAGGTACAGAAAACTGGGAAGGAGATGCGGAACAAATGTTACTTACATTTTTCATTAAATGACATTAAAAAAGATACCACTGATGCATGTACTCCTTCTCAGTGTTCGGTATCTGATAAAGAGACTATTATACTTAACGAAACGGATTATCGTAACAATACGGATATTTTAAAACAAAATGCTGAACGTTTTATACGTGGATATTTAATAAAAAAGTGTTTACAGCAACATACATGTCCTAAATGTAAGCATTATTCCAAATCCATTGAAAATTTAGATGATTCAGCTTTATGCTGTTTATTTAAAGTATATAGAAATAAAGATAATAGTGTCTATGGAAATATTTTAATGCCTGGTAATAGTTTTATTATATTTATTGCTAAACTAAATAACATTTTTGAAAAACTATTTGAACAATTGGCAATAAAAGATCAGGTTCTTCAAACTATAATAAATATTGTAGTAATGAAACTTTTATACATTTTATTACTATATGTGAAAAAATTATATTTTAGGTTATAAGACTATACACTACCATATGTATCAACCGAAATTTCAAAAGTAATGAAAATAAAGATAAGTTGTTAATTTGGAGAAATAAATAAGTGTTAAAGCTGTTGATGTGTTTTTTTTTAATTATTGATATCCTTCCGTTCTAACGAGGAAAATTGCGTGCAAGACATACATAGTCGATAATTTATTTTGCGTAAAAATTCTATTTATATGTAAGTATTTAACCTAAAAAACCCATTTTACTTTTTTTAAAAACAAGTAAATCAACGTTTAGTTAATATTATTAATCTTGTTGAAAACAAACTCTATTTTTCTAAACTTTCTGAAAATCACAATTATCTCAACAATAAAGAAAAATTTCAAGTACGAGTTTTATTTATAATAACAATTTTTTTAGTACTACCCTGAGCTTATACCACAAAACAGAATATTGGTAAGCATAAAACAGACTAACAAATATTCTGTTTTGTAGTTTATACTCCCAAAAAATGGCTGCTCTTGTCTTATGAACATCAAAGGAGCCGACAGAGAGTCGATACTCTGATTTGTATTATATACTCTGTGTTAGTGGTATTACTATTGATTACATTACGGAAAAAGTGATAGGTCAATCAAGCTACAATAATTCTTTTGCTTTGATAGACCAATCAGAATTGAAAGACAGCTGATATTTTCTGTAGTAATATCACAAGAAAAAGAGAATAAATTGTAAATAATTCGACAGATTTTAGAAAACTTGTTGCCAGATTGCAACAAGTTTGAGAAAATGCCTGGAGAATTATTATCTAATTTATCGAACTCCCGTGTGGTATTCGATAGATTATTTTTTGAAAATTTATGACAGACGCGTCAGATCAAGAAAATACGTTGTCATTTGGTTGTCATTCAATAAGAACAATGTACATTGAATTATTCACGCTGGAATAATGTAAGTAGATTATTCCCACTAAACTAATGTTTTGATTTGCTATAACGTATATGAATTACTAAAATTGAAAATGTCTATTGGTTTCGAGAAACGTCAAAAAATAATCGTGAATACTGAACTTGACAGACCAACCATAATTCAATGAAAATTATATGAAAACTTCCAGATGAGTAGTAAAGTCACTCAAATAGAACTTGTTCCCGATACCCACAAACTGTTTTTCACCTGTCAACGTCACATTTATCTCAAAATCCCTCTCCGCATCTCGTTGTCAGGTACCAACAAATTGATTATTGCCTGTAAATCAATCAGCGATTCACCCCATTGTTTTTTTCGTACAATAAGCCTTATTTGACGTTGGTGAAACGCAAAAGTCTCAGATTTATTGATGAAATAACTTTATTCAATAAATAGGTACCCATTTGTGGGTGGTTAAATCGGGCAAATAATGAATAAAGTATATTTAAAGCTGAAGAATAGAAATATTTTTCTGAAATTCGTGTATAATTAAAAAAAAAGGTAGAAGTTATACCTTGTTCAATATAAATCTGGTTGCACTTTGTCAAAGTAAACAAATCGCTCTGTTCGTTTGACTTTCTTCGTTCTTGGGCTACTGTCAATCAGTATGTTTATTCACTGTAAACTAGGTAAATATTGAAATTTGTAGACAGCAAGTTATTACAAAGGTTTCGTAATCAATTTTATATCACATACAACTCGTGGGCTTATAAAATATAAACTTCAAACGAACATAGGTACTAAATATTTTATATGTTGGCGCTTTTTTGCCGCATTAAAACATATCGTAATATTGTAGTCAAATAAAAAGAAGAATATTAGAGAAACTCCGTTTGATATTTACCAGATTCTAATACTATTTTAAATGCTTGGCAACACGCTCCCGTTCTGGCAGCTGTAACGTGCAACCAGATTTATATTGGACAAGGTATAAACTAAGGAAGATATAAATTATCAGACGAGCAATTAAAAAGATATACCTATGCGTTTATTATTTTAAAATTTACCCCATGGATATTATTTATTAATTATTCCCAAATTAAAGTATGGTTTCTATCAACAAAGTTCATATTTATATGAAAGAAATATTTAAACGTTTTCTTAGCTAAGCCTTTTCCATTTAATTTGTTTAAATTTATGGCATTATTTCTTTTTCTGCGAAATGTAAACCACCATCCCGACGAAAAGTAATTAATAAAAACAAAAAATTAATTATTCAACAGAATTAGGAAAATAAAGAGCTTCTTTAATTACTTTTCATTACTTGGAAAATTAACTGTTTTTGTTCACTTGGGGAATTTATATGAAGCTGGAGTTTAGGTCATAGTCCAGTGTGAACAATACTTTTTAGGGTTCTATAACTAAATGAAAATCGGAGAAAGAAAAAACCTGTTTTTTTTTAATTAAAAAAGTGTGTAATGTATGATAAAAACTCTAACAAATTACTAGCTAAAAACTTGGCAAACTTGGCAAAAACTTTTATAATTTATAATAAATCACCAATTAAGCTAACTACGTCAAATTCAATATTTAATAGTATAAGTAATTAAAAAACTAACATAATTATTAATAATCTTAGACATATATTTTGACACTAACTTCATTTTCTATACATTCCTTCCCATTCCTAATTTGTTTTAAAAAGGCCTCGATATTATTAGTTTTAGATAAAAAGAATTAATTTTTTTTTAAGTTTTAAATCTTTCTTGATAAATTTTGTTTATTTTACTGTAGTCTATATATCATTTTGTTAGTATACCATTTTTTTTAAAACTTAACCTCCAACCCTCACTCCATTGGTTAACTTTCAAACCATCATCTCCAGGCCTTCGACTAAATCTGGCATGCCAGACTTGTTAGAAAGCTCATAAGCATCCACCTTCCCCTTTTTTGTCAGACTTATATATTTCTACCTTACCAACCGCACTGTCAGAGTCAGATCTGGTATCTCAATCTCTCTCAATCCTCCCTAAGCCGGAGTCCTAGCTCCATTACTTTACCTAATCTACACCCACGACTTCTCCACTCCCCGGACCCCGCATATCCACATTCAGTTTTATGCTGATGATACCGCAATCCTTTCATCTGCCCCAGCTGCGACCGCCTCCAAACCCGTTTCCAAAAATTTCTCGAAACTAAACCGGTTTTCCTTGGAAAACACATTACATTAAAAAATTGCAGAAAATAAGATTTATTTATTTATTTATTTATTTACTGGCGAACCCATTTTACAAAATAAGTACAATAATTTTAAAACAAGTACAATAACTTAAAAAAAGAAAAAGAAAAATACAATTAACATGTCAAAGGTTTAAACAAGATAAAATATTTGTAAACTAGCAATTACAAGACATTTAAACATGAAGGTACACAGACAAATAATATACATAATAAACATTAAAAGTAGGTATCTGATAATAACTGTCGTCAAGTGATATTTGACAATACGGCCTTAAATCTGTTTAAGCTGTAGGAAAAGTCAAGTTCCTGAAATTGATTTGCAATTCTTTGGCTGCGAGATAAGAACGAATAATGCGCATAATTTGTTCTATGCATTGGTATAGAAAATGAAACCAATTGTCTTGTCTGGCGATTGGGAACTGCGAAATTAATTTTGGCTAACATATCTGGGCAGTTTGATATATCCAAGGAGCTTCAAAGATTTGTTAATGATGGTTTTAAAGAGCTCATGAAAAGTTAATGAGGTATCTAGCTATATTCCAAGATCTTATTTGATTACAGTTTGTGATGAAAGAACAGATGTATCAATACTGTAATCATATAGTAAAGGGTTATTAGTTCGATAAAAACGCATGACATGACACTTATATTTAGTTCCATACCATTATTGATGCACCAACTTTGAAGCTTAGTCAAATCGTCTTGTAATTTTTCAGCATCTTTACTAGATCTTATTACAGAAAATACCTTTAAATCGTCAGCAAATAGGAGTACAACACTATGGTGAAAACTTTTAACTATATCATTAATAAACAGATTAAACAGTAAAGGTCCCAAGTGGGATCTTTGTGGTACACCAGAAGTTACAGAAATTTCATTTGATTTAATACTGTTGAAACGTACAATTTGTTTTCTATTGGAAATATAATCCGCAATCTATTTTAGTAACGATCCAGTGATAGCAAAATTTTCAAGTTTAGTTAATAGGAGCTCATGATTAACTCTGTCAAATGCTTTTGATAAGTCTGTATAAATAGCATCAACTTGATGACCTGCCTCCATTGCTTGTGTTATATAACTAATAAAATATAGAAGGTTGACTTCTGTAGATCTGCCACTGCAAAATCCATATTGTTGAGACGCTATTTTGTGCCTAAGTACTAATGATAGATGTTCTGTTAATATGGCTTCAAACAGTTTGGGAATGGTGCTCAATATAGATATAGGACGATAGTTCTTTATATCATGCTTATTACCGGTTTTATAGATTGGTGTTATATAGCTCAATTTCCAGTAACTTGGGAATTGACCTGATGATAATGACTCATTGAATATATAATATAAGGGACGAGCCAATACAAAACTACAGTATTTCAATAAGATAGGAGGTACTGCATCAGGACCTGGACCATTCCGTGGTTTTAGATTAGTTAGATGTTGATAGACTTCTGAGATGCTAACAGAATAATTAGGAACATTCAGATCACTATCAGTTACGAGTATTTGATGTTGAGTTATATTATCCTTACGATACACGGATTGAAAATAAGAAGCAAACAGATTGGCAGATTCAGATATAGAATTGGACCTAACATTATCAAGGAACATTTCAGATGGTAGAGAATTCTAGTCCTTATTGGCATTTGCAAATTTCCAAAACAGCCTACTGTATAGAACACTGGGTATCACTCACATACTGACTATAGCATTGTTTAGAGAGTACCTTACACTAAGATCTAAGACACGAAAATTTGTCGTAACTGCCTAAATTCAACAATGTCTTGTGTTCTTGGTGTGCTATTTTTTTCCGTATAACTAGTTCCCGTAATTCAGGTGTAAACCACGGAGGAAATTTTTTTATACCTTTTATTGATACGACCTACATACTACGAATTTCAAGTGTAGTGTAATCACGGTACACAAAGGAAAAAGAAGTATTCCGTTGTTTTTTCGTTTTGTGCTCTGCGTGTCGATTTCGTACATATTTTATTTGTACTTTTGATTCTTATTGATGCCTCAAATTTATATATTGGGTTGAATATTGAATATTGGGTTTAAATATAATTTTAATTAACTTGCCAGGTTTTATATATTGGACTTTTCTTTATATCATTCGTCTGTACATGAATCATGACACATGGGAAAATATACCTTTGAGCAGACTGTATATTGTAAAGTGTGTTCAAAAATATAGTGCCTACAATAAAATGGGACTGGTGGTGATAATAAACTTCTTAGGTACAGTCGGCTTTAGAATAGCATATATATGTTAAATGTGAATTTCGTTTACTTACCGAAGTTATAAAAACGCCCTTCTTAAACAACATAGGAATGGCAATTTTTAAAACGCCTACATTAAATGATTTTTGGGAATTAAGTTTATTTACAAGGCACAGAGGGACAGGCGCTTTTACGACTTTATCATGGAATTGTGGGTTCACGGTTTATGTATTGGCGTAAAAGAATCATTCTGCATCCTACTCGGCGGGATGAGAAGAACTACTTACCTCGTACTGATGAGACACAATAATGTCGAAACCGGTCTACGAGTAGTGTTCTTCCTGTTAATTTGCAAATCGATAGAGATGGTTGTAAATATCGACAAAGTCGGTCGCCATCACGTTTTCTATTGGAATGTAATTCAATGTCCGTTGGGGCATATAGCCCAGGAAGTAGTTGTTTTTTTGATAGAAAACGGTCAAGCTTGGTATATAAACTGTTAAGATTTCTTACCCTGGGTGCAGGTGGAAACAATTTTCCACTTTTTCAGTTTTTTTATTGACTGCACCTCATAGAAATTTATCTCTTGTATTGTTTTGTTGTATTGTTTTCTTGTGAAATTTAAATAAATTTAATATATCACGCTCAATATCACTATCGTTGGCGTCGTCTACATTAATTATAAGGGGTTCTATGTTAGTGTGAAATTCCCTGTATGAATCCTTCACTTTTATAACATGGTTTATTGTTCTTTTCCAATCTTTATTTTACCGGATTAATGCAATTACAGAAAGACATAATGTAAGTATAGTATTTTGGGTCCGCACTTTGTTCATTAGTTTTCTCCACAATCGGGATGAATACGCAGTAGTAAGGAGGAATACGAAGAACTGTATGTCCTTTGGATGCTGCAATTGTGTCACATACATATGTATTCTGTATGTTTAATGTCCTTAGAACCTCTAAAAGCTGCTTTTTTTTATATCCTTCTTCAAAGTACATGTTGTTTTGGAGCATAAATTCCTAGATTTCCCTTTTGTATTTGAAGAGCCTGGAACCTTCTTCAATTGGCGACTATGGTAACTGACACTATGCGGGGGAATATTAGGCAGTAAAATATTTTCAAACCAAACTTCGCACAATTCGGCTGTATTATCTTGGTGGTAATCCAACGACGAATCTTGAATGTTCTTCGCCGAAAGTCCCAAACTGTTTGGAATCCAACCATCTTCTGATCCAGGATGAATAATCGTGATCCGCTTTCCTTTGTTCGATGGAGATTTTGATTGGCATCGCACTGTTCCATCGGTCCATCCTTCTGCCGGCGTATCATGGGTATAATACCAGGTCTCATCCAAATAGATTATTGGTCTTTGTAAATACCTGTAATCACTTATGGCAGTCAAATATTCAAAACGCCATTGCCTAATTCGTTGGGATTCCAGAATAACTTGCCTTTTGGAAATTTTGCAGTATTTGAAACCTAGTTTAGATAAAAGTGTCCATAGGTTTCTTATTGATATCCTTAGCTCAGTGGAGCTCCTTAATTTTGTTTGCAATGATCTGATAGTAGGCACCAAGTTTTCTTCGTACATAGAGTAGATAGTTCTTCTTATCAAATATTTATCACTGTCATCAGTGGTTCTGGAAACACCACTATCGTTTCGTTTTCGTCTCGGATGAATTGGCATCGAAATGTGAACTCTCTCTGATGATTCCAGTATCCTTGTCAAATCGCTGGTTTCTCTTACAGCAGGAGTAAAAGCCCAACCCCTTTGGACCAGCTTCTCACGACCATGTCTGACGATTTCTTTGGCATCAAGGGATGAAACTCGTCGTCGAACAGGAACGGTAACACAGGGCGCCGCTGATGCAGTTTCCCAAGGACGAAACTTTTTTCACAAAAATTATTAAACAGCACAGACTAACTGTCACTACAGGAACACAAATATAAATGATTATACTCAACCCAAATTATACAAATACAAGAACCGATCCTGTGGGCAAATTTAGACCATAAGCAATAAACCGTGACAGACGATTGCAATAAAAGTGGTTTATTACCATCAGTCCCCTTTTATTGTAGGCACTATATTGTTGAACACATTTTACCTAATTATATACTCTTGATTTATATTTTACACCTTGTATATTTGGGTAATACAGATTAATCCAATTAAACTCACAAAAAATATTTGATTATAGTTTAGTAGCTGTAAGACGGTATAATAATGATCAAGCGTTCAAGCTTTCTCCGTTTCTTAGTTAAGGAATATGTATGAACTGAAATGCGGGTGATATTTTTTACAACCAAGTTTCTTTCAAAGCGTGTTTTGAAAATACACGATTTTTAAACCTTAATAAAAACGTTGTATTTGTGTTACGCTTTCCTATTTATTTTCAGTTAAAGAAAGAAGAATAATTTAGATATACCCAGAAGTAATGTTAGCCAAAGCGGTAAAAATAAAAAGTATAAAAAACGTGGTAAAATTACCAGAGCTAATCATGAAAATGGAATATTACTCAAGCATTACTGACAAAAGAAAGAAGAGTTAACATTTAAAGCGGTGAGGAAACCGGGTTTTGTACCTAATTTTAAAAAAAGAATTACTGTAAGTGGTGGTTATAAAAAGAGTAAGGTATTATAAAACCAAAGTAAAAAGGGTGGGTATATTAGAAAACTAATAAAGAAAAACTACTGGTACCTCTTTACAAACGATTCAAGGAAAAGTGTCGTCAATACAAAGATTATAATATTACTAAAAATTTATAAAGAAGCAGAGTGCTTACGGTATCCGTAAAAATAATATCATAAATGCAAAAGCAAAATCACTAGATGTTAAATTTGATGTATCAGAGATTAAACGAAAAATTAAAAATGTAACCGATAAATTCTACAAAGAACGAATGAAATATAAAAATTACAAAAAATTGATAAAAATGATTGCTTCGATAATTTAAAAAGATGAAGCATGTAATGGTATAATTTAACCAACAAACGTTCTTTTGTAGGGATTGACTGTCTCCAGTTTATGTCCTCTTGTGTAATTATTGGTTTTACTTTGTTCAGTAGCATTTTAAAGTTATTACGTGACATTCGTAAAAAATTTTTCAAGTGAACACCTCAAGTTAACTGATCGTCAGTAATTAAACTTGCCATGATACATTTGTTTTGCCTTTAGTCTTCGCTTGTAAGTAAGACCGTACCCAACAGTTTTTTTGCCTTTTTATCCAAAATAACAAAAGCTGCTTTAGCAATTATTATTTCGTCTTCATTCCACATTTTCAACAGTTGCACTTAAATATTGTAATAGATATTTAGGGGAGACCGGGGCTGGTTGGCGCACTTTTTATATTGCAATTAATTAAAAATAGTAGATTGTACTTTTCAGTATATTAGGTTTATAACTTACCTAATATTTTTTTATAAAAACATTATAATTTTTTTAGATGTGCCAACCCCACGCCGGGGTTAGTTGGCGCAATATATGGGGTAGATTGGCGCAACTATTTAAATGTAGAAATTAATGCACATTATCTATAACTAATACATTTTAACACAAAATTTGTCATTCATTGCACATCTTTATTAATATGAATAGGTAGGTATAAAGATAATTGGGTATAAGTATATTTTACATATCATCATTTGACTCGTAATTTGGGCAAGTAAAAAAAATGTTTGCACCTCCCGCGCATAGCTCATGTGCCCATAATTTACAATTGGTGCATCGTAACCATTTTCCCCTTGGCCTACTATTGCTAAAAGTGTCCATACAAAATAGGCAATAGCTATTTTCTTCATCTGAAGAAGATGATGCTGTATTGCATTCTTTTCTTTTCAGTGCTGTAGACTTTGTTTTTTTCTTGAGTTCAGGTCTTACTTTATTCTTTCTAATTTTAGCATTCTTGGCAGCTGTTTGTTCAATTTCTAGTGAATCTTTTATAGGCGTATCGGTTAATATTGCAGATGACCGTTTTTTTCTAGATGCCCGAACTGCCTTTCTTGGTCCAGCTTTTGGGAATGGTTTTACTTGTTCAGGAGTCATAGTAGGAGGAGTTTTATTTTCTATTTCTAAACTTTCACCTTTCGAGGTAGGTGGAACACTCGGTGAATCAGTAATAAGTGGTGAAATGGATTGATTAGATTAGGTTAGGTTAGGTTGCGAAGGGGCATAAATTGAATCATCAATAGATAGTGAAATGGAGTGATTAGAATCATTGTTAACTTTTGAGGGACCAGCAATTGAAATATGAATAGATGGTGATATTGAACGGTTAGATTTTGTGATTCGTTGATCAGCATCAGAGACAATGTCTGCTTTATCGCTTATATCGACGGGTCTGTCGGTTACATAACCTACGAGAAACTCGTGATATTGGAAAACATTTGGGTTAAATGGAGAAATTGCGCCAACGGAAAATCCCGATTTATGTTAACAGGCATAGCTGCAAGTAGTAGTGCTATTTTAACAATAGGTGGTATGTCATATATTGACATTGTTTTTCCAGAATTATTGGTCATCCAACTGTCACATGCGGTATTCACATTTTTCTTTAACGGTCCATAGTGGGGGGGAATGATAAAATAGTGACTCCATTGTTTTGTCTAGGGCATCTATAAATAAATGGGATTCATGGTTGTCCAGTAATAACAAAACTGGATGTTCTCTTGTGCATTTAGTATGACGTACGAAATGTTTCATAAACGCCAAAAAGTGTTCAGCCTTCATCCATCCTTCTCTCCACTTACTGGGAACATACCTCAGAGTTAATGAGGCTCTGAATATTCCGACTAGATGCGGCATAAGAATATCCAATCTCCACTGTAGTAGGGCTGGTCTTATACCGTCAGGTCCTGGTGCTTTGAAGGGGGAAAAGTCCGATATGGCCCACCTTATCTTGTCCTCATCTATTATAGTGCTAGCAAATTGCCAGTCGTATTGTGAGTGTGTTATTGGTACTTCCGTCTGGTTCGTCGTTCTCGGGAAGATAGAACCTGCGAAGTGAGTTTCCATAAGGATTTCAGCGCTCTCTTGGAGGTTGGCGGCTTTGTCGCCATTCCCCCTCGTCAGGATGCCGATACTCCTATGGTGGTCGCTTGAGAGTGCCTTCTGTAGCCTTGAGACTTGCGGAAAGTCTTTGATTGCCTCGCAATAGGCTCTCCAGGCTTCGCTTTGCTTTTGTCTGCAGACTTTTTTGTACTTTCTGAGGTTGGCTTTATATATTTCCCAGTCCTCTTCGAGTTTTGTTCGTTTTGCTCTATTAAAGATTGTTCTCGCTGTCTTTCTGAGGTGTTCCAGTTCAGGGCACCACCATTTATTGGTTGTCCCTTCTGTCTGTACCATCCTCATCGGTCAGGATTCCTTATAGGCAATATCTATTTTGTTTTGGATAGATAACGTGTACCTTTCCAATTCTTTACCATTGCCAGGAGTCAGGGCCTCTGTCTCCCGCAAAGCTCCTTTTAAGAGTGGATTGTATAGATCTACATCCGTCCTCTTCGGATCGCGGGATTTCACAGTAGTTCCGAGATCCTGGTTTATCCTATAAGTCAACCAGCGATGGTCTGACATAGAAATATGATCAGATACTTGCCAGTCTTGAATTTTATTTAATGTTTGGCTACGGACGTTAATGAATGTCGGCTTCGTGCCTCTATTCAAGATTGTTAGGTCTTTCTTAATTATGTATTCGTAAAAACACTTACCTCGGGCGTTGATATCCTTGCTGCCCCAGCCCAGGTGGTGAGAGTTTGAGTCACAGCCCAAAATCAGCTGCATTCTCTGGTTTAGGCAGTGGTCCACTAGCACTTCCATCTCTCTTGTGGGTGGTAGAGTGGCTGCATCTGAGGGGAAGTACACCGATGCGAGTATCAACGCCGTATATTTGCCCTTTCCGTCTGGACATTCCACTTTAACCGCAGTGAGGTCTGAGGTGCAGAATTGTGCCGTCAGAAAGGCTCTGTATTTCCTGGGAGCGTAAACGGCTGTCCTGGGTTGCTGATTGCTTGGTGAGCTAAAAATTTTACCGGTCAAGTTACCGAAACCAGTAATTCTGGTCTTAATTATCCAGGATTCCTGAATCAAAGCTATTGCATCCTACAACACATCAAGGCGGTGACATAGTGTTGCCGTAGCCGTCCTGCTGTGTTGGAGGTTGCATTGTATTATTTTTATCTTTTTTCCGACGTCCTTGCCCATTGCGAGGTCGTTCGGATTAAGATACTTTTCTAGGTCCATCTGCTCCTCCGGTATGGGAGCGACGCGACGGCCTCTTTGTTGTCAGGGACCTCTTCCGTCAGGTCGTCGTCTGTCATCTTTGCAGATGTTTCGACGTCCTTTTCGAGACCCTTGGTAACCTCGGTGTCAGTATCCACTCTAGGTGGCTCTACTTCCAAGGACCTTGGGTCTTCAGAGGTACCTTCCTTTTTAACCTTTATGGCTAATGAGGTAAACGCAGAGCTTATCCTTATTGACTTGTTGACAGCCATATCCTCGTCTCCGATTCCGAAGAGGTGTCCTGGAGGGTTAACTTTCACCTCTTGGTGGAAGGTGCACCACCTCGCTATCCTCATGTCTGGATTCTGCGCCTTCAGCCTACCCAGTATATTTCCTTTTCACCGGATCTTGTCTTGTGGACGTCCTCCGGGATCCAGAGCGAGGCTTTGGTAAGCTTTGGGAGCTCATCCACACCGACGACCGCCAGCGATGCTTCCTCCCACGGCTTGAGGTCTTTTGTGGCTTTTTTCAGCCGCGTTATCATCGCAGACCACTCTGATGATTTATGATTATTCTTAGGTACATTTTATTTCGTATTGCTGAAAAATACAAAAGAACGGTGACAAAATGAAATATTAATATATTTATCGGCCTTCGCTACTTTTGGAATCCATATTGAGGGGAAAAAATATAACCGTTAATATTAATAAAGGCAATAAGTAAGTTCTGTTTATTAATTTGCTGTTGAATTTGAATAAATATATATTCATCAGTTTAAAGCCTAACTGAGCTTTTATTACTGCCTCCGTGCACTGTTTCGGAAGTCGGAAAGGACACCAGCTCTTTGGAAGGGGTAGAAGTCACGGAGGTGATCTGAATTCTGCCATATTTATCCGGGTAAGGGGTAAATCTTCAACATAACAAGAGTGCTTCGGCTGTACTGTGTAAAATATTTGACAAGGAAGGCCTGGATTAAGCTCTATTGTGGGAACTTTGGCTCTATAAGGAGGAGGTTGCATATTATTTGTATTATATAATGTATCAGGCATGAAGCTGAGAGCATGTACAATATATGAAAGTACGGTTAACTGCACACTAATTTCTGGTGCTATGCACTGATGGTATTGTAACAGCAATAATATATCATTATCCATAAAAAGATGGTTGGTGTGTTCAGTGTACCTCCCTTGAAAAGAGAAAACTTGCCCTCCTGATGTGTTTAGGGACATAGTGGCCTAGTCCCGGAAGGAAAAACTTCTTACCACTTAATGAGGGGAAGCACGAACATCAACAAAAGAGATGAGTCTTTATTACAATAATTCATCTTAAGCAAAGGGTTAGAAATAGCTAATATAGGCAACAGACCTACTTTTATCACAGCCAAATGCACTTTGTGAAGGAACTTATAATATGCTTAACAGTTGGCACGTATTAGAGGTACCTTTGACACAGGCAAATTAGGTTATACTTAGCCATCTCTAATTGTCACAAAATTCTAAAACCAAAGAGAGATTAACTGGGAAGGTTATATTGGGGTGATAGATGTGGAGATCCTTGAAGTGCAGTTAAAATGGTAAATTAGGCAATAGCTACTGCGTACTAAGACAACTGTCCAGAAAAACCAAAGTGGCAGAGTGGAATGATAGCTTACAAAAGGGCATCAATCAGGATTGGGTAACCTATAGGGAAATATTGACACAGTACAATAAAGAAGACCGCAAAGTCAAAAAGGAATCGAGGAAAAAATTCTGTATGGAGGTTAATTATACTCCCGAATTCATAAGATCTTGGCAAAGAAAGGTCTCGTAAATCAGGTTATTACTTTGTAATGTTTTTTATCCTTTAATTGCTTACGAGGTATTAATACTAATATTCTAGGTTTATTTAAGTAATCTTTAACTTTTCAAAGGTAAATGAATATCTTTTTAATGTCGTATTACATATTTCAAGAGCTTCCAATTAAATTAATACAGTTTTTGTTCGCATCTTAAAAAACATCCTTTTTTAATTGTAGATACTTAGATATAATTGTTGTCTTTATTACAATGAATATTTAAAATTATAATTGATTTGGATTTTGTAAAATGTAATATTCTATTTCTTCACAATTATTCGAGACTTAGAAAAGAATTGTGTTTAAATAATTACAGCGGGTAATTGATATTCGTCTTTGGTTAAACGTTGGAAAAATGAAAAAAATAAATAAACGATATAATGAGTAATGGCTTATCCTCTATTTCACATTAATTTTATTTTTACTAGTGTTGAGTATTCACATTTGACCTTTGAACTGTATCATTCGCTATAGCTACATTCTTCAGCTAGGTAATGGTGACACTTTATCCACAATTATTTTCCTATAAATAGTAGGTACATCTTATTATTTTATTCAAAATACTAATAGCTTTTTTAGCTAAAATGTGTAAAATTTTTGATTTCGTAAGAAAACCACAATGTAAATGAACAAAGCATTTTAAAGAACGTTGTGCTGCTCGTCGCCGCTTTTGAATTTTCAAGAAATCGATAGGAAAATTAGACGCAGCTTTAAATTGGTTGCAAATTGAAGCTAAAATAGCGTATAACGTTATAATACAGAAACTAAGACGAAATGATCGATTTAACGAGATAAAGTTTATAACTCAAATATCGCAGATGAATATGACAATGAACATTTAAATTTTAAACAGTATTTTAACATGTTTAGTACCTACCAACATTTTCTATCATTTCTTTTATAAGCTTAAAAAATATATACCACTTCCGGTTATGCCGGAAATGTACAATAAAGCATAACTAACCAAAAAATTTGAATAAAACTTTTTAAATTCTGGATTATTGTTCATTTATGTATCCGAATATAGTACATGAATTTTATCATTTCTTAGTATTCATATTTAATGTTTAAATAATTTTTTTTAGTTACTGCTTTAGAGTGACGCAGCGCGCCTAAAAATCAGACTACCCGTTTTTAGCACTATTATTATAGCTCTGTAAAAGTTATAAATATTGGAAATAGAGTTCCGAGAGTTGGGACTTTTTTGGCAAATTAAATCATATTTTCAAATCTTTTATTACAATTAGGAAATCTTGAATATTTTTCTAGTTATTAAAAAAAAACTCCTACATTGTTTACTTTATTGTTTTTAACTTGAATATTTCTCTAGTTATTCAAAAAACTCCTATATTGTTTACTTTATTGTTTTTAAATTTGACTATTTATCCATTTCCTTTTTGAACCTTTCCTTATATGATTTACATTTTACATTTACAGTCCATTAAATTGATTTGATTAACCCTTACTTTTTGGAATTCCATCTTATTAAGAATAATAAAAAAATTTCGTTTTAACAAAACTATATCAACATGATATAGTTTTATCCTGGTTTTTCTATATCAGTGCACAGTTACTGATCTTAGAGGGAAGTACATCCAGGATAATCCCTTAGGGCTATTCTTATTACTTTCATACTTGGTCTAGCCTTAATACTACCTAAATAACATCAGGTACCCAGCTACAAGCAAACAAAATGTAACTTAAATGTTAATCTGACGATGCTAATCAGCGAAACGGCCGTCATTGAGGTTAAAAAAGCAATTTTTTAAATAAATAGTGGAAGTTTTGTTAAAACGAAGAGTTTTTTATTATTCTTAAAACAGTCCATGTTTTAAAAAAATTGATTGTACTAACCCTTACTTTTTGGAAGTCCATCTTATTAAGGATAATAAAAAACTCTTCGTTTCAACAAAACTTCCAATATTTATTTAAAAACTGCTGACGATGCTAGTTGTCTAGCGAAACGGCTGTCATTGAGTCTTTTAAAAAAGCAGTTTTTAAATAAATATTGGAAGTTTTGTTGAAACGAAGAGTTTTTTATTATCCTTAATAAGTCCATGTTTTATTAAGAAAAAAGGATATGAAATGATAAACTCTTTAAAGATTTAAATTTCAAAGCTTCTTTTATTTTAAAACTATACACATTTAAGTAGGAACACTGAATAAATTCGATTCCAACAATAATTTGAGTAAGAAACACTATATCTCAGTAGTATGGTTGAATTATCTTCTTGTTAGATTTCGAATCTTGCATCAAGTTGTTAAAATACCTAAAACACAGTAGAAAAAAAATAAAATATTATTTGAGACAATAGAATGATGTTTCATTAAGAAATATTAACTGAAAGTAGTAAATTAAGTTTTGATATCAACAAAACATGAAATACCATTGGTATACATTATACCATAATTATAAGTTATGATTTTAGAGTTAATGTAGGTAATAAACAACTCATACCATAAAAGAGTTAGTAGTAAATGATCTATACAATTAAATAAAGTCTTAATTAAGTTTATGTTGAAATAAGAAGTTACTTACAGATAATAGTAGAGGATACTTTGAATATCCATAGCAATGGGTATAACATTGATCATCCAAGAATTTGAATATATCTTAAACATGAAATTTATTAAATAACAACATATGTAATAAAGTGTTAAGGTGATATGTGATTAATAAACTGTGAGTGACATGATTAAAACCATCAATAATAAGTGACAATGTACCCGAACTTATAAAGTGAAAAAACACTAGGAATCGAACTATATTGAATCACTATATCACTATAAACAGGACAATATATAATTATTATAATGTATCATAAGTATAATTACAAAGTGAAGGGACCCTTTAGACTCTGAGTATGAAAATACAAGAACAACATATAATTTGTTGTTGCTATTATTTGTATGTGTTACTAATATGTTTTGGATCAAATTTGTATAAATAAGTGTATTGTAGAAATAAGTTGTTAATTTTATAATGTTAGTCAAAATTTGGATCGAAAATGGCGGAATTTAATCAATTTAAAATCTAATTTATAAAAAAGTTATGGAATTTCAGCCACAGAAAAAGTTATTAAATCGCTCCGTTTCATTTAAAAGTTTAACATGGAAAAAGTAAAATTTAATTAGTGAAAGTTATTTTATTAACAATTATAATAATTTAAGTTTAATTATCACTCAATTAATGAAACATTAAATTAGAATTAATTAATTAGATTTATTGAAACATTTCGAAAAATTGACTATATAAACAATTTAATTTAAATAATTTATGTCATTTCTAGAAAAAAGTATAAATACCGAGGAATTATCTTTTTTTTGGTCAGTTAAAATTTAATGGCCGCCCAGTTTGAAATAATTTGAAGTTGTTACCCCCACTTGTTTAACTGTCAATTTGGAAAATATAAGTAAACCATTAATGTTGGAGTAATTAAAAAAAATTGAAGAAATCTAATAAATGGAAGTATATTAAAAAACCACCTACCTAAAATTTTTACGTTCCTGGATTTAAATAGCACAAAATTCTCAAGAAGCACCAAGCATCGTTCATAGAAGAGAGCCGTTGCCGCCATCTTTGCCTTCAGGGTTGCTTGGAACACAGAACGCCTGTACGTCTTTAATTTTAAAAATTATACTTTGAAACTTCACTTTTTAATTATTAAAAATTTAATCATATGATTTTAAGTTTATGTAAGATAAATTCAATGTTTTAACTGATATATTCAAAACACAATAATCAAAGATCAAATTATCATAGAAGAAGATAAATAATTTTCTAATAAAGTATCGATGTTTTTAAATCCGTATGATATCTGAAGGTTAATAAATCTTTTAAAATAAACAGGATTATATTAAGGTCTGAATGCAAACTTACCATACCATTTACAAAAGTGATTTGAACCGACTACTGAGAATATAGAGTTTTTCACATGCTCATAGAATTTATATAAGGTGAATCATAATTTAACTAAAGATCGAATAAGGTAAAATTAAATTGAAAATCATAAAATTAACAAACCATTCATCATACTAATTAAAATTTGTATAAATTACAATATATATAAAAAATCGGACAAGTAAATCTGACTAACAGTTCAAAAGGGATATTTTAGTTATTTGTTATATTTGTGCAAAATAAATTGCAAACTGCAAAAAATGTATATGTGTGGCCACTAAGAAAACTGTATTGGATATGTCCAACTATTTATCTTTTTAATATGTCAAAAAACACTTTAACTGACTAATATGCGAGAACAAATATATATTTTTTGTCCGCACATTGATTTATAAAAATAGGTACCCAGACATTTATTTATTATTAGTTACATATTTCAATTCAAAATAATATGTACATATCCCACTATCTGTAATTAAACAAGAAAACATTGCGGTGGTCGGTCATATACAGCTACTTACCTAGCATCGAATTAAATCCCTCCTTTCACTACCCAATAGTTTAAAATTATGCGATGTTGTTAGTTTTCGAGAAGTGATGACGCGGTACTCTTTACTGTTAATACAAAACTAGTTTGCTTTTTTTTCTTTGGTAAACTATACAAATTAGGATTTAGCAATAAGTTAATTGTATTTATTTCCTCACAGGCACCTCGAAATTCAATGTACGACTTCCCTTTCACAGATGATTGACCTTAAATTTGATGTATTAAATAAAATTTATCGTTGAAATCGCTTAGACTCTATCTTAGTTATATTCTCGGTAAAGGGATACTCATACATGGAATGCGATCGAAAGATGACCTACTTAAATCTGAAGAATTGAACTGCTTTTCGAATGAGAATAATACGTGCTTGAAGCTCCACAGAGACCAAAAACAGTTAATGTCATTAAATGTTTATTTAAGAGTTGAACTTTACTTTTGGAAACTTATTACAATAAACTTTTCATTTTGCATAAGACAACGGCCCTCAGGAATTTTAATAATGGTTCATGGGGTTTAAGTAGGGGCAATTAATAATGGATAATTTAAATTTACCGAACTTCTTCTAGTTAAAAATTAAAAAAAAATCATGAAAATTGTTCTATACCAAAACTTTTTCTGTTTTTAAAATATTAAGAGTTTTAAAATTTATTGTAAAAAGTACCTACCAATTAAAAAAATAACTTTTTATATATACAAAATGTGATTAACTATAAAAAATATTAATGTTATTAAGGTAAATGTTCAAAATGTTCGCCGTGAAAGTCCCAATCTTAAATAAATTTCTTCTTACCTTATTTAACATATCAGGTGTGATTGATCAAGTCGCAAACTTTATTATTCTTTTTATATCAATTAAGTTAACGAGCCTAATTTTATAAACAATATTTATGATTAATCCCAATATAGAAAAGTCTAATGGCGTAAGATCAGGGGATTATGCTGGCCAATCCAGCAATCCAAGACTTCTTATCCATCGATAGATGAATCAGGATATACCTTTGTTGAAGGTGGGATAACTTTATTTTAAATGAGTGCTAATTAATTCTCGCCATTTAAAGTGTTACCAATGGTAACACTGGTGAATCACGGCCATTACCGGTTCCAAGGTTCCGATTTCGGTTTTCTTTTGCAGAAGAACTGGATGATCATTCATGTTAATGATTCGGATTGGTACCTCTTTGGCTGATCTAACAAGAGCTTTTCCGACCAGAAGTCCTCTTCCCAATATCTGATCATGGTTCTTGGGTTCTACCATAGCTGGGGTTCCATCCGGCTCTACTTCCTCTAGTCGTGCCGTTACAACACATTCACACGTTGCTGGAAGCTCGATGTCGTCAGATAGTTTCAACGGGGCGATAGCTTCATATTTTCGATGTAGAAGCAATTCTTCCTTTTCCGTATGAAGTATCCGTCGTCCCAAATCCAAGCGAAAACAACAGTTGTGCATTACGTCCATACCCAGGATAGCATCTTCATCGATATCAGCCACCAATATCGAATGAGAAAGACAAGTTGAACCAAACTGTAGAGACACGTTAACCTCTACGTAGACTTTGGCAGGTTCCCCAGTAGCGGTGCGCAGTCTCCAACTGGTAGGCGACAACTTCCTAGCCACGACAACTGTCGGCCGTACCACAGTTTTTGTAGCTCCAGTATCCACCAGCATGTTGTATCTCTTTCTGTCAATCAGGGCTTCGACGTATAAGCTGCCTGCTTGGTGTTTTAATATTGCTATTTTGACCGTAGGAAGGGCTTTGCAATGGTTTGGGGTCGTTGTCGCAGAAGACGTCTCCTTGCATGGACATGAGTTTTTCACGTGCCCTAGTTCTCCACAATTCCAACATCGTATAGGTCGCCGTCTCCTTGTGGGTAATAATTTCATTAGCCTTTCCATCGACGTCGCTGGCGGGTGCTATCACGTTGTTGTCATCAGCAGTAATCTCCCTTATTCCTGCAACTTCCCGTGATGCTTCCGTTGCCGCTTCGAATTCAAGTGCAATGGTTAATGCGTCGACAAGGTCTTTTGGTCGGGCCAACCGCACAGCTCTTTGTAACTCCGGGTCCCTAAGGCCATCGGTAAAGGTTTGGACTGCTAGACACTCCAGGAACTCTTCTGCTGCTGTCGGATAAGCAAATCGAACCATTCTAGCTACCTCTGTCTCGAACTCCTGGATAGATTCTCCACTTTTCTGTTTACAGTTCTTCAGCTGTGTTCGGTACACGGGTTGTAGGTGGGTCTGACCATACCTCATCTCCAGGCGATGTACTAGTTATCAGCTTCGTCGGGCTTAAGGGAATGCAAGACATTCGAAGCATCGCCTCGCAACGCTATGGTTAGCGATATTGCCTTCTCCCTGGATGACCATCCGTTCGCCCTGGCCGCCGCGTCGAATTGCTTGACGTAGTTGGACCACGAAGTTGTTCCATCGAAGGTAGGAGGTTTCATTGTTGATCTCATCTGTGCAGTGTCTCCGCTTCCCCGTCGTTCGACATCCGCGCTGAAGGTTTCCATTCTCTCCGCATCTCCTTCGCCGCGGTGGACGTAGCGATCTTGCCGAAGGACTTCTATTTCATTCTGAAGTTGTTGAATCATCGCATTCATTTTGG
The DNA here is from genome assembly GCA_035357415.1 of Ophraella communa. NCBI lineage: Eukaryota > Metazoa > Arthropoda > Insecta > Coleoptera > Chrysomelidae > Ophraella > Ophraella communa. Next base: position 13,038,893 of record CM068983.1, on the reverse strand, counting down.
TATCTAGTTCGGTTACTTGCTGGGATTGCTCACAACGTAGAGTCGATATTTGCTGTAAAACATAACTTGACAACTCTTCACGCATTTGATGGACCAGTTCTTCTTGTTGACTGGAAATTCTAGTGGCAAGCTCGGCTAATTGTTGTGCTTGGTCTTCTTTCTGGCTTTTTATTTGATCTTTCAGCTCTTCTTGTTAACTGGAAATTCTAGTGGCAAGCTCTTCTTGTTCACCCTTTATCTGACTGGACAGCTCGGACATTGCTTTGTGCATAGGATCTTCGAATTCCACCGAGTCAGGGTCAATATTTATACTTAAATAGTACTCACGTAATCTATTAATTAAAACAGTTTTTCCTCCGGTGGTATCCAAATCCAATTCTTCCAACTCTCTTCTGAGCTCAGCCACCAACAGTTCACGTAACTTCTTTCCAGGCATTCTTGCTTCTTCACCCCACACCTGACACCAATTTGAAACACTTGTGAGGACTTTAAACACAATTTATTACCAAATTGTAAGAATAGAAGAATTCAGCTGGTTACAAATTACTAACTGTCACTTTTTAACTATTAAACTTTACAAAAGCTGAGCGAACACTAACTAACTACCGCGAATGACCAGCTTTATATACCAAAATACTTGACATCTCGATTTTTCTCGAAACAACTATTTACTAAAATCCAAATAATACTAGAATGTTCCCGAATAACTACCAACCTAAAATAATTATATATCCTTAGAACAAAAAGATACAGGAAGGAGTATATGCAAAATGACCTTGAGTCCAGAAAGGAGCTTGCATATGGCGGCCAATTGTCAATTTTAATTTCCGTTTCCATTGACGTACCGCAAAAAAATAAAAATTATATCAAGGTTTTCATTTTTAATAAATTTCAACCAATCAGGTGTGTGAATACCATTAGTGTTCTAAATAATTTAGTATTTATAAGAACCGAATGATACGCCTATGCGCTCATTTTTGACATTTATATGCATATATTGCTTTGACAGTACACTGTAAACATAAACAATGAGTCATAAAAGGAGCTTCAAGATGGCCGACTTCCGTCGCAAATTTTCCTTAAAGTTAATATATGACAGACTCCTTCCTGTTTCTTTTTGTTCTAAGTATATATCATGTCCAGTTACTGTCAAAATCTTCTTCCTCATTTACGGACTCTACCCTTAATGACAAGCAGCTACATCAAAATACATGCATTCCTCTCGCATCTGTCACAATCATCCGTCACATTCATCCGTCACACATCTGTCACTCGTTGCAGTATTCTTAACAGCACAGAAGTGGTTTGAAGGACTGTATTCACATAAGCGGTAACTGGGCTCTAAATTAGCGATAACTTGACTCCAACTTAGCGGTACCTTGACGGTAACTCGACTCCAACTTAGCGATAATTTGACTCCAACTTAGCGATAATTTGACTCCAACTTAGCGATAATTTGACTCCAACTTAGCGATAACTTGGCAATAACTTGGCTCCAACTTAGAGGGTTGTATCTTTTTAAAAGTTTTATGTGTGTGAGAAGGAATTATGGAGGTATGGGCCTTGGTATTGGACAAACTTTTCAGATAGGACAGCAAATTACTAAATTTCAACAAATAAATTGTCTTATCTTTAAGTCTTCCAACACAGCGTCCATAAATATAATAAACAAATTGAAAATTTAGACAATATTGAAAATTATTAATGTACAGGACGGTGAAGCCGATCCTGTTCTTTATAATGCAAAAAAATTATCAATATGCTAATGTGATTTGAATAAAAAAGGTATATATTTAACTATTTCTATAGTGAAACTTTGAAACAATCATATATTTGTACTAAATGCATATTTGTGAAAATTGATTTTTAATAACATTAATTATTACAGTGAAGTGGTTTTTGTTTAATAACTATTATTAATTGTTTGACTCTAGCAAGTTTCTAAGATTTTTATAAACTTAAAATGTGACAATAATTATGTTTTTTAACTTGCGGAAAATATAATGTCTAGCTGTTTACTGATCAATTGTTATATTTTGTCTGAAAGTAATAGCTTACCTTGAACGATTATTGAAGCCACGTGTTCGAAGCACGCTTCTGATACATTTTATTAGTTTTCAAATAGTATGTGTACAAATTGTGTGTGAATATATCACTTCCATGGCCTTAAAGTCTCAGCATATATCATGCAGATTTTTTCTTAAAATAAAAGAAATCGGAGTGAAAATAAAAATTTTTCTCGGAAATTTAGCTTTTCAAAAAAAAACCCTGTTCCTATACTATTTTTAGAAGTATAAAATAAATGAACTCTTAAAGTTTCAAGAAAATCGCTTGGCGTTTAACTTTTATTTTAAATAAGCATGGGTATTTCTCTCAAGTTATTTTCAGTGCAAAAGAAGATTATGTTGACAATTTGATCATTAGATGCGAGATTTACGAAAAAAAGAAAGTAAACAAATTAGTTGCTTATTAGGAAAAAAAATTGAGTATTGGGGTATTTTATCTAACTTTAAAACATTAATGTTTTTTTAAATGTTTTATAATAACGACATTATTACCGAAAGTATTATATACAAAATTCTAGTATATTTGTTAATTATACTTAAAATAATGTAAAGTAGTCCAAAGGCTTTTTAACTGCTTTACAATTATTTTAAGGCTCAGAGTAATTAGTAAATATAGAGTAGGCATATTCCCTATTACTTGTCGACGAGACAGATTTGTTTACCAGCAGAGCATTGCCACACGTTGTGTTTTGTAAGTACAAAGTAGGAAACAAAAACGTAATAGTATAATTTACAACAATTTTATTTTACTTTTAAGAGAAGATTTTTAGTCAGATAAAATATTATTTAATACATTTTAATATTCACTTTCTTACCATCGATAATACTGATAAAAAAGCTCTGCACCAATTGTATTAAATAACCACACCGAAAATTTGGCATCAGTGCCTTTTTTTGATATTGTCTAGAGGTGATTAGCGCTTTGTTCGATTTTTCCTAAATTTTTGTGTATTTAAGTAAACTTTATAAAGTGTTTTTGTTTATTTTCAATATTGAAAATGGTGAAAACCCGAAAAGCGTGTATCATTTACTCACCTCATTGGCATAGAATTAGCAATTTCAATTAAAATTTATTACAAATAAGAAAATCAAATTAATAATAAAATACATATTATATCCTTTTAGATTTTCTTCCGATAAAAATATGTTAGAAGTATGGTCCCATGCTATAAGTGATATAAATTCCTTACCAAAATATGCGTACTAAATTACGGTATCCTCCAAAATTTAATTTACTTGTCATTAGTTGATATAGTAATAGTACGCTGCAGTTAAATTTGATTTAAAAATGGTTCTAACAACGGAAGAAAAAATGTTTTTGGTAGAGCATTTTCGTTCATACGGAAAAGGTCGTAATGATGGTCCAAGCTTAGAACAGGTGTCAATAAAATATCAACAAAAAATTAATAAAGCAGCTCCTAGTAAAAGTGTGATGTTATCTGTTGTTGAAAAATTTCGTCGCACCTGGTAGTGTATTGTGTCAACGTAAAGGTTCTTCAGGTCGTCGAAAAACAGTATGCACTAACGAAAATGAAGGACGTGTTTTTAACCAAGTTGTGCAATCACCTCAAAGAAGTATTGTAAGAACTGCATATAAACTCAACATTAGTGAAACGTCTTTACATCGCATTTTCAAATCAATTGGTGGTTATCCATACCGTATTCAAGTTGGACAACGACTAAATGCTGCGGACAAAAGTGCAAGAGAAATTTAATGTGGTCGCATAGTGAGCTTAATTTACGAAGATCCCGAATTTTTGAAAACAAATGGTTTTCAGACGAGAGCCATGTTCATCTTAGCGGCTATATTAATCGACAAACAACCAGATTCCTTGGATATGAACGTCCTGATGTTATTGTAGAGAAACCACTCCACAGTCATCGAGTTACCGTTTGGTGCGCGGTATCTGGTAATGGAATGATTGGTCCTTACTTTGTTGAAGATGATAATCAGAATCCACTTAATGTCAACCAAGAACATTATAGAGAGAAAATTATTATACCTTTTGTAAGAGATCTAAATAACTTTTACCGTGCACGAAACCTACAGTTTCGCACACAATGGTTGCAACAAGATGGTGCAACGAGCCATACAGCTGTGCGCACCTTAGACTTACTCCGTCAGGATTTCGATAAAGAATAATTTCTCGGGGAACAGACTTCGAAATATCCTTCTCATTCACCTGATCTCACGCCACCTGACGCATACATTTGGTGCATAATGAAGGAAAAAATATTTCATTCGGAAAATCCGCCGGCAAATATTGCCAAACTACGGGAAAGAATACAAAAAATTTTTCGGCAGTTCCATCAACCACTTTTTATGAATATTAAGAACAATAAATAACTGCACAGTTAAACTAAACTTCCACTATTTATTCGAAAAATTCGCTTTAAAATTCAATTACAGCTGTTTCGCTATAACTAGCATCGTCAATCTCCTAATTGATAGACGTAAACTCTTTATGGTTTATAAAATACTTAATAAAAATACAAAGCCTATCCAACTATTATCATTGGTACTATTTCTTGTTTCGTCAAGGCGTATCTAAATACCATAAAACATAAGGGGCCGGTTGCATAAACGCTTGTCAAAGCTCTATTACTTAACAACTTGTTAAGTCTATGTTAAATTGGTAAAGGTTACATCCCCCTGAGGCGCATGCGCCCATTTGAATTTTTAAGAATAATTTGCTTAGTCGACGAGAGATGTAAAAATTTATTCTTAGGCTACGTTGTCACATATCATAGATTGAAAAGGAAATCCATCTCTCAAATGTGGATGATGTAGATAATCGTAGTAATAAAACTCAAAGTCTATCCACAACGTTTAATAGTGAGGTTCAATAGTAAGTGCAACATGTTTCGGTCTTTAGACCATCATCAGGCTATAAAGAAAAACAATGGTATCAGGAGAATCCAAAAATAGTTATAGCTCTTTTAATAACTATAACTATTTTTGGATTCTCCTGATACCATTGTTTTTCTTTATAGCCTGATGATGGTCTAAAGACCGAAACATGTTGCACTTACTATTGAACCTCACTATTAAACGTTGTGGATAGACTTTGAGTTTTATTACTACGATTACATATCATAGAGTCAATAAGTAGACTAGACTTTGGAAAGACGAAAATTGTATATGACATTTAAATACTACACATTTGTGATCTAAAACAAAATTTAGATTTTCTTGAAGAACTTGAAATTAAAAGACATCTAGCAGATCAACAATTGGTTAAAGTTAAAAAAGTTAAAGCTATTAAACTGTTTGATTGAGTCTTCATTTTATATATAGTAACACATATATTAAGTTATTGTAAAAATTAGCATGATATAGTTTTTTCTTGGTTTTTCTATAATCATTGCAGAGTTATACTGATCTTAGAGGAAAATACATCCAGGATAATCCCTTAGGGTTAATAACAGGTTTTAATATTGTTATGTCATATTATTTCCTTACTTGGTCTAGCCTACTTATCAGCATCAGGTACCTAGCTATAAACAAACAAAATGTAACTCCAATATGTCAATCTGACGATGCTAGTTATCAGCGAAAGAGCTGTCATTGAATTTAAAAACGTATTTTGCGAATAAATAGTGAAAGTTGTAACAGTACCTGTTAACATTTTAAGCACCTGGTATCCTAAATATTAAATTCAATTAGTACCGCTAGCTGCTCCATCTATCCTAAAACATTTTTAATAATAAAATAATGAATACGGTCTCTATAATTATAATTGGAAGTTCAAAGTGGCTACGCTACGAGGTGTATTAATGAGTTGGCATTATCGAGTTCAATAAGTTTTAATAATTATTTCCAGTCTCATTTCTTCTATTGATTTACTGTCATATACAGTTGGAATATAATACAGTAAACTAGAGGCAACTCTTTAATTGAAGATTCTGTAAACCAGAAGCACCTCTTGAATTTGGAGATTCCGCAAACTTGAATAACTTGTAAACTGTAAGCTCTCGCATGCACATTCTTAACTGGATTATCTCTACAACTGGGGCAGATCATCCCTCCACTAGTGATCTTCCATAATCATTTGGAACCACCTAGACAGTGCCGTAGCGACCCCAAGGTGCGGCGAAGGATCGTCCACTATTGTAACAGATAAGTTTATTGTGATCTATCAAGTTTACTGTTCCCATATTTTTTCTCTTTTATTTCCGTGTATATCTATCTATATCGTCAACTGTATTAGAATAAGTATTTTTAAAGAACTGTTTGCGGATTATTTTGTTGTAACGTATTCTCTACCTCATTAATTTCAGCACCAAGGAAATCTTATTATCTTTTATATATTTGTACATTTTCAAATCATTTTTTTATCTTCATAGACAGTTTTTTCTGACATCTTTCTGTCATCTTATGATACTTATTTAAATAACTCAGCTTAAAACAACTTTCTTCAGTAGTATCATAAAAAAATAAAAAGATTTCAGTGGCGCCCTTATAATTTCTTAAAGAAACAAATATTGTACAATAGTCAGAGCTAATGAACTTACTCACCCCTAGCCGAGGTATTTAACTATCATAATTTTTGTGTGATAAACATTTATAAATTCTGTTAATTATTGAAGTATCTTTTACAACTAATTAAAGACGAAATTAAGCTTAATGTTTGTTTTATTGTAAATTACATTTTTTCTTTTGGTATATTGTTATTTTTTCAAAAAAGTTAACTAAATATTTTTATAAATTCACTATCAACAGGTAACTCATATTACAAATTGTCGACCAACGCACAATTAATATTACAAATTGGCGCCTAAAGTTTAAATGATATTACAAAGTTTCGTTCAAACGTTTAGTTGTTTACTGTTATTAAAATTCCATTAATTTATAAATATTACGGTTCGTTTTTTATAAATAAATTAAATAAACCAAAATCTAACCATTCGGTTTAAGAGAAAAATTATTAAAGCCGACTACATCGCACCGTCAACTTCATCTAAAAATCAAAAAAATTAAAATGCCCGCGTACGCGCTATCGTTGCACATACACTTGTCAAAAGAAAACAGGCTGTTAGCTAACAGAGCTTTAACAAGCTTTTATGCAACCGGAACAAAATTTATTAGTTCGATATATTCCCTTGTATACTGCGGTTTTGGTATATTTAATCCCATAAAAACATTGCATTCATTGTTATATTACCTTATTATATTTACGTACCTACAGTGTGTAAAAGCCAAATGGAATAAATTCATTATTTCGGTTACTGTACATATTTATAAAAAATCCCGAAACACGTCAAATTTAAATTATAACTTGACATTCTTTAACGTGAAAATGCAATCCCTACCTTCAACCCCCTTAGAATGACAGATACAACCCCAAATTTTTTAAATGGGAAGTATAGGCTTGTGATATATCATTTGAAAGGTCTCTTCATTCTCTATTCAAAAATGTTATTGTTTTTAAATTTAATGCAAACATTAACAGAAAAAAAATTAATATCATGTTGTTACCGAAATTCGCTACAATACAATCAAAAACTAAAATGTAATGCAAAACGTAATAAAATGTAGAACACGAAAAAGAACTATGAATGTTAATGAAGTAGATGTTCAAAATGTTCACCGCGAACGTCTTGGCAACATCCTAATCTCAAATAAAACTGTCTTCTAACATTATTTAACATATCAGGCGTGATCGACCTAATCGCAAGCGTTATTCGTTCTTTTAAGTCATTTAAATCAGAAGGTTTAGTTTTGTACACATGGCTCTTCACATATCCCCATAAAAAGAAATCTAATAATGTAAGATCAGGTGATCGCGCTGGTCATTCAATCGATCCTCGCCTCCCTATCCACCGATTGGGAAATATTGTATCGAGGTACTGCCGGACATTAAGTTGGTAATGTGGTGGTGCTCCATCCTGCTGAAACCATATCGTATTCGCTGGAACTTGAGGGTTACTTGGATCAGGATATAAATTTTCCAACGTTGGAATGACATCATTTTGAAGTAGTGCCAAATTATTGTTGCCATTCAAGTTGCCCTAAATAAAAAAGGGACCAATGATATTGTTCCCTACAATCCCTGCCCAAACATTAACCTTTTGAAAGTATTGAGTGTGTTCTTCCCTCATCCAGTGAGGATTTTCCGTGCACCAGTAGCGGCAATTTTGCCGATTAGCATGACCGTTAAGTAAAAAAGTACACTCATCAGAAAACATAACGTCTTCTAATTGGATAATATTGTTATCCAACATGTCCATCATTTGCTCACAAAAAAAAGTTCATTTGAAAAACTGTTATTTTATGCATTTTCGTTAATCTAACCATTTTTCAGAATTGAATTGAACAAACTTTATACTTAAATTACAACAATGACAACTTAAATAAAACCATTTACTACTGCTTGTTGCCACGGAAATTCTTTAAAGTTTTTTAATGGTTACCATATAAAAACCACATTGCTATGGTTTTCGTTCACTTTCTCATTATCAAGACCTAAACGGGAAATAAGTTTTAAGTATATTGTAAAAGTTTCGAGTATATTTTAGCGAAACAACATGATTTTAATATTTTTTATGTTAATTTTTGCATTAAATTTAAAAACAATAACATTTTTGAATAGAGAATGAAGAGACCTTTCAAATGATATATCACAAGCCTATACTTCCCATTTAAAAAATTGGGGGTTGTACCTGTCATTCTAAGGGGGTTGAAGGTAGTGGTTGCATTTTCACGTTAAAGAATGTCAAGTTATAATTTAAATTTGACGTGTTTCGGGATTTTTTATAAATATGTACAGTAACCAAAATAATGAATTTATTCCATTTGGCTTTTACACACTGTATGCGTCATATAACAATACAAAATCGTTTTTGTTATCTTGTTAATGCTACAAATGTAAAAGGGCCAATAGGCCTGTTTAAGTTTTGATAAGTAGACAACTGACTGACAACTGTTCGACTCGAAAATACAATAAAACAATCTCAATATTTCGAGTTAACCAATAAGGACTTCCAGAACACTACAGAACAATTTCTACACTAACCTTAACTACTAAATAACCAATTTCACTTTGTGTTACAGAAATTTGGTAAAAAATTACTAGTGTTACTATGGAATTTACAAACCAATAATTCGAATAAACTAAATAATCTGTATTGAATTGATTTCATTTATTTATTTTAAAAATAATAATAGTTTGTTATTCTTACCATAACTAAAATACATTTTTAAAACCCTAAGACTCAATATTAAACTATTTAAAAAAATGGCGTAGGATTGGAAACATTAATATTGGCGGCGGCGTCGCAAATATTTGTGAAAGCGCGCAAGGAAAAACTGTCTTCCACTACATGAATAACTATTATTAGCACGGTTATAAAACGAGATCATAGAGACGTGATCTGTTTTCTAATTTATTAAAATATTTATTCTAGCATACTAAACATACGTGTCAATTCTTGAGTAGTGCTTTGAATTTATGGTGAAGGAAATTACGACTTCGCCATTAATTATTTACAACTTTTACTGAGTTATTCTTGGTATATATTTGGTTTAAAGAATAAGAAAAAACTATAAATATATTATTAAGGGGAAATTTAAACAAAAAATCCGTATTTACCAGAACTTATTCAATAAAGGCTCTAAATAAAATTTATATAGATACCTATATGTTAGTAAATACTTAAATTGGTTATATTTTTGGAAAAATGATAATAACCAAAATTGTTTCTAATAATTAAATTTGGTAATTATAAAATAAAATATAAAAAACCAGTTAAAAGCTTTACTAAAGCGATATTGAACCCGTACAACATAATTCGTTTGTTTTATGTAAAGATTCTCTCTGCGCTATTCAAGCAATAAACAATATTTTCATTGACGACATGTTAGTCCAACGAATTTTAGCAACATTAAAACCTCTTAAATCTCAAGGAAATAAAGTAGTATTTATTTGGATACCAAGTCATATATGTATCAAAGAAAACGAAAAGGCTGATCAAGCAGCAAAAGATGCCCTTGAGAAATATCCATAACAAATTCACATTAATGGAGAAGATTACAAAACACATTTAAAATCAAAATTAATTAACAGCTGGCAAAATGAATGGAAACAAAATCCCTTCAAACTAAAGGTTATTAAACCTAGTGAATCTCCTTAGAGAACCACAACCAATCTAAAACGAAAAGAAGCAACAAAAATAACAAGCAAATCAAAGCTTCCTTAAATACAGGGTGTCCTGCGACGAGTGCCACCTACAATATAATGTTGTTAAAATACTTTTATACATGTATTTTTGATATTACATGTATTAATTTAACATGAATTGATTTTTGATTAATGCAAATTTTTTTTAGTAATCAATTAATACATACGATGTTAATCAAGCTGCTACCAGAGTGATAAGAGAGTGAATCATCGATTTCCTGGCTTTTTTATAGGCTCGCAGAACAATGACAAATATGACATAAAAATCGTAATTCAACTGTTCGTTATTTCCCAAAAGTTAACCCAAATTTTCGAATATCAAGGTAATAATTTTACAATTATAATCGTATCTTTGATAACGTAAAGAGCTCTTATTCTTATATTTACAAAAAATACATTTATAAAATTTTTATTTGAATTCTTCCTGTAAAATTTTAGATTTGAAATAGACAAATTTCTGGAGCTGTCAATTTATTTTATACTTTCAAAATTTGAGTTAAAACTATAGATTGTACGTAAAATTACTATAAATCTATTAAACTAGTCCTATTTCAACTGATAAATGCTACTTTAAACTCTAATAACCAAAATTTAAACTTTTAAGAGATTTTATTATTTGTATTATTTACACACTATATAAGAAGGGATCATTAATGTTATCACAGCTTACAATTAATATAAAAAAATTACTTAATTATCCTACATACATTTTTGTTACATAAAATGTCTTTTATTAATGTTTCTAAACTATGCTTTGCAATAGTCCTTTCACTATACACTGTCTAAGTGTTCTTATCATAAGTTTATTTCATTCTGTCGAAAACTTTAGATATAAGGATTAGTTCACTATATTTCACTATATTTGTTACATGTTTTTTACTGTTCTTGTGGTTTTTTAGGTAGGAATGATCTATTGGAATAGTTATTCAATATCGAAGACTACAATTGGTCTCCTTATACCTTTGTAAGTACTTCCTTTTTATAACACAAATTTAAACACTTAACTACATAAAATTACATGTTTATTTATTAAACATATGAATACTATTAATAGTTTTAATTTTATTTCTTTTTTATTGTTTCAGATTATAAATTTGATTTTAAAAAGAAAACTAGGTCAATGGTGAATTGTTATATGAATTGGGACTTGTTATTTGAATTGTAAATATTTTGATTGTGATTATATAAACACCATGGATCCTGTCCAAGATAAGTTTGTCAAGTACATTCTCTGTTTATGTGAATGTTTATCATTGAAAATTATAATATTGAAAACTTTAGATGTAATAAAGAAAAAGTAACTGATGATTCGATGGAACTTATCAAGATATCCTTTTAATTATAAATTATTGAGGTAAGTTTTACTTATTAAAAAAAAATTTTTAATCTTAGTTATTTATCTCAATATATAAGGGTAGTTTGTAGACATAGATTTAGTTTACCTTCGGTCTCTGAAGAAGATAACTTGGTTATCGAAACGCGCGTCAGGCAGATAAAAGTGTGTGTTGATGTAGTGGTAGTGTAAACGGTTTTTCGGTATCAGTTTCGCCAAGGTTCCAGATTCAACATTTTAGTTGTTATGTTATGTTATGCATGTATGTTACTTCCAGACTTGGTCTATTCTTAATACTACTCAATTAACATCAGTTAGGCACCTTATAAACCAAAATATATGTCAATCTGACAATGAAAGTTTTTTTGAAACAGCTGACATTGAGATGTAAAGGTAATTTTTTAAATAAACTGTGTAAATTTTGTTACTGTTATTTGTTTAGGTTCGGTTGTTCAACAGAAGTTTAATGGTTTTGTAAACCAGGTTTCATAGTTAACCATCGATTAAAATTAAATGCGTTTTTCAAATAAAAAATAAGCTGAGATTGCGTGAACTTTCGATTTAAAACATTGACAACACATTTTCGACTATACATGCTAAACCATTCCAAATAAAGTATTCCGTGAATGTGGATGACAATTTTTTAATATTCCCAGTCATCTAAATAAATAAAATAGTAATATAAAATTAGAAACGATAATATCAAAGAAGGGAAAGCACATATTCTTTTTTCAATAGCAAAAAAATATTAACGTTTTGAGGACGGTTCGAAAACTGTAACTAGTGAAACACGTAAGGTACGAGTTTAATGCCAGCTGTGGTGGGTTCAAATTTGCCCAAATTCAGAGAACTAATTTGAACAACTTAAAAAAACCATGAATTATCTTCTCTAATAATAGGTCATTGAGTTAAACATATAGTTTGTTAAAAGAAGAATTGAAAAGTAATTAAAATAAAATAAATAAAATAAAAACCGGAAGAATATTCTTCTTTGAAATCAACGAGAACAAAAATGGAAAAATATTATTGTGGCAACTTAGAAAAAATATTTACAACCCTGCTAAAAAATAAATTACAATAAATGCCTATATAGCATCTTTGTTAAGAGGTTAGTAAACGTAAGGTACAATTTTAAATAATAGTTAATAAAATATTTTTATGTCACTTTTAGAAAAAAAGGATATAATGGTGGATATCACGCCTCTATTGAGGAAGGTATAAAATTTATAGTAAGGGTGAAATTTGCTGACAAAGTTCCAGCCTTGTGAGCGAGTTCTGATACTAAGTTTTCAGCTCCCTAGTTTAATGTAATTATCTTGTATCGGAATAAAAAGTAAACAAAAAGGCAAGGAAAGTTAATGAATTTTTACAAAAATAACTTTAAAACTCGATTATGTCTTAAAATTATAATCTTCTTTCTAACAAGATACGGTAAATTAGTAATTACTGTATTCTGTTTATCTAAATCAATTCAGAGATGCACACCGATTATACAGAAACAAGTATAGGCTTTTCAAGTAAACGTAATTTTACAAAGATAACATTAAAACTCGATTGTGTTTCAGAATCTTCTTTATTCTGTTTACGGAGCTTGAAGATCTAAACAGAACAATGGGAGTGGTATTTACTAAACACCGAAAGCATCATCCCAAAGCATGCAAAGAGAGATTCCACATACCTCGAAATAAATGGGGCAGGGGCATTACAGATATGCGGCTAAAATATAAACAATAAGTAGAACTTATCCGAAAATACTTTCATGAACGAGTAGAACAATCTCAACTTCATCGAGCAATTCTTAATTTAGACAAAAATTTAACACCCCTAAACCTATATAATACCCAATATGCATATGACCCACAGTACTCCCTCTCCACACTAGAAACACAATGGAGGGAGAAGGAATTACATGGGCGATATCCCAACCTACTTAATAATACTCATCTGGATAAAACTGCATCCATTGCATGGCTTAATAGAGGAAACATTTTTCCAGAGACAGAAGGGTTTATGTGTGCCATTCAGGATCAAGTAATACCCACTCGATCCTACCTAAAATACATTGTCAAAGATCAGAACGTTACATCGACTCTATGCAGAATGTGCGGGGAAAACCACAAAAATATTGAATACCTGATAGGTGGATGCAAAAAGCTAGCCCCCCGAGAGTACACAAATCACCACAACAATGTAGCAAAAATAATTCATACAGAAGTATGTCACAACTTAGAACTAACCCAGGAGAAAACACGTTATTATAAATACACACCACAACATGTATTAGAAAATGACCAACACCTAGTGTACTGGGACAGAGATATTCAAACGGATAGGCCCGTTCAGCACAATAGACCAGATATTCTTTTTTTTAATAAAACTAACAAAGAAATCCTCCTGGTGGACATTGCTATCCCAGCCTCTGCAAATGTACATGCAAAACATAATGAAAAAATTGAAAAATACTTACTCCTCTGTGAAGACCTAAAAGAGACCTGGCAAGCGAGTATAGTAAAAACAATCCCAAAAATAATTGGAGCTACTGGGGAAATTCCGAAAGACCTAAAGAAAAATCTGGAAAGCATTGGACTATCGAAAAACATACAGTATGATCATGATCTACAAAAAGCTGTAATCTTGAGTACCTGCCATATCATCAGGAAGGTCTTAAACAAAAAATAGCAAACGCTTTAAACCTTGTAACCGGTTAAAGTGAAATCATCCGACCTAACGTGAGAGAAAAAAAAAATAAATAAATTAATAAATAAATAAATAAATAAATAAATAAATAAATAAATAAATAAATAAATAAATAAATAAATAAATAAATAAATAAATAAATAAATAAATAAATAAATAAATAATAATAATATTAATTGCTTCAATTGAACAGAAAATGTAAAATAGCAAAAGTTCACAATTTTAAATGTAATAAAGCATAATAAAAAAGTTTGCATAAAATAGAACAAGATTAAGAAAAAAAGAACAAAAAAATAATTATATACACACAGGTGTTTTACAATCATTAGTCGTTCAATACAAAAGAACGAAGTTTTAAAACTCCGATAAAAAAATAACAACACATTTTCATAAGTTTAGGATTATCCAGTAATTTCACAAACTGGTCAAAATGTTTCAAACTATAAAGTTCGTGAGGTCTGACTTCACGGTATAGGGTGCAGTTCAAAACGATATGTTCAAGTGTTTCGAGCTGTCTTGAATTGCACATCGTACATATTTCCTCCTGGTCAATATGGTAGTAAGATCCATTATATGTGAGGCTTAACCTTTTTTTGTAAGACAAACGTATTTGACTGAACAACCGAACAAATTTAATAGGTATGTTACTAAAAAGATACTTCGCTGGTTGAGAAGTGACATTAAGACTTTTATACAAAGCAGAGTATTTGCCTTTAGCCAACATATTTAAATCAGTCGTAAAGGCATATGACTGATGGGCATTTAGTATATTATTAATGTTAATTTTAAGAACAGAGTAAGATAAACAACATTTTCATTTGCAAGACCCAATTATATGAGTAATTGCCCGCATTTTATATCAGTAATAATTTACGGAAAGTAATTTTAGGCAACCTAGAATCTTCCATCGATAATATCTTTAACAACCAATTTAAGGATTGTTTAAAAACGATGTGTTCTAAATACACGGCGCCAGTTTCTAGCCGTTCCAAATAATATTTAGTACTATTCTGGACTTAGCATTATTTACACTTAGATTGTTTAATTTAATATATTTTTCAAGAATGTAAGGTTTTGTACCAAGGTCAATCTCCGCTTCGGCTAAAATAACTAGATCATCTGCATAAAGCATCATTAACAAATCAGATTTGTTGTTAATAGTTATGCCAGTTACTCCAGAATATCTAAAAAAAGATTCAATATAGCAATGAAAATAGCAAATAGAGTAAGGCTTAGAGGTTCTCCTTGCAAGACACCCTCATTTATTTAGTACGATTTTGATAGCTGGTTATTGACTTTTACATGAAAGTTAGCATTTTCGTACAGTAATTTGATCACGCGACTTATAAGTCTCTAACTAGAGAACTTCTTTTTAAAAAACAATTTTATACTTTATTTTTACAAAATATAATTGATTACAAAAAACTAACATTAATATTTTATATTCTTTACTTGTTTAAAGTTTACATCAGACTGACTATGTTATTGTTATCAAAACATGAAAGAAACATTCTTATTATCAGTTTATACATGTGTAATTATTTAGTTACAACTCAGCATTTCATAAAAGTTCATAATCATCACTATTAAGTGTTCATATACAGGGTCGTTGCTTATAACACCTCCGCCCTTAGATTTTGGCATATTTTATGGAGTAAAAAATGCCCTTGAGTGTGGCTTGGGGGGTTCCGGTTGAACAGCTTCTTCTGTGGAGACGTCTTCTTCTATAGATGTCTTAACAATCTTTCTTATTATGAATTTAATTTTATAAGCAATTAGAATTCCAAATAAAATTGCTATTAATAAGTAAATAATTATATTCCAGAGTGAATTGGAATTTTTGTTAATATGCTTTAATACTACTGGTTCTAATTGTTTCTGTTTTTCTTGAAGTATGTGAATTTCATCTAGTGGTATATTTTCTAAAACAATCTGAGGTATTTCTTTTTCTTTATTTGAGGAAATAATTGTTATCTCTGGCAGTACTAGTGGTTGACCTTTGGATATTAACTTTTCATTAATAAAATTTTCATTATCGAATATAAATTGGCATTTATAAGGTACACTGATAAGATAATTTCCTTTTAGAAATGTGAAGTCCGTTTTTCCACAAATAGTTTCTACCTTGGTCTGGTTGACAAAAATGGCGATGTAGTGGGAATCGTCAATTTGTTGAATTATGTTTCTAACGATTTTGACTGGGGTTCTCTGACAGTTTCTGGGCTTGGGCTGCTGCAATTGTAACATTTCAAATACACAATCTTCGCTGTCTTTTCCAAGGAAAATTTTTTCATTTGGACAGTAATACGTGGTTTCCAAGTTAGTGCAGGGTTGCGGTATATATTGGTACAGATCGTCATTCATAATCAGATAGGTACTAGGAGGGATTATGGTTGTGAAATTTACGGTGGGTATAGAATAGAGGTAATAATAAGAAAAAACGTCCGGAAAAACTATGGGAAAATGAATAGCAAAAACAATTTTGGTGCCGGAATAATATGATTCTATTTTTAGTATATCATAGTATCTATAAGTGTCTTGTTCGATATTTGGAAAAAGTATTTCGTCTATTGTGTGATATTTTAAAACTGTATTTACAATTGATTTCATTTCATTAATTTTTATTATACTTGCATGTAAAATACCAAGTCGTGCAAATGCTAATGAATTTTCTATTTCCCCCAATACTTGTAAAATTATATTCAAACTTAAATTTAACTGATCTAAAATATTTCTGGTTTGTAAATAATCATCAAATTCAAAAATAAATGTATTAAGTGTATTTCTAATTTTTTCTATACCGGATGAAATAATATCCTGGTTATTTTTTATTAATGTCATCGTTTTGTTAAAATTTTGAATAATATCGCTTGTTAATGAAATTTGCTGATTTACATTGTTTATAATTTCTTCCTGAGAATTTTGCAGGTTTTCTATTGCTTGATCATATCGTATGGCATCGTCGGCGTCTAAGTTGCCGGAAATGGCTTTGATTACACTACCAAGTCCGTTAATGAGACCTCGCTTAACCCTAACGACATGTGTTAAAGAATTTATTTTATTTTCTGCACTGTTCAGCTGATAAGAAATAGCTCGAATAAAATTTTCTAATTCTACATGATAAGGATAACTAAGGCCTTTTTGAATAGCATCAGTTACATTTTTATAAGCTAATTTTATAATTTTAATTTCGTTTTCTATAGGTAAAAGATCATAATAATGAAGAAACGTATGAGTTATAGATTTAATTTTAGCACTAAGGTAAGTGGCCCTATTTTCGTCGGTAACCCTAATTTCGTCAGTTTTGAAAGATTTTTCATCGTATTAAGTATCAATTTCACCTTATATAAAATTTGTTGACTTTAGAGAATTCCTTATACATCCGGCAACAATGCTGGTCGCTTGTTTTTTCTCCTTACCGCGTGAGAACTTTTAGATTATTATCATAACAGTTGCTTGTCGACAGTAGTGGAAGAATTGCATTCGAATTACTAAGGTAAGTGAACTGCAGATTGTAACTAAAACTTTGAATATACTTGAGCATTTGGAATCAATGTTTAATAAAACAAGTGTGAGTAATACAAGTATATGTTTGAGCTTTTGTCTAGTAAGTAGAAAGGACATTTGTATGATTTTATTAAAAATTAGTGAGTGACGAAATTTGGGACACGAAAAATCTAGAATGTCCCTATTTTCGTCATTACTGACGAAATTAAGGCCAACAGCATGTTTTCTGTATTCGGTATTTGAATAAAATCGAGATGCATTTACAGGGTAAAAATTTAAAGGTTCATTAAAAAATGAACTGAATTTTTATGGGCCCTAATTTCGTTACATCATTATCGAATTATTTCTAGTGTTAAAAATAGTAAAATAATTATGACGAAATTCAGGTACAAAACGTGACGACCATTTGGTTACTGTTGACGACATTGAAGCCAAGTGTCTTTAATAATTTTTTGGAACCCATGATTTCGTCAACTCCTTATCGAATTGGTTCAGATATTTAAAATGAACGTGAACATTATCTAGTAAGCTCCAATATTGTATACATTTATATGAAAAACATCACTTATTCAATTTCAGATAAAAATGAATAAAACAAAGAAGCCGTATACTGTGGATGATATTCGCAATGCGATACAGTCTATTCGAAGTGGCATGAGCATTTCTGAAGCAAGTAGGAGATTTAATATCCCGAGAATGACTTTATCCGACAAATATTCTGGGAGAAAAAATATTGAGTGCAAGATTGGAGTACCCACTATTTTGTCTTCAGAAGAAGAAAAAATATTGGTAGACTGGACATTAAATATGGCCAAACAAGGTTTTCCAATTACAAAGACACAGTTATGTGACAGTGTTCAAATACTGATGACTGAATTGAAGAGACCCAACCCTTTTCCAAACAATCGGCCGCAAAGACATTGGTACGAAGGCTTTCTTAGGCGCCACAAACAAATTAGTGAAAGAGTTTCCCAAAATCTTTCCAACCCAAGAGCCCGAGTAACTGAAGCGCAGATTCGTAATTGGTTCCTAGAAATAGACACATATCTTCGAGATAACGATTGTTTGGATATTTTCAAAGACCCAAGACGTGTGTACAATTGTGACGAGACTGCATTTTTTTTATCACCAAAAGGAGATAAAGTTTTGGCAAAGAAAGGTGAGAAAACTGTGTATTCGTTCATAACTAATGATGAAAAAGAGTGCCTTACCGCCCTCATTATGTGTAACAGTAAGGGAGAACTACCTCCTCCGTTGGTGATGTATTCTTACAAACGAATTCCAAAATTAATTTCGTCTACTTTTCCTAAGTCCTGGGCAATAGGAAGATCGGATAATGGCTGGATGACCCAAGAAAGTTTTTTTGAATATGTTGCTAACATATTCCACCCTTGGTTAATGAACAATAATGTGAAAATGCCAATTATCCTGTTTGTAGATGGACATACATCTCATCTGACGCTGCAGTTGAGCAGATTTTGTAAAGAAAATGGTATCATTTTGGTCAGTTTGTTTCCTAATTCAACTCATATACTCCAACCGTTGGATGTCGCAGTATTTCACTCTCTAAAAGCTATTTGGAAAAAGAAAACTCAAAACTGGAGAATTGATCATAAAAATGAAAAATTTGGTAGAGAACACTTTGCCCAACTTCTCAAAACTGCGTTAGAAGACCTGGAAACTTTACCAAAAAGCATTCAAAGTGGATTTAAAACCTGCGGTTTATGCCCATTCGGTCCAGAGAATATTAAATTTGAGAAATTCTTCAAAATCGAAAAAACAAATGTTGAAGAGGTGGAAAACGAGTTGATTGAAACTGATAGAATAAAATTTCTAAAATATTTTGAAAACATAAATTCCGCCAAAATTGATCTTTTCAAGTCATCTGGTCCTTTATGGAATGGCGACATAAAGGACACAAGCCTCTTCTACTTCTGGAAAAATTTTAAAAATCCGAATGAACAGAATTTAACACATATGTCATCTCCTATTGTTGTAGTATCAGTTGACTCTAATAATTTTAATTTAGCTGATACGACCGACGATGTTATTCTTGTTGATGACAATTTTTTCAGTGCACAAGATACAGATTTTGTTTCACTCTCAGGTTTTAATATGACTGATGTAAGTGTATCTACTAATGATGTCGACATAAGTTTACTGATGAATGGAGCAACATGCTCAATTTTGGGTGATGAGAATCCTGAACATATGAAGGAAGTCGAAGAATCAAAGTTGACCAATGGAAATAGTCTGCAAAATTACGAGAAAGGTAATGAATTGAAGAAAATAATAACAAGTAACAGATCTGTGGAAACTTCAGAGAACGATGAAGAAATACAGACGGCAATAGGTACAGATGACTCAGAAAATTTGAAGAAACTTGAGAATATAAATGCAAATAGTGAAAATAGTCCAACATGTTCAGAGAGAGTCGAGGAATTAGAAAAAATATCAGAAACAATTTATGCATACACTTTAGAGAAGGATAAAGAATCAGACAGAATTACAAATATTGTAGATACAAATTCAGATGAGATCAACAAGTTGGTAAAAATAACGGAAACGATTTATACAGAAACTTTAGAGAAGAGTATAGAATCGGAGATAATCAATTATAACACAGAAAATCCAGAGCAAGCTGACGGGCTGACAAATGAAACTATTTCGAAAAATATGAATGAAATGTCAGATATACCAGCATCTACAATGGTTTCGGAAAATATTAATAAAGTAGACCCAGAAGTGCAACATGAATCTACTACTACTTCAAATACTCAAATACCTGTCCAAAAATTCGAATTGAATGACACAACACCCGACAAATCAATAGAAAAAAAACAATCTAATGTCGCTACTCCTTTCAAAAAATATATATTCTGGGAATCTAAAGAAACAGAAAGTAATCCACGTAAACGGAAACCAAAAGAAAAAATTCCGGCTGTTGTTTCTTCACTAGACTGGGAGACCTACCAACAAAGAAAGGAAGAAAAAAAATTGAGAGAACTTCGCGAGAAGGAAGAAAGAAAACAAAAAAGATTGGAAAAGAATACCATGCAAACAGCTGAAATGGACCAGAAAAAAAAACAGAATATCGATAACAAGAAAAAAAATTACATCAAGAAGGGAAACGATGAGGAAAAGAAAATTAAAAGTAACACAAAGCAAAAGAATGTTTCAGAATCTGAAGACTCCGAATCTGAAGACTCCGGAAAAGAAAACGATAGCGTGCAGGATATTGAATATGTGATGAAGAAAATTGATAGTTCTAATTTAAGTGAGGGCGATTATATTGTGGTACAGTATGAGAATGTTTTTTATCCAGGAATGGTAATTAAAGTAGATCGTCTGAAGAAAGACTTCACGGTAAAATGCATGACGAAGGCGGGAACACTTTGGAAGTGGCCGACGAAGGATGATGTTTTAACCTACTCAGAAAAAGACCTAATATGTGCAATAAAAAAACCAAAGATGGTAACTTCTAGAGGACTTTACGATATACCTGATTTTCCCAAAGAATTCAATTTCTAGTAGGTATTTACTTAAGTAATGAAATGTTTTATTTTTTATAGTGTTTCTTTGTTAGAGTTAATACTTTTTGTTTATCGCCTCTGAAAAAAAACGGATATTTGTTTTATTGACTAATATTTCACTTTTTCAACCAAACTAAGGAATATGACGAAAATGGGGACTAATATATGACGATAATAAGGTATAAAACTGACGAAATTAGAGATAGATGGTATTTACAATATATTTATTCAAGTGGAATTAATAAACAAATATTCTTGAAAAAAATGAAAAATTCATCATTGTTTAGGGTTATCAAATAATAATATGTGGTAGATTCCAACTGAATACATTCAATAATATATTTTTTACACCATAACGAAAATCAAAAACGAGTAGACCTATGGCTTCTGCTGACGAAAATAGGGACACTTACCTTACCTAAATAATAAGGAAGTATTCCAGGGTTAGTGTTCAGATTCGTCAGCTGAATTTCCTGGGGCTTTACTGGTTGAAGGACCAGGATCGTAAGGACTAGTAGCACCCTGTAAAAGTTTTTTCTTATTAGTTTGTGGTCGTCTTAAGTTTTGTTTATGTAAAATCTTTTTCTGTGTTTTAACATGAATATCTTTATTTTCAACGACTTTATCTTTACTAAATTTTGGATTTAACTTATTTCTAATAAATGTTGTATTTTTTCTATAAATATCTGTATCGGTTGTGTACTCTAGAGGTTCGTGTCTGTTTTTATTGTGATAATTTATTGTTTTTTCTTTTTGCTTAATAAGTTGTTCGTTTAAATTTTTGTAAAGTTCCGTCGTCATTTCGCGATGCTCTTGTATATAGTTATTTATCAGAGTTTTGTTAATGTCTAAATCAAATATGTCTTTTGAGTCAAAATGTCCATTTATAATATCTATGGGTTTTTGTTTAGTTACTGAATGTATTGAATTGTTATATCCTAAAATTGCATAAGGCATATCTGTCAAAATATCAACTTTATTTTTATTTTTTGCTCTAATTACTCTCAAATGTTTAATTATTGTAGAGTGAAAACGTTCTATGGCACCTTTTGATTGTGCACTGTTAGGAGAAACATAGTGACTTTTAATTTTGTGAACATCAAGAAATTCTTGTATTAAAGAGTTTTTAAGTTCTTTACCTCTGTCCATAATTACTAAATTTGGCTTACCATGATGTGTCATAAAAATTAAAAATGCTTTAATAATTTCCAAACCAGATACTGATAAAATCGGATAAGCTTGTCCGTATTTAGAAAAACTATCAATTACTGTTAAAAATTTCTGATTTTGAGCTGAAAAACAATCAATATAAATAATTTCAAATGGTTTAGAAGGAGTTGGAGTTATCATTAGTTTTTGCTGAGGTGGATTACGATTGTAATGGTTTTGTAATATACCAAGGAAACATCAGCATTGTTATTTCTGTTTCACGAAATTTCATAAAATAACTTTTCTTAACTTAACTTTATTTACATATTTTTATTTATTTTTCTTAGTGTTCCCGGTATATTCATTCCAAATATTTAATTCTTTCTGAGATTGTTAGAAGTCTATGCCCTCTAGTTGTCGCTTACAATAAGTTTATTGTTTAATTACACCTACAATAATGTTTATTTATTTTTAATACCCAATTTCTGATGAGTTCTCACAGGTGCCTCCGTATGTCCGAGCAATTAAAATAATTTCTTGTTCCGACAAAAAAACTTATCAGTCAAGCAAACAAAAATTATCGATTGTTAAAACAGAAATAAAAATTATTTTTGGTACGAGATTTATCGGTTAAAATGTTAGCAGTGAATTTGAGAGTTTAAAAAAGAAAGTTATATTTCATAAATTGAGTGGTTTTTTCTCAACCTTTATTAGAAAAAAAGGGATTACATTAATTTTCTTTAATTGGAAATTTTTATTGGAAGAAATTGGAAGAATTTTGGTTGAATTCTATATGCAATTTGTTATTTGTTGGACAAAATTTCCATCCGCAACGCGGGATTTTTCTCTCCTAGCTGCTTTCCACTACTAAACACGTCATCTTACATCTTTTCCGACGAAATTCTCTATCCTAAGTAAGAAAAGTCAAGCCGAAAGTTACCTAACAACTATAGATAGTTTTTTTTGGGAAACAAAAACCCTCTAAGTGAGGTAAGCATTTTTTTTTAATTTTTGGTTTTCATATTTTAAGTCGGAAATTTTTATATAATTTATTTTGTTAATAAAAGTACATACATTTCAGACACTTTGGCAACTTATTTATAAAGTTTCATTCCAAATCAGCTTAAAATTTCTTTATAGATGTTTAAACTTAATTTAATTTACGTATTATATAAATCAAATATTTTAATGTTTTTTTTGTATTATTTCAAGTAAGTTTTATGATTATTTTTGGCTGGTAGCTTAGTGCCGACAAGAAAAAAATAAATTTAATTTATTTTGTATCAGTTGTTAAACATTTTTCTTTTTGTCTGAAAACTAATCCGATTTTAAACCTGCCTACTGATATTAGAGATGTTTTTCTATAATAAATTTTTTTTTTTTTTTTTTTATTCTTTAATATCATCACCGTAAAACGCTGAAGTATTTGTATCAATCGACTAAATATATAACTTACCGGTGTCATCAACTTGATTCAATCTTGGTGAACCATTTTGGAAGTGCCACTACTGGGAAGTTCCCGTATCTCTTGGATATCCAGATAAGTTTAGTTATAAGGAAGTTATAATTAGAGATAAACTTAGTCGTTGTTTTTTTTGTATAGTAAAATTAATTTGAATGATTGAACATTAAAATACAGTTTTGTTTTATAATAAAGTAAAAGAGCCAAAAGTAATTTGGAATAATTAAATATATATTTTTTTATATATATGCATGCAGGTTTGCTGCTAAAATAAATTACTATTTTTTTATGCTGTAAACAAACGTGTACACGTCTGGTATTTTCTTTATTTTACATACGCACTATTGCTATTATCATATAAGAGGATATTAATGCATATTTCATTACATTAAATTGATATAATATCTTTATATTTGATATACATATCATTATTTAGTATTACTACATTATTTTTCTATATTCTCATTAAAATTTAATTTTCTATTTAAATTTACTTCATCTTATTTGGTTGTACCCTCCTAGGAGCCAACTGGAAGGCGGCTTTTCTTGATTTTAGCCTGGTGAAAGTGTATTGTCGGATAGTAAAATCAAGTGGCGCCCCTTTTTGTTATTAATTTACATTAAAAAAACCCCGCCCGTCTTCACTGTTAGCTAGCGGCAACTATCTCGACAATTAACAAAAAAAAATATGTATAACTCTAGTTGGTAAAGTAGGTTGGAACTGATTAAACACGCCACATTTTCTGGCGCCCAACGTGGGGCCACATTATAACAGGTTTTGCGGTATATTTTGGCTTGTCTTTCTAAAAGGTTTTTGTTTTTGATACTTTTGTTAGTTAATTGTTTAGCTTATTTTGTTTTATTGTGTTTAATTGATTTATTAGTAATTTTTGGAGAACTAAAATTGTAGTTTAGATAGATATTTAGATAATTATGGCGACATCTAGAAAAATTAGGATTAATCGGCTTAATTTAGAGGAGCTTACTTATGAATTAAAAATTCGAGGTATAGGAGTTGGCACAGTAGAGCAGAACCGATCAGCTTTGTCCAAGGCTGTGCAGATGGAAAAGTCCGGCATTGGCATTAAAAGACCTCCGTATCCTTTTTCATTTGAAGAAGATTTGGCAGCTGTTGAGGATAAACTTGACATGGTTTCCCATGATGTACAGCAGTTCAGAGATTCCTTAAGTAGCAATAGTTATGTTAAATTGGAAAACAGGCTTATTCATCTTCTGGGTAGAATAGAAAATATGCAGGCATCTTCAAATATAGAGGGAAGCGAAGTAAAGAAAGCTGAATTAATGTCTAGGATATTGGGTCTTATGTCTTCGTTGGGGCTTAGAGCAAAGGAATATGATGAGAAAAATGTAACTCCGGTTGATATCTCTATTTTAAGGGTCACTGCTAATACAGACTCATCGGATTCGGATGATGACCGTGTTCAACGTCTTGATACAAGTACACCTGCTGCTACAGCTCCAAGTGCAATAAGAAGGGTAGTTAGGTCGGTTCCGGTATCTAAATGGGATTTAAAATTTTCGGGTGAAAAGAAAGGTCTATCATTAAATGCATTTTTGCAGTCGGTTGATGAATTACGAGTGGCGAGAAATATATCTAAGGAAGAGTTGTTTGATACTGCGTTGGATTTGTTTAATGGTAGAGCATTGATTTGGTATAGGGCTGTTCGAAAAGAGGTACACGATTGGGATTCATTGGTTGAATTACTTCGAGAGGAATTCCAACCACCTGACTACAATGATAAATTGTTTGAGGAAATTAAAAGACGAACACAAGGAAATGATGAATCGATGGGGATATATTTGTCTATCATGAGTTCTCTTTTTGGTCGGTTAACTTGTTCAGTTTCGGAGGAGGTACAACTTAAAATTATAATGAAAAACATACTTCCTTTCTACCAAACTCAGCTTAGTCTTACAGACGTTACGTCTATTTCACATCTTAGAACACTAGGTCGTCGCTTAGAAGCTCGTAGGTCTGCGGTTGAGTCGTATATACAACCAAGTCGTAAAACAGGTACTACGTTAGAACCAGATCTAGCCTATGTCGGAGTTGAGTCAGAGATATCAGACGCTTGCAGTACTGTTTTGTCTACCCAGGATGTAGGAAAGTTAAAAACCTCGAACCTCTTGCTATGTTTTAATTGTAATCAACCAGGTCACAAAGCTATCGGTTGCTTAGAGCCAAAGAAGAAGAGATGTTTTCGATGTAAAAAAGACGGCTTTACGATAAAAACTTGCCCTAATTGTAAGGATTTGGGAAACGGGTCACGACGCCCTCAGTAAGCCGAGGTGGGAGCGTCCGTGGAAATAAAAAATCCTCGACTGATAGAATTAAACCCATTTTGGACTTTATTTTGGAGAACATCCAGGGTGATGAAAGGCCTTATTTAAAAGTCGATGTATTAGGTATAACTCTACTAGGTCTTCTAGATAGTGGAGCCTCAGTCACCATAGTAGGAAGTAAGGGATGGGATAAACTAAAGAATCTGTCTCTTCAGCTCGATGCAACTCAGAGAACCCGTGTCAGAGTAGCAAATGGACAGGAGTGTTGTAGTATAGGGAGTTGTTATGTACCTTTTCGTGTTAGGGATAGGCTTAAATTGATACGTGTGTTAGTTATTCCTGAACTTCAGCATACCCTGATACTAGGAAGTAACTTCTGGAGAGAAATGGGTGTAGTACCGGACTTGAGACACAACGAATGGCATTTTTCTAAAGAAGAAGACTCTTTATGCGTTATTGGGATTAAGAAACCTCAAACTATACTCACCTCGGAAGAACAACAGCAGCTTAAAGAACTCGTAGACCGAAATATTGCTCTTATGGGGGATAAACTTGGGTGTACTACCTTGGTTGAGCACATTATCAGAACGAATTCGTCTCCCATAAAACAACGGTATTATCCGGTGTCTCCTGTCGTTCAAAAGCAAATTAATATTGAGTTAGATGATATGCTTAAACAGGGAATTGTGGAAAGGTCTAACAGTGCTTGGTCATCGCCAATATTACTCGTTAAGAAGAAGGAAGAGGGAAAATATAGGTTTTGTGTTGATTTCCGAAAGCTAAATGCAGTTACGGAAAGAGATGGTTATCCCCTACCTTACATTTCTCATACTTTGGATAAACTTAAAGAAGCAATCTATATTTCGTCATTAGACATCAAGAGTGCTTTTTGGCAAGTCAGCGTGGAGGAAAATTCACGCCAGTACACAGCATTCACTGTGCCTGGACGTGGTTTATTTCAATTCTGCAGAATGCCCTTTGGACTTCATAATTCGCCTGCTACTTGGCAACGTTTAATGGACAAGGTGCTAGGACCAGAATTAGAGCCATACGTGTTTGTTTATTTAGATGATGTTATTATAATCACTCAGACATTTCAAAAACATTTGCAAATTTTAGATGAAGTCTTTCGAAGATTAAGAGAAGCGAATTTGACAGTTTCCATGGATAAGTGCAAGTTCTGTTTACCCGAAATGAAGTATTTAGGTTACGTGGTAGATAGGAACGGTTTACACGTGGATCCTGAAAAGGTGCAAGCCATGCTACAAATACCGGTCCCCAAGACAGTAAAAGAAGCAAGACGTGTGATTGGCACGTTCAGTTGGTATAGAAGATTTGTACCTGAATTTGCTACGATAATCTCTCCGATTACCTCTCTATTGAAGAAGAACCAAAAATTTGTGTGGACTGCTCAATGCGATGAGTCATTTAAAAGAATAAAAGAATGTCTTGTGTCAGCTCCAATACTTAGTTGCCCCGATTATGAATTGCCTTTTATAGTTGAAACAGATGCCTCTGCATATGGCCTAGGTTGTGTACTGGTCCAAAAGAACCCGGATGGTAGCGATAGGGTAATAACTTACCTAAGCCGGTCCTTAAGTCGACTAGAGAGAAATTATACTACTACCGAGAGGGAGTGCCTAGCAGTACTTTGGTCGGTTGAGAAGTTGCGTCCCTAACCCAGTGGAAAGAAGTCCTGGCCAAGGAAAAAAGAAAATCAGCCATTAGAGATTATCATGACCGGCCTACATCAGGACACTTAGGAGTAAACAAGACTTACAACCGTCTAATTGAAAGATACTATTGGCCAAAGATGAAATCCGACGTAGCAAATTATGTGAGGAAGTGTTCGATATGTGCTGCTCATAAACCAGATATAGGTGGACCGAGAGGTCATATGACCCAACAACCAAATGTCACTAGACCTTGGGAGATGATCTCAATCGATTTTATGGGACCGCTCCCTAGATCTTTACAAGGTCATCAGTATGTTCTGGTAATAACCGATTATTTTTCAAAGTTTTCGCTAGTTTTTCCACTTAGGACTGCGACCAGCAAGGCTGTAGTAAAACTTGTCGAGGAACAGGTATTTTTGCTCTTTGGTGTGCCTAAGTTAATCATTGTCGACAACGGAAAACAATTTAAGTCTTCGGAATTTCAGAACTTAGCTAACAGATACAACTGCAAAATACGATTTAATGCTTATTATCATCCACAGGCAAACCCAACAGAAAGAGTAAACAAGACACTCAAGACCATGCTTGCTAGCTACATTTCTGATAATCATAAAGTATGGGATGTTAATTTGGCTCAAATGGCTTGTGCCATGCGAACTGCAGTACATGAATCAACAAGTTATACACCGTATTTTATTAACTTTGGGCGTTTAATGATATTGGACGGCAATGAATATAAGAACCAAATAGATGATGAGGAACAGGATCCAAATAGAACAATAGGCTTCAAAAAATTATACGAGGATGTGAGAAGAAGGCTCGACGTAGCTGCGAAGAAACATGAAAAATCATACAATTTACGTAGACGTGGAGAAGAGTTTCTACCAAATCAGTTAGTTTGGAGAAAGAACTTTGTTTTGTCTGATGCAGCAAAATTTTTCACAAAAAAACTGGCTCCTAAATACATTGGACCTTTTTTGATAAAAAAACGTTTGTCCCCTTGGACATATGAGTTGGTGGATAACCATGGAAATCCAGCTGGTACGTGGAACTCGAAAGACCTGAAACCAGCTATCACTGATGAAAATTTAGCGAAGTAAATTTTCTTGAAGCAAAGGGGGCGTGTAATGGTTTTGTAATATACCAAGGAAACATCAGCATTGTTATTTCTGTTTCACGAAATTTCATAAAATAACTTTTCTTAACTTAACTTTATTTACATATTTTTATTTATTTTTCTTAGTGTTCCCGGTATATTCATTCCAAATATTTAATTCTTTCTGAGATTGTTAGAAGTCTATGCCCTCTAGTTGTCGCTTACAATAAGTTTATTGTTTAATTACACCTACAATAATGTTTATTTATTTTTAATACCCAATTTCTGATGAGTTCTCACAGGTGCCTCCGTATGTCCTAGCAATTAAAATAATTTCTTGTTCCGACAAAAAACTTATCAGTCGAGCAAACAAAAATCATCGATTGTTAAAACAGAAATAAAAATTATTTTTGGTACGAGATTTATCGGTTAAAATGTTAGCAGTGAATTTGAGAGTTTTAAAAGAAAGTTATATTTCATAAATTGAGTGGTTTTTTCTCAACCTTTATTAGAAAAAAAGGGATTACATTAATTTTCTTTAATTGGAAATTTTTATTGGAAGAAATTGGAAGAATTTTGGTTGAATTCTATATGCAATTTGTTATTTGTTGGACAAAATTTCCATCCGCAACGCGGGATTTTTCTCTCCTAGCTGCTTTCCACTACTAAACACGTCATCTTACATCTTTTCCGACGAAATTCTCTATCCTAAGTAAGAAAAGTCAAGCCGAAAGTTACCTAACAACTATAGATAGTTTTTTTTGGGAAACAAAAACCCTCTAAGTGAGGTAAGCATTTTTTTTAATTTTTGGTTTTCATATTTTAAGTCGGAAATTTTTATATAATTTATTTTGTTAATAAAAGTACATACATTTCAGACACTTTGGCAACTTATTTATAAAGTTTCATTCCAAATCAGCTTAAAATTTCTTTATAGATGTTTAAACTTAATTTAATTTACGTATTATATAAATCAAATATTTTAATGTTTTTTTTGTATTATTTCAAGTAAGTTTTATGATTATTTTTGGCTGGTAGCTTAGTGCCGACAAGAAAAAAATAAATTTAATTTATTTTGTATCAGTTGTTAAACATTTTTCTTTTTGTCTGAAAACTAATCCGATTTTAAACCTGCCTACTGATATTAGAGATGTTTTTCTATAATAAATTTTTTTTTTTTTTTTTTTATTCTTTAATATCATCACCGTAAAACGCTGAAGTATTTGTATCAATCGACTAAATATATAACTTACCGGTGTCATCAACTTGATTCAATCTTGGTGAACCATTTTGGAAGTGCCACTACTGGGAAGTGCCACTACTGGGAAGTTCCCGTATCTCTTGGATATCCAGATAAGTTTAGTTATAAGGAAGTTATAATTAGAGATAAACTTAGTCGTTGTTTTTTTTGTATAGTAAAATTAATTTGAATGATTGAACATTAAAATACATTTTTGTTTTATAATAAAGTAAAAGAGCCAAAAGTAATTTGGAATAATTAAATATATATTTTTTTATATATATGCATGCAGGTTTGCTGCTAAAATAAATTACTATTTTTTTTATGCTGTAAACAAACGTGTACACGTCTGGTATTTTCTTTATTTTACATACGCACTATTGCTATTATCATATAAGAGGACATTAATGCATATTTCATTACATTAAATTGATATAATATCTTTATATTTGATATACATATCATTATTTAGTATTACTACATTATTTTTCTATATTCTCATTAAAATTTAATTTTCTATTTAAATTTACTTCATCTTATTTGGTTGTACCCTCCTAGGAGCCAACTGGAAGGCGGCTTTTCTTGATTTTAGCCTGGTGAAAGTGTATTGTCGGATAGTAAAATCAAGTGGCGCCCCTTTTTGTTATTAATTTACATTAAAAAAACCCCGCCCGTCTTCACTGTTAGCTAGCGGCAACTATCTCGACAATTAACAAAAAAAAATATGTATAACTCTAGTTGGTAAAGTAGGTTGGAACTGATTAAACACGCCACACGATCATACTTATTAATTTGACAAATTTCGCATTTATTAATAAAGTCAGTTACATCATTTTTTAAACTAGGCCAATAATAAGTTCTTTTTAATCTACTTTCTGTCTCACTGATACCACGATGATTAGTTTTACCCTCGTGCATGTATCTAATCATGTTATGTTGTTCATCTTTTTCTTTTATATCTTCCAACTTTAACTTACAATGAACTAATTTATAAGCGGAATATTTAAAAGTTTCTCTCAAAATTTCTATAATTTGAGAGATGGGGCCATCTTTTAAGAAATATACCCCATAGGTATATTTCGGATCAATATAATTTTTAAACAAATTAATAATATCTTGCTGTAAATTATTTATTGCAATTTGTACGTTTAGCCGTTTCTTTGTTTGAAAAACATTTTCTAGTTTAGGTTTAGCTGCTGAATGCAAAACAAAATCTACTATAATCTGATGATCATAACTATTTACACATTTTTCTAAAATCAACGTCCCTAAAATAGGATCTTCTTTACTAGTATGATCTGTTAAGTCATTTGTATTTGTATTGTCATTGTCTTTATTTATAATAATTGAGTGATTTTCATTTAATATTGATTGATCGTCATCTATGTTTACTATTAATGAACTATTATCGTCGTCGTTCTGTTGGGTTTCTGAAAATGATTTATTAAAATTTTCCATATATTCAAAAAGTTCTTTAGAATTTATTTCTACTCTAGAAAGAGCATCAGCATTGCTGTTTGCACTTCCTCGCTTATATTCGATTTCATAATCGAATTCTTCCAATTTAAGGCGCCATCTAACTAACCTAGAGTTTGGCTCCTTTAAGTTCATAAGCCACTTTAGTGGTTTATGATCGGTAACTATTTTAAATTTTCTACCATATAAATATGGCCTAAAGTATTTTGTAGCCCATACTATGGCTAACAATTCTTTTTCTATAGTACTATAATTTGCTTCGGATTCATTAAGAGTCCTAGAAGCATAAGCTACAGGTTTATCTCTGCCTATTATACCTTGTGATAAAATTGCTCCCAAAGCAATATTACTGGCGTCCGTAGTAAAAATAAAGTCTTTAGTGAAATCCGGGTATTGCAAAATGGGTTCATTTTCTAAAAGTTTTTACAATTTTCAAAACATGTAATGAATTCCGAATTATGTATTATTTTAGCATTCTTTTTTAAACACTTTGTGAGTGGTTTTGTGATTTTCGCAAAATCTTTGATAAATTTTCGATAATACCCAAGCAAACCTAAAAATGATTTTATATCTCTAGCAGTTTTTGGAATAGGATATTTTTTAATAGCAGAAATTTTATCCGGATTGGGTTTTACGCCCTCCGGTGTTACTATGTGTCCTAAATAGGCCACTTCTTTTTTTAAAAATTCACATTTGTCTAACTGTAACTTAAAATTTGTTTCCTTAAGACGCTTAAATACTTTATCTAAATTACATATATGCTCCTGTAAGGAAGTTGAAAAAATAATTATATCATCGAGATATACCAGACAAATCTCATTCTGTAAATCTCTGAGAATATTATCCATGACCCTTTGGAATGTTGCCGGGGCATTTTTCATTCCCATTGGCATGCGACGATATTCATATTGACCATTTTCAACTCTAAAAGCTGTTTTAGGTATGTCCTCTGGACTCATCTCTATCTGATGAAATCCACTTGCTAAATCTAACGTACTAAAATAATTACATTTACCTAACTTATCCATTACGTCACTTATTAACGGAATTGGATACCTATCGTCTATAGTTTTTTCGTTTAATTTGCGAAAATCTACTACAATTCTAAATTTTTTCTTCCCTGATGCATCCGCCTTTTTTGGCACAACCCAAACGTTAGAAGACCATGGACTTGTACTAGGCCGAATGATACCCTGATCTAACATGGATTTAATTTGTTTCTGAATTTCTTGTTTATGTGCAAATGGATACCTGTATGATTTTGAATAGATTGGAATTTCATCTTTAGTTTTTACGCAATGTTTAATTTGGTTAGTAAATGTTAAGGGTTCTCCTTCTTTATAAAAAATTTCATTATATTTGCGACAAAGTTTTAATATATGTTGTCTTTCCTCAGAATTTAAATGATCGGTTCGTAATAAAGACTCGATGTCATTCTTCTCAGTGTAACCACTGTCCGTAACATCTGCATGAAACAATTCATAGTAATTTTTATCGAAATTAGAACATCGTATGGGTTCTGATATATCAAAAATAATTTCCTCATTTGTCTTATTAAAAATTTCAACTAAAGCATAGCCATTCTTTGCTGTTGAAAGTATAGAAGGAATTTCACAATTTTTTATTATTTGTTTCGGTATTAAAATGTCACCATTTAATGTTGCTACTGGGATATTAACTATAATTCTACTATATGGTTCCATTTTCGTTCTAAAACTACACTTACGGTTACTTTTAAGATAATTAATAGGTATAGAAGTAAAAGGAGTGTCGAGTTTACATTTTCCAAAATCAAGTTTAGCATTAAGTAATTTTAAATCGTCTGACCCTATAAGGCCATCGAATTCTTCATGAAAATCAAATAAATGAAATTTTATATTACCGAGTTGATTAAATTCTTGAAATAAGGGAATATTAGCACAGTTTTGGTGAGTTGAGGATTGATACACTGCTGTAACAACAAAAGGTTCCCTAAAAATTTTATTTTTATAATATTTTTCTGCAATTTTGGGTCGTAAAAAAGATTTTGTAGCACCTGTATCTATTAATAATTTAAGAGGAGGATTTAAAATTTTTATATAAGGCAATTCTGGAGTTTTCATAGAAATATTTAATTCAATTACGTTACGTGGGTTTTTTCTTGAGCTACTTGAAAATTTGAATCTTCCACATGAAAATCATCTGTTTCACCATTGTAAAATTCATAATAATTTTGATCATGAGGGCTGGGTACTCTATACTCATTCCCTGATGCATCGCTAACATTATTATTAAACAACTCTTCAGAAGTAAAATTCGGGATTTGATTGCGATTTTGATTAAAATTTTGGTTTCTAAAGTGAGGTGTTGTATTTCTTGTCGAGGTACTCATAGGTGTAGGGTTATTTGGTTTATGGTAAGGATTTGGTTTCCATACATTAGGAGGTTTTCCAAAAACTTGATTATTTGTAGGATATCTAGGAGGAGGAAGGTTTGTTCGTTGCTGTATTTGGATTGGTCCTTTAGGGAATTGTTGGGACGTTGAAGGTTGTTGAATAAAAGAATTTCTTATAGGAGGCTGATTACGATTTTGCGAATAATTTTGCATATTGTCTTGCGACCTTGTGTTATTATATTTATTATTGTAATTTTGTTTATTTCATATACCATTATTAGTTAACATAGTATTAGAAAAATTATGACCTTTTTGAATATATTTAATATTATCTTCCTCTCTTATAAACTGAACAGCTTGTTCTAGACTATTAGGTCTCATAGCTCGAATTATTGGACCTAATGGCTCTTTTAATCCCGCGAGAAATGTTTTTAAACCCTGTTTAGTGAAAAACTGTCTTTTCGAATCTCTTTCAGTACCTTGGCTATGTAAATCAATATAATTACAAATAGTATTAAGTAACTGCAAAACTCTCTCATGAAATTGGTATGGACTTTCATTATTTATTTGTCTCAAATTTACTAAATCCTGATTCAAACAATTCTCATCTCTTTGATCCCCAAAATTTAAAATTAAAGTATTCTTTATATCCGCCCAGTTAGTAGAACTACCACTTATAACGACTACTTCTTCAGCTCTACCTTCTAGTTTATTTAATATACCATTTAAAAGAAGTATATTTTGAAAGTTATGTAAATTTTCATTATCAAAATAGTGAGTTAATATAGACTCAGTGACACTTATAAATCTATGTAATTTATTTGAATTACCATCAAAATTTGGAATGATGGACAATGTTTTAATATCTAAACTTGGTACAGGCATGTTTATAGAAAGTTTACTAAAATTGTTAATTATATTATCTTCTACAATATTATTGGAACTTAGAAGAAAATTATCAAAATTATCTAACTCTTCCGAACTATCGATTTCACTTAAGGATTCTATAGGAGAAGAGGAGTCTGACATGAATTAAAATCTTACCGCATTTCCTATCTGCAGCTGAAACGGCTTCTACGAAGACTGGCCTAGGGCTTCCACGATGGATTCCACAGGAACTGGTTTGAATATTCGTCAAAGAGTTAACACTCACGAACGTCCGCGATGGATTTTCTACGAATATCCTACTGACTGCGCCACTTATAAGTCTCTAACTAGAGAACTTCTTTTTAAAAAACAATTTTATACTTTATTTTTACAAAATATAATTGATTACAAAAAACTAACATTAATATTTTATATTCTTTACTTGTTTAAAGTTTACATCAGACTGACTATGTTATTGTTATCAAAACATGAAAGAAACATTCTTATTATCAGCAGTTTATACATGTGTAATTATTTAGTTACAACTCAGCATTTCATAAAAGTTCATAATCATCACTATTAAGTGTTCATATACAGGGTCGTTGCTTATAACACGCGTATTATTTTAGCACTAACACCAAACCTATATAATTTTTCCCAGAGTATAGGTTGAGTAAGGGAGTCGAATGTTCGCTTCCGGTCAATAAAGGCTGCAAATATTTTTCTTCGTGGTCGATGTAAATGAATATGTATACAACAAGTTAAAGTGAACACATTGTCAATAAAGCCACGACTTTTTCTAAACCCAGACTGGCATTCTGGTAAAACATTAGTGTCTTCCACCCACTCATTTAGACGGTTTAAAATAATCGTGGAAAATAACTTAAATATTGTATTTATGCAGGAAATACCTCTGTAATTAGCTGGATCATTTCTAGGACCTTTTTTGTGCAACATAGTAAGACAGACTGTTGACCAGCACTTGGAATTGATTCTGATTTAAATACTTTATTGAAGAAGTTACAGAGATACAGCTGCCAATTTTGAGGCAGATATTTATAAAATTCAAAGGTAATGTTGTCAAGACCCTTTCCTTTTTTGCATTATTCAAGTACAGCTAGAACTTCATTTTGGTTTATTTCACAATCTAGATGTGGATGAGTTGCATCAAAAAACTTGTAAGTAGTTTTGTTTTTTGGATACACAGCTTATCGTAGTATGCCTTCCAGGCATCAATGGATAAATTAGCTGCAAATTTAATACCGCAAATCTTCCTTACCGTTCTCCAGAAAGTGTAGCCATCTTTAGAGTTACTAAGCGACGCAACTATGTGCTTTTCATATTCTTTTTTTTTAAACACAAAATTTTTCTTAGGTGCACAGCGATTATAAACAAAAAGGTATAGTGAAGAAAGGAAAAAACCAATGTCAATGTCACAAAATATTTATTTATTGTTATATGAATTTGTTGTAAACAAAAGCGACTAGTTTCGGCCTAAAATACGGCCATCAGGCTACAAAGGAATAATACATTACATAGCTGATAGAGAAGCAATTTACAAAACAATCCTTACCTATTAAAGTCAAATACAATATAATGTTAAAGAACCATTCCAAAACGATTGCAAGCATTGCAGTTGAAGGTATGAAATTAAATTTAATTTTAATTTTATTTATAAGCACTTATACCAAATATGGTGACCACCGATGATCAAAACCAAGTTAAAGAACTGTAGTTGAAGTTGGAAAATGTAATGGGAGTCAAAAAATTGTTTTGGACATTGAAAAACAAAAAAGAAAGGTCAAAATGCAGAATAAAGATTGATAGAGCAAAGGGAGAAGCCTAGAGCTCAATGTAGATAATTATGTGGTAAGTTTGGAACCTTAAAGAAGGGTTGAAGAACCCATGATATAGATTTATCCAAAAAGGAGAGATCTATACAGTTGGAAATAATGTTAAAACGATTACAAAAAAAGGTTTTTAACCCGTATAAAACAGGTACAAAAAATCAAAAGACATACCTCTTGTGTCTCAGAGAAAGGTTTCTAGAGCACAAAAGGAAAGAAAATTGGATAGGATTCCACAAAATTATGGAAAACCAAATTAGGAAAGGTATCAAAATTAACATCAAATTATAAATAATAAAATGCATAGTCAACCAAAACATCAAAAACATTGTCCATAACAATATTAAGGTTAAATGCATTGAAATTCACCAAAAAGCACTTAATACATGCGCTAAGGTAAAAACTATTTCTTTTACTCCTTACAAAGAGCACGTGAACTTAAAATAATGGCGATAGACACGTATATAGTGGAATCATAGAACATAGGCAAGCAACATGGAAGTAAAGTTAAGAGAAGTCACAGGACAAGAAAACTAGAGTAATATCTGTGATCAATGGAACTGTTATCGAAATAATTAAGGGAAAGAACAAATCAACAACAATACTGCAATCATTCAGGAAACAAGATGCAAAACAATAAATGGATAACCAGCTTAAATTAAGGAAAATAGTTAGTACACATAATGTCAAATACAACAAAGGCATCAAACTAACTATCGAGTACCAACTCCCAATCAAATGAATGTCAATATAAAAGAAGAAGAGCAGTCTGAATATTGGTTATGTGTCAATAAACAATGATTACATTGACATTCAAATTAACTAGTAATTACTGTATAATGTTTACCTGAATTTGATATCAAGTATCTAATCCATCGATAAATCAAGATTTTATCTATATCAATCCAGAGGGGCACACCGATTATAAACAAAAAAAAAATCGATTATATTGCGTGTGTCGGTATGTTAGTGTTTCAACGACCCAGAGAAATTTCGCAATCTAGTCCTCTCCAATTCCCGAAAAACGCACCGGTACAAGAGACAGGGCGGCGCCTTGCGCTTCTTCGTCCAACGATACGGCGCCCAACGTCGAAGCACAAACCGTTTTTGAACGTCGGTCCAGATACACGCGTTACTATTCCAGAAACACCTGTGTCTGCCTCCGCGATCGTTATAATGTTTCCTCAATTAAAAAATCAAAAATTTAACTAGAATTCTAGTTTTTTCAGCGTGAATGGATTTTGACAAAAATGTGACGTTTTCAATATAGATTTAGTTTAAGTGATTACTATTTAAATTTCAAATGGAAAACAATTTTTCGAATGTGGAAAAATGTGTCTTGTTTGGTATAGAGGGTACTAGGTCTTAGCCATAAAGGTAAATCAATTGCTTACATTATAAGGGAATTTTCGATACCTATTATATTTTCAGAAATATAACGTGTATCGAATAGTGTAATCTAATTACTAATTTATTTAAGTTGACGTTAATTAAATTTAAGAAAGTAATATCGATAAGATTTTATTACTAATAAAAAATTTGGCTGGCAGCAACCCAAACTGTGTTTTTCCATGTTGTTAGATGTATTATGATTTTACCTAAACTTACTAAATATTTTTTATTAATTTTTTTTAATTACTACATGTAAAAAATAAACACTATATATTATAAGCATATTTAACACTCTGATTTATTAAGAATAATGAAAAACTAAACGTTAAAAAAAACTTCCAACTTATATTTAAAAAATATAAATATATAAATTTAGGGTTAGTACAATCAATTTGTTTACTTTGACTTGTATTTAAAAAAAATTAAAACTGTATAAAAAGAGTGAACATTGAAAATTTTACATTCTTATCAACTTCTAATTGAATACTTGCATTCTTATTGATACTAAAAATAGAAAAATATCGAAGGATAAAAATAATAAATTTTA
The DNA here is from genome assembly GCA_035357415.1 of Ophraella communa. Taxonomy (NCBI): domain Eukaryota; kingdom Metazoa; phylum Arthropoda; class Insecta; order Coleoptera; family Chrysomelidae; genus Ophraella; species Ophraella communa. The sequence goes on along the minus strand of CM068983.1, from coordinate 13,000,147 downwards.
AAAACATATAAGTCATTCATTCTCTAATGTGGGTAGAATCCAAAATTTTCAAAGATAAACTCAAAGTCGATCCCATAATAATTGTTTCAAGATTGATAAGTTGCAAGCAGTTTCGGTCTCACCAGACCATCATCAGGCTGTAAAATACAATAAATTTCCAGTAGAAGGAGAAATAATAATAAAGTGATGGATTTAAAGTCAACTTTTTAAAAGGTAATGAAATCAAGTGAAAGAGATAATAATACAGTAGATTATTAGTGAAAAACAATATTAAATCAACAGAAAAGTTATTTGATACATCAAGGAAAGGCAAACTAAGTAAAGTACATAAATTAATTTAACAGATAACATAATAAACACAGTAAATGTCAGAACAGAGCAGAACAAACATTCTTTTATTGGCAATTTATTATATTTTACAGCCTGATGATGGTCTGTTGAGACCGAAACTAGTTGCAACTTTTTAATTTGAAGTTAAATATTGTCGGAACGACTTTGAGTTTTTCTTTAAACTTTTAAAAAGCCCAAGGATTGTTTATGTTATCAGAATGACAGATGAAATAAATATATAGTTCTTACTTACTATTTCTTGTAAACTAGAGTCCAATTTTTGTCTTTTTCCCTTATCCCACATGATAAAATAATTTTCCCCTTACTGACACACACAAAGCGTCGGCAAACATACATACTATATTATGGCTGTAGTCGTTTACTCAAATGTATTTACTTTAAGCATGCTTGTTTAAGTCAATTTTATTTCCTTTTAACGTTATTTAATATATTATATTATAAGCTTTTGCGTATATTTTGAAAATGGATGAATTTGATGTTTTCATTTATGTTATTGGTCTCACGTTAATTAACCTAAAAATTAAGCTTGGGTTCCGAACGAACTATAAGTTGTTAGATAAAAATAGAATAGTAAGAGAATTATGTTAATGAATATTAAAAAATTTTATGATTTTGTTTAAATGTATTGAGCATGTAAAATTTAATCATAAAACGTTTTGGTTTATCAATTATCAATTTGATAATAAAACTTTGCTTATGTGCTTGAAAAAAAAGATCAGTATAAAAGCACTGAAGAGGGTATTACTGCTAGCCTTAAAGGTCTCCAAAATCCGTCTTGGGTGTGAATCCTACCTTAAGATTTTTTTTAAACTCTTATTACTTCTTAATGAACATAAAACACATATGTATTTCTATAGAATCAAATTTTTTAAAATTTTAATTCTACATGTCATTAAATATGTATTTAGAATTGCCATTTTAAACTTTTTTTACATCAATTTTAATTAAGAAAAGCTAACTATTTTTCTATTTCTGCTTCTGTAGACTAGTTCAGTTTATTTTATTCTTTAATTATCTTATGGTCTTATATTCAAAAATACACTTACTAATGAGTAATTACCCATTTTAAAACGTGGATTTTTAAGAACAATGTATATTTGGTTGCATTAAAATAAAATTGTATATTAAATACAACCCTGTAGGCGTGTCCATACCAGATGCTGGAAATAGATCTTTCAGTAGCGTACTATAAAAACACTGAAATTAGCAAATATTAAATGTTTCGTTTATATAAAAAAATGTAAGAATGATAGATATTGAGTTCGATTTGATATAATATATAATGGTAAATCAATTTATTAAATAAAATAAAATTGTTACTTGTACTAAAGTATGTTAAGCGTTTAAAAAAATATATTGTTTAAACCCAGACGGAAAGATTTAACTAGACAAACTACAAGCTAGGGTTAATACACTAAGTTAATAAAAAATTACAGTATTTATAATTTGCTTAAAATTCGTTGAGATTGATTTTTAAGTGCTTAAGGGCTTAACCATAAGTGATTTATTGCTGCACATTAGCGTATTAATGATTTTATAAAATAATTATTATCATAAAGGAAATTTTGTTAGCGTACGTATTTTTAATTAATAAAATGTACAATAGAATAATATACCAACAATATTGTAACTAATATAGGTATTTATACAGTATGGAAAACCAAATGAAATTAATTCATTATTTCGATTACTGTACATATTTACCGAAAATCTCGACACACGTCAAATTTAAATTATAAATTGATATTCTTTAAAGTGAAAATGTTATCCCTACCTTCAACCCCCTTTGAGTGACAGTTACAACCCCCAATTTTTTAAATGGAAGTATGGGCTATATTTCGTTTGAAAGGTCTCTTCATTCTCTATCCAAAAATGTTAGGGTAGAGGGGGGGAATATCGGCCCCCTAAGGAAAATCTCTAGTATCTCGAAGATTTTAAGATTTTAAAGGGAACTAGGAGGTTCGAATGAACGATAAGACGGGGGCCGCTATTACCCATAATTATGTTCACTGACAGAAATCGCACAAATAGGTTTTCTTTTTTTCTCCATTAGTGCAATCATTGTGAGCCCATCCATAACATCTCACACATCTTAGCCAGAGTTCTCGGATCTTTCCGAATTCTCCGCAAATAATACAAATGTCCTTGGTAACTTCGGTATCTGAATTGTTTTCTTCCTCCTCACAATCATGATAGTTCACCTTAATTTTCTTTCTCAGCTCTGGTTTCTGTTGCATGGCAATGTTGGTGATTTTGTATCCTTGTTTGTATCCTTTTTGGTTTCTGCTGTTCTAGATCCCAATTGCCCTTCTGCAACTTTTTCTCTTTTGCATTCTTTTTTTCTTCCAGAATTTCCTTCATCGGTGTAGACGTGAATATTTGCGAGTGTTGCTTTTTTCCACCTCTTTTTTCTTGTTTGTTATTAGTTCCAGAACATCCAGGAATTGGTATTATTTCTCTGAATGATTTATTCTGTCTTTTTTCTATTTTGTTCGTGTCTGCATCGATTCTTTGTTGTCTTATTTCTTCTTCCATTTCTTCTGTTCTATTCTCTTCTACCTGTCCATTTTTAGGAATTGCCTTATTTGAGTTTGTAGGGTTCAAGTTTTCAGCTGGGGCAAAATCTGCTCTGAAAACATCATTGTTAACAGGAAATATTCCTGTAACCTCAAAACCTTAAGTGGCTTTTTCGACAGTTGCAACTCTTCCAAAAGCGTTGTTGAACAAATAAGCAACGATATTGGGCCTGATTTTCTCACCTGGGTTATTTCTCATAAATTTATCGCATTCTGAATTATATGCCGTCTTCAAGGGTCCATAAAAAGTAACGTCAAGTGGTTGAACCCGGTGCGATGTATGTGGAGGAATCGTCAGCATAATGATTCCTCTTTCTTTGCAGAAGTTGTAAGCATTTAACGAGCAATGACTAGAGTGATTATCAAGTAATAACAGAATTGGATCTTCTTTAGAAGCTTTAACACAATGGTCGAAGTGCTTCAACCATTCAATAAATAAATCTTCGGTTATCCATCCGTTATTTGAGCAGCGATAAATAGCGCCTGGGGGTCCGTTGTTCTTCAAGTAATCGGCCATTCTTTTTCTGGCATAAATGAACATTGGAGGAATGTATATTCCCGAGGCGTTGAATGCACACATTACTCCCAACTAGTTAAATACCCTACTCTTTTTTGGCCTTTTTGGGCGTAGATTTTGCTTTGACGTTGGACTGTCGTGATACCGGTTTCATCTGCGTTGAATATTCTTGTTGGAGAAAATTTATATTTGTCCATTAGAGTGGTGAGATTTCCAAAGAAAATTCCAATTTCATCTTTATTGAAAGCCGTCACACGATTAATGCTTGTCGATTCTGGTTTCCTTAGTACGATTTGGGGGTGGCGTCGCAAAAATCCCTCTAACCAGTCACGACCTGCTGATCCTCTTTCATCCTTGAACCGATTTTTCACATTATTTAATTTGGCAAAAATGTAGGCGCTTTGCTTGATCTGTGCCGCCGTAACTCCAAAAAATAGTTTGGAAAGATTAATTATTTGCTCCGATAATTCACTCTCTTGTTCTCGAGAAAAGACTGGACGTCGTCTTAATTGACTCTTAGCTACTTTGCCGTTTTTACGTCGATCCGGCCATGCCGATATTACACACGCAAAGATGGCCAGAATTACCCCCTGAACAATAATATGAATACCAGGACATAATAAAATAAATGCCTAAAGCCACGAGGTTTTCAAGTAAACTGAGTGAACGACAACAGAATTCTGTTCATTTGTATACAAATACATTGAATTTACTACTCACCGATTTTAAAATATACAGCCTCTAACACACACTTTTGTTACAGCAACACGTGCTTTTTCATAAAATGCTCTATAAAAGTTATACACCTAACCGCTTCAATGCCTAAACGATACTGAGCGTTTAGTTTGTTTACATGCTTGTTAGGTGAATACGAATCGCGCCAAATTTTTCATTGAAGTGGGAGATACTTGATGGCCGAAATTACCTCCATGGCCGGTATTCCCCCACTTTACCCTACTGCTTTTTAATTTATTGCAAAAATTAACATAAAATGTACCTAATATTTAATTGTTCATAACGTATAAAATATGAATGTCATGACGTAGTTGTTCAAAATGCTCACCGCGAAGGTCTTGGCAACATATTAATCTTAAATGAAAATGTCTTCTAAATTTAATTAACATAACAGGGATCACACTTTCGCTTTAAAGAATGTCAATTTATAGTTTAAATTTGACGTGTTTCGGGATTTTATATAAATATGTATAGTAATCGAAATAATTTTACCAAATTAATTATAACTAATGTTTTTTTAATAGTTTAGATTGATTTGGTGTACAATTGTAAAATTCTAAAGAAAAGTTTCAGAACCATTTTAAATTAATACAGATCCAAGACAAGGGGATGGTCTAGCCTCTCTGTTGTATCTGTGATTCGTCAACATGGGAAAAGAACGTAAATTGAAATTTATTTTGTTAAGGTGATTGTGTCTGAACTGTCAATATTCAAATAAGCGTACAAGCAGTTAGAAATAAGCTTAGAGAAACAGGTTTAAGAGCCAAAGTACCAGACAACATCGAGATTACAATTTGCTAGAAATTGTTAATTGGAATATTCAGGCTTTGAAGACGAATGGCTGTAATTAAAACCAAGAGCACGTTATTAGAATTTTATTAGCTGAGAATATAGATGAAATTTATTGTACTAAACCTTACTTTGTGAAAGTCCATCATATTGATTTCCCTTGGGAAAATAACCGTGAGCTAATATACCACATCTGCAATCAAAGAACATTCATAACGACCTTGACAATCAGTTCGAAAACGATGATGTTTTTTTGTTCACACACACTATGTTCACAACACACTATGTTTTCTTTGTTTTTTCGACAGTTGTTCAGTAACAATTGTATTTTTGTTTTGATCTTTAAAAACTGATATTTTTCATCAATACCACCTGAGATAATTTATGTATGGTGTAAGTCATTAAATAAGTTAATAGCGAGAATAAAAATAAAACAACTAAAACATTTTAAATGAAGTAAATCATCCATTGCTCAAATGTGACTAAGATATAGACATCAAATGTCCAAGTCAATGTCACAAAGTTTTATTAAGTGTAAGTAATAAATAAAGTTGTTAACAGCTACTAGTTTCGGCTTTTGAGAAGCCATCATCAGGCTAAAATACAAACAAGTTTTACAATACAGGAAAAGAAATTGTAATAATAAGGTTCATACCTTATTATTATAATACCATAATATGATATTTATATGTAGTATAAAATTCACCTTCAAAAACCTATGTAAATAGGAAATTTTGAATAAAATAGCGACGTCTATTGTTGCTAAGTGGTTGCCTAGGGAAGCCGTGCTTTTATTTTATCGTGCGTGAAGAGATACATTACATAGGTTGTAGATTGTGTGTTATTGACGGTTTAGAGGGGTGGTCGTAGGTAAAATATATTTACGCACTCACGTAATTACAAATTGCAACTTTTCCATTTTTGCGTAAAATGCTTCTTACCATATACGTTACGTAATACACTGAAACGTTGTGTTGAAAATTATTATGTATGATGACAAAGCCTGCATATATTTTTTATTCAATACAAATCACGACTTATGATACTGTACCTATCCAAAAATAAAAAAATTTGTTCGGTATAACCGAATTTTATTTAGGATATTCCTGAACCCTGATATTTCTAAATCATTTATTTCTTAGTGCTGAAAACAACACACATTTTATACCTATCGTCTGCAGTTACACAGATAAACGATGAAAAATATTTCTATAATAGATTAGGTTTTTTGTGAACACACAAAAAAGAGAGACATGGCATTTTTTTGAATAAAATCTTATTTACGAACGATATATTTAAGTTTTTATATAGATGCATTAAAAAAATCAACAGGTACAAAAATTGTTGAAATTCAGTTGTCTATGAAGTAATAAAAAATATATATAAGATTAAAGATAATGTTGTAGTTTAAGTAGAATCGTAGTCAATTTACCCAAGAAAATAATTAAAATTAAAAAAAAAAATAATCAAATCAAAAATTTAATTCTATTTCTTTGCTGCTAACTTCCAGATACCTTTGTTCAACAAACGAGTAAAGATTATGTAACCATGGGCTAGATAATCGCAAATTTTATTAACATTTTAAGCAAATACTATCAAAATTATTGGAGTAACTTTTTATGTGTTGCCTTATAGTTAAAAAGTGATAACAAGATAGATTTAAGATAATAAAACTTATCCACAAGGCTTATTTGCTAGATACAGGATTATAAGCAGCTGTCAATAAATCAAGACTACAAATAAAATATACCAAGTGACATAAAAATACGAACGCCCAGTTTAATTGATTTTATTTTAATAAAAATTGGTGAACTTATTTTACTGAAATAAACAATTGATAAAATTTTCAGCTCTATCAGTTGAAGATTCCGGTTTTTATACTGCTTTTTTTTGATATCCACTAACAATCCAAAAATGAATATTAAAGCCGTAGTAAAGAGCCGCTTTTTGTGGATTTTGGTTCTTGATATTGAAATTGACAGGGGTCGTATGGTGGTACTTCTGGAAGCTCTATCTTCTTTTCGGGAACTTGCAGTTAGAGTGCAAAGAAGTGTAGGCTCCGTGGCTAGGTGTTGTCAGACATGGCTTCGAGAAGGCCATACGCAAAGAGCAAGGGGCTCTGGACGCCCCCATAGAACAACAGACCGTGAAGATCGCCGCCTAAGATTATTGGGCTTGGGTGACCGTTTCTCCACTACCAGGTCCATTGCAAATGAATGGTTTGCAGAACACGGAAGACCTATTGGCATGCGAAGTGTTTACCAACAAATAAGCCATTTTGACCTGTTTTCATACCGACCACACTGGGTTCTCCTTTTAACTCCAGAACACCGACGTAATCGCCTTGAGTGGTGCAGAGAACGGTGACTCTGGGATCAGGAATGGAACAGTATTGTATTTAGTGTCTCGATTTTGTTTAAGCATGCACGATGGTCGAGCAAGGGTTAGAAGACGAAGTGGTGAAAGGAGAAATCCACGGTTTTTTGTTGAAAGGCATGTTCATCAAACTGTTGGACTTATGGTTTGGGGTGCTATAGCTTATGATTCGAGATCACTAATCTTCATCAGAGGTAATATGAACGCGCAGCGTTATATCCTTCTTCTAAGAACTTCTAGAACCCCATCTTTTACCCTATCTTGACACTCTGGCAAATCCAACTTTCCAAGAAGATAATGCCCGACCACATGTCGCAAGAGTCACAATAGACTTCTTTCAACATAATGATGTCACATTGTTACCTTAGCTACCCAGATCTCCCGTCTTATCCCCAATTGAGCACGTGTGAGATAAGCAATGCAATCATTTTTTAATTTTTATCATTTACTTATTATGCTTCAGTAAGTACTTATATACATAAAAATAAAATCATTTAAACGGGGTGTTCGGATTTTTATGCCACTTAGTATATGTAACGTTAATTGTCAAGAAATGCAATTTGTTCTGAATGAAAGTCAGCTACAAAGGACCTGTCGTGAGCAAGAATGGATCAAGAGAACCTGATGCTCTATTTATTTTTATTTCTTTCCAAAATTGGTCACGGATATTTATGGTGTTTCATTGCATCTTATAAACCAAAATCGAAAGGCTTAAACTCAATGCTACGTGGTTGTCATCAAAAATGGCCACAACGACCAATCCAGCGTTCACGAAAACTATTATTTAGATATCTTTTTACTGCCTTGTATAATGGGGCGGTGTACCTCTGGGGTTTGTTATGGATTCTCTTGTATTGGACTACAACCTGTCCAAAAATTCAGTTGCCTGTATGAGTTTGTACATGTTCTTTTCTGGTTGGTGGTAGAAATCTTCTGTGGTAATTTGGGGTCTTCTACATATCTGCTTTCTGTGTTCCAGGCTCTCACAGTGGCATAGTATGCACTATTGCGGTTTCCCTTTTTTTCACCTTCTGCAAGTAAGGTCTCCTTTTTAAAAACCTAATGCATACAGGCGTTCTCTAGAGAGTAAGTGTCCTGTCAGTAATGCTGTGACGATGCGTAGTTTTTTCCTGTTCGTTCCTCTTGCTACTTTTTCAGATGGTTCTTTTATGAATTTCTACCTATGTATTTGTCTGGGGGTGTTCGTCCAGTAAATTTCATATGTCTTTCTAGCCCACCCTTTTGACCATGACCTGAGAGAGCATTTAGCTAGGCCTAAGGCCGTTTCGGATCCGTTAATCCATTAATTATAAGCATCCAATCGAAAATGTAGATTTTGTACACACTTTCTAAGAATGTAGGTGAATGAGATGTATTTTGAATAAAAACTTTTACTTAATAAGTGTGTATTAAGTAAAATGTAAATATCGAAACTAAGCGCTTTCGGCTTACAAACTATAACAATATGAATATGTTTTTTATTTTGAAGTATTTTAGGTGTAGTTTTAGTTATAATTCCGGTTTTATTTTATTGTTTATACATCATATTTAGGGTGGTTAATTTTAATTTTTACATTGTTCTTTTGTCCACCTTTTTATGTAATTTGTTAATTTTTAATTATTTATTTGTGTTGGTTTGTCTGGTTTCTATTATGTTTTGTACGTTTTATACATTTATTCTTAGCAGTTTTTATCTTTTTTGACGTAAGTTTTAACAACAATACTTACTTTATTTTTCTTACCATTAAAGTTTTTTATTCAAAATACATCTTTCCATTCACCTACATTTATATTAACCGCACTGTATAAGATTTTATTTCTTATTTATAACAAGTGATTTGGGAATTTTCTAATTATAATTCAATCACTAACGTCCTTAATTTATGTAGTTTTAATATATTATCTTCTTCTCTTTTTCAGTTTTAGTAGGACCAATTTTTTTTAATTTAGCTATGACTGCGATATATCCTTAAGCGGGGTATTTAGTTAATAATAAGTTCACTTATTATTGAGTTCTTATTTTTATTCTAATCAAGGTATATGTAATATATACTTTGGCAATTTTATGGTATATTTTCAGAAGCTACAACATATATTTTATTTAACAGATTGTAGATCGTAAAGAAATCGTTAAAAGTACGAATTACATTGCTTTTATAATTTTATATCAGTTGTCTGTTTATTATTTTTATAATGACATGTTAAAGTTTTAAAGTGAAGAATAATGCAAATAGTAATACAAAATTTAAACTATCATTAGGTAAGAATAATAAAAAAACTCTTCGTTTGAACGTAACTTCCAAGTTTATTTGAAAAAATTAGTGTAAATAGGTCAAACACAAAGATATTTTGAAGTAAGATTCAATGAACACTTAAGAGCATATGGATAAAAACCAGATTATGCAAATTATGCAAAACACCTAATTGAACATCCAACCTTACTCTTACACACCAATAATATCCAAATACTACACACTTGTGATAAAAAACAAAATTTAGATTTCCTTGAAGAACTTGAAATAAAAAGACATCTAGCATATGAACAATTTAAAGTAGTGAATGAACAAATAAATTTTGGAAGTTCTCCACTATTAAACTATTTACTTTGATTGAGTTTACATTTTATACATAGATAAGACGTAATTGTAAAATACAAATATATTAGGTTATTGTAAAGATCAGCATGATATAGTTTATACTGATCTTAGATGGAAGTACATCCAGGATAATCCCTTAGGGCTATTAACATCTAGGCTTTAATATTGTTGTCTTATTACTTCCATACTTGGTCTAGCCTTAATACTACCTAAACAACATCAGGTATCTAGCTACAAACAAACAAAATGTAACTTAAATATGTCAATCTGACGATGCGAATCTTAGCGAAACGGCCGTCATTGTAATTTAAAACCTAATTTTTTCAAATAAACTTGGAACTGACGTTCAAACATATTAGTTGTTATTATTCTTAATAAGATGGACTTTCAATAAGTAAGGGTTAGTACAATAAAATTTTATCATTAGGTACTTAAAATTCGAAGTTTGTACTTTGCTAAAAAAGCACTAACTAAACCATTATCGGTTGGCATTAAACAAACTTAATAATGAACTTTTTAAGTAAAAATACTGTCAAATCATAAATCACTAAAATAGTCTTATAAATATTCATATTTCGGAAAAAAAGGGTCTGAAATATAGCAGACGAAGCATTCATTTTTAGATCATCTTCTAATTTATGCGCTGTACATAACATGCTTTTTTAGCATTAGACGAGTGACAAAGAAACTTATTTACTTGATGAATGGAGGAGCTACGTGTTACTAATATGCAATTTAACTGTTTGCGAGTCATTTTGAAGTTTACAGTTTTTTATCCAGTGAACAACTTAATGTAAAAAAGTTATTTGGGGTGAGTAATGGAGTTTATAAATAAAAAATACTTAAATAGGTAACACAAAATGTTGGTACAAAATAGTTAAATGTAAAAACAAAATTTCTCACTCATACACAACAATGACATTTAAATACTACACATTTATGATAAAAAATAAAATTTAGATTTTCTTGAAGAACTTGAAATAAAAAAAATAATTAAGAACAGCAATCGTAATTTCTTTTTTAAAATCAAACAAAGATAAGTCAGATCCGAATTCTTATCGACTAATCTCTTTAACATCAACTAGATGCAAACTACTAGAGCGAATATTAAACAAACGTCTGCAATACTTTTTGGAATCTAACAATCTAATATTTAAACATCAAAGCAGATTTATAAAAAACAGGAATACATTGGACAACTAAGTTAAACTAGAATCTGTCATAAATGAAGCATTTGCAAGTAACCGTCAACTGTTTTCTTTAATATAGTAAAAGCTTACGATACCGTGAGGAGATATCATGTCCTATTAAAATTAAACAGTGGGGCATAGATGGAAGTCAATAATCACACTGTGGCAACTGCGCCAAGCTGTAGGGAAGAACTGGGGAGTAAATCCCAAAGTTCTCCATTGGTTCTATACTGGAATCGTTAGATCGAGGATCCAATACGGGTCCGTGGTCTGGTGGGCAGTGGTGGAGAGGCAATGGGTGACCACCAAGCTGGCGCATGTACAGAGAGTTGCAGGCATAGGAGTCACTGGAGCGCCAAGGACAACATCCACACCGGCGCTTGATGTCCTCCTGGGATTGCCGCCGTTGCCCTTATAGATCATTATGAGCGCAATGGCAGCTTTCATAAGGTTTAGAGTCAATGGGCACTGAAAAGGGCGTGGCGAAACCGACACGAGAATAGCACAAAGGACAGAAACAGAACTTCCGCTTCTTGCTCACAAAGCTGTCCCAAAAGCAGATACGGTAAGAACGGAAAACAAGTACACGGTCGTAATCCTATCAAGAAGGCAGTGGGGTTACGAACAAGTAGAATTTCCCCTAGGGAGCATAGTATGTTATACAGATGGCTCTCGCATGGAAGAGAGGTCAGGAGCAGGTGTTCTGATAGATTACGTAGGACTTCGAATGAGCTACGCTCTTGGTTAATACTCCACGGTCTTCCCGACAAAAATATTTGCCATCCTTAAAGCAGCAGAACCAATAGAAGATAGCCAGGCCGCTCTAAAGGCGATTTGTAGCTGCAGGACTAGCACAGCACTGGCCCAGGAATGCGTAAATACCCTAGACAGACTGGCCTCAAGTCGGGATGTAACCCTATTAGGGGTACCGGGACATAGCGGTATAGTAGGCAACGAGCGGGCAGATGAATGAAGGGGGGAGAACCTGGTGCAAAAAGGGCATCAGCCACCCCGCCTGCTACATACATTCATTCATTCATAGGCAAACTACTAGAGCGAATATTAAACAAATGTCTGCAATACTTTTTGGAATTTAAGCAGATTTAGAAATCAAAGCAGATTTAGAAAAAACAGGAGTACAATGGACAACTTAGTTAAACTAGAATCTGTCATAAATGAAGCATTTGCAAGTAACCGTCAAGTACTAACTGTTTTCTTTAATATAGTAAAAGCCTGCGATACCGTGGGGAGATATGATGTCCTATTAAAATTATATATATATATATGGAAAATTCCTTGCATTCGCAAAAAAACTTTGTTTATGATAGAAACTTTAGAGTTGGATGTAATAATCAACTTTCAAATTCTTCAAGTCTTCAACTCAAGAACTCCCCAAAGATCAACACTCAGTACATCACTTTTCTTAGTAGCAATTCATCAAATAGTAGATCATATTGATACTTCCTTACATATCGGTTTATATGCAGATGATCTTGTCATCTATGTTAGTAATAGAAATATCTCTAGAAGAATGGCCAGGGAAGACAGGGCTACGTTTTACTATAAACAAGTCCAAAGCAATGTGTTCTTCAGTAAAAAATCAAACAAACCTGCCCAAGAGAGAATTTGCAGTATATAAAAGAATACAGATTTCTGGTAATGATACTCGATTCAAAACTCACTTGGAACAGTCATATTCAACAACTTAAAAAATCCTGCATGAAAAACATGAAAATTCTTAAAGTATTAGCAAATCATAATTGGAGAGCCGATAGCATACATCACTAAATGTATATAAAACACAAGTTAGATTATGGTTCTATAGTGTACTCTTCAGTCAAAGATTGTATATTAAAGCAACTAGACATCATACAAAACACTGTATTAGGACTTGTACTTGGAGCTTACAGAACCAGTCCAGTGGAAAGTCTCTACGAGGAAGCTAATGAACCACCTCTTACAATCAGAAGGTATAAACTAAGTCTACAATACGCAGTCAAAATCGGAGCCAATCCTAATAACCCTTCTTATTCATATACCTTTTCTGATCATTTTCATTTAATTTTCGACCAAAAACCAAATCTTTCTGCATCGTTCAGTATACGAATTATAGATTTCAACGTTAACTATCCGCCCCCCTGGACCATAAAAATTCCCAAATGCAATACAAATCTTCTACTGTACCTTAAATCCAATACTCCGTTACCCCTGATTCTACAAAATTTTTAAGAAATCAAAAATAAGTATAAAAACCACTACCAGGTATACACTGATGCATCAAAAACTTCTCAAATGGAAGCAGTAGGAGACGATCCACCTATCATTTTCAGCTACCCAAGGAGTATTCCATATATTCGACAGAATCGTCCGCAATCTCTAAATCCCTGCAACATATTTTACAGCAGCGCAAATCAAAGGTAGTAATTTTTACTGATTTCTTAAGAGCAATACAGGAAATACTAAGGGTATACCGAAATCATCCAATGTTATGCCAAATTAAAACCGACCTTGAAGCACTCCACCATATGAATAAACTAGTTGAGTTCGTGTAGATTCCATGTCACTTCGGTATAATAGGTAATGAGAAAGCTAAAGCCAAAGATGCACGCAGTATCAACAGAATAGATAATGAACATCCTGAAATTACACATTTCAACATACGAAGCTGTATTAAACAATATTCGATGGAATGAATGAAAAATAGAAAAAACTTAAAGACAATAAACTCCAACGAATTAACCCAAATCTACTACCAAAAGGGTAAATGTCACAAAGACGACGGGATCAAGTGATACAGCATCGCATGAGAATATGACACACAAGGTTACCCATAAGTACCTATTGAAGAAAAAGAAACAAAAACTGTGTTTCGCCTGCGATTGTCCTTTGACAGTAGAACCGCTTTAACACAATTGACTGACGAAATCCAAGACGTGGTATGTGCCTTTATAGACATAGAATGGGCCTTTGACAATACGCCACATGAGGCAGTCAAAAGAGCACTGATTGAGAAAGGAGTAGATAGAACGACTGGATGTCGCAACTGCTATCTACAAGAATCGCAGAAATGGAGGCAGAACAAGACACTATCTTCCTTGATGTGACCAGAGGCTGTCCACAGAGGGGAGTTGCATCCCCACTCATGTGTAGTCTCACTGTGGACAGTCTACTCTATTAATTGACTAGGGAAGGCATACCATGTCAAGGGTATTCCGACTACATGGTTATCCTGGCAAAAGGGAAGTATGAAAATGTCCTCTGTGATATTGTTCAAAGAGGACTAAACATTGCGAAACAATGGTGTGACTCGGTGGAACTCAGCATCAACCCCACCAAAACCACACTAGTAGCATTTACAAGAAAAACTAATCTGAAAATCATAAAAATAGGGGAAAACATCGTCTAAGCTAGACGATGCAACTAGGAAAGGAGTTTTTGGACCGAGAGCCAAATACTCAGAAAGCTTGGGCACATACCCGAGCATCTTTCAAGCAGAAGTCCGCGCCATCGAAAGATGTGTGGAATTCAATATTGGAAGAAACTACCGCAGACAAGAGATCGTGATCATGTCGGATAGCCAGGCAGCCATCAAAGCGCTGAGCTCAAATATAATCAGTTTGAAGATGGTTAGGGAATGCCTAGGCAAACTAAATGAACTAGGCCAGAAGAACACTGAAACCCTCCTATGGGTCCCGTGACACAAAGGAATAGAGGGGAACGAAACAGCAGATAAGCTGGCAAAAAAGAAGCTGAAACTCCACATTTGGGACTAGAACCATCTTGTGGGATCAGCAATAGAGTAATCTTAGGAAAATTTAGGGAAGAAATGGAGAAGGAAAAATCCAAGTACTGGAATCAGCTGAAAGGACTGAGGAAATCTAAGATACTACTGGGGAACTATGACCAGAAGAGATCTATTAGCTGCCTCAACCTCAGTAAACAAAGCTCCGAATTCTAACGGGAATATTAACCGGGCATTGCCGGTTAAGAAGCCATATGAAGAAACTAGGGTTAGCAGATGAAGAAGAGTGCAGATTCTGTGAGGAAGAGGATGAAACCTCATTACATATACTCTCAGAATGCCCTGCCTAGCAGAATTCTAGGGCTAGATACCTAGAAGCACGTGAAATAGAAGAGGGGGATCTACCTGATTTGAAGCCCAACGATGTACTAAAATTCCTCAGGAAAATAGGACACGAAGAGCTGCTATAAATCTGAGAAAACATCAGAACATGGCAAGTAAGGGGGGACACAATAGATCGTATAGGTCGCAGTGTACTTATCACCCCTAATTTATACATACATACAACCCTTACTTATTGAAGGAAAACTAAAAAAACTTTGTAATAAAACTATTTATTTAAAAAACTTTTACAAAAAAGTTTGCTGTTCTCAAAAAGCTTTCAATAAAATAAGACAGTTAATTTTTCTAATAAGTTGTGGAAGTTTTGTTCACAAGTTATTTAGTCGTCTTGACTAAACATTTTATTGAAAACTAGATGGGTGTTCTTTAACGAACTTTTGGTAAAAGACCAAGTAAATTGCGAAGCAAAAGACTTAAAGCCTTTCAATCTTGGTAATTACGGCTTAGTTTTCAACGTCTGTACGCAAACTGAAATTCTTTACCAACATTAAAATAAATGTCTACCAGACAAACTTAATCATTTAAACTCAGAAATTTAAAAACAAGTCCAACTTTGCTTCTCTTGATTAATCCTAATAAAAGAGAAAATAACACTAGACAGCAAGAAAAAGTCTCATTTAAAAAACCTCGGAACAAAGGTAATTTTATTGAAAGTGTTTCACTTACATTTCAGGAGTAGGAAAGAAGAAATGTTTACTATAACAAGTGGTTTTTCTTACTAACAATAATAAACAACTATTCGTTTGGTACAATAAATTTAATTTAGGTTTTAATCTTGTTCTTAAATTTTATAAATCTTCTGCTATGTATTTTTGTTTGTTGATTAAGACTCAAAAATATATAAATTATGTTGAACAGAAAAAATGCTTTTTTAATTAAAAGGCTAATTAAAAGATAGTGCTGGAAATTAAAAAAAACATTTTTCTACACCCATGTCTGTAAATGTTAAAAATCGCACTGGCAACATTGCTTGTGACATTTAATAATAACATGCGCGTAGTAAGATCCCATAACTTACACGTGCGTTTAGATAAGAAAACTTAAATATACTTGTTGCAATACAATGTTTACATACGTAATACTTTATTTGGTTGATTTGCATACTTTTAGTATATAAAAAACGTTAAAGAACTATTAATATTAGAGACATTCCATTTGAATTAAATGAGTAATGCCCCTAAATGTCGATAACACATTATAACATTTTTCATAAATAATTCTCATTTTCTCATAGTATGTTATGGAAATAAACGTCTTGTTATTTACACTGTCAAGTTTTGTGTGAACATTTTCTCAACTTCACCTACCTACAAAAATGTCTTCTAGTAGTGAAAATGATGACATTATGAGCACTTCGCCGGATATATTAGAAAAAGCTCAAGCTGCCACACAAAATTTGTTTCCGCGAAAATTCAAAGAAAGATACAAAATTACTACTTATCAAAAACTTATGGATTGGCGGCACAAGTACATCGTAAAATCATTTTCGGAGAATGTTTTCCTTGCGAACTTTGAAGAATTATCAAAAACTATGAAATCATCTTCAATATGGGTAATTTATTCGATGCTGAGAACTACATTAAACATTAATAATAACAATAACATATCAAATTATCAAAATCTAATCACCCTACTGAAACGGCGATCGGATGGATTTAAATGTAAAAAATCGAAAATCCTGTCTACAGAACAAATTTTTTACGCATATGAAAGATGCTGCAGACGATGAGCATTTGTTGTCAAAGGTAAAGAATTAAAACATTGTGTAATCATTACATAATAACGGGACATCAGGTTATCCTCATTATTGGATTAAGCGGGGCTTGCCGTAAAAAAAACTTAGGTATATAAAAATGAAAGACATTCAGGATACAAGAAAATTCTTTTGTAATAAAATCTAAAACGAAACGTTAATTTGTATAACCAGATACGTTTTATACCATATGTCAAAAGTATATGAGTTTGCGTCCTTCTGGAGTGAAACTTCCTTTATTTTTTAATTACAGAAATGGAAAATGTACTAATAGTTTGTGGGGAAAAATACAATCGGTAGTACATCACGTAAAATTGCTGAATACCTTCAGCTGTCGGAACCAAAGCAATATACTGGCCACTGTTTTAGGAGATCGGCAGCCACTATATTAGTTGATGCAGGAGGTGATATGTTCATTAAAGCGACTAGGTGGCTGGCAATCTTCTACAGTGATGGAAGGCTATATAAATCAGTCACATAAACATTTAAAAGAATATCGGAAGCAATTACCAAAAATAATTATCAATTGTCATTTTCTGACATTATAATTATAGATAACCATTCATCACCGTTAAGGCGTAAGGGACATACTTACAATAATTGTTCTATTGTTTTTAATAATTATAATTATAAAGTTTAAATAACTGCGATTTCCTTTATTTCATAGAATAAAATGGGCGTAGAAAGAGTATAGTACGTTATACGATCCCATTACGCACTCGCCGCTGGGCGACTTCGTGCGTTATTTTTTTTACTTCGTGCGTAATTGTTTACTTACAACTTTAGTTACATAATATATTATTACACCTAATATTAAAATGAAAAATAATATCTACAAGTTTTTAATTGTTATGTAAATTTATTTTGTTACAGACATTACTGAGCAAAGTATGGGGGATATCAAAGATGGAAGTTACTGGCAGAACGGTACTAATAAATCTGCAGATTTCGATCAACAATACTCAAGTAGTTACATGCTACCATTCGAAGATATCGATCAATTTTTCAGTAAAATCAATCTTACCAATGATTCCGATGTAACCAACCTGCTCAATTGTACAAATTTGTCCTCAAATTTTTCGAACGCGAGTTGTGAAAGTGGTGTACAAGTAGAAATTAGTCATCATAATTATTGGGCGTTGATATTAGTTCTTTTTCCGGTATTTACATTATTCGGTAATGTACTTGTGATATTAAGTGTTTTTCGTGAAAGGACTCTACAAACTGCTACCAACTATTTCATCGTGAGTTTGGCTTTGGCTGATCTGCTGGTCGCTGTTGTGGTCATGCCGTTTGCGGTTTACGTTTTGGTAAGTCAGACATTATTAATTAATTATTAAGGATTTAAACTTATTTAGTAATTACATTGTAGATATTTAGATCGGTTTGTTGCTCTTTTAAAATATGGTAATTAAGATAACGGCAAACACTATAATAAAGGTATTATAAAAATTAAATTAAAAACCAAATATGTAGGTAACTACAAAAAGCTATTAGCACAAGGCTAAAACACCCTTAAGGCAAGAGACTCTGTCAAGGCTCCAAGTTAATGTTTCACTATAGGTCAGGTTTGTGCTTATAAGAGTTTAAGGGAGTCACTATCTTTTTAATCAATGAAAAAAAATCAATATCAAAGATTTTTATTTTTATTTAACATAGACTAGTTTCGGCCTTTTAGGAGGCCATCATCGGACTAGAAAAAACGTGGGATGAGGTCAACATTACAAATTACACCAAAAATCAAACATACCTTAAACTGAGTTATGTGTCAAAGATGTGATATCAAATCATAATTATATGAATAATATATCTAAAAGGTAAGCTTTATAAGATAATAGAAAACTATAGACTAAATGAAAATTTGCATTATTAAATTAAAAGTTAATAAAAAGATCAAAAATTCTATATAAGAAAAGGCCTGAAATTGATTGTAATAAAAAGTAGGGTGAGAATGAAACAATAATTTTTCTCTTTATGTCATTATAAGAAATGAGAGAGGAAGTCTTAATAAAAGCAAGTAAAATAAGCCATAACGTCGGAAACGAATGCAGTAATGAACATTTATTAAATGCTAATTTCGGATGTAGAATAACTAACCTTAAAGAAATTAAAGATGGCCGTTCAAATAAGCCAAACGCAAAAAATGAATGAATGGCAAAGGGGTTATTAAAGTTTGTAAAACATAGAAATGTCCATAACACTAATAAACTGAATAATAATAACCGCACTTTAAGCGATCATAGAAAAGACGCTTAATAACGGAATTCAACGGAGATCAATCTCGAGACTGTACTCACAAATGTATACGGGTCTGAGAGAAGTCTCAGAGACAAGTTGTGACAAGTCTCCGAGACTGAGCTGGTCACAAGTGGACATGCAAATTCCTGTACTTGAGATCTGTATGTGCTGGAAGAGCTGAGGCTAGTCTTGTGGTTATTGTTTTTAAAAAAATTAAAAACGTTACTAAAAATTATTAAAGATTATGACCATTAAACCTGTCATACAACGAAATCCAATCACGTGATTTTGTATCTTGCTTAACTATCTAGTGTTTTACTAAGTCTAAAAGCAATTCAAACTGCACAGCAGACATTCGAATCAAATTTTTGAACTGCTGTGCATCCTACAAACGCAATTCATTTACTAGAGCTGAACCAGCTCCCAATACATTCGACGATCCACCCAATTTCTCTCCCAACACTTTTTTTTCATTTTTGTTTTTCGTTTCTGTACAATCTTATAAGCGGTTATAAAAGTTAGTACCTGACGTGAGTCCATTTTAAAGAACTTGGACACTGCACAGTGTAGACTGTGTGTGTTGACTCTCAAGTCGACACGGAATTGTTTTGGTCTCGAGACTAAAAGTCACCAGCGAATCTCTCATGTCTGTCTCGAGACCCAATTGATCTCAAATGGACATCATCCCGAGACATATCTCGAGATTTTGTCTCAAGTGGACATTAGCTTAATTTAACAGGGGAGTTGACAAATATGAAATTCCTATATATTATGTCATAACCGGTAAAGAAGAAGAAAAAGTTTACAGTTAAATGTATACAATAAATTCATGATTAACATTTGTAAAATCTAACATTCCTCAAAAAGTCCAAATTAAATCACACTAAAATTAGACAAAGAACAGAAATATGTGAAGGAACGTTGGTAATTATTTACAAGAGCTACTTCTGGTCAATTTCCGAAATTTTTACAAAAAAAGCATTTATGCAATCTGTTAATATTGGAATCAGAAAAATTATGGTGTTCCGAAATAATATGGTTAGCAAAAGGTTAAGGAGAAATAGGTGAGTCAAAATCTTTATATTTATTTACTTTAGTACGATGTTCATTCACTCTAGTACTCAGGAAACGGCCTGATTGACCTATGTAAACTGCATTGCAATCATTACAACATAATTTATATATTCCAGGTGTATACAAATAAGAAACTGGATCTTTCGTGTTGATCAAGAAAGAGCCTACGTTGTTATTAGTTTTAAAACCGAAATTGATGTTATTTTACGTAGGACACGGCCAAATTTATGGGAATTGTGACTAAAATAACTCTGAGAACCCATATACGTATCATTATACGACAAAGAAACATAACTAACATGGTTAAAACTACTAAAACGTAATTTTTCCTGGGTATCGGTCAAAATATATCTTTATTTATATTAATTAGATCATATAATTAAAAAAAGAATTTACAATTACTATAATAGCTCAATGTCATCCAACCCAAACATTATATAACACTTCCTTCTGTACTGTACAAGGTGTATCTGAAAATATTTCTAAATTTTTTAAAAATTATAATATAAATGTTGCACATAAATCTATTAAACAATTTAAATAAAAGCTTTGTTACCAATCTCAAACCAAAAATTGACACCTTAAATCAAACCAATGTTGTGTATAAAATATCTTGCAAAGACTGTCCATCTACCTATACAGGACAAACAATATTTGGGCAAGCGTTTTTATAGACATAAAAATGATTTTAAAACAAAAACATTTCATCAATAATTTCCACCATTTTGATTTTGAAAATGTTAAAATTGTCTCTAAGGAACGTGATTTAACCAAGCGAAACTTTCTGGAAATGTTCGAAATAAAGAGAGATTTACAAAGTGTAAAAAGCCACACTGATTTGGAGTGTTTATCACCAATTTATTTTGCTTTAATTGAGTAATTTGTGTGATCTTGTCTCTTATACCTATCTTGATTTCAATTTAAATTTATGTAACATATTTATTACCCGCCTATGTGATAGTTGTACATTTTTTTAATTTTTTACTGTTATTACTGTTTTGTATGTTTTTACAATTTTATTCCACTTCGATTTCTTCAAATATTTAAACTAATATAATTTTAGATGTATACTTAGTGAGTGATTTTGTAAGTTTTTGAAAGAATGTTATTCTGCATGTGCTTTAATTAAGAATTTTTTAGTTTTTTCTTTATATACCTGATGATGGTCCATGGCCGAAACGTTGCGATACCAGTTTTAGTATAAATAAAAATATATTTTGACCGATATCCAGGAAAAATTTTAAATTGTTTTATTTAATGTGCGGTGGGGAAAATTCCAATTATTAGTAAAAACTAAGTTTGTATTTAACAAAGAACTTATTGTAAAGTTTATCAATAAAACTTATGGGATAATTATTATTTGCTCCAAATTACACTATGGGTGTATCGTTTACATGTCAGCATCCAAGACAGACCTACGATCTCTAAATTCTATCCATAACACAGCTCTGCGACTCTGCTTAGGCGCTTTCCGTAGCAGCCCGTCTGAAAGTCTCTACTGCGAAGCTGATGAACCCCCGCTATGGATTAGACGACAATATCTGCTTCAATCCTATGCAGCCTCAGTCTCGTCAAACCCTCTCAATCCTGTCTATCCCCTGTTAACATCAACTGTCATCTCTCTTAACAATCCTTCACCAATAATTAAACCTATCGCTCTTAAACTAACTTCATCTACAAATAACATTAATCTCTCACTCACAAACCCCATCCCTATTCCTCTAACCCCTTCCTGGATCATGCACGCCCCTCATTTCAATACTTTATCCAAATAAAATATACACGAAACACCTTAAAGAGCTCATGATTAAAGCATTTTTTGAAATCATTCATAACAACCAGTACGACTTTGTGTTATACTTCGACGCTTTCAAAAGCGATACTGGCGTTGGCTGCTCAGTTACCACAGCAAACAAGCTCATCAGCACTTTCCTAATACCTCCATTATGCAGTGTGCATACTGGAGAATTGTACAGTATTCTACAAGCTTTTAAGCACATCAACCATTCTTATAGAAAAGTTGCCATTTGTACAGACTCTCTAGCTTCTATCCTATCTATCCAAGAATTATTTACTGAGCATCCCATTGTCCAAGAAATCCATCACTCTTTTCACCATCTCTATTCCCTAAACACAACAGTCACCATTATATGGATTCCCTCACACATTGGTATACCTGGAAACGAACTGGCTGATCAGCATGCCAAAACAGCATCAACTTCTGCCACAATTACTTCTCATATTCAGATTTGCAAGGACATTAAGGCAGAAGCAAAAAGAATTGTTAGACAAGCTCACTGGAGCTCTACCAATACCTTCCTACTATCTTCCAGCCAATTCTCAACACACCACTGTTTACTGAATCCACTAGACTCTCTAGACAAGAAGGATCAATAATGCATAGACTTCGCATAGGTCACACCAAACTCACACACAGTTACTTAATGACCTTAAGCAACAGACCTTACTGTCAAAGCTGCCAGTGCCCACTTTCTGTGAAACATATTCTGGTTGATTGTCACCAATTCAACGCAAGAAGACCACAGCTTAATATCAAATCCCAGCTGAAAGACATCTTAGGGGACCCAAACCAAATCGAGACAACACTGAAATTCTTAAAGGAAATTACACCGTTTCATAAACTTTAGTCATTATTTTCCGTCGTTACTACTATGTTAATGTTTTTTCTTTTTTTTATACCATATGACATGTAATAAATGCTTTATGTAATCGCCCCTGTGCAAGTGGCCATAGTTGCCGAGCAGGTTAATACAATAAAAAAAAATATTATTGACTACTATTGACCGCTATTTTTTATAATGTTAATCTCCTTCATAAAAGACGATTGGGAAACGGGAATGTTTTTATTCGTTTACGGATTGAATTTGTCATTAAATAATAAAGTTCACGCCAGGACCGGTACCTAAGAATTCTAGCAAAAATCGTTTAAAATAAACAAGGGCTGTAGCTGTTTATCAAAGAATATAAGGGCTTTAGAGCTGACCACCTCCACTTGGTGTTTTTATTAACCCGTGAGCATAGAACAGATAGGCTTAAATGGTGCCGTTAAAGAGTTAACTGGAACCAAGAACAGCATTCGGTAATATTTTTAAATGAATCTAGGTTCTATCTTGAGATGCACTATGGTGGACAAAGAGTTAGAAGGATGTGTGAAGAAAAACGAAATTTGGCTTTTTCTGTTGAACATCACCTAGCAAGAACAGCAGGAGTTATTATATGGGGTGCAATTAGGTCGCATGCCTCCACTAGTTTTTATAAATGGGTTTATGACTGCAGCTCACTATAAACAGGAAGTAGTAGAACATATAGTTGTGCCATATTTTTGGAATATTCCCAAAGGTCTTTTTCAACAACATAATGCATGTTCGCATATAGCCAGAGTGACGATGGATTTTTTTGACGTTTTTAATATCAACCTTGTTCCAATGCAAATGGCCTGTATTGCTATTACTCAAGAGGACATAAATCATCTCATTTTTAGCATGCCAAGACGTCTACATGACTGTATAAATTCCAGATGCGGACCCACACATTATTAAGAGAAGTAAGGTTTTAAGGTTTAGTACAAGACTGAAATAATTATAATTTGTATTATTAGATTGGCTAAACATGTATGCTTGATTTCAATGAAACATCTTTATTGCTTCTGGGTGTACCATATTTTATGATGTAATATATATTAATTAATCAGAATTCGTAATTGGCAGAGAAGCCGTGTTACTGATGATACGGTATCCAGAACGTGGGAATAATTTCGATTTTCCAAAATTTCTGGTCTCAAGCTATTGTGTATCGGGCAATCAAGAAATATGTGTTCGTGTTTCTATTGATTGTATTTTGCATATAATAATACATGTTTGATCGCTTTCTATTTTATGCTAGATGTTGTTGATATATAGAGGTATGAAAAGTTAGGCAATTAAATAGGGCAAACATTTATAAATATCTTTTGTATGTGATGTGTCACATACAAAACACATGTGAGTGATGTGTTAACACTTAATCTTTCGAAATTTTGGAATGTCGATTCATACTGAAGAATAAGTACGGTACAAATCGATGGACATTAAAAGTCAGAAATTACGAATTCGACAAAATTCGATTAAGATTCAAGAATTGAGCCCCTGTTGTAGTATTGTTATTAGATGTTTTTTTTTGTGTGTCGATCCATAAATTACTTACCAAAGATATCAGGCGCGATGAAATCCATGTGAGTGATTTTGCTGTTTATAGCAGATAGATGGCAAGAGAGGTCGATTCTATTGATAAGAAAGTGCTACCTCCTTTATATTTAACAAACTATACTAATAAACCTTAGTTTTATTCACTGAAAAATTAATAATAATAATAATAATAATAATAATAATAATAATAATAATAAAAAAGGCCATCGAAATGAAATATTTAAGACGAGTACGAGGTGTGTCTAAAAAAGACCGAATAAAAAGTTCAGAAATTAGAGATCTAGAAGTAGAATCAATATTGGATTTCATCGAAAAGCGACAATTGAGCTGGTGGGGACACTTGGTGAGAATGGACGATCAAAGACAAGCTAAAAAATATGGGAGACGAGAATCACAAAAAAAGAAATAGAGGAAGGCCAAGAGCAACAAGAGTCACTTGGCAGGAATCAAAGGTGTTGGCACAAAATAGAAGAGACTGGAAAAAATGTGTAAATGGATAAAAACTAGGTGAAAAAAAAATCTACCCCTACACCTGTTTTGGTAAATGGGGATACTGATTATATATAAATATATAATAAAGTGAAGGTGGTACCTACCGATCATCGTATCATCAACTGGACTCCAGAAGTCTTGAAAACAGTCTTAAAAAACTTAGTCTTCATATAAACACTTTTATTTACTTGAAAAAAGCAGCAATTTTAAATACACGACACACTGTTCGGAAACTTTTAAATTTGTAATTTTTGAGCCCAATCCCATTTGCGTTTACGTTCAGGATACGCTAATATTACCAGCAATTGTTGAGTAAGTGCATAAGTCTTTTAATAATAATAATAAATAAATCTCAAACCGAATGGAATAATTTGGTAACAATAAGGTCTTAAAACACAAAGTGCTTAAAGTGCCATAACTTTCAAATAAAAAGAAAATAAGATCGCACGTACGAAATCGTAATTTAATCCTTAAATTCATCTCACGTTCGTAATAGCGAGTAGCTGTTTGGTGCCAGAATTATTAGAACAGATTTTCCAAAGAAAATAATTTTGCTTAGTTAATGCTGGAAACGCGAATTTGGCGAATTTTAATAAAGCGCCCTGAGCAAGAGATTTATTTTTATATAAACAGTAACAGCACATTGCGGTTGTTAAATTTGCATATAAAGCTTTACCAAGATTTTACGATCTATTCAAGAAATGCCTGCAATTTTTGTTTTATATAAAAGGAATACTCTTAGCTACTCAAAGGAACTAAGTCAGTGACCTTATAATTGGTGATTTTGTATGTGCTAGAACAAAAGTTTTAAGTAAAATGGCAATAAAAATACAAAATAATACTCCAATACCGATACATTTTTAGTTTCGACGAAGACTTTCTTATTTGGCAAAGATACGAAAACAAACTGAAACAGTCCTTAGAACGAGTGATTTTATCTTATTCAGTTTGTTTGAGTAGTTTTGTCTAATATAAAAAAGTTTGAGTCTGGAAAATAAAAATTTATCTAGTAAAATTTTACAGGACCAGCGGTATTTGAGAAGATTATTTCTTGAACCATTCTGTACAAAAACCACTTTATTTAATAATTTATTAATGTCTTCTCACTAATTCTATTTTCGCTGTTAGACTGCATTTTTAACTATAAAAAGTAAAGATTTAGCAATGACAAAAGATTTATATTCAAATTGCATATATTTTATGTGGCTGTGATCTGATTTATTAAAACAGAGAGGAAGAAAGTGGTTTACACATAATTATATTTAATAAATACATTTTTTTTAAGAAAAAATAGTCATAATCTTTTGATCTTTCAATAACTTTAACAAATAATAGTTATATAAGTTACGGCTACGGCTACACTACCAGGATAAGTAAATGGGAGAGGTAAAGACATTCGGTGGTATTATAAAGAATAGGGCAACTGAGGTAAGGGAATCGAAAAGGTCAAAGAATATTTAGATAATATAAATGAATGTTGATTTATAGTCACTTGTGATCAAGAAAATTAAATGTGCAATATTGTTATGAGAATAAATTAAAAATAATTTAACAGATTGTTTGAAAACTTGTTGCCAGACAATGGTCACGCGAACCCGCAGGGCTCGAGTTTGAATAAAATCTGTCAAATTATTTTCTAATTTCTTGACTTATATTTGACAAGATTATTTTTTGATTCATCCATTTCGCGTTGACACAATTATATAATAATTTTGACAAGTATCTGACAGTTGCTAGGCAAATAAAAGCTACACTGACAATAATCACAAGAGATTTATTCCCACTATAATAATGACATAATTGTGACAAATAAGGAAGCATTTCATTGGTTTTAAGAAACGTCAAAAAATAATCAATACTAATAAAACGACTCGTAGTATTATCAGTATAAAGCGGAATGACTGGCTAGCATTTAGCACAAAACATGGAAGATTGAGAGTTTTCATTGGACGAAATCACAAAACTGTGATATTTTGACAGTGGAAAAAATACCTAATATTTTTAAAATAAATTTCTCAAAATAATAGTGTTTTTGCTTAACTTCGGTTAAATATATTTTATACCAAAGCTGACATTTTTAGAAATGTTTGTTTATTCAATTGTATTTCTAATGTTTTACTATGCTGGAAACTAGAAATGGTAATAGTTGGTTTCAACTAAACATTAAATAATAGCTCTTTTTAACCCAAACCAAAATAACGTCTTAAACAATATTTGTGTTTACGAAACATGTGAACCCAATCTTATATTTTTTACATTAATGGAAATTCTATTTAAATTTATGCATTGGGTATTACCAGCATTTACCTTTAATACCATTTCAAAGAGCTCTAGTAGTGTCAAAAGAAATTGTAAAGTACATCACTATAAATTTTGTAACTTAAATATTTTAAAATAAAATAAGGCCAGGAAATCTAAACTAATTAAATAAATTTTAAAATAGAGAGCCTATGCTATATTTGTTAGTTATATGCTCTGATTAAATAATTAAATGCAAAAATAAGAGTTTAATTAAATTTGGTACAATTACAGCAAATTAATTTTTGTAATATAACATAGGTAATGTAGATTGTTACATTATTGTTAATATTAATTTTGAAAAAATCTTTCCGATCGAGATAATCATTCATATTTTTTTTTTACTTTTCGTATTTTAGGGAAACTCAGGCTTTAGAATTTTATGACATAAATGTGAGATTTATATGTGTTAGTGCGTGGCTTACATCATTTATCAAAAAGGCATTTATTAAAGAAATATTGATTTATTTGGTTCTATTAGTTTGGTTGCAAAAAAATTTGGATTCGTCATCACTTAATGAGAAATAATCGAATTTGATAAAACATTATTTTAAATAGCCCTCTTTAAAACTTTAACCAATGAATTTTTCATTTTTTATTATTAAATTTTGACTCTTTTCATACATTTTCTTTCAATAATTGTTCTTTTTCTTTTGTTTTTTTTTTTCAACAAACTCCTTCAAGAACAATGTTAAGATTTGGTTTAAATCTCTTCCATTTACAGAAAACCACCTTGTGTCATAACTTTTTCCTAAATTGTATTATAAACGATTCTCGAGATATATCCGCAAGCAATTCTTAGTTGACTATCAGACACATCTAACATATAAATTCATGTTTCATCACAAATTGTGAAAGTTTCATCCTTAGTTACATCTCAGTATATACCTTTAAGTGAGACATTTAGCTTTGAATTGGAATACAAACGGACTTGACTGAATAAACGAACGTATAAATTTGATAGGTAGAGAACTTCGTAAGTGGTTCATAAGTAGTTAACCGTAGTGTTTCTAGTAATTATGATATCCTGGAAATGGAGTAATTGGCCGAACATAATTCTGGATAGACTTTTCTTGTCCGTTGTTAACAAGATAATTTAATCGAATTTAAGACTCGGTTTGGTGTAATCAGGAGCGTTTCTTGGAAACAGGGTTAGGATAGTCAGAGTGACTAATTTCATAATTTGGACACTTTGGTGACAAAGGATGGGGTGAAAGATATTTGCGGGCTATCTGCACAGGAAATTAGGAGACATTTATTGCTGTTATTTTAGACTTTACAAAGAAAGAGTATACAAAAATATTTTAAAAAACTTTTGAATGTATACTAAGTAAGTGAGATAAAAATTCGAATACCCAGTTTAAATGATTTTATTTTAATTCGCTGAATTTATTTACTTTACTGAAAAAAACCAATGATAAAATTTTCAGCATTATCAGTTGATCAGTTTTATACTGCTTTTTATGAAATCCACTAACAATCCAAAAATGAATATCCAAATTTTGCGAATTTTGGTTCTTGACATTCTTTACGATTGGTTACGATGCCTATAATACGGAGACCAGTACGAGCAAGGGGCTCTGGATGCCCCCGTAGAACAACATACCGTGAAGATCGCCGCCTAAGATTATTGGCTTTAGGGGACCGTTTCTCCATTACCAGGTCCATTGCAAATGATTGGTTTGCAGAACACGGAAGACCTATTATTGGTATGCGAACTGTTTACCGACGAATAAGACGTTTTGGCCTGTTTTCATACCGACAACACTGAGTCCTCCCTTTAACTCTAGAACACCGACAAAATCGCCTTGAGTGGTACAGAGAACGGTCACTCTGGGATCAGGAACAGAACAGTATTGTCTTTAGTGAAGAGTCTTGATTTTGATTAGGCATGCACGATGGTGGAGCGAGGATTAGAAGACGACGTGGTGAAAGAAGAAATCCACGGTTTTTTGTTGAATGGCATGTTCATCAAACTGTTGGAGTTATAATTTGGGGTGCTATAGCTATAGCTAATGGTTCGAGATCACCTTTTAATGTTCATCAGAGGTAACATGAACAATTACGTCTTATATATGTATAAAATGTAAAACACTAATATATAAAGTTATTGTAAAGATCAGCGTGATATAGTTTTTTCCTGGTTTTTCTATATCATTGCACAGTTATACTGATCTTAAAGGGAAGTACATCCAGGATAATCCCTTAGAGATATTAACATATGAGCTTTAATATTGTTATGTCTTATTACTTCCATACTTGGTCTAGCCTTAATACTACCTAAACAACATCTACCTAGCTACAAACAAACAAAATGTAACTTAAATGTCAATCTGACGATGCTAATCAGCGAAACGGCCGTCATTGTGATTTAAAACATAATTTTTCAAATAAACTTGAAAGTTACGTTTAAACGAAGAGTGTTTTTATTTTTCTTAATCAGATGGACTTTCAAAAAGTAAGGGTTAGTACCATAAATTTAATAATTATAATGATTTTAGTGTAACAGTGTATCTATCAACCACCAATATCAACTACCATCCAGTTAAAATATATCTCACAGTAACTTAAGTGCCACAAAGATAATGCCCGACCACATGTCGCAAGAGTCACAATAGACTTCTTTAAAAATAATGATGTTACATTGTTACCTTGGCCACCAAGTTCTCGCGACTTATCTCCAATTGAGTACGTGTGGGATATGATGGGTAGGAGATTGCCCAATTTGCAACGTACTCCTTAGACTCTAGAAGAACCTCGAGAGGAGTTGGTGGTTGCCTGGAATGAGATACCACAGGAGGACATTGACTCCTGATCAGAAGCATGCCTAAGCGCGTTGGAGAATGCGTAATACATCGGGGTGCATCCACATATTATTAAAGGTAAAAGGGCTTTAAAGCAATGCAATCATTTTGAAATTTTTATCATTTACTTATTATGCTTTAGTAAGTAATTATAAAAAATTTGTCACTTAGTATATATAGTTTTTTGTTTTAATTAGCTTATTACCGCACCCCAGCTATTATTTATAATAGTGATGTTAAATTATTTCATATAAACTATATATTTGAATTTTACAATTTCAATAAATTTTAAATTAAATCTTATTAAAACCATTATAAAGTGAATTACAATTTCTCATACAAGGATACCTATATTTTTATATTTGGATAATTACCATTATATTGTACACCTTGGAAAATCTATAATTAAAAATTGTTCATTTTTAATTCCTAAATAAATAGAAAAACCAAAAATTTTCTATTTATGAAATTTATTGTACCAACCCTTACTATGTGAAAGTCCATCTTATTAAGAACAGTAAACAAATAGACGGTTGAACGAAACTTCCACTATTTATTCGAAAAATACGTTTATAAATTCAATTACAGCTGTTTCGCTAAAAACTAGCATCGTCAGATTGAGATATTGAAGTTACATTTTGTTTGTTTGTAGCTAGGTACCTGGGACCTAATTTTTGAAATAATTATCAATTATACAGAGAATATGACGTAATGTTCTCCAAAAAAGTCATAAACTGATTTTTAAAATTTATTGGTGGACATTTTTCTCTAAATATTAAGATAATTAATTCCACATGGTTTTTGATGAAGAAATCATTTTCCCTCTACATATTTGGCTTGTATGAAAGCAATTATTGATGTTAGATCACATATTTTTATTTTTATGTTAGTGTTTGAAAGTAAAAATTTCTGTTTTGTGTTTAGCTACTTTTTTACCTAATTAAAAAAATGCAGTAAATTTGTAGTTGCAATTGAATGTTGTGAATAATTTAAAGGACGAGCTGGCGATTGCAAATCAACCAAGACAAGAGTTTTTAAGAAATCGGGATCCCAGAAATATTTTATCTGATATTGAATTTATTAGACTTTCAAGCTATATCTCTTTTCTTTTTTGTGGCCATCTGAAAGAAAACTTTTCTTAGGGGCCATTGGTTAAAAAAAACAAAATAATGAAAATAAACATTAAAAGCACATATTGCATATATAGTAACCACAGAATATTGTCAGGAGTCACAAACTGTAAAACATAAAAATTAAGATTGCTTCCTCATTGTTTTACTGAATACTTAGAAAAGGCACCAGTCACATACTTAATTCTCTAGCGAATTATATTCTCCTACTGTTCAAAAATCAAGTTTTCAAATCTCAAGGGAAATTTAATGGGAGAAAAAGTTTTCTGAAGAATTAATTCTCCTTATTTCAAAAATTAAGTCCCAGATGTTGATTAGGTAGTGCAATATATTTATTAATTATAAATATATTTGTTTACATTCTTATTGCCAGGTCAGAAAAAGTATGTTGTTTTTTTTATTGTTTTTCTGTGCCTACTTCGGTCGTCGAGTTAATTATATACTTTTACTTACGACCACCCCTTTAAACCGTCAATAACACACAATCTATAACCCTAAGTGGTTAACTAATGGTTAACTAAGTGGTTGCCCTAGGCAACCACTTAGCAACAATAGACGGCGCTATTTTATTCAAAATTTTCTATTTACATATTTGAAGGTGAATTTTATACTACATATAAATGGCAAATAACATTTATTACATATAAAATTGCATTTAATATATATATTTAGAGTTATTTGAAAATATATATTTGATTCGTTTCCATTAACCCTACTTTCTATCTGTATGAATGGATCATAATATAAATGTACATAATTACGTTTTAACATTTTTAAAATTATTATACTTTTTAAAAATACTTACAAAGCTGTTTCAGCTTGTGGATACAATCGTAACATATAAAAGACACTATTTACTCGTTTTGTACTATAATTTCACTTCAGTTACTATACGAAACCATTTTAGATATTAAGAATGCAGTAAATGTTAATATTACGTGAGAAACCGATCAGTAGCACTAAATTAATCACTCAAAAATGACGAAAATGAGTTTTACTACAATAAGGAGAACATTGAATCGACATATTTAAAATATTTTACACATTGAGCGACTGTACATGCGTCTGACGTCTGACCGCATGCGCACACGTTATTATTTATCAAAAAACGATTATCAAAAAACGATTATCAAAAAACATCCCATTTTTTATTGTTCTTATAACTTGTTTGTATGCGTGAAGTTTTATACAATTATAAAAAATATCAAGAGATAGTGAAATGAGTTTAACTAAACCCAATACAACTAATGTTAAGTATTTAATTATTATACAATAAAATGAATAAAAACATCTATTGTTGCTCTTGTTTAATTATCATTAACAAAAAGATTATCAATGCAAGTACAAGTAGGTCGTAGGTAAAGTAGAGTACGTAACTGTTGCTGTAAAGCATTTTACGCACTCACGGAATTACGCAATTGCGCAACTATTCCATTCGTGCGTAAAATGCTACTTACCACACACGTTACGTAATATACTATTACAATAGTGTTTTCTCTACCCTAGGTACCTATTTCCCAAATAGTATCCAATAAATTAATTAAATATTAAAAGTATTAAAACGAGTTTATAGGAATATTTATTATAAATAATGAGTATTAAATATCAAAAATCCAAATACTGGTACGTTAGTTATCCAGAAATTTTAAAAATACTGTCTAATTCCTACTATTTCCATGCATTTATATGGTAAACGTTATAAGTACTGCAGCCTACGTCACAGTCACGTTTAATGATTATAATATGTCATGGAATAGTTATTTATGTTACAAGTCCGGGAACGGACTTATTATGCTACGAGATAGATGTTAACGGCCGAGGCGACGAAGGAGACGAGTCAAGAATATCTAATCGAGTACCGTAATAATCACTTCACGGACGTGTATCGTACTATATTTTTTTTTATATTGCCTTTGGTTTTAAACGCAATAAAATATAAAACTGAAATGACATATTTGATCATTTTATTAGGAATTCATGTAGACTGCTGTGAAAAAATTATGTTACTCGATTTATTCTTAACATGGTTGATTTGCTTTATAAATAAAAATGAACAGCGGTTACCAAGTAATAATGAAAATAAAGGCAGACATATTGAATTTTTCTGCACACACGAAATATCTGCGGAGAAAATGGATCTGAAATTAGATGAAATTGCTTAGAAAACTGCGGAAGCGATAGGGCGAATCATTCCAGTTAAGTCTGCGGAAAGATATTAAAAAGAATATGCGCTGTTTTGCAACTAACGTGAACAACAATTTCAAAAGTAGTACTGATGAAAATGTGATATTGGCTTACTTTTTGGATGTGGTAAGAACAGTTTTTTTAAAGAATATTCTTGTCAACAGTTTACATTTTCAGTCAAAAACATTCAACCCTTCTTCATTATAGTCCAATTACTCGATGGTAAAATCAATGATTATAGTTAATGAGAATGTCCACATATCAAATTTCCCAATGCTTTTTTTAAAAAACAAAATGTAGATCATCAGCCAAACCAATCGAAGGTGCTGACAAAGGAACAAATTGAAAGCTTCATGAGGGACGCTCCAGATAAAGAATATCTATTACTCAAAGTGATAGCATTACTTGGAGTTACTGGAGTGAAGAGATTTATAATTTAGAAGTTAGTGATGTGGAGGATACGGGTACTCAGCTAGTAGTTAAGATTAACCAGACAAAAATGCATATTCGACGAGCTTTCATTGTGATTAACAGTGAAGAGATTCACTATTTGAATTTGTTTAGAAAATACATGAATTTACGGCAACACGTCTCCCTGAAAGCTCTTTTGGTGGGTTATAGACAAGGAAAATGTCTATCTCAAAGAGTTGGTATACATACTGTTGGCGGAGCACCTAAAAAATAGCTGAGTTCTTAAAACTAGACCAACCAGAAAAGTATACAGGTCATTGCTTCAGGAGGACATTCTCAACGTTGTTGGCCAATGCTGGAGCTGACCTTAAAGTTCTAAAACAGCAAGGTGGATGGAAGAGTTCTTCAGTTGCAGAAAAGTATATAGAAGAATCGATTAAAGGCAAAAACAAGATTACAGTTGTACAATTAATGTCTATCTTCAAAAACTAGAATAAAAGCTTAGTTTATGTTGATTCACTTATTATTTCAAACAAGATTGGGAGAATTGAAGATTACTGTAAAGTACAAGTGTACCGTTTGAGTCCAGGAAATGGCACTTTACCGTACAGTATGAAAAAATATAATTTTGAGGTTGGGTGTAAAAATAACTTTAACTAATACATGGTATTCATAGAGTGTGTTCGGGGAGCACGCTTTCGAGCTATGTAGCGCCAAGAGCCATATAACGCAAACGAGGAATAGTACTAGGTAGCGCCAAATGGCGCAAATAGCGTGCTCCCCGAACACACCCATGGTAACACGTAAAATAGCAGAATACGTCACCGATTTTGAAGTAAAGGCAAAGGATAGTTAAACAAACTATACTCAAGCGAACGAAATTCGTCAAGGTCGCTCATGACGTAGTTCAGAGACAGATAATTATGAGCCAAGGTAGAAAATTGAGTTATTATTGTCATTATTGGATTCGATACAATAGAACACTTTTCCTACGACCTCTTATGAAAATGGCACCTAACACTGGTAATGCTAGCTATTAATTTTTGTGAATAAATCACCTTGATTTGTTCAATTTGATCAAGAAATATTATCTTTTGGTAAAATAATTGTCTCAATAATTGTGTGGTTATAAATAAATAAATAGTGAACTAAACACTAGACAAACTATTTTTTTCCAAAACTAGTAATGAAATAACAATTTAAAATATAATTAAAATGTTTTCTACCTATAAATAAATCTCATTTTAAATAAAAAAAGGTATACATAAATAATAAACTATAATTTCGCAGTGACTACAAACATAGTATCTACTGCAATGTGGTTGGGAAATGGAAATTTTGTAAAAATCAAATTAATTGCTTATAAATATATTTAGCGGGGATTTTATTAAGAAAACAATTAATTTGTACTTACCCTGATAATAAACGACGTTGATCAGTGCAAGCACTGACCAAGTGGCCGTTCTGAACCGCCCTTTAGACACACTAAAATCATCTGTATTAAAGACAACATCAAAAATGTCGGGCTGTCTTTTATTCACTCTTTGCCTTCGATTTTCCAATCACCTGTTCAATCTACCAATGGAGTAGTAAGTTTTTAACCTGAAATTGTCGTTCAAATAATTCTCGTTCAATTTGTTCATAATATACCTACCAATCAAAATCTGTATGTAACCTTCAAGATGTTATGTATTTTGGACTCAGAACTTCTGTAAATAATAAAAATCTATGCACAAAATGTAAAGCTCAATAAATACAAAATAACCTTCGATCAAAACTATCTCCTGGAAAACAATAAGTCTTAAGACAAAGAATTAGTTTCTTATCAGAGCCTGTAATATAACAAATCAAAAGTTCATAATATTATGGTTATATAAATATTGCAGCAAGCAACCTCTACAATCTATTAGAACTACCATCCCATTGCTACATAAGTACATGCCTCCTCAATCATACATTTTCCCAATTCAGATTATTACCCACCAACAATCCTCCACCATTCCATTTTTAAACTAATCAAAGCAAAGTAACATGCTTTAAAAAAATTACCTTCTATAAAAATTTAAAAGTCTTTTTTATAAAGATTTACTTCCTTGTAATTTAATAATGTCTTCTATGTTTCTAATAATAGACCTGTAAATGATAAACTTAAATAATTTCATATATAGTCGATGAAATGTTCGTTTAAATTAGTGCAGAGTTATAGAGATCTTCTCATAAAGATATCTGGTGTCTTTTATGTTCTGTATAATACACCTGCAAATTATAAAACAAAACAACTTTGCAAATTTCTTCTTATACATATAAAATCTTAAAACATACAATTAAAAATGTTACCTTTTATATAACAATTAGTCTTTTTTAAAACCTTGGTCTTTTGATACTTAATATCTTACAATGTTTGGAAAAAGGTAGAAGGTATCCTCAACATTTGAGTTTATTTTAAGTTAAATTTAAGATATTGGCTGAAAGCATCGACTGATAATATTTACCTATCCCAAGCGTACTATGAAACCTTGAAACAACCTATACCATGAATATCAAAAATTCATTCATTTATTCTTTTTGATGCCTTAGTTGCCAGGCCAATTTCTTTTCGGAGTATATTTAACAGTGTCTTCAATGTTTCTTTCTTGCGTTAATAATCTGCAATAAATTTTTTTTATTTTAATTTAAGTATCACTCAGTATAGTCCTTGTTTGTTACCTTTTGCTAAACAAAAGTCATCACATGAAGTTCATTTTCTTCTTCACTATCAAGGAATGTTTCGTATTCTTGCAGAAGAGTATTATTTAAAAGACGTAGTGGGATAGAACGTTTCGTTTAGATTTTTAGAGAAGAGACTTTTATGTATCGTGACACAAGGTTTTGTAGACCAAGTATACTGCTAGGAGTAACTTGATCTTGATAATTATGACATGAAAAGTGAAGTATGAATTAATAGTCCTGCAGTCCAGGTAGGGATGGATTTTTAGTTTTTTATAATATTTTAAAGTAAGATATACGTTTTACTCTATTAATAAAATACCATAAGTAAACTAATAATTTTAGAATACCCACAATATATTTTCTATATAAATTTCCTCAGAGTAAACAATTTTTTTGTCTTTTACAGTCTTCTAATTATAAATATACGGAAGTGTGAAGTATAAATGTAAGATATATAAAAATTGATATTATTGTATATAGCTAACTATATATACAAAATTTTATAAAACAGTAGATAAGACGCCCTATTTTAGTATAGGTAATTAAAATATTTCAAAAATTGAACATAAAAGTAAAATATATCATTAATATCGAAAAATATTTTTATTAATTTCTAAGTAAAGATTACATTTCATATTTTTTTCTAAACGTACGTTTTACTCTATTAAAACAATACCTTAAGTAAACTAATAATTGTAGAAACCCCAAAATATTATTTTATAAATTAACGCAGATTAAACATTTTTGAAAAAATTAACTCTGTAAACAATTATTAACCTTGTCAAAGTTTTTCTTTTTTAATTGAGCTACATTATTGAACTATTTCTTTTTAAAAAATTTAAATAAGAATCCTACAAGATCCGCCCAAGAATGGTTTTATATATTTGAATTCCACAAAGCATAGAAAGAAAAAAAATCACGTAAAAATAATTACACACGTTCAATTATATCATTTTGTTGCTATTTTATTGCACTTACAGATAGAAAATATTTCTAAAGACTTACCCTGCAACAAAAGAAAAAATAATTAATCTATAAAAGTTAAGATTTTAAGATTTTAAATTCTTATAAACCATTTTTAGGGTACTTTAATGAATAGAAAAAAATAATTTTACTATTTTTTCCAAAATAAATTGTTTGCAAACTAACTAGACTGTTACCTAATTTAACAACTATCGCTTGAAGTGTTCTAAATGGGACATTTTAAAAAATTTTAGTTTAAATTTTGATCAAATAGTTATCCGTTAAAATAATGCATCATAACATATTTCATTTTCATTTCATCATCATAACTATTTTTTAAATAAAATTTTCTTTAAAAATGAATCCCATTGGCTGAAAATTAGGAATAAGAGAATTTTTTTTGGGATTCTCTTTTTTATCTAATCCCCAACCAAAGTCCAAATAGCACATTCGAATTACACATTTTCCGAATTACATATTGGAGTAGCGTAACCGCCAAAATTTGGATATATTTTGTACCAAAACTGAAAATATTTTCGTCTAATTAAAAAAGAAATAAATACTCAATCAACTCAAAACCAAAAGAAAAATTTTCTAAATAGAAGATTATTTAGTTTATTTTTGACCACAGCGTATTTATTTTACTAGTTAACGATTGATGGCTATAATTTTACGGTGCATCTAATTTAAATTTAAAAGATATATCACTTACCCTTTCTACTATTAAATATAAGCCCTACTGATGATCGTGAAGTGAAGAACGCCGTTCGAAGATCTGACGATATTTTCTTCAATACTCACCTGTAAAAAATAATTAAATCTTGAATAGGTAGTTTTGTTTCAATAGGTACAAGATGTCTTAAATTATATTATGAATATATGTTTTGCAAGGTATGTAGAAAACTAGAGGATAGAGATATTCAAAAATGTAGACGCAAAATTTCAAAATATAAAAAGTGTATAGGTACTATTTAAAAACAACCAAGCTGGTTTGTTTCTGGTATTATATTTATTGGTGAGATAACATTTTTGTACCATAGAGTATAAAAATATCCATAGAAAAAATCAATCGTTCATAAATTCCCATTGTAACCAAAATACCCGATGGACAAGAGCCTGGGGGTCTATTCTCGAATGTCGAACAAAATATGTCGCATTCGACATTTTTTGTCGATAAAAATTGTCGCACAACTTCAAATTGTGGTATTCTCGATTGGATTCGCCTTCCAATTCGCATGTCGAATATCAGAAGCTGGCAACACCGATTTAACGATTCTCAAATATGTTCTATGCCAATGTAGGATGTGAGTTTTGGTTTTTTGATAGTTATATTTGTATCAATTTGTATTTGTGTGGTTAGGTTAGGTTAGGTTTTTGTTGAAGGCTCGTGTTTAAGGTGGATTCATGCAAGCAAAAATTAAAAATCTTCATTCAAAACCAGCAAATTACAATTAGAATTATTACTTAGAATTAGTAGTAAAAGCTTGGCATATGACTAACAATACTCATAACTTTTAAATTAGTAAGGATAATAAAAAACTCTTCGTTTTAACAAAACTTCCAATATTTATTAAAAAATTGCTTCATAGCGAAACAGCTGTCATTGAGCCTTTAAAAAAGCAATTTTTTAATAAATATTGGAAGTTTTGTTAAAACGAAGAGTTTTTTATTATCCTTAATAAGATGGACTTCCAAAAAGTAAGGGTTAGTACAATCAATTTAATTTTAAATTAGTGTTTCCACTTATACTTACAATTACACTTACTTTAGTATTATATTGGTTAGATTAATAATATCTATATACCTATTATGATACAATCGGAAAAATACCTTTCTTCAAGAGATGTAATGCACTTTCACGATTCCCTTGTTCTATTAAGGGTTCTAGATTAATTATTAGCCTCTACCTAATTCTTTAGTTAATTTGAACGTTTTAATAAACTTTCTATGAAATGAAAATAATGTAAAAACTTTTCTACATATTCCTCGTCTCTCTCGAGGCCGTTAATACATTTCTTGATTTTCTAAATTTTCAATAGCAATTAATAAAACTGCCATTTTCTCTCTACAAAAATATCTGAAAAAGTACCAAACAAAACTGCTATTGATAGCTTCTGTATATTCCTTATGGTGTATTCATTTTATGTTTTATTAACGTTGAAATAAAAACATAAAAAAGGATTGTGGTTTCATTTCCCATATAAATTACCAAAAATTAACATGATAAGCTACAAATTTCGCAAGTAGTGAAATTCTCGCATTCGACATAAATTGTCGGCTGCCTTTGACCATTCTACAATTTGTCTATCAAAGATTTGCAAAGGTGACTTTTGAGAATAAGGTTATTCAGATTTTCTTCGACAAAGAGGATTTCTCGCATGCTACAAAATATGTCACTGTTTGAGAATAGGGTCCCTGGTCAATAACAAAGTGCGGTGAAGAACAAAGAAGAGTGGGGGGTCGAGCTAGAAACTACGTCAGTTTTGAAATCCGTGAAATTAGGTTTAGTGATTTGAATAATGGTGAAAACCTACTACAACATATCATACTATGACCGTGTTAGGAACGTATAGGGTAAAAAATACGATTTCCATTGAAAAGTATAAGGTTTATGCTGGTCGGTGACGGAACGGTGTAGTCTCATACTTTTCTCATACTTTTCAATACAAATGATATTTTTTACCCGACACGTTTCTAGCACGGTTGTAGTATACATGATTCGTTGTAGTGGATAGTCACCTTAATTATTCTTGCACTTCTAAACGTAAACGTCTAAATACTATTATGAAGTTAAATAACTGAAAAAAAAACACAATCACCACCACTTGACAATATAGCTATTTAACGTTATTTTTCACAAATCGATTGATTAATTAAGTTATTCTAATTATTTTATAATTTGTTTGGATAGAATAACTTAATATTATTATTAAATGAATGAATGAATTAACGAAGCTAATGTCATCGATACACTCATAGTATGGGATTATCTGAAAAGCCTATAACATCGGCAACCCATTGTTTCCCTCATTTCAACCCAAACGTAAACAATTACCTCCATATATTTTTATACTCTGTTTTGTACGCTCTTTTATAATTTATCTAATAAATACTGAAGAAGGTGTATAAACCTGTCAGTTTCAACATTTTTTAACTGTATGTAACTTAATCTAAAAAAGAAAACAAAATAATAACTACTTTCGGAAAAATGTAGAATCTCGTGAACCGTCCTATTTTTATAAAAATTTGATCAGCGCCTAGTAATATCAAAAATTGTTAAAAATTTGGACTGAAAATGAACATATGCAATTAGAAAAACACACATCCATTTTCAATGCCGAATCCATAGCTATATTAAAAGCCATAGAATATACAACTCAAAACAATATTGAAAAATCTTTAGCTTAAAATCTCACTTAAAAATCAATTCAAAGTATATTAATCCATATATAACAAAAATTAAAACAAATCTGGCAGAACTCAATGAAAATCAACGAATAATATTTGTTTGGGTCAAAGCCCACACTGGAATTGAATACAATGAAGAAGTGGATAAATTGGCAAAACAGGGCATACTGACCGGCAAAAAAACTACCTGCTGGTCAACATTGGACGAAAGAATTAATCTAACCAGGACTAAAATGCACACAAACTGGAGCAAACGATATAAGGAATATTGTATTTCAAAACCTACCCGTTACACAACTAGTACCAAAAATCGAAAGACGATACTGGTTTGAAGACTATCAGTGCCCAAGGAAATATATAACAACCATCAGTCGTATGAAGTTTGGTCATGCTAGTTATCCTGCACACTTACACAAAATCAATATATTAGACAGCAATCTTTGTACCACTTGCAATGTCACGTCAGACTTAGACCACATATTTTTCAATTGCATTTTATACAAAAACCAATCAGACAAATTGTTACAAAAACTATTAAACTTAAAAGTTGAAACACCTTTCAATATTATGTATTTGCTATCTACTAATAAAAAAATATATTCG
This sequence comes from Ophraella communa, assembly GCA_035357415.1. Classification (NCBI taxonomy): domain Eukaryota; kingdom Metazoa; phylum Arthropoda; class Insecta; order Coleoptera; family Chrysomelidae; genus Ophraella; species Ophraella communa. The sequence goes on along the minus strand of CM068983.1, from coordinate 12,958,600 downwards.
ACTGCCTTAAGAGTTTTGTTTTTGAGACAAATATTAAATTGTAGTAATGGAAAAATGTTGCATTCCTAAATGTCTATCCTACTGTATTATATATCCTACTTTCCGTGGTCTACCTTGTATTTGTTGTTTAAAAAAAATGCCCTGACAGACCCCTGGGCGAGAAGAGAGTGACCCTTGTGACCTAATCCTTTGTTATAGATTTTGGTTTTGATAGATTGTAGTTTTGTTAGATTTTTAGGTAGGAAAAATAGGTGTTAATATGGTCTGCAGAAGGTTCACATATTATTACGAGTGTACACGATTGTCCAAACATTTTACCACATAGCGTCTGGCTGCATGGGCTATGCCTTAAAGCCAAAAAAAAATGAACATAAATATAAACGCATAATAAATATAAAAGTAATCTTATTAATTTTCAAAACAAGACATAAAGCCTAAGGAAAAAAATTATATCCTCTTCCCCCCAACTGACTTAGATCAAAGTATACTCGTATCATAAATTATTATCGCGCACCTTAATATCTGAAATAAAATAAGCCAAATGACCAAAGGAAAAAGTCTTAAATCTTTATTTTATCCAAAAAACAAAAATGGTTAAAACAAACATGGATAATAGAGAATGAACATAATATCATTAGAATACTTTCATTTTTTTAAAGTACCTACTTGATATATAAAAATACTTATTACATCTTAGCAACATTGCAAAATAATTATGAGAGATGTTTTAACTAGATTCACAGCTTGTTAAAATAAAAAATACAGTGCTTTGATGAACTCCAATATCCTCTCCCACTCCTGTTTGAAAGCCTGGATCACTTATATATCTTAAAAATATTTTCATTTTATCCAAATTACATACGGCCCCCCCTCTTGTCTCACTTGATTCTTCAAAAAAGTTATTTACAAGCCACTCAACATTTTCTTTCTCAAACCGATAAATTGCTTTATAATCACCATCACACGTAATTTTTCTTGGCTTATTTAAGTATTTATCTACTTAGTTCAAATGTGTTGTCAAAATTAATATAATGGTCACATTTATAACAACTAAGTTCTAGGTTATGTTCATTTTGAGTCCAAATTTTTAGCAATTTTTGCTATTTCTGGGTGTTTCGAAACCCTTATATTATATTACTGTATTTTAATATATAATTATTGTAGAAAAAATAATTTAGGATTAGTTAAACGAAACTAAATAAATTCTTACTTTATATTGGCCATTATAAACATGGTTACTATATTTTAAACAATAAAAATAAGATAAAATAAGATATAGAAATATAGTTTACTCACTGCAAATTGTATACTGACGTTAATTACCAAATAAAAAATATAGAAAATATTTATCGTAAAATGAGTTTAATAGATGAAATGTACAACTATAAGGAAACAATTGTTGATATTTAAGCTTTTTATAATATATTTTGTGGAATTTTGTAGCTCTAATAAAAAAATGTAGGTATATTCCACGTAGTAAGAATTTTAACCATACAAATAATTATGTATTAAAACAATTCAAAATAATTGTTTTACCCATGCGTCAGTAACTTCTAATTAAGAATATTTTAGGTAATTATAATTTTTTTTAATTCTTAATGCTAGAATTTTAATTAAATTATTTTCTTCAATTTCTAACGTAAAATTAATATTTGGGTGTAATTAATTATTTATATAAGTAATTTAACAATATATCTAGCTGTCGTTCACTACCTACAAAACCATCTTAGAGAGCATCTTATATGTCTTTACCAAAATAAAATATTTTTTGTACATCTGTACTAAAAGATCTAAATTATCAATAAAATATTTGCCAAAATTGGAGTAATATAGAAAGAACTTTATTTTGAATATATACTTTGTTATCATAACTAAAGTAATTTTAAAATTAACGATGAATTTTCACAGAATAAGAGCTGGTTCCATAAAAATAGCTTATAATTGCTCCGATTCTTATACTGTCCCATCTCTAGAAACACCGTATGCGAGCTGTAACAAGCTTATCACTTAAAGTTTTTATGCTTCTGTCTGAGCGGAATTGTTCACCGGCAAATATTTAAAATTGGTTTTTGCTATTAGAAATAATCTTTTAAAATATTCGTCTGGATATAATATTGTATGAAATTTCTATAGTTTTAAATTAATAATTTAAATCATATTTAAATATGCGCCACATTCCTTATTACTTCAAAGAAAATCCGATTTATAAAACGGTCTTTTTTACTTAAATAAATAATAAATAAAAAAATAATAACAAAAACATAATAAATTAAATAAATTTACCAATTGGCCAGTCATCATGTACTTTTCAACCATCATCTATTGAACTGCCATTGTCCACATTCACACATTTCAGTTTTAAAAAGCACTAGCACTGTAATATGTCACTAACCGGCATATAACTATCGGACCAACACTTTTTTAACTGTTAGATAACACACACCAAATTTTATTCATTTAAAAGAAAAACCATTATATTAAAATAAAAATGTTTCTATACGCGCACTTAAATCCGAAATAATACATTTCCGATTATCTGCTCTGTACTACTTTCACCACCGACTGCACAAAAGGTACTGACTGATACCTACAGCTATGTGTAAATGATAAAACAATGACGATACCTGCAAAAAAAGTTGATTAATCAGTTATCGTTGACGAATTTAATAAATCGAACAAATACTTTCTTAACGACTAAATGATTCTAAAAAAACGTATATACAATCCCTCTTAAGTAACCCTATATGACAAAGTTTAAATTAAGATTACGCAAGCAAAATATATTTAGTCATTTTGTTTGCATTATTCTCAAAAAAATATTAAAATTAGACCTCAAAGTCTCGCAAATAATATTGAGGAAGATTCCTATCAAATATCAATAAAGTAATAACAGTTATAAAAAGAAGGTACCAAAATAACCCTGTTACAAACTTTTAATAAGCTCTAAATTAACATGGGAATATGTGTTTTTTTGGCGTTATCATGTGATCTTAAGTCTTTCGTTCTGATTGATATACTTAAACAGAGAAAAATGATTCAATAGGAATGTTTTATTATTAAAAAGTTTACTATAGCTAAAAATATTTTAGTTGCCATTATTAGATTGTCTATAAATCATTTGTTTGGAGTTGGCATTAAATCGTAAAATGACCCTAAATCAGTAGCGCACGTACTTATTTATATCGGTATTAAGAAATTTCTTTTAATCATCATATTTTAATATTCTTAAGTAAGGGATAAGTAGTCCTATCGGACCAGGCAACGAATCTGACTCATCGTCGGATGAATACGACGAAATGGAATCTTTAATTAGGTCTAGGCGTCTAAATAATTGACAAAATAATACGGTTGTCAAAGTTAAGCTGGTGATATGTAACTTTTTTGTATTTGTTTTTTGAAAATATCTTAAAAAATTTCAAATGCTTCTTAAATAGAGCATGTTTGCCCATCTCTAACTCTATTGCTCCTTTCTTCCGACGACGGCGCTATCAATGGGTGGCAAGGCTAAAGCCGTGTGGTCTGCAAACTCCAGGACGTAGTGTAGTAGAATGAATTTTATATTAAGAAACATATTAAGAATAATAAAAAACTCTTCGTTTCAACGTAACTTCCAAGTTTATTTGAAAATTTTTTTTTTAAAATTTTAAATCACAATGACGGCCGTTTCGCTAAGAAGCATCAACAGATTGACATTTAAGTTACATTTTGTTTGTTTGTAGCTAGGTACCTGATGTTTAGGTAGTATTAAGGCTAGACCAAGTGTGGAAGTAATAAGACATAACAATATTAAAGCCTAGATGTCAATAGCCCTAAGGGATTATCCTGGATGTAATTCCCTCTAAGATCAGTATAACTGTGCAATGATATAGAAAAACCAGGAAAAAGCTATATCATGCTGATCTTTACAATAACTTAATATATTTGTGTTTTACAATTGTCTTATCTATGTATAAAATGTAAACTCAATCAAAGTAAGCAGTTTAATAATGGAGAACTTCTAAGATTTATTTGTTCATTAACAACTTTAAATTGTGGATCTGCTAGATGTATTTTTATTTCAAGTTCTTCAAGGAAATCTAAATTTTGTTTTTTATCACAAGTAGTGTGTAGTATTTGGATGTCATTGTTGTGTAATAGTGAGGTTGGATGTTCAAGTAGATGTTTTGCATAATTTGACTTATCTGGTTGTTTTAATCTATATGCTCTTAAGTGTTCATTAAATCTTACTTCAAAATTTCTTTGTGTTTGACCTATATTGAGACGAAGTTTTATTATCATAAAAAATTTATTCATTAAAGAAAATATTAATTTCAATAAGAATGTGTATTATGATGATTAAATCAAAAACAAAATCATTATTAAGTCAATTAAAAGCAAAATAAATAATAAAAAAGTAATCACATTACATAAAAATAATCAAAATCACCATTAAAAAAAATAAATAATAATGAAAATATAATTCTAAATGTAAAATAAAACAAACGAACAAATTATAAATTTTTGTAAAATATTTTTCTGTTAAATATATAAAAGGATTTTCAAAGATCTACAAAAGTGTATAAAAAGTTCTTCTACGAATAACACTTGTGCATATGTGTGACGTAAAATTATCAGAACTACGACTGCTAACATCGCGTGTTTGAAATGTTTAGTTTCCATGAACTCCAAAACCTTAGAAACGCACCTGTGCCTGTGTGACGTCAAATTATCAGAACTACGAGTGCTCGTACACAACACATCGCGTGTTTGAAATGTTTAGTTTCCTCGAACTCCAAGAGCTTAGAATAGCAGCTGCACGTTGTGACGTAAGAGTTACTCGGAAATGTATCGGTCGAATTTATGACTTCAAGCCTCAGTGTAAATATAATTTGAGAGCTTTTCCGACCATAATAAATTATATAAAAATTATTGAACATTAAAAATGATTATTGTATATATTATGTAAAAAAATTGTTTGTAAAATATAAGTAGTTAGTTAGAAATAAGCAAATTAAGAAATAGCTCCTTCTGATTGGTTCTCGTGGAGTTTTTAAATGAAGCATTTTTATTGGTCAGAGAATAATGAGAGAGGGATCTCAGTCTTTACGTAAAAGAACCAGTCAGAAAGAATAAAAGGAGATTCAAGCCTAATTTTAAGAGAGTCAAGACCCTTTATACAAATATTCAAGCCTCGTTTTAAAACTTTCAACAAACATTTAAGATTTAATTTTAAAAAACTTTCACTACTCAATACTCAAGTTTAATTTTAAAAAAGATTCAAAACTCATTTTCAAAACATTCAACAACAGTTATTATAATATTCAACTCGTAATCTACATTTTTAAAAAGACTTTGATTAGTCATAAATTTTATTAACTTTATAAGTTAACAGTATTCGACTTTGAATCGAAAATAGGTTTGTTGAATCGAGCAGAGTAATCTTATAATATAACAGTTTCAACAGTAATTTTAATGATACAAAAGTTAGTATTAAATTAATATAAGAAGCTTGACTTACCTTATATCAGAAATAATCCTAGTATGAAACTTTGTAACACACCACTTGTAAAAAGGGAGTCTTATCAACCAGTAAATTGTATAAAAAAAATCCACAAGTAAACAATAATAAATTCTACATCGTAAGAGTTTCTGTCTTTAATTAAACCATTGGAAGTTCTACATCCCACGTATCTACCAGAAGAGAAGATAGACCACCAGTTCCAGCGACACCTACATGTGAATGGCGAACACTCGAGAGACAAAGTTAAAAAAGGTACCGTTATTTAATTTGTATTAAGTGTGCGTATAAACTGTTTTAAAGCGATAATAGTTATTAGCTAGAGAACATTTATACTACTTTATTGTAAAGATTTTTGAATTTCATTTTGATAGAAAATTTATAATTTGTTTGACGTAAATCTGTGGTGAAACCTGTACGACCTGAGATATAATTTTTCGATTAACGATAGTGTCTATTTTCAAGAAACATTTAATTTTATTTGAGCTAGTCATCATTATACAACATATTATTTAAGGGGCTAAAAAACATTATTATTGTAGTAAAAAACTTCAACAATTACGTCAAATCAAATAAAAACAAACCACTAATAACATCATGTCACAATTAACGTGAATTTACTAAAATAACATTCAATCATCAGAAAAAATTAAAATAATAAAACAAAAAAAGAAAACATAAGAACCCAACAACAATAAAAATTAATAAAATCAAAATAATATATACAGCATTACATTCTGGACAAAATTTTGTAAACACCAGATTTTTTTAATTTGGGTAATTTTATTTTTACATTTAACAATTTTGTACCAACATTATTTTGTGTTTTAAATGATATTAATGCTGATGTTGCCGTAGATATTATTTTTGAAATTGTATTGGAAATATTTCCACAATATATAATATTTTTAAAACTTTTAATTTCTTTAGTTTGTTTAGGAAATATAAGTTGTAGTGACACTTTCAAATAAACTTGGAAGTTACCTTGAAACGAAGAGTTTTTTATTATTCTTAATAAGATGGACTTCCAAAAAGTAAGAGTTAGTACAATAAATTTACTTATGAAACATATTTTTTAAAGAAAAAATATAAACAACAATTATTGGGTAGAATAAAAAATTATGTGTAAACCATGGCAATAAAGTGCTCTTGCTAGGCCTATCTTTTGTCGGCCTGAAAAATGCTAATTTACTTTCTAGGTATACAATAACCAAATACTAAAACAACGGAGCCCGTCAATTTTCCATCTAAAAATATTAAAATTAATTCAGTAAAGAAAATCAAATAATGGTTCAATCATATTCGTATATTTTTAAACGTATTACACGGCGTATAAACGCATTTTGCAGATATTTTATTCAAGAGAAACATTTTAAAATCGAAAATAATAAAAGAAACCCATTATAACGAGAGCAAAGAAAAATATAATGATTTAAACATTTCAAGTGTCATCATATTACTTTAAAATAACGATAATACACAGTAGGTAACGTGTTACAAATATAAGTAAATAATAATGATCGAATTAACTTTAAAACTTATTTAATAATACATAAGCAGATATATCGTCAGTTCAAAGGTAAATGTCACTAAGTCTCATTTTCCGAATTCCGAGATAATGAGCATTTTAGTGTTTTTGTTAAAAATTTTATAAATCTTTTAAATGCTACATAAAATGAAACTACTGGTTGTCTTTAGTAGATCTGCTTATGAATTAAATGAAAACTTTTATAAAATCATAAAATTATGAGGATTTTTGTAATTAATGAATGTTACTCTTGTTATATTATTTAAGGTTGAAACACTTAGTGATAAAACCATATTGTTAATCAGTGAAACAAAGGACTTTATATTAAAAAAAAAATATCCATAAATATAGTTAAAAAACTACTGAGTAAGCTCGTATTACAATTAAGTCAATTTTCTTCATCAGATTCATCAGCTGCCCGTTCAGGTGCTCGTTCTTCTTCTTCTACATTAGGTTTAATAGGCAATGACCTATACCAAGCATGCACTTCTTCAGGTATAATAGATGAATCACAGAGTTTAATAAGATCTTTTTTTTTCTTATCAGTAATTGGTAGTTGATCAGAATAGGCGGGCCTAATGCTATAAGGCTTTTGGCAGTTTTTACCTCTCCCCTTAATGTAGATTCGTTTAAATTCTGAAAAATGATCATATTTATAGAAAATGTAATCTGGATTCCTTCTTTCCTATTTGAAACACTTTACTTTTAACCATTCAACTTTATTTCCATCTTCATCCATGTTTCTATTGTTAATCATATTGGATGCAAAGTCTTAAAAATCTAAAAAATCCGTATACTTCCATTCGATGACTTCATATAAAAACTGCTCTATTCTTTTTTTCCTTTTCTATAGCTGAGTGCATAGAGTCGCACTCCATATACGAGTGGCCAGACTCCAAGAATTTGTGCTGAATAATTTTAATTGTGACATGATTTTTATTACAATATAACATTGCTGCTGCTACATTTTGGTTTCGGTTCTGACCTCCGCAAGTATGTCAGAGAACATAGATAAATGTGTAATGTTAGAGGGGATCTTATCTATGTACTTGGTCAGTATAGTTGCAATTTAAAAACACTGACGAAAGTAATAATTCAAAAACTCTTTAAAAACGACAACTCTCTTGAGCTGATCGATGTTGAACTGTTTATTGTTTATCTGTAGTCTATATAGAAAGGACAAGGAATAATAAATCATTCATTTAAGTAGATTTCATAGACGTACATTTTGTATTGAACGAATGAGTTGCAGCTATGCTAAAGAATATACGATTTAGGTCAGAGGTAACGGGATGTACTAATTTTAATAAAAAAAAGGATAGAGGTACATAAAATTTAGTAAGTTTAATAAAGAAAGGCAACACAGTTTATCCATAATAGAAAACAAACCAATCTGTAACAATAAATATTTTATATATTTTTCAGAACAATAAACAACTAAAAGGTTGAATTAACTTTCACTATTTATTCTATAAATACTTTAAATGCAATGACAGCCGTTTCGCTATCGAAATAGCATCGTCAGATTGACATATTGAAGTTACATTTTGTTTGTAAACGGCTGTCATTGCATTTAAAGTTTTTATAGAATAAATAGTGAAAGTTAATTCAACCTTTTAGTTGTTTATTGTTCTGAATAAGATGAACTTTCACACAGTAAGGGTTAGTACCATAAATTTCATTATATATTTTTGTTCTTTTTGTAAGAAGATTAATTCAAACTATGAATATTGTCACAAATAAATTACAATGAAATATATTTTTAAAAAATTATTTAAAGTCAAGATAGCAAGAAATTGTTACAATTTTTAATAAATCAAAGAAGCAAAATGAATATTTTTTTTGCATTACTCCTATATGTAGTGTTTGGGAAATTTTTCTCAGAAATTTTAAATGGCAAGTGGCCTACTGTAATCGGCTTAATACGATTACACCTATTTACATATTATTCGATTACTGAGAGGGATTTTCCAAACAACCCAGTTTTCTTAGAAACATTATCGGAAATATTATTTTAAAAGAAAGTAGGTACATTAAATCAGTACTTAGTATTAGTTCTTTGAGTAAAGTTATATAAAGTTGTATGGTTTTCATAATATTGTAAACATTTGGAATATATTTAAAACATTTGTTGAATGTTAATTGTGCAAGTACCAAACAATGTCGATAAGCCAAGGACCATCTAAACGACCAAAAACAGGTCCATTATCTTTAAATGAAAAAACTCTGATATTGAATTGTTATATATCATTGTAAAACAAGGATCCAAGTGCAAGTGTTCATGATATTGTGAAATTAACGGCTGTTATGTTGTGTGTTGCTAAATCAACAATTTATAGATTACTAAAAGAAAGCAAGAATGGAACTCTTCAACCCCCTAAAACTCCTTCAGGCTGAAAACCAATTGAGATCGATGAGTCATTAAAACAAAGACTAAGGCGTAAAGTCCATGGATTTTAGCTACGAAAGAAAATTCCAACACTTGACAAAATTATGACATCAGTGCAAGAATCCATTTTCGAAATTCGGAAACATTTACCTGAAGTCTCAGACAGACCATCTCATAACTACCCTCTTAGAAGTGCAGAGTATGACCTTTATTTACCAAAACCTCGCACGGAACTAATCAAAAGCTCTATTTTTTATAACGCTAAGAAAATGCACAACAATCTACCCTTGGAAATAAAGTCCATTTCATCAATAACCGCATTTCGTATCGCTTTAAAATCATACTTGGTGGAGAGAGCTTTGTATGCAGTTGACGACATTTTTACATAAATTATTTGGTACCACGCACTGGAAAGTTAATTTGTGATATTTATCTATTTTGTTGTTTGTTGTTTTTTTTTGTTGTTACTCTGACTGAATTAAAATTTTAAATTTTAATTTTTTTTATATTACTTATTATTTATCATTCTCATTGTATAATGTATACATAAAGTATACATTTATTTTATTTTTTTATTATTTTTTTTTTAACTGACCTTTCGCAATGTTTTATATTGTGAAGTTTTATATGTTTGTATGTTTTATGTTTTATTTACTTGAAGATACTCTTGTATTACTGTTTTAATATGTTTTATTCTATGTGATTTGCTTTTTTTTTAAACAGCTTTGTCCACAAATTTAAAAAAAAATTTTTCTACAATAAAGCTTATTATTATTATTCATTACTTAAAAAAAAGATACGGACTATATAAAATTCTCCAGAATGACATTATGCAAACTTTTGAAATATACAAAACATAATAGAAAATCTCTCTTGATAGATAAACCGGAAATAGTTTTTTGAAGAAGAGACTATTTAAGAAGCATTCGACATGCCAGAGAACAAAACTTGAAAATATTCTACTTAGACGAAATATGGATAAATGCTGGATATACAGTTTCCAAATCTTGGCAAGATGAAAACATTAAAAGCGGAAGGTAGGCATTCGTGGAAGGTTTGGCGTTAGCTTTGCAGCCACCATTTGGAAAATTAAAAAGACTTATCATTGTCCATGTTGGAAGTTCTGAAGGTTTTGTTGATGGTGGATTATTAACTTTTATTTCAAAACGCACGGGGGACTATCACGAAGATATGAATGGGGATGTCTTCGAGGAATGGTTTGTTCAAATGTTGGATCTGATTCCAAAAGGGACTGTTATTGTTATGGACAACGCAAGTTACCATTCACGGTTAAGAGAAGCATTGCCCACTAGTCGTTGGCGTAAAGCAGAGCTTTTGAAGTGGCTTATTTCGAAAAATATTAAGTTTCCAAAAGTTCCACTAGGAAAAGAACTTTACAGAATTGCAAAAATGAACAAGAGTAAATAAGTACAAACCCTACATTGTAGAAGAAATGGCTTCTTCTCGTGGTATATCAGTTCTTCGACTTCCCCCTTATCATTGTGAACCTAATCCCATAGAATTAATATGTGCTCAGGTAAAGGGGGAAGTTGGAAAAAAAATACTACTTTTAAAATAAACGATGTTGTAAAATTGTTTGAGAGTGCTGTAAGTCATGTTAGTAAGGAAAATTGGACAAACTGTATCGAGCATGTTATCAAAGTAGAGGCAAATATGTGGAAAATTGACAATATTTGTGATGATTTAATCGACCCTATTTTTAATAATGTAAACAACTATTCTTCTTCTTCCGAGTCGGATATAAAATAAAATGTAAGTAATAAATGTATTCCAATAATTATTTCTTTTCATTTTTTATTATATTATAATTTAAAACGTATTTTTTCCCAATATACACACCACTGCATTGCGTTATTGCTTAGCTGCTAATCCTTTAACAATGAAGAAACCCTAAACTTTGCTACAACTGAAACAAATACGGGGTCGATCTACCTGGTTTTTAGATTTACGGAAGAAATGTAAAGTAAGAGATTTATCAAAAATTTCATGGTGCTCCCTGTAAAGGTTTTGCATACTTAATGAGAGTTTATTACTCCTCGTACTTTTTTTACATACTATGGCGATCTCCGATGACTGATGATTTTCGAGTTGGACTCGTCCGATCGAGTTTTAAAAATTCACTAAGTGTATAATAATGCATATAAAATCTCACTAGGTTACTTAATGAATTTTACTATTGTGAAGAAAGTATTATCAATGTACAAAGTGAAATTTATTTCTGAAATAGTATGTTTTTATCTACAATATACACTTAATGGGTTTTCCATATGAAAGAATGGTAAAAAGTGGACACTTATGTATATTTAACTCTATTTTAATAAAAACTGTACTTACAGAATTGCAAAAATGAACAAGAGTAAATACAAACCCTACATTGTAGAAGAAATGGCTTCTTCTCGTGGTATATCAGTTCTTCGACTTCCCCCTTATCATTGTGAACCTAATCCCATAGAATTAATATGTGCTCAGGTAAAGGGGGAAGTTGGAAATAAAATACTACTTTTAAAATAAACGATGTTGTAAAATTGTTTGAGAGTGCTGTAAGTCATGTTAGTAAGGAAAATTGGACAAACTGTATCGAGCATGTTATCAAAGTAGAGGCAAATATGTGGAAAATTGACAATATTTGTGATGATTTAATCGACCCTATTTTTATTAATGTAAACAACTATTCTTCTTCTTCCGAGTCGGATATAAAATAAAATGTAAGTAATAAATGTATTCCAATAATTATTTCTTTTCATTTTTTATTATATTATAATTTAAAACGTATTTTTTCCCAATATACACACCACTGCATTTAAAAATTCACTAAGTGTATAATAATGCATATAAAATCTCACTAGGTTACTTAATGAATTTTACTATTGTGAAGAAAGTATTATCAATGTACTAAGTGAAATTTATTTCTGAAATAGTATTTTTTTATCTACAATATACACTTAATGGATTTTCCATATGAAAGAATGGTAAAAAGTGGACACTTATGTATATTTAACTCTATTTTAATAAAAATTGTACTTAATTAGTTTTACCTTTTAACCGACGATATGAGGATGTAAAGAAACAACAAGAATAATCTGATATCTAGACAAAATGCTTAAAATGACAAAATGTCTTTATTTGTAAAAACTTTTCACTATAACATAGGATTCTTTTCCTATTAAAGATTGCTCATTTATCTATAGAAGGTTAATTTTTTAAAACATCGGACAGTGTTCCTCACAAACCCAGTTATATCTGTGAGAGATTTTATCTATTTTTATACAGGAATCGCCCAGTCCATGCATTCGAGCAGGTAACTCGAATCGTGATTTTATTATTTCAGGATCAAGTTTAATGTTGTGATTTTCCGCAGTGTAACCGAGAAAATTGTTTTTTTTTTTATCTAAGACGGTTTTTCGGCCATTAAAGGACAAGTAATACTTGAAAAAAGTGTTAAATTATTTTCAGGATCCTGTATTTAACAGAGACCAAACATTTCACAAACATTCCGTTTAATTTTTCATCGGATATTATGACATGCAGTGTTCGTTAAAATGCCTCGTAAATTACCAGCAACTCCATAAATCGATTAATCAATCCATTAAAAAAATTGACTTATTAGAGTACAAACCTGGTGAAAAGTTACAGGGAAACTGATTTCTGTTTTTTTATTTATGATGGACAATAAAATCACATTTATGCTATACTAAAAGAGGTCAACAAAAGAGAAAAAACATGACATTAAGCTAATAACAGTGTAACAACGACAGCTGCTTCAGTTCCTCGTCAGATTAACATATTGAAGTTACATTTTGTTTAATAATGTTGATTAATTAGTGATAAGACCAGACCAAGTATTAAGTTATAAGTCATATCAATAAAATAAAGTAAGAACGGTAAACAACTAAAAGGTTGAATTATATATGGGTCAGCACCAGCAAAAATAATAAAACAGTTAGATATAGTACATAACAAAATATTGAGAATATGTCTAGGAGCAATGTCAACAACACCGGTAGAAGCCTTAAGAAAGGAAGCATTAGAACCTCCTCTAGAACTAAGAAGAAAATTTTTAGCCGAAAAAATGATTCTGAAATGTAAGGAAAAGAAATCACCACTGATTACAACAATATCACAACTAAACAGACACAACTTAACAAACAAATTTTGGGAAAAAAAGAAATAACCATTATTATGCATAGCATTTCAAAACACACACAAAGAAAAAATCCTTACACACGAAACTAACAATTACTTTGAAATCATAGAACACTCTGCGCAAATAATAATCCCAGAATATACAGAATTACCAGAAATAAATAAAATCAAAATTAACAATATTATGAAAAAAACACACACAAAATCATTCAAAGGCACTGGTACAGCATTTTACGTAGAAGAAACGAAGGAAGAGAGAATCTTCACTCTGCCAAAAAACTGCACGATATTTTCAGCTAAAGCAACAGACATTACAAAGGCATTGGAATATGTAATTGAAAATAAACAAAATAAATCATTTATATTATCAGATTCACTATCCGTTATTCAATGTTTAAAAAACAATATAGGAGAAGACAACAAAAATCCGCATATAAAAAGAGTTCAATCATTACTATATCAACTCAGATTTAATTGCGAAGTACAAATAATATGGGTAAAAGCGCACTTTGGTATTCCCGGAAATGAGAAAGCTGATCAATTAGCAAAAAAAGCACAGAACAGGACGCTGATGTTCTATCTACTGACCTAGTCGTAACTGACTGCATAACTATATATAAAAAAGTGTCAAGAAACATGGAAACAAGAATGGAGCCACTATGTTCGAAACAAACCAACTAGATATTCACTCCTACATAAAGCAATACCAATACAACTTTGGCACAAAAATACAAATTACTCACGAAGGGAAATCAGCAGTATAATACGTATGAAATTTGGACTTGCTTCATATGCAGCTCATTTATACAAGATAGGAGTAATAGATTCAAAATTATGCACAGTGTGTAATGTCGTAGAGGACTTGGACCATATATTTTTTGAATGCAGAAAACACAAAAATGCAACGGATTTAATGCTAAAAAATCTTCTGAAGGCAAAGCTAGCTCTTCCTGTCAACTTACTACATCTTCTTGCGTTAAATAATTTATAAATAACAGAGTGCATAGTAAATTTTATTAGAATGACAAATGTATTCGTTTGAAGGAAATAACTAGATATTAACATGACCTTTGTAATCTTTACCCAACTGTAACCATACCTTTCTATCCGTGGTCTACCTGTTTGTGTGTTTTAACAATGCCCTGAACGACCCTGGGCGAGAAGAATTGTGATCCTGTAAAAATCCTTTTGTTCTGATATTATGTAATTACGGAGGATGCTGATAGACAAAATGAGAATATTCATAAATTGATTGTACTAACCCTTACTTTTTGGAAGTCCATCTTATTAAGAATAATAAAAAACTCTTCGTTTTACCAATTTTTTAAATAAATATTGGAAGTTTTGGTAAAACGGAGAGTTTTTTTATTATTCTTAAGAATATTCATAAATAACACAAAGTTTCTGGCTGCATGGAACCCTCCTAATGCAAAAAAAACTTTCACCATTTATTCGAAAAATATGAAATGCAATAAGCAATGACGGACGTTTCACTATAGAATTAGCATCGTCATTGCATTTCATATTTTGCGAATAAACAGTGAAAGATTAATTTAACCTTTTAGTTGTTTACCGTTCTTAATAAGATAGACTTTCACGTAGTAAGGGTTAGTACAATAAATTTTAATAAAATAAAGCCTAGAAATTTTTAGCCCTAAGGGATTATCCTGGACATATTTTCCTCTAAGATCATTATAATTCTTTAATGATATAGAAAAACTAGGTAAAACCTATATTCTGCAGATTTTCACAATAACTAAACGTATTTGTGGTACATTTATGTATTTAGAAAATATAATTTTAAGAAAATATAGAACAAATATAATTCTAAACTTTGATATAGCATATTATCTTGCAACTATTTAGGGTAAACTGAATTTACAAGCAATTATATAACTGTGGTAGTAATTAAAATCTATTTACTTAGGTGGCAGAAACTAGGTGTTAATAAGTGTATAGCTTATAATCTCTAGCAATAATCCCTTTACTGATTATTCAGTAATTCATTTATTATGTAGAGAAATAATTGTATGATTAATATTTAATTAAAATGGGTTATATAGATATTCTTAAGCAAATATAAATTTGCTTAATATAATTTTAAGGCACATTCCTTTTAGGCTTGGACCAGAGGTATTAAAATTTTTTATTTAATGGGCAAATTGTAAACTTTTAGAGGCAAGTCGGGCCAACAAGATTTGGAAGGTCCTCTTTCTTTTTATATTGATTTTATGCAAATCAAATTTAAATTCAAAGTTCCGAATTCGGATAGTCTTATTAGTTGGGCTAATATATTCGTATTTTTCGGCTCTGTCGAATTACGTGTGCCAGTGGTTAGTTGTTTTGATTTTTTGAGTTGATTTTGTTAATTTTCTTAATCGTTACGTCGTGGATTGATATAGTGAAAGCATCTTTTTAGAACTTATATATGGGGCATTGCATGCAATCTCATCCTACCGATTGGATTTGCATCTCCGATTTTGCTGAAATTGGGGCATTTTTTTGTACCATTCGAAAAAGGTTTCTATGAATTTTTTCAAATTTTTTCATTTAGTCAATAGAGAGATATGAATTTTCGAAAATTTTGGGTATTTTTTTTAAATAGCCATAACTTGGTGAAAAATTGTCCGATTTGGGCCTTTTTTTAATTTCGGGTTTTTTGATGAATTTTTTGAAAAATTTGTGCAACAAATTATTCATCATAAATTTGATTGTTTTTTTTTCCTTTCAAAGTTAAAACCAGCATTTTAAGATTGTTTTTTGTCCTTCAAATTTTTTTTAAAAAATTCTCTAAAACTCTACTCTTCAAAACACAAATTTTAAGGTTTCAGAAGATTCCACCAATACTGCAAGAAAATGCCGGATGTGATTGTTATTGATAATGCCTCTTACCATTCCAGGAAGTTACAAAAACTTTTTATTATGTCTACAAAAAAGTCAGACATACAAAATTGGCTTCGTTCAAAAAATATTCAATTCCAAATTTAATAGTATAACCACATTTTTCCAGTGGTATCAGGCAAGCCGTGCGGCGTTGTCGTTTATTGAGCAATTCATTTTTATGATCAATCCGAATAAAACAGTTGAATGGTTAAACATTCCATAGAATGAGTTGTATGATTTAGGTGGTTATAATTTATAAAAGTAGCTACACATTATCTGTAAGTACCGAAAACAAACCAAAATCTAAAAAAATATATAGATGATTTTGATAAGTCAGCCATTTTTCTGAAATCAAATTACTACAATTGATGAAGTCCTAAGAAATTTAAATGCTTATAATGACTTTTAAGAGAATCACATTTTACAAACTCTTTAAGTTTAAAAAACGTGGAAGGAATAGTTTGTTACTCAAGGAAAATTAAATTGTGCTATGGCGAAGAGATCGTTTGCAACATAGACAATATAGAGTCGAAAATAGAACAATTTATTATTTAGATAGGAAATGGATAAATGCTGGCTTTACAAAATCAAAAGTTTGGATTAACTCTTAATTAACTTCTGCAAGATGTGCAATTTGGATGGGCTGTCGATCGGCTTCAAAAATCCGCCAGGTAATTGAAATTAAAAACAATTCTTTAATTTTTATGTTTTATATAAATATTAATAATCTGTCACATTGAAAGTGAGCATTGTTTTGCTCCGGATGCATTGTGGGCATTTGAATCCCGCAAAAGTGTTGATAACCATGAGGAGATGGATGAAAAATCTTTTGAAAATTGGTTTCAGAAGATTCCACCAACACTGCAAGAAAATGCCGGATGTGATTGTTATTGATAATGCCTCTTACCATTCCAGGAAGTTACAAAAACTTTCTATTATGTCTACAAAAAAGTTAGACATCCCAATTTGGCTTGGATCAAAAAATATTCAATTTGAGAAAACAATGTTGAAAACACAAATATAATAAATTCTCAAAGAATATAAAGGCCAAATTAAGCCACTTATTATCAACCTCAATGACGGAAGTAGTAGTACGTCAGAATCTGAAATTTCTTTTTCTTAGGGTGCCTATCTGATCATCATTACTAGCTGCATCTTGTTTTTAGCTATTCGGAAGTTCGGAAATTCTGCTGAACTCTTATCAAACCGTATTGTACGATTGGCTAACTATATTCTTTAGAGAGGGTCCAAGTGACAACTCCATACAAGAGTGTTAAATATATACTTTAAATTTAGGAAGTCTTGATATTATTTAGGGTGAAAGTTTAAATAAAATAATGCTATATTTTTGTAATGTTGATGTAAACTTATATTTTGCTGTCAAAATTTATTTTAAAAATGTAAAATATACATAATTATTTTCAGACTTCATTAATTTATTAATTAAATTAAATTCACAAAAACGTGATTCCAGAGTACCTACATTTGTTAAAATCTTAAGTAACTTGGGTTTGAATATAGCATAACAGGAATATTTTAAAAAAAAATACATATATTTTGCAATACAAACATTTTAATTTTAAGAATAATACCAATACATTTTGTTTAATAAAGATATACAGTTAATGTTTTATTTTAGCTTCTTCTTAATTGTCATGTTTGACTGTATTACATAAAATAATATATAGTCAGAGATTTGTTGGTCCATTTTGGCTTAATCTTCGATATACCTGTCCTTAATATAATATATTTTAAATGTTCATCAGATAAGTTTGCCTTATACTTGAATTTGCAAACCTTATATACGAGAAGGTTTGTTCACAAACATTATGTAGATCCAAATAGTGAAATCATTGCTTTAGCAAAGTGTTTGATATCTTTGAAATCAACAGAAATATTTAATGATCTGTATATCTAAATTACCAAAAGTAGCAATTAAATTTATCAGGTTGATTAGCCAAATTCGACTTTGCTCCAAAACGTCCTTACACCTTTCGTTTGATGGCAACTTTTACAAAATAATTCAGGATGAAATTTGTCCCATGTGCAGTCCGAAACACTGGAACACATCGTTATGAAGTGTAGTCTATAAAATAGTATCAGGATAATTTGCGCACATTTGATGATTTTGTTGCTTTGCTAAATAGGCTTTGTCCTAAAACACTTAAAATTGTGTCGCTTTTTTTCATAGGAGTATTGAAACTGCGCTCTTTTGTTATTAACGAGTGAATCAAATTTTGTGTTTACTTAATTATTTTACTTTTTCTTACTTGCACATTTTGTTTCTTTTTTTTCCTTTGTTATAGGTATGTACTTATATTTAATGTAAGTTGTAATATTATGTTTTTTCCTACTATTGTAACCGAACCCTTGCTATTTGACTGTATTCAATTTAAGCAATAGAGAATTATTAATATTATTATTATTATTAAATTAGCAAAAATATTATTCTATTTTTCATAACTCGCGTTCTTTTGCATAACTCGCTTCACTCGTGAATAACTATTGTGTGGCGGTTTAAATCGAAAGATGTCAGAAATTCAAATTGTTCGTAGTAATATATCGCATATACATTAAAGTAATAATACACGTCTGTAACATAAAAATGTATATATTCAACGGAAGGTAAATTGGAATTATCTATGAATATTTACTTTTATCGAACTACTGGTTACTACAAAATCCAATTGAAATGCATCCGATCTAAGAGTTCCCATAGTCTAATTTACAAGGTAGTTTATATAAAGAAATTCGAGTGCCTGAGCCAGCCAATTTACAGAGATAAGCGATGAATAGATCATAGCGCCGTATACTTCTTTTTAGAAAATTATTGTAACTAATTTATTCCAAACCTAAGCTGCTTTGTAAGAGAATGTTGTTAAAACTTAGTCACTACATAAAAACCACTAAGAAAAAATGTATATAACGTATAAAACGTTGGAGAAAACAGACAAACCGATACAAATAAAAATACGTAAAAACTAACATAAAAAGGTGGACAAAAAAACAATGTAAAAAATTAAAATTAACCACCCTAAATAGGATGTATAAACAATCATTAAAATAAAACGAAACCTGTATTATAACTAAAACTAAACAGAAAGTACTTACAAAATAAAAAACGTATAAAAGAAATTGGGAGTAACTGTTCAAACATACACTGGGTAAAATAAGAAAAAAAATTAAATTACTTATAAAAATAAAATTAAATCAAAGCAAAAAATTGTAGCTTAAAATAGATAAAAAGAAAAATAAATGACTGAATTACTATCTAACTATCCCAAAAAATTGAAATAACCGTACCAAAGCTGGTATACTATGTAACAGAATACTATTTTTAGTTGGCTAAAACTGATGGTTATTAAATTTAATATGATGTCCGAAACGAGATTTATCTGTTCTGGGGAGATGTTCTTTAAGGCGAGTATCTAAGGATCTAGTTGTTATACCCACATATGACATAGAGCAATCAGTACAATTGAGTTTATAAATGCCACACTTGGACAATTTATTACGTTTGTTTTTAGTTACAGAAAGAGAAGATTTAATCGTCATTATATTATCCTTCAGAATACCTACAAATTCTTTTGATGGGATATACTTACACAGGTTTATGTATCTTAGACAATGAAAAATTACTAATAGTTAACTTTTACTTTAATAGTTTGGTGACAATGTAACAACTTTTAGAGGGTCTTTTATTGAAGAAGTTTATTTGTTATAATAACCTAGTTTCCTTTATTAGCTTTTAAATGAAAACTTTCCTTGCCCTTAAAAGATCACACAATGTTATTTTTTTAGTACATTGTTACTGTATTTGTAATAATTTTTTTAAGGATTTTGTTTTTACTAATCTCTCATTCAAGATCCTCTCAACATAAGAAAGTTAAAGTTAATTATTTGTAAAGCAGGTAGATGGTAACAATAAAACAGTATTAAAAGTAATTTGTAAAACATACATTAAATAACTCTAGTATTTAATTTTTATTAGATATTTTATTTTTGCATACAAATTAGAAGCTAATTTTTGTACCACTTATCTTATAAACTATTGGCTTTTATTATAATTTAAATCTGTATTTTTCAAAATCCTAATAATAATATTTCATTTACCCTTAAGTACCCTAACTATCCTACAACGAAAATACTACTCAGTTTAGTATAATGTGATTTATTTTAGCTAAAAATAAATTCTTGTATTAGAGAATAGGGTATATTTTATTATCTTTGTAAAACAGGTCTTTACATCCAATTCGGCAAAGTATACGAAACCGAAAATTGTAATTTAAGCTCCCTTAGAGAAATGGCTAAAATTGTAATTTTACTTGAAACCAACCCAATAAACAAAGTTTTGATAAGTTTTGTGGATACCGCGGTTACTGAGCTTTATGTTATTTTGTTTTGCTTCGTATTAGCATAGGGAAATCCTTAAAGTTAAGCACTAAAGAGATTATTCGGGATGATTTAATTCTGCATTCGGCTTCGCTAAGAACCAGAATATTGCTACAAATATGAATATAACAATATTTATACTAGAAGTATAATTACATCAGTTTTTTAATCTATTTTTTATACTTCAAAAATTAACTTTAATTCCAAATCACATCTGTTTATTCTATATTCTGAATATTTTCTACTTTTATGCATAGAAGATTGGTATTGGTCATTTATGTTTACTTCTTGTATTTGTTTGGGGTATCTATTAATACACATATGTCCAAAAGTTTGGAATAATGGAATATTTCATCTTTTTATTAATTTTTATAAATATTTTTTTTCATATAAGTAAACATCATTTTCCTACAACTCTAACCAATACTAAATAAATCTAGAAGTCAGATAAACTTACAAAAAAAATGATTTATTCTTTTGAGGTAACAAATGTACAATGTATCACAAATTTTTGAAATAAAATTAATAATCAGTATTTCCTTCATGGTCGAGCTGGGCTTGCGGAATTCTCTCTCATTCTTCACGAGCAGCATCTTTCAGTTCTCGTAGAGTAATTGGAGGAGGGTTTTGCTTCTTAATGCATGTTTTAAAAATGTCCCAGGCATGTTTAATGACGTTCATGTCAGGGGAATTTGATAGCCATCTTGGTGTGGATATATTTCTTCTTCTTCCAAAAAATTTTGTACTGCAGCTGTTCGATGTGGTGCATTGCCATGCATAAACACAAATCCATCACCTACCGCCACCCGGAATAGACGCACAACAGGATTTAAAACTTCCTCGATGTATACACAGCACTAGTGATTCTTCTCTCCAAAACCAGGAGAGGCGTCCGTGTACCCCTCATAATACTACTCTAAACCATGATACTCCCACCTTCAAATGGAACACGTGTTTGGGCTGTTTCTAATCGGGCTTGTCGTCCTGGCGCCCTTCAAATTAGCTTTCTTCGCGAATCAGAAACCAAGCCAAGTCTTGATTCATCAGAGAACATCACGTAATTCCAGTTAGGACTATGGTGTTACATTTCTTGAGCCCATTGCAACCTTACAATTTTTTGTTGATAGGTTAGTTTGGGAACACGTAGAGGTCTTCTGCGATACAAATTTACCGCATTTAATGTTCGTGTAATTGTTTGCCTTAAGATATTCAGTCCTTTAAGTCTAGCAATTTCTCTGGATATGCCACTTGTAGATTCCTGTCGATTTCTTCGAGCTATCAATGTTATCTGCCGGTCTTGTGCTGCTGTTGTACATCGACTTCTCCACTTCTTGGACGATCCTTCACATCATTTGTGATTTTTTTTAACTTTTGATACAGCACCCTGAGTAACACCAACAATATACGCGATATCACTTTGACCAAAGCCCTGTTGTAACAAAGCAATTACTCTAGACCTATCAAAATATAAAAGCAATAAAATAGTAGCGACTATTAAAATATTATAATATCATGTCTCTGTGCATTATTAAACAGCTCAAATGAAATTTAAACAAGAATTGGAATAATGTGAAAGCACCCAAATCAATTAAATCTTACCAAATTAATACAAAAACGTATTAAATAAAGGATTATTTTGATTTAAAAACGCTTTAAAATAAATATCAACAAGAGTTGTTAAAAAACCACAGGCGTAAATATATTATTTCCTCATAATCACTGATTCACTAAGTACTATCGAGAGCATCAAACAAATGTATCCAACCAATCACCTAGTCATGCAAATTAAAGAGCAAATACATACCATCCTTAGTTCGAATAAAATAATAGAAATACTTTGGGTCCCTTCACATATCGGAATCGATGGTAATGAACGTGTCGATGCAGCCGCTAAGCAGACAGCTACTAACAACTCCTTGCCACTCGCAGAATCCTCAATTCTTAGCTCAGATTTGAAAACAACCTTCAGAAGGAAAATCGGCGACCACTGGAAAGATATTTGGACACATTCCTCAACCAAACTCAGCGAGACCAAGAAATCCACTTTACCATGGACTAACCTGCCGAGAACAAGAAGAGCAGAGACGATTCTTACACGGCTTAGAATAGGTCACACACGACTCACCCACCAATATTTACTTTCCAAAGACACTCCACCCATATGTGACATGTGCAATGTGCAAATAAGTGTATCGCATATATTAGTGCAGTGTCCTAAATTTAAACTACAACGAGAACTCCACGGTATTAAAGGAACGCTAGAAAACATACTAAATGAAGATTGCAACATAGAAAACATATTAGGGTTCCTCAACCAAACTAATCTTTGTTCTCGAATTTAAGCTACCTACCACTGTATGTATTTTATAGTAAACTAATACCTTGTAACTTGTATCGTCCCACTGCTAATAACCCTAAGTGGTTGATGCAGTTTGATTAAAAAAAAAAATTATTTCTAAATATTCCAAACTTTTGGACATATGTGTATGTACTTATTGTTTTCTCTTTAAATAACAAGACTATTACAAACAAAACATTTCATGTCCCTGTGAACATCCTTTGACAACTAGGTCTTTTATAGTGACATCTATACTGATATTTATTGCTATCTTGAAAAGTATCTTATACATTCATCCATTTAAATTTTGAGGAACGTCCTTGTGAGCAATGGCATTGATAAATTTGGAAAACTCTTTTGTATTTTTTTCGATACGACCGGCCATAAGGTGTATGGCCGAATCTGTATATTTCCCTGGGGTGTATGCATGATGATTAAGATGTAGTGGATTCTGCCTTATCATTACATCTCTTATGTAGCTTTGGCACAATCGCTCCAAAGTTCATTGCTAACGATATGAGATGCTTTTGGAAGGGAAAAATCCAATCTTTCTGTTTTTAAACGAAGAAAAATATCAAAATCTGTTTTTGGTATAAAGACTTCCTTGACTTTTCTCGGCTTCGTCTCGTGCCCTCAGTTTTATCGCTCGGGCGTAATTGACTTCTTATTCAACGCGTTATGTAATATACAATGCATATTAAATATAATAATTTAAATTAATCCGATTTGTTAATACTATAAATATTATCTCTTGTGCAACTTGGAAAGCTGATTCCAGGTTCTACTGATCTGGAAGTGAAAGAAATATATTTGGATTTCAGTATTGTTTGTCTCGATATAGTCTCATTATTGTATTGGAAATGCCGATTTAACCCTGAACCGAATTTTCAATGTAGCCTTTCGCTACTGAATTGGATTATCAGGCACCATTACGTTTTAATGCAGTTATATCACCACCGGCATCAACTAATACGGTTGCACTTGCAACTTTGAAATCAATGCCCTGTATACTGTATATAAATTCGGATAAGGCAAATTTAAATATGTTGCTTTTGGCTCTCCTAAATTGATAATTTAGGAGAGCCACCGTTTTTAATAATGCATTTTCCTTTCAAAAGATTAAAGAAAAAAATGGAATGTGGCAAAACCAAGATTTCGGTTTCCTCAGGATTCAGTGTTGGGTTTTATCTTGTTTTTACCATTTATTAATAACATTTATTAATGTGAGATTAAGCTTTTCCTGTAATGCTACGTATACACGAGACACTAAAATGTCGACACTTGTGTCTAGAGCACTCTATAACGTGTTCACACCTCAGTGTAAAATTTTTATGTAGAGTAATGGCTAGAGCTGGCCTAAGCAGTTCCGTAGATTGAAGTTGCTACACTTCTCTAGCATGTGTTCACACGCAACATGGAATTCTTTTATTAGACACCAGTGTGTTAATACACTTGACAGTTAAAATAATACGATGAGCAGAAGAAGGTGTCGGTTTGCGGCCGCAGTTATTATTAAGCGTATTCAAAAAAAGCGCAAAAACAGGACGAAGCGAAGGTATTGGGTGAAAGAGTGGATTGCAAAAAGAAACAAATTTGGTGCGTTTTCCCAACTACTATGCAAATTAAGGTTACAAGATCCAGAATATTACAAAAATTTTCTTCGAATGTCTGATGCGGATTTCAATCTTCTATTACAAAAGGTTACGCCAAAAATAGAAACACAGGATACAGTAATGCGTTCTGCAATAACAGATGCTGAGAGGCTGTTCTTTTCTTAATTTTTCTTATTTCGTTGTTCATTTGAGTTCTTAAATTATGGAGTTTTCTGGTAACTTCATAACAAGGAGCACCAAAGAATTCTGCAATTTTTGCTGTGGCAGAATTTTTTTTTGTTCTATATCTGTAGATAGAAGATGAGGTGTCCCACAATTCGGGCCTCGCTTCAAATAATTCAATTAGTTTCTTTGTATTTTCTTTAGTCCACATAGCGGATTGGTTCTTATTATTATTACTCATTTTATAATAATAATAAATGATACTGAATTTATAATAAATGGTAATATCAATATCTGTTATTCATGACTATTCATGACATAAATAAAAGTGTATAGCACTCTGGCAACTAGTTTCAACTAGTTGGTATATCGACACCTTGTCCCGACACTTAGGAAATATCGTGTTCAGACCGTAGTGTATGTGATGTCTAGAGCGGTGTTGCAACATCAAGTGTATAATCTAGCGACACTGCTCTAGGTGGTGTCCATACGGAGACACTCAATATATAGATCTACTCTCGACACAAGTGTCGATATTTTAGTGTCTCGTGTATAAGTAGCATAACAGGCTAAGATCAGTTTCTAGCTTCACCTTTCAGCTTCCAGAATAGTCTGGTTTGTCCTCTTCGAAACACATTTTGGATTTCCATTACGTTTTTGGGGAACATTTTGTGCCACTCAATTTGGAGGTATGTTTTAAAACCGTTCGTGATACATTGAATCTGAGCAGTAAAACTTACTGGAGAGATTTATTAAATAAATATAAAATATTAACACTTTAACCTTTATTTATCTGGAATATATTTCTTTAATCCTCATACATTTACAAGATATCTCAGACAGACCATTTCACAACTACCCACTTAAGAATACAAAGTACAACCTTTATCGACCAAAATCAAATTCAGAATTAATCAAAAGCTCCATTTTTTACAAAGCAAAAAATGCACAATAATCCAACTTTTGATATCAAGTATATTACATCGTTCACCGCATTTCGCAAAGCCCTAAAGTTATCCTTATTGGAGAGAGCTTTTTGTACAGTTGAGGAATTCTTTTTCCGACACATTTAGGAATATCTACACACATGGATGGCTACTTCATGACATCTATTTATTATTTTTATTTTATGGTTCTTGATTTATTTTTATTTGTTACTATGTTGAGTAAATTAAAATTCCAACTATTAATTTTAATTGATTTTTCTTAATATATTTTATACATAAAGTTAACAATTTATTTTTTTATCCCATTTTTATTAACTGAACTTTTGCAATATTTTATACTATGAAGTTTTATTTGATCGTATGTTTTGTAATTTCTACTTTTTGTATTTGACTATATATTTTATTATCGTTGTTTTTATATTCCATGTTTTTATGTTGCATGTTATATAGCTTTGTCTTCAAATTTTAAAGTTTTTTTTGATAATATAGATTAGTATTATTATTATCAAAAAACTTACTCAGAATTTGCTGGCAATATTTACCTATCCCGAGCGTAAACGCAAATGGAATTAGGCTCAAAAATTACATATTTAAGAATTTACAAACATTGTGACATGCATTTTAAATTTCTGCTTTTTGCAAGTCAATAAAATTGTTTTTACGAGGACTGAGTTTTTTAAGACTTCTGGGGATGAGTCCAGTTGATGATACGATGATTGGTACCACCTCCACCTTCTCTGCATGCCACATCTACCCTACTTCTATAGCAAGATTGGTGTACTTTGCTATCTTTTCATTGTATTTGTCCAAAATATTGTTATTGTTTGAAACTGCAACATCGACTAACAGCACCGATTTAGCTTTCTTATCTACTACTACAATGTCGGGTCGATTATTCGTCACATGTCTATCGGTGATAATGGACCTATCGTAGTAGAGTCTAAAATAATAATATGTATTCTCGAGAAGTGCCTGTGGGTTTTATTTGTAATATGGTGTATAGGTATTCAATGGTCCGTGTTTATTGGCTAGTTTCTAAAACTTTTTGTAGTTGTTAGTATTTATAACCTGATCCTGAATAGCTATCATGAATTCTTCAGTCTCTGAGAACAAGGCAACGTCAGCAAGATACCTATTGATGATGTCGATCATGTAGAGCTTTTTGGGCCCATTTTACTTGTTTCTCAGCATCTGTTATTTTTCTGGATGGATGGGATGGAAGGGATTATCCTGAATGTACTTCCGTCTAAGATAACTGTGCAATGATATAGAAAAACCAGAAAAAAAAATCATGCTTATCTTTACAATAACTTAATATATTTGTGTTTTACAATTACGTCTTATTTATGTACAAAATGTAAACTCAATCAAAGTAAACAGTTTAATAGTGGAGATTTATTTGTTCATTAACAACCTTAAATTGTGGATATGCTAGGTGTCTTTTTATTTCAAGTTCTTCAAGGAAATCTAAATTTTGTTAACATTTTTTACCTAGATAAGACGTAATTGTAAAACACAAATATATTAAGTTATTGTAAAGATCAGCCTGATATAGTTTTTTCCTGGTTTTTCTATATTATTGCACAGTTATACTCATCTTAGAGGGAAGTACATCCAGAATAATTAACTTCTAGGCTTTAATATTGTTATGTCTTATGACTTCCATACTTGGTCTAGCCTTAATACTACCTAAACAACATCAGGTACCTAGCTACAAACACGCAAAATGTAATTTAAATATGTCAATCTGACGATGCTAATCTTAGCGAAACGGCCGTAATTGTGATTAAAAACCTAATTTTTTCAAATAAAATTCGAAGTTACGTTAAAATGAAGAGTTTTTTATTATTCTTAATAAGATGGACTTCCAAAAAGTAAGGGTTAGTACAATAAATTTTAGCAACTAATCGTGTTATCCAATTTGAACAAAGCGTATGTGGAGTAAGGAAAATGTAAGAATAGAAATTAAATTCGGCACCGAACAAATTAAACCGACTAGGGAGGTAAAATATTTTGCCGATACTCTGGCAAAAAAGGGAACGGAGTCCGCGTTTATTGCACTGGAACCATTCCTTGGCATAGCCACAGACATTATCTCCAGCTGGGCAGCGAGGGAAACCCTTCTGCACTGGGAGAATATACCGGGGCTTACCCACTCGAAAGCGTTTATATCTCAACCTTGGAGCAGAAAAACAGCACAGCTTCTGGAATTAAGTAGAAGTAACCTACGCATTCTTACTGGACTGTTGACTGGACACTGTCGTCTGAGAAACCACCTGAGGGAGCTTACTCTGAGCAATACGTCGGACTGTCGCTACTGCAGTGTGGCAGACGAATCGGCAGAGCACATTCTTTGCTATTGCACCGCGTTAGAAATGATCAGGCTCCGCTCGTTTGGCCTCATACGGCTAGAGCCTACCGACTTTAGACAAGTCTCGCCAAAATCGATCTTGGACTTTGTTAAGAAGTGCAGACTGGATGGCGAATTATGACCCTTAGGGGTGAGCCACAATAGGCCCTAGTTTGGCCGCAGTGGAGGTGTGGTAAACGCCCCGCTCACATTGAACCTAACCTAACCTAACCTAATATGGAAGTGACTTGAGCTTTACATAAACTCGTCAAAAATCAAATATTTGCAAACCAAAATACTGAAAAAACGTATTCAAATATTTACATTTATAGATTTATTTCCTATTTGAATTAGTGCAATGTTGCTATAAATAGCTCTGGGCTGACAACCGAATTGTAGCTTCTTTACTGAACTATTTAGATTTAGGAACTCATATTGGCTGGTTCACTATCCTAGTCGATGGTTCTTATTAAGATTCTTCTCATTTATTTAAGAATGTGAACAAAAAATATTTAGGTCTTGGTCTGTTTATATTTATTGGTTTAAAGATTACAGCTTAGTGAGTTTAGAAAACTTCTTATCTGTTAAAAGTCTTTAACAAATAATAAAAATAGGGACTTTAACCTTTCGATTCGTTGTACATCCAAAGTATAAAAACCGAATAACGTAAATATACCTCGTTAAAATTGTTATACTTCGTTTATTTTTAACTCCCGTTTCCACTTATCGGACCGATTATCGAGCCGTACACATATTAATAGGAAGGGCGGCAATTTAATAAACATGACAAAGGGTCATCAGCATCATCAAGTCAATAAAGGTACTTCACTATATTCCACCTGATCTGAAAAATAATGCAAAATGAGTTTATATCGATCGACGGGTCTAACATTCCTCCAAAACGGTATTTTAATGGAATATGAAAACGTGACATTTGGACTTGTGAGAAAAATACATTACTCCCAGATAAAATGTCTCGGCTACTCGCTTCTCTGATTTCAAAAAGGGTAAATTACTTTTGTTAGTGCTAAAAAATATGATTGGATGAAAACTTATTTAACAAAACTAATCATCTAATGTAAATTTCCTTTTTTTTCTGAAACCTATAGAAAATGTGACAGATTTATTTTATTTTACAGTTAATTTTAAATGATTTTGTTGTTTCTTGGCTTTTTTTCTTCTAGTTCGCTACTGGACACTAATGAATAACAACAGATTTATTTTCCTTTTATAAATAACTAAATTTATTGTCTACAAAATATTGTAGTCTACAGAAAATTTAACCTAGCCAGTTGCCTAAAATTAAGCTGTTATAATGAGTATCTTTTTAAGTAAATTAAAAATACGAATTTAAAAAATTCATTTATTTAAATCAATGACCGCTGTTTCGATAAACTATCATCGCCAGTTTGACATACTGAACTTGCATTTTGTTTTATGAGATATACATATATTTTTATGGGTAATCAAAAACTGAAATATTTCCTTAAAGTGCCTACAAAAAAACAATTTAATTTGATTACTCTAAACCCACTGATACTTTTGATGATAAATTACTGACCATATAAGCATATAAAATATATGATATTTTTGAAATTTGCTTAGTGTCTAAAAGTAAGAAATTGGTAATTGAATCATTGTTAACAGTTGTATGGACCTGTCATTGGCACAAAAAATTAAATTATAAAATTAAATTGTAAGCTTTATTTAACAATTTTTGTTTAGTGTTCTTAACCGTTTAACTTTTTGTCAGCCTGAAAGTTCTTAAGAATGGGTAATCAAAAACTGAAATATTTCCTTAAAGTGCCTACAAAAAAACAATTTAATTTGATTACTCTAAACCCACTGATACTTTTGATGATAAATTACTGACCATATAAGCATATAAAATATATGATATTTTTGAAATTTGCTTAGTGTCTAAAAGTAAGAAATTGGTAATTGAATCATTGTTAACAGTTGTATGGACCTGTCATTGGCACAAAAAATTAAATTATAAAATTAAATTGTAAGCTTTATTTAACAATTTTTGTTTAGTGTTCTTAACCGTTTAATTTTTTGTCAGCCTGAAAGTTCTTAAGAAATGCCTATCTAATAATTTGCATTAGTAGCCGCGTAGTGGGTTAGTCAAGTGTGTGGGCTGTCATTACAGATTACACTTCGACCTTTGCAGATTTATTGTGATGCCCTTTGTCTTTTTAAGCAGCCCATCTAGTTGTACCCTCTTATGAAGTTCAACAGCCTTGCTAAGGGCATTTTATATAGCCTGCTGCTTCCGAAATTCCTCTTCCAAGTTCTATAAACCGCAGTCTTGTTAATACTTTACATTGCTTGTAATATTAGTTGGTCGTTGGGTGACAATTTGTAACCATTATTATTACGTTGTCCGTCAATTTGTGATATGATTTAAATGTTGAGAGTGATTTTATAAAATTATTTAGTTAACTTTTAAAAAATAACTATATACCAAAAGAAAAAAATGTAATTTACAATAAAACAAACATTAATCTTAATTTCGTCTTTAATTAATTGTAAAAGATATTTCAATAATTAACAAAATTTATAAATGTTTATCACTGCAAAAATTATTATAGTTAAATACCTCGGCTAGGGGTGAAAAAGTTCATTAGCTCTGACTATAGTACAATATTTGTTTCTTTAAGAAATTATAAGGGGCTATTGAAATCTTTTTATTTTTTATGATACTACTGAAGAAAGTTGTTTTATGCTGTTATTTAAATAAGTATCATAAGATAACAGAAAGATGTCATAAAAAACTGTCTATGAAGATAAAAAAATGAAAATGTACCAAAAATATAAAAATTTACCAAAAGATAAATAGATTTCCTTGGTGCTTAAATGAAATAAAATTGAGAATACGTTACAAAAAATAATCCGCAAACAGTTCTTTACAAAAACTTATTCTAATACAGTTGACGATACTAAAATGATTTTTATATTTTACGTTTAAGAAATGAAGAAAAACGAGACAGCTGTATAATATTATAAATGCATTTACGTTGGTCGACTTATCTTTTTTTACATAGGATCCGTTGGTTGATCCAGGAGAGGGCTGGTCCAGTGAAGGGTTGGTCTGATGAACCGTCCACCAATGTAGAACCAATCAGTGTAATGTCTTTGAAATTTTTAGTGTCTTTGAAATTTGTAGTGTCTTTTAACTTTTGTAACGTCTTTTAACTTGAAATTTGTAACGTCTTTTGACTTTTGTAACGTCTTTTAACTTTTGTAACGTCTTTGCTTTTGTAACGTCTTTGTATTGTATATTCCAATGCTGTGTATAACACCAATGACAATAAAAGAATGAATCGTGGTTTAAGGTATTGGACTAAGCCACATTAACGATCGTGTATAAGGTTGGAATTACTGACAGGAATCGTTTATAATAATTAACATGTTAAGAACTCTATACAATAGATGGTGTTAGTGTTAGCCATATAATTAATTTAAAAATACTACGTTTTTAGTTAACATATCATGTTACATATCATGTTACATTGCTTCACGTGGATTGCGGTTTCCTAATCTTCTCGACAAAACCTGCTTTTCTGTCTGGTCTATGACTGAAGAATCCGGTCCCCTGGGTATAACTGGATTTCTATCCTTGGCTTCGTGCCGTATACCCCAGACTCTTTCCCAACATCGGTTTTGGAGCCAACCGTGTACCATAGAGAGTTTGCTCCTCCTACAGGCAAACCGGGTTCTCTCTCTTTTTTTGGTATCTCCTGATATAAATTTTCCTCATCGGTTCCCCTCCTCCAGTTTATTGGACCTGACCTTGCATTATGTACCATTTACATAGCTTTCCCTTCAATATAAATATGCTAAGTGAGTAAAACCTCTAACGCTCATTTTGGAGCCGTTACATTTGGCCCTGTATGCCCGCCTTTGAACTCCACTAAGTATTTAACTAGCTCCAGCCACGATTTTTTTTTACTTGCAGTGAAAAAGTGTGTCTTGGATTTGATATTTTTTAATAAGAAATAAATTTTTACCAATTCATCTTTTAATTGTCATAAAGGTAGGGCGAAAAACAGTTGTGTATCATACGTGCATAAATGCATAAGGGGTTGAATCCCCATATTTTTCCGCACAACCGTCTATTTCTTCTAACGGCCTAACATTTTTAAGATTATAATAGGAACAAAGTTGTAGGTAGACAATGTATTTGCTAAAAATATTAATTTATATTTGTTATAGGCTAGCTAATATACAGCGCAAAAAACTTTTGCGCCCTTGGCCCAAGGTGGCGACCACACTAACTTATACTATTCAGCTTATACTATACTTTTGAACAATAATTTATAAAATAAAAATAATTTCATCTTCACATCCATGTTCACTTTTTGGAATATTTGACTGGACTATAAAATTGAAAATTGAGTTTAATTTATCTTTATATAAATCCAATAATAAACATAAATAACTAATTAAAATAGTTCATTGTAAACATACATAATAGCAATTATATTAACACAATTTCGGTTAACGATATTATTTAATATATGTAGAATAATTAATATTTTACTTGCATAATTATATTATAATATAATCAGATTTTAAGGCAACGAAATAAAAATGTATATTTATTATAAGTATTATTTTTTTATATAAAAATTAAAAATATAAACATTTTTTATATTTTCAGAAC
Organism: Ophraella communa; assembly: GCA_035357415.1. NCBI lineage: Eukaryota > Metazoa > Arthropoda > Insecta > Coleoptera > Chrysomelidae > Ophraella > Ophraella communa. Next base: position 12,925,668 of record CM068983.1, on the reverse strand, counting down.
AAACTTCAATATAGGTGTATTTTTTAGTTTGGTAGGTATGTATTATAAACATTAAATAGGATACAAAACTTACACCGAAAACCGTTTACACTACCACTACACCAACACACACTTTTATATGCCTGACGCGCGTTTCGATAAACAAGTTATCTTCTTCAGAGACCGAAGGTAAACTCTGAAGTTATCGAAACGCGCGTCAGGCATATAAAAGTGTGTGTGTTGGTGTAGTGGTAGTGTAAAAGTTTTCGGTATCAGTTTCGCCAACGGTTCCAGATTCAACATTTTAGACAAAACTTACAGATTTAAAAATATAGAATCGATCATAAAAAAAGAGTCTAATCTACAAGCTATCGTAAATTATAGATAAATATTACAATTACAATATTATTATAGTATTATAGTATTGATAAGGTTGGCAACGTTATTATGCTACTGTCACACAACATAACCACACCTAACCTTCGTTCTGTTGAGTATCCAAATAATAAACAAATTAATAAAATATGGCAAAAATGCTGGTCAATTAAGTTTAAGACTTAAACAATAACGTGATGATATAATGAAAGCAAAAATGTAAAATACAACAAAATAATTGTACACCAAAATATCTTTACATTCACGTAAGTACCAGAGTGTTAGATCAAAAAAAAAAATCAAATATCTTTATTGAAATAGGTAACCCTAATATACAAACAATTCTTTTTACAAATTATAAAGAACAACAATAAAATAAACTAATTACATCTAAAAGTATCAAAAATAATATTAGAACTATTAAATTTACACTGAAAACACAGATATTTTAGTTGTGAATATATTTAAGTATTTCCTTTTTAAAAATCCTTAGTGACGATTTAGATTTAATACTATTTGGTAATTTGTTATAGTGATCGAAGCATTTAAAAAATAAGGAATTCATAGACGTAACAGTAATTTTAGTTTCAGTGGACAGATTTTTTGAGATTCTTGCAAAAAAGTAAAGCTTTTTTGATATTTTTTTCAAAACATAATTAAAATGATCACCAAATAATAACAAATTATCAAGTTGGAAGCCAAGATATTTAATTGATGTTACAATTTCAATTTTTTCATTATTAATTGTAATATTAATCTCATTTAAATCTATATTATTATATTTATATTTGCTAGTTATTATCATAGCTTTTGTTTTAAATACATTTAGTTTGAGTTTATTATATATTAAATAGTTACTGACAGAGTTCAGAGCCCTATTCATTCTTTGAACAGCATTTTCTAAGTTATTATCAAAACAAGCGATTTCAGAGTCATCTGCAAACAAATTAACAAAATCACAATCAACAAAGAGGTTTAAATCATTTATATATAAAATAAACAAAAGTGGTCCCAGAACGCTGCCTTGGGGTACACCAATGTTAATAAATTTTTCGGTAGATATATTATTATTAATTTTTACTCTTTGTTTTCTTCCGAATAAATAATCAACAAACCAATTCAAAACGCAACCATTAATGCCATATCTAGTAAGTTTATTTAAGAGTATATTTCGATCAATTGTTTCAAAAGCTCTCTTTAAATCTAGAAAAACCGCTACTACATAATTATCATTGTCCACCTCTGTTTTAAATTTACATAAAGAAAGTTGCAAAGCTGCTTCACAAGAGTATTTTTTGCGGATTCCGGATTGGTTGCTAAATAAAATATAATTATTCTCAATATGTTCTAGAGTTTGTTGATAAACAACCAATTCAAGCACTTTTTCGATAGGTGGTAACGTATTTATAGGTCGAAACTGAGAAGCATCTATAGTATTAGTAACCTTAGGAATAGGAACTATTGTACTTACTTTTAATGCATGTGGTACCGTTGCAGTCCGAAGAGAAGTATTAACGAGATTTAAGATAATATGACCACAAGTTTTAAATACTTCTTTCAATATTTTGGCATTAAGGATTTCATAAATACTGCATTTATTGTCCAACGACCTTACAATGACCCCCAATTCACTCAAAGACAACCGAAAATTTGAAAAACTTGGAAATAGATTATAGTTATAGAAATTTCCTGTATTTTCAGTTGAGATGCTATTAACTATTTGGGTAATGCTGTCTATATAAAAGGTATTAAATCCACTTGCAATTTTGTTAACATTATGCTCAATTTGGCGTTCATTATTAAAATTAAATTCAATAAAATTTGGAAAATTTTGACAATTAGTATTAATTAACTTTTTAAGAGTCTTCCACATTAATTGAGAATTATTTTTATATCTATCGATTTTATTAAAATCGTATTGTTCTTTTTTTATTTTTAGTAAATTTACGACCTCATTCCTCAATCTTTTAAATGCTTCCCATTTTTCATTTCTATCCGGACCAGTAGCGATCTGAAATAATTTGTACATTTTATCCCTATCCCTTATTTTATAATGAATGTCATTATCGAACCAAGGTACATTACTTCTATAGTTACAAACTTGAATAGGCGCTACATTATTAATTACGCTTTGACAATTCTTGTAAAGTTCTTCGTATATAATATTTACATCAACAGAATTCAAGTTCCAATTACAGGATAGTAAGTCGATTTTAATTTTATCTAAATTAGTGTCACTAAAGTTTCTATACATTTTAGCGGCAACAATTAAATCTTTATTACTGTTACTAAGACAAACAGATATTATAGAATGGTCACTAATCTTGGGAGTATGGTGAACTGTAGCTTTAACAAAATTATTATTAACCAATACATAATCTATCAATGTTTTACTATTATTTGTAACCCGTGTAGGCTCCGTTATTAATTGGTCTATTCCATATTGTAAAAACATTGCTTTAATTTTACGAGTATAAAAACAGTCATTCAAATAATTAAAATTAAAATCACCAATTAATAAACAGCGCTTGTTATTAGCAAAAACAGCATCACATATATTTTCCAGCATCGGAAGTCGATGGTGAATGATAACGACAGCCCATTATCCATTGATAACCACCAAGATCTAGTTTGATAACTTTGCACCAATAATTAGGTTCAAGTGCGAAGGTCTTTGCAACCGAAAACTTTATATTGTCTTTCACAAAAATGATCACACCTCCTGTGCTCCGATTTGAGGAGTTACGTCTGATCAGATTATAACCATCGATTGTAATTTCAGAATTTTCAATTTCCTTGGTAATTCTTGCTTCACTTATAAAAATTATCTTAGGACAGTAACGCAACAGACTAATCTGAATTTCATCCATTTTGTTAAGCAAACTTTGGGCATTTAAGTATAGTATATCAATATTAAACGGAATATTAGGGTCATCTCTTAGTTTTTTTCTACTGGCTTTTTTACAATAGTAGGAATATTATTAATAAATTTAATTGTTTTCGTATTGTCACCCTGACTAATCAGCTCATCTAGGGTAGATTTAACTTTCTTAAAATATTGCTGTTGCGCCTTAGTCTGGTCAGATGCGATTTTAATTCCTGGGATATTCCCTAATTTATTTTTTAAAACAAGTTTGGCATCTTCGGGTGAGTTCAGAATAACTTTTATTGGCCTAATTTTATTAGCCGTAAATTTGCCCAATCTAAACCATTTTAAATTATTTTTGTTTATGTTATAGCTTTGAAGAACGTTGTTTACTGCTTTTTTATCTTCGGTATTACGATCTGCTTGAGTACTCTTAAGGGATTCATTAACATTGAAAATAATTACATTTGAAGAACGACTTTGTCTGTCTAGCACTTCAGAGATAACAGCTTCCATGTCTGGTGTTTGCGATAACCCAATACCGTTAGCTGAGGTCTCATTTTCCTTATTTAGAATTTTGTTAATACAATCTTTCAGCTCCGCCACTTCTTTAATAAGGGCCGGAACTTTATAGAAACCATCCTCACATGTTTCACAAAAAAACTTGAGTCTGCGTTTTGTTTTAAGTTGCATACATTTAACTTCTGATGCAGTTAAATTTCCGCAATCGATGCACAGAAAAGATCTACAGCTATCACATGAAAAAGTTTGTCCATTATCAAAGGTGTCTTTACATTTTGTACATACTTCCATTTTTACAGTTAATTTGGACACCCACGGCACTGGTATATAAAACAAGCCCAAAAATTTTAGTTTAATTAGTTTTTTTTTCTATTTAGTTTTATCATCAACTAGTTTTTATGTTTATTGACGATTGTTTATTAATGATAATGGGAACAAATCAAAAAATAGCAAAACTCACTTTTAAAATGCATTCCACGTTAAAACAACTTGCATAACTAGATAGCACGAAAAACTCGCAACAATATGATACCAAATTTCACTATAAACAGTCATTAAATACTTGCTAAAAACATTAATTATACGGAGCGGTATTAAACGTGTTGTTTCCGTGTATGCTTCAGAATCTATTGCAAATAATTCATGGTGTAATAAGTAATAGTTACATAAAATAATAAGATATTAGTTTTCAAGGGTTGATACTATCGGCTTCAGAATAGCACATTCATTTTCAAACTCAAATCGCTTGCATTGAATAAATTTTAAGGATGGCCTATTTATTGTGTACAACCAATCACGGTTTAAATAATAATAAATTTGAAATCAGTTGTCCACGCCCACATCTTTAATGTTTGCAGCATAAGGTATTTTATTGACAAATTGCCTGTCTCTCTGACCCTTGTATATAAACTTTATCCTCAAAAACCATTTAATGTAGGCGTTTTAAAAATTGCCATTCCTATGTTGTTTAAAAATTGCGTTTTTATAACTTCGGTAGGTAAACAAAATTCACATTTAACATGTATATGCTATTCTAAAGCCGACTGTACAATAAATTTATTTATATTTTTTAAGTTTACTTATTATTTATCAATATCGGTATATTTAATATGCGTTGGAGTTCACATTGAATATATTCAATGCCTCGATAGTAGTGCCACATATTGTGACTCCATTTTATTGTGGGTTACTTAAGCATTTTTTTTTTTAATTAAAAAAGGGATTATTTCAAATAATTAATTTTCGCTTTCGTTTTTTTTCTCGCTCCATCAAATCAATAACTGCGAGTATAATTCAAGAAAAGTTGGTGGGGTCTTACTTTTTCTTAAGATCCGGAAAAAATAATATCATTTTAATAAACGTGTTTTCAATAAATAGATAAGGTCTTGGACTATTAGAAAAATATTTATTTCAGTCATAATCTAATATAAGAAATTTATTTTGGTGAGTTTAAAAAGATGGGTGGTAAAAGAACAGCATAAACAAAATACACTCTTAATTTTAATGTTTCGAACAGTAACCTTAACTCCATAATTTTAATTGTTGCACCAAAAGTTCAGAATTCATGTAAACATTAATTTATGGGATACGAAAGCTTAAAGAATTAAAATGGTTACATATGTTGCATCGCAGAAACTTACCTTTAGCAGTGTTTTATCATAAAATATTTACTACAAAAACTCCAGCTTATTTACATAGTAAACTGACCTTCAGGACCGACGTCCATAATTTAAATATATGGAGGAACACGATTCTACGCATTCCTCGATTTTCCAAATCTGTTTTTAAACGATCGTTTTCGTATGTCATTGCAGTATACATTAATTAAATATATGCTTTGAATCCATCCTATCTTTATTGTTCTGTAAGGACATTTTAACTAAAGTACAGAAAATATCTGTTTAATCTCCAGCAATAATATGTACATTATTTCTGTTTTCCTCTTTTATTATATTGTATTTTATTGCTTATATGTTTTTTTTGTGTAAATATTCTGTTTATAATTATTGACCTTGTATATTGTAACGGGTGACAGATGCGAGAGGAATGCATGTATTTTGATGTAGCTGCTTGCCATAAAGGGTAGAGTCCGTGAATGAGGAAGAAGGTTTTGACAGGAACTTGACATGATTTATAATTATTCTGGGTTGGTAGTTATTCGAGAACATTCTAGTAATATTTGGATTTTAGTAAATAGTTATTTCTAGAAAAATCCTTGGTAAAGTTTAAAAGTAAAAAGGCGACAGTTAGGCAAGGCTCACATTGAGGCACAAGCGACGCAACCCACGCAGGGTAGCACAAGCCACGTTTCTGTATCATGTACTCAGCAATGCACGCGCGCATATTAAGACGCAGCACAGCGTAGGCCATAAATGTGTTAAACCAGACGTGTGTTGCCCAGTGTTTGAAACATAGATTTCGTGTGCGTGCGTGGCACAATAATTGCAAACAATGCAGGAAGAACTTATTGAGGCTTCCGATTCCCAATCTGCGTCCGAATCTGACTCAGAACTTAAATCTAGCAATAAATTTTCCATCAGAAAATGTTTAAATTATGTTTAATTAATTAAGCGCAGGAAACAACACAGCTTTTGTGACACAAACGACACAACGCACAAATTTCGTGGACTTCGTCACTTGTGTTACTCTGCGTGGGTTGCGTTGCTTGTGTCTCAATGTGCGCCTTGCCTTAGTAATTTGTAACCAGCTGAATTCTTGTATTCAAACAATTTGTAAATAAATTGTGTTTAAAGTCCTCACAATTGTTTCAAATTGGTGTCGGGTGTGGGGTGAAGAAGCAAGAATGCCTGGAAATAATTTATGTGAAGTGTTGGTGGCTGAGCTCAGAAGAGAGTTGAAAGAATTGGATTTGGATACCATCGGAGGAAAAACTGTTTTAATCAAAAGATTACGTGAGTACTATTTAAGTATAAATATTGACCCTGACTCGGTGGAATTCGAAGATCCTATGCACAAAGCAATGTCCAGTCAGATAAAGGGTCAACAAGCTGAGCTTGCCACTAGAATTTCCAGTCAACAAGAAGAACTGGTCCATCAAATGCGTGAAGAGTTGTCAAGTTATATTTTACAACAAATATCGACCTTAAGAAATGAACAATCCCAGCAAATATCGACTCTACGTTGTGAACAATCCCAGCAAGTAACCGAACGAGTAGCCGTACTACGCAATGAAGATACCAAAATGAATGCGATAATTCAACAACTTCAGAATGAAATAAAGGTCCTTCGTCAAGATCGCTACGTCCACCGCGGCGAAGGAGATGCGGAAAGAATGGAAACCTTCAGCGTGGATGTCGAAAGACGGGGAAGCGGAGACGCTGCACTTGAATTCGAAGCGGCAATGGAAGCATCACGGAGAGTTGAGGTTAACATGTCTCTACAGTGTGGTTCAACTTGTCTCTCTCATTCGATGAAGATGCTATCCTGGACATGGACGTAATGCACAACTTTTGTTTTCGCTCGGATTTGGAACGACGGATACTTCAAATGGAAAAGAAAGAATTGCTTTTACATCGAAAACATAAAGGTATCGCCCCGTTGAAACTATCTGACGACATCGCGCTTCCAGCAACGTGCGAATGTGTTGTAACGGCACGACTAGATGAAGTAGAGCCGGATGGAACCCCAGTTATGGTAGAACCCAAGAATCATGATCAGATATTGGGAAGAGGACTCTACTCTTTATGGCAGCTACATTAAAAAACATGCATTCCTCTCGCATCTGTCACAATCTGTAATATTATTTGTGCGTTGAGCGACAATTTGTAATATTATTTACCTGTTGGGCGACAATTTGTAATATGAGTTACCGGTTGATAGTGAATTTATAAAAATATTTAGTTAACTTTTTTGAAAAAATAACAATATACCAAAAGAAAAAATGTAATTTACAATAAAACAAACACTAAGCTTAATTTCGTCTTTAATTAGTTGTAAAAGATACTTCAATAATTAACAGAATTTATAAATGTTTATCACACAAAAATTATGATAGTTAAATACCTCGGCTAGGGGTGAGTAAGTTCATTAGCTCTGACTATGGTACAATATTTGTTTCTTTAAGAAATTATAAGGGCGCCACTGAAATCTTTTTATTTTTTATGATACTACTGAAGAAAGTTGTTTTAAGCTGAGTTATTTAAATAAGTATCATAAGATGACAGAAAGATGTCAGAAAAAACTGTCTATGAAGATAAAAAAATGATTTGAAAATGTACAAACATATAAAAGATAATAAGATTTCCTTGGTGCTGAAATTAATGAGGTAGAGAATACGTTACAACAAAATAATCCGCAAACAGTTCTTTAAAAATACTTATTCTAATACAGTTGACGATATAGATAGATATACACGGAAATAAAAGAGAAAAAATATGGGAACAGTAAACTTGATAGATCACAATAAACTTATCTGTTACAATAGTGGACGATCTTTCGCCGCACCTTGGGGTCGCTACGGCACTGTCTAGGTGGTTCCAAATGATAATGGAAGACCACTAGTGGAGGGATGATCTGCCCCAGTTGTAGAGATAATCCAGTTAAGAATGTACATACGAGAGCTTAAAGTTTACAAGCTGTTCAAGTTTACGGAATCTCCAAATTCAAGAGATGCTTCTGGTTTACAGAATCTTCAATTTAAAGAGTTGCCTCTAGTTAACTGTATTATATTCCAACTTTCTGAAAATTACCAGTGTCAAACACGTGTTACATTTACTTTTCTGGCACAAAAAGTACAAATCAGCATAGTCCGAAATCTACAGTTAGATGCTAACGAATTTTAATAGATTACAAAAGATACATTTTTACATTAAATTTACTTTTTAATAATCTTACACACTAATCAAAATTCCAGAAATGTACTTTTACCAGCCTTTTATAAAAAATTATCATTAATACTTTTAATTACCATAAAAAGATTCTTTGAATAATAATGAAATATGTTGAAATTCTCATCTGATATAATAAAATATAATATAACTTTCGATATTTTATAAATATCTTAACAAAAAGGATGTCACGGGTCAAAATTTAATTTAGTAAATATCTAATTTGCTTACCTTGTAAATTACTATTATTAAAGGTTTACTGATCCGAGTCCCGGTTGATTTATGTTTGTTTATAATTAAATGCCAACTATTGTTTATCATTTTAGCCATTAAATTATTCCTAATGTTGTTAATCCGGTTTTATAAGTGAAATCGTATTTAATTCAGGTTATGAATTGTTTACCTTTTGTAATCTACCATCTTTTTCCTTTTGTCAATAACTATTTTTATTGTGTTTTACGGCCAGCTGTTTCATGGAATTTTTATTTGCATAATAAGATCGAAAATAAATGGTAAATTAGTTAATATAGTGATTTTTCATTACCGTTTATATAAATAACAAGATTAGTCATATCAAACGTCCTCTATTGATTGGCGAGCTGTTGGCTGTAGAAGTTATGGTTATTGTCCATATCGTATTAGAGGCCATTTTGCTTCTTTTGACGTTGTCAAATCGAATGTGGGTTGAGAAGTCAGAGAGATATTTCTTTCGCCTTGAGCTCTTGAAGTGAACACCTGTTAGCTAGAAAATTTTTGAAAGTTTAATTGCATCCCTGTTCATCGGGGACAACTTAAGTTGGATTTTTGTAATTAAGCTTGATTTGTTTCCATCGAATTCTGAGGAAGAGATTTTGTCCTGGATTTTGGTAGATTTGGTGGAAAAATACGGCTTTGTGTCCGGATTTCAGTAAAATTTGCTGTCGGTGAGTACATGTGTTCTTATTCATGCAATTATTTGATCTTTATGGTTCTTTTGTTCCTTATGAAACAGACGGTAGAAGAGACTGGTGTTTATTGTGATCATTTAGACAGCAATTGAGGTAGAAATTTGCTTAACATCGCAGTTAGCAGCGAGGAAATTGTTTTACCCAACTACCAGCTGGGATATCGAGTTGTTGAAGTAAAATTACCCTATCTTGATAGGTAAGTCATGTAATTTTATTTCTATAAGATTAATAACGCCATTTAATCTATCTGTGTAATATCTTTATATTACATGTATATTTCTTTATGTATTGTATGTAGGTTTTAATTTCTTATTTTTTTTTGTGTAACTAGACTCCTTGTAGTTTTCTTTGTCATTAAAAATTAATTTTATGTTAAATATTGATTTAATTTATTGTTATAACTTTGTCGCGACTAGCAAGTATAATTTAAGATTGTTAAGTACATTTAAATCATTAGTTTTGGTCATTAATTGTAAATTCATCATTAGTTTTGATCATTAATTGTAAATTCAGAGAGATCAGCTTCTAAATATTGTATTATCCGTTTAAATTCATTTTTATTCTTTTATTGTCATACCAATATCAGTTAATGTGTTAAAATTGTATTAAAATCAGTAAAGTAGAGTAATATGATTGAATCAAATTAATTCAAGGAGTCATTTAGATCTGTTTAAGCTATCGTTAATACTAAATTACGATTTTAGGGTTCAAGTCACGGGCTAAATTTTTAGTTACGGGCTAAATTTCTGCTAGTTACTGGTTAAACGTCTTAGATACAGACATCTTTTGTGAGCAGGCCTGATACTTGGTTCGAGTATACGTTTGTGTTTGGAGTAAGCCTTTTGGTTTGGATAAGGCTTGATTTTGGAACCGTCCCAAGTATAAGATCCGCCAAGGACAGCAGAAACTTCTGTAGTTTAACAGATAAGCAATATAGAATTAAGTAACTAGTTAGTTAGGAGTTAGTTATCTCGTATATATATATATATATATATATATATATATATATATATTTTTTGTATATTTATTTTTTTTTATTATTGCGTGTGATCACACATTTTGAGATAAATTCAATTTAAATATTACTCATAAATTCATTTGGGGGTTATATATAAGTATTGTAGTGTTGTTAAGCACAAGGCTTGACGGTTTTGTAATATTTTAATATTTTAAATTTATTAAAGAAGGGTCTAGTTGACAATTTGGTTTTATTTAGCTCACTTTATTGTTTTCTTATTGTACAAAGCAAATAGTAAAAATTTTGAATTTATTTAATTATCTCCAGTGGGTAAAGTAGTGCCAGGAACAACAGGGGTTTCCGATTTTAACCGTCTAAATCGGTGGCGCGACTCACTAGTGTTAGTTTACTACCCTCTACGGCTGAGCTGGGCACTAATTTGCCAGTAGAGAGACCACTACCGAACTCAGCTGGAGTTGTATTTCTGTTAGAAAATTTTTTTTTTTTTTTTATTTTGTTTTCAAAATTCAATTTTGATTTAACTTGATTAAAATACGTGGCAAGGAATTATAAAATTGGAAAAAAACATACCTGTATATGACAGTAAATCAATAGAAGAAATGAGACTGGGAATAATTATTAAAACCTATTGAACTCGATAATGCCAACTCATTAGTACACCTCGTAGTGTAGCTACTTTGAACTTCCAATTATAATTATAGAGACCGTATTCATTATTTTATTATTAAAAATGTTTTATGATAGATGGAGCTAGCGGCACTAATTGAATTTAATATTTAGGATACCAGGTGCTTAAAATGTTAACAGGTACTGTTACAAATCATACGTCACATTCATCCGTCACAATATTAAAGAATTTAATTTTCAAAAATAATACATAAAAGACTTTCTACCTTCCTTCCAACTTTTTTAATTTATTTTACTCAACCTGATCTATTATATTTGGCATTGGTAAAATAAAAATCCCATAACATATATTTTGTTTTTTAAATAATTATGTAGAACCAAAAACCAAAAACAAAAAGGCTTTTAAGGCTGTTAAGATAACTAAAATCATCAGTACTAGCATTAGTTAATTATAAAAAAATTGCTTTTTTGACAATTTTACCTATTTAGAATAAACAATTATCATGAGATTGACACGTCAGTCAACGGAGTCTTTCCGACAAAATGATTATTGTATAATAAACATTTACTTTTTCGATATGTTGCTGTCGTTAAGAGCAGCTGAAAGCTGATGGTTTATGCTATAAAGCGATTTCTCGCAAATTCTGTAAAGCCTTTACAATATATTTACTTTTTGATTTGATGGAAAGCGGACGTTTTATAGTATAATTTGCTTTCGATGTTGTATTTAAGTGGATTGTAAATATAATGTTAAATCCATGTGTTGAATTTGCGAATGTAAAAATAATTTTAAATATATTTTATTAGGGGCACTGCTTCTTGGCAATAAAAAAATCTAGCATTGAAACCCTTGCGAAATTCCAAACGATTTAAAATGCTTTAAATGTACACTGCTATTATATAGCTTACAACAAATTTTAAATGTTTGGCATAGATTTTTGTGATTGCCGGTTATATTTAGAAAAAAGTACAGTATAAATGCATCTCCACTATTTTATTACAATAAAATAAATAATGATAAAACATTTGTAGTATAACTTACTTTGTTTGCAGTTATTCATTTTAAATAATAAGGAATGTTTATAATATTTGTTCTCATGGCAACATTCAAAAAACAATACTGTATACTAAGACAAATAAAAAACTCTTCGTTTTAACGTAACTTCCAAGTTTAATTAAAAAAATATGTTTTATATCACAATGACGGCCGTTTCGCTAAGAAGCATCGTCAGATTGACATTTAAGTTACATTTTGTTTGTTTGTAGCTAGGTACCTGATGTTTAGGTAGTATTAAGGCTGTAATGAGACATAACAATATTAAAGCCTAGATGTTAATAGCCCTAAGGGATTATCCTGGATGTAATTCCCTCTAAGATCAGTATAACTGTGCAATGATATAGAAAAACCGGGAAAAAACTATATCTTTACAATAACTTAATATATTTTTGTTTTACAAGTATGTCTTATCAATGTATAAAATGTAAACTCAATCAAAGTAAACAATTTAATAGTGGAGAGCTTCCAAGATTTATTTGTTCATTAACAACTTTATATTGTGGATCTGCTAGATGTCTTTTTATTTCAAGTTCTCCAAGGAAATCTAAATTTTGTTTTTTATCAGAAGTGTGTAGTATTTGGATGTCATTGGTGTGTAAGATTGAGGTTGGATGATGAAGTAGGTGTTTTGCATAATTTGACTTATCTGGTTGTTTTAATCTATATGCTCTTAAGTGTTCATTAAATCTTACTTTAAAATTTCTTTGTGTTTGACCTATATATACAGCATTACATTCTGGAAAATTAATTTTGTAAACACCAGATTTTTTTAATTTGGGTAATTGTGTTTTTAACATTTAACAATTTTGTACCAACATTATTTTGTGTTTTAAATGATATTAATGCTGATGTTGCCGAAGTTACGTTAAAACGAAGATTTTTTTATTAGTCTTAATAAGATGGACTTCCAAAAAGTAAGAGTTAATACAATAAATTTAATACTGTATACAACTCAAATAACTATAATCCTTCAATGAATGTTCTTTAAGGCTTTAGAGGCTTTAGAGGCAACATGGACATGGTTTTTCTATTTTCACCATCAGACTACTGAATCATCTCATGAACAAACACTTTATGTATATGCTGACTGTAAATATTTTCCATTTCCATGATACATTCTGATTAAACAAAACTAAAGTAGGTTAGTTAGCCGACATAGTCGGATGTACTAAGGTTTTGTACAGAAGACTACCCAGCTATAGATGTAGGTGCCGGGAGAATCTACTTCTTTTCTTTTATTTATTTATTTTTTAAACATAATTAGGGTGGCAGATTTTCTTGCTTAATAATAGTAAATACATCAAGGCCCTTTTAAACTCGGGAAAATGAAATAAAGCACACACGTCACTCACATTTAAAAATTTTACTAATAACTTATTATGGTAACATTATGGTAAAATTAATTAGAATTTTTATGGAAAAAAATTATAACAGAAAAGTTTACCTGATGTTTAGGTAGTATTAAGGCTAGACCAAGTAAGGAAGTAATAAGACATAACAATATAAAAGCCTAGATGTTATTAGCCCTAAGGGATTATCCTCGATGTATTTTCCTCTAATATCAGTATAACTGTGCAATGATATAGAAAAACCAGGAAAAAACTATATCATGCTGATCTTTACAATAACTTAATATAATATATTTCTGTTACAATTACGTCTTATCTATGTATAAAATGAAGACTCAATCAAAGTAAACAGTTTAATAGCGAAGAACTTCCAAGATTTATTTGTTCATTAACTACTTTATATTGTTGATCTGCTAGATGTCTTTTGATTTCAAGTTCTTCTAATAAATGTAGATTTTGGTTTTTATCTTTGAGCTTATTTTTCACCGGTTTCAAGAAGTTTGATAAATTTGAAATGTTCTATACGTACTAAGATCCGATCACAATGCAATAATTTAATAACAGTTTTCCATTATCTTTATTAGGACAGCCAGAATTGATAAATTTTCAATTAAAAATTTATAATTTAATTTAATATTAGTTATAAAACACCTTGCTTTTATATCTAACCAAACTGAAAAATAGAAAATTAAGATACAAGGTGGGTTGAAAAATAAATTATACGGATGGGAAATAAAAAGTTCAGAAATGTGTTTTTTTAGTTTTAGGAAGGGTTGAGTGGAAAGTAGAGGTTTTCTTAAAGTAAAAGTGGAATACAAAGATACAGGGTGGGTTAAAAGGGATATACAGGAAGGTTTACGTAAAATTTTAAATAAAAATTATGAGATTGCCAAAGTAATCGTAGGAAATACTGCATGTGCACAATAAAATAATTATTAAATCGAACTAAAAAATAAATGAAAGTTTAAAAAAAACTTCGCTTTTAATGCCAACTAAAGTAAAAAAAAGAAAATAATTATAATTAATCGCCCCAAAATAAAATTATAATAAAATTTAAGTTATTTTAAAAAAATAATTCAATTTACAGTAAAAAGCGTGGGGTGCCACATTTCATAATTTTATTTTTCTCATGGATCGTTACCAATAAAGTAACTTTTAAACAGTAATAATTTATTAGACTTAAACTATATTTAGAATACACAATGAATAAATATCAGTTTATCGATTGCTTTTACTGGTTTAAAAAAAATAAAGTTAATTATTTCGATAAACTATAAGAAATTATTAAAATAATTTAAGTTTTGTTACCAACTACTACATCACATCAAACCCTACACCATTAATTAAGGGTTTGACCCTTGTTTAAAACAGTAAATTATTAAAAATGAATCCCACATTTACTACCTTTACTACCTTTACTTTCTGGAAGTCCATCTTACTAAGAACAATAAATAACCGACGATGCCAGTTTTTAGCAAAACAGCTGTAATTGCATTTTAAAACGTATTTTTCGAATAAATCGTGGAAGTTTAGTTCAACCGTTCAGTTATTTTATTGTTCTTACTACATAGGGTTACTATTTACTTTTAGTAATGTTTTTTTAATACATTTTTATAAGTTCACTTGTATGTATGTTTGTCTGTATGTTATTAGAGGTGCGGTTAAGACATACAATGACCTCATTGAAATAAAACCATGGACTGATCAAAGTATATTTTATCTTTCCCATTTTACAGCTGAGCCTCGTCGATAAGTAATTAAGACCTAGATTTTAATACAACCTGTTCATGGTTATGGCGGTGAGCAGTCCAGTGTTACCCGTAGGGCTCGTATTAGGAATTTACATTTGCAAAAAAAATGGCAATTTATAAAGCAATTATTCTGCCTAGTCTACTATATGCCACAGAGACTGTAATGATGATGGTTTATGGTTTATGGCTATAAGTTATATGTTGCGTTGAGTCATCCTTCATCTGTCAATGACGACTTGGTCGTTGATGCGTTGTTAGACGTGTAGTCATAATAAAGCATCGTGAATTATTTTATTAAACATTAATAAAACATAACAGAGAGGAGACGAGACAAAAAATCCAGAATTTTGAAAGTAAAACACTAATGAGATATAGATAAAAATAGGGTTTAAAAATATAAAAAATATTCCTCCGTATAAACAGAAAATAATAATGAACAAAAAATACTACTATTATTGTGAAAAAAGCTTACCATATTTTACATTTTTAAATATTATTTGCTTATACAGTGTGGGCCACAGAAAACTGTCCACCTCGATATTTGGCAGTATTCATTAGATTTTAAGAAAATGAGAAAACAGGTCGATTTTTTCTTTCTAATGATATGGCGCACATTCCCTATTTAAAAATAAGGGGTTGGGAAGGTGGAAGGGAGGGGGTTGACAAATGTAATGTGTGTATCGTAAAAGTGTGTCCCCCTTGGAACAAAAATCGATCTGTTTCCTCAGTTTCTTAAAATCTAATAAATACTGCCAAATATCGAGGTGGACTGTTTTCTGTGGCTCACACAGTATAAAAAATAAATTATACCTTTTAGTTGATTTACTTCAGAAATAAAATTAAGGATTTAAATTACTTAGTTGTTAATTTAAAAACCTTTCTATATAAATTTTACTTCATTAAAGCGACAGTAAAATGCATTAATAAAAATCTTTTATTTTATTGTGTTAGACAAAGTGCAACAATTTTCTTTTATAAAATGTGGCCACGTTCCTAATGCAGAAGAAACTTTATTAATTTTAAATCAATAAAGAGACCTTAACAACATTAACCGATGTTTAGAGATTTTTCGCCTTTTCTATCTATTTTCACTACTGGAAGTAATTGCCATTATTTCTTTTGTAGGTGTAGGGAAACGGAAGATCTAGAGAAGGTTATTATGTCTTGAACCGAACATATTTCTTGTGAGAGAATAAAAGACACACTAATAACAGTGAACTAGATTCTACTATTCTACTCTTCACTAAGTCGTAGTTAAATATTACTGAAGCATTAAGTTTATAAGGGTAAATAATTTTTAAGCTCTTTATTGTTTTAAAACAGCATACTCTATATTTCAAAAAATGTATGGAAAAACGTAGTTTTTTGATACTACTTGTTATATTCATTAATTTAAAGTAAAGTAAAAACAAAACAAAAAAGTGTGTACGCATTGAACGGATAAATTATAGAAAAAGTTAATTATTGTTTTATTTTTTAGTTTCAGAATTCAATATTTTATGTCTCGTTATTAATAAACCATAAATTTTAGTAATAAACAGACAAAGCTTAGAAAACATACAGTGTAAAATAGCCAAATGGAATAAATTCATTATTTCGATTACTGTAAATATTTATAGAAAATTCTGAAATTTAAATTATAAATCATTTAAAGTGAAAATGTGATCTCTGTCTTCAACCCCCTTTGAGAGAGTTAACACCTTTAATTTTTAAAATGGGACGTATAGGCTTGTGATATACCGGGTGTCCCAAACTAATTTATCCAGGCTATATTCTCTTAAACAAATAAAGATTCTCGAATGGGACGAAAAATGATCTATTTCATTTCCCATACAATTATCCCCTAAATATTTATCCCTTAGTTACCACCTCTAACCTAATTTCTTAATAACACCCTGTACATTTTCTTATATTTTTGGATTTGTTCTTCCATCATATATTCAACAAATTTTTCAAAAATATAATGGGTTCGTAGGTAATCAAGAAAATATCAGTTTATTTTTTATTTTTGTTAAATTAATTAAGAACGCCTTAAAACTTAAAGAAACAATAAAAATAAACGAAAAAAATAACAATTAACTAATTAATATTATTTACATTAGATGTTTCAATTATAGCCCACCTGCTGCAACACACATTTCGAATGTTGCCAGAAGATTTCTGGTATGTAGGTAAATCGTCAATTTCAATTAGAAAAATTTTTCTATTACACGTGTACAAACTCCGTTTTGCTATTTTTTTGGTATTTAATTTTTAAGGAAACATAATTTCCGATTTCCTAGAACTCTCCTGAAATTATGTGGGCGACACGCTCACCTGACTTGTCACCTCTTGACTATTTCTTTTGGGGAGCGATAAAAGATTTTGTTTGTTAATTAAAACAGCGAAATTAAAATTAAGAAAAAAAATGAGACAAGCATGTCGCCAAATTACTCCTGCAATGATTCAAGCCACATGTACAAGAAATCTAGCAAGATTCGAAATATGTGTTGCAGCAGGTCGACTATAATTCGAACATCTAATGTAAATAATATTAAATAGTAATAATTATTTTTATTAGATTTATTTTATTGTTCCTTTAAGCTTTGAGGTATATTTAATAAAAATAAACTGATATTTTCTTGAACCCATTTCAATTTTGAAAAATTTGTTGAATAGACTATGGAAGACCATATCCAAAATTATCAAAAAATGTACAGGGTGCTATTAAAAAATTTAAAGTTAAGGGTTGTAACGAAGGGATGAATATTTAGGGGATAATTTTTTCTATGCCATATTAAAGTGTATTGGAAATGGAAAAGATCGATTTTTGTCCCATTCGAGAATCTTTATTTGATATAGCCGGAATAAATTAGTCTGGGACACCCGGTATTGTTTGAAAGGTCTCTTAATTATATCTCTTATCTATGTCTTCATAAAAAAATTAAATCATCTTATTACCGAAATTCGCTAGAGTACCAACATTACTAATTTATATTGGAGCACCTCAATATACTCAATGCCTGCTATTACCTCAACTTAACATTTCCAAATCACTGGATAGGTAGGCGAGGATCAATAGAAGGGCCAGCAAGATCACCCCATCTTACCCCATTGGAACCTTTTTATGGGGCTATGTCAAAAATATTGTTGCTTACAAAACTGAACCACATCAGCGACATTCATATTTTTTACGCCATGAACTAATTTTTGTAATAAATTTAAAAACAATAGCATTTTTGGATAGAGAATGGAGAAACTTTTCAAACGATATGTCACAAGCCACAAGCCTATACTGAATGAATACTTTAATGAAAAAATAAAAATATCTAGAAAACTGATAACTTTAGGTATAGGAAGTACTTCATAAAATTTAAAGTATGACATTAATACTTTTCGATAGTGATATAAAATACAGGGTGTTCTATTTAAAAATAATGTACTAGCATTTTGACTTACCCTGCATTTGATTTAACAATATTATGAAAATGAATATGTTTTATAATTTTTAACAATTATTAAGAAACTACGGTTGCAATAGATTAATGTTCCTATTCTCCTTTTTAATTACACAGGGGATTAAACTTGATACGATTTTCAGGTAATATTGGTCATAACTTTTTAAATACCCGGTATAACATAATAAAACTCCACATTGTTGTGATGTGGAAGTTAAGCAGATTTCAAATTTAAAATAAAATGCAGGGTGTTCTATTTAAAAAAACATAAGTTTGTTGTGCCACCATCTTATGGAACACTCTGTAACATTTTAACTAATTTTAAAATGTGTAGTTTAGAGCTGCCTGCAATTTTTATTAATAATTTTTTTTAAATTCTACTATCACAGATCTCAGCTTTCTCACAATAATCAATCACCCTGTATAATATGATTGAATAAATCATCAAAATTTCAGATACTGGATTAAAAATAATCCTCACTGAAAGTCTAATGGTAATACTCACCATCGGAAATTCCATCTCTGGGTGAGAATAATTAATGTGGCAGTTATTAAAAAGCTTGCAGGATAACGTCATTCCTAAAAATGTATTAAATATTTCGCTAATATGTGATAAGAAATAAATTAATTGTTATCTACCTACTTTTGAATCTCATCTAGAGTTTGGATTACCTATGTAGAGTTTTGTAATTTACATTATTGTCATTTCTCTTTTTATACTACAAAAAGGGCAATACTTTTTTATTTGATGTTAGTAACATACAGGGTAAGTTATTTAACCGTAGCCAATACCTACTTTGTTTTTTAAATACCAAACTTTTATCATCTCGGATATATTAAGGGTTTTAATATTTATCACAAAAAAGTAACAATTGACATATCCCAATAAAAAAGTCTAGTGGCGTAAGATCAGGGGACTGTGCTGGTCATTCCATCGATGCGCGCCTCTCTATACAACGACTTGAAAATATTTGATTGAGATATTAATTCAGGTTATAAAGCGTATATTAAAGAGAACGAAAAGAGTATGGAATAATAAATAAATAAAATATACTATTTGCTTACTTTCCTTTATTTTATTTTTTTTAATAAAAAAATGACCTTTGGCATATTAATCATTATTTTAAAGTAAAAAAATACTGTTTTATAAAGCTTTATTAAATGATGATCTCTTAAATAATTGTAAATTAGATAAGCATATGAAAATGTCCTAGTACCATATATCCATGTAGAAACTACAAACAAAACGACTTCACAGCCAACTGTGAACATAAGAAAGATAAAAAAGATTTCCTGATTAACAATTATAAATAATAAATACTAACTTTCATTGCAGTAAATAAGTTATTTAAATACTTGCCTTTAAATCCAGGAACAATATGTACTATAAAACAATATATAGACTAGTACTTACATCACCCTTCACGTCATGTCAAGTTTCTAAGAACTCTAACGGAAGAAAGCACCAAAGCGGTTGCGTCGCCCAATACATAATGAATTTAATTATCAAAGTAATAATATCAATCACCATTTTGATTAAATAGATAAAGTACATAATTAACTTGATCTCAGTTGTTTAATCACACCTGATGATTAATATTAGATTACATCCATCCATCTGATAACTATGAACATCAATATAATAAGTGTATTTAAGTTATTCTTTAGACATTAATTATTAAAGAGATTATAACAATCGCTATAATGATCATTTATAATATTGATAAAAGTATACTCACATGATTAATAATTGAAATTGGGTCCATTCATTTTTTTAGTTTAGTAGAGATAAGGTGTTTATTAACATTTATTTATCTTGGTTTTTATATAAATCTTTATTGGTTACGATTTTAAAAAATGTTAATAAACTTCTTTATTACAGTTTAGAAGTATTTTTGTGACTAAAATATATGCCATTTCAATTCTTTTTGACTGAGTATAATATATCTAAGATATAGAAACATAATCCGAAATTCATGCTGAGTAAAAAATAATGTCACCATATTTTATATAAAAGAGATTTTCTTGATGATTTAAGTCCAATATTTTTGTAAGTTAAAAGGGGTTTCCTTTTTTTTGTAACATTTGTTGATACATTTATATAATCATTTTATTGTCTGTTAGATAGTATTAGATAACAAATGTTTATGTAGAAGTCTAAAGGTATTGGCTTAAATTTTGTTAGTTATTTTTTATCTTTATCTGTTGTGAAGTAGGCACTTTTTTAAATAAAGATATAAAAAAAAGTTTGGTAAAACTTGTACAGTAAAAAAAACTATAGAATTAATTTTCACTACCGAATGCCATCAACATAATATTTAATTCGTTCGAAAAGAATTAAATAATATGGATGTGTACATAAAAATAACATATGTCATTCTTAATAATATGTACGACTTCCACAAAGTAAGGGTTTGTACAATAAATTTCAAATTATTGTTTCTAATTTTGACATAAAGTGACTTTTTTCAAAACTCATCAACTGGTTGCACAAATAACTATTAAATTATTAAGTACATTGTTGATTGTAGATATTATTAACCCGTGAATTACTGTTGGTGAGATACAATGTGCTATAATTTCGTGATAATAAAACTCCCTTTCTTAAATAATGCATTACAGAAATAATTAAGTCCAATAGGTTGTTTTAAAACTAAGTTTTCATCTGAATTATGTATTTAAATGAAGGTATATTGTATTACTGTGGTGGAATAATTTACATATTTTATGTCACATCAGAACTTTTGACACTTATTAACGTTTCCAAGCGCGTTTAGTTACTTCGAAAAACTAGGTAGTTGGTGGTGTTAATAATTTATTTTATTTGCTAGATCAAATTACAATGTCTGTCATCAACTTTATTCAGAGTTTTTTTCAATGCAATTAATATATTTAACGAAAACTGAAACTAGGTAAATTTTTTTAAAATGTTTCTGAAATATGCTAAAAATTTTAAAATTTACTAATCCTGAAAAGCAGGCTTTTATTTTAATACTCGATTTTTCTTTGTTAAAAAAGATATATGAAAAAGCCTTAAATGAAATAGTTATAAATATTAGCATGTAGAAAACGAAGACTATGACTATTGCAATAAAAAAAAACAGAAGCATAAAGCGGAAATAAACAATGTAGAGTTGCAAAAACAGGGACAAAAGAAAGATTTGACAGCCACATAAATGATATTCGTCAGCAAAATAGAAAATAAAATAAGAATGTATAGAATGACAACTGCCACACACAGAGACTAGGGGTAAAATCAATAGAAAATGAAAGTAGAAAGACTAATTAGACAGGTTTTAGAAGCAAAAGCAGTTAAAAATTGAGGAAGAGGACGACCAAGTAGAACGTGGATAGAAGATGTGAGAGGTGCCCTGGTGAAAAGAGGTATGAACTGGATTGCTGTGGAATAAGCCACACGCAGAACAAGAAGGAATGGAAGAAGATGTTGAAAACTGAAACCCGTAAGGGTAGACAAGAGGATTAAGTAAGTATTAGTATATTTATTATAAGAAAAAGAAGTTAAATTTTTGTTTAGACATTCAACTACATTCCATACAATTTTTATTATAAAGGGGACACTAAGAATTACTAACAAGCTGATTTCTCTTTGTACAATGTAGTTACAACTTCTTTACTTGAACTTGATTTATTAATAAATCAATTTAATAAATAAACTTTCTCCACTTTTATTTCTGTAGGATATTTTCCTACTTGTTTATTTACTATGTTCGGAAATGTGTGTAAGCTGGTATTAAATATATAGGGTTAGGTTAGGTTATGTTAGGTTAGGTTAGGTTAGGTTAGGTTAGGTTAGGTTAGGTTAGGTTAGGTTAGGTTAGGTTAGGTTGTGGTTAATCTAAATAAAATTATTAAGTTAATTTTATTTTTATATATCCAATTGGGCTAAGACTGTTGAAGTAGCGCGAGGAACAGTTAACTTTTTGGTTTTAAAAAGAATTAGAGAAGAAACGCTAACAAAGCTTTTGCAATAAAACTTGTAATAAACTATTTATACACAACACTTTCTTCGTTCTTTGTTTAATGTTTTTAATAAGTAGGCCTATTACCAATGGCAGTAAAATAAATGTATTTACACAACAAATTAATCTAAACCTTAAAAGCAATTTGATTTGCTACCCCAACCTGGTATTATACGCATTACCTAGCGATATATATTATAAAGTTTTATTGGAAACAAACTCTCTTTAGAAGTTGTTCAACTTCAACTAAGTTATTATTTAAAAGTTCCTCCTTTAAAAGTTTAAAAAAATTGTTTTATAAGAATTCTATTTTATATTGTACTAGAACAAAGATAATATACTAAAAGGGAGAAGCTTCTAAAAGGAATATTCAACACAGGGTTTTTAATGTTAAAGGGTAGATCTCTCACCCATTTCTAATATAATTTAAGGTTAAATGAAATACGGTAAAGATAAGAATGTTTCAGAAAATATTTTGTAAATTTTAAAACAAAAATAGAAAATTATTCACCCTTACTAATTTAAAAGAAACAAGCGTACAATTGAAACTGGCCTTAAAACTGATGAGTCAGATTCAATAAAAACAAAAATAAAGGGAAGCTACTGATCATTATTTAACTATTAGCCGATAAAATATTATGTGTCACTTTCGCTTTTGAAAAATTAAATCACTCGTGCTCCTGCGGTCGATGATTTTCTGCACATTTACATAAAATTGGTGTATAAAATTTCGAGGAAACCTGTGACCGTCCGAGCTATTGTGCTCTTGAACAAAAATTTTCAGCTGATCGTCAGATTAAAATTTAAATCGAAATGCTATTGATGTTCACACCCGTAATAGACTACCTAAGTCGTGACGTCACTGGGCGGAGTTTATTTTTCCAAACAAAACAAAAAATTTAAAGCCCATGCATTTAAACCACCTTTACTCTTTTTCTATTCAATTTATTTCTTATTGTGAATTAAATAAGAGAGGTTGTAATTTGTTTTGTTGAGTGTGAGTGTATATTTATTGAAAACCTCAAGAATTTTTAAAGGTAGGTGTTTTTCTGTTATTTTAACACTAAGAAGCCTTTTTAGGTTATATTATGGATTTGAATGGTTTTTAATAATAAAGATTTTAATTAAAACATTGAATTATGTATAAAATTATAATTCATTTCTAGAAAGAGCCCTTTTCGCAATGGTTATGTGTTTTGTACCTTACTGTAAACATTACAGTGAGCAGAGAATATGCAAATACTTTGCTTTTCCATCCCATCCAAAAGAAAAATGGATCTCTTTGATAAGGTATATTAATATAATAATATTATAATATAAAATTTTAATAAAATGAAAAAATATTAATAGGAGACAAGATAGAGAGCCATCAAAATTCTCATTAGTTTGGAGTTGTCAAAAAAAATGGGCCAACTTTAAAACTAAAAGGAGGTTAATCTTTGATTCCCCTGAAAAATGGTATGTAGTACATTTATATTTTTACAATAATATAAAGATATAGGTACTCTCTCTACCTTTAATAAGGTAGGTTTGTTTTACAAGTACTTTTTTTTGCAGTAAACAAAATCCACCGTTAACTGATAATAATGGAACCAGCAGGACCTTCAACTTCAGTGCCAACTTTAATTTCAGAACCATCCACTTCTAAACACCCTCCTGCACATTATTTCTTAAAACAAGAACTGGAAGAAGTTACCAAAAAACTGAATAACTTATGCACCCATTTCAGTTTTGAACATATAAAAAATAATGATTCACACATACTTATGTATACTGGCATACACAGCAATGGTTTATACATGATTCTATTTGAATTAGTGGACAGTTCGAAAATTATGCTGGGTGGCAGGTAAAATTATTGCCAAAAATTGATCAAATACTAATGACGTTAATGAAATTACATTTAAACTTGCCACATGAAGATCTAGCTATGCACTTTAATTGCAGTTCATAAAACATTTTTTGTTGTATTATTTTAAATTAATAAAACAGACCTTATGAAAAATATTATATTTTACAAATTTTATAAACAGTATAAATTTTAAACTAAAAAATCAAAAATAATTGTATACATTGTCAGACCCAATATATTTATAATAAATAAAAAAATGTTTAATTTATATATACTACAAACTACCTATTATTTCTGTTAGGTACCAAATTTAACCATTTAATAGTTTTGGGAGGTAATGATTTACATAAAATGTTTCCAATAATCATACATTTTCTTCCCAAGAAGCATCATCATCTACTACAACTGTTACAACTTCAAGTGGAGTCCATATGCATAAATAACATTTTAATTTTTTTAAAATATGTAGATTACGTTAAATTTGATGATAATAATTGTGATTTTTATTAATGCATATATCTCTCTCTTCATTATAATATATAATGTATGTTTTATTATTTTTAAGTTTTTCTGACAAAACATCATTTTTAAAGGAATATGGGCACTTCACCTCAACAATGGCATCATCACTAATCAAGCCATCAGGACTTGCTCCTAATATTCCTGAATTTGTCAGCCAAATACCTGTTGGATTAACATCTGAATTCAAATTTTCTTTTAAATGTTTCAGAGCATGCTTCTCATGACTTCTTCCCCACTGAATAGCCTCAATGCCATTGAGAGAATGAGCACCTACAATAGCAAAATAAAAATTAATATAAAAGGATATTAATGTTTCATGATTGTTTTCAAAAGGTGTGAATATAATTATGCAGCAAATGTATATACTTACCAATTAGAGTTTTATAAAGACTGTCTGGATACTTATTTCTTTTGCATGAAGAAATAACTACTCCAAAATTACTAGCAGTAAGTCTAATTTTTCTGATTAAAAACCAGTGTTCATTGGTAACTTGTCCTACTGTTAGAGCAGCAATATTTTTAATGTTTATTTAAGGCCAAATTGAATTCTGCAGATGGAATGATATCTTTAATAATGGGCAAATTATATTGAGTGCCTTGATCTGCAGCATCAACTAGAGCCCACAGTATTACCAAATAAACTTAACTTGTTTTTAATGCAGTCATTTGCTCTTGACTTAAAGGCTTTTCAACAGCAGTATATGGTTTTAAGGATATAATTCTTCTGTAGTTTTTACTGCTCAATATTTTTGTTTTGGCGCATTCCATGTACATTCTCTATCTGTTACTGAAATATTATAGTGTCCAAATAGAGCCAATGCAGCTATACGGTGACATTTTATTCCTCTAGGGCAAGCACAAGTTGCGGAAACAATATCACCCAATTTATTCAATGTAATCTGAAATAAGTTAATATTTAGTAGATATTACCATCATATAAAAAAATCCAAACCTACCTCAGCTTTGTCAGTTTTATCTTTCATACTGGCATATATATATTCCCTCTGATCATCATCAAATTAGCATCAAACTGCATATTTTTTACATGGTTCGACTCCAATGAATTTTCACCTCTTTTAATTATTTTATTATCATTGTTTAAAAAATCATTAATATTTGAAAGCTTTAAAACAAGTTTAAAAGCCATATTTTAATCACAAAATCTAAAAATATAAAAAATATTTCATAAATTACAAAACTTAACCTTAATTTTATGAAAATAGTATTAAGACACCTACCTTTAAAAATTCTTGAAGTTTTCAATAAATATATACACACACACTCAACAGAACAAATTAGAACCTCTCTTATTTAACTAACAATAAGAAATAAATTGAAAAGAAAATGAGTAAAGGTCCTTTAAATGCATGGGCTTTAAATTTTTTGTTTTGTTTGGAAAAATAAGCTCCACCCAGTGACGTCAGACTTAGGTAGTCTATTCATATAACGTGTAATATTGTTGTTTGGATTAATGTTTTGGTTTACCGTTAAATCAATTATAATAAACGAAAAACTAAAAAAAACACGCTTTTATTACTAACAGAAATAAAAAATAGAAAATAAATTTAAATTAAAAAGAGTTAGAGTAGTAGAAGGTCGAACATTCAATCATAATTGATTACTCCCAAAAAAGTTATAATAAAATGAAAGAATAATTCAATTCAGAGCGTGGGGTGCTAACATGTTACAGTTATTCCTTTGGTATCCGTAAGGAAGAGTTATAACATGTAGTAAAATGCACCACACCCTTTTTTCTGTCCCGAGAACATAAAAACTCACTTAAATCTTAAAAAAACTAAAACCTTAAAAACCTCCCGTATACTATTTTTTTAAACCATTTACTGTATAACCTTAAAATTCTACTTAATCCTTCCTAAAACTAAAAAGACCATTGCTAAAAATTTTGTTCTTTCTCTTTATACTGTATATCCTATTTAAACCAACCAGTATGCTTTATTTCCACGAAATTTATTGTACTATCCCTTATTATGTGAAAGTCCATCTTATTAAAAACAGTAAACAATTAAAAGGTTTAATTAAACTTTTACTATTTATTGGTAAAATACTTTTTTAAATGCAATGACGGCCGTTTCGCTTTGCAATGAAAAAAATTAAACGTATACTATGGTATTCAGTATGTTGTGAGTTGTTATAAAAAAAATATTTATTGTTGATGATAATTGTTTATAACAAATTGTTTAATTAATAAACAATTAAATAATTAACTAAAAAATTAGAAAAAAATACTAGTTTGTAGAGAAGAGAATATTATGATATTTAGGATTTTTTTCATTTCTTAATATTAAATTTAAACAATTGTTAATAAACAAAAACGTTAATTAACAATTAAAAAATTTTTTGAAGAAAAATTTTTTAAATCATGGTTTTTAATAAACAATAGAATGGCAAAAAAATTTTTCTTAAAAATTGTTAAATAAGCCATTTTTTTATAAAAAATTTTTAAACAATTGATCACAAACATTTAAAAAAATGATTTATATTGTTTATAGCGACTGTAAACAATTGTTTAAAAAAATTTAAATATCTTACATCTAAAATGGCACTTGTTTACTTTGCTTGTTAATAACAAATTCAATAAGAATAATAATAATGTAACTTAAATGACAATCTGACGATGCTAATCATCGAAACGGCCATCATTGTAATTTAAAACATAATTTTTCAAATAAACTTGGAAGTTACGTTCAAACGAAGAGTTTTTATTAAGTATTCTTAATAAGATGGACTTCCAAAAAGTAAGGGTTAGTACAATAAATTTAACAATTTCAATTTTTGAAATTATTAAATTTTATTATGTAACTTTGTTCAGTAGATTAATGAAGGATTAAGGGTTAAAAAAATTATTTTATTTTTATTTTACTCACAGAAACGAATTTAAAGTTAGTAACAATGAAGATGTATTAATTATTATATTAATTAATTATTAATTAACAAATGGATAGAAATGTGAAAAATAACGAAAAAAATGTTTCGACTGCAGAAATTCGTTCTCTGATATGTTCTGTCAGTGGTAGAAATTTTTTAATTTTTTTTTATTAATATATACTTTGGTTTATTTTATTTTATCTTATTTTATTATACTGCAAAAAAATAATTAATGTCATTATTGGTCGTTGCCCTTTTTTTATGCCGTTTTCAATATTAATTTAGACCTATAAATAATTGAGCTACAATTCGGGGAGTCCGGACTTTTTTATTGAAAATTTCTTGCCCTTTAAGAATCCGTTAAGTTTTTTGTTTTAGCTATTATAGTTTTTGAGTTAATAACAAAAATGTAAACCCCCTTTTTTTAAAATCTTAAATTGTTAATAACGATAGGAAATTTTTAAAAAAATATTTTGATATTCGGGTCAATTTGCGTGAATACTAGAGAGAAAATTGAACTATAAAAGTGCACCACTGGTCAGATTCAAAAAAGGGTTACGTTTTTATTATTGCCAGCCTAAACAATAAAAACATTAAGTTTTTCCAACAGTTACAAATCAAGTTTCGCCAATTCGATCAACTTTTTAAACTAAACAGGTAAAAAGAAAATGTCTATCCCTTATATTAATGCTACCATAAAATTGTATAACACTTTTTTTAAAGATTACTACCCAGATACATATTTTATTTGAAATAGTAGTAGAGTATAAAATGCACGCGATTCGAATTAATAAATGCAATTTCGTTTTATGGCAGTTAATTGACATCTTTAAGTACCTACATGTTTTTTTAAGACTTTATCACAAAAAGCATAATTTTTTTGTAGTATGTCTACGATATTATTAGTTCAGAACTTCTAGAGATACAACGAAACCAAAAACAAAAAATGTAATATCCGAAGTTTATACAAAAAACGCACAGATACCCAAAAAATGGTCTGTTTTTTTGTTTATACCTTAACCCCCAACTGCCGCATTGCTTTGTTGTCTCTGATATTATTATCCATATCGGTTTAATAAAGGAAGATGTACAATAGTACAATAGAAACTTAATTGGTATCTTAAGCTACACAGAGTGATAAATTTACATACAATTATTATTAGTATAGGATACTTAAGTGATCAACAGATGGTTAAGTTAAAAATAGTAATTATACGTCATGGTATAAAAGTGAGATTAATGTCGACACAATTACTTATACACTTTTATACCGTGGCTCGTATGGAAATATTTCACTGCTGGCAGTCTTTTTTTTTAATATTCGTTTTTAAAATAATATAAATTTTGGACGGGTCAATAGTCACTCCCGTTGCTCATGGTTTGATGTAAGTGACAAGTCAATCAATAAAGTATCCAATAATTTTGGTTTTTATTGGATACAAAGTATTATGTTGCTAAAATCGCTATGAAAATACATGGACAAGTTAATTAATTTTCATTTTTGAATAATTATGTGAACTATTAAATGAGCAGTGATTTTTTTTTTCATTTTGTCCTTGCATTACTTAACCTCAAATTCTGTCAAATGGATTGAGATTTATTTGTAATCAAGTGTTCCCTGTCTTTTTTACTTTTTTTTAAAAGGAATAACTTTACTACCTC
The DNA here is from genome assembly GCA_035357415.1 of Ophraella communa. Classification (NCBI taxonomy): domain Eukaryota; kingdom Metazoa; phylum Arthropoda; class Insecta; order Coleoptera; family Chrysomelidae; genus Ophraella; species Ophraella communa. The sequence continues at coordinate 12,896,030 of CM068983.1, read as the reverse complement.
AACCAAAGTCAATGTTAGGTATTTAGGTTAGTAGTAAAAACATTTTTACTAAAGATTACTTAAAGGTCGGTTTAGACTATAAAAAATATACTGAGTGTTCCATTAACAAAATAAGCAAAAAATTGTAAGGCATTCGCCATTTTTACATTGTAATGTAGGCTAAACGCATAAACTTTTTTAAATAAAACATTTGCTAAAATGAAATATTTTAGTAAAAGCCGCACGTTTTTATCTCAAACCTTTTAGAAGTTTGAAGCAGTTAAAATAAAGTAAAATAAATATGAACAACCAATATTAATGACAAGTTTATCATTTCGCTTCACCTCTTAAATTAAAAATTTCAAGACCGAAAATATTTACTTATGTGGACAATAATAGATAAATGTCTGGGTACTTTTTATGAATCAATGTCGGAAAAAAATACATATTTTTTCTTAAATACCTACTAGTTAGTTAATGTGTTTTTTTGGCAAATTAAAAAGTCTGTGAGATAAATCGTTGGACATAACCAATACAAGTTTAAAAAATAAAGTTCACAAAGGAGGAGTTTAAATGTTTTGAATATTTGCAAAAATATTCAAAGTTTTCTAATTGTAAAAAAAAGGAAAAATCATTTAATTTTCTAAAAAAATCCCGGAACTCCAATATTTCTGGATTTATTTTACTTCAACGAGTTATTCTAATTAAGTTAACAAATAGATCCCTATAAAAATTTAATAATATGCATTTTGAATTTTTTTATTTAAAATCCAAAATACGCCGAAATTTAAATTTAAAAAATAATTATCAATCATTTTTTTTATTTTTTAACACCATTGTTATAAAAATTAGTAAAAATGTGCATTGTTTATGAGCTTATTTTTTTTGTAATATATTAGGTAGTACAATTTATGATTTTTAGTAAAAAAACAGATTCTAAAAAAATTGTTTCTTGCTAAAAGATATGTTTGTTAATTAACATTATATTTCTGTAACAAAATACATTAAAAAACCATTTTTTCCTAAAAACCATAAATTCTATTGTTCTTTTAGATTATAAAAAACATTTAATTTATTTTTTATTTGTTTAATTTGTTTCTTTTTTATACAACTATTAATATTTTTGTGTCCTGAAACATTTTTTTCATTTTTTTTATTATTTAAATAACTTTGGAAATATGGCCGATACGTCAATACTTTAGGTCTTTTTTATTAACTTTTAAATAATTAACAATTTTAGGTTTTAATAAAAGCCCTAGCACTCTCTTAAAAATCGAAATACCTGTGTTTAGCACTATTTTCAAGGCTCTGTAAAAATTATAAATATTGATTATTTTTTAGTAAATTCTATGATATTTTTAATTCTTTTTTTAAATTTTAAAAATCTTAAATATTTTTTGAGATATTAGGAAACACTAAACTCTGACATTCGTTACATTATTGCTTTTAACTTTTGCTACTTTTTTCGGCTCCTTTTGAAACCTTTGCTTAAATGATCTAGTTCAAAAGGAATATTATGGTTATTTGTTATATTTGTTCAGAATAAAGTGCAAACTGCAAATTTTTATGTGTGACCGCTAAGAAAATATAATTTAAAACCCTTTAACTAACTAATATTGGATAATAACCCCGTTCCCAATTTTCCATGAATATTAAAATCGTAGATGTGAACCAGACTAACAGTTCAAAAGCGATATTGTAGTTATTTGTTACATATAGTATGATGCAAATGTATGGAATAAATTCATTATTATCATTACGTAATGGCGTCATCGACGATTTTTTTAAATACATACCGAGGTCACGTGACAGCTCATTTTAAAGGTCTTCTTATAGCCTTTGCAACAATGTAATTTTTTGAATATTTATTTCCATATTGTTAACCAAAACTTTTGGTTTATTAATACAATTAACTTAGAATAAATGTTTACTTAAATACAATTAAATTACAACAAATGTTCAAATTGCCGACCTTCAGCAATGATACAATAAGAAAGGCGAGCAGTAAATTCTTTCATAACGTTATTTGTACAATTTCCGTTCGGATTCGCTTCTTCAACTTTGCTACATTATTTGGTCGATTTTCATATACTCTGCTCTTTAAATAAACAAAAAAGTCTAACGGAGTCAAATCTGGAGACCTTGATGGCTATTCGATAGGCCCCCTTCTACCTATCCACCTTCCTGGGAAAACGTTATTAAGGTAATTTCGTACCTCAATGCTATAGTGTGGGGGAGCCCCATCCTGTTGGTACCATAAATCATTTCTATTTGGAAATAGCTGATTCAGCTGTGGCAACAGATAATTGTGAAGAAATTCCAGATAACTAGCAGCAGTTAGGTTTTCCTCAAAAAAATATGGCCCTACAATTTGGTTGTTTATAATGCCGGCCCAAACATTCACCTTCTCGGGATATTGTGTATTATACTCTTTCATCCAATGTGGATTTTCATTTGCCCAATATCGACATGTCTGGCGATTTACGTGACCGTTCAGCATAAAAGACGCTTCATCTGAAAAAAGTACCTTTTGTATGAAATCCGGATCTCCGTAACATTGTTCTATAACGATTTCACAGAATTCGATTCTTCTATCAAAGTAATCTTCTAATAGCTACTGGACCAGAAGTACTTTGTATGGATATTGATGTTCTACCACTTCTGGGAAGATCTTTAACATAGCCCGTTTTTCTAATTTTTTTTTTTTTAATTTTACTTACTGTTGATTGAGTAATTGGATCGCGATTGGGGTATTTAGCATTAAATAAATTATGAACTTCTGCCTGAGTCCTCACTCTGTCTCCATAACCAATCATGGTGAAAATCTCGATTTGTTCTGTTTCTGTTAGTTTCATTTTTGTAAATGCTGTTATTAATTTTTGAAAAAAACTAGAAAAGTACAAATTTGACGTCTATTATTGACAGATTCATAGATCATTGACGAATAAAGACGAGTCAATGACAATATTGACTTAAATGTTTTTGTAAAAATAATTCCGAGTACTTACTACAATAATTAATTTTAAATTATAATGTAGCATTGTTTTTATCAATGTATTGTTTTCGGAACCAACAATAAACACTATTTTGTTTTAATCCCAGTGGCGGTCCTTAGTGTATTTTATTTCAGGGAATGAATATTTATTGTAATTCCATGTTACTTAACAAAGTTCATAATTTTGGTTAACCCTGTAGAAATAAATATTTAAATGATTACATTGTTGCAAAGGCGACAAGGAGACCTTTCAAATGAGCTGTTACGTGACCTCTGTTTGTATTTAAAAAAATCGTCGATGACGTCATTACGCCATCACTAATGACGTAATGCCCAACACATCTATAGCAATGGCCATTCAAAAATTAAAATTGACGTGTTTTAAGATTTTTTATAAAAGTCGTCTCATCTCTGAAATAATGAATTTATTCCATACATTTGCAATCATACTGTATGTATTTGTAAACCGGGTTATAAATGAGAATTGAAAACTCGCTCCTATTTTATATGATGTTGCCAGAAGGTAATAAATGATTCAAGATATTAGAATTTATGAATAAAAATAATTAATTTCTATAATTCAAAATACTCTGAAATTACATATTATTTTAAAAAAACTGTAAATGGAGAAATGATTCAGTTTGTTGCATTTTAACTTGATCTATCTTTAATTTTTATTAAAACACGATAAAAAATAGAAACTATTTATTAAAACAAAAACCTAAGTATACAGCGAGTTGATGTACTGTATGCTTTTAAATCTCAATAAAACAGAGTAACAGATTGGTGAATATTTCAAGCGCATTGATAATATATCAAAAGGTAGCGAATCGAAAGTAAAATAGTATTTTAGTTCACGGGTCAATAAAGCACATTTTTATGTTTCCATTGCTCCCAATTAATCAATTTAACTTAGGATTAACGCCAAATAATCATTCTTAGATCGCTAACTTTCGTAAGGATGTGGAACTAATTAACCGATTCGCTTTAATCCAGGAACCGAACAACATCTACCAATTAGTACCTAGATTTATATCCCCAGACCAAAAAAGAAACTATTAATTTTAGTTAGAGAATTCCGATGCTAGTATATTTTGCTTAAAAGGATTTGAATAAACTCTCGGCTCGGTAAATACAATTCCAGTTAAATAATCATTGGGTATTATCTGTAATGCAGGGAGGTTGATTAGATTGAACAGAGACGCGATTTTGGATTCGATCGCTTCAAGATAATACGTCGAAATGAGCGAAAATCATGTGATGTGATTAAAATTAAATCCTCCGTAAACCGAACCAAACAAAAAATGTGGTAAAAAGGTTAATAGAACGTTCATTTACAGAAGTCAAATAATAAGATTGGATTTCCGAATAAGATAGCTTATATATATATTGAAAAGCGCACCAACTACACTATATTCAAATCGAACTTACCGACAGAGTAAATAAACAGCTCGTGGTATACGAATTTTTACGTGACAAAACAATAGAATTCGTATATTCTAATCATTTGGGCGGCTAACAGATACAAACTTAATTTTTCCGCTCTAAGTCCAATAAAGTGTCTTAGTGGTTTGCAACGACAAGTTCCAATCAAGAATCGATACGATGAACAGTTTGGACATCGACGGAGAGAGGGCAGCGCAGCTACACAATGTACATACATTGAACCGACCGAACCAAATACTGGCAGAAGGCAATCGTTCCGGAGAGCTTCGCCGGCAGCTTACGTGGTGTGGTGGTTACCGCGCGGAACCACAGAACCAATATCTATCATAGAAGGGTGTTGATCCTCTATACTTCCTTCGGCGCCTTGGGGTAGTGTGGAAATATCACGGCCCACTCCCACCCGGTGAAGGGTGCTGAGCTCTACCACTACCCGATCGGAAAGAGAGTTGATCCTCTCGATTTACCCTATCTGCAAGAAGAGTGTTGATCTTCAAGACCTCAGTCGTCGGAGGTGTTTATCTCGGACGATAGATCCCAACCGCGTAAGGGGTGTTGACCCTTACGACTTCGCGTCTCTCCGGATTGTTGTTACGGTGAGATCACATCTCTCTATTAACCACATCGACGTCGACTATAAGACAAATTTTTTTTACTACAGGTTTCATCGACAAGATGTTTTCCACCATCGCCAGGAAAGACGCTCAATAAAAACTATTCAGTAGACCCAAATAAATGTACATATTTTATATATATATATATATACGAGGTCTGGCTATTAAATAACGAGACTGCTTATGAAAAAGAGTTTTATTTTAAAAATTATTCTACAATCGAATGCTCCCCTTTCCTCGCCAAATACCGTTCCATTCGTTTTTTCTATTGATCAAAGCAATGCTGAAGTCTTCTTTTGTAAGAGCATTTCGGAGCTCCGCCGACTTTCGCATCACCTCTTTGGTTTGGTTTATAGTTTAACCCTCTGGAACCCATTCAGTCATTACGATGCCGTTGATGTCAAAAAAAACTATTAGCATGGCTTTGTTTTCACTTTCGGCGCTACAGGAGTTTTCCAGTGCATGGATTGCCGCTTAGTTTTAAAATCGTATTGAAATATCTAGGTTTCATCGCAACTGATGATATTTTCTATCAATTCAGTCTCTTCATCTAACTTCTGGAGAAAATCTGAGCAGATCTGTTGACGCACGAGCTTTTGGTCAAGGGTCAAATCTTTTGGGACCAACTTCGCACAGATTTTCTTCATGTTCAACTCGTCATGAAAAATTTTTTTGGCAGTTTCTTTATCGGCGTTTACAGTCTCAGCAATCATCCGAATGCTCATACGACGATCTCCACGCACAATTTCATTTATTTTGGTCACTGTTGAAACAGAGACAGGTCGACCTGGACGTTGGTCATCTTCGGTGCTCTCTCGACCTTCAGAAAACTTTTTATACCATTCGAAAACACGCGCACGAGATAAAGAATTCTCACCATAGGCCTCTTTCAACCACTTATAGCACTCAGTAGGAGTTTTTTTTTCATTCGACTACTCTCTACAAACAATATAATAAACTAAAGTATTAGTACATAACAGTATTCCCCCCAAAAAACAAAATTATTATAAATTTAACCTTTGAATGGGTTTTCTTAATCTTGTTGATCTTCTCAGCTCATTTGATTTCTTTTCGTAACATCGGTACTTGTGGGTGGTTGTATGTCGTCCTCTCTACTTGTCGTTGGATGCCTGGTCTCTCTACTTGTGGTTGGTTGTATGTCGTCCTCTCTACTTGTCGTGAGATACCTGTTAAATAATTAATGGAGACTTCAATTCTGTATGTGATTTTTATAAGTTTATTTTTACAGACGTTTTATTAATCAGTTTTGACAATACATATATTTTTCTATCATAAATAAATTATTTCCCTAGCAACCTGGTAAAATCATAAAACCATTTCTAACATCTTCCCCCCTCAAAAATAAATATTCAATTACATAAAATAATAAACACAGACTAGAAACCTAGTCTACAAGGTTGATGAACCACTCTTCCTGATCTGGTTCTAATAGGTTTTGAACTTAAACCTTCATCTTCTTTTTGCGTTTTCTTAGTTTTACTCTGTACTTTACTTGATGTCTCCTTTTCTTCTTCTTCTTCATCTTTTTTTATTTCTACCAGAATCCTCGTTTCTTCTCGATTGACTTCTAAAGGATAAAGGCGTTGAAAAGGTCTTAAAATCTCTCCTTTTTGTGTTTTTATCCTTGCTGTCCTTGAAATTCCATCTCTTCCTGCTATAATTTCCATTATCTTTCCTATAGGCCAATAAATTCTTTTTACATTATCTTGACCCACCATTACAATATCTCCAACTTTTAGGCTACCACTTTCCTTCTGACAACTGAAGACAAGTTCCCCTAAGTATTCTTTTCTAAATCTAGTCCGTAGATCATCTCTTAATTTTTGTAAATATCGCAAACGTGAAACTAAGTGACATCTATCTATAGCATCAAAATCTGCAACTTGATCACTGTTTGTCAAATCATGTAAAAACATGGACGGGGTTAATGGGCTTAATGATGAGTCCTCATCAATATAAGTTATGGGTCTGTTATTGATAATTGACTCACAATCACATAATACTGTCATTAACTCCTCATAATTTAGACAGGCTGTTCCTAAATTTCTTCTTAGTAACTCCTTAACCATCCTTACCATTTTTTCCCAAAAACCACCCCACCATGCAGCAGTAGGTACATTAAAGATCCATTTAATCTTTTGCAAAAACTGGTTTTCTAAAATTGTAGGCCAATGTATCCGTTGCAGTGCGTTATTAGTACCTATAAAATTGGTTCCGAATATATTATTTTAACCCGGCCTCTTCTAGCAATAAATCTTCTTAATGCTAAAATAAAATTATCTACCGACACAGAATTTACAAGTTCTAAATGTACAGCTCTGTAAACTGCACAAGTGAAAAGAACTATCCATGCTTTGCCTTCATCTTTTAAATATAGTGGCCCTGCCAAATCTATCCCACAAACTTCAAAAACTGCTGTACTGTTAATTCTTTCTTTTGGCAACGGTGGCATAGGAACTATTACCGGCTTGGATGAAAATCGTTTGCATATAGTGCAATTATTGTCTAGCACTTTTTTAACTGTACGTCTTCCTCTTATAATCCAATATTTGTTTCTCAATATGCATAATAAGATATCAGCACTAGCATGGTGGTTACGAACATGTTTATCCACAATCAATCTTTTTATCAGTTCATGTTCTGACGGTAATAAAATAGGAAATTTAAAGTTATAATCTTCTTCCCCATAAACTAATCTGGATTTCACTCTCATTATATTTTTGTCATCTACAAAGATTTTTAAATTTTTAATTTTACTTTTACTTATATCTTGAAAACTCTCCCTTTGAATAACTTTAACAATACATAGTTCTGCTTCCTCCACTTCTTCAGCTTTTAATTCGCCATATCTTTTTTCATTTTTTACACGAGAATTATTATAAAATCTCAACATCCAAGATACCATCCTTAACATTTTATCGAACCTAGAAAAGTAACTTAAATCGTTCGACGTAGTGGTATCTGTTTGTGTAAGGTTAACGACTGCCTCTTTCTTTCTTTCCTTTTCCATTTCTTTATCGTTGAATGAAACATCAAAATTTGGCCCCCAATCAGAATCATCCTTAAGCCATTTCGGACCTTCCCACCACCTACCTTCTAACAAGGTCTTACAGTCGCATCCTCTTGATGTTAAGTCAGTAGGGTTCAAATCACTAGGGAGGTACCTCCACTGATTAACATTAGTAAGAGCTTTAATTTTTAGTACTCTATTCTGAACAAAGGTTTTCCATGGGCCTGACGAATTTAACCAACCTAACACCACCATAGAGTCAGTCCAGTAAAACGTTTCTAGGTTTTGAAGTTGTTTTAATTTTTTAATGCTTTCACATAATCTAACAGCTATTAAACTTGATATTAGCTCTAAACGAGGAATAGTAACATTTTTAGGTGCTATTCTAGATTTAGCTTGAATTAACTGTACTATTGTCGATTCATCTGAACTAATCCTTAAAAATATGCAACACCCATAAGCTATTTGGCTACTATCCGAAAAAACATGAAGTGTTATTTTATCAAATTTAAATGGTTTTCCTAAACTTACTGATCTAGGAATTGAACAATGACCCAAAATATAAATTTGTTTCAACCATTTTTCAAACTCATTTAGCATTTTATCTGGTAAAATTTGGCCCATCCCATTTTCAATTGCCACGTTTCTTGTAAAAGTAATTTTGGCTTAATTGTAACTGGACAAGTGAAACCAATAGGATCAAATAGTCTTTGAGCCACTGACAGTAGACCTCTCTTTGTTCTTGGAGCATCCTCAAGTCCATTCAATGCCTTTATGTCACAAGTTAGAATATCGTTTTTTAAATTCCACAACATACCTAAAACTCCAACAAACTCATCTTCTGGAGTGTGTTTTTTACCAGTGAAATTCCATTCTCTAAGATTAAAATGACCTAAAGCCATCAGTTCTTTAGATTCCTCAATTAAATTATTTAACTCCATTTTTTTTCATAACTCAGCTATCAAATATCATTGTGGTTATAATACAGCTCCTTACCCAAATCATTGTTATGATACTAGACAAAAAACAAACATACTTGCAACTAGAATGTATATTACTTAGCCTGAAGAGATTAAATTTATCAAAAACCATAAATCCTATAAAATAACTTCAAAAGAATTCATGTTACAAAAGGAACAACTATTTTTCTCCAATATAAAAGAGCTAAGAGAGTAAAAGTAAATAGGTATGCCATTTCGTTATAAGTTTCTTCCTCTTTGTATGTTGTGCTTAAATTTATGTATATTTTATATATATAAAATAAAAGAACCTATTAAATTGATTGTACTAACCCTTACTCTTTGGTAGTCCATTGAGTTTAAAAAAGCAGTTTTTAAATAAATAGTGGAAGTTTTGTTAAAACAAAGAGTTTTTTATTATTCTTAAAATAACCTATATTATAATGTAAAGGTATGTTTTATTTACATTTCCTGTCTTTTATTAAATACCTAACTAATTTTAGATGTGTTATATTGCAAAAACTGTAGTCGCACTTGGCAATTACTATGCTTTATTGTTAAGTATTTTACCATTTTTTTTATTTACTTTTATTTACTGAGTTACAAATAAATATAAATATTAATATCATAACAAAAAAAATATTTGTCTGGGCATTAAATTTAGCTGAAATTTATAAAATTCGAATTAATAGTTTGTCAAAGGAGTTTTTGTAAAATATGGTTAAAAAAATTGTGATGGAAACTACTTTCTGTGGATTTTTTGATACATGTAAAAAGTATAAGTTATTGTTTTTTGTAGGTATATAGTTTGGATTATATTAGAAAAGAATAAAACTGCACAGAGATTATTAGATCTATTGCCCTCTACTTATATTTATTATTAGATACTAGTCCCAATTACAGCACTATGGTATTAAAGAAGGCTAGTTCATGGGATAGTAAGTCATCTTCTGCTACTTCATGGTGTTTTAGATGTCTAGCTTGGCCTCTCATTACTGATTCGCATATAATCAGTGAATGTTCTGGAGTGTCTCTTATCCTCACAAAATCCTGAAACCATGTTTCATTTAAATTTAGAAGAGCCTTAGACCTTTTGGGGTTGATTGTCTTGGAATGTCTGGTTGGAATTATATAAAGTTGAATTATTCACTCTGTATATATTTTTCATTTTATCAAGTTTGTTGAAAATAAACTTGTCAAATGTATGCAAAAAATAGTTTTGAAACAACTCCAGTAAGATTTTGAAGTGCAAGAAACAATAAGGTCACCTTGATGTGGGTGTCAGGCCATAGAGGAATAATAGATAATGGGGAAGCTATAAGACAAGGGGCTAATACACCTCTCCTTGGTTCGGAGCCTTCCAAGCAGCCACATTAAAAAGGAACTCTTTCTAGGAAGAGGATCGACCACGACCTCAATGGAGGAGAATGCCAGGACTAAGGTAAGCTAAAAGGTTTGTAGATATATGAACTGAAAGAGTAAAATGCTCTTTTGAAATAAGCAACAAAAAAAGAAAATTGCCATTAGGTCTCCTTACTGGAAACTACCCTTCAAAATAATGGGCAGATGGGAAAGTGAAAATCGTCGTTTCTGCGAAAGCGCTAAAGAAACGGCGGAACATATACTATGCGAATGCGTAGCATTGTTCTGAAAAAGGCTTAAATTCCTATAAGAAATTATGAATTTTCCCTCTGGAAAGCTGCTTAACTTCGCTAGAAGTATTGGCGTTCTAATTCTATGTTCGATCAGTCATTGGACAATTTTTTAGACACATATTTGATACAATTGATTTCGTTCTATTCCATTTTTAAAACACATATAATAATGCTGAATGGGGAGCAGCTAATTAAGAATATAGAAGGTGCTGCTACAGCCCTATACAATAGCGAGGATCAATACTTGGCAATCACAGAAGTATCTAAAGGAGGAATATTTAAAGACTTCTGAATAGTTCAGATAAGCTTTAAGATAAAAGTGCGATTGGGTATCCTGTATTTTATTTATATATTAAACACATAGACGTCCGTCATTCGTGCATCAGTAATGCTTACACTACAAAAATAACTTACATTTTTACGAAGTTTCTTTTGCACCAAAACGCACTAAAGAGTATCAATATACTAAAAGTTTTTTTATTTTATTTTACATTTAAAAACATTAAGTTTACAAATAATCAATAATATCCGCTGAAAGGACGAGTTGTTTCAGGTAAAACATCGAAAGGTGGAGTCCGGTACTGATATCGAATAAGCACACACGCTTTTTGATCAATCCTGACAAACAGTAAATTTAACTTATAAAAACCAATCGTAGAATTCTTACACTACGTTAATATCAAGTATAATAGTATTAGTTCAGTGTGTATAGAAAAACATTTTCTGTGAGTACATATTTTTCTATTAATAAGTATTTCATAACCAAAGAATTTTATAAAATCGTCAATAAATAACACCAGTCATTAATCGATACCAGTTTTTTGTCACTAAAGACAACTACCAAAACCCGAAGCGGAACAGGCCCGTACTTAGGAAAATCAAATGGTGTTGAGAAATGGAACTTGACGTCGCTAATCATAGCGATGAATCATTATCTCAATCCACATCACAAAAACCTTTATCTTACTCAGCCGTAGCCAGTAGACAACAAGAAACAATCTATCCATCTAAGCTACAAGCAGTAGTTTTTAATTCTCTCAACGATATCAAATTAGAAGAATACTTGCTAGCGGTAGGATCTTTTAGTTAGTAAAAAACACATTCTCTTTTCATCAAGAATCTCCAACAATCGTATCTGTATTTATTTCTCAACCAAACAAGTCGTAGATGATTTTTTTTCAAACAGCAGAGGTTTCATCACTGTAAACAATACGCAAATTCAAGTCCGTAGACTAATTACTCCAAGTGAAAGACTCCTAATATCCAATGTTTCTCCCACTATCCCGCATAAGGTAATAGAAAACGAACTACTGATCTTAGGGCTAAAACCAACTTCATCAATGTCATTTTTGCGAATAGGAACCAACAATCCCGAATACAAACATGTACTTAGTTTCCGTCGACATATTTACATATCTCCACCCACAGGCCCAATTCCCGATTCCATTTTAATAACTCATGAAGATACTACAAATCGAATTTTTTTGACATTAGACAACTTATGTTTCCTTTGCAAACAACATGGTCACATTTCCAGTAGTTGCTCAGTAAATGTAAATCACTCAGAAACAGCTGTCCCAACTGCTACACTTTCAAACAGAAACGAACCCACTACAGTAAGTTCAACAGAAACGACTGCTATTACAACTCCAACAACATGCACCTCTACAAGCATATCAAATAATTCAACGTCACTAACAAAAATATTACCTACAGCCAACCTAACACCTCATGATACATCAACTACAGATAATACAATGCAAGTGATATCTAAACCAAATATACCCACCTCATCAGCCCTATCACCTCACAGTAAGCCTTCATCCTCCAGTCAAAACAATAATTCTGGCTCGGTTAATGAAAATACAGAGAATCCAGCACCAAAAGAATATAGCGTATCCAACGAAGAAAATACATCTAAATTGTCCTCAAAACGAACTGTATCTGAAGCAATATCACCCCCGATTGAGACATCAGCTAGTGACAATGTATTTCCAAAGCCAACTCAGAAACAAAAAAGAATAAAAACAAAAATACCAACAATACCTTTAGAAACGCTAATGCAACCAATTAAAGAATTATTCAATTCCGAAAAGCAAATATTAACTTTTGAGGAAACAGTAGATTTATTTGAAAACACTCATGGAACAAAAGATGTTATCAGCGTTATAAATAAATATACAGTAGACATTCCAGAACTTAAACAACTCATATCCAAAATTCATTCATATACATCCGAGCGCTCATTAAAATTGAAATGCACCAAGCTAAACAAAAAAATTACGAGACAGCTCACAAAAGACAACTACGAGGATGAAGAACCCGACACGGATACATCGACTGAATTATCACAGGAGCTGAACATTCAATAATTATAACTATAACATTCAATTTATTACAATGGAATATAAACGGGTTTTATACCCATTATGAAATGCTAAAACTTTTAATTAATGATATTACCCCCGCAATCATTTGTCTCCAAGAAACGAATTTCAAAGACCAATATTGCCACACATTTAAAAATTTTTCAACATTTTATAAAAATAGAAACAACCAGGAAAAAGCAAGTGGTGGAGTGGCCATTTATGTTAAAAACACTCTTGAAGTACAAGCGATTCCTCTAAAAACAGATATCGAAGCCGTAGCCGTCTCAATTAAAGGTCCCCAATGCATTAATGTATGTTGCATCTATACTCCTCCAAATACACTTCTCACCCTAACCGACTTAAAAGCACTCATTTCACAAATACCTATGCCCAGACTAATAGTAGGAGATTTCAATAGTCACAACCCAATGTGGGGCTCAACAAATTTCAACATCAAAGGCAGACTAATCGAGGACTTGTTAACTCAAGAAAATTTAAACATTCTCAATGATGGAAGACCAACCAGATTTAATGTACATACTGGTACAACATCGACAATCGATCTATCGATTTGTGACCCAACTCTTTCAATTGCTCTCAATTGGGATCCCCTACCCTTTTTATATGGGAGCGACCATTACCCAATAAAAATTTCTGTATTTTCTGATGACACTATTTGTGAAAACCAACCAGTCCGAAAATGGAACCTGAAAAACGCTAATTGGTACAAGTACGCTGACGCCATAGAAAAAAACATAGAATCACAAGAATCTAGTTTTGAAAACACTGATATAACTGAAACTCTCAACACTTTTACGAATATTATTACATACGCGGCAGAAACACATATAGAAAGAACTAAAATATTAAGGAAACACAGACCTCTACCATGGTGGAATACGGAATGTCAAAACGCAATCAAGCAATATAAAGCATCTTTTAATAGAATGAAAAAACATAGCAATACAACTAATATAAATGAATACAAAAAACAAAGAGCACATGCGCGATATATAACAAAAAATGCACGAAAAACCAACTGGAGGAAATTCGTCTCAAATATAAACAGTACAACAGCTTTATCTACAGTCTGGTCCAATATTCGTAAAATATCAGGAAAAAACAAATTCTACCAAGTTCCTTTTATTACTCATAATACTAATATAATAACAAACCCTAATGAAATAGCTGATGCTTTTGCTACATACTTCGAAAAAAACTCCAGCAATAGCAACTATTCCGAAGAGTTTATACAACACAAAACCACCACAGAAAAACAACAGCTCGAATATGAAGATAGAAATAACAGTTCCTTCAATACCCCTTTAACCTTAGATGAACTTAACTTTGCCCTTAATACTACAAAAAACTCTGCTCCTGGACCCGATAATATACCTTTAATATTCTTGGAAAAACTGCCAGACAATGCTAAGTGTACTCTTCTAAAAATTTTCAATCGAATATGGTTAAATAATATCTTCCCAACTTCCTGGAATGATTCAATAATTATACCTATCCTAAAACCTAACAATGCGCGAACTAAAATTTCCTCATATAGACCCATCTCTCTCACCAATGTAATGTGCAAAGTCATGGAAAAAATAGTTAATAAAAGATTGCTATGGATATTAGAAGAAAATCACCTCCTGGTTAACGAACAAAGTGGATTTCGACAAAATCGAACTACTACTGATAACCTCATTGATTTAGAATCTGAAATTCTTGAATCTTTCGCGAACAAACAGGAAACTATTGCAGTATTCATAGACATTACAAAAGCATTTGACACAGCATGGCGTTACGATATTATCAGATCATTACACAATTGGAATATTAGAGGTAATATCATTAATTTCATTTCAAATTTCCTCAACCAACGCAATTTTCAAGTAAGAGTAAACAACTCCACATCTTCAATAAGACGTCAGGCAAATGGAACCCCTCAGGGATCTGTAATAAGCGCAACGTTATTTTTAATTGCCATGAATAATATTATAACATCAAACTCCAGCTTAGTTCGTGGCAGATTATATGCGGATGACCTGGTAATATTATCCTCAGGAAAAAACATCTCATCAATACAGCGTCACTTACAAACTTCACTTCATGAACTCGAAAACTGGTCAAAGAAAACAGGATTTCAGTTTTCACTCAGCAAATCAAAGTGCTTGTTATTTTCAAAGAAACGTGATCCAAATAAACCGCAACTAAAATTATGTAACCAAATCCTGAATTATGCCGATGACATTAGGTTCTTAGGGATGATTTTTGACACGAAACTCACATGGGAAAAACACATTCTCCATATAAAAAAAACATGCCAAAATGGAATTAATCTTATGAAAACTCTCTCTAATAAAAACTATGGAGCTGACTATAACTGCTTAATCCATGTTTACAAAACCCTAATTAGATCTAAAATAGACTACGGTTCCATAGTATATGCATCTGCGAAGGAATCTTTATTACACCACCTTGACGTAATTCAAAATACGGCATTAAGAATAGCCACAGGAGCATTTCGGACCACCCCAACAGAAAGTTTACGGGCAGAAACTGGAGAGCCATCCCTTAAATATAGAAGGATGCACTTAACCCTCACATACGCATTTGCTGCTAATTCTAATCCAAACAATCCATCCAGAAGTAACATATTCACTGATCGCTTTAAAAACCTATATACTGAAAATAGGAACATGAAACCGCCATTCTACGAAAGAGTTAGGCAAACCCTTAAGACTTTACAAATTCCAATACCAAATACCTATTCCAACTTCATAGAAATTCCTCCTCCTTGGACATTAAGCATTCCTCAATCCGATACATCCTTAAATATCTTCAGAAAGAACGATACTCCACACTCGTTAATAAAAAATACTTTCATCAACAAACTAAGAAAATTTTCTAAATCCTATCACATATATACAGACGCTTCTAAAACATCTACTGGAGTTGGGGCAGCTGTCATTACTCCAAATATTACACTTGAGTATAAACTACCATCCTTAAGCTGTATACATACTGGCGAGCTATACGCCATCTATCAAGCTCTCGCTCATATTAACTCCAGTAATATATCCAATGCTCTTATAATTACCGATTCCCTCAGCTCCATCCATACCATTAACCAACTGTACACGAAGCATCCAGTTGCTCTCCTAATTAAAAAAGAACTAGCTACCATTCAAAGCAACAACCATATTGTACAATTCCTATGGGTACCTTCACACATCGGCCTTCCAGGAAATGAAGAAGCGGATCGTACAGCCCAACAAGCCAGGAACAGTGAAACCGCGAGTGAAGTGAGGGACGTAGTTCTCAGCGATTTAAAACCATTTATTAAAGTGAAAGTCGAAAATCTGTGGCAAAACCAGTGGGACAATTCAACTTCAAAACTACGCGAAGTGAAAACGTCTGTAAAACCGTGGAAATCTCAAATTCACAACAGAACTCACCAGGTCATTGTTACCCGTCTTCGTCTAGGACATACCCGACTTACCCACGGACACATAATTGGTCACACTAATCCCACTTTATGTGAAAACTGTAATATCCCACTAAGTGTTAACCATGTACTTGTAGATTGTCCAAGATACCAATTGCAGAGACAGAACAACCACATCATCGGATCAACAAGCGAAATCTTAGGAGAAAATTGTAAAATTGAACATTTGACAAAATTCCTAAAAGACATTAATATATTTAACAAAATTTAATTGTAAGTAAACTATCTAATGCATTTGTATAAATATATGTCGCTAATAACCCCAGAGGTTGATGCGACTATTTTGTAAAATAAAAAAAAACATCGAAAGGTTTGTCTAAAAATATGCAACAAAACGATCGGCAGAAAAAAGGATGCCAAGATTAATCAGATTATTCAAATATTTGGAATGTAAACAAATAATATTTTTTACTTCATTATCATATTTGTTATACTACGGTATAATTTTATTTAGCTCATTATTTTCTATTCGCTTAATGAACCAATACTGTTCATTAAAAGGTAATTCGTGCCGCACTTTGTATAGAGCTCGTCACAGATGTGTGATTGAATATTGATGAAAAGCTACTCAATTACTTTTATAATACATTTTGTTATCCTAAAATAGAATATAATTTCTAGGATTTGATTAAATAAGTGTAATCTAAAAAATGGTAGAATTTGTATTAAATATTGTAACTTTGTTGATTAATAAACCGAACAATCGAAATATAGAAAAGTAGCGAAAGCACAGTAAATACTTAAAAGCAGTAACAACAGTTTTAAAACACATTTAAAACTGACTGGCTTTTGATTCTCTATCAGAATCAACAATAAAAATTTTTGAAATTGTTAACTAGTTAAAATATGAATCCGGTCTAACGACACTAGAACTGATACATGGTCCTTCAGTCAATTGATCAGCTTTTGATTCTGTATTAGACATAGCAATAATTTTATTGGATTTTTCGACCCAGACCCGCCATAACTTGCAACCGCCCTGGTGGGCAGTAGACAGTAGATCCGACCTATGGTCCTTCAGTAAAATATGATCAGCATTTGATTCGGTTTTCAATAATCAATACTATAGTGTCAAAGCTCGGCCGAGTTCAATTATCAGACATATAAAACCATATTGCCAAATTAGAAGAACATCGACCCACGCTTTCGATAGGCTACCATTTAAACTTGAGCACCCATAACCCCAAAATTTACATCCCAGCCACCGTAATACGATATTGAATGACAATGAGGTTTAAATTTTCTACTGTTCCCCGAAAATATTAACAGTTATCCATATGCCATTCAATAGAGAATTTCAAAGAGTGTTTACCCATAAAATATGGTTAGGGTACCTCAAAAGCTGTAACGGTTATGTATGATGTAGTTGAGTTTGAGAGATCAAGTTTGGTCTCCATTAGACAGCTAAAAAATTAATACACTACACAGGAAGAATGTAGACTGCTGCCGCACATTTGTAAGTCAGCCTTATAAAGTATGCAATTGTTCAATGTCAAAATCAGCAATAGTTTTTGAATTTCCGTATCAGAGCGTTCAAAACTTGTTACCGCATTAAAGGGCAATAGACAGTAGATTCGACCTATGGTCCTTGAGTAAAAATAATCAAAATTTGATTCTGTATCAGAAACAACAATAAAAATTTTTTGTAATTTTTTACCCAGACCAATCAAAACTTGCAACCGCCCTGGCGGGCAGTAGACACTACAACAGACCCATGGTCCTTGAGTAAAAAATGATCAACATTTGATTCTGTATAAGAATCAGCAATAAATTTTTTTTGGAATTTCTGACTCGAAATCGGTTTTTGACCCGCCATTCCGGGACGGATTGTCAGATTGGGCTGAAAAGTTGATACGAGGGACAGGTTGTCTCTAGGTATCGATTGGTGAAAACGGACTTCAGAAATTCGAAAGCGTATTTGAGTTATCGTGTCCACAGACGGACGGACAGACAGACGGACAAACAGACGGACAGACGGACAAACAGACGGACAGACGGACGGACGGACGGACACAGGCATTCGCATAAAGTAGTTTTCGCTACTTAATAAGGGACAAGAGATTATACCAAAATTACAATACAAAAAAACTTAGCTTGTGTGATTTCAATAGATCTAGATTTAATGGTCCATGAAGTAGTAGGATTTTCTCTCTAACTTACGCTTCAGCTGTAACTGCCGTAACCCAACACCCCACTCTTCACCATACAAATGCAAATCGTTTTAAGGGGACTTTCATGAGGAAAACTGGTCTAGACCCACCATTCTATGAACGAATTCGAAGATATCAATCATCTTGCAACTTACAATTTCCTAAAATATTTCAATCCAATATCTCCAATCCTCCTTCCTGGATCATCCCACCTATATCATGTGATTTATCACTTACAGCATACAATAAATTTCAGACTCCAGCTGTAATAATTCGACAATGTTTCCTTGACCAAGTTGCAAAATACCAAATACCCTATCATATATACACAGACGCATCTAAAACCGAATTTGGTGTGGGTTCAGCAATGGTTACTCCATCATCAATACTTAATTTTAAACTCCAAACTACTAGTAGCATAGACAGTCTTCCTAGCCATGTTGCCCATACTTTTGCCTTTTGTGCTGCCTTCACCACATAGTGCTTGAAGGATAGTTGGCTATCCAACTACACATCTAGGTAGGTATTTCACCAACTCCTCTACACGAATACGAATTTTCTTACCCTTTATCATCACACCAACCTTGCTTGTCTTGCTTCGTCCCTTTACGAGCAATCCTACCGTCTTATCTTCCGCCACTTCCAATCCGCATCGTTCTATCTTCCCCACAATCTTCCTACACATCTTCTTCGCCTTTCTTTCTATCTCCGTCTCTCCCATCGTAATCTCACATCCCTATTCGCATACAATCCCACAAACCTCGTCAAACACACACAATAAACAAATTATTGTCAAGATAAGACAAGGGAATGTCAAGTTTTCGAGAACCTAAGACAAAGAAGCTGTCTAGTCTCATCAAGGCAAAATAGTTGTGTGATAAAAACGTACAAATTGGTGTACCTACTAGTTTTAGAAGACAATTTTTTTAAGAAGGCAATTTATTACAAGTAAAAATGATGAAAAATAGTACAGCCCAGTTTAGGGTTAAAGTTAATAATAGTTTCTCCAAATTATATGATATTGTAGAAGGTATCCTGCAAGGTGAACCTCTTAGCCCTATGCAGAGTGAAGAAATTGGACTAACAAGTAAGTACAGCTATTTAGGAATAACTTTTAGTTCTTCGTCACTATTTAGGGAGCAAACTGTTATAGGTACATCAAAGGCTAATCAAGCTATTGGAACTGTCATGTCAACATTAGCCAAATTAAAGATGACTTCATGGAACTCTAGGTTGACACTGTACAACTCGATAATTCTAAACATTTTAAGTACTTGTATCCCCGTATGGGGACTGCGTTATATCCATGAAATTGAAAGGGTACAGGTGGGATTTTTTAAAAGACTTTTGTTACTTAATAAAAGTACTCCTGATTACATGGTACGTCTTGAAATAGGGTCTGTTAAATTAGAATATATTGACTGTTTAAAATTTTGATTATGGACGAAACCAGACTAAAATATTATTTAATAAACTCTTGCAAATACAAACTTCTAATATACTAAATTATAACTGGGCCTTCAAATAAAACTTATTTTTGATAAGCTAAGTATGCCCGAAATATGGGAAAACCTAACTTATCGCAGTTTAAAATAACACTTTAATATGATCCTAGAAACACTTCAGGTATATCTTCACAACAAAGATTTGTCGATTTTGTCCAGGTCCAGTTTTTCCAATTTTTACAAAAAGTTTACGAATCATCCGCAACCCGCTTTGTATTTACTCTGTAAATATCCCATCAAATTTATCAGGCTGTATAGTCAAATACGTCTCACCTCCAAATTACGGCTAAATGGTTCCTACAGGGGCAACTAATACGTAATAAAACAGGAAGAATTGCGTGTAGGTACAATGTGCAACTTGCGACAACTCGAGACTCTGGAACAAATAGTGCTGGAATCCATTGTACAAACCAATTCAGAATCCAGCTCTGAGTGCATTGCAGAGTTTCGAGCAGTTTATTGAAATGTTAGGTAACTCAGAGAATTTGAAATTTTCCATACTATTTTATTAATGTTTTAAAATTAGGAGCTTTTGTTTTGAATGAGTGAACAATACCGTTATCTTTCCTTATTGTACGGTATTGGCCAAAATAAACATTACCGAAACAGAGAGTGCTGTGGAGTTGTTTATGTCATATGTATTTGTCATATTTGACTTAATTGTCATTAGTTGATATATTAATATTACGCTGCAGTTAAATTTGATTTAAAAATGGTTTTTACAACGGAAGAAAAAGTGTTTTTGGTAGAGCATTATTTTCGCTCATACGGAACAGATGTTAATAAAATATCAACCAAAAATTTAATAAACCAGCTCCTAGTAAAAGGGTGATGTTAGCTGTTGTTGAAAAATTTCGTCGCCTGGTTGTGTCAACGTAAAGGTTCTTCAGGTCGTCGAAAAACAGTATGCACTAACGAAAATGAAGGACGTGTTTTTAACCAAGTTGTTCAATTACCTCAAAGAAGTCTTGTAAGAACTGCATGTAAACTCAACATAAGTGAAACGTCTTTACGTCGCATGTTTAAATCAATTGGTGGTTATCCATACCGTATTTAAATTGGACAACGACTAAATGCTGAGGATAAACGTGCAAGAGAAATTCACTGTGGTTTAATTTACGAAGATCCTGACTTTTTGAAAAACATATGGTTTTCAGACGATAGTCACGTTCATCTAAGCGGTTATATTAATCGACAAACAACCAAATTCCTTGGATTTGAACGTCCTGATATCATTGTAAAGAAACCACTCCACAGTCTTCGAGTCACCGTTTGGTGCGCGGTATCTGGTAATGGAATGATTGGTCCTTATTTCGATGAAGATGATAATCAGAATCCACTTACTGTCAACCAAGAACGTTATAGAGAGAAAATGATTATACCTTTTGTGAGAGATCTAAATAAATTTTGTCGTGCACGAAATCTACAGTTTCGCACACAATGGTTCCAACAAGATGGGGCAACGAGCCATGCGCACCTTAGACTTACTCCATCAGCATTTCGATAATAGAATAATTTTCCGGGGAACAGACTTCGAATATCCTTCTCATTCACTTGATCTGACACCACCTGACGTATACATTTGCGGCATGATGAAGGAAAAAATATTTCATTCGGAAAATCCGCCGGCGAATATTGCCGAACTACGGGAAAGAATACAAAATATTTTTCGGCAGTTCCATCAACCACTTTTTATAAATATTTTTATTGACTTACAAAATCAATATGAAGCTTGTTTGCGTCGAAATGGTGAACATTTTGAACACTTACATTACAGAAAATAAAAATTAATTTTTATTTTTATTTTCGGTACTGTTTATTTTGGCGGATACTGTATTAGTTAAAAGTCTTTTTATTTGATTGTTTTCAATGAAATCAGTAAAGATATAAATATATAAGAATACTTTTTCATTTATGCTTTATAATTAAGAGCTTTTGCTTTATATTGGTGGAGTAGGCTGTTTGATTGTTTTTATTGTTTGGTTATTCATAAACGTCATTGTCCTTTCTTATTGCATTAATTGAAACTCTTGCTATTTGATTATTGTCAATAGAAGCCATAAATATATTATTATTATTATTATTATGAAAAATAAAAATATTCTTTATATTATCTGTTAAATTGAGAATGTTATTAATATAGTTCCAGAATGCGCTCTTTGTTGACCTCATTACTGTTGTCTTCTGCTGAACCCCATTTAGTAATGAAATCCAAAACGAACGGTGTAAAATAACTTTCCTCGAAATACACTAAAGTAAAATACTATTAGTAGAAACAGTATAACAAAACCTTTAGGAACTTGTATTATTACCAACTACTTCAAAATAATGCCGGCAGGCGAACATTTAGAAATGGGATACTAATATATTAAGGATAATGTTAAACTACAAATCCTAATTTAAGTTGTTATGATTGTTGTCATTCTCACGAGCATAAGATAATGTATTGTGGGGTTGTTTATTATAAAGTAATAATCCCATTAGGAAAACAAAAGCATTTGGGTGTTATACGTATACTTGATTTTAACCAAGGGTTATATAAAACTAATTTTTCATTATTAATCAGATTAAAAAATATAAAAAGAATTAGTTAAAGTAAGGAAACTATTAATATCCAATACATTATATGTTTTTTTAAGGTAAAAAACTAATAAATTTAGCGACTTAAAATATTGATTTATATAAAAATGCGGAGAAAAGCGGAGATTGATTTCTTTTTGATTGACTGATTTTTTGCAACTTATACACTGTGTAAAGTATGGAACAAAGTTATTGATAGCTAAACCAGCTATTTTAAGAAATAATCCTGAAACACGTCGATTTTTGATTTAAATTTATGGCATTTTAAAATAATATTTTAATATATAGGGTGAATTACTTTCGAGTAATGACGTCACTATTATTTTTTTTTATTTTATATTTTCTCACAAATTTCGGATTACTCTAGCCGAGCTAGAGTAGTCTCTTTACTTACAAACACCCCTGTAAGAGGTCAATAACACTCAGTCCTCAATCAATGCAATATGCTTTCTAATGCATGGTGAAGAAAACGCACAGTTGTAAAGTAAATCGCACGGCTTCTCTAGCAATCACTTAGTAACTGTCAATAGACGTGGACATTTTATTCAAAATCTCTAATTCGCATATTTAATGTTGAATTTCATACTATATATAAATGACAAATAACATTTATTAGATATAAGATTGCATTTAATATTTTGAGTTATTTGGAATTATATATTAGTTCCGTTCATCAAACCACTTCTTTTATCTGTTTAAATAGATCATAACATAATAATAAGTCTATGTAATTACGTTTTTCAGATTAATTAAGGTTATTTCTATGTAGTAAACATTTAGAATATTTAAAGATACTTTTTAAAAATACTTACGAAGGTGTTTCAACTTGTAGATACAATCGTAACGTATAAGAAGATACTTTTTCACTTGTTCTGTAACTTAAATTTCACTTAAATCAATTTATAAAACCCTTTTGAATATTTAGCTAAATTATTTATTAAAAAACAACGAAAACGTGTCTCACTACACTATGGCGTTCATTCCAAACCGACATAATTAAAATTTTTATTAGAACATGCGTCTGACAGTATGCGCATACATTATTATTCAGCCAGTTAATGATTATATTTTTGTGCTCTAGAAACCTTTCTTTGAGACACAAGAGGTATGTCTTTTGGTTTTTTGTACCTGTTTTATACGGGTTAAAAACCTTTTTTTGGAATCGTTTTAACATTATTTCCAATTATAAAGATCTCTCCTTTTTGGATAAATCTATATCAGGGGTTCTTCAACCCTTCTTCAAGTTTCCAAACTTATTACATAATTATCTACATTGAGCTCTATGCTTCTCCCTTTGCTCTTTCAATCTTTAGTCTCCATTTTCTCCTTTCTTTTTTGTTTTTCAATGCCCAAAACAATTTTTTGACTCCCATTACATTTTCCAATATAATCTACAGTTCTTTAACTTTGTTTTTGATCATCGGTGGTCACCATATTTGGTATAAGTGCTTATAAATAAAATTAAAATTAAATTTAATTTCATACCTTCAACTGCAATGCTTGCAATCGTTTTTGGAATGGTTCTTTAACATTATATTGTATTTAACTTTAATAGGTAAGGATTGTTTTGTAAACTGCTTTTCTATCAGCTATGTAATTGTTTTATTTCTTTGTAGCCTGATGATGGCTGTATTGTAGGCCGAAACTAGTCGCTTTTGTTTACAACAAATTCATATAACTATAACAATAAATATTTTGTGACATTGACATTGGTTTTTTCCTTTCTTCATTTAAAATAAATGTTTCTTATGCTTCAAAAAGCAAAATAACCGAAGTAACATTAATATTCAATAGCTTTAGTTACTATAAACAATAATTATAATAACTAATAAGAAGTATTTAAATGTTGTACAATAAAATCATCAAAAATACATATTGTTGCTGTTGTTAAAGTATTCCTATTAATAACATTATTAATACGAGTACAAGTAGGTCGTGGATAAAGTATAGTACGTAACTCGTGGTGTAAAGCATTTTACGCACTCACGTAGTTACGTTACGCGGGTTCGTGCACGTTACGTAATATACCTACTATTATTAGTTATATTATCAATATTATCAAAAACACTTTTTGTCTAGCGGGCAGAATATAAGAAAAAATATTTCTTATCAATTAAAAAAAAGATATTAGTTAAGTTTTTTGTAAAATGTCATTATTTGTTTGGAAATTTAGTGACATTGATATTTAGTGACAGTTAAGAACTGCAATATTTTTGGTGTTCGTGAAAGTTTTACTTATTGCTTGGATTTAATTTGAACTAGAAATGGAGTTAAGTGTAAAACAAAATACGTTAATTCGGACAGTTAACAATTTAAACAAGGTTCAACAAGAATTTGTGCACCGTTTGGGTTATTGCCAAATATAGCAAGGGCCACACTTCGAACATTATTTATAAAGTCATGTATTTCATCATATTTTGTCCGCTAGATTACTTTTGATAATACTATCAATTTAACTGGTAAAGAATATCACACCTAACTTTATGAGCACACAAAACACTATTGCCTTTTGGTCCACTCAGTAGCAATTGGAATCAACTTGTGATATATTTTTAAATCAACCTATCTTGAGTAATCTGAAAATTGAAACAAAATGGAATTGTTCTAAAAAAAAGATGAGAGTGACATTATTGGTCAAAAGTAATTCGCCCTGTATTCTGGAATATTATTTTAAAATACGGTAAATTAAAATAAAAATCGGGATTATTTCTTAAAATGGAATTTGTTCCATATTTTACGGACACAGTGTGTATATAAAAGTATGTACTTTTATTTTGAGGGTTTCAAATAGTTTAATACTCCCCTTATACGCAGAGAACAAAAAAAAAACAATGAACTTTATCAAGATGTCTGAACTTTGTTTTTTTATTTACCTTGATATTTTTACTTAACAGTTAACAGTTTTAAGAAATAATGCCCATTTTAGATACTATCGGTATTTAAATGACGGTAGAGAATAAACTACAAGATGCTATAAAGTGTGGTCAACCCATACTTTGACAACAGTCATTATTAGTTATTTGGCAATAGAGAAGACTTCTTCTATGAAATATTAGTAAGTATTTACCGTTTTTAAAAAAAGTATTAAAATAACCCTATTACCAAAGTTTTAGCAGGTAGGTATTTAATGTTAAAAGCGATGTATTCGTCTCTTTAAAAGTGGCAACAGCGCGTTTAAAATTTGCTTTATTTATTAATCAAAATTATAAAATCAACTCATGGTGTCGGAAATGTAGGTACCCTTGAATTGGTCTGATGGGTACTTATTCCAAAATAATGCATCCACTTTAACAATCGGCCTTATATTTCATAAATATAATAAAAACGTGCTTTGCGAAGTACTTTTACTACTTTTTTTACAAGCGGAAAAAAAATCAAACCAATCATCCTACGCGTTCGTAAGAGCATTTTCAATTAAATTATTATTTTGAATGGATCGAATTTCATATCGGTGAGGGTATATTTATAAAAAAATTGCTATCAACAGAACTCGCATATGCAAATTCCATTCTTTGATTTCAGTCTGATATAAGAATTTACTTGGTATATATTTGGTTAAATTCTTGTAAAGCGCTTAGACTGTCTATAACAAGAAGTATATTAGATTTTATATGTCTATAAACCTCATATTTTTATATTACATAAAGCATTTATTGCCGGTTGTTACCTTATAAATCTTTGAAAATTTATATCAACTTGTATTAAAAATGATTTTATTATATTTCTTTTATAAACCGTATTATAATAAATAGGTATATAATATAGAGCTTTTGTAAAGACATTTATTACCCTCTTTTTATTAAAGAATTTTGTCTCCTTTTATTCAAATGCTTTGCAATTTCGGTAATATTAACATTATTTTGTATTTTTTGTTAATTGTTGTGAAATTGATTTTATATAAAATGTTAATATGCATTTTTATGTGTTTAAAAATCTAAAGAGTAACTTTAGTAGCCTAGTAGATAAATCAAACTATAGATGACTTGTCATTGCTAAAATTATAACATGCAAGAGGAGTCAGAGAATATAAATATTACGGTATAAAATATTTTTCAAAATAATTATAGTAACTACTGCCGCCTTGTTGTAAGTCTCCTATGAAAGAATTAAAATAAATTTAATAATGTGAAATTTGGTTAACAGATTTAGAATTCAATTCTGAGAACGGAAAAGTTTTAAATTTTTTTTCTTAAAACATTTCAATTGTTATTAACAAAAAAACAAAAACAAAGTTTCTCTTCATTTTTTGCCAATAACTATGAAACTATTACAGATAGCTCCAATATTAAAAAAGATCCTAAAAGTGGAGTAAACTTCACAAAAAAGTCTTGATCATCGGAGGTGTCGCTCCATTATAATTATACTTTTAATTTTACGTTGAAAATAGTGTTACGCGCTGCGATCAAATAAAGCGGAAGTAAGAAACTAATTTTTTATAATATTTAATATAAATTTACAAATCCAAAAAAATATAGTCTTGTCTAGTCACTTAAAGGAATGATTATATATTTTGGGTCTGTCTCAAATTGTTTGTTTACAATCTACATAAGGTATCATGGTCAATAAACGTCCATTCCATTATGATCTAAAAGTTCTTCTATTGTGGCTAATGGATATTGGATTTATATATATCCTATATATTGTAATAAATTACAATTAAAAAAAAAATTCAATGTTTGTATAAATATAGTTTAAATTGATGTTGTTATCAAATTATTGTTTTTATGTTTTAAATTTTTATTTTTATAGTTTTGTGGGGCTATAATTTATATTTATTTATTTTTCAATTTTATTCTGCATTTATTAATCTCAAAACACCTCAAATCTCTTTATTTTGTTACCATTATATTAAAAAAAATTTTCTCTAACTCTAAATCTGAAATTATTATAGTTTTAGATTTGATCTACTTAAATCAATTTTCAAAATATAAAAGACTCTTATCAACAGAAGTCGGTTCAAAAAAAAATAAAATCCAACGATGAAACTATTTATTTTACTTATTTTATCAAAATTTTAACATACCTTAATCCTACTGAATGATGCGACTATGGTTTTTCTTACGCGCATTTACCCACGCACAAAGGAAACACGTGATATTTTACTGTTATTTCAAAGAGCAAACTGAGAGGTAGGAGATAGCATCTGCATCAGTTTTAACAAGATGTGTAAGCAGTTTGTTTATTCAAAATCAAAATTATATCAAAATGGTGGTATAAAGATATTGAAATCTATTTTTACAAACTTTATAATTATTGGGAAAGTGAATGTAATAAGTGATATCAAAAAAAACATACCGTATTTCACTTGTCGCTTGTGTATAGTGCTGAATTACTCCATTTACGGCTTCTTACACAGGATATTCTAAACACGTGGAACCATCAACGAGTGGATGCTTGGATTTCGAGTACTTCTAGTGGATAATTATCTCGTTCTCACCATGTTATAAAATTATTAGAAAATTTTATTGCTTCTCCAGACGTCCAATGTTTTAGATTACAAGGTTAGTAGAATAAAATTTTATTTTATTTCATGTATATAGTTTTTATTATTATAAAAATCCCATTTCCAATTATTATTAGCTTATAAATTTGTTTTAACTTGTACATAGGTTATTATGCGGTCATCTTTATTTTTAACAATAGTCGGCCATTGATTTATGGTAATTTTTAAAATATACTGACGTGGAGTGGCCTTTTGGTCAATTTAGAATGCTCCCGAATTTTCTTTTCCAAGGGCTTATATACCCTCGGTCAAAATTGCATAATGGCTGCCTTTTCGAGCGTGTTTTGTTTTATAACCTCTCTTACATCAAATTTTTGAAAAATTGACTTTTAATTATACATTTTCTGACCTTAAAATTGTTTCATATCAAATCTGTGTAATTTATTTCATTATAAATTAACATTTTTAGAATTTTAAAATCAATTTTTCCTTATTAAAACAGCTGACTTTGTGGAGTAAACAATGTCAGCCATTTTGACAATTATTAATATAAAATTTAACAATTGTGAGCTAATATCTCTTTTCGGCCAATAATTTTAACAAAAACTGAAATTTTACATATTCAAATATGATCAGATAACTTTTATTTTCAATGACACCGCTTATATTAGCTTTTATTTGCTTTTAAAATTTACTACGTCATAGCGATTCAACTACAAAATTTATCAAATAAAAGAGTTAATAATATCCAAAATCATCAAAGAACGACTTAAAATTAATTACCTTACAACAAAATACAATTATAACAAATAGTAATACCAATTAATCATCTAATATTAAGTTTAAATGTCTTTCCACTACAAGCACATCTTTTAAGATATAATCCGCAGTTTTTATTATCACTTCACTATTTACAGTGTTTTTCATTGAATTTATCATTCATAATGTCCTTGGCTAAGCTTTAATTAAACAGTCTTAGCTTGTAAACAAACACATCACTTTCTTACAGTTTTGTTTTACATGTAATATATTTCAATATCTTTATTTTTTTAGATTAGATTCTGACTTAAGTATTGTATTTTATCAAAAACTGATATGTACCAGAAAATAAGAAGTACTGGACTTGTACTATCATCCGATACATCAAACTACAGGACTCATCACTTGATGCTTAATTATGTTTGAAAATATTATTTGGGGTAAGTAAAATCTATTTATCAAATTATAATCATTGTCTATGATTTATTTATTTTGCTCTATCATCTAAAATTAACTTGTTGAGGTTTAAATTTTTGTACCTTATACTACTAACTGAATACAGTTGAATAATCTCTATTTTATATGATAAATTTAAATAACCTAAACCTACTTATTCTTATTTTATAGCTACTTATAAAAAAATTATTGAACTTATTATTCTTAACATTGATTATAAATTATTTGGATTTTAATCTACTAATAATCTTTAATACTTTAATACTACTTTAATCCTACTAATATTGTATTCGTATGATTCATTATCAGCATATTCTAATACTTATTTACTTTTTATTTTTAGTTTTAAGCAACATAAGGACCTTGGACTTGATTCTTGGATCGACTACTGGTGTTAGTGCTCATTCTTTTGAACTCATTTTGTCAAGATATTTATGTGTTCTTGTGTGAATTAAGATTTACTGGATTGGCTTAAATAAAGAAATTTTTTGGTGTATTGATTGTTTAGTGAAAAGATTTGAAAATAACATCCCTGTTGAATAGTTTATTTCAATTCAAGTTATATTTTGGGTAAGTTAACATTAAAATAATAATAAATATAACTTACCCAAAATATAACTTGAATTGAAATAAACTATTCAACAGGGATGTTATTTTCAAATCTTTTCACTAAACAATCAATACACCAAAAAATTTCTTTATTTAAGCCAATCCAGTAAATCTTAATTCACACAAGAACACATAAATATCTTGACAAAATGAGTTCAAAAGAATGAGCACTAACACCAGTAGTCGATCCAAGAATCAAGTCCAAGGTCCTTATGTTGCTTAAAACTAAAAATAAAAAGTAAATAAGTATTAGAATATGCTGATAATGAATCATACGAATACAATATTAGTAGGATTAAAGTAGTATTAAAGTATTAAAGATTATTAGTAGATTAAAATCCAAATAATTTATAATCAATGTTAAGAATAATAAGTTCAATAATTTTTTTATAAGTAGCTATAAAATAAGAATAAGTAGGTTTAGGTTATTTAAATTTATCATATAAAATAGAGATTATTCAACTGTATTCAGTTAGTAGTATAAGGTACAAAAATTTAAACCTCAACAAGTTAATTTTAGATGATAGAGCAAAATAAATAAATCATAGACAATGATTATAATTTGATAAATAGATTTTACTTACCCCAAACAATATTTTCAAACATAATTAAGCATCAAGTGATGAGTCCTGTAGTTTGATGTATCGGATGATAGTACAAGTCCAGTACTTCTTATTTTCTGGTACATATCAGTTTTTGATAAAATACAATACTTAAGTCAGAATCTAATCTAAAAAAATAAAGATATTGAAATATATTACATGTAAAAACAAAACTGTAAGAAAGTGATGTGTTTGTTTACAAGCTAAGACTGTTTAATTAAAGCTTAGCCAAGGACATTATGAATGATAAATTCAATGAAAAACACTGTAAATAGTGAAGTGATAATAAAAACTGCGGATTATATCTTAAAAGATGTGCTTGTAGTGGAAAGACATTTAAACTTAATATTAGATGATTAATTGGTATTACTATTTGTTATAATTGTATTTTGTTGTAAGGTAATTAATTTTAAGTCGTTCTTTGATGATTTTGGATATTATTAACTCTTTTATTTGATAAATTTTGTAGTTGAATCGCTATGACGTAGTAAATTTTAAAAGCAAATAAAAGCTAATATAAGCGGTGTCATTGAAAATAAAAGTTATCTGATCATATTTGAATATGTAAAATTTCAGTTTTTGTTAAAATTATTGGCCGAAAAGAGATATTAGCTCACAATTGTTAAATTTTATATTAATAATTGTCAAAATGGCTGACATTGTTTACTCCACAAAGTCAGCTGTTTTAATAAGGAAAAAATTGATTTTAAAATTCTAAAAATGTTAATTTATAATGAAATAAATTACACAGATTTGATATGAAACAATTTTAAGGTCAGAAAATGTATAATTAAAAAGTCAATTTTTCAAAAATTTGATGTAAGAGAGGTTATAAAAAAACAAAACACGCTCGAAAAGGCAGCCATTATGCAATTTTGACCGAGGGTATATAAGCCCTTGGAAAAGAAAATTCGGGAGCATTCTAAATTGACCAAAAGGCCACTCCACGTCAGTATATTTTAAAAATTACCATAAATCAATGGCCGACTATTGTTAAAAATAAAGATGGCCGCATAATAACCTATGTACAAGTTAAAACAAATTTATAAGCTAATAATAATTGGAAATGGGATTTTTATAATAATAAAAACTATATACATGAAATAAAATAAAATTTTATTCTACTAACCTTGTAATCTAAAACATTGGACGTCTGGAGAAGCAATAAAATTTTCTAATAATTTTATAACATGGTGAGAACGAGATAATTATCCACTAGAAGTACTCGAAATCCAAGCATCCACTCGTTGATGGTTCCACGTGTTTAGAATATCCTGTGTAAGAAGCCGTAAATGGAGTAATTCAGCACTATACACAAGCGACAAGTGAAATACGGTATGTTTTTTTTGATATCACTTATTACATTCACTTTCCCAATAATTATAAAGTTTGTAAAAATAGATTTCAATATCTTTATACCACCATTTTGATATAATTTTGATTTTGAATAAACAAACTGCTTACACATCTTGTTAAAACTGATGCACATGCTATCTCCTACCTCTCAGTTTGCTCTTTGAAATAACAGTAAAATATCACGTGTTTCCTTTGTGCGTGGGTAAATGCGCGTAAGAAAAACCATAGTCGCATCATTCAGTAGGATTAAGGTATGTTAAAATTTTGATAAAATAAGTAAAATAAATAGTTTCATCGTTGGATTTTATTTTTTTTTGAACCGACTTCTGTTGATAAGAGTCTTTTATATTTTGAAAATTGATTTAAGTAGATCAAATCTAAAACTATAATAATTTCAGATTTAGAGTTAGAGAAAATTTTTTTTAATATAATGGTAACAAAATAAAGAGATTTGAGGTGTTTTGAGATTAATAAATGCAGAATAAAATTGAAAAATAAATAAATATAAATTATAGCCCCACAAAACTATAAAAATAAAAATTTAAAACATAAAAACAATAATTTGATAACAACATCAATTTAAACTATATTTATACAAACATTGAATTTTTTTTTTAATTGTAATTTATTACAAAAATGGCGCCCAACGTGGGGCTATAATAAAAAAAAACTGTTGGTTATAATAAATTATTTGGCTATAATAAAAAATTGACTGGTTAAAGTAATTAACTGACTATTAAAACTATTTAGAATAAAATTTTATATTTAATATTTAATAAAACATAATAAAACTATTTAAAATGGATAAAATGACATTGAGAGATGGTAAACAAGTGGGAGAGAAGGCAGGAGAAGAAGTAGGGACCCAGGTAGATGAAGAAAGAAGCCAAGGATCTGGAGATCATGGAACACGAGAAGAAAGAAGTGAAGAAATACAGGAAGGACCAGAACAATTACAGATCCCAGATAAAAAAAGAGTAGAAAGAAAGGAAGAACAGAGTGAAATAATGAGGATGTTAATAGAAATGAATAAAAATTTGGAAAAGAAAATGGATGAAAACAAAGAAGATATTAGAAGAATGGATAGGAGATTAGAAGAAAATAATGTAAAATTAGACAAAACAAATGAGAAATTAGATAAGACTAATGAAGATTTAAAAAGAGACATAAACAAACTGGACAAAAATAATGAAGACTTGAGAAGAGACATAAATAAGAAACTGGATGAGAATAAAGAAGATATAAATAAGAAATTTGATGAATTAAGGGGAGAAATGGGGGAACAAAATTGTAAATTACGAGAAGAAATAAGGAGTACAAAACAAGAAGTTAGAGAAGAGATGATTGGAAGAATCATGGAGGTAGAAGAGAATCATTTGAAACAAATAAATGAGATTAAGAAAAATGGAAAAGTTCTAAAAGAAGAAGTAAAAGAAAATAACAAGAAGATAGACAGAGAAGTTATGAAGATAAATAAAAATATACAAGGAGTGCAGGAAGAATTAAGCCAGGAGATAAAATTAAATTTCAAGATAGCTGAGGAAGAAAATAAGAAAACTAAAAAGGAACTCAAATTGGAAATCAAAAATATACAAGAAGAAGTAGAACAAATGGAAAATAAAGAATATAAACAAAAATTAATGGAAATGGAACACAATTTAAATAAAGTGAAGAGAGAACAGGAAGAAAAGGTTTCAAACATAAAAAGAGAGAATTTGAAAATACAAAGTGTAAGCCAAAAAGAAAATATGGAGAAGTTTAATGAAGAAGAAAAAGTATTTGAAAAAGAGGAATATGCAGAAGCAAATAATAAAATTTTAGAAGAAACTGACAGAAACAAAGATAATGATGTTGAAATTGAGAAGATTAAAATTAATAAATTAATGCAAACTTATATCAAATGTGACATAAATGAAAATGAGAATAAGATTAATTCAAAAATAATCATAGATGTGGACGAAAACAAGAAGATTAAAAACTTATTTGAACAATTGTTTGGAAGAAAACTTATCGAAACAAAGAAAGAAAAGGAAGAAATGAATATGAACACCGATATAGGAAAAGTTAAAAGAATGAGAAGACAAACCAATGATAAAAAGTTACACATGTTAATGAAAGCAACAAAAACCAGGAAGAGACTTGTAGAAAGAAATTGGAAGAAGGTAAAGAAGAAATTGAATATTTTATTGAGCAAGGGGAAGGTAGTAACAAAGCATAGATTAAATTGACAATTGTATTTGTAGATAGTAGGTAATTTTTTTTTGTTTACATGAATTTTAAAATGTTGTATTTTATATCAAATTTATAATACCACCCCAATCAATTATATTAACTTAAATGAAACTTAGATCAATTATATTATAATGGGTCATTGCATATTCAAGGATTAAAATTATGACAAACCGTTACAAATTTTAACTAATATAAGAAACAAAACATTATTAATAGATTCAAAATCAATTTCAAAACTAAATAATATTAAAAAAATAATGAAATAAAATTCCAAATATAATAGTAACTGGTATTAAAAACAAAAGTTATGTGAAATAAATAAATAAATATGATATTAAAATAAATCTATGTTGAAATCATAATAAATTGTAAACTACTAGCTGTGTTTAATTTGGATAGTGATATGGTAATATTAAACGATACATAGGAACAATTAGAAACTATAATTAATTATAAAGAAGAGAAGAAGGTATAACTAAATGGTATGTGGATGTCAATGGATATGATAGAAGAAGTAGAAGATAGTAAGAAGGATATTATTTATATTAGAAATAATTATGAAGATGATTAAGAAGAAAGTTATGATTATGAAGTAGATAGAAGAAAGAAAGAAGATGTATTTGAAAATGATGATTTGTTTGTAATAGAATATATTACAATATTGTAGGAGATTTGTTGATGAAGTATTGTGTTTGATGTTTAAGGAGCCAAAAGAAGCTACCGAACATGAATATAATATGGAGGTGAGAAATGTTGAGGAGTTTAAGGTGAAAATATATCCTATACCATTAAAGTTAAAAGAAAAGAGTGAAGAGAGAATAAGAAATTTTATAGATTGAAGGAATAATTCGAAGAAGTAACAAATCATATATCAATTCACTAGTAGTTGTACAAAATTAGAGCAAAATAGTAATTTAATTAAAAAATTTTCATAATAAATTAAAAAGAAATGCAGACAGATATATAAAAAGGAGATACAAAAATTTAAAGAAACCAACGGTATTCAAAGAAGGGGATTGGGTAATTGAAAGGTCACTACAAGTAGCTAGTAAAAGAAATAATGAGTGTGCAAAATTAAAATTACCGTTTATAGGACCGTTTATAATCGAAAAAGCTTTCGAAAACAGTTATATTTTAAGAAATCCACATAACAATTTACTAAGGGGAAAGGTAAACGTTAAAAACTTATACGCATATCACCAATGATACAACATTTTAAAAATCTAGCTAAATTTAGAATATAAGATAGTTTAAGATGTAGATACTAGAATAAGTAAATATTATATTGTATTTAAAATTAGGAATAATGTATGAGTTATCAATGAATAGTTAGTGGTTATATACAACTCTATGAATTAGAATTTATGTTAAATATTAATGAAGATTGTTTATAAGATACAATTAAGGTATATGTTTAAATTAAAAGATAACAAAGTAGAATTTGAAGAGTAATAGATTTAGAGGAAATAAAATGGAATTAAATTTTAAAAATTATTACAGAGTAATAATTTGTTAAAATTAAATTGGGGGAAATTTGTAATGTTTTAAAATAATAATAAATATAACTTACCCAAAATATAACTTGAATTGAAATAAACTATTCAACAGGGATGTTATTTTCAAATCTTTTCACTAAACAATCAATACACCAAAAAATTTCTTTATTTAAGCCAATCCAGTAAATCTTAATTCACACAAGAACACATAAATATCTTGACAAAATGAGTTCAAAAGAATGAGCACTAACACCAGTAGTCGATCCAAGAATCAAGTCCAAGGTCCTTATGTTGCTTAAAACTAAAAATAAAAAGTAAATAAGTATTAGAATATGCTGATAATGAATCATACGAATACAATATTAGTAGGATTAAAATAGTATTAAAGTATTAAAGATTATTAGTAGATTAAAATCCAAATAATTTATAATCAATGTTAAGAATAATAAGTTCAATAATTTTTTTATAAGTAGCTATAAAATAAGAATAAGTAGGTTTAGGTTATTTAAATTTATCATATAAAATAGAGATTATTCAACTGTATTCAGTTAGTAGTATAAGGTACAAAAATTTAAACCTCAACAAGTTAATTTTAGATGATAGAGCAAAATAAATAAATCATAGACAATGATTATAATTTGATAAATAGATTTTACTTACCCCAAACAATATTTTCAAACATAATTAAGCATCAAGTGATGAGTCCTGTAGTTTGATGTATCGGATGATAGTACAAGTCCAGTACTTCTTATTTTCTGGTACATATCAGTTTTTGATAAAATACAATACTTAAGTCAGAATCTAATCTAAAAAAAATAAAGATATTGAAATATATTACATGTAAAAACAAAACTGTAAGAAAGTGATGTGTTTGTTTACAAGCTAAGACTGTTTAATTAAAGCTTAGCCAAGGACATTATGAATGATAAATTCAATGAAAAACACTGTAAATAGTGAAGTGATAATAAAAACTGCGGATTATATCTTAAAAGATGTGCTTGTAGTGGAAAGACATTTAAACTTAATATTAGATGATTAATTGGTATTACTATTTGTTATAATTGTATTTTGTTGTAAGGTAATTAATTTTAAGTCGTTCTTTGATGATTTTGGATATTATTAACTCTTTTATTTGATAAATTTTGTAGTTGAATCGCTATGACGTAGTAAATTTTAAAAGCAAATAAAAGCTAATATAAGCGGTGTCATTGAAAATAAAAGTTATCTGATCATATTTGAATATGTAAAATTTCAGTTTTTGTTAAAATTATTGGCCGAAAAGAGATATTAGCTCACAATTGTTAAATTTTATATTAATAATTGTCAAAATGGCTGACATTGTTTACTCCACAAAGTCAGCTGTTTTAATAAGGAAAAATTGATTTTAAAATTCTAAAAATGTTAATTTATAATGAAATAAATTACACAGATTTGATATGAAACAATTTTAAGGTCAGAAAATGTATAATTAAAAAGTCAATTTTTCAAAAATTTGATGTAAGAGAGGTTATAAAAAAACAAAACACGCTCGAAAAGGCAGCCATTATGCAATTTTGACCGAGGGTATATAAGCCCTTGGAAAAGAAAATTCGGGAGCATTCTAAATTGACCAAAAGGCCACTCCACGTCAGTATATTTTAAAAATTACCATAAATCAATGGCCGACTATTGTTAAAAATAAAGATGGCCGCATAATAACCTATGTACAAGTTAAAACAAATTTATAAGCTAATAATAATTGGAAATGGGATTTTTATAATAATAAAAACTATATACATGAAATAAAATAAAATTTTATTCTACTAACCTTGTAATCTAAAACATTGGACGTCTGGAGAAGCAATAAAATTTTCTAATAATTTTATAACATGGTGAGAACGAGATAATTATCCACTAGAAGTACTCGAAATCCAAGCATCCACTCGTTGATGGTTCCACGTGTTTAGAATATCCTGTGTAAGAAGCCGTAAATGGAGTAATTCAGCACTATACACAAGCGACAAGTGAAATACGGTATGTTTTTTTTGATATAATAATAATAATAATAATAATAAATGATTTTATTGGTAATCCACTATACAAATTTAAACAATTTACATTATTCTACCCTAGAATTTAACAAGTAGAGCAGATACCAAATGGCAGAGTTCAAGCGGATAGTCTTTTGAAGACTTTGCTTGCTCTTCCACTCAACCAGAAACTAAATGGTACTTCTTGTGAGGAAAATACAAATATAAAAATACAAATACAAAATACAAAAAGAAATACAAAATACAAAAAGAAAAAGTCATAGATGAGAGATAGTAAATATTAAAATGTAAAAAAAAAATTAATGAAAATTGAAGATTCACGCTAATTTTTTTTATTGTAGAATTATATAATTATACGCCTTCGACGCCTTACCGTACCTGAAGCTTACAAGACTTCTGCAAACTGACCTTTTAACAAATCTATTTTTATTTTATTTTTAAAGGAAATAATGGTGAACTGTTTATATTCATTTGGTATCCTGTTATATGCCTTTGTCACTTGATACGAGAATGATCTTTTAAACAGAGACGTTTGATATACTGGGGGAGTTAGTGTATTTTTAAACCTTATATTAATATTGTGAATGTCAGTCCTAAATTTTATTTTTTCGTATAGATATGGAGGTTTACGTAAAAAAAACAATTTTATAATAAATGGTACAAGCATGAAGGAATCTTCTTTCATTCATTTTTAACCAGCCTAATTGCCGGAGATGTCTAGTTGTAGGTTGTCTACCCCTTATGCCACAAGTAAATCGTACGCAACAATTCTGTATTCGTTGTAATTTGTTACTATTATACTGCGAGATACAAGGTCCATATACTACATCCCCATAGTTCGCATGAGATAAAATAAGTGACTCGCAAAGCTTTTGCCTGACCCTTGATGTCAGATAAAACCTATGACCATATAATAATTTTAAATTGGAAAATGACCGACGTAGTATTTCATTAACATGATCCTGAAAGTTTAAATGGGTGTCCAATATTAAACCCAAGTTCCTTGCCTTATCGACTAGTTCAATTTTGTCCTGGTTGACTTTGATTATAATTTGGTTTGCTATGTTTTTTCTTGCTTTAGCTCTACCGAAAAGCATCAATTTTGTTTTAGACGCATTGACTGTGAGACAAAATTTATTGGAGGCTTGCAGTAAGTTGTCAATGTCCTCATTTATATGCAAGCAGGCTTCGTTCACATCTTCCTGTTTAAATTTATAATACAGTTGAGTATCGTCTGCATATAAGTGATACTGACACCATTTAAGATGTTTCCTGAGTTCAGCTGTATATATGGTAAACAATAAAGGACCAAGAATGGAGCCTTGTGGAACCCCATTATCTACATTAACCATCTCAGAAGACTCTTCATTACAAGATATACTTTGCCCTCTATTCGACAGATAATTGCTTATAAGTTCAATTGCACTCTCGTCAAAGCCGTAGTAGTGGAGTATTGTGATAAGTAATGCATGTTTAATACGATCAAAGGCTTTACTGTAATCTAAAAGAACTAATGCCATCATAGCGTTATCATCTAATGCGCGATGAATATCATCAGTTACTTTTAGTAACGCTGTAGTGCAGCTATAGTTTGCCCTAAAACCTGACTGGTTTTCGGGTATTATATTATAAGATTCAACAAAATCCCTCATTTGGTCGAA
Source organism: Ophraella communa (assembly GCA_035357415.1). Classification (NCBI taxonomy): domain Eukaryota; kingdom Metazoa; phylum Arthropoda; class Insecta; order Coleoptera; family Chrysomelidae; genus Ophraella; species Ophraella communa. Next base: position 12,856,601 of record CM068983.1, on the reverse strand, counting down.
CATTATTTTTTCAAATCCTTTGATAACGTACACAATATACTTATTGGTCTGAGGTCTGATAAGTTTTCCGGGTTACTAATTTTAGGTATCGGAATTACTTTGGCCTTCTTCCAGTCATTGGGGAACGTTTTTGTTTGGATAGAGATGTTAATGATGTGTGTTATAAAGGGTATGATATATGGACAGCCACGAAGTAATAACATAAGGGTTATACCATCAAGTCCTTTTGCATTTGATTTAATACTAAGGAGTACCTTATAAACCTCGAAATCATTAGTTTGTTTAAATGAAAAATTGCCGACACCATCAAGTTTATTATTATTGTAGAAGACTAGACTTTCCTCATCAGGTGGTTCGACACTCTGTGAACTTTCAATAAAGTAATTATTAATTTCGGATAGATTACCTAAGTGTCCATAGGAAGTTAGGATTTGTTTTCTTTTAGATAGTACACCTAGGTTACTCAATCTTTTCCACATATCTTTAGTAGATTTATTTCTCACTTATTACATTCACTTTCCCAATAATTATAAAGTTTGTAAAAATAGATTTCAATATCTTTATACCACCATTTTGATATAATTTTGATTTTGAATAAACAAACTGCTTACACATCTTGTTAAAACTGATGCACATGCTATCTCCTACCTCTCAGTTTGCTCTTTGAAATAACAGTAAAATATCACGTGTTTCCTTTGTGCGTGGGTAAATGCGCGTAAGAAAAACCATAGTCGCATCATTCAGTAGGATTAAGGTATGTTAAAATTTTGATAAAATAAGTAAAATAAATAGTTTCATCGTTGGATTTTATTTTTTTTTGAACCGACTTCTGTTGATAAGAGTCTTTTATATTTTGAAAATTGATTTAAGTAGATCAAATCTAAAACTATAATAATTTCAGATTTAGAGTTAGAGAAAATTTTTTTTAATATAATGGTAACAAAATAAAGAGATTTGAAGTGTTTTGAGATTAATAAATGCAGAATAAAATTGAAAAATAAATAAATATAAATTATAGCCCCACAAAACTATAAAAATAAAAATTTAAAACATAAAAACAATAATTTGATAACAACATCAATTTAAACTATATTTATACAAACATTGAATTTTTTTTTAATTGTAATTTATTACAATATATATATATATATATATATATATATATATTATACCAGAATTATTGGAGAAAACTCTTTTACTTGTTTCCCAAGCTTTCGAAATATAATTTATTTCATTTTCAAGGAATAAAGTATAAACTAAATTGGTATTAAAAAATTGGTAAATAACATAAAAAACTATTTATAATATATATATATATATATATATATAATAAACAAATAAATTGCTTATAATAAAATATAATCCTAAGAAAGTAGAAAATAATTGGTTACCATTTTATTTCTTCTTTCATAAACAATGCGAATTTTGATTAAAATTTACTAAATATTTAGTAGATAATAGATAATTATAAAAAATATATGACATTAATTAGACCTGTAATGATGTATGGTGCTGAAACTGCTACAATATCCAAGAAAGATAAAGAAAAATAAAGAATAGCAGAAAGAATAACAATAGGACCCGTCAGAATGAGAGAAAATAAATTCAGAGATATTGGAGGCTCTGAAAGATATAGATTTAGTAAGCAAATTTAAGCAACAAAGAGCGAGATGGCTGGGACATATGTTGCGAAGAGATGAAGAAGACATAACCAATATGATTACAATTTGAATACCAGCGGGAAGAAGAAGAAGGGAAATACCGAAATCAAGATGGATACTGGAAGTTAAAATGACTTAAAAGAAACAGAAATTTTTTTCTATATCATTGTACAGTTATACTGATCTTAGAGGGAATTACATCCAGGATAATCCCTTAGGGATAATAACATCTAGGGTTTAATATTTGTATGTCTTATTACTTCCATACTTGGTCTAGCCTTAACTACTTAATCAACATCAGGCACCTAGCTTCAAACAAACAAAATTTAACTTCAATATGTCAATCTGACGATGCAAGTTTTTAGCGAAACAGCTGTAATTAAATTTAAAACGTATTTTACGAATAAATAGTGGAAGTTTCATTCAACCGTTTAGTAGTTTACTGTTCTTAATAAGATGGACTTTAACACAGTAAGGGTTAGTACAATAAATTTCATATATAATTATATTATTATAATGTGATATAGTTAATAATCTAACCCAGCAAAAATGTCTGGCCACAATGCTTTTTATTTAAAAAAAATAAACTTAAAATCATGAAATTTTGTAATCGCCATTGTTTTTAGTATCACTGCCATCTTGTATTTTTTTAATAGAAACATTTGTTGAGTGATACCTGACAGAGAAGTCTTATTGCATCCACCATTAAAAAGTAATATCTAGTTACTTGACGAAATAATAAATAATTAACCAATTAATTCAAGAAACTTCTTTAAAAATATTAAGCATGTAATAATATACACGTGGTATTTTTAATTTCATTGGTGCAGTTCGTCCACACCTTTACCGTATCGTATTTCCTTGTGCGCAGGCTTCTGGCGGTTTGAAAACGTAACTGATAAAACTCGTTAAAAAAAAACGTTCGCGCAAGTAAATACGACACGGTAAGTTTAGGTTAGGAACATAGTGGTTTGGGATGGAAGCCACGTAGGCCAGAAGCCCGTTGTCACCCGTATGGGGTGGCCACCATCACCACTACCACTACCGTGAGAACCAGTGGCTTTTGTTCTATAGAAGTCGTTATGTTTTAGGATTCTCATACGTGCATTTCCAATAGAGCTTCAGAATAGAAATAAATTATCTTTGGTTCGTCGAAGGTCCAGCACTGGTCATACCTGCCTTGAAGAGGAAGATTCCTCTCGCCATCCAAGGTTGCGTAGACGAAGTAATTTCTTTCGGAGAAGCTTTATTTCAACGATAGGTGCCTCTGGTCTAGTACCAATAGTTGCGCAATAGCTCAGTTGATGTTGCTCCAATGTGTTTATGTGTTTCATTATTAAATAGAAGTTCCATATAATTCTGGACATTTAGGTTTTCTTAACTGTAATAAATTTTAATTGAAATTGCTAATTGTACGCCAATGTAGTTAATAACTTACCGGTGATAGGTTAGATTATCATTTTGCGAAGTTCCACAAATTATACACGCTTTTCGGGGTTTCACCATTTCCAATATTAAAAATAAATAAAAACACTTTATAAAGTTCACTTAAATACACAAAAATTCAGGAAAAATCGAACAAAGCGCTAATCACCTCTAGACAATTACAAACAAAGGCACTGATGCCAAATTTTCGGTGTGGGTATTTGATACAATTGGTCTAGAGCTTTTTTATCAGTATTATAGAAAGGTAAGAAAGTGAATATTAAAATGTATTAAACTATATTTTCTCTGAATAAGAATCTTCTCTTAAAAGTAAAATAAAATTGTTGTTCTGTCTCGACGACAATATGCCTACTCTATGTTTACTTATTACTCTGAGGTATCAAGATACTATTGATTTAAAAAGTTGATAAAATAAAAGTTTTTTCTGTAACGATCACTCAACCAACGTTGCTACTTAAGAAAATGCAAGATGGAGGCGATACTGATAATGATGACGTCTCACAAACTAGAATTATCTTGCAAAAAAATGCAAAATATATTGCAAATTATTATCCCAAAATTTTATAATTGGGTATATTAATTTCAAAGAAAAAGCCTCGTTATCAGACTTTTTCGCAACCCTGTATATGTGTCATTTTTAACTCTTAAATATTTTTGTGGTATATACAAGTTTATCAAATTTAATAAATTTTAACTGGACTATCTGGAGTAGGTTCTTTATTATTATTTAATTTATTTTATGCATTTAATAATATATTATTGGGTACGTTTTTCCACAATTTTATAGATATATTTGAAGTAAAAGCATGTTCGGCATTACTCGGCATTTTATGTCTCTGGGTAGATTAGTTTTATGAATTAATCCCAATCCCACCGTAGTGAAAGTTGCAATTAATCATTCAATCATTTGGTGTAGTGAGAGTTACATGGCCCCGAAATAAATTTCTTATTGTAGTGTTCACGTTGGAAAAAAGTGGTTTCACAGAGAGATTTATTAAATGGCGATTAAATGGCTTATCCACTATTATCTGATCATATCCGTTAAGTACACACTTATTACTAATTAAATTCTCTTCTTTATTAAATCTTGCTTTTTTTAAAGCAAAATGTATTATCAATTAACCAAAAAATAAAAACTTGCTATTTTTTTTATCTACAATGAAAATAATCTGCTGAAAAACATCTATACATATCGGGGTCTTTCTTGAAAATATCGATTGTTAAACAAATATAGCACTCTGGCAATTTTAACAACCAGAAGAAATTTGTAAATGAAGTAGAAATAAATAATTGTAACCGTTGGGATCGAAGTCTCTTTGAGTTCTACCATGAATTGGGTGGACAAATAGTTGGCATCCGCTTTAGAAAATAAAATGTAATGTACACTGTTGGTTTTGTTAGACGATCCCATTCAGAAATACAAAGAGTTAAATATTTGCGCAAGAAGTTCATATTAGGTCGATCGCCAGCATGTTTTCTATTGAAATGTAATTCAATGTCCGGGGGTGTATATAGCCCAGGAAATAGTTTTATATTAAGGAAATCTGTTTTGGACATTATTGGTTTCAAAATTCAGAGGGCGTAAGAAGAGAAAACTTTTTATAATTTTTGAAATTATTCAGACACCAAATGGTTTATTATAAGTATAGCATTGTATAGAATATAATATATAATATATATTTATATACTAAATATTTAAAAATATCGGGGGTTGCAGCCAGTAATTATTAAGTTCACTCTTTAAAGTTTTTGTGAGATCTTTCGATAATTTTTTTTCCTTCTTCATTCACTTCTTTTTTGAGATTAAATTAGAAGCTAGTATTTTTTTGGTAGCAATAAAACTCAAAGTCAACCCACAGTATGTAATTTAATTAAAATATTACAACAGCGACACGTTTCGGTCACAAGACCATCTTCAGGCTTTAAGAGAAGAACACAATATGTCAGAGAAAAGAAATACAGAGTCAAATATATAGAAGACAAAATATAACATGTACAAAAGACAAATCATATAAGATAAAATCTAACATGTAATAGAAAATAATGGTTAGTATAACAGTCAATAAAGTATTTTAACATTTTTAGAACAAACAGAATCAATGTTAAGACATAAACAAATATTATAATATATAATACAATGTGGAGACTCACCTCTATGTGAAGACTGCAGCGTTTAAACAATTTATAACAGATATTATGATTAAAATAGGGGAGTATTTTAATGTGAAATTGGAAAAGTGGAAATTATGTTGTGTAGTGGAAGTTAACGTAATAAAAGAGGTTGAAAAAGAAAGTTTAAAATATAGTTTAATTATTAGAACGAACTATGTAGAAGTTGATGTGTGAAAATAAGAAAATTTGGCGTAGAGCAGTAAATATGTTAGAATAAATCCAGGAATCAACATTCTATAGACAGGCTTATAGAGAGTTCTCCAAAACAAGGAGATCGATCTCCAGACCAGATCAGGAACGGGCCTGGATTAATAGCGGGGTTAGAAGAAGAAGTTCTCCTAGACAATGAGCTCAATCTCCAAAACCAATAATCGATAGAGAACGGATCACTAGCAGGTTCAAAAGAACCAATATGGAGAGTTCTCCGGAGTAGGGAGATCAATCTCCAAAACCAGTGACCGTAAGGTACCGGATTATAAGTGGAAATAATCAGAAGAATTATTCTCATAAAAGTGAGTATAAAGAGAATGTGGAAAAACGTCATAATCCATATTACTTAACAGTAAATCGACTAAGATACAAATCACTCTACTGAAGAATGGACGTTCAAAGTAACCAGCACATGTTTTCCTTAATTTCTCCTTTTAATTTTTATTATTTAAATATATTAGAATTGACCAGTATTTCAAAAATATAAATTATTAAAACGTGAAAGGAGGATGTCAACTGACATTATTCTAATTGAAGTGAAGTAACTAACAGAGATTAACGACTAATAATACTCATAAAATTTGTAACACATGCAACATTATAAACTGCCACAATAAAACGTATAATTTTATTAATTACGAAAAGTTAGTTTTAAGTTATAATTCACCGAGCCATATTTTTTTGAACCTTAAAAATTAAATTAGTATAATTAAAACGTTTAATTATACACCCAGTTTAAATGATTTTATTTTTATACAATTTTGTATAAGTACTTACTGAAGCATAATAAGTAAATTATTAAAATTTTAAAATAATTGCATTTGTTTTAGAGCCCTTTTACCTTTAATAATGTGTAAATGCACCCCGATGGTGGTCAATGTCCTCCTGTGGTATCTATTCCAGGCAACCACCAACTCCTCTCGAAGTTCTTCTACAGTCTGAAGAGGACGTTACAAATTGAGCAATCTCCCACACGTGCTCAATTGGGGATTAGTCGGGAGATCTTGGTGGCCAAGGTAACAATGTTACATCATTATGTTAAAAGAGGTCTATTGTGACTCTTGCGACATGTGGTCGGGCATTATCTTGTTGGAAAGTTTGATTTGCCAGGGTGTCAAGATAGGGTAAAACATGGGGTCCTACAACTTCTTGGATATAACGCTGCGCGTTCATGTTACCTCTGATGAAGATTAAAGGTGATTTCGAACAATAAGCTATAGCACTGCAAACTATAACTCCAACAGTTTGATGAACATGACTTTCAACAAAAAACCGTGGATTTCTCCTTTCACCACGTCGTCTTCTAGCCCTCGCTCGACCATCGTGCATGCCTAAACGAAATCGAGAGTCGTCACTAAAGATAGTACTGTTCCATTCCTGATCCGAGTGACCTTTCTCTGCACCACTCAAACGACTATGTCGGTGTTCTGGAGTTAAAGGGAGGACCCAGTGTGGTCGATATGAAAACAGTCCAAAACGTCTTATTCGTTGGTAAACACTTCGCATGCCAATAGGTCTTCCGTATTCTGCAAACCAGGCCAAGGCCATCTTCACGGTCTGTTGTTCTACGGGGGCGTCCTTGCTCTTTGCGTACGGCCTTTTCGAAGCCATGCCCGACAACATCTAACCACGTTGTCTACACTTCCTTGCACTCTAACTGCAATTTCCCGAAAAGAAAATCCAGCTTCCCGAATTCCCACTATACGACCCCTATCAAACTCACTAAGTCTCCGTACCCTAGACATCGGAAACAATCGTAAAGAATGTCAAGAACCAAAATCCGCAAAAATTGGATCTTTACTACGGCTACAATATGCATTTTTGGGTTGTTAGTGGATTTCAAAAAAAGCAGTATAAAAACCGGAATCTTCAACTGATAAGGCTGAAAATTTTATCAATTGTTTATTTCAGTAAAATAATAATAATGTTTATTTAAAAAAATAATTAATTACATAGAAAGATATAATTTGTCCTACGTACTATGTTGATTTGTATAATTAAGGTAATAAAAAAGAGAGTATACATATTTATATAAATAAACATGAATAATCACAGAAGCAATCACGCTCGTGCGTGATACAAATACAAATTTATACTTTAAAACACTTAGGTACAAATTTTCAAATGCATTAATAATAAAAAGACAATTTTAACACTTCAATAAGATATTTCTATTTCTATTTACAATCAAAAACAAAGTTTCATATATTTTCAACGTGAATACTTCAAATTTATTAGATTATTAAAAACATCTCTTCCTCATGCAAAAATCCACTGTTTTATTTTTGTTTTATATTTTTTATGTGAAGTAATCTGTTTTATTTCTACAGGTAGTAGATTCAGTAATCGAGGGGCAAAGTAATAGACACAACGCTGACCAATAGTTTTTTGAGATCCACTGATGTACATTATTTGATCTACTTGCGGCCTTGTTTCATATCCATGATTTAGAGGGGCAACTTTTATTTTATTAATATTAACATACAACAGTAATCTTTGACAAAAAAGCTGTCGTATATCTAATATATTAAGTTCTTTAAATAAGTTCTCACTTGAATATACTCTAGGTTTCTTGTATATAATTCTCATTATCCATTTTTGTAATGTATTTAAATTTTTTAAATGGCATTCTGCTACACCCCCCCATCCTAATACTCCGTACGATAGTTGTGATTGCACCAAGGATTAGTATAGTATTTTTAATTCTCTTAATTCTAAGAATTCTAAGATAGCGAAATTTAGGTAAGAGTCCTCTTATTTTATTTATTTGATACCATCCCGTCCTGGAGATTTTTTTGTTTTAAGTTTTGTATTATAGTAATTATTTCATTTTCACTACATGGATTCAAGTACATTGATGGACTGATATTTTTAATTGATTCTTTAAATTTTGTGTGATAAGTTATTTTGCTTGCATATTTCTCGCCTAATTCTGAATAATATTTATTAAAGTGATTTGCTATTTCTAGTTTATCAGTTATAATGTAATTATCTATTTCAATTGGTTCAATATATTTTTTATTTATAGGGTTTGGACATATTTTATTGACAGTATTCCACAAGGCATTCAACGTCTTGGGGCTTTCTTTTATTCATACTTAAATAAATTCACCAAATTTTATTAAAATAAAATCATTTAAACTCAGTGTTCGAATTTTTATGTCACTTAGTATATTTAATACGAATTTATGTATTACATTTAAATTGTTCCAATAAATATTTTCCGTTTATATAAAATTATTTTGATAAAAAGTTGTTTGAGTTGGTAGGCTTGTTGATGTCGATTTAGTTATTTCCACAGTAAATGTTTATAAAAATAACAGCCAATTTAGGTTAGCTAAATTTTAAAGTAATAAGAACACTCGTTCATTGCGATATAAGAGATCTCTCAATCTCGGATTAAAACTATTTCGTAACTAATTCTAAAGTTCATGGTCAGCGACCTTTCGATCTAGCTCAAGTTTAATCGCTCTGGCTCTCGGTAGCTGAAATCACAACTTACGCTAATTATCTCTCACATCGCTGAGTTTCTTTCCATATGCGGTTACTGCAACACATTTTCCAGTCCGTCTTTTAAAGATTTGACTTATTATTCGCCCTTTTTAGGAATCAGATTGTTAATAATATTTCTTCTGCTAACTTCTTAATTTATAATTTTCCCAGTGGTCTAATGCTTCTTTGACATGCCCATTGGCTTCTGTTATGATTTAGCATGGCTTCTATCTTCTTCCTACCGGACCTTACGCATATGTAATATCCTTTATTTATAATATATTAGTTATCATTACCAATAGCTATAAATAATAAATATAACTATTGTTTGTAAAAGTAAAGTACATTTTGCGAAATATAATTTAATATTTCATAGATGTCTTAGGAGGAAACGCATTTTAACAATATTATTATAAATTATCTACATACCAGTTACGAACCACTTCTTCTGAATTAAAACATTCATTTGAACAGACTAGAATGACGTTAGCTTTCGTATTTGTAGTACTTGGCTTAGGGGGTTTGCCATCAGCACGCCATTTGGGACACATTTTAACTTTATGACCTTTTTCTTTACAATATTTGCAATACCAATTCTTGAACTTATTTTTATTTAGATATGAAGACGTACCAGTAAAAAGAACTTCTTGATTCATCTTATTCTTATCCTTTCTATTCAAGGCTTTCTCATAAACACACAATTGATTCGTAAGGTTGTCTATTGTTCTGTTATTTTTGGATATTAACATCCAACTAGATATAAATGAGAAATAATTGTCTGGTAATGTTCCTAAAATTTTACAAATTAGCAACACTTCTGGTAGTTCAATTGCATTTTCTTTTTGAACTGCTAATTTCAATTCATTCCAAATATTTTTAAGCTTAGATATATGTGTAGCTACATCGTCATTTGGTTGTTTTTCAAAGCTAAAGAATTCTAAAAAGAGATCATAAACTTTTTCTTCTGTTGCACCATCAAATAGTCTGTGTAATTCTTGCCATATTTCTTTTGCTCATAATTTTCTTTAAAGTTTCTTCGGTCATATTGGTTGTTAGGATAATCATTGCACCGCTTTCTACTTTTTTGTACTCTTTCAACTCTTCTTTGTACTTGATACCTTCTGCCTCCGTAGCATTTTCTGCTAAAGTTGTAAGTTCATTCAGTATACCTTCTACAATTTCTAGAGCTTCAATAATACCTCTAAGTAATGTGCAAATTTTAAATTTGCACGTAGACCAATTTGATTTACCTTCTAAAAGACCAATTTGTACTTTTTTAAAATCCATTTTTTAACTAAATCTGTGATGACAAAAATTGGGGTATATTTATTTATTGCGTTCCTGGGCCCATAACCTGTTGAAGCATACCCAATAACACAGAAATACTCTATTAAAAGATTTTATGTTTGAAAAAAAATTATATTGATGACAACTTTAAAAAAATATATATGACAAGTATCTTTTTCTTATATTATAAACAAGTACATAACAACTAGTAAACAGTGAAGTAAAAACCTAGAAAATGATACTATTTCAACAAAAATGTTTCACTAATGTTGAGTTTACATGCAGTTCTTACAAGACTTCTTTGAGGTGATTGCACAACTTGGTTAAAAACACGTCCTTCATTTTCGTTAGTGCATACTGTTTTTCGACTACCAGTGCGACAAAATTTTTCAACAACACTTTTACTAGGAGCTGCTTTATTAAATTTTTGTTGATATTTTGTTGACACCTGTTCTAAGCTTGGACCATCATTACACCCTTTTCCGTATGAACGAATATACTGCTCTACCAAAAACACTTTTTCTTCTGTTGTTAGAACCATTTTTAAATTAAATTTAACTGCAGCGTACTATTAATATATCAGCTAATAACAAGTCAAATATGAAGTAATATTATCTGCGTAAGCTATACCCTGCATCATTTTCACTACAACTGTAGTGCATTCTATAGTAATACACTGTCACTAAGGATTGCTCAGTTGTAGTAAGAAAACCATATTGTTGTTTTCATTTTCCTCTAATGTATTCTTTTAGTTAATGGAAGTCTAACAGTTTTATATCTATAAAACTTATTTCATTACGGATATAAAAAGCTGAATAATATCATAAGTATAATAATCATTCTAGGGTCTTGTGGATCCAGTGTGGATCCAAATATTACTTACACTTTTATCTCTAGTAGTACAAGTTGGTATATTTTATATTGTACTGTTTCATTGTCTTCGAAAAACGGAATTTTAATTTAGTAAAGGATTTCTCAATTTCCTATTGAAGCTTGACATTCGTTCCGTTCAAGGTAGAAATCAAATTTCTTGAAATCTCGTTTAAGTGCAAAAAGAAAACTTGTTACAAAGTGGAATATAAAAGGGCTTATGCTTTAGATAAACGTCATCTTATTTTTAGTACATTCTGTTTATTTTATTTTTAATGAATGATGCAAATTAAATTTTACCTAAAGTTAAATATCGGATTATGTTCTATGAAATATGCCAAGTAATGTGTTTTTGAACTTTTATACATAGTTATTAATATGCCTTTTAATTGCCAACCTAAACTGAGAAGGTAGGAGGAGAATATAGTGATTAATGTAATAGTTATTACCAAACGAATCTTAACTATCACTGCACCAATAAGTTTCTCGTCTTTAAGATACATATCATACAATAATAATAAATGCAATGCCACTATAATCAGTACTGTAAATTTTTTATTCTATCATTCCAATAAGCTTCATAGTTATTTTGTTAATAAAACCACCTGTACTTCCTGAGTTATCTTGTTTATTGAAACGTAGATACATTGTGTTGGAAATATTATTAAAAAAGTTGGATTTACAAAATATTACATATGCAACTCGAATAATTTTATTTTGAGGAACGATTTTAATCCCTAAAGCATAAAAATAGGTTCAGAAAAAATTAATTTACACAGTTAAAATTTTGCAAAACGATAGCTGTACCAACCCTTTTATATGGTTGTGAAACATGGACAACAACGAAAAAAGAAGAAAGTAGGATACAAGCACAAGAAATTAAATTTCTAAGAAGAGTGAAAGGTTAAATAAAATAAAAAAAAATAAGAAACGTAGATATAAGAACAAAATTAAACTTCGATATAAAGCAGAAAATAAAAGTAATTAGAAGGAACACGTAGAAGAGGATAACAGCCAAAGTCAGACTTTATCTATGCCATGAAAGACGAGATAGTAGAAAGGTGAGAAAAAGAGGGGTACAGTAACAGGCAAAGTGCCCAAATCCTTAAGTGAAGAGGAAGAAGTAGAAATACTGTAAATTATAATAAAAAATCGACTGTTTTAGGATTATTATTCAGTTAAGCTACAGTCACAGCTAGGGATTCCAAATTCCAAGGAGGCAAGGATTGAGTGTGTTTGTTGTATGTAAGTGGTAGAGGAAGGTTTAGTGTATTTTGGTACAAGTGTAGTCGTACATGGAATGGAGGGTCCAATCGTGGAGGGTCCATATCCCTGAAACGATTTGCAAATATGTTTCGGTAAACGGGCTTTTCTGGATTAGCAGCGGTATATGCTGCATAGCAAAGTGTTAAATACCTTCGTCTTTGGAATAAATTCGGTTCTCCTAATTCACACAGTAAACTCTCAACTGGGCTTGAACAGAATGCCCCCAAAGCAATTCTCACTGCATTGTTTTGAATCGTGTCCAACTGTTGAAGAATGTGTTGTTTAGCAGAATTGTATATGATGGGCACCATAATCAAGTTTTGTTCTTATTAAGGCTTTATATATTTTGGTTAATGTAATGCTATCAGCTCCCCACGTTTTTGATGATATTGTTCGCATTAGATGGTTTGTTTAGCTAAAAATGAATTTGGTTCATACTTTACGGACACAGTGTATAAGTGCGAAGCAGCTAAAAATATCTTAAATAAGACAAAAAACTAATTTACGAGAAGTGTCTTTTAATGAAGCTCCATCTAGAGATTAATGAAATAAAATTTAAACAAACTTCAGCAATTTTAAATGGACTTTTTAACCTACCAATGATCTAAAAAATGTCTTTAATCTGCAGTAAAAGGTAAAACTCATTCGATTTATAGTGACAAATATTTTAAAAAATATAAATATCAATGGATTTATCCACATATTTTTATGCTGAAAGTACTAGAGATGAAATATAGATTTAAAATACAAATATTCAATGAAGGCAATAAAACCAGGAAAATACTTTACAAGAAAGCTTTATTTTCGTGAGTGACATCAATGTCAAAAATGACATTCGCATGCTCAGTATTTATCTACAATAATACAATATGGGAAGTTGACCTATACAACATTCCTCCCTTACAATAAAAATACAAAATACAATAAAATTTAAAATCAGAAATAACGATCAGGTGGCCTTCTGTTTCGTGGAGGATTTCTTCTCAGAATACATTCTTGTGATAACATGGAGTTTTCTGTTGTTTGGGATTCCTTGTCATAGTAAGAATATCATTCGAAATAGATTTTTCAGGTAAATTAATCGGTGGTTGTTTCAGATTTATCAGTCTTGCCAATAGATGTTGACGGTTCTTCATTTAGTTCAGTTGGAGTATCTGATGAACTCATGCGTTTTCTCTTTTGGTGAGAATGTTGTCGGCGAAGAACTCCATCGATGTTGACCAAATATTACAATGGTCCAGTTTGTTTTACTACTTGAGCAGGTAACGAAACCTTACATAAAGGTTTATTTACCCATATATTCTCTCCCTCTTCAAAATTTTGGTGAGAAGAAGCTGAATGGTCATGTTGTTGTTTTTGATAAAACTTCTCATATTCCACATTCCTTGAAATATCGGGCTTCATGAGATCAAAACGGGATGGTAAATTATGTCCAAACATTAGTTTGCTTGGGGTTCTATGTGTTAATCTCTTAGTGGTGTTTCGATATGAAAATAAAAATTCGGCTAGTCGCTGAGATTAAGTAAGAGATTTGTCACTGGCACGCATTTTCTCTTTAAAAGTCCTAACGGCACGTTCAGCAAGACCGTTTGACTGTGAAGGGTATGAAGTAACTATAATATGTGTAACACCATTTTCTTGACAGAATGTTTCAAATTCATTTGATGTCAACTGTGGACCGTTATCCGTAACCAGAAATTTGGGTAAGCCAAAACTAGCAAAAATTTCATGTAAAGTACGTTTCACAATAATTCGTTGGCTCCGGTACGTGACCTTAGGGGATTAGTAATGAAAGGTTATAAATTTCTCACTGTACAGTAAACATTAACAGATCCGTAATCCGGTTTTCAAAATAGATTTAAATAAAACTCAGTAACATTTACTAAAACTTAAATTTATTTTGTAAAAAAAATCACGAAAGTTTTTAAAAACAAACAAACAAATTTTAAGTTTATTTATTAATTAAAATTAAACAAAACTGTTGAAACTTACGTATACGTATACGTATATATCTTCCTGGACCAAAATAAATAATACCTTTCTGTAAATGTTCGAAGAAATATTAACCACCTTTTATTAGTAATCCCTTAAGAGCAGTTAAGAGCAGGTACCAAGTAAACGATTTATTGTGAAACGTACTTTAACACCAAATGTAGTATGACGAGGCAATAAAACTAAGAAAATACTTTAAAAGGAAATTTTACTTTCGTGAGTGACATCAATGTAAAGATTGACATTCGCATGCTCGTTATTTATCTACAATAATACAATATGGGAGGTTGAACTACCTATACAACATCCATCATATTGAAAATTTTATTATCTATTACAGTCGTTACTATAAAATCCAATTTTCTAGTCCCTTACAACAGATACAAAAAAAATTATAAATAGCTTCCGTTATAATGAATAGATTTAATAATGGATATTTATGTTATATTTTAACTTAATTAAAATAAGAATACCAAATAAACAGGATAAACAGTACTAACCGGGGACTATTTATTATAGGTAAGTATTATATAAACTATCTTTTGAGTTAATAGATTTATTAACAACACCCATGTAAAACAAACTTAATATAAAAATCTAAGTTTCAAATTTATTTATTTATAATCTTTGTGTTAAATTTGTTAAAATAAAAAAATCATTTGTGGAAGATACAATTTTGAAAATGAAACATTCTAGATTTACCTAAGTAGTTGTTCTGGCATATTTTGTACATGTCTCGTGGGACAAGTAAAATAAAGATAGGTGTAGTTTTAAACAAAAATTAGTTAACGAACCACATATTAAGAAAATAGAAGCTTCCAGAATATCACAAAAAACTAAATATAGAAGAAATACTCTTAATAAGGGGAGTTAGTTTGGTTTAGTTCTGGAATTTGGTGATAATTCATTTTGTCTCAATAAAGTTAGTAAGAGTTAGTCCATATAAATCCATCCTAAGAAATGATTTTTTTCACTACAAGCCTCTATACAACTTTATTGACTTTTGATAAGTTAGTAACGTTATTCATTATTAACCAAGGCAGAAAAATACAGAGACTACTTTATTACAACTAAGGGTGTGTTCGGGGAGCACGCTTTCGAGCTATGTAGCGCCAAGAGCCATATAACGCAAACGAGGAATAGTACTAGATATCGCCAAATGGCGCAAATAGCGTGCTCCCCGAACACACCCTAAATCTCAATCCATTTGACAGAATGTGAGGATAACTGACACAAAAACAAATTGAAAAAAATATTTGTCCTTACTTATTTAATAGTTCTCTTATTCAAAAATGAAAAGCAATTGGCTTATCCATGTATTCTTATAGCAGTTTTTACAACACAATACTAATCAAATCAAATATTATGGATAGTTATTTTTGCTTGTCATTGTCCTGTCATGTAAAACGTGAGTGACTGGTGACCAATTTAAATTTTTTAATAATTTTAAAAACTTATATTTAAAAAAATATAATGCTAGTAGTGAAAACACTTATGTGAGCTACGTTAAAAAAGTGTATTATTGTCTCGGATCCATTAAATACCTTCATAATGATAATTCACTTTTCTATCTTTATTAGGAATAATGGTAAGAACATTTTTCTAAAACTCTGTACAGTAGTTAGAGTTAGCTTTGTGACTGACAGCTTGTTAATAACCTAGTAATTTTTGTTAAAACAAACATCGTTTGTATAATTCATATTTGTGTTTAAGGGTGTCAAACTTTTGTTACACCGACGATTTAAAGTGTGTACAGATGATCTATAAGGTAATTTAGTAAATACTTATTTGGAGACTTTACTTTTATCAATTTTAGAAAAAAAAGTTGCACTTTATCAATGGCTATACATATTTAGCCACTTACTAATTTATTGGTGTGCGTGAAGTTGATTCAATGTTTCTTGTTCCATGGATAAACCGAAATTATACATTCTGCAAACGCTGAATTCTTGTGGAATATATTTGCTTTAAATCAGATTAACTTTAAAAAGAACATATGCTTTATAGATGAACGTGTTGATAAGACATGATGATGTTTGTTGATTCGTTTTAAATTTAGGTAACTTTGAGAAACTAGCCCTGGACAGTCAATAATTTCTTAATGTTTTAAGCTGTCCATTTGCTGGTGATCCCTTATCTTCATTTCCTATGCCACAAAAAAAGTTTATCAAAATATTTTATAATAAATTAGAGAAACACTTTTACTTGAATAATTTTTTTTTTCAATTATTTCTGGATTTTATCAATAGAATACGAGTTTTATTTTTTTATAAGCCGAAATCGCAATCGATATTCTGTATAGTGTAATATTCCACAATGATTAATTCTTGGCAGGAAATTTAGACGATTAATCAACATTTCCTGTTGTACGAACATGATGAAATCTTCATCATCCGTCATCTTTCGTATTATATCTGGACATAACATATTCTCTGAACGTCTATTACGATTAATGTCTTAATTCGTAAATGTTACTGACATTTTCATATAATTGTGGAGTTAACTTTTAAGTTTTAAGTATTATTTTGGGTATAAAGTATAATTTCGAATTTTATTATTCCAATAGCAATATGGGACCAATTATCATAGTAGTAGTGTTATTAGATCCTATGTGATTATTCTTTGTGTTTGTTTTACCAAATGAAGGCAGCTTAAA
Organism: Ophraella communa; assembly: GCA_035357415.1. Lineage (NCBI taxonomy): Eukaryota > Metazoa > Arthropoda > Insecta > Coleoptera > Chrysomelidae > Ophraella > Ophraella communa. The sequence continues at coordinate 12,839,549 of CM068983.1, read as the reverse complement.
CGTGTACACGTGTATATAGTTATTTATAATATAAAAGTACATGTTTAAGGTACGCATGTGAACGTTTGCAGAATGAGCAGTGCCATAAAGTGATTTTAAGGCAATCAGTGCCTTAAAGTGACATTTTTAAGGCTTTTATGGAGTGCTAAAAATGGCATTTTTAACACGTTTGTAGAAAAAGTATATTAATGTTTTATTACATTTGCCTTCCTACTCTAGGTATAATAAACAATATTGCATCAAGATAGAAATAAATAGGTATGCAAACAGTCTTTTTATATTCCTTCAATGAAAAACCTGACACTAGCATATAATATAACCACAGTAGGACTAAAATACCTTCAGGATCAAGTCAAAATAGTAAAAAAAATAATGGGAGTCGTTGATTATACTGTATTTGAAAATCAAGAGAGAGTAAATTCCCAGAATAAAAACTAATTCGGTATGCAAAACTATAGTACAGTACGTGCGGTAAAACTTCAATATTTGTAATGCATTCTAAATTGTTTTTGTTAATTTCATTACAAAATTTATTAAATTTCTTGGACTATCACATTATTTTATGATCTTTCATTGTTACTACAGTAGGCCTAAGAGGATTAACGTGCGTCATAGGCGTAACCAGGTTAGAAAGGGATAATTGTTATTTAACGACCTCCGAATGGCAACAGCTTCTAATGACAGATATTTTGACTTAAATAGTGCTTAAGTTTCTAGAAATGCAGTTATTTGATTTTCGATAAACGTGACAAATAGTAGTGACTAAAAATGGAAGCAGTTTGTGAGTATACGCCAGTGAAAAAATTAAAACTAGACCATTTATCGCTCAATGAAAAGAGTGCTGTAGTGAATGTGTACCACTATTTTAAACATCAAAATCCCTCAAACACTATTGACAGTGTCGTTGAAACAACATCTAAGGCAATGGGATATGGAAAATCTACAATATATAGAGTTCTAAATCAGGTGGAGTAACCTCACCAAAGCCGAAACCAGGTAGACAAAAACTATTAAAAGTCAACGTGGACGAGTTTTTTAAAAATGCTATTCGTAAGCTTGTTCACTCATTTTTTATAAACAAGCAAATACCAACTTTAGATAAAGTTTTGCAAGCCATTACGAATGATGTTGATTTATCCACAATAAGCCGGGATAAACTATGGAAAACGTTACATGAGTTAAACTTTAAATTTGAAAAAAAAAATTGTATTTTGGAGAAGACAGTACCTCAGTAGAATACAACAAGTAAAAGCTCAAAATAAAAACATTTATTATTTAGATGAAACATGGGTTAATGAAGGACATTGCGTAGGAAGAGTTTGGAAAGACAAAAATATAAAATCATCCCATCAAGCTTTTCTAGAAGGATATACTACTGGTTTTAAGGAACCTATAGGAAAAGGGAAAAGATTAATTATTTGTCATATAGGCAGTACAAACGGTTTTTTTTGAGAATGGTTTACTCTTATTTGAATAAAAAAAAACCGTTGATTATCACGAAGAAATGAATGGAGACGTGTTTGAGGAATATTTTGAACAGATGATTCAATTCATACCAAAAGGATCGGTTATTGTAATGGACAATGCAAGTTATCACTCCAGATTACTTGAACCCTTACCAACCACTAAATGGAAAAAGGATGAAATTGCAAAATGGTTATCTTCTAAAAATTTAGCCTTTGACAATACAATGCTGAGGGCAGAATTGTTAACTATTGCTAAAAAACATAAGCAAAATTATAAAAAATATAATATTGAGGAGATAGCCAAAAAACGAGAAATTGAAATCCTTCGTTTACCACCCTACCATTGTGAGATGAATCCGATAGAATTGATATGGGCTCAAGTTAAAGGTTATGTTGCCAGAAATAACACTACTTTTAAATTATCAGATGTTAAAAATCTCTTCAATAAGGCAATATCTGAAGTAACAAGTGAAAATTGGCAAAAATGTATTAGACACGTTACAGAAATAGAAAAAAAAATGTGGGAGCTAGATAACATAAATGATATTACTATAGAGCCCATTGTAATTTCTCTAGAATAAGATGGTTAATCTTCTGACACAGAGTGCGAGGAACCATAACTTTAAAATTATTAATTTATGTACTTTAATTTTATTTTTAGATTTTTATTTTTAAGATTTAATATTGTCGTATTTTTTGCATGTTGCTCGTCAAATTTTATCCTTGTGGTTGGTTTTTTTTTCTCATATACCTACTTAATTGTTTTTTAGCTCCTCATATTAATTTATAAGTAATTGTAATTATCTGTACATATTATATACATATTTTGTAAATAAACATATGCCTAAAATAATATTGACTTTTTCTTCATTTTGCCCAAATTAAATTACTACTTACGAATTATGTTTATCTATCTAAAATTGGCAATCTAGGTATAAATAACTAAAACAAATTAAATATTTCTATTTCCATATTGATTTAATTTTGAAAACGCACGTCTATGGTTTACTGCCTTTAACACTGATAACTGCAAAACATTTCTGGGAATTTACTCTCTCTTGATTTTCAAATACACTGTAGGATGATGTCCCCGTAAATAATTTCTAGAAGTCTGGAAGTTAAAGAAAACCGAATTGTTATATTATTCTAACCTCTAAAGAGATCCTTTAGTTCTTAAACAAGACCTATACTTAAACTTTTATGAGATATGGGTTTAGCTAAGACTACAAAAATAACCAAAAATTATTTAAATAAATAGTTGTTCAATAATCCAAGTTAGTCAAAAATATTAAATTTAAGCTTTTGTGTTCATTCTTGTGAAATAAAAGATACAGGCTTTTTTTTGTAATAAAATTTCTTATATAAAAAAATTGATTAATTTTAATGTAAATGTCTGAAGCATCTCTTATTTTAAACTTGGAAGTTACGTTCAAACGAAGAGTTTTTATTTTTCTTAATAAGATGGACTCCCAAAAAGTAAGGGTTAGTACAATAAATTTAATTTTCGAAAGAATAATTAACCCGATTATATAAGAAGTTACATGAGAAGAGGTGTAAGGCATCCCAAAACATCTGGTTTAACCAAGAATGTCTAAAGAAGAATTTAATACCCAATTATGTAAACAAAAAATGTAACAGTCAATCAAAAGAAGCGCAAAAAGTATTTAAAAAAGCCCAAAAAATATGGATTAAAGAGGAAAGTAGAAAGTGGTTTAAAATAAGAGGTGCTCTAGACATTTACATTAAAACTGTTCATTCAGAATTAACTTTTTCAATTGATTAATTATTTAATATCTCATAATATACATATATTTTACAATAAAAACTGATAGACTGAAACATATGGACTACTTTGATAAAATCTGTTTCATGTGACACAATATCCTAAAATAATTGAAAGAGAAAATTAACTTCTGTATATTCCTTGTGGTATCGTCATTTTTCAGTTGCTTTCTTATAAAATTAACAACAGAAAAAAGAAAATTTACCAGTGTCAATGGAAGTAGAAAATAGTTGGATTTAAGTTAACGAAGAAAACCCTAAGAGAATAAACAATGCTTATAACGAGAAAATCAAATACGATAATACCAATATTTTGGGATAATTGTCTTAAAAATCCGCGTTATCTATGAGGAGGTACAAAAAAGAATGAGTTTGAGCTAGAATAGTGGCAAGTTTAATTTAATATCGGAGTTCTTTTTGGTAGTGTGTATGAAGTAGTTTACACACGAATAGAAAAGTTGCTCACTAAGCCGCGTAGTGGCGAGTTCTTAATTTCGTGAAAGCGTAAATTGCTTCACTGCCACTCGATGGTCACTTTTTAATACATTGAGTTGGTTCTCCTTTTTGAATGAAATGGCGACGTCTATTGACAGTTGCTAATTGGTTGCCAGGAAAGCCGTGTAATTTACTTTACAGCTGTGCGTTTTTTTACCGTACGTTATTACATCTTATATTAATTGAGGATTGTGTGCTATTGACGGCTCACAAGGGTGGTCGTAAGAAAAACAATTTATTTTAATCTAATTAATATTAGGACACTGTTATTTATTTAATTTTATATTGTAATGTTTTAAAATAATCATAAATATAACTTACCCAATATATAACTTGAATTGAAATAAATTATTAAACATGGATGTAATTTTCGAATCTTTTCATTAAATGATCAATACACCAAAAAATTTCTTTATTAGAGCCATTCCAGTAAATCTTAATTCACACAAAAACACAAAAACTATCTTGATAAAATGAGTTCATAAGAATGAGTACTAACACCAGTAGTCGATCCAAGAGTCAAGTCCAAAATCCTATGTTGTTTAAGCTAAAAATAAAAAGTAAATGAGTATTAGAATATGTTAATAATGAATTATAGGAATCTAATATTAGTAAGAAACCAACTATATTAGTTATATTAAGTTAGTTAGATCAAAATCCAAATAAGTTATAATTAAAGTTAACAATAATAATAAGTTTAATAATGTTTTTTTAAAAGGTAGTTATAAAATAAGAATAAGTAGGTGTAGATTATTTAAAATTATTATTCAAGGTAGAGAATATTCAACTGTATTCAGTTAATAATATGAGTAGAAGAATTTGAACTCAACAAACTAATATTAGCTATTAGAGCAAAATAAATAATATAATAGACAATGATTATAACTTAATAAATAAATTTGACTTACCCAAACAATATTTACAAATCCATTTAAACATTAAAGTGATGAGTCCTGTATTATAATGTATCGGATGATAGTACAAGCCTAGTACTTCCTATATTCTGGTACATCCCATATTTTGATACAATGTAATGTTTGAGAGAGAATCTGAAAATAAAGATATTGAAATTTATCACATGTAAGAATAAAACTGTAAGAAAGTGATGTGTTTGTTTACAAGCTAAGACTGTGTAATTAAAGCTTAATCAAGGACATTATGATTGATAAATCCAGTAAAAAAAACACTGTAAATAGTAAAGTAGTGATCAAAAACGGTTGATTATAAACTTAAAAGATGTGATTTTAGTGGAAAGACATAAACTTAATATTAGATGATTGATTGATGTTACTATTTGTTATAATTGTATGTTGTTGTAAGGTAATTAATTTTAAGTGGTTCGTTGATGATCTTAGGTATTATTAATTCATTTATTTGATAAATTTTGTAGTTGAATCGTTATGACACAGTAGATTTAAAATGTAAATAAAAACTAAAATAAGCGGTGTCATTAAAAAAAAAAGTTATCTGATCATATTAGAATATGTAAATTTTCAATTTTCGTTAAAATTAATGGCCAAACAGAGATATTTGCTCATAATTGTTAAATTTAATATTGATAATTGTCAAAATGTCCGCCATTGTGTGCTCCATAGTCAGCATTTTTAATAGGAAAAATCGATTTTAACATTCTAAGAATGTTAATTTATAATGAAATAAGCTATGCAGATTTGATTTATAACAATTATAAGGTCAGAAAATGTCAAATTAAAAATTCAATTTTCTAAAATTTTGAGGTAAATGGGGTTAGGAAAAACAAAACACGTTCGAAAAGGCGGCCATTTTTGGATTTTCGGGGCTAACATATAAAAGCCCGTGGAATTGAACAACTGTATAATTTATTATAAAACAAAACTATTGGAAATTTGTATATGGAAATTGTGTACCGGTGAATAAAATATCATATCCTAAGAAGAAAAAAAAATAATTTTTTTTACTAACCTGTAATAATCATAAAAAAACCTGAAGAAATCAAGGAGACATCATATCCAGTGGTTCAATCCTTTTAGTATCCGTCCAAGGAAATACTTACACGTGTTGTAAATGATCCACTAGTAAGGAGCCGAGTATGGGAAAACGTCACGGAGAATTTTCCATCTTTCATCCTTAGCAACAAGTGAATTTACGGTATGTGTTTAACATTATTCATTAATATCACTTTCATAACTCCTATAAAATATTGTAAGTAGTAAATTTCAATATCTTTAAACACTATTTTAAAATAATTTTGATCTGAATACATTGAACTGTTGAATATCTTATTTCGACTGAAACGTACGCTATTCGACATCGCTCACCCCATGAAATAACCGTTAAGTATCACGTGTTCTTTTGAATGGGGATAGATGCGCACGAAATTACCATAGCCGCATCATTCAGTAGGTATAGGGTGTATTAAAAATTTTAAGGTAAAAAATTAAAATAAATAGTTATATCGTTAGATTTTAGTTTTATTGGAACCGACTTCTGTAGGTAAGAGTCATTCGTGCTTTAAAAATTAATTTAAGTAGATCAAATCTAAAATTATAATAATAAAATTACATATTTTGAGTTTGATAATAATTTTTTTTACAATAAAATAGCAACAAAATAAAGAAATTTTGAGGTGTTTTGAGTTAAATAAAGACTGAATAAAATTGAAACATAAGTAAACATAAAATATAGCCCCACAAAACTTTAAAAATAAAAATTTAAATTTATAAAAACAACAAATTAAAAATTATATCAATATAAAAATAATTAACCAATCCTCATCATTTTTTTAATTGTAATTTATTACAATATTAATGTATTTTTTTATTTCATTTTAACCGAACTTATAATTTATATAGAGTCAATCAATAATGTGTTTTAATTTTATGTAAAAAACTAATTTATTTTCAATCACGCACTATTTTTAATTCTGTTTTATTTTTAAAAATTGAAATATGGTGTAAAATAAAATTTTCAGAATATTTTAATATGAGTGCATGGTATTTTTTCGATGTATAAAAGCCCAAAATATTCACAGTTTAAATCGCCTTTTTATTGAAAAACAAAAAATGAATAAATTTTAATAAATCCTATTTGTATTATTTACATTTTAGAATTCTTCGTGTGCAGTACGTTTGTTTAATTTTTCATTTAAATGTGACTAGAAATATTTTGAGTAAAAAATGAGTAATTTAACCCTAGAACAATCAGCTCAAATTATGGCTTTAGTCATGGGAATCAACCAATCTAGCGTTTCTAGAGTCTTGAGAAGGTTTAGAGAAACTAGAAGTTATAATAGAAGACCAGTTCCAGAACGTCCCAGGTGTACTAATCCTGCAGATGACCGTTATTTAAGAATTCAGACTTTGCGAACTCGTCATGTTACAACCAGGTAACTGCAAAATGTCCTCTCTGGAGTCCGTAATGATAGAATATCTGTCAATACAGTTAGAAATAGATTAAGGAATTTTGGAATCAGATCGAGAATGCCTGTTACTGCTCCATTGTTAACCAAAGCACACCATGTAGTACGTTTAACGTTCGCAAGAGAATATTTTGATTGGTATATTAACGATTGGGCTAATATTCTTTTAACAGATTCATCAAGATGTTCACTTTTTGGATCCGATAGACGTATTCCAGTTTATAGACGAGCATGTGAGCGATTTGCTCAGTGTAACATAAGAGCAGCCAGAAATTATGGTATGGGGAGGCATCTGTTTTAAAGGCCATACGGAGTTAATTGTATTTCGTAGGGGATCACTGATAGCTGATCGGTTATAAGGGAGGTTCTTGAGAAAATTATAATGTCATTTGTTCCAATCATTGGAGATAATTTTATTTTAATGCACGCACGTTGCCAGAATAACAATGGAATGCCTTCAAAAGGTTGGTATCCAAGTTTTAGATTGGCCAGCGGTTAGTCCAGACCTAAACCCATTTGGACATGTTTGGGACTACCTGGATCGGTGCATGGATAGGCCCTCCAGACAACCTTGATGCTGAAAAATGTTTTAAAAGAAGAATGGGAAAATTTGGATTTCTATTAGATAAGAAGTCTTTCACGGAGAATAAGAGATATTATTATAGCCAGACGTGGCAATACCAGATACTAAAATGTTAAATTTATCGTTTACATTTTTTATTTTGTTACTTTGCTTTATTTTATTTTTCAATAAATAATTGTTATTTTCATTATTTATGCCCATTATTTTTTGCTTTTTAATTTTAGGGGCTTATTCTGTACAAAAATGTTAGCGGTAACAGCGCTGTAAACTTTCAAGGTCGAGAGATGTTATGAAATGCTATTCTGTAGGCTCTTACTGTAATTTACATCGATGTATTTTAACATTTTCACTGTTAAAGTAACGCCGACCAAAACATCCGACGTTAGAAGTGTTGAAACTGTCAAACTGTGTTTATGATAGAATTGTAAATTTTCAAGAAGCAAATCAAAATAAACAATATCATTCCATAATAATAATAAAGATAATATTTATATAAAACTAATAATAAAAATCTTTCAATAAATATAACGATAACCTAAAAAGTCGGAATTTATATTAACATTATTAACCAACGCAATAAAAGTGAAGTTGGCTGCAATGTAATATTGTTCAGTTACGAATATTTGTACAGAATGACCCTATTATTCCAAAAATTAATTTCTTATTATTTCCCAAAAAATGAAAAAAGATTAATAAAAACTTTATTCATTAATCACTTATGCGATACTTTTTTTGACGAGATTATATATATTTTCCTGTTCCAGATGGTTCACGATTATTTGATTAGATCGGGTTGTTTGTTACAGTTTTTACCGTCGATTTTTGACATTTTTGGAATGGTAGAAGAACAACTTAAACATAGTACAGGAACAGAAAATTTCTACAGTATGTTGTTCAATTTTTAAAACTTCTAAAACTTTTATTGTTTATCCAGTATCATGAATATGGTAGACTTTCACAAAGTCAAGTCGGTAGTTTTAATTCGCATTTTTTGAAGCTAATATGTTATAGAGTTACTAATTTGAATAATGGTATTCTTTAAATATATTGAATGACAAATGAAACAAAATAACGACAATATGGACTAAGGCTTAAGGGATTTGCGTGTAAATAAATTACTGTAATTTGTCGTTCAGTAGGTGTAACTACATGATAATCAGTCGTATAATTTATTTGCGCCATTACTAATTTTCTCGCTGTGACTGTATATCTCGCAGAGCGAGTAAAGAGATAGATTGTAATTTTCCTTTTTACCGAAGCAGTGCGTGTGTGCGTGTTTTTTCATACAAAGCGCAAATTTGCAGTGCAAAATCGTGGTTGATTGTATTTCGGGAAGGAGCTAACAGCACGGAAAGGAATTATTATAAGAAAGGTCGAATTTGTCAAATTTATGTGAAAATAGACGTGATACGGATGTGCTTCGTTTTCTTTAAGACTTTTAGATGTAAGATTATCCTTGCCTGGATTTACGACAAATTTAAATGTAAAATTTGGGTACACATAATTTATTTGCTGATTCAATATTTGTATGAATGAAAGAAAATTTAAATTATATTTTATAAATATGGAAATAAATAACTTGTGAACCAAAGTCCCAATTTACTTAAAAATATTAACTTTTTTGAATCAATGTCAGCAGTTTCTACCCTAATTTTTTTTACACTTTTAACCTATAGAGATAAAATTTGTATAAAATGTTTTAACTGATCTTAACATTTATGTGAAATTTAGTAATGTTTTAATGTAAAAAGAATATAAATAAAATTTTCTGCTGCCTCATGCTTCGACGCATTAAACTACTTATTGCAACCGAAAATGGGAAATCACCCTCTCTAGTAATATAATGATTATTATGATTTTAATGATTTTAGTTTAATTAGTTTATTTATAAATTTGATATCGATATTATTTGATATTATTTAAAAAAGTTCTAACATAGCATAATCTTCTTTTTCTCAGAAGGGTTATATTCTGCAAGTTTCTGGTTGGATTATTAGGTGTATAAATGAAAAATTGATTAATTATAATTAAAAATTCATTATTAATAGCCAATTTTAATATATCCAATGAATAATTAAGAATATATTAAGTAGGATAAATAAGAATAAAGACCTTATATGAACTAGAAAAGAACTTACTCGATGTTAAAATTGTGTCAAATAAATTATTGTTATTTATGCAATTGTAAATAAGTTATTACCGAAATTCATTATTTATTAAGTATAAAATAAATGCCTTTGTTTTAAATTACGTAACTTAAACTAACTACTACAAAAATTCAAAATGTTTTACAAAGTTATCTGACCTCTATACGTAGAATCTTGCTTTCTGTTTGGTGGGAAAAATCGTATTTGCTCTATGAAAAACGGAAACCAACGAAGGTGTACGTGGAATCTCCGACTTTTAAAAAATATCGTTGTTGATAGACGTTTGGCTTCTGGTATGGTATAATTGTTCCTCCATATCGATTTATGGATATAGTTCAGGTTTTGTTGGATTATAGCTCTTTTAGTTTTATTATAAATAGTAAGTACACTTATTTTTTTTTACGCACCGAAAATGTTTTGAATTACATATTTTCATTACTTATAGTAATAATTCTTAGCTTAGGTATATTCTTAATGTCAATATTTAGCCCTTTATTTTTCTACTTTTAAAAACTTTCTATTGTTCACTTTGTTCAAAGTGACTAGCAGATAATTTACATTCACTTACTGACTGTTTACAATGATCTCCCGAGATATGCTGACTCCAACGACCTCTTCTTAAATCCTTTTATACACTTCTCAGCTTCCAGAAATTTCTTAAAGGGAATTGATCAGGTGCATTTTTCTCTTTCCTATATACCACTAGACATACTCACCTCGTCTACAGTTAATCTATCTATAGCACATATAGTAAAAATATATCTGTCTTCTTTTTTCACATTATATAATTAATTTCTAGAAATTTCTGGTGTTTTAATAACATGTTCATTTACAAAATATAATATTGATACAATACATAATAAAAATTATTAGATTAAGGTAGTATAAAACACTGTTGATATTATATTCATTATATTATTATTGAATATTTAAATAGTCATTTAATGAGATATGCTTTTTGGATATTCTTATAATCAGTCTGCGGTCGCACAAGGACAGGAGCTTTAAATGTAGCTGCAAATAATTGAAGTGTTTACTATTTAAGTAGGAAAACTCGTTATTGTAGCTAAACTACTGTTTTTTCTAATGGGGCTGAAAACAAAAAACGTACAACATATCACAGTAAAAGTTATAGTTAAATTATGAAAACCACTGTGTGCTAAAAGTTGTTCAAGGAAGCCTTCGGTGAGAATTCTTTATCTAGGTCGTATATGAATCGTTTAAACTGTTTTTTGAAAGAGCACCGAAGTTTACTTACGCCAGATCGATCTATTCTTATTAAAACTCTGCAAACAGTGACCAAAATCAAAGAAAGTGTACGCAAATTAAGTGGTCTAAACATTCGGGTGCTATTGCTGAACTGTAAACACCAAGAAAGAAAAATGTTGTAGTCTGTGGGAAGATACTCCTTACAAAATTATAAAATTGACCAAAAGATTGTTGGTCAACAGATATACTACCTCACTTGCGCTAAAACCTAAATGACTTAATGAGCTTTTAAAAGCTTTTAAAAAATATATGAAAGTCTACTAAAATTACTTAAAAACCATCAGAAGATATTCGTACTTACTTGACTACACCAGAAACAAATGCTTATAAAGAAGCGTGAATGGTCAACTATCAATCCATGATACAAGATATCGCGCATGTTTGGAGCGTGGTTAGTGACGTTTACATGTTATAATTTTAAATTTATCCGGGAAAAAATAAAATAAATTAATTAAAATGCGGTGTGTTGTATACGGGTGTGGTATTGACAATAAAACTCTTCTCTACCAAATTATAATTTTTTAAAAATTTTTTTAAAAGTCCTTTTTAATAACATTAGACATACATAATAATGTAATTATTGGATATTTCTTATTTAATTCTGTCTAATTTTATAAAGTCAATTAAAGCAAATTACTCCGCCTGAGACATAAGAGCTTATACAAATTAATTATTTATTAACTATTAAAAATAATTGTAAATTTAAATAATTAAATATTTTTTATTGAACTATTTTTTTAATGAATTAATATACATTAAATTATTCAAATAATAGCAGTTCATATTGAAATAAAAAAAACCAATCAACAAAATCCGTACATTTCAGTAAAAGAAATGAAAAGTTTTTAAATTAAATTTTCCGTTTTTTTTTTCGCTTGTAATTTTCCTTTCTTTTTTATCATGTGAATCTATAGCGCTAGTGGATGTTTTGCTTTTTTTTATATTGGACTGATCACTATTCATATTCGAGCAGAACGTGTTGTTGCACGTAGTACAGATCCCTCTTCCTTTTTTGAGTAAACAAGATCAGAAAAATTAATAAGTAAAACTTACCTCAATGAGTGATAATAAAAAGGATATCCTAATAATTTTCATCTAATCATCAGTTACTTTTTCTTTATTTCATCTAAAGTATTCAATATAATAATCTTCAATAGTAAACATTCAAATAGATAGAGAATGTACTTGACAAATTTATCTTGGATAGGATCCATGGTTTCAATCAATAACAATCCAAATATGTGCAATTCCAATAACTAGTCCCAATTTATATAATAATGTACAATTGATATAGTTTTTTTTAAGTCAAATTTGTAATCTAAAAGAAATAAAAATGGAACAAAATTAAAAAAACTATTAATCTCATTCATATGCTTAATAAATAAATGTGTATTTTTAAGTAGTTAAGTGTTTAAATTTGTTATTTATAAAGTAAAGTACTTACAAGGGTACAAGGAGACAAATATAGTCTTCGATATTGATATAACTCGACACAAATTTGAGATGTACCTGAAAAAACCACAAAAACATTAAAAAAATGTAACAAACAAAGTTATATTTAGTGAACAAATCCTTATATCCAAAGTGTTGGACATAATTAAGTGAACTAATGATAAAAACACTCAAATAGTGAAAAGTAAAAGGATTATTGCAAACCATAATTAATAAACATCAATAAAGGACATTTTATTTAACAAAACTGTATGTAGGTTAATTAAGTTTTTATATTAGTTATAAGCTGTGAATCTTTGGTAATATTAAGAAAGGGGAATTAAATTATTATTTTAAAATAGTGTATACCTCGGTGTATACATAGTTCAAATAATGATCTCTTAAAAGTTTAAATTTTAGTTCTTAGAGTTTAAATTAGTATTTAAAAGTTGAAATAGGATTAGTTTAATAGATTTAAGAGTAATTTATAGTTTTTAACTCAAATTTTGAAAGTATAAAATGAATTTGACAGGTCTAAAAACAGCCCATTTCAAATCAAAATTTTATAGGGAAAAAGTGAAATTAAAATAATGTAAATGGATTTTTAGTAAATAAAAACGGTTAAATTAGATATTATCAAACATATGATCGGAATTGTAAAATCATTACCTCATTATTCGAAAATTTAGGTTAATTTTTGGAAATGATGAACAGTTGAATTTCGATTTTTACGTCAAATTTGTCATAATCTGGCGAGACTATAAAAAGTCCAGGAAATCAATGATTCGCTCTCTTATCACTCTGGTTCCGGCTTGATTAACATCAAAGTTGTTGATTGGTAACTAAAAAAAAATTTTTCATTAATCAAAAGTAAATTTATATTAAATTAAAACATTGAACATCAAAAATACGTGTATAAAAGTATTTTAAAAATATTAAATCACTTACCAAAGCAGTAAATTTGAGATAATAGATCCAGATTACCATAGAATTTATAAGATTCCATTCAAGCATCATCACCCATAGCACGGCCAGCAGCCATATTGCAAGCCTGTTTCCCGAGTGGACATTACCGTTGGAGCCGATCTCAGTGTTTCGGTGATTTCCGCCTGACGTGGACGATATTACAAAAGACTTTAAGATACAAGGTACGTTCAATACTTAAAGAGTTATATTTTAGTTTTTGGTACTGTGAATAATTGTTTGTACATTATTTTCATTTTTGTCATATCAAGACATTTATAATTTTAATGTAATAAGCATATGGAAATCAATTAATAGTTTTTGTACGTTTTATTCATGAACAATTATGATTAAATTTAGTGTATCATATAAAAATTTTTTAAATATTTAGTTTCTCTTGAATCCTACCCAAGATAAAGAGTCGGATTTTAAATTCAATCATAAAATAATTTGACTGAGCTAGTAGAAAAACTTTTATAAGGCGCCCAACTATATAAAACATAAAAGAAAAAGTAATTATTAGATTAGTAAAAACACTATTAAACACAAAATTAATTAAACAATAAACAAATAAAACCCATAATAAAAAAAATCAACTAAATGAATCAACTATATTAACTAAATTTATCAAACAATAATTAAATAGAGCAAATCAATAAATTTGAATATAAAATTATAACTAAAATTAAATCATATCAATATATACCTTCATTCTCAATAATTTTATTTAAATATTTAATAAATAATATTAAATAAATAACTTACATAACAGTTATTAAATAACTTTTATGCCCTTACTAAAATTTTGAATCTGGAACTGTTGGCGAAACTGAGACCGAAACCGTTTACAATACCACTACACCAACACACACTTTAAACTGCCTGACGCGCCTTTCGATAACCAAGTTATCTTCTTCAGAGACAGAAGGTAAACTAAAGCTATGTCTACAAACTAACCTTATATGCAGGGTGATTGATTAGTGTGAGGAAGCTCAGTAGAAAAAAATAGAAAACAATTATTGACAAAAATTGTAGGCAACTTTAAACTCCACATTTTAAAATTAGTAACAATCTTACAGGGTGTTCCATAAGATGGTGGCACACCAAACTTATGATTATTTAAATGGAACACCCTGTATTTTATTTTAAATTCAAAAATCTGCATCACTTCCACATCACAACAATGTAAAGTTTTGTTATGTTAAACCGGATATTTAAAAAGGTATAACCAAGGTCTGTCATAATTTTATTTATATTATAAATGGAAAGATGTTTGTTTTCTGAAATTAATTTAATCTTCCTAAATATAACACGACCTTAATTAATACTCTGCTATTTTTGTTGTTGCTAAAGCTCTCGAAATAAAGCATTTGGGATTAAATTAGATTGTTAATGCCAAAATTATGTCTCATCAAATTAATATCAAGATATTCTCGAAATTTAGACCCAACAAACAAAGACAGAAATAGCCGAATATCAATGTCTTGGTATAATACCGTTAATTATTTATTTACTATAACTATATTCATTTAAATAATCATTGTTTTTTATTGGTATTATTTCAGGTTATATGAGTGATTTTAAATGTAGCAATTAATTGTGGCAATTTTCAGTTATAATTGCCAAAATTACCAAAAATTTTTGCAAGAAAGCGTTATGCCCAAAAATTGCAGGAAATTATTTTAATATTTTGGCTCTTTTAAAAAATATTAAAATAAATCTTGCAATTTGTATTAGATATTCAGCTTGAATGCAAAAACAATCTAGTTATGTAATTCATTAAAATATTTCACGGATAAAGAAAATCCATAAACTGTCGCAAGCTGTTGGATTAGGTATTTTACCAAAACGCACCATTTTTTCTATTGTCTCTCTGACATTTATTTCTAATGTGTTGTCACGACGATGTGCAATTTTCGCAGTGCAATTAGCGCTGTAGGTTATCGATAATTGCATTGCTCTTATAAAACATTTTGTACATGAGGGAAAAATTCCATATAAGTAATAGAATGCTTGTCAAAGACTGCCTATCTTTCCATTATCAACTTTTCTTAGATAATAAAAGAAAAGCTCCTAATATCGGATAAAATACAAATAAGCATCTGGATATGTATTATAAGTTATTGTCATATTGGTGTACCAAAGCCACCACCATAATCTTTATTAAATAAAAAACGTATATTTGGTTCAGTTTAAATAAGCAGAATACTGTACCTACATAAATTCATTTTTGATTTTAATCTATTTTTCAATTGTATACTCTAAATATATTTGGGAAATCCGAGATTTTTCTGAGAACACAATATTCTTCAATAATAAATTTTAAATTTAAAATAATGCAATTATTGCCGAGATGTTGCCAAGACAATAAGATCATTGTCATTCCTGACCCCATTGCTAGCTTGCGACTGCCAACTAAGAGATAACATACATGGCGTAGACAGTTCCATCGCACAATTATCAACTAATAAGGTTTGTAATTAATTGACTCACTGAGCACGTTTAATTAACTGATGAGGATACTAAATTCTGCTCACATTACAATGATACATATTAAAATTTCATTCTTGATTGTGCGTAGTACATCAGTACATTTGGAATGTCAAATAGAATTATTATCTTTAAGGATCATTGAGAGAGCTATGAAGACGTTATAAAGACACGGTTATAAACTGTTATGGAAATTAAGAGATTCAAAATTACAAAATATTTCAGATAATGGTGGAATTCTAACGATTATCTTTTTAGGTATAGAATCTGTAATGTATAGAGTCTGTAAAATGAGTTTTTACAGATTTTTGTCTATTCTGCTATTCTGAAACCAATAGTCCCTGGTACTCCTTTCAGTTGTTATAATTGTCTTGCCCGTAAATATTTATGGATCTGTAAAGAAATCTGTAACTAACTGCAATAACTTGTACAGATTTTTGCTTACAGACCTTAAAGATGTACTCACAATCTCACCATAAATTTCTTTTAATAAATATATTTAAAAATTATGTGACATTTGATTAGAAAAAGTTTTATGAAAATTGAGGGTAAAGAGATCTATGCATTTTCATAAAATTATAAATATTAAAAATAAAAATATCGAAACTGGGTAGATATTGAAAAAAGGTGACAGGAAGTTGTCAAGAAAAATTAAAAAAGAATTAGAATAATTATTAAATATACAACAAAAAACCAAATATAAAATAATAATACTAGATAAATATAAGTAAATAAATAAATTAATAAAAAAGCAAAATTATAATAAAATGGAGATTGGTGATTTCTATATAAAGTCGTAGGAAGAGAGTAAATCAAATGAAGAGTTAATGAAATTACCTTTTTCGTGATTTTAATTAGGCATGGATTGGGTCTTATATATTCGGGAGAAAAAATTCCTTTAAATAAAGAATATTAATGTTTCTTAAATTTTTGATTTAAATGAACATACTTTTTCATGCTTCATGATTAAATCAACCTTTCTCCGAGATCAAAGCACGTTCAAAATATGAATTTTTCATTTTCCAAAACGTCAGCAAACGCTAACAGTGCAGTTTTCTTGATGTTCTTTTGAGTTCAAATAATAAATATGTAAGGTGAATGATGTTTTTATAGATCAAATGGGTTATAAATTAAAAATGGCGTTATCGAGGCAAAATATGTTAATTTATTTTTATTATAATATACAGTTCCACATTAGTAGAAAATATACATTTTTTCACTTTTTTTGGAGATTTAACTATTTTTTAAGTCACTTATTCTAGTGAAATTGGTAGTATTAACTTTTACTTTGTGGAAGTCCATCTTGCTTAGAACATTAAAAATAGAGCTTTCCAAACAAAACTTTCTCTATTTATTAAAAAATTGCTTTTAACTCCATGACAGCTGTTTCGCTAAAAACTAGCATCGTCAATCTGACGAGCGTCATTGTCAGTCAAATTTGCAGAGCAAATATAATTATACTGCCCAAAATTAATAATATTCCCACTGCAACGTCCGTAATTTTTGTACAAAAGACTAAATTCTAGTCGAATAATTAGATAAGAAAAGAGTACTGACCTGGTGTTCATATCTTCAAGGTATCTTTACTAATGGGAGTCAGTAAGTCACTTTCCTAAATCTATGAACAGGATATTCAGATCGATCGACCGAGGAAGAATCGAAATTTAGTATTTTAAGAACAATTATTTTAATTTCAATTTAAAATTTAATTTAAATAAATGAAATAACTTCCTGAGTGAGATAAGGTCTCAACACGTATGCTGCACCGATATGGTGGACTAAATGTCAGAGGAAGACCATTAGGGAGAAGCTGAACAAGCTTAATCACTTAATCACTACGAGAGCTATGTCCACCACTCCCACCGCTGCCATCGAAATTTTAATAGATCTTCCTCCAAATCCATCTGGTTTGAAAGGGAGGCGATGACTAGTGCATATAGAAGGCTAGTGAAATGCCAGGATGCGTGGTAAATATAATTACCACAAGCCGTTTACAGTCCTATTCCCAAGAAGGGACGAATGGAAGACGAATAGATTGGATCTTATAATGGCCAACCAGTGTTGGTATATGGACTGCTCTAAGACCGAGAGAGGTGTTGGAGCTGAGGTACGACGGCGGGAAACCGAGATTGTATCTGATCCAAAACTTGGGTAACCTATCCACAATTTTCCAAGCAAAGGTTTTTGCAATGGAAATGTGTCTGCATGAGAAACTTAAGCCTATGACTACCTACTACTACTACTACTGACTGGACACAGTCGCATTAATGGGAATATCTAAGCAATTGGACTGGCAAAAAGTGCGGACTGCAGATTTTGTCAGGCTGAGGATGAAACTACGAAGCATATCTCGTGTAACTGTCGAGAGCTCTAGAGACTAAGGATCAATAGATTTGGCTTGCATCAACTCGAGCCTAGGGACTTCATGAAAGTGTCGCCAACGACCCTCATAAGGCACTGACTAAAGCCTAGGAGTGAGCCACAATAGATCTTTTAGATCGCAGTGAAAGGGATCTTGAACGACCTAACCAAAGGTTTCAATATTAATTATTAAAATAATTTTTGAGCTAGGAAAAATAAAATTATAACACGGGCATATTTGAAATAATGGGACTATCTTTTCAATAAATAAATAAAATATAAATTCTACCCAAACAAAAATAATTCATTTCGGTGACCATTGCATTAACCAAAAAGTCCTTTTCTTCTCTAAAACTTCTCTGCGACTATCGTGTTTTAATTTCGATAATGTCGTTTAGTGTTGTTCATATTTCAAGAATAATGGAAGAGAATATTAATAAAATACCTTTTTATATTTATTTACAACATAGTCATGATTCCTGGTATATATTTTATTTTTTTAAACACAAAGCCATTATTATTATTTGCATATAATCTGCCTCATATATAGTAAGTAACGTCAGACATTGTTGCTCAATTACAAAAAAACTGTTGAATGTATGAATTATTTTAAACCGTAGGTAAATACAAATAAGTTAACTATAGATAAAAAAAATATAATTTTTAAAAAAACAAAAAATATGATACATCACAAGCTAATCTAGAAGCAAGCAAATACAAGCTATGAAAGTTAAAAATAGCAAAAAGATTAAAAAAAGGTATAAAAGTACCAATATGATGGCAAAAATTGTAGTTGAAGGTTGTACCTACATTCAATAACAACAAGACATTTAACATTCTACTTTTTTGCAATCATTTTGGTATTTTTTGTACTTGTAATGTATCATTTATTTTGTAGCCTGATGATGGCCTTATTGTAGGCCGAAACTAGTAGCTTTATATTTAGATAATTTATAACAAAAGAGTTTATGGGATTTTTATTGGTGTTTTTTTTCTTTACTTAAGTAGAGACACTTTTAAGAAATGGATGATTTATAACAAAAAAAGTTTGTGACATTGATATTGGTGTTTCCTTTCTTTAAGTAAAGTCACATTTTGGAAATGGATAAAACTGGATTAAAAATAGGAAATAATTATGGTTTTGTGTACAAACAGCATTATTTGGTTGCTATTGAAACCTTTAAATTTACAAAAAATAGTGTAATAGCTTGGAATTTAAAAATTACACGTACAAGTTTGCGTTTGCATTCTTTTCATTCTTTGGCATTTAGGTTTTTAGAAACTTTCATAAAATATGGAATTAATTAACCTAATAGCTCTTAGCAACGAATATTCAGCTAATGCGATTTATTGGAATTAATCCACAAGTATAGTTTTTTTCTACAACAAGCAGGCATTTTTTTTGATCAAATGAATATGTCCCCCGATAGCATTTTTAATAAGTTATTTTTACCTTTATCTTGTTGTACTACATACAAATAGTAAAAAATAGGATCACCTCGCAATAATTTGCGAGGTGACTTTTAAAGATTTAAAAAAAATAATCTATGCAACAAAATTTTTACCATAACTGAACCACAAACAGAAGCGCAAGAAGCGTGCCCATTAAACATTTTCCAAAAGACTTTTGCTATATCATTCAGTGAAGGCATTAAACCTTCAACTGCAAAGCAACAACTAAATTCGGCAATAAGCCCACAAATCGCAATCAATTATACTCTTAATATTTGTATTAATAATAAACAAATTTTCGTCTTTCCAAAGTCTAGTTTACTTATTCACTCTAAGAAATGTAACCACGTAGCCTAAGAATCAATTTTTACATCTCTAGTCGGCTAACCAAATTATCCTTAAAAATTCAAGGAGATGTAACTTTTACCAATTTAAAATAGACTTAACACGTTGTTAGGTAACAGAGCTTGACAAGCATTTATGCAACCGATCCATAAAATATCTTTTTTATGCTTGCAGAAAAAATATTGATCCTTACTGTTGCAAAAATTAGCTTTCCCGCAGTTACTGCAGTTCACGTGCGGGAAAGTATAACTTTCCGCACTGGATATTCTTATTCATTCTATTCTATTCTATTCTATTTCATGGATATTCTATATCATTACACAGTTATAGAGCTTTAAAATATTACTTTTTTCTAAGGAATGATCCATATCTCAAATGTGGCTGATATCAAAATATCAATGAAACAGCAAGTTTCGGTCTTCGGACCATCATCACGCTAAAATTAAAAAGAGTTAAGGAACATAAAGACCGGTGTATAACAGTAAATATTAAATTGAACAGCTAAGTAGAACAAGTGAGGTACGCTTAACAAATGAGAACAAAAGTAATTAAGAATAATGAAATTTATTGTACTAACCCTTACTATGTGAAAGTTCATCTTATTCAGAACAATAAACAACTAAAAGGTTGAATTAACTTTCACTATTTATTCTTTAAATACTTTAAATGTAATGACAGCCATTTCGCTATCGAAAATGTAACTTCAATATGTCAATCTGACGATGCTATTTCGATAGCGAAACGGCTGTCATTACATTTAAAGTATTTAAAGAATAAATAGTGGAAGTTAATTCAACCTTTTAGTTGTTTATTGTTCTGAATTAAGAATAAGCTTACCCAACCATGAAAACTTGCATACATCGATAAAGTAATGTCAAAAATCACATTAGTCAAAATGTTTAAAAAATCATATTAAATTGTGGATGAAAAAGAAGAAGAAAAATTACGGAAAAAATTGAGGAGGAATGTAATATTTAATATTGGGGGTTGTATGGAATAACACTTTTACACTAAAGACATTAAACTATATTTTCTATGACTGGATTAGAGTACAACACTTAATTACTATAAATAAATTATATCAATGCTGTACCAGCAACATAGTGAACTTGATCATGAAAATCAAACATTGAACTCGTAGTCTATGCATTGATCTATTTCTATCTTTTGTTTATTCAACCTTACTCACAGACACGATGTGACATTGAACGTGCCATACTATAAACAAACTACGGCCATCGATATTTCTAATAAACAATTTAATTAAATATACGAAATATACGGGGTGTTCACATCACAAGAAGGAATTCAAACATCGTTCTAAACAATGAAGGATTATTGAAAGAAATAAAAAACATATTCAAATAAAACCTCTAATGGCAATCGATGAGATATAGAAAGAATACTCCACAATTGGGGAGTCTAAGACAGACATATTAAGAGAAGCTGACGGACACTAATGAAAGGGGGAATAGAAACCCTAACATTAGTGGAAGCTAGAGGGTTGGTTGAAATTAATTTCAACCAAACGACCAACAACAGCAACGATACGCTCATGTCGGGGACAGAACTGAAAAAATTTTGGCAGAAATCAAACAGGAAATTAAAAGGAAAATGATTGTCATTAAAGACAATTGATAATGGAAGGTAGTGTTCTAAGACTAAGTTAATAAACTAAAGAATTACTAAATAAAGGAATTAAATACTGATGCATAAAGTAATACATAATCATTACAAGTTATTCTGCTATCAGTATCAGTTTCAGTAGTATGTTCCTTAACTGAAACTTTTTATTTTCAGCTTGACGATGGTCTAAGATCAAAACTAGTAGCGCTTTTTATAGTAACTTGTACACTAAATTATTGTGCTTTGACTTGGTATTTTTTTAATATTTTATTATAACTTTTTACTTCAATATGCCAATCTGACGATGATAGTATAACTAAACATAGAACTAAAAAAGCTATTTATTTTTTTTTTTCTTTAAAACTTTCGTGTTTAATTTTCTTAATAGAATGAACTTTCACAAAGAAAGGGTTAGTACAATAAATTTTATATCATAAATCACAATACTTTAAACCACTTTGTGTAGAAGTTATTTTTGGATAAGTAATAAGAAGCGTATACATAATATAAAAGGTAAAATACATTAATATTTTAAAATTTTACAAAAGTTTCCCAAATATTTTAATTTCAGAATACTTCCAAGCTATTTAGATACAGGATCAAATAAGTTATAGGATCACAAGAATACATGGAGTTTCCTAACGTGTTGCTAACTGAAACTCGAATCTTTGAATAATTAATGGAACCGAGAACAAAACATTTTGACACGGTGTATAAATTCTAGCTCTTGAGAATCGTTAGTATCATAAAAGAAGATAATAATAGGTTTATTAAGGCGTGTGGAAATTACTTATTAGATGTTAATTATTTTTATTAAAGCATTTGAAACGTATCTAAGAGAAGTTTTAAATGACAATAAAGTACGCTACGTAATTAACGTCAACGGAGAAGTACACAATAATTTTATTTTCTCTTTCGGCATTTAATTGAAACGTGAAATTTGAAGACAATTAAAAAGATTAATTTT
This sequence comes from Ophraella communa, assembly GCA_035357415.1. NCBI lineage: Eukaryota > Metazoa > Arthropoda > Insecta > Coleoptera > Chrysomelidae > Ophraella > Ophraella communa. The sequence goes on along the minus strand of CM068983.1, from coordinate 12,816,775 downwards.
ACTTTTCTTAAGTAGGTTGTAGCATGCCATTTAAATGTTCATCCCAAATTTTCCCAGTAGATTTCTCTTATTCTAGCTCAGAGGTTTGGTTGCCTAAAGGCAACTGATTGTGTTGACAGGTATAAAATAAAAGGTTAATCTTTTTAGGGCGACAGTATATTTTATTTTGAATTGGAAATATACAAAACAATTTTGGTCAAGAAAAATTAGATTTAACAATAGATCCGAAAATAAATCTCTTTTAACTTTAAGTTATAAAAATCTAATTATTACGGAGAATCGATTTTTGTTAGTCAACAATAAAAGAATGTATAATTAGATTTTATTTCATGACGGAATAAAAAATAAAACCATCTATTTTAAATTCTCACATTATAATTTCCTAATTTCCAGTTCTTTTATTTTCAAAGGATAAGCGATTCCGTAAAAAAAACAAAATCTTATTGAACAAGTTTTTATGAATGCCCCGGGGGTGACAATTTATTTTTGTCGTTGTGCTCTACTCTTCGCCCTTTTGAAAACACGTACAAAGAGGAAAACAGCTTAGTTACGGTTCAAAGATTGCTATCAATTGGATTGTGAATTAAGTATATGTAGATGACCTAAACATACCGAGGAAACCAATTCCATTGTTTAGTTTATTTTTATTATTTTTTACATTATAAATTTTTTTATAACTGTAACAAACACTTAATTAAATAAGAACAATAAATAACTGCACAGTTAAACTAAACTTCCACTATTTATTTGAAAAATTCGCTTTAAAATCAATTACAGCTGTTTCGCTATAACTAGCATCGTCAGATTGACATATTGAAATTACATGTTGTTTGTTTGTAACTAGGTGCTTGATGTTGATAAGGAGTTAAGGCTAGACCAAGTAAGGAAGTAATAAGACATAACAATATTAAAGCCTAGATGTTATTAGCCCTAAGGGATTATCCTGGATGTATTTCCCTCTAAGATCAGTATAACTGTGCAATGATATAGAAAAACCAGGAAAAAACTATATCATGCTGATCTTTACAATAACTTAATATATTTATGTTACAATAATGTCTTATCTATGTATAAAATGAAGACTCAATCAAAGTAAACAGTTTAATAGTGGAGAACTTCCAAGATTTATTTGTTCATTAACTACTTTAAACTGTTGATCTGCTAGATGTCTTTTAATTTCAAGTTCTTCTAGAAAATCTAAATTTTGTTTTTTATCACAAATGTGTAGTATATGAATGTCATTGGTGTGTATAAGTGAGTTTGGATGTTCCAGTAGGTGTTTTGCATAGTTCGACTTATCTGGTTGTTGTAATCTATATGCTCTTAAGTGTTCATTAAATCTTACTTCAAAATTTCTTTGTGTTTGACCTATATATACTGCATTACATTTTGGACAATTAATTTTGTAAACACCAGATTTTTTTAATTTTGGTAGTTTTGTTTTTACATTTAACAATTTTGTTCCAATACTATTTTGTGTTTTAAATGATATTAATGCTGATGTTGCCGAAGATATTATTATTGAAATTGCATTGGAAATATTTCCACAATATGTAATACTTTTATAACTTTTAATTTCTATAGTTTGTTTTGGAAATATTAGTTCTAGTGACATTTTTTATTCTTTCTTATTAATTAATTTATTTATCAAATGTATTGGATAGCCATTAGATGTAGCTATTTGTTTTATGATCTCAATTTCTTTATTAAAATTACTTTTGTTCATTGCAATTGAAAATGCTTTATGTATCATGGAATTATAAGCTGCTAATTTATGTGATAGTGGATGATTTGAATTATATGGTATGGTTACATCTGTTTGTGTAGGTTTTCTGTATATTGAATAATTTAATGAATTATTAACTTTTTCAATTCTTAAATCTAGAAAATTAATTGAATTATTTTCTTCAACTTCTAAAGTAAAATTAATTTTAGGATGCAAGGTATTAATATAATTAAAAAATATATCTAACTGCCGTTCGCTACCTACAAAACCTGCTAACACATCATCAACAGATCTATACCAAAATACAATATTGTTTTTATAACTAGAATTAAAGATTTTGTTTTCTAAATTATCCATAAATATATTTGCCAAAATTGGAGAAATAGGACTTCCCATGGGAAGACCCTCATTTTGAATATAAACTTTGTTATCAAAAGTAAAATAATTTTGACTAATGCATACATCAAATAGATCAATTATGTCTGATATTATACCTGGATGGATATTTCTTTCATCTAATAGCTTTTTAACTAGAACTATACATTCTTTAGGAGGTATTTTTGAGAACATATTAGTTACGTCAAACGATACTAATTTAGTATTATTTTGTAAATTACATTTATTCAATTTTTTTATCAAATCTAATGAATTTTGTACTGAATATTTAGATGTGTAACCATAATTGTTTAGGATACTATTTAATTTTTTAGCTACTTTAGTATTAGGAGTGTTAACATACGAAACTACCGGTCTAATTGGTTTGGAATCTTTATGTAATTTAATTGTTCCATATAATTCTGGCCATTGAGGATTTTTATTTACTAGGTATTTTTTATCGAAGTCATTAAATAGGTAATTTGAATGATTTACATGTTCTCTTATTTGGTTAGAAAATTTCTGTGTAGGATCGTTTTTTAGAATTTTGACATTACTTGACATTATGAAATCATTCACTTTAGATTTATAATCTTCTCTTTTTAAAATTACTGTTGAGTTACCCTTATCTGATTTTGTTATAATTAGGTTATTTTCATCTACTTTATTTTTGATTAATTTTAAAGCTAAAATGTCATTTTTAATACTTTGACTTTGATTTTTAAATTTGTTTGGTTTTATATCTTTAATAAGATTTGCTATTTGCATTTTTTCATAAATAAAATTATTTGATTTAGTTTTTAAAGCTATTTCAGAATCTGTGGCTAAAATTTCTTTTATATTATTAGTGAATTTAGGAGGTATGCAATATTTTAAACCTTTACTTAAAAATGTATTTTCATTATTTGAACACTTAAGAGCATATAGATTACAACAACCAGATAAGTCGAACTATGCAAAACACCTACTGGAACATCCAAACTCACTTATACACACCAATGACATTCATATACTACACATTTGTGATAAAAAACAAAATTTATATTTTCTAGAAGAACTTGAAATTAAAAGACATCTAGCAGATCAACAGTTTAAAGTAGTTAATGAACAAATAAATCTTGGAAGTTCTCCACTATTAAACTGTTTACTTTGATTGAGTCTTCATTTTATACATAGATAAGACATTATTGTAACATAAATATATTAAGTTATTGTAAAGATCAGCATGATATAGTTTTTTCCTGGTTTTTCTATATCATTGCACAGTTATACTGATCTTAGAGGGAAATACATCCAGGATAATTCCTTAGGGCTAATAACATCTAGGCTTTAATATTGTTATGTCTTATTACTTCCTTACTTGGTCTAGCCTTAACTCCTTATCAACATCAAGCACCTAGTTACAAACAAACAACATGTAATTTCAATATGTCAATCTGACGATGCTAGTTATAGCGAAACAGCTGTAATTGATTTTAAAGCGAATTTTTCAAATAAATAGTGGAAGTTTAGTTTAACTGTGCAGTTATTTATTGTTCTTAGTAAGATGAACTTCCAAAAAGTAGAGGTTAACACAATCAATTTACTTAATTAAATATTTTAATATTTAATAAATCAATTAAGGATATGTGAAAAAAATATCAAAGTGTTCTTCTTTTGATAAATTCGAAATTCATCATAATGTTTATGTCTGGAAACCTTTGAAGAAAACTTACCAAAAAACATCTAACGACATATTTTGGAACGTAATCAGAGTATATTACACTTGGTTCGCTGTATCTTTGCACATCATAGTCTTTTCTTGATTCATGAAATAATTAGGAAATGTTTAATATCCCATTACGTATTTATAGTGATTGTTTTTGTTTATTTACTGTAATGGATGTTAAAAACTTATAGAAATGTTTTGAACGTAATTTTGAGTTTTCTACATATTCAACGTTAATATAATTATTGGAAATATTATTGAAATACTGTAGTCGAGAAATATGAGCCCAAGATCAAACAGCTTAAATTCATCTTATTAATTTATTTATACACCAAAGCATCCAACAGCCGAAGCCAGTTACTGGATGAAAAATATGTTTTCATTCAAAATCGTATATATATGACATTCAATTTTTAAGCCTAAACATAAGAAAATGCCCTAAAAGATAGAAATCTGTTGTGAATGCTTTTCGAACTAAGTTACTAACGCAAAAAAATTAATTAAACGTTACAATACAAAATAATAAAAACAATGGGAAAAGAAAATTTCGAAAATACATTAATTTGTAGAAAATTTAATGAGTATTACAAATTAGTGCTTAATCTGTTTTTTACTTTTGCATCGAACTTTCATTGTTTTAGCCTAAATATTAAATCAATTACTTGGTTACAACCTATTTCAACAGATATGACGGGTTGAATCTCGCTATCAACTATATTTTACTCTCGGACATACCACTTTTGAATAATTTCATGAGTATGTCTTACACATTTTTCCAAATGTCTTCATTACATTGATTAAGCGCCTCTTTCCACATATTTATAACAGCACTATCCGAAGAGCCGTCGTTAATATGACTTGCAATTTGCCCAAATTAATTCAATAGCGTTGAATTCGCAAGGATAAGGAGGTAGTCTCAACATATTATGACCATGCTCTCTTAGTAACTCATCAATAACATACACATTTTCTTTTTTGTTCATTTTTGCAACTTGTAATAATTCAGGTTTTGTAAATTTTGGGTCAAATTTGATGTTATTTTTTGTCAGCCAAGTTACAACTTCATCTTTTTTGAAGCAGTGATTGGTTACTTTTTGAAAAGAACATTGTGTTATGGAACATTATTCATCACAATTAACGATGGTTCTTCTAAATTGGGAATTAATTGTGTCCTTACCCACTTAGTGAAAATGCCGTTGTTCATTTCTCCATGGTAATCAATTTGCTTAGACTTAGAAAAAAAATAAACTTGCTTCAGAAACAAATCCGTTAGAACCAGCGTGAACAATTATGAAACGTTTACCAACAAAACCTTCTGGTTTACGTACACTTTTGCTACTAGTGTCTTACCAGGAAGTTGTTTTATTTCCCTTTGAATAAATCCATGTTTCACCCAAAAATACAAGTTCTCTTGGATGCACACTTTCCAGGTTTTTAAAGCATATACAAAAGAATTTTGCTCTTAAAGCAGCAATATTGATTCGTTCGAATAATGCTCTTTAATTGTCATCCTTTTTATATATATATTTTTTATATATATATTTTTTAGTACAGTGCTCAAGAATGCTGTTCCCATAGTAACAACTTCTTTTGCGTGTTCATTTTGATGCGAAAAATCCATTGGCTGGGGTATAAACCAGATCGTTTTTATTTTGTACATCAACATATACTACTTACTTTGTATGTACATTTCGTACACAGTGTTTCGAATTGCCATTTTAGTTTCTTCAGGCATATCAGTTGTCCTACTTCTACGACGACGTCTACTTTTGCCTGGACCTGAAAGGACGGGATTGCTTCCTTTTCGTTTTTTAATTGTACATACTGTACGCAGTGATATTTTCAAGGTAGCAGCTATCCTCTTAAATTGAAAACAATATCATGATCGGTAAATTATTTAACAACATACAATTCATTACAATACCTCTTGAACCCAAGCCACAGGTTCCAAGGGTCCTGCGTTCCTTTTTTACAACTCAAAATATTCATACAAATTCAGCATGAGTTGCTGGGATTGAGAATTTAATGTTTTTTCAGGCATATTCTAAAAATAAAAACTCAGGATTTAAGTGGTTGAGGGCCCACATGCGGCAGGTAGCCTTTAGACAGTGGAGACAAAATGGGTAATTGTGTTCAGCCCAGAAATAAATAAAACACGGACGGTACTTAACAAAACAATATATTAACAAACCATTGCAGTATATAACAAAATATAACAAGTTATGAAAAATGTAACGGAATAGTAAAACATACGCGACCGCTATCGAGTGGAGGAGCAAAACCCGGCAGTGTGCTACCCATGACGGGGGTGGGGGGGAACTTATGGAAGGTGCACCACCAGTTTACTACCCATGATGGTGTTGAGCGAGGAAAGGATAACAGGTCAGCGGTGCATATAAAGAAAAATCTTAGCAAGTTACTCTGGCCAACATTAGTTAGATAGTTTGGTGTGCTTTCCTTGGTTCCGGTCGGTCTCGGGGTCTTCACTGGTTCACTAGTTTAGGCAAAACTGTCACTGTAACTGGTACTTTCTTAAAATGTCAAAATCGTCTAATTTATACAATTTTTGATAGGTAAGGGATGAATTGCGGGGGGGCACAAAAATCCTACCGGTATGCCCTTCCACAGGTGCTGCGTGATCATACGACTCAGACAATTACAGCTGCTGTTTTGGTTGGAACTTGTCGGAAAAATAATTTTACTGAAAATATGGTTTTCGCACAAAAAGAATTATAAAAATCGGTCCATTAATAACGGAGATATATTAAAAATATTCTAAATTCTAAAATCATACGGTATCATCCTTCCAGCAAGTAACTAATTAGCGATGTCTTATCGATGTTACAAAAACTTTTAAAAATATAAACAAATGAACGGTCGAATTTTTATAAATAATACCGTGCGGATTTGATAAAATATACGGAAAGGAACGAAATTTTAGTAACTTCCCCAATTAAATAAAATTGTTCGCGGAGATCGTCGTATGAGCATTCGGATGATTGCTGAGACTGTAGACGCCAAAAAAGAAGAAAAATTTTGCATGACGAATTGAACATAAAGAAAGTCTGTGCGAAGTTGGTCCCCAAACATTTGACCCCTGACCAAAAGCTTGTCCGTCAACAGATCTGCTTTAATTTTCTTCAGAGGTTAGATGAAGAGCCTGCATTGATGGAAAACATCATCACTTGCGATGAAACCTGGATATTCCAATACGATGTTGAAGCTAAGCGGCAATCCATGCACTGGAAAATCCCTGCATCGCCAAGAATGAAAAAAGCAAGGATGTCGAAGTTAAAGTCATGCTAATCGTGATGACTGAATGTGTTCCAGAGGGTCAAACTGTAAACCAAACATACCATTTGAAAGTTTTGGCAACGCTGCGAGAGCGAGTTAGTAAAAAACGGCAGGAGTAATGGAAAAACAAATCGTGGATCTTGCACCAGGCCAACGCACCTGACCATAACGCGCTGTCTGTGAAGCGTTATTTAGCCGCTAGGGGCATTCCAGTGCTCGAACACGTGCCGTACTCGCCTGATTTAGCACCCTGTGATTTTTTCCTATTTCCGAAGATCAAATCTGCTTTAAAAGGAACCCAGTTCGAGTCGATGGAAGAGGTGAAGTAAAAATCGGCCGAGCTCCTAGATTCTCTTACAAAAGAAGACTTCCAGCATTGCTATCAATGGAAACAATGAATGGAACGGTGTGTGGCGACGGAAGGGGGGTGTACTGAAGAAGAAGATACGATTGTAGAAAATTTTTTAAATTAAAACTCTTTTTCATAAGCAGTCTCGTTATTTAATAGCCATCTATATATAAAATAAAGACTTAATCAAAGTAAAGAATTTAATAGTGGAGAACTTTCAATATTAATTTGTTCATTAATAACTTTAAATTGTTTGATCTGCTTGATGTCTTGTTGTAAATAAATTTAATTATATAATTGATTATTGCCAATTTACATTTATTTAAAAAATTAGCTGTCAATTAACAAAAATGCGTAGAGTTTTGTCAAAAACGTTTTTGTGAAATGTATACAAACGCATCAGTTAAAATTAATTAGTAAAAACGTATTTAAAATTTACAGTAAATAAATAATGTTGTTTTCATGTAAAAAATATTTTTTATCTAACCTGTTTTAAAGTCACAAAGAGCCTTTTTGCTGTCTCGTTTAAATAAACTTGCTCTTTATAATTTTTGGGTTTCAGGGAACAGTTTTGTTCCATAAAGTGAGTTCGTGCGCCTTTAAAAAACGTTACCCTTTTATTACGAGACATTTTAACGTGACAAGCTGCTTTCGTCAAATTTACCGTAAATTGAAAATGTTGTGAGAGAACCAGAAACAAAGCAATTATTTTAGTTCTGGCTAAAAAAATTAAGTATTGTTAGATACAAATTTAATGGAATGCGGGTTAAGCCGCTTTAGTTTGATAGGATTAGAGATATAAGGACCAAGAAACTACGCAGCATGTGATGTAATCAGATTAGATCCTTTCTAGAGAAATCTGCAGAAACATTTAATATAAGTGCTTTATATAACCGACAAATCCTTTCTGCTTTAGAAATCAATTTTATATTGTAGTTATGCTTAAGCGTCATGCCTAGCACAATACAAATTCTAAGAGAATGAAATAGCTTAAAAAAAAAGGGGAACAACAGGTATACGTTTTTTTAAACATTCTTTGCCGTTACGTCATAATCGGTGACGTATTCTGCTGTTTTACGTTTGTCTTATATTAGTGGAATGTTATTTTATACTTAACCTTAAACTATAATCAATCACATGCAAGCCAAGCCACACATCAAAGAAATGAAATAGGAAACAAGAAATATGAAACAGAAAATTTGTGATTCATCGATGTTCTGACCAGAATCAAATTAAATAATTTTGTTTCAGTTATTAATGGATATGGACAGAGTGTGCTTTCAGCATTCTCTGTTCAAATTTAAAGTCTTCCATTTACCAATAGAATGCAATTATGATAAAGCTAAAAATATTGAAAAAGCTTACACAACTTTATTAGTAAACACGATAAAGTTTCATTATCACCGGATACTTCCTTGCAATTACCACAAAACCTTATAAATATTCAATCAGAATTATAACATGATCGACCAAAAACAATACTTTAATTAAGAAATAGATTATGTCAATAATTTGTAAAATCAGAAATGGCTTTATGATGGAAAAATACAGTATGGGTTTTCAGTTAAAATGTATTTAGGTGATATTTTAATAAATACCTAGTGTTTCATTATTTTACTTAAAATTTCAATGTTATTTTCTACTTCTACTTCAGTAGACACCGAATGCCAAGATTAAAGAACCTCACATGTTTTTCACTAGCTGACACAAACACAACAATAAAGTCTTCGTCGTCTTTCATTTTTGAAACTACGTAAGTATTGCCTGCAAAAAAATATAGAGCAGAACCTATTTTATGGATACACATTTCTACCGGATTTGTTTCGCTATGACGTCATACGACACACATTGTTGTTTCACATTTCATGTTTTCTTGATTGGTGGCCGGCCTTAATTCCAACTTTAAATCTCCGGCTTTATTTAACTGATTTGTTTTAAATTTCTAGCTTGAGGATATTTAACGTCTCTGATCAAGATTTTTGACTAAATTTAAAAAAATAGGGATTACCGAATTGTGACTAAAGGCGAATTATATATATTGTGATAAATTATTATCTTAATTATATCAAATTTACCATGAATTAATTTGGATGATGTAATTAATAAGGGAATTAAAAAAAATCTATACAACAATAGAATACCCTAGATTCAGTAATTTGCTTCGAATACTGAAGTAAACCAATAAAACATAATATTCCTTGGATGAAGTACAATATTTCTTAAATACCACTTTATATTGTCTCTACCGGAGGAGCTTTCTCTAAAAAATTAAATAAAATATTATAAGTATAGCTTGTTACATTTAAATTACTGATAGGAGATATCACATCAGAGAATGATTATAGAATCAAGATAGTGTTATAAGAATTATAAGACAAAATTACTTACATTTACCCATTAGAATCATAGACTAAAAATATTAATTTAGTTAGTAATCATGTAAACAGATTGGTGACACAAGCAAAAAGAAAATGTTTATAGGAGAATAAAAGACATTATATGTGATTTATGCAAGGAACTTGCACTAAGAACCCAAAAGACTCTTATATAGAAGTGCAATGCTAAGAGGTAATGTTAATTATTAATGTTTGTAAATGACTTTTTTATATTTTGCACTTATAAAAATCTTCATTATAAAACGCATTTGCGTATCGTAATGTAACTTTTGCGCACGCAAATTTTTGTTATAGAAGGTTGGCAACATGAGTCAAGTACCCAATGACAAGACTATTGACAATGACATTTGGGGCTAATAGCAATCTATTAATTTTATATTCTTATTTAAAAAAGTATTTGTTAATATTAATATTATCATTTACTTATATAATATATTATTATTGGTGTATTAGTCATTTTAAAATATTTTAAAACATTAACATTTGATAATTTAAATTTCAAAACTGTCAAATGTTATAAATTACACAGTGCCACCAACATATTTTTTAGAATAAAATTTTTCGTAATTTACAAACAAATAATAAATTAATTTAAAAAATGATAAAATGGCAAAATATAAAAAATATTATAAACAACTTATTTTATATGGCTGTTGTAACACTCGTCCTTTAAAAAACTCATCGCTTTGCGATTCGTTTTTTAAACTTGAACTCGTGTCGTAACAGAAAGCCATATGAAAAGCGTTGTTTAATATACTATTATAATATGTTTGTATCTTAGTCTTTAATTACAACAAAAAGCCGAATTTAAAATTAAAAATATGACTGACAATGATTTTAAATACTCAGAAAATCTACATAAAAACTTTCATTAATAGAAATTGTGTTCAGCTATTATTTTGAAAGCCAAGGAAAGTTTTTATACAAAAATTATTTTGAATTTCGGTCTATTTGCTAACAATTGTTATAATTGGCATCAAGAAGTAATGGTCAGATGTCCACTAAAAGTGTGAATGTAAGTTACCATTGTTAATGTATAAAAATTCATTATTAGTATGAAACATACTTGTATATGTCGGTATAATTAATTTAATTTGTTGAAAATTTTGTACTTAAGCCAGTCCGCATCAGTTAAAATTAAAATTTGCAAATTTTAATGGCAGATGCCACCTTGTTTTAATAAATACAATTGAAGTATAATACTCCCACTTCACCATATAAAGTTATTTTATGGAGTATTAGCAATAAACCAAAGTAAATAAAGTATCAAGTTTATTAAATAAGTTTTTACCTTTTTCTTATCCAATGCACAATATTGTCCAAGAAGTTAAGAAATTTAAAAACATCTGATCTGCCTGGAGTCAACTGTTTGCTGCCATCTTTCCAAACACTGGGGATCATCAAAGGAACTATATCGTACGTAAATTGATTGTACTAACCCTTACTTTTTGGAAATCCATCTTATTAAGAATAATAAAAAACTCTTCGTTTTAACAAAACTTCCATTATTTATTTAAAAAATTTGGTTTTTTAAACGGCTCTCAATGAGTTTAAAAAAGCAAATTTTTAAAATAAATATTGGAAGTTTTGTTAAAACGAAGAGTTTTTCATTATTCTTTATGTCGTAGGTACGTGTTATTTAAAAACTTTAAGTGTCACTGATTATAATATAATTATTAAATAAATAAATAAATTAAATATTATTTAATTTTTAAAATTATGGAAACTTTCTTACCAAATACCATGCAAGCTTAAATTATTCCAAGAAATTTTCTTTCGGGCATAATATATAATGTTGAAAATATTTGTGCCCTCAAGAAAATTTTCGGAAACAATTTAAGATCTTGTGTAAATATCTCATGTTTTTAAAAGTTGTATCTGTATCATTTGCGAGAAACAATTTCGTAAATGAAAAAAATACACGTATGGGAGAAAACAGGCAATAAATAAATTTAATTCTGAAAAAAATCCAAATGAAAACAGAAAAAAAGAATGCACAGATAAAACAGGTAAACTGAAATAGCATATGCAATGAAGCAAAAAGCAAAGTCTCAGCTACATCACTGACAAACGCATCTTCATCATCATTGTGGGAGTTCGATTCATTCTGATCTATGATAACAGAAAGAAAATGAATTGTATCAATGTGTTTTTCTTTTTTTTTTGTCATTACTAATTAATTAATTTGCGTGCTTAAAAAAATTCATAACAAAGGTAGATACTTACATTGTTGACTGCATTTAAAGTAAAAGCTACACTTTAGCATTTCTCATCAGTAAAAGTTATAGAAAATCGATTGTTACAACCACTTAAGGCCTGTTTCAGAAAAGACTGATGATCAGTGCTGAAGATCCGTCTTATTCATTGTTTTATATGTTTCGTTCACATTGCCGCGTATCATCGTCGGCTCTTTAAAAACGCACAGTCATCGGTCTAGCCAGTGTCGGTCGGAGTAAACGGAGATTTTTACATGCTAGCATATCTTTAGTTGTAGTTTCGATGGACTATTTCATCTGAGTAAGTTTATGCTATTTTTTAATAGTTTTTATTATTGCAAGCAAAATAGCAGAAAGTGGTAACGAAACATACCGTATTAGCACAGAACTATTAATTAATGCAATTGAACAAAAAACATGTAATTGGGATACATCTTCAGAACAGTAAAAAATTCGTAATGGAAAAAATAAGGATGTTGATAACTATTTCGCATTTTCTGTTAAATCTGAGTGATGAAAGCGCCTTTTACCTATTGGTATTTCTAGACATATCAAATTTTCGATTATTTTTCTTTTTTTCAATTGATCTTTTTTATAAGGCGAACACAATGCATTGCTCTGTGCTTCTTAATTTAATATTCACAACTGATGATATTATGTATATATGTGAGAAGAGAAAAGCTACCGATGATCGGCGACGAACGATTATCAGCACTGATCATCGGTCCTTTCTGAAATGGACCAAAGTATGTTATGTTGTCCGAATAATTCAAAAGGTTCTTAAAATAAAATTCGTTATTAAAAAAAAATTAATAAAAGTAAAATAATATTATATTACATACCTAGCTGGAAAGTACTTTATTTCAGCCGAGCGGCCAAACGCGAGGCTAGAATGAGTTCCCGCGAGGTTTGTATACTATTTTACTCACAATCGGTTAGTAGTTTATGTATCTCTAATACTCATAATCTACCAATAATAATTTCGTTTTAAATATCTTTATCCATTTTCATTATGTGATACGATGAAATATTTTAAGTAACCTGTGAGATCGTTGCTAGGTTACAAAACAAGTTTGTTGATTCTGACATTTAGGCGATACACGACGCCATTAATTGTATAAATAATCAAATTGTGTTTATTTTATTTTAACCGTTAATAGTAATCATAATTCCAATGTAATTATTAATATTTATAATTCCTTGATATTGTGGTTGTTTCTTAATTAAATAAATGTTGAGTGGATTCTATTCTTTCTAAACCATCTTTTAATCAAAAATGACATTCACGTTTGCAGGTAAGAAAAGTGACAAATGCTAGCCGGGAAAGTACGTAAAGTAAGTAATAAGTCGCTTTCTGATAACTTCAAAGATTAGAAATCCATAAATTACTAACCGATTGTGAGTAATAGTATATTGTATACCTAGTAGGAAAAGCTTAACATTCCCGGAAATGTGGCTTTTTATACGAGGTCTACATACTATTTTTCCGAAAATCGGGAATCAATAAAATTACGGTAAATTATTACTAATTATGTTAAAAATTTCAAATCAACATTATTATTTTTCCCTTTAAATAAAAGAAGCCATGAAACATTGTTTCGTAACTACGGAAACTACAAAATTTTAAATTGTCAAATTTGACGAGTAAAAAGTTTATTTGTGGCGTCTTTCCAAAGTGTTGATTTTTAACGTTTTAAAAAGCCAAAGTAACGTGTAAAATGATAAGTGATGATGAATGTTCCATTTCTGGAACCCCCCCAGAACTCACGGAGGCAGTAAATCCTGCATCATTGAAATTTTTACCAGTAAAATCTAGAAATATAAGTATAACTATGCATACAACCGCTTCGTGGACTACCGTACGAATAAAAATGCAACTTCTTTCTCGGAAAATGTTGTAATGGCATACTTCTTGTAGCTTGGTTCGAAGATAAAATCTTCAACTTTATGGGCCAATTATTCAATGCTGAAGGCAACCCTCGCAATTAGACATGATGTGGATATATCTAAATATTCAAAACTTCGGGCATTCCTGAAACGGCAAGCACATGCCTATAAGCCAAAAAAATCCAAGATTTTAACTAAAGAAGAAATAAAAAAATTTATTCAGGAAGCTCCAGATAAGGAATATTTAATGATTAAAACTTACAAAACTTCAAATTATATTTGTATTCTTTACATGCTTATTTATTGTTGAAGGTAGCTAATATTTGGAATTTCCGGAGCTTGCAGAATGGACGAGCTGGTTAAAATGACTGTACAAGATATACAAGACCTACTATCTAAACTTTTAGTTACCATACTGGATTCAAAAACCAATACATCAAGATCATTTATAGTAAACGAAATGTACTTAAATCTATATCGGAAGTATGTCTCTTTAAGACCAAGAGACATGAATACCATTAGTTTTTTTTTAAATACCAAAATGAAAAAGGTTGTAGACAAGTAGTAGGAATTCACCAATTTAGAAACATGCCAAAAATAGTGGCCAGTTATTTGAATTTGCCAAACTCGAAAGAATATACCGGCCACTGTTTTCGTCGGTCTTCTGCCACAATGCTTGTTGATTCTGGTGGAGATATTACTAGTTTAAAGAGACTGGGTGGATGGAAATCAACAAACGTCGCTGAAGGATATATAGAAAAGTCTCTTACTAATAAGGAAGAAGTGGCAAATAAAATTTTCACAGCAGAAAAAAATCAAGAAAATAAATCTAATATTTCTAATACTGCAGTAATGCCCAATATTAGTTATTGTCATACAAATCAAATTATTAGTTTGGAAAATATTCAACAAAATAATGCTATTAGTTCCCAAGTTCTTCCAGTTTTCAATACTTGTACTAATTGTCAAATAACAGTAAATATAACAAATAATAAGTAATAATTTTAAAATATAATGTTAACCTTGTTTGTGCTGAAAGTTTTAAAAATAAAATTGTTTGGGAAAAAACCTGTTCGCATTTATGTTCTAAATTTTACTATATGGAAATAACATACCCTTACAGTACAGAAATGAATATTTCCTTACTAATAAAATATTTTCTCTTTCTAGCGGCTGCAATAAAGTATATTAATTAAAATAAACCACATGACTCAACACGTCTACGCGTGCGAAATCAAATACGAATGACTCAACGGGTCTATCTGGTAAACGACAACTTTACGGAAGATCAACACGTATACCCCTGGTGCCGGTATATTCACGAGAACTTAACATGTAGTCGTGATTACCAGCGAAACCGACGGACTCAACACGTCTGCTTGGGTACTGCAAAGCCCACGTGAACTCAACGCGTACACGGGGCTGCAGTGGCTCAGTAGGTCAGACCAAAGAGAGATCTTTCCAGCTCAACACGCCAAACGGAACCGCCATTCTGGTAAAATGGTCGGTCATTTAATCTGTATAATGTCCTTCTAAAAACTGTCTTACTATAGTCGTACTATTGGAAACGAACTGACATTCATTACAGATATTTAATACATTTTTTTGTTATGTTTTGGACAAGTTCATACAACACATGAACTTGTCCAAAACATTTGAAATTTTGTTATGTCTGTGGTTGGGTGAAAAGATAATTTTTTTTGCTCTTTATTAATGGGCACTGTAAACGAATTAACCGCGTATAAATGAATACAAATAATGATCACATAGATGATCCGATTTTAATTTTAAAACAGATTTCAAAGGATATATGGCTTTTCCAGTATAAATGTAATTGCACGTCACAGCTGTCAGAACGGGACTATGTTGCCAAGCATTTAAAATAGTATTAGAATCTAATAAATGTCAAACGAAGCTTCTCTTATATTCTTCTTTTTATTTGACTACAATACTACACCATTTTTGAACGCGGCAACAGAGCGCAATTTTGCCAACATCTAAAACATTTTAGCACGAGGTGTGTTCGTTTGTAGTTTATATTTTATTAGTCCAGGAGTTGTATTTGATATAAAATTAATTAGGTAACCTCTCTTAAAGCATTTATTTATTATTTGTAATAACTTTCGGCCGACGAGTTTCAATATTTAACAAATTTACAGTGAAAAAAGATACTGATTGACAGTAGTAAACGAACGAAGGAAGTCAAACGAACAGAGCGATTTGTTCACTTTGATGACGTGCACTTATATTTATATTGGACAAGCCATACCAACCCTATACTTTGAATGTTAAAATTAGGTATATTATTGAATTAAAATTTTCATTCTTTTGCACACTTAAATATCATGAAAAATGCTTCGTTTTCACAAAACCGCAGGCTTAAGGAATGAATATTGACAGAATATTTAATTTATTAAATCAACATACAATTTTCTGCTTTTCCGAGCTTTCTTCGGCACTAATTATCCGATCAGGCCGAGCGACGGCTGATTTAATTTGTAATTTAATTACTTACAATTTGTTAAGTAATGTATTTATAATAAGCTTTATTGTGAAAAAAAATTTTAATTTTGTAGACAAATCAGTATAAAATAAAAAAAAACAAATACCGATGGAATAAAAAAACAATAATAATAAAATATATATAAAATTACTAAACTTATGAATTACGAAATATACAATCAAACAAAACTACACAATATAAAATATTGTAAAAGGTAGAAGATAATTAAAAATAGAATGGAAAAAAAGAAATTTTTAATTTTATATATACAATATATAATAAGGTAATAAACAATAAATAAATTTAAATTAAAATTTAGAATTTAATTCAGTCAAAACAGCAAAAAATAAAATCAACAAATATGATATAAAATAAATAAATGGATAACCCTACAAAGGTATAGTGTTTTTTAAGACAAATGGTTGACTGTATTTAAGATACCTGAGGCAATCTCATTATATATGCCAAAATTCGGCCAAAAAAATCCACGATTAGAGGACCGAATACTAATAATTTGAAAAATTAATAGAAGCTAAAATTCTAAGCTAATATGGTCAAATTTGTCTGTTTTATTTCTCGCAAAGTCTTCAGTTCTATTTAATACCTAATACGTTGCTATTATGCACTACTTGAAATCATATCAAATTACATAAATTCAATATATAAATATTTACCAATGTTTATTGACAAGCCCTTTTCTACACAATGGGTTTCAAGCAGGTACGAGTAGTTTGACTGCAATCAACCATTTTTCTTGAAAAACACTAGGCATCCAGTGGAAGATGGTTCTAAATGTGTTAAGAAAAAAATTCGCCAACTGATAAAAAACTCTCTCCAATAATAATAACTTTAAGACTTTGCGAAATGCTTTGAACGGTGCCATGGACTTTATATCAAAAAGTAAGTTGAAGTAAATCATCCATAGCACAAATGTGACTGATTTTTTCTTCTTCCAAAAAGTAAATTATTCAATTTTTTTTACTTCGTAAACAATGAAACTTTTGATTAATTCGGATCTTGGTTTTGGTATACAAAAGTCCTATTCTGTAGTCCTAAGTAGGTAGTTTAGAATGGACTGTCTGAGATATTTAATAAATGTTTGCGGATTAAAGAAATATTTTCAAAGATAAATAAGGATAAAACTGTTAATCTATTTAAAACTCTAAACTGATTTACTTACTGATTGATTGTTGACATACGACTAGAGCCCAAAAGGCTGAAGGTAGAGACATCATTTTTGGAGGGTAGATACCTTTCATGTAGGTGTACACTAAGAAAGGAATTTTTGAAGTTCCATCCCAAAGTGGGTAAAATAGGGAATACAAATTTGTATAAAACCCCTTCAGAATTTAGATGCGTCAGATACTTTTTTGCAATGTTGGCATCACCGATTTTTTTCGATGACACCAACAATTAGGTGATTTAAACTTTTCAGAGGGTCTCACTCTTTCCCGCTCTTACATTAAATAATGGAAAAAGTAAAAACTTCCTTTTCCCTCTTTCGCGTGTAAAATATAGTATTTTATATTTATAAAGAAACCCCTACTGCTTGGTTTTATTGTATAAAGAACAACTTTTTTTTGTAACTTAAAGATACATTCAAATTGATTTGCACAATATGTACCCCAAAAAGGATTGGCATATCGGAGATGTGCAAAATAGACTGTTATGAAACCTGACAAGTGAAGCTTCCTAGAGACTGCTCTTGGTGCTAAACAGAAAGATAGTAGGTAATTTTCTTTACTGTAATACAATAATACAAATTGAAAACGAAATCCATTTCTCAAATGTGGATAATGTAGATAATCGTAGTAATAAAACTCAAAGTCTATCCACAAAGTTTAATAGTAATGTTCAAAAGTTAGTGCAACATGTTTCGGTTTTCAGACCATCATCAGGCTATAAAGAAAACAATGGTATCAGGAGAATTAACAGGAGAATCATCAGGAACCTTTACTCACGGTTTAGGATCGACCTGTCTTCTTGATTATAAGGAGATGGAACCACTGTCATGGATCTCTCCTTTTTTTAATTGTTTTTTACCATCATTCCTTTTGTCCTCCTCATGTATTTTTTTCTTCTTGTTTCTTTTAGTAATGTAAAACTTGTTATTTGAATTTTCTTCTAGGATACAATATTCTTAGCATGAATATGGTCCCACATTTCTATCCACTTTAATTTAACCAACACACCCATCATTCTCTATCTTTATAACTTCTGAAGTTCCTTTTTCCTCTTCTTTTTTATATAATAACTCTCTTATTCATCCATTATTCTTCACTTATTCATGGATGTTTTAAGTTTTAAATTTAAATTATTTGCAATTCCTACGTTCTGCACATACAGGTGAGTTTATATTGATTGTGTAACATAATTAACTTGCTGTTTTGTCATAATTAAACTTATTGTAAAATCATGTATTTAACTTTTTACTTTAAACTTGTATTTTATTTCTATTTGTAATTATTTGAAATGTTTTAACTTTAATCGTTGATGTAATCGGACAACCTACACCACTCGCTCTTTTTATAACTATTGTTGATTCTCCTGATAACATTGTTTTCTTTATAGCCTGATGATGGTCTGAAGACCGAAACATGTTGCACTAACTTTTGAACATTACTATTAAACGTTGTGGATAGACTTTGAGTTTTATTACTACGATTACTACGATTATTGAAAAATAATATATTAGGTAACTTAGTTTAATGGTACATTTACAATATTTTTTAACCAAACTCATTTATTACATGCTTCATGTTGCTTGGCTACTTGTCATGTATACCATTATCTTATACCTAACTTTTAAATGTAAATAAACAATTTAACCAATCTCACTTTAGAACTTATTGGAATAAGGTTTTCTAGAAATATACGAGATTCATTTAGTAGGTGAGCCCACTATGCTAATTGCTTAACTTGATAATTTAAAATTTTTATTTGGATTTTTAAATATCAATAAACTTATTGAAATGTTCGGGATACAGCATGTAAAAAAAAGGTCTTTAACACTAAATGTTTTTTTTTTAATAATCAAAGGTAATACCACGAGTCCTTAAAATGTTATCGATAAATTTTTAGTTTCGGCGAAAATTTTTCTATTTGGCAAAAATACGAAAACAAACTAAAATGTCTGTTTGAGTAATTTTGCTTAAAATAAAATTTTGAGCTTGGAAAATAAAAACCACTTTATTTAATAATTCAATATCTTTTTACTGGATCTATTTTCGCTGTTAGGCTCAGTTTTTAATTATAAAAAGTAAACATTCAGTAATGACAAAAGATTTAAATTCAAATGGCATGTATATTATGTTGCCTACCTATGATATAATTTATTAAAGCATCCAGAGACAGAATGGGAAGTGGGTTAACATATAATATTTAATAAATACATTATTTTTAAGAAAAACTTCTGATCAAACTTCTGATGTTTCAATAACTTTAATAAATAATATCTTCTCAAGATTGCTGCTACGGTTACACTAGCAGTAATTGGGAGGGATGACGCCATTCATTGATATTAGGGGAGAGGGGGGTAAAATGATCCCCGCGGGTTGAAATGATCACTGTATTTTAAAGTTCGCCTTTCGTGCAAAATAAGTGTAATATTGGCAACATTGTACTAGACGAAGCGGCTAATAGGAGACAACGATCGTAAACACAATTTAGTTCGAATCCGACTAGTAATCAGTGAACTTGTGTTTTTTCCGTTCATGATATAAGGTAAGGTATTTGTTTTTTAGTGTGCTCTTTTTAAATGCTGTGAATGACTGATTTTTTTATTATCGTGTTTTGTTGAGGAAGAGTTGCTGAATTGATTTATGGTATCCATTTTCAATTAATATATGCAGCTAAATTTATAATTAACAAAACTTAATGCATATCACTTTGGGGTAAAACGATCCTTAGATTCTGCAAAAATGTTTTAAATCATAATTTTGATTTTTAAATTCGTTTTACGTCTCTTACAGAATGCCACGAACATATAAACGAGTAACCAATAGGCAAAATTGGGATGTTGAGCATATGAAAAATGCTATAGAAGAAGTTAAGCGAGGAATGCCTGTGAAAACCGCTGCGCGAATCTTCAATGTGCCAAGAATGTCGCTCAAGCGGCGTGTAATCGACAAAAATAAGGTAGCAAAGCTAGAGAAGAAGTCACTTGGCAGCCGCCACCCTGTATTTTCGCCAGAACAAGAGCAAGAACTAGTAAAGCACATCCTAGATTTTGAAAGTAGGATGTATGGACTGACCTTGCGTGATTTGCGACAATTGGCTTATCAGCTTGCTGAACAGAACAAACTCCCCCACAAGTTTTCACATGTCGAAAAAGCTGCCGGTAAAGATTGGTTGAACGGGTTTAGAAGAAGACATCCAGAGATTTCTTTGAGATGTTCTGAAGCGACCTCAGCTGCTAGAGCAAGAGCATTCAACAAACCGGTTGTGACAAAGTTCTTTAATCTGTTGAGGGAGATTTATACAAAAAATAATTATGCCCCTCACCAAATTTATAACGTAGACGAGACTTCGATTTTTACTGTTCCCGGGCGAAATTCGAGAATTTTAGCAAAAAAAGGTTCCAAACAAGTGGCGAGGGTAACATCAGCGGAGCGCGGAATTTCGACAACAGCGGTAGTTTGTGTATCAGCTGCGGGAAGTTTTGTCCCCCCAATGCTTATTTTCAGCAGGAAGCGAATGAAGGCCGAACTGACAGACGGAGCTCCTCCGGGTACCATTTTTGCTTGTAATGAAAGTGGTTGGATGCGTACAGAAGTTTTTAAGCAGTGGTTTGCTCATTTCGTATCTTTTGTGAAGCCAAGTGTTCATGAGCCCGTGTTGCTTATATTAGATGGACATTTATCGCACACAAGAAATCTCGATGTTATTGTAAGTGCCAGAGAAAACTTTGTAACCATCTTGTGTTTACCTCCCCACTGCACGCACAAGTTGCAGCCGTTGGACGTTGCTGTTATGGGTCCACTTAGTGTTTATTTAGACCAGGCATTAGAAAAATGGTTGAACCATCATCCTGGTAGAACCGTGACAGTGTTTCAAATCAGCCAAATATTTTGCAAGGGCTATTTAAAGGCTTGTATACCAACAAATGGAATAAACGGGTTCCGCAAAACTGGAATATTTCCATTTGACCCTGAGGTTTTTTCAGATGTCGACTTTTTAGCAGCTGAAGTAACCGATCAAATACCTAGTGGTCTTGATGAAGGTGAGGATATGGCTCCAGGATCCAGTTCATGTAACGTATCTGATTTATTGGCAGACGTAACCAACAAATCAGATAATGGTTCTAGCGAAACAAACGATCTATACAAGAATCCTGAACCTGGGCCTAGCTCAAAACGAGATGAACAAATGAATTCATCTTTTACAGTTACACCACAAGAATGTCAACCTTTTCCTAAAATTTAAGGCAAGAGGAACGCAACAAAGAGGAAATCTTGTGGAAGTGCAGTTTTAACCAGCACGCCATACAAAACTGCTCTTGAAAAGGATATCAGCAAGAAAGAAGTAAAAGGGAAGACAATTAAAACGAAAAACAGAAATGATAAGAAGACACTCAAGCAAAAGAAACCAAAACAACAAAAGAATATAAAAGAAAGTCTTTCCAATTCTTCGGATTCAGAAGACAACCAGGGAAATGCAACATGTCTCTACTGCTCCGAGGAATATTTTACTTCAATTGACGGATGGATTCAATGCAGAAAATGTTTCGAATGGGCTCACGAATTGTGTGCGGGAGTTGAAGAAGACGAAAATGAGTTCATTTGTGAACATTGCTCTGATGTTCCTTTTGCGTTAGCCAGAGTTCAGAGAAAAATTAGGTTTTAACGACTTTTTTCTTGATATTATATTCGCAAAGTATCATTATTAAGTTGTTTGTAGAAGGGATCGTTTTACCCCCAATATGCGGGTAAAATGATCCCTTTGCAATTTTTTTTATTTTGTGTTTTTTTTAAGAAGTGAATAAAGTTTTTTTTCAAAAAAGTGGTGTTTTGTTAAAATAAATTACTCTTTTAGGGGCTTATCATATTAAAATAAAATTTTAAAAATATTTTCCCATTTTTGGGTAGTTTTTTTCTTAGGGGGACCATTTTACCCCACTCTCCCCTATACAGAAGAGGGCAAGTGAGGTAAAGGAAACGAAAAATAGTTTCCAAGAAATGGTAAAATAGGTATTGAACGATGTGGGTGCCATCGTATTTTTGCGCGGACCCGTATTATTTTTTTTGGATTTGGCCAATTTTAGGGGTTTGCTTAGCTGCTTCCACATAATAAATGTTTTCCGACATAAAATCGACATAAAAGTAGATTCCAAAAATATAAAGAACTGCATAGACGTCCACAGTAACTTCTGAATGTAGGGCATGCGCCGATAGGAAGGAGGAGGGGTAGAGTGAGATGACTAAGAGATGTATTCCTTGAGTGGCATAATTTGGTATATTATTATCTCTCTTTCCCTCCTCCTTAATAATTTTTATTTATTTATTTTTTTAAGTTGATAATCGATGACATCACATACATCTTGTTTAAGTGGTTAGTGGACAAACCAGAAACCTCAAAGAATTTATTCTCTATTTTTAATAATTTAAGATTCATTTGAAACGAGTTTCGATAACAAGGAAATAGTTTAATTTTGCTAATTTAGATGATGAACCCAAATCTTTTTAAATTTTTTCTAATGAAGAGGAGGATGCAACAAACTTTTCAATAGAAGTCCAAAGAACAATAGATTCAATGAGAAGTTTGTAAAATGGAGACTATTATAGAAAAAAAGTACCTAAGTAAGGGGATTAAATAAAATCTTTAATTTAAGATATCAGTCCACCATAAAGTTTTATTAAATTTTTTTCTTAACCAAAAAAATAAATTAAAAAAAAATGTTGTGTGAGACTTTATTCCTTTATCGAAATTAAATTAAATTGAATTTTAGTTTCTGCTTTGCAATAAAAAACAAGTTACAAGAAATCAGTTTTGTTTTGCTTTTTATTTTTATAAGAAAAACGTCGATCCAACAAAAACACAGAAAACTATTAAGAAAGCAGAGTAGCATCAATTCGTTACTGCAATATTTACTTCACAATCAAACTTGTTTATTTTGCTGTTTTTTTTCATTTCTTAGACTTGTTTTAAAACTTCAAAAGTTTTATTAAGAGTTTAATAATCCAATAATAGAGTAAGAGTACAGCTTACCGGTTATTCGAAGCAAAATTTGTTTTATAAAATATATTTTTTAAAACGAATAATGAGTTTGTTTGTTACTCAAATAAAAATAGTAATTGTTAAACCTTTATCTAGAAAATTAATCAAGTGTGTTTGATTTAATACCTTTTAGTAAATAAATATTAAAAGTTGATATGAAATCATATTACCGTTTTCCTAACTCAAATTTTATATATTATTTATATATATTTATGTAAATATATATATATTTATATACATATTTTATATATAATATATTATCTTATTATTTGTAGATTTTCAGCTTTGTGTTTTGGGTTAAGTTTTTATCTTCAAGTAGCCCGCTTTGCTTTCTGATTATATGCTTTCCTTCCTTTATATCCCAGATTGATCTTCCACTGCTTGGAATCCATTAACTTCATATTATATTGATGGGTTCAAGGAAATACAACTTTATATATTTTTTGGTTCTTAAGATTTTTGAGAATCAACCCATTTTTACATAATCTTTAATAAACTTTATTAAGCATACTTTTTGCATGCTTTGTTATTGTTTCTGTGGATAATATTTATGGTAATGTTTATATATTTATAACCATTCAAGTATTTTTTCCTTATTATTTCCTATCGCATTTCCTAACCTAATTTTTTTCCTGACTACATTTTTCTACCAGCAAACCACCTCGGCTTTAAACGGGTAATAGAGTAATATGCCTAGTTTATATGTCTGTCGTAGGATCGCTCTGTCTAATTAGATTTAAATTTAATAAAAAAAGGCAGCGAGAAGAGTGAAAATAAATAACGGAGATAAGTACGGAGTTTTAAAATGGGGATTCTGTATAGTGCACAAAACGGAAAAACAGTTAAACTCGAGGAAGTGGATAGTTCAATATACCTGGGAAGCCGAATATACATTGACGTTCTGGGGTTTAAGTATATTAAGTTAGGAAGAGAAACGTAAATGGCGTATACGATCTAAGACAATCTGATCTTATTTTAATGTATTAAGTAATTTTATAAAGAAATGTATTGCACCAACCCCATCATATAAAGAACATTAGAAAAAGGAGTTTTTGACAAAACTTCCACAGTTTACTTTAAAAATATTAACTATAGATAAGAAAGCTTTTTTCCCTTATTTTTTATATAAACCGTAAAAGTTTTGTTCTTTCTTTAATATTCGTAATCTCAGAGTAATAAGTAAAAATAGAGGTGCCACAACAGCACAATAACATACAGTTTGTAGTCAATAGCAATGAACCTTTAATTGAGAGAGATGGAAAATCTAGAGGTGTAGGTAAACACAGCCATACAGTGGCATGTAATTGGTTAGAGTTCACCATAATACCTATATAAATATTAGTTAAATAATTGAATATGCATATTTTGGTAAGGAATTTATATCTACACTTATGGCATGGCACCATACTTCTAACATATTTTTATCGGAAGCAAATCTAAAAGGATATATGTATTTCATTATTAATTTGATTTTCTTAATAATTGTAATAAATTTTAATTGAAATTGCTAATTGTACGCCAATGTAGTGAATAACTTACCGGTGATAGGTTAGATTATCATTTTGCGAAGTATTACAAATTATACACGCTTTTCGGGGTTTCACCATTTGCAATATTAAAAATAAATAAAAACACTTTATAAAGTTCACTTAAATACACAAAAATTTAGGAAAAATCAAACAAAGCGCTAATCACCTCTAAACAATGACAAACAAAGGCATCCCAGCGAGCAAAATATAAAGAGACCGTCTGAAAAAAATTCCCGATCTTCCTTGGTAGATAGTGAGTTCGGATATATTTACTTGTAGAGGAAAACACTACCTGAATATTTATGAAAGTTATTCATTTTTTTTTTATTTCAAACTCCTCAAAAAGCTCACTGCGATGGAGACAATCAATAACCTAAAAAGGTTTTTGGTTCATGGAATTCCCCAGACTTTCAAAACAGACAACGGCCCGCAATATTCTTCACGAGAGTTTAATAGTATATTACATAACGAGTGTGGAAAGTGAAGTATTACGCACAAGTGAAGTTTAGCACGAGCCGCGTAGTGGCAAGTGCGGAAACGTAACGAGTGCAAGAAATACACTTTCCAACGCGTTGTGTACACGATTTTTCCTACGACCCCAATATTTCTTATTATAATAAATATTTTAAATTTATTTATAAAATTTATTTTAATTGTTAGTCATGTTAAAAATTAGGATTTAAACGAGTTTATATATTGCATGGAAATATAATTAATTAAAATCAAATAACCACCTTTCTCAGGAATTCACATCAAAATTCTTTATTAGATAAATGACGTTTTAATTTTTTTGTGGGCTCTATAAAAATTAAAAGTAAAATGGTCAGTTGGTGAAATTAATTGAAAAGTAATGTAATAATAATAGACGCAAAGATAATTGTAAACAGAAACACAAACATAACTTCAAAAATCCACATTCGACACATGCACGGAACATAAACCAATATAAAAAAGAAGAATAAACTGTTCTTCTTTCTAAAAGTGTTTTTATAAAAATAATAATACTGAATAAAAATATGTTTATTTTTTAAAAATTTAAAATTTGTATTGGCAATTACAATACAATATTTGACACAAGGAAGATTTAAAAAAAAATTAAATGGTCCTTGCTTTGTCATTCATGTGTTTACTATTGATAAATTTGACGTAAATGTCACAGATCATAGAACTATATTTTTTTACTTTTCAATACGTGTATTGATATTTACTTTTCAATACGTGTATTGATATTAGCTACTTTCTTAAGTACAAATAAGTGTCCAAACTAGCACTTTCATATGTGGTCGTAGGAAAAGAATTTTTCACTTATAGGTCGTTTCAATACTCTACCAGTAGTACCAACCACCCAAAAGGAAACTGTTTAGCTGAAAGAGTAGTCCAGATTTCCAAAAACATTCTGAAAAAATGTTACTTAGCAATTCCGATATTCATCTTGCCTATATGATCTATCACAACACATCTAGGAATAATTCAACTCTACTCAAGGAATGAGCAGAGAGAGGATTAGAAGAACAATGTTTCAACTGCAGTGGTCTTAGGCAGACGAAACAAACAATTGCCTATCCTGACAAAGCTAGGACAAAATGGTTACTGGATAAATCCAGATCACAGGGGCGCCTGCTTGTCGGAGTCCTTACTGGCTACTGTGTACTTAGAAGACATCTACACCTTTTGGGCGTAGTCGAATACCCAGACTGACCAAACTGTGGTGAGGAGGAAACTTCTAACCACGTCCTGAGCACCTGTGAGGTGTACGCACAACTCAAACAAGACATTTTTGGGATGCGAAGAATCGAGGAAGTAGACTTGCACACTTCATGGCCTTCTTACGAAGGTCGAAGCGTTTCGAGAGGGCGCCGAGCGAGTAAAATACAGAGGGGGAAGATACTGGGGTATGGCAAAAGGCCCGAAGGGCCTACTTTCCAGGCATCAGTCACCCCGCCCGCTACATGTATTCATTCAAGTACAAATTCATGTTGATCATCGTCAGTGGAAGGGTGCTAAAGTAATTGGACAGGGTAAAAACCAAAGACAAATAAATCTACTAATGGTCAAATCTACCGACACACCAGTCAATTGCATTAACCTGAAGCAGACTTCTCTAATAAAAATAATTAATCGGTATCTCATCATAAAAATTCTACTGAATCTAGTTTGGAAGAAACACGTGATTTTACCTTCACCTACAGGAAATTTTCCTGTTAGAAGTTCGGTTGTTCAGCTTCAACAACTAATCACTAAATATGTAACAATTGTGAAGTCAGTTATTTATTATGTTGTATAGTTTGTATTTTTTATGTATAGGAGATGTAACATACTATATATTCGAGAAGTCATGACTGTGATATGACACTGACAATCAAGGAAATAATATTTCACATTGTCATTCATGTTGATTCTATTCAAAATATATAACTTTACAGTGGTAACTTAAATTATATTATAAGAAAGTGAAATAATGATGAACACCGAAAGCAAGAACTTTTATAGTTTGTAATATCTGTACTACTCGATATATCAGGAGCACTCCGAGAAAGTTGCAACTACTTTCGACTCACTTTAAAATTCTTTGGAACACTTACAAATAGTTTTTCAGGACAGAACCCATAACATGTAACCCATTTTCTAATATAAATCACTGATAAATAATTGTAAATCTAATCACACAGTTTTTTATTTGCAAAAAATGCATGTGGGTGATATGTATCACAGATCAAAATGCAAGCTAGTTATGTCACATAACCTATTCCAGTGACCTATTGTCAAAATAATGTTTTGACGTGCTATTTGAATTTTGAACTTTCAATTTGATATTTTTCAGCAAATATGCACCAGAATTAAATAAAAATATAATGCGATCTTTCTACGTAATATAAAATAAATTTCAAAAAGTTTTATTTTTTCAGATTTAAATTTTAAAGTAAGCATTAGGTTTATTCATAAAATATATAATGAGCGCTATTCTTTTGAAAACATGAAGAAAGGCATATTTTATTTTAATTACAAAATTATACTGGCATATTCTGCGAGATGCTTAATTAAAAAGTAAAATTGTTTCCTCTAAACGAGTGGTGTAGTGAATAAGATTTTACGGGTTTTACCTAAAATTAATTATACCAAAATTTAACTATTACGCTTATTATGAGTTTAAAACTGCTTTTTAAGATTTAAGTAAACACCCATTTATTTTTTAAAAGAAATACAAGTATATTTCTCACCTAATACTAAGTATACGGGATAATATGTAAAATGATGTAACTTGAATAAAATAATTTATATTTCAAGGTAATACTATAATTATTATAAGATACCACCAGCATTATTTAATTAAGATAGACAAAAGATAGTAAATATAGTTTAGAAAAATTAAAAGTATATTTATATTTTTATATTATATTTACTTATATTATAGTAAAGAATTTTATTTCGTTAATTTGTTTGGGAAATTAAATAACAATCCTTTTTTATGCTTTTTATTTTAACGTTTCAGTAGTTCAGTTTTCAAATATTTTGGCCCATATCTGACAATTCGGAAAAATTTGACAATTAGATTGTTTCATTTCAAAGACTTACAAATACAAATTTTGGATAAAGGTTATGAGTAAAGTAAAAAAAAACAAATTTTTAATTTAAAATAATACAATTTAATTTTACATTATGTACGAGAACATATCATATAAACTGTGTACGAGGTTACATAAACTAATAGGTACTCTTTTTATTTGCAGACATATGATTTTATCAATTAAACAAGTGAGACGTAGCCATTGGCATCCATTCTAATATCGACGCTAAAACAGAAAAAGAATAATTAGAAATATGAATATCAAATAGGAAGATTGTATACGTTATGATGCTTAGAATTTTAGTTTTATTTTGCAACAGAAATATTTTCTACTTGATTATTTCTAAAAGAAAAACCACAATAAAAATAAAAAAAGTTTGTTATATTTTTACGTATTTTCTTTAAATAGTGACAGTTACGTATCATTTTGGATACCTTGCAAAACTAAAAATCGGTACAAGCTAAGCTATTGGTTGAATAACTATTTTGATAACTTCTACTATGCGTTCTTAATAAAAAAAAATAATTTTAGGGTTTTAAATTAAAGTAATTACAATTTTAAATAAAAGAACTATTTTTTTATCAAGAAGCGAATAATTGGGGATTTTTAATATTGTTAAGAGAACTAAAATTTTATCATGAAATGGATACTATTATTATAACAAGACCTTAAGCAATTTCTAAATATATCAAAAACGCATAGGTTTTATAACTTGAACTTAACCCTATATTGCACGATTTTTATATTTTAATTTTACAAGAGATAATCTGAATACTACGATGAAGAACCTCTTGAAGATTTAGAGACTAGCCTGCATTAGAAGTGTTTTTAAATTTGACCCCACTGCACATTAATATAAAAAATGTAAGAAAAAACCATATAGAAAATGATCAACGAAGGAATAATCATCAGAGAAAGACCTCAAGCACTTTAATTTTATCTGTGGGAAATGCTCCAAGATGATATGCCGAAGAAATTCCACAAAGTTAAGTGATAATTCTGAATAGGATGCAGAATTTAAACCAAAATGCCATAAAGTGGAATACGGACCATTCCAAGCTAGAAACGGGAAATGAAATAGGAGTATTTAGACCGAGAACCAAATACTTAGAAAGCATGGGCACATAACCAAGTTTATTTTAAGCAGAAATCCGCGTTATTGAAAGATATGCGAAATTCAATATTGAAAGAAACTACCGCAAACAAGAGATTGTGATTAATATAAAAATGATAAACAACCTAGTAATATATAAGAAAATAATTAGTTACATTAGAAAGAAAACAAAAAGAATTATTAAAGAAAGTGGACAACAGAACATAAATACATAAATAAAATAAAATTAAAGAAAATATAAAAGAATAAGTAAAATACGCTACAAATACAAATCATTAAAAGGGGAGACTAAGAAATGTATAAGGATTTTCGGTCTCAACTGTTTATTTAAACATATAACTACTGTACTATCTTTTGTAGCTTCATTGATCTCAAACATCTTAATTAAATTCATCCTCGGAGCTTTAAAACATTTATGTAATCTAGAAAAGTTGGAATTAGAAATAGTGTTGTTCTAAAGAATATAACCTCTATATTATTGATTTTAAAATTTATTTTAAGGTTTTGAAGAATTTTATATTATACTTTTATTCAATGTTTATTGTGTCGGTTTAAAAATGTTTATTTTACGTTGTTCATGGTTCGTGTTTTACCTGTTTTTACATACCTTTTTAACAATGCTTTTGAGTACCTACTTCGAGTTAATTGTATCAACTTTATTTATTTATTTTTATTTTTTTACTAAGGTAGGATCTTTCATTATTAATTTGCAATAAGTATTGAACATAAGAATTTATTTATAGCCTTGTTCGTCCATTATAATCAATAAAATTCTGTGACATAGACTCTGGGTTTTTCTTTTAGTTTTTCCCATGTCACATTTGAGTTACGGATGGTTTACTTCATTTGAAAGTTATTAATGTTAAAAAAATTATGATTTATTCGAACCAATGTGCATCACCTTATATATATTTTTTAGAAGAAGAGTATTATAAATAAAGACATGTATTGGAATTTTAAGACCCTTTACACTGGCAAAAATACCGCTGGAAAGGAAAAATCGTCAACGAAAAAGTTTATTTACAATGAAATAAACAAAGAGTCCTTACAAATGAAAATTTAAAAAGTTAATAAACGATCAAAAAAATTATGATGAAGAGCCTGGAATATTGGAAGGATTTCGTATAGTGGATTTGAAGTACTTGACTAAACAATTATGACGTAGTTAGAAAGACGCAAAGGACATATTGACATATGTCAATATCAATCGACTCGACATAACCTTAAAGGTAAGGTCCATGTTCCACACAACTATACGAGCTGTTGCCCCGTTCTCTTGTAAATCCCATTTCTTATTCAATAATGTGGTAAATACCACCAATTTTATTATTTTTCTTTATAACCAATATTGAATCTACTAATTATTATTTGTTTAAATACTTTTTACATATTTTTTAGGATAATATACAAATTTAAGAATTTTAACGATAATAATTTCAATATTATTTTTTCATGGTATGAAATTAATTGTAGTGACATTTACTTTGTCCATCTTACTAAGAACATTAGAAATTCAACTTTTTAAATTTTTTTTAAAGTTAATAACACTTAAAACTTGAAAGTTCTCCACTATTAAACTATTTACTCTGATTAAGTCTTCGTTTTGTAAATAGATTAGACGTAATTGTAACACAAATATATTAAGTTATTGTAAAGATCAGCATAATATAGTTTTTTCTTGGTTTTTCTACATCATTGCACAGTTATACATCCAGGATAATCCCTTAAGACTAACAACATCTAGGCTTTAATATTGTTGTCTTATAAATTCCATACTTGGTCTAGCCTTAAGTACTTAATCAAGATTAGGTGCCTAGCTACAAACAAACAAATTGTCTTCAATATGTCAATCTGACGATGCTAGTTTTTAACGAAACAGCTGTCATTGATTTTAGAAAAGCAATTTTTTAAATAAATAAAGAAAGTTTTATTTAAAAAGTTTTATTTTTAATGTTCTTAGTTTCCATGGTATATTTTCCATTTAACTACGTGTAAATTTGTGGCGTGAAACTTTTATAACTTTTTAACCGGCTTGTAAAAAATTTCATATTTTTTTTGAGGAGCTTTAGAAACTAGTCTGAATCATATATATTTATTTAACAAAACATTCTAAACAATCAATTAGATTATAGTACAGAAAAAATAAAGTGATTAATTTTTGCATCACTGCGCACTGTAGGGAATATTTATAAGAAAAACTGCATAACAGCTTTTCGTTAAACTAAATTAGAAATAGGTCACAGCAACATATCGTTTTCGAAGCTGTCGGTAATCCCATGAAATTCGCATAAAACAATATTAGTCAAATCTCTAGGGAAACTTTTTTTCTGTAGTCAAGCAAATTTGTTTTTATATTGATCCCATTTATCAACAATAGCAAAGGTTCAGCTTCACAGTCTATTCCCAAGACATACAATTCTTGAATTACGTGCTTGACAAAGAACGATGAATGTTAGAGTATTTTATATTGCTTTTTTTTTAATAATAAATTTATATTTCGCATATTTTTGTAAAAGAAAATAAAATACGAGGTTTTGTAGGTTATTGGTCGAAGAGTTCAGAGGAGCTATTCTTGACCGTCCGCAATTTTCAAGGTCCTTCGCAAGTTTAAATATTGCGGACGAGTCGAGAGATTTGCTATTCTTGACACATATTATTTGGCAGTTGGTATTGTCTGTTGTTTGCTTTTGTTTTAAGTTTGAAATAGATGGATAGATTAAGATGGATTCATGCAAACAAAAATTAAAACTAAGATTAATTTAAAAATAAAACTAAGAACTTGAAACCATGTTATATAATGTAGATATTTATGAAAGAAACTGAGAAATGGAATATTTATTAGTTTTAGTAAGTTAGATTTAATTTTTGCTTGCATGAATCCACCTTTACCGTATTTAGAACATTAAGAAGACACAATCGGTTTAATAATATCGATCCTTTTAATGCTTAAGGTAAGCATCAGTTTTTGAAAACCTTGAAAATGACTAAAGAGCTTTTTAATCGAATTCATTTGGGTCAAAAACAAATAAACTAGATATTAAAAAATGATTAAGTTGACACAACATTGGCACAACTGGCACAGAATAGAAAATAAGCTTAGCTTTCACCACAGAACAAAAATAGTTTTTACCATAGAACAATTAGAGCATAAATTTGGAGTAGATTTTTTACCATAAAATGTGCCGTTGCTAAATGTGCTTTATCTTGCCGGTGATTTATTTTTTTATATTTGGAACGGTGGTTAAGAATAGCATTTTCATTAAGTATTCGCAAGTCACCGTTCGCAGTGGTGCGAGTGATCTTAGTTGAGAGATATCTCAAGAATAGCGACCCAATCGATATGTCGAAGTTATCAGACGTGTTTTGGTACTTATTTTTTGTTTCTCGTTTGTTTTGTACATTGGAAGACAAACATGACAATATTTTATGATGTGCTTAAAAATTTAGTGAAGTATGCACAGGAAAACATCAGAGAAAAGGACTCATAGAATCTTAATTGTAGGATAGTTTTATACACAATGTTTATAAGTATATTGTATCTATATGTATTTTAATTTCCTAGAATTATTAGGAAATAATATATTATTTCGGTAAAATAAGGATGTAACCTTGGAATTAAAGATAATAAGCTAAAATAATAAGCACAATTACTAAAGTAAGTACCTACTGTTGATTTTAAAGATAACGTTTTGAAGAAAGCAGCAAAACGAAGCGATTTACTAGGAAAATTATAAAACAATCGCACACTTTTTAATATGACTTGACAGCTGCTAAAACTAAATATTATACTGACCTCGCTTTATAGTATACACAGGTAAGCGGTCCTCTACTCCTTGCGCTCTATCTCGAGAAGTTTACATAAAGATACTTCATACAAAAGTTTTCGTTCTACAACTCTCTTAACCACCTTAAATGTTATACAGTGAAAAAACGAAATATTTGTAAAAATCTGATTTTCGTGACCTTTGATATTAAATATCTTAAGTCGCGATCACGTGGTTGTATAAGACTTTGGAGGTTTTATACCATTAAAATAAAGCCGTATGCAAATGTTTAGCTTACTATCTTTCCTTCTGGTATTTGCTTCTTTTTTTGGCCTATTTTACTGAGTTATATTTTTATAAATGGATACAATTAATTGTAGTGTTTAAATGACTGTGGGAACAATAAAATTATTTCAGATTTAATACCGTAAAGACGTAAAGGTTTGCATACATTCTATGTTTTTGTGACTTTTGGGATAAATTAAAATATTATTTTAATAAATATTCTATCTTTCTTTAACACATTCTCTCTGGTCCTTTTCTAATTTCTTTATTTAATATTGTTTGACTTGAAATACTTAAAACCTTATCACTACCTTCTTTTTATATTGCCAATGTGGCTACTTTTTATACCTATTTAATTTTTGGTTAGTTATATTGAAACGAATAAAATCAGTTTACTTCAGCCTGCGTTTAAATAAAAATCTGTCCCGCAACTTTATTACAACTATAAACATATTTACATATATTTTAAAATTTGAAAAACTGATTACTTTACCATTTTCATGTATATGTCGTCATTCATGTTATTTTTTCTAATGGAACGGTGCAACTCTAATGATGGGCTTGTAAGCCGAAAACGCTCAGTTACCAATTTTAAAAAATTTCACACTTTACCTTCGGTTTAAAAAATACAAAATTTCCTTCCTTTTATTTTTTGTTGTGTGTTTACTTACTTTTGAAGTATTTAGTTAAAAATTATAGTTACAAAAATATTTAATTAATGTAAACCTTACGACTTCAATGTATATAAAAATTAAGCTTTGGCTATTATTTAACTCATGTTACGTAAAATATGATATTAATATTCACAAATAATTTCTTAAAGAACATCATATTGCTATTAGCTATTAGCCACAAATGTCATTGTCAATAGTCTTGTCACTAGATGCTTCTCATGTTGCCGCAAAATATAAAAACACTTTTTTAAATACTTCCATATTTAAATACTTACTAGACCTCTTCCAACTCCCCAATGTCCACCAAATCTACGTGGACGATTCAACTGCAATACAAAGGAATAATTTAAAGTATTATATTAATTGTAGATAACAAATCACATTCATAATAAAAAAAAAACAATAAAGATATTAAAAACATTTAATTTCCAGAAAGGCATAATAACGTGGGTATACTGCGAAAAGTGACCAAGTCACATTTTCTTAAACTCGACTTATTGTTACAAAGTGACTTCAAATGATTATATCTTTATCAAGAAAAATTCACCAAGTCAAATTTTAATATATATTAATACATATGTATTAAAATTTGTCTTGGTGAATTATACATAATAATATGAATAATACATATGTATTAAAATTTGACTTGGTGAATTTTTCTTGATAAAGATATGATCTTTTGAAGTCACTTTGTAACAATAAGTCGAATTTAAGAAAATGTGACTTGGTCACTTTTCGCAGTATACCCACGATAAGATTTGTCTTAAATGATTTATGATGAACAATTATAAAGCATTTACAAATGTTATACTACAGCAGCCTCATAAGCACATTTGTTACCACCGATCTAAAGCGATACTTCACGCATAAAATTCTCACTCTATAATACACACATTATATCCAAAAAACACAAAGTAATCATGACCTGTTTATGGTTAGGACAGTCTGCCATATTTACGATGAACTTATAACAGTCAACATAGACTGTCCCATATACGAGATAGAAAGAAGGGCAATCAACATTGTAAAACACATCGAGAACATCATGAAAACTCAAAGACAGAAAATACTGTAGCATTTCTCAACGTAATCAGCTTACTACATTAACTATAAACTGTTATCTAGAATTAGTATTAATCTCAGAGTAATAAGTAAACATAGTGTAGGTATATTCCCTACTACTTGTCGTCAAGACAAATTTGTTTACCAGCAGAGCATTGCCAGTCGTTGTGTTTTGTAAGTACAAAGTAGGAAATAAAAACGTAATAGTATAATTTACTACAATTTAATTTTACTTTTAAAAGGAGATTTATAGTCAGAGAAAATATTCTTTAATACATTTTAATATTCACTTTCTTACTTTTCGATAATACTGATAAAAAAGCTCTTCACCAATTGTATCAAATACCCATACCGAAAATTTGGCATGTGCCTTTGTTTGTTATTGTCTAGAGGTGATCAGCGCTTTGTTCGATTTTTCCTGAATTTTTGTGTATTTAAGTGAACTTTATAAAGTGTTTTTATTTATTTTTAATATTGAAAATGGCGAAAATCCGAAAAGCGTGTATAATTTGTGATACTTCGCCAAATGATAATGATTAAATACATATTATATATAAACTAGAAGCTAAAAGTGGAAAGTTTCTTTAAAATAGTTTTTTTTTTTTTCATTTGATTAAAAGAATTATTTTTAATGTGTGTAAATTATTTAACTAACATTTATATATTACGGTGATACTCTAACCACTGTACGGCTGTGTTTAGCTACACCTCTAGATGTCCATTTTGTTTTCCATGGCACCTCTATGTTTACTTATTACTCTAAGGTGTTAATATTATTGTAATAATTATATCTTTACGAGGCTAATGACTTCTAAGATCGAAGCGAAATAAAAAACATCTAAATGTATGCATATATACCTAGCAAATACGTTTGATGGTTTAAATATTACTTTAGTTTCACATTTGCTGGACCACCAAGGGAATAAACATTTTTTTTAATCCCAAGGGACCATTGTTAGAAATAACATTTTTTATGGTACTGTTGGAATTTTTATGGAATATTTTGGGTATACTCGTCATAAGGTATTAACTTGACATTAAATGTCACATAATATTATGTTTGTACCACTATTGGTTGGACAGTAACTGGCTGGTCATTCTCATCTTCAACAAAATAAGGATCATTTGCATGACCAGACACAGCAACCCATGTGGTTACTCGAAAACTGTAAAGAGGCTTTTCTGCAATAGCATCAGGATGTTCAAACCCAAGGGATTGCTTTGTTTGTCGGTTGATGTAACCGTTGTGGTGAATGTGACCTTTGTTAGAAACCCATATGTTTTTTATAAAAAACGGTACCTTCATTTACCAGGAAAAATTTACGCGTCCACATTAAATTTTTATTTCACGTTTATCCACAATATTTAGTCGTTATCCCATTAAAATTTGGTATAAAATATAGAGTAAAAGATAGATTTGAACATTTGACCTATAGATGTTCCACTTATATTCAGTTAACTGTTCGAAGACTTTTTTGTGAAGATTAGATGTCAAAGTAGTTAAAAATGTAAACATGTTTTATTTATAACTGTGTGTTAGGTATTTACTGAAATTAACCTTTTATCATCTTACCGTTTTTGTTTTGGTTTTCACATGATCTGGTCGCTGCAAAAAATTATTTAAATTAGTTAACCACCAAACAAAGCTTTACAAGTCTTACCCCCTTTACTTGAACCTTGGCATTATTATTGTACTGAAAAAATATTTTCATTAATTATTTGTCTATAAGAGATGATTAAATTTACGTACCTGTCCAACATCAAATGTTTCTAACCCCTAAAACATAAAATTAATTTTTTTAAAAAATAAATTAGCTTTTAAATAAAATAAACTGATAACTAATTTTAAAAATTGGTTAAGATGAATTGGTTTTTTAAATATTTTGTATTTTGTAGCTGTTTTTTTTTCATATTTTTAATGTATAAATGATCAGACTTAAATACAATTTAAACAAAGAAAATAAATTAAAATTCATTCATTTGTTAAGGAAGCACAATTCTAAAAACACTCATACACATCTTTATACTACTTTGCAATATAAAACCTTGCAAAAAATGCTGAAATAAAAATACTAAATATTTATTTGCAAAAGAGCTTACGTCTAGATTTCCTGTATTGACTCTTTCCAAGCGCTGAAACATAAAATCAGATAGATATTATCTTTTTTTATATAGATTTTGCAGCATGTGCACTTTTTACTTTTCAATAATAAATTGATTTATAGTCAGGTTAATGTAGCCAGAAAGTTACAATTTATTTCTTTAGGGTTTTTAACATTCCGGGAGTTGAATTTTGGCAACGAACTTAGCTATAGATACTTACTATAATTAAAAAACAACGATCTCACGTCTATTTTTTCATTATTTTCCCATAAGTAGTCCATTTTATCGAAAAATTAATTAAAAAAATTGTAGAATACAAAAAAATAAATAATAATATAATATGTCCAATATTGATAATAAAAAAAAACTCATTTTTGTGTTTACAATTAAGTCATTTCTCAATTAATACACTAATTTGCTTTTCAAAACCTCAAAAAGCTCAACAAAGGAGAGACGTATATTATTCTAAAACCTTTCTTTTTAAATAACCTTCATTATTTTAACATGCCATAATCAACTGACTCTTCATTAGCCACGTTTAGAAGTAATGCAGCAGGTTTAGAAGAAGAAGTTTAGAAGAAAAAAGTAAATGTATTTCTTCAAACTATAATTAAAGCCGGAAATAATTTTTTTATACTATTTTTGTAATATCCAAATATTAATAATTATACTTTTCTTTTTATGCAGCAAATAGGACCTATTTTCAATATTTCAATTTCATCTCAATTGGACGAAGATAATTGGAGGAACCCCAAACTTATATATAGAATGAAGACAGAAAGTATTTATTCCCTTCAGTGGTGGCTTAAACTATAAACTTTTGTGTTTTGTAAATAGTACTTTTTTTATAATATATCTATGAGTTCAAATAGGGTAACTTCAAATAGGGTAAGTCCGGAATAGATG
Source organism: Ophraella communa (assembly GCA_035357415.1). Taxonomy (NCBI): domain Eukaryota; kingdom Metazoa; phylum Arthropoda; class Insecta; order Coleoptera; family Chrysomelidae; genus Ophraella; species Ophraella communa. The sequence goes on along the minus strand of CM068983.1, from coordinate 12,778,103 downwards.
GCTTTACTAGATTAGAGTGCCATGTCTAATATTTCTTACTTGTGACAACAGATGTCTGTATTTGACCGTAATAAAGTCAGTTTATGTATCGTCAATGCGCAGTGACAACATTTAGTGCATTATATTGGGTCTGTTCCAACCAAGCAAAGAACCGTTCTAAAATAGTAATTTTTGTGCGCAGTGGTGTACTGAGTTGCGCAGTGCACTAATTTGGTTTCGTGAGTGGTAATATTACCGTTCTAGAACGGTTCTTTGCTTGGTTGGAACAAACCTATTATTTTGTTTATTTAGTACAGTGTTTATATCCCTCATATCGAAATTTTCACCTAATCCTACCAATCGCAAGACAAAAACGACTGGTATTATAGTGAGAAAATGGTCCTTCTATAAGAAATGCTTCCATGACATTCCAAGAGACAACAGAAAAATTGGAAATGGAACACGTGACATTCACTCTGGTGTTTACCACTTTGGAATTAAAATCAAAGCCGCTTACGATTGGCTTAAATTATTTTTGTCCAGAAATACTGATTTATTACTACAAAAAAACTGAATACGTTTTACTTAATCTCGTTCATGTAATAAATCTCGATGAGTATCGAAAATATTTCGAATTACTGGAAAAATGTTTTATCACAAACCTGGGCATATTTTTATTATGGACTTGAGCTCTTTGAAGAGATGTGGAGAAAAGTATGAAATTATTGGGTAGCTAGAGATTTTAACGTTTCTAGTATAAAGTTTTAGTTGCGTACTTTATAAAACACTTTATAAAAATGTTAGTTTCTACTTATTTTAAGGTATTATTTCATTTATAACCATTTCTTTGTATTCCATTGTGATGTGGCTATCTTCCCCATATTATATGGAAGATGGCCATTTGTTATTTTTTCAGCTTTGCCAAAATTTTCATAACACGTTTAATTTATGTAAATTTATTATTTTTGGTATATTTTAGAGTTAATATACATACTACCTAATAGTATACTTGTACACTTTGTTGGTTGTGTTATTTAAACTCCTGCCATCAAAAATGGCAGAATGGGGATGGAAATTATTTTTCTCTTCTTTAGAACTTTAGGAGCCCTCGATTAAAGCAGTTTAGATACTGAATAACACCTCCAGGTGGTTTTTTCTTTTTAGTAGTTTTTCTTAGCCGCTCATATTATCCACGTCGTCTCACCTTGTTTTTCGGTTTCTTGCCAATTTCAAATTGCTTTACCTATTCTAAAATGTAATACTTTTTTCTGGATTTGAATTACGTTTGTTCCTCGCGGTGGAATTCCTAAGCTAATTACTTTTTTAAATTTGTTTATCATAATTTTTCCTTGATTTTTGTATTTTGCACATAATATTGTCTCTCAATGTCGTCTTTCAATTTTACGAATATTTTCATTGGTACTGACTGATTTATAATAATTACATGTTTAAGAATTTAATTTATTTTTTATATTTTGCAAAAAATCTTCATTATAAAACGCATTTGCGTATAGTAATGTAACTTTTACGCACGCAAATTTTTGTTTTAAATGGTTGGCGTTATGAGTGAAGTATCTAATGACAAGACTATTGACAATGACATTTGTGACTAATAGCAATTTATTAATTTTATATTGTTCTTTAAGAAAGTATTAGTGAATATGAATATCATATTTTACTTATATAATATATTATTATTGGTATATTAGTAATTTTAAAATATTTGAAAACATTAGCATTTCCTAATTTAAATGTCAAAACTGTCAAATGTTATAAATTACTCAGTGCTACCGACATACATAATTTTCGTAATTACATAAAAATAATAAATTAATTTAAGAAAAGATAAAATGGCGAAATATAAAAAATATTATAGGCGACATATTTCATATGGCTGTTGTGACACTCGTTCTTTGAACTCGAGTCATAACAGAATTCCATATGAAATGCGTTGTTTAGTATACTATTGCAGATACGATTTCATTTTCTCTTTAGCTAAAGGTATGACTTTTTGTTTGAATCAAGGCTTTGTATTTAGTATTTCCTCCTTTTTATAGTCCCGGGATTATGGGAAAGGATATTATAGATTATATTCTAAAACCGAATAAAACTTTACTGACATCTGTTTTTATAAAACCTCTCAACACTATATTTTGCAATTACACAAAAAAATATAGTGTAAATATGTCAATCTAACTAGCGAAAAGGCTGCCATTGTGATTAAAGACCTAATTTTTTAATTAAACGTAAAAGTTGCGATAAAACGAAGAGTTTTTTTTTTATTCTTAGTAAAATAGTGGATGTTTTGTAAAAAATGTATCTTAGTTTTATGTGGGAGACCTACCTCGGGATTGTACCCGATGCAAAGCAACCTAAATATAACTACCAAAATTTTTGATCATCCTAGTATCAATAATAGGCGAATGAAAGACAAATAAATTGAATCTCATCATGACTGGCCAGAGTTGGTCAGCTACACTGGAAGTGCGGCTGGGGTTAATGGTGCACAATAAGCTTATTAGTTGCGCGGCAATACTGGAAGCAAATGCGAAAGCCGGACCTCTTTTAATTAAAAAAGTGTAAATCTCAAGCAGCGGTGTTTGCAATGAAAAAAAATAATTTCCGCAAACAAACCGATGCTTAAGTCACTGGAAGCAGAGCGGATTGAATCAAACTAAAAATGGATTCAGGATCTAATACTTCTAGATAAATATTACAAAGTATTATTATATTGAAGAAAACGAAGAGACAGAAACAAAGTTCTAAACTAATATGTATCAATATATTTCCTAATTACTGTTTTTCAGAGAACAATGGTTTAGTTTTTATAAAGAATTTGTTGATCTACAATTATCCTCTATAATATTTTATTAATGAAAAGGACCGTTTACGAGAAAAAAATCAGAAAACTTGCACCTTTTATCGTGGAAAACTTTTTTAGCTGGCATGGGATCGATGGTGACTTTTAGCATTTTATTTATAAATCTCTGTAAGGGTTTTAGTTATTTAAAATAAATAAATTGGTTGGTCTATTAATCTGGTATTTAGTAGGTATCTAATTTTAAACAATACGCTGGCAAATATTCGTTTATTTTATTTACATTCGTTGCATTTTATCATAAATATTCATGAAATAATTAAAAATTGCTTTTAAAATTCTTTACTTTACATTAAATTAGAATAATGGAAAAGATAAAAAGCAGCACTGTTTTCATTCATTTTACAACAAATGTAATTTGTCCATTTGCAGTCTCTGGATATTTTTTTAATTGTAAAATTAAATTGGACACGACAGACTTTGTTTACTTTTCTACTTAAATTTTTTCATACATATTTGCTTTTTATTATAGCGTCAACTGAAATTCCAGATTTACTCAAAAATAAAGTCGACAATAGAATTAAAACCTGGTGAGTCTTATCATTTGCTGCTGATATAATCTTTTAGTGAAATATAAAATTCTGTCAGTTCCACACTACCATATTTTTCTTTCATATTGTTGTCATAAGATAAATAGATAAGATTATCTACTCCCACTGAAGTAAATTCAAAGCATAATTCCTTAACTGGATCTTGGCTTCGTAGAGATACAAATTTTACACGAAAAATATGTTTTTAAACAGATAATTAGATGTGATAAGTGCTTTTTCAATTTATTTCAAAAGCTCTTACATAAGGCTAAGGTAATCTGATAACGAAATATACTGCAACTAAAAAGCTACATTTATTAACTTTTTTAATCTGAAATAATTCTTTTATTATTAAATGTAAAACGTCTTAGCTTTCAACTTTATGGTTTATAATATTTTTGCATTAACTAATTAACTGTTAAATTTATTATTTATTGCAATTAGGATATAGGTTCAATTATAAGACTAAATTATAAATTATCTTCGGGGTCATTAAAATGTCTAATAATATATTTTTATAATAATTATCTTTTTTAATAAAAACAAGGTAATGAGTAAAGGTAATTGAAATTTATAAATTTTACTTACTCTTTGGGGAGATGTATAGGATGTCCTAAGGACCCATTGACTCTGAAAAGAAAAAAGTATATTAATAAATAATAATATAAAGGCAATAAAGATTCTATTTAAGTAATAGAAATAAATGAAATAAAATAACAAAAAAACGATTTTTTTTCTTTACGTCCGTATCATCCTTTACTTACAAGTTATTTAAAAAAAATAAAATTTGTTTTAAGAAAGAGTTACTTATTTAAGCAAAATTGTATATTGTGAAACAAGTGGAAAAAGTGCTCTTCCCACGTGTTGCACACTTTTTCTACTACTGCTCCCAAACAATAAAATAATGTGGTAATACTTTATTCTAAATTATGTTGTATTGTTATGTTATTGTAATGTAACCATTTTTTAGCACAATTCCAGGAGTACTACTAAACCAAACGATACCTCTATAGTAACTTATTTAGTATATTTATCTTTTTTAGGTTTATCGAATACCGAAATTGAAAAGTCTATTAGAGACGCAGAGGAATATTTGGTAAAAGTATTACGAAAATCATCATCAAAAGTGTGTTTCTTTTGAAAAATTGCCACCAACAACCTCAAACATAAGATTCCATATTTTAAGAGCTTTTTATTGTATATATTAAAAATCACTGTTTGGAGGGAACGCCAAATCTTCTCGATCCCCTCAAATTTGGTTACAGCAACGAAAACGGTTACCTGGTTCCCAAGCGTGAAAAATATTTTTCCTTCAACAGAAGAGCTTGTACCCAGCTGTAACTGTTCAAAATGTTCCCGTGAAAACAGTTATGGCTGTAGAATCGCTGGGTTAGCGTGTTGCTCCTTCTGTAACTGCCAGAAAAACCAGTACAATAATCCATATAATATGTAGATGTTTTATGCTTTAAGAGATTCAAAATATATTCCTGTACCTGTACCTTTTTTGTTGTATGCTGATATTTTGGACCACCCTGTATATTCTAAACAAATATTATACAGATATATTTTATGTACAGGGTAATTGATTAGTGTGAGGAAGCTCAGTAGATCTGTTATAGTAAAATTTCCAAAAAAAAAGTTATAGACAAAAATTGTAGGCAGCAGATTTAAAATCCACATTTTAATATTAGTTAAAATGTTCGATAAGATGGTGGCACACCGAAATTATGTTTTTTTTAAATGGAACACCCTGTATTTTATTTTAAATTTGAAATCTGCTTAACTTCCACATTACAACAATGTAAAGTTTTAATAATGACATACCGGGTATTTAAAAAGTCGTAACCAATATTACCTGAAAATCCTATCAAGTTTAACCCCCTGTATAATTAAAAAGGAGAATAGGAACATTAATCTATTGCAACCATAATTTTCTAATAATTGTTAAAAATTATAAAACATATTAGTTTTCATAATATTCGTTAAATCAAATACAGTGTAAGTCAAAATGCTAATACATTATTTTCTTGGTAATTTTAAATAGAACACCCTGTATTTTATATCACTAATACTTAGTACTAATATCATACTTCAAATTTGATAATGTACTCCCTATACCAAAAGTTATCAGTTTTCTAGATATTTTTATTTTTTTATGAAAGTATTTATTTGGTAGATATTTTAAATACCAACAATTATTATAAGTTAGCCCTGATTAGTTGGTCAGACGCTGACAGTTTGACATTATTGTTTATTAACTGAGCTTCCTCACACTAATCAATCACTCTGTATAGTCCTAACCATGTCATCACCCTGTATAAAAACTAAACTGCCCATTTTTGGGCCTCGTAACCAAAAAAACCGTTAATATATACACCTTGGACAATATTATGCCACAAAAATATATCGGGGACCTCTCAAAAACACAGGATGACACCTAGCGTGTAGACTAATAGTTTTAGTCCCTCTAGTCCCTTTAAAATTCATTTACTTTATTCATTATAATTAAAATAATAAAAATGGTGATAAATAATCTGAACTAAAACCAAAAAAAATACAATGCAGATGTTTTAAAGATTTTTTAAAATTAATTAAGTAAAAGTGTTCATATGGACATTGAATGCGGACGTCCGCTGTTAGTAGGAATGAAAAATTGAAGGTATTAGGGTAGAAAAAAGTACAGCTAATTTACTTTTAAAAGGTTTGGTCGATAAGTAAGTCCATGTATTATTTTAAAATGTCATAGGGGACAGTTTTATTATATACCTAGATGATTGAATATATTTATGAAGATATTTATGTATTAAAAACCAGCAAGACATTAAAATGATTTCTGAATTATTTTAAAAATATTAATTTCATAGTTTTCCTAATCAAGTGCTGTCAAAATGTTTTTGGTTTCAAGCATTTTTTGTACCATATTTCCAATTGTAAGCGTGGTTTCAATTTTGTTGTTTACGGAATTTGTTGTTTACGGAATGAAGAATTGCTGAAGAACTTGGAGGAAAAACTCGGAGTGGCAGTGTATTGGGAAAATATGCTGAGGATAATGTTAAGAGGGGTGGGGAGGCAGTAAAGTGATTTTTTATGAGTGGCAGAATAAATGAAGAGTGTGTGAGGGACCGCCGCCCATCTAAAAGTATGCTAGAGTAGTAATTCCTAGACGGGGACAGCGGCGAGTGTGAGGTACTTTTGGTTGGTAGGCGTCATCCTAGCGGTGATGAGTCCAACACTGTTCTGTCCTGAGGAGTTTGCATTATATTTAAATACCCCGTCCCCCTTAAAGGCTTGCGGCAGATAGTAATCCAGTTGTCTGTGTATTCAAGGTCTCACATTAGGAATTAGTGTGTAAAGTAACTGGGCTAAAATTGTTTCCTTATCCCATCTGTCTTGCCATAGTTTAATAGATCCTTCTCTAGCTGTATATTTGAGGGCTTCTCTCTCTGGTAGCCTAGTTTTGTGTATATGTGTTCTTTCTTCTGGTGTTTTAGTGATAATTTGTAATGACGCAATTTTAAACGAAAAAACAACACGCAGCACTTTTTCTTGTTAATTATTTGGCAGCATTTTTTGCTTTTTAATGCCTTTTGCCATATAGGGGCGCCATATAAAATAATATTGTGTACCAAACAGCTCTTTTGCACGATCTTGGTCCAGCTATTATTCGTATTAGTCTATTTTAGTAGAATATACTCTCTTTTGCTTTGTTTTTTAATATTTTTAGGTGTTTAAAGAAGGTGGTAATCTCATCTGTTATAATTCCAAGGTATTTTATTGATTTTAAAGGTTTTATATTCACTCCCTCAGTGTAAATTGAATTTGCTCTCTATTATGCATTCCACGCAGCTTCGGTTTGATTCGGAGCAAGCGTGAGTTTGCTCTTTTGATCTTTTATCCACATGCTTATGGTCTTTGGATATCTATTGGCGGTCTGGATTAAAATTTCCTTTTTCAATGCTACTACTATTAGAACTAGGTCCTCGGCAAATCCTATATTGTTTTAGAATCTCCAGTTAGCTCAAGGCTTAAAACGTCATCATAGACAATATTTTAAGGTTAGTCCTAAGTCCAAACACTGCGTTAGACCCGCCCTCACACCAACCGTGATTTCCTTTTCTATTGTAGTTATTCTATTTTTTAAATAGCTTCAGTAAATATCTGGAGATCTTTCTATCCCTTGGCTTTCTTATAATTATTTTATGGCTGGCGATATTAAATTCATTTTAAACATTAATAGTGATCACTAAACTCATTCACCGTATCCAATACCATTTCAACTGCTGAGTAGTCCTTTTTGGAAGCCAAATTGTCGCACATGAAGTCCACCTCTCTGGACCAATCCACATTGGAACTGGTTTTTAATCAGAGTCTCTAGGAGCCTGCTGATTCTGTTGGGGGGCTAGACATTCATATCAGCCCCAACATCGGGTTAAGCCGCTAATCACTCTTTCCACCTTCGAATGGACTACTTAAACTAGTTGAATCACTGATTGTTGGAATCGTAGACATTAATCAAGATCACATTATAATGTTTCCATTTATTATAAATTTACAAGCAAATTCGTATTAATGAACATACAAACAAAGATCAAAATATTAAAAGAATAACTTAATATGAAACGAAGGACCATCGGCTTCAAATATCGGAAATATGTTTGATTGAAATTTTACAATATTTGACAATTTCGGCATTCACTGAGACATTGCGTAGAAATCTTTTAACTGAATAGAAATTTTGACTTACTAAATTAGAGAATGGGAAAGATCACTTAACTTTTATGTTAATTTATAATTTGGAAAGAACCTTCAGGATATATTTTGTAGTGCTTAAAAAGGAGGATTGACCCTTCTTCACTTTAAAAACGACTGAGAACAGTGACAGTTCTTTTTGACATTATTTCTTTATTGTAAAATACGTGTTGTCATGGATACTTGTGAAATGAAATTGAACAGATTCCATTTAGAATACACAGTAGTCTAAATGAGCTTTTTGGCATTTTCTTTACTTACCTACGAATTCTAGGATGGTGACGAGCTTGTTCATTATAGCGGGAATTCATTGGAATGGTAAACGATAATAATAATGATTATTGTTGCATAATTAACTTTTAATTTTGGAAGTTGTTATATGCATTAAATCTCCTGAAATTACCTATAATTTTTCTGAGATGTTTACGCAAAAAAGTTATGTTTTACGTGGTAAAAATATCTCGCAAAAAAGTGAGCATAAATCCAACAAACAACAAAGGATAAAATTAAATTTTCTTTCACCCCACGTGTACAACTATTTGATTGACAAAATCTTGTTAGCTTTATTTTTACGTGATATAGGTATAGGAAGTGGAAAATAAAAACAGCTTATTTTAAAACGAAAAAAAAGTGAATTTGACTGGGAAGTTTAAAATGATACAAAAAATTGTATTGTAGATAGAGAAATATATCTACAATCTTCAAAAATATTGTTTATCATTTATAAAAATTTTATTGGGCACGTAAGCATAATATATAACAAGTAAAAACTTTTACAATCCAATTTAAAATTAATTTACGTGCTTAAGCTAATCAGAAGATTTAAGAATCTATACAAGTACCCAGCGATTTCGAGTTTAATTTTCGCACTATTCAAAAAAGTCGATAAACCTGAAAGCAATCGAACAATTATTATCAGAAAGCATTTGCGAACGAAAGAGGAGAAAAGCTATTGTGGAATTTATTTGCAGGTAATAAAAGTAAATTTGTTTTTTGTACATCTACAAATTATGAGCAAAAAGTAGACCTTGCAGAACTACAGGGTATTTTGTATAATGTATTTTGACCCACACTTACTTTCATTAGTTTTGGAAAAAGTTGTATTAAGTATTTTATCTGTACCCACTAAAATACACTTATGTCCAAAAGTTTGGAATAATGAAATATTTCATCTATTTATTAATTTTTATAAATAATTTTTTTGATAAACATACAAAAAAAATTATTTATTCTTTTGAGGTGAAACATGTACAATGTATTACAAATTTTTTTAAATAAATTAATAAGCAAAAAAAAAGGTTTTTAAATAAAATTAATAATTAGTATTTCCTCCATGGGCCTGTATGCATGACTGTAGGCGATGCATGTGGCATACTATCGATTAAATGGTCGAGCTGGGCTTAAGGAATTCTTTCCCATTCTTTACGAGCAGAATCTTTCAGTTCTCGTAGAGTAATTGGGGGAGGATTTAAAACTTCCTCGATGTACACAGCACCAGTGATTCTTCTTTCCAAAACCAGGAGAGGCGTCTGTGTACCCTTCATAATACCACTCCTAACCATAATACCTACTTTCAAATGGAACACGTGGTTGGGTTGTTTCTAATCGAGCTTGTCGTCCTGGGGCTCTCCAAACTAGCGTTCTTCGCGAATCAGATGTTACGTGTTAAAAGTAACAATATTGATGAGTGTGTAAAATCAATAATAGTACGTACCCTTTATATTTAATATTTGAAACCAATATATTTTGATATAATAATATCTGTTCTTGAAAGTAATAATATTTTTATTTTTGCATTGTGGTGAAGTTATAGTCTTGTTAATATTTAGCTTAAATAATAATTAATACAACTAAGTCCAATTATTTAATAAAAGATTAAATAAATAAACATAACCCTTCCAAAACAAAACATTAAAACTAACCTTCTTATATATGACAACAGGTCATGGACTATTAATTAGCTAGATAAGTAATGTCAATCTCATTAGACAGGCTGGCCATCCAAAAATAAATTATTTTAAGAACGTACACGACACTTTGGTCGTAATTTCAAAATATTTATGAAAAATCGTACTTACATGTGAACCAGACTAAGGTTCAAAAGGGATATTGTGGTTATTTGTTATATTTGTGCCAAATAAAGTGCAAACTACAAATTTTTATGTATTGCCGCTGAGAAAATAGTGTTAGATATATTAAAGTGCTTATCTTACAGACTTTTTAATATGTCAAAAAACCCTTTAACTAATATTTGTCAACAATCCGGATCGAATGATACCTCGTTTCTAATTTTGGGTGAATATTAAAACATTTTATAAAAAATTGCAGAAGTGAACCATACTAACAGTTTAAAAGCAATATTGTAGTTATTATTTTATATGCATTTGTAAGCCAGACTTCACGAGAATTGAGGATTCGCTCTTATTTTGTACTATGTTGCTACAAGGTAAAAGACGATGCAGGATATCGGAATTTATGAACAGAAATAATTAAATTCCATAATTCGAAATACGCCAAAATAATAAATTATTTTTTATATTTTGCACTTATAAAAATCTTCATTATAAAACGCATTTGCGTATCGTAATGTAACTTTTTATATTTTGCACTTATAAAAATCTTCATTATAAAACGCATTTGCGTGTCGTAATGTAACTTTTACGCACGCAAATTTTTGTTTTAAATGGTTGGCGACATGAGTGAAGTATCTAAAGGCAAGACTATTGACAATGACATTTGTGGCTAATAGCAATTTATTAACTTTATATTGTTCTTTAAGAAAGTATCTGTGAATATGAATATAATATTTTACTTATATAATATATTATTATTGGTATATTATTAATTTTAAAATATTTTAAAACATTTAAAATTTGATAATCTAAATGTTACAACTGTCAAATTTTATAAATTATACAGTGCTGCCGACATAATTTTTAAAATAAAAATTTTCGTAATTCCATAAAAATAAAAAATTAATTTAAAAAATGGTAAAAAGGGCAAAATATAAAAAATATTATAAACAACTTATTTCATATGGCTTTTGTGACACTCGTTCTTTAAAAAACTCATCGCTTCGCGATTCGTTTTTTAAACTTGAACTCGTGTCATAACAGAATTCCATATGAAATGCGTTGTTTAATATACTATTTACGCACGCAATTTTTTGTTTTAAATGGTTGGCGACATGATTGAAGTTTCTAAAGGCAAGACTATTGACAATGACATTTGTGGGTTAATAGCAATTTATTAATTTTATATTGTTCTTTAAAAAAGTATCTGTGAATATGAATATAATATTTTACTTATATAATATATTATTATTGGTATATTATTCATTTTAAAATATTTTAAAACATTAACATTTGACAATCTAAATGTCACAACTGTCAAATTTTATAAATTACACAGTGCTACCAGCATACTTTTTAAAATCAAAATTTTCATAATTATGTAAAAATAATAAATTAATTTAAAAAATGATAAAATGGCAAAATATAAAAAATATTATAAACAACTTATTTCATAATATGGCTGTTGTAACACTCGTTCTTTAAAAAACTCATCGCTTCGCGATTCGTTTTTTAAACTTGAACTCGTGTCATAACAGAATTCCATATGAAATGCGTTGTTTAATATACTATTAAAAAACTTCAAAAAGGAAAACGATTCAGTTTGTTGCATTTTAACTCGCTCTCTCCTTATTTTTTATTAAAAAAAAAACGATGAAAAAATAGACAATATTAACCAAAACAAAAAACTAAGTAGAGAGCGATTTGATGTATGCTTTAAAGTACGAGTCACGGCTTTTATGAACGAATCTCCAGTATAAAGGTTTGAGATTATATCCCAACCTTTCTTTGTGCTTGGGAAAACTAGAGTAAATTTTTTAAGCAAAAAACTGCTGTTTTTCTTTATTTAAAATAGTTTACCTCAGGTTCCTGTCCAGCTTGGATATTGGCAGTACATTTTGTAGTTTTTACGTTGGCTGCTGAAATAACTGACACACTTATAAACAATAAAACTGAAGTAACTTGGAGATTCATATTGAAGTATAGATGTGGTTATCTTACTATGTAGCAACTACAAATACATCCAATTATTTGCAGCGGAATTTATTTAACTGAGACTCCTAAAAATTGGTTTATCGAATTTATTACAAACAAATTTCCGGTAATCAACTCTTAATTTAATAATTAAGTTTATCTTAACAATTTGGTTTTGTCAAATAAGATAAACTATTTAATTAGCTGTATTTAAATCACAAACATATACAAACACTACAACCAAAGGATGTAGATAAAAAAGAAATAGGTAAATTAAATTCATAAAACATAAAAAGAGCTTTATTTTATTCCTATCAAAATAGGATAATTCTAAAATGTGATGAAATTGCTAGAATATTAATTTACTATTCATTTAATTAGGGATCATTTTTTTATTTGCCGCTAAGATCTTATAACGTATTTAAATAACCCCAAAAAGCTTTATGAGCTCTTAAAGATAAAATTAGATTGTATTAGCCGTAAAGTCATTTAGGCTGTACCTACCAAGATTTTTTCACCTATATTAAACCCTAAACTCTATAATGTCAATACTTCTAGCGGAGCTAAGCAGCTTGTCGGAGATCATATTCCTAATTTGATAGGGAGTCAGAGCTCAGAATTATCTAAACTTCAGCTGTTTGTAGAACAAACATTATATCTTTTGCTGTTTTGGAGAAAGGGCAGTTCTCAATTTGTGATTTGCACTTCATTTGATGTGATACTTTAAAGAGCAGTTTACATGTAATGTCTAGTTCTTAGGCCCACTTATAGAAAGCTGCCTATGTATCTGTAAATTAAGAAGGGCGAAGCCCAATAGCTTGATCCGCAGGCATTGGACTTTTTCCTAAAACTACCCCTCTAATTGATTTAAAGTAGTCGACGACGTTCTTGTTGGCTAATTTCGGCTAGTACTCGTTTGAGTGGAATTTTCGTTTAGTTGAGAGTGCCAATAAGTATTTCTGGAGATCTCAGTGGCCGGTAAGAATCCCCTTTTCTAAAGTCGTCCTCACATTACATGGCAAACTTCTCCAACGTTGATAATGTGTCGTCTATTTAGGCACATAGTTTGTAGGTTCAACACATTACTACAAGGCGTTTGTCGAAAGGAATGTTGGCCGAATGCTGAACACAAATAATCTTTGCTACACACTACAGTACGTATATAGTAAAATGTTAATGTTCTTTGATTTTTAATAAAAAAATAGCAAATTGAGTAGTCATACAGTGGGCATTACATAATTTTTAAATGCATACGAAGAATATTCTGTTTTGTGGGACCCAAAACAAAAGTGTTGCAGGAACAGACAAGACATATTTGCACACATTTACTTTTGAATATTAAATAAATTTCACTGTAAAACTTTTTTAATATATGTTCAGTTACTTTACGTATCTATTTTTTTTAAAATACTCTCCTTTTTTTTTAAATTTAATATTATATAACAAGCAATATATATAACAGGTTTTTTAACAGATTTAGTCTTAGATTTGCCATTATATCTTTTCAACTTAGTTCTTCCTTTCAGATAGAAAGTAGTTTTGTTGGTTCCTTACATTTCTTTGGCTCTATTACAAAATTAGGAACAGGAAATATGGTATTCAATTTGGTTTTAAAACCAACAATAACTTGAAATCCTTCTTTGTCAACACTAAAGACTCTGTCCCTTTTTTGTGCTCTCCTGGAATAAACAAGTTACACTGTGATTACTGCAGTGCTACGTATATTGGCCAGTGAGGACGGCTTTTAGACCACTAAAATAAAAGAACATCTTAATTCTGTTTAATTTACCATCTACCTTTGCTAACTCTTAGTTAATAGCCTTTTATAGTTTTTGCACGTATTTTTTGTCAGGTATGTATGGGATTTTTTTAATGCCAGCAAAAACTTAAAAATAGTCAAAAACCGGGTAAAAAAAGTAAAAATAAAGTTTTTGGAGAATTTTATTGTTAATTTCTTACGAATCAGAGTAATTGTCTTAGCAGTCAGCTACACTAATACTAACATCAAAGCTGAAGATCATACCTTTTCTAATTCAAACGTTTCTTGGACACATAAATGTCTTAAAGGTCTTAGAATTTTACTTAAGAGACTTTGAGATTAATTAGGCTAGTAGAGACAGTATAGTTGTATGTTTGAAAAAACAATTATGACCAAAAGAACCTTATATTATATATTATTATATTTTTCTTACCCTCCTCTTTTATTGATTTATTTTCCAAACAGATTGTACTTTGTCTTCCATATTTCCTTTATTTATTGTCTGTTGTCCACTTTTTAAATAATTAGGTTTGTTTTCTCTCTAATTTGACTAATAATCTTTATAAATTTTGCAATTTTGTTTATTATTTTCACATTTTTATGTTGATCTAAACATAACATCACAAAACTTTGTTTTCATTATTAAGTTATTGCATTAACACTAACCAATTTGTTGCTATTACTGTAATGTAATGAGTAATGTAATAACTATTGTAATGAGATTACAATAGTTATTAACTAGTTGATGTATTTTTTTGTTATAGGTACTTGCAAGAAAGTATTACCCTTATTCCATAGTTTTTAGATTTTTATAGTAATTTCTTCTTTTTATCTGTAATAATCAGACCAAAGATACACAATTTTATGTCTCTGTGTTCAACGCCCTCCCTCTTTTTTTCAAATAAATAAAAAGTTTAATTTTAAATCACATCCCTTTTTTAGTTATTTTATTAAATTTTAGTCATAAATAATAACAATTGAACTTTATAAAGTTAATTTTAAGTTTTATTATATTGACAAAATTTGGTGGGGCATAATAACCTCTATTTTATTAAATATAAATGCTATTTTATATTTTAAATATTACACATACTTTTTTTTATTTAATTTTAATCTGTTTGTTGTTTGACACTTAAATTATAGTACATGTTTTACCTAGTTTAACGTACCCAGCAATGCCTGCAAGTGTTATCCAGGTGTTTTGACTCCACAACATTAACATTATATAGGTATTTATTTTTATGGTATGTTCTTTTCTTTTTATAATTTCCATTCTTCGCCTAACAGTTTTTTATAGCTTGATGACGGCCTCAATGTTGGTCCGAAACTGGTAGCAAAAATTATTTGTCCATCATAAATAATAAAATCCTGTGACATTGACATTGAGATTTTATTTGGTTGTTTCCCATCAGTCACGTTTAATATATAGATGATTTGATTTATTTGAAATTTAATATTTATCGGAATCAATTGATTTTCAACGTTGGATTTTTTCCCGTGTTCCACCATATACTCGTAGACGCACTATGATTATTTAATGTTTAGGAAATCCTGGATAGTGTGACAGAAATTGCCAGTAACTTAAATGACCTAAACTAGTTTGTTCAAGCTTTTGCCTATTTAAGGATTGGAACACCCCTCTTTCTGTGAAGGTTACCACACCTTTATCCTCACATTTTTTACACTCAGTAGAATTTCTCTTTTAGAAAGCATATTTCCCATTCACTTTACTTTTAATTGCTTTTATAAACACTGCAATGTAAACATTGACTACAGTTATACATAATAAACTATATAAATCTTGTTTGTTAAATTAATTTTATTTTTTTATGGATTTCCTTGTTTGTTTCTATACGTTGTCAACGTTTGTAATTCTATATAAATAGACTTCATCAATAAAAAAGCACTATACTTGAAGAATGTTATGTTATATTACCTTTATGGTAAAAATAATTTCCATTAACTCTAACAAATAGAGTGCGCACTAATGAACGTCTATTATGTTGAGTGAAAAAGGTTTTAAGAGATTTTTTTCCAAATATCTAACTCGTCTGAAATTCTTATCTGATTACCAATGTGATTCACTGAATTTAGTCACACTATTTTGTCGATATATTTACTCCCACAAAGTATCCAGTAGCATGCGAATACGCCTCCATTAATGAAAGAATGATATTTTTTAGATTAGCAAAAACATTCAATGCAGTGAACTTGTTGAGAATGATGAACCGTAGATTAATGTATTAAAAGAATCCTTAGCGATAAGAATATTAAACCTTTATCTTAATTATTTATTAGTATATTGTATAACGAATTTTATGATTTAAATGATTTATTTACAGATTATAATTAATTAAATTTTAGATTAATTAATATTTAATATTATTAACATGTTCTAACATAGCATGATCTTCTATTTCTCAGGGTGGTTATGTTCTGCAAGTTTCTAGTTGGATTATTAAGTATATAAATGAAAAATTGATTAATTATAATTACAAGTTTATTATAAAAGGCTAAATTTAAACTGTAAGATATTCAATGACTAATAAAGAAATCTAAAAAAGAAAATAATAAGCAGGAAAAATAGGAAATGACCTTTTATGAACCAGAAAAGAACTTACTTGATATGGAAATTGTGTAAATTTTGTAACAATTAATTATTTAATTATATAACCTAACTACTACAATAATTTACAAAATTATTTGACCTTAACTTGTGTACTAGATGTTTCTCATTGAAAGGGATCTGTTGTAGTTGTTCTATACCTAACGGTTTTTGAAAGAACCTGACACATTACGTTTTAATATACTTCTACATACTATTTAATTCCATATAGTCACTATTTATACTCTTAATCAGAACTAGAACTGTTTTAAGGACTCTTCCTTTTTCACTCATTATTCATTGACTGCTTATAATTGCCTACCAATGATGTACTGACTTCTTACAATAATAGACTGCTCTTCTATGGTTGACCTCCAATGATAAACTGACCACAACGACCTCTTTTCAAGTGCTTTTATACACATCTAAGCTTCTAGAAATTTCCTGGAAGCTCTAGGAATCTAATCATGTGCTAGAACACTATCTTTATCTTTGTCTTTCTCATATACAACTGGACGTACTAACTTTGTCTACTGTGGAATTTTCTAGGTCACATACAGTATTCTTTTTTCACATTCCATAATTAATTTCTGGGACATTCCAGTAAGTTTAAGTAACTTGTTTATGTACAAAATTTACTATTGATAAATTACACAATAAAAATTAATTCTTGGTTAAAATTTACTTACAAATGCACAAATTATTATTAAGTGTATGTTTAAGAAATAAATTTTTAATTGAAACAGTAAGATATATGATTACTAAACGTTTTTTAAATAGATATAATAATAATAATAATAATAATAATAATAATAATAATAATAATAATAATAATAATAATAATAACCCCGCACGGGGTAGTTTTTCTACCTGGGGAGTGACGCCCCCACGGGTCCGAGTTACCTGGGCTATCAGGGGAAAATGGTAGTACCTGGCAGTAGGTATAAAATGCAAATACAACGATGTCGAATTTTAAAACTATATTACCCCAGGTGGGTAGAGCACTACGCTCACAATCCCACACGACCGGTGTACCTGGTATGTCGGCTGTCTGCTCCACGGATTCTGGGGGGAGCAATAATTCGATTGTTACCGATACCTTGTCACTCAGGAATCGTCAGGTGAATCGACATTGCAACACCTACAACTCTTGTCGCGTTCAAGTTGATGACAGAAGGGCTTGTTCGAAAAGTGATGTATCTTCTTCCTCGGTTAGCGGCATGCGCAGCGTGACACCGAGTATGGCTACTGCGACAACACAAGAGGAAAATAACACCAAATCTCCTCCACCGGTTTCAGCTGTTTCTGGAGTAACGCAGGACGGTACATCCATGACCACTAAAGCCGGAAAGCCCAGGAAGCGTATGAAGTGGACTACTGAGATGAATTCCTTCATTATACGTTCCTATTTTAAAATCACTAAAATTGAGACAGATCTAACAACTTACAGATTCGCCCTTCATCGAGCATTTATAGAACAATATCCGGAGTTTCAACATGTTACAGAGCAACGTATTGCTGACCAGCGTCGAACAATTATTAAAAACAATTTACTACCTGGTCCACTAATGCAACAAATACGAAGTGAAGTACTTCTTGAGCTCCAAACAGAAGACGATCATAATGTAATCCAACATACAAATGATCAGCTGAATAATATGAGACTTGATGACCACACTAGCGATGAGACACCAAACATTGATCAAGACGAAAACCCAAACACAGACAGTAACACACAACCTGACGAACAAGAAAATGCTGTTGCCGAACTCTCTAAAGCAATATTAGAATTTGATGGTAGCAACCCAATTCACCGACCAATATTGCCCAAACTCAAAACGAATAAAAACACCAACAGGATTCTAGCAATCATTAATTTACTCTTAAAGGATCGTGCCAAGGACTACCGTACTCTGGAAGAGATACACACCCTTATGTACTGTGGTGCAGTTGCAGTTGTCCGGAGTCACAACCAACAAGTCCGGTTTCCGAACAAAAAGTGTACCGAAAAGAAGAAACCATATAAACCTTGGTGGCAACAGCGACTTGAGAAGTCCATTAATGACATACGGAAGGAATTGGGACAACTTACAGAATTTAACAACAACGCCAAACCGTCCAGACGCCTAACTAATAGGGTCAAGAAAATTCTTAGGAAAATTAAAACCAACACAGGACATCCAAGGTATAAGGAACACTTATGTTCATATATGGACCTTCTTAGGCAAAAGTTAAAGGCGAAATCCAAACGATTATCTCGTTACGTCAAATGCACTAAAAAGAAACAGCAAAACCACTTATTTAATACCAATGAAAAGCTGTTCTACAGACAACTTAGTAGTGCCGGAACAAACAACTACCGCAATCTTCCACGTAAGGATGATCTTACTGACTATTGGTCTTCAATATGGTCCAATCCTCAAAAACACAACGAGGGTGCAGCATGGATAGAATACGAGACGGACAAACTAAATATTGCTCCAATGTTGTTTAATAACATAACAACAGCTGAAGTAAACCAAGCCGTAGGAGAAACTAATAGTTGGAAAGCTCCAGGAATTGATAATATCCAAAATTTCTGGTACAAAAAATTTGACAGCTTACACGAGGTAATGGCATCAAAATTTACACACATTCTTCAACATCCAGAAGAAATCCCAGCCTTTCTCACTCATGGTTTAACCCATATGCTTCCCAAAACAGCTAACACACAGGATCCTTCGAAGTATAGACCAATCACATGTCTTCCAACGCTTTACAAAATATTAACATCTTGCATCACTAACCGAATTTATAGGCATGTTGACCAAAACAACATCTTGGCAGAGGAGCAAAAGGGATGTAAACGTGGTCACCAGGGATGCAAAGAACAACTTGTTATTGACTCTGTGATCCTAAGGCAAGCGCAAAAGCAATGTCGCAACATCTCGACTGCTTTTGTAGACTACCGTAAGGCATTTGACAGCGTACCTCATTCCTGGCTTATACGTATTTTAAACATCTACAAAGTACATCCCACCATCGTTACTTTTCTTGAAGCATCGATGAAACAATGGAGAACAAACCTTCAGTTAAATATAAATGGTCAGCATTTTAAAACCGATGAAATTGCTATTCGCAGAGGAATATTCCAAGGTGACTCACTTAGTCCATTGTGGTTCTGTTTGGCAATGAATCCACTTTCTCACTTGCTTAACGACACAAAATATGGCTTCAATCTTAAGACTAATAGAAACACCAACTGCACCGTTTCCCATCTCCTTTATATGGATGACATCAAAATTTTTGCTTCCAATCAAAAACAAATTCAACATCTTCTGGATATAACTGAAAGGTTCTCCAGTGATATACACATGGAATTTGGTTTAGATAAGTGCCGTACTTTAAACATCGAAAAGGGAAAAATTGTCAATGGAGATGTGGCGCTACCTAATGGAGATATAATCACTGCCATGCAGAATGGGGAAACATATAAATATTTGGGATTTCAACAAGCCAGATTGTTAGACCAAAAACAGTCCAAGTCCAAAATCAAAGATCAGTATATACAAAGGGTTAGTTCATTACTAAGATCCGAACTGAACGCAGGAAACCTAAACCGAGCCATTAATACATATGCCGTACCTGTGTTGACCTATTCTTTCGGTATTTTACAATGGACAAAAACCGAATTGGAAGATATTCAGAGAACAACCCGAACTATGATGACAAAGTACAGATGTCACCATCCAACATCGTCAGTGCTTAGAACAACACTACCGAGAAAGGAGGGAGGAAGAGCTTTATGCGATATAGTAAATCTACATAACAATCAGATAAATAGACTACGAGACTTCTTTATTACAAAATCACTGTCATCTAATTTACATAAGTCTGTCATAGGAGCAGATAAGAAATACTCGCCTCTAAATTTAGCAGACCCTCATATGGACTTGGAAATAACAACAGATGCTGAGAAACACGTAAAATGGGCCCAAAAAGCTCTACATGGTCGACATCATCACGACCTTAACCAACCACATATTGACAAAATAGCATCAAATAGGTGGCTTGCTGACGGTACCTTGTTCCCAGAGACTGAAGGATTTATGATGGCCATTCAGGATCAAGTAATTAATACAAACAACTACAAAAAATTTGTTATTAGGGACCAAACTATTACATCGGACAAGTGTAGACGGTGCCAACAAACGTCAGAAACCATACAACATATCACATCAGGATGTTCAACCATAGCCAACACGGATTATTTACGCAGGCACAACCAGCTGTGTAATATTATCCACCAGAAACTGGCCAACAAATATGGACTGCTAAATACATATACACCCTATTACAAATACAATCCACAGGCAGTGCTCGAGAATGCAGATTTTAGACTCTACTACGATAGGTCCATTATCACCGATAGACAGGTGACGAATAATCGACCCGACATTGTAGTAGTGGATAAGAAAGCTAAATCGGTGCTGTTAGTCGATGTTGCAGTTCCAAACAATAACAACGTTTTGGATAAGTATAATGAAAAGATGGCAAAGTACACCGATCTTGCCATAGAAGTGGGACAGATGTGGCATGCAGAAAAAGTGGAGGTGGTACCGATCATCGTATCATCAACTGGACTCATTCCCAAAAAGTCTTGAAGACAGTCTTAAAAAACTCGATCTTCATAAAAACACTTTTATTGACTTGCAAAAAGCGGCAATTTTAAACACATGTCATACTGTCAGAAAATTTTTAAATATGTAAATTTTGAGCCTAATCCCATTTGCGTTTACGCTCGGGATAGGTAAATATTACCAGCGAAAGCTGAGTAAGTGCATAAGTCTTTTGATAATAATAATAATAATAATAATAATAATAATAATAATAATAATAATAATAATAATAATAATAATAATAATAATAATAATAATAATAATAATAATAATAATAATAATAATAATAATAATAATAATAATAATAATAATAATAATAATAATGTTTATTTGCATGAAAAATACATAATAAAATACAAATAGTGATAAACAAAAAAGAACAACAAACAAATAAACCAATGCAACCGCCTGAGCGTGGGGAAACGGATGTTTACTTAGATGCTTTGTTTACATAATTTACATATATATTTGTACATAAGATAGAATATTAAATTAAATTAAAAAAATAATGTAACAATGAATATAAAATATCAATATTAAATATAAAAATATATAATACAAATAACATGCTGATAAAAATTAAACAAAATAGATAAAAATTTAAAACTAAAGCACAACAAATATAAACATTAATTTTAAAATTGACCTGAATTAATTCATGGAGTAAACGAGCGAAGTATAAAAACATTAAATACTAAAATTTTCACTATAGACAGTAACCGCATAGTTTTTTTTAAGCAAAGGTACAGGTAAAAAAGTCAAATACAAGTATAAAATGAGAAATGGGGACAAAAACTCAAGCTAAATATAATTTGTAATAGATAATCCAGATTTTCTAAATTAGGATGTAATTGATAGTCTATAACATGTCTCATTTTGGGCTGAAATAAAACTTTGTAGTTGAGTAGTAGGGAAAGACAAGATCCAATGTTTTATTTTCTTTGAGAATAAACCCGGTGAATAAATATTTTTAAAAACCTTTGGCAAGTGATTATACAACTTTAGAGCCAGGTACAGGTAACTTTTTTTGCCTATTGCTTTTTCAATTTTAGGTATTATGCTAGAGTTCTCCTTATACCTGGTTGGGTAGTTATGTAAGATAGGTTTTAGCATAGCTTTGTCTTTATATTGTTTTAGAAGCATCATCTTTATACAGAGTTGACAGATATTTAATACTCCGGATTCTTGATATAGTAATGAAGAAGGATAAATCCTTGGCTTGTGAAATAGAACTTTTAATATACTAATTTGAATTCTTTTGAAGTTTATCAATAAAAGTTTGTCCAGCTAAACCCCAAGCAACCAGTCCGTATGTTAAGTGGCTTTCAACCAATGCATAAAAAATATCAAAAATATCATATCATAAAAAATATCACATAGTTTATATGGTGGTCCCATCTTAGATGGGAGTCAAGGAAAATTCCTAGATATTTTAATTTATTTGATGCTTTAATATTAAACATTTTATTTGCTGATGTAGTAATATTCAGTTCTTTATATGGAGGTAAGTTAGTGTTGTAGGAAGTAAAAGGGAGGTAAATGGTTTTTTTATAATTTATTGTTAGATGTCTACTTTCAAAAAAACTTTTATTAAAATCATGTTGAATGTGATCTCTCAAATCCAACCAGTTATTGCCCCTATAGAACACAGCGGTGTCATCAGCAAAACTTTCGTTCCCTGAAAAAATATATCATTGAGATATATGTTTAATAGAACCGGCCCCAGTACTGTTCCCTGAGGTACTCCGTATTTTATTGTTCTAAAATTACTATGAGTTCCATCAACATTGACACACTGTGTTCTGTTGGTCAGATAACTCTTAAGAAGTTTATAAGTAACTCCCCTGAATCCTACATTTTCTAGGACTGATAATAGTTTCTTGTGGTCAACAGTATCAAATGCCTTAGCCAAATCGACAAAGACGACAATAGATGGTTGCTTTTTGTCCATTGCATCATTTATCATACTCAGCAAACTGACCATTGCATCCGACGTCGACACATTTTTACGAAAGCCATATTGTTGATTCGATAGAATGTTATATTTGTTTAAAAATGACGTGATTATTTGTAGTAGTATTTTTTCAAAGATCTTCGAAACGTTAGATATTAATGATATTGGCCTGTAGTTTGCTGCTTCTTTGGCATTTCCATCTTTAAAATGTGGTAGTATTTTTGTCATTTTTAAGTATTCTGGAAACTTTCCATCGTTAATTGATTTATTGATTAAAAATGATATTACAGGAGCCATTTCTGCACTCACCTCCTTAAGAGTTTCCGATTGAATTCCATCTAGACCTGGTGACTTGTTATTTTTCAAACTCATAATTGTTTCTGTTACCTCTTTTACATCGGTATCTGAAAGGAATATTGTTTTATTTATTTTTCGTTGTTTTATTCTATTATCTACATTGTTTATTTTGTTCGCCATTTTCTCTCCTACGTTTGTAAAATGCTCGCAAAATGCATCTGCAATATGTTTAGGGGTATTAACAATGTCCTTGTTTTGGGTTAGAATTTCGCTTATTTTGAATTTATGTTTTTTTGTGTTTGAGATGTCTCCAATACATTCCCATAATTTTTTTCCAAAGTTTTTATTGTTTTCTATTTTTTTATTGTAATAGTTTGATTTGGCTTGTTTGATTAACAAACTTAGATGGTTCCTGTATCTCCTAAATGTTAATACATTATGCGGGGTGTAATTAGCTTTGATTATTTTAAATAATCTATTTTTTTTATTTATTGAAGTAATAAGAGCAGATGTGATCCAAGTTTTTCGCTTAATATCTTCTCTTTTTAATTTTTTAATTGTTGTAGACTTTTCCTTATAGAATTTTAATTTATTTACAAATGTTTCTGTGCAATAGTCTAGGTCTTTATTGTTATAGACGTCTTGCCAAGTTTCATGTTTAACTAAGTTTTTAAATTTTTTAATAATTTTCTATTATCATTTAACATTAATTATTTCTAAATATATTGATGAAATAATTTTTAAACAATTCTATATCACTTATTTCTCTAAAATAAAAATAAATAAAATATATATTGTTCTTTTACATTAAAATTGATTTCTTTTTATTATTTACAATTGAAATTATTTTTGGTACAAAACACTTAAAAACAAAGGAAAACATGGTTTTAAAATAAGCTGAATTGACTGATAGGAAGTGTATAACATAGATAAATCTAATTGAAAAGATATTGAGGTTGAAATAGTACAGCGAAACTCGAAAGAAGTCAAATTTGTTGGGAATTATACAGAATTTTGTAATCATAATGTGATTTTAGTAATCAACAATGTTAATTTAGTTGTTCTAGACTATTTTTAACAAGCATAACCTCATTAAGAATTTTACCAAAGTTGGAAGGCAGCAAATTTAAAGGTATTTGCTTTGTCACTTTCTTAAGTTAAAAATTTTTGTCATACAAAACACTTGAAAATATGAATAGAGTTTTTAAAGACGCTGAATCGACTAATTTACAAATTATTTCCAGAATAGATATTTTTATATGTTATACTTATTTTACTCTTATTTAATATCTTAAATGTTACAATTGTTTATCTTATTTATCTCTAAATATTTCTTTGAGGAATTTTAGAATGTTATGTTAGGTACTGCAGGCAAGATATCCCTTCACCTCTAATCTAGCAAACTATAATAAGCTGAGATTGTTTATAGCTCGGTGGTTTGTAAATTAAAATTTGTACTTAATTTCGATGCTATATATTTCTATAGGGTGGTAGGGTAGTTTTTGAATAATCAACCCAATACTAATTTTACACAACAATTACCTACATACATAATATGGCTGCAAAATAATATATACATCAAATTGCTAATAATACTGAAACACGCTTGAGGTAATTTTTAATACCTAGTTTATTTTGAAAACATAAGGATACAGCTGTAGCAGCAAGCGGTTTACAACTTTGCTTCTTCCCCTAACTATTTCGTCAATTTTCACGAAATAATTTACCTCAAGTTGACATGCCTGCTTAAATATATATTTTTTTTTGTTTTTTTATACTTTTCTCCT
Organism: Ophraella communa; assembly: GCA_035357415.1. Lineage (NCBI taxonomy): Eukaryota > Metazoa > Arthropoda > Insecta > Coleoptera > Chrysomelidae > Ophraella > Ophraella communa. The sequence goes on along the minus strand of CM068983.1, from coordinate 12,752,861 downwards.
TATAGAACGTTATATACAATCTGGTAGGCAGTGTTCTCGAGGGAAGGCATCAGCATTTCGGTGCTTGTTCCAGGTCTGTATCTGATTTCAAAGTCACATTCCTGGAGCTTTTCAAACCATGCCTCCTAGGTGATAAAAGCTCAGAAGCCAGTTTAAATTGGCGTGGTTCCTCCCAAACATAAACTTTTTGCCATAAAGGTGAGGATAGAAGTACTCCCTAGATTTTACAAGTACCTGTAGTTTTTTCCTGGTAAAGAAGTAGTTCTTATCGAACTACCAAAGCGACTTTACTAAAATATCCAAGAAGAGGAACTAAAATGAGTTTTTTTTCTGATAGCTAATAGCCAAGGATTGAAGGTAAACTTTTTCTTTAACAAATCAAAGGCCTGTTGACCTTAATACCAATAATACCAATAATAGCTTATGTTCTATTTGGTTGTATATATGTATTATATGTAAGTACACTGCGACCTATGAAAACTACTTGCCATGAGCTCTAATGTTTTCTTAGACTTATAGCAGCTCTTCTAGTCCTACTTTTTTTCAAATCAGCTAGATCCTCCTCCTTTATTTCCTGTGTTCCTAGGTATCTAACCCTAGAACTTTGCGAGAGTATGTGTATGGAGGTGTCGTCCTCTTTCTCACAGAATCTGCACTTTGCTACATCTTCTAACCCTAGTTTATTCGTGTGACTTCTTAACCGGCAATGCCGGGTTAATATTCTCGTTAAAATCCGGAGACTTTTTTTTACTGAGGTTAAGGCAGGCACGAGGTTGTAATTTCCCAGAAGTATCTTAGCCTGCTTTAGACCTTCCAGCTGATTCCAGTACTTGGATTTTTCTTTCTTCATTTCTTTTCTTAGTTTTTCTAAGATTGCGCTGCTGCTGATCCCACAGGATGTTTGGTTCAGATCAAAGATGTGGGGTTTCAGCTGCTTTTTATGTCAGCTTATTTGCTGTTTCGTTCCCTTATATTCCTAAGTGTTCTGGGACCCATAGGAGGGTGACAGTCTTCTTCTGGTCTAGTTTTTGACTAGGCATTCCCAAACCATCTTTGAACTGATTCTATATGAGCTCAGGGTTTTGATGGCTGCTTGACTGTCTTACATAATCACATTTTTTTGTCTGCGGTAGTTTCTTTCTATATTAAATTTCGCATATCTTTTGATAGCGCGGATTTCTGTTTGAAAGATGCTTTCTAAGTATTTGGCTCTCGGTGCAAAGATTTCTATTCCAGTTCCCTTATCTAACTTAGAACCATCCGTACACCACTTTATGGCATTCTGTGTTAAATTCTGTGTGGTGTCTTCTTCCCATTCAGACTTAGTACTTAACTTTGTGATGAATTTTTTCACAAAGTTGCATTTCTTCTTGGGGCATTTCCAAAGTTTGTTCAAATTGAAGTGATCGAGGTTTTCCCTGATAATTCCTTCTTTGATCATTTTGTATATTGTTTTCTTCCTCACATTTTCTAGCTGAATATGCAGTGATACATGCATAGGCTAGTCTCTGACTAGTCGAGAGGTTTTTCCTCGTAGTACTCAAATTCGCTCGTGTGCCCGAAGCCACTGTATGATTAAAGATCTCACTATTGCCGTGTACATCCATTGCAGGATACGTGGGTTAAATCCGTTCTATTTGGTTAATTGTTTTAAAAAAATAAACATGTTTATTTAATAAATTAGTTAATTTTCTTAAAAAAGCATGACTAACATAAACTATTTATTATAATTTTTTATTAATTTTTTTACAACTATGATTAGCTAGTGGCCATTTCTTTTAAATCTTTGTAAAAGTCACCAAACGAATACTTGTTCTTTATTTACTACGTATGAATGTAGCTTCTTCTGCTACTTGTGCCTTTTCCTATTTTCAAAGGTTGGCGATTAGTACAGCCATCCTCACCTTTGAAACTGCTGTACGAAGGAGATCGGCAGATGTTTTCCCTAACCAGACCAGATTCTTTGGGCAAGACTCTTTTTTTGACCAGGTCCTATTTTTCCGTTAAGTTTTTCGCTAAATTATAAGTTGGAGTAATTCACATTTGTTGTTTCGCATTTTATGGCCTAAATATTTCAGTTTTTTCTTCTTAATGGCGAAAAAAGTTCTATTTCTGTATTAATTCTACGCAATACCTCTTCATTTAGGATTTTATTCATCTATGAGATCCAGAGCACCACAGCGATTTACTGGCCTGTTCTATTTTGCTTTTTTTCTGATTCCTGTCTCCATTCTTCCCTTATGATTTTACTTCGATATTTATACGATTTATCCCTCTTTATATCGTTCTGGTCTATCTTTATAGTTGTTTGAGTATTTTGTATTTGAAATTGCATTTGAGTATTACATTTTATATTTACATACTCAATCAAAAGAAGCACAAAAAGTAGTAACCCGATTATTTTGTATTTGTTCTGTACTGTCATTTATTTAGTCTTTTTTATGAAAATCTTTAAAACATATTTTTAAATGGTTGCAGGATGTACCTTAAATAAAGTCTGTAAATTTTCAGCGCCAGAAGCGTATCTAATGTTGATAGTAATTCTCGGTTGAGTTTCGGATAAGGCTTTCTTAAATACCATTTCTGAATATATATTAAACAATAGAGGCGACAGAATACAACCCTGTCTAATTCATTGCTGGATGTATTCCTCTGATCTTTCGCCCGCACGGTGCTGTCTCCAGTATAAGTTTGCTAAAACGTTGATATCTCAAAAGAAAATATAACTTTGAAATTCCCAAGCTTACTCTGTTAGTCTAATTATTAATTAATATTTTATATTATACGGATGATTAATTTTGATAACATTTATAAATAAGTAAGTGGGAAAGTTTGTACAAATATGGATTATGTTAAGAGAAATTTACAAAATCTGTATTTATCCATTGGTTTGTTCGTATCAAAAGAGTTTTCAGGCAAACAAAATAAAAGTACCTACTTTTTCATGAATATTTCATTGCTTTGTCGTCGTTTACAAAGATTATTGTCAGCCTTTTAAGGTAGAAAAAGTCGCAAAAACTTTTAGCATCCAACTTGACAATCATTTATGTGAAACACTCAACTTTATCTAAATCTAATTTAAATACTTTTTGTTTCAGGTGAGTTTGGAAGTCATGAGAAGTCAATGTGTTCAGGATTGGTAAGGATATAAAATTTGAATGTGCTATATTTAAATAAGTTTGTATTCCTTAAAATTGATAGATGAACTATCGAAGTAACCCTAAACTAGACTGCTAATCCCATTTAACAAAACTTCATCCATTTACGAAATTTCAGTGAGCCTTCATGGCATGCACAATGAAGTTACATAATCACATGTGCGTATAGCAGGAAAGAGGTATTGGATGTAATTTACAAAATATAAAAAATTCGCCATGAATATCTATGGCATAGGGTATGAAATGGCCTACTTGGCAAGGATAACTATTGACTTTAAGAAAAAATGACAAATATCGAATCAAAAGTTATTATTATTGTAGCAATTTGGTAATTTTTCTGAACATCCAGCGATGCAAATTGAACTGAAGATGGTTAATCGATTTCTTTTTAGTACTTTCCAGTAAATTCTTAGCCTTTACAGAGTTTTTAGATATTTTTTTAGGGATATCAGGTAAAATACTTCGTTTTTATACTTATGATTATAAAGGGTGCAAAACAGAGTAGTAATACTATTAATACCAAGCACAAATAACATACATTTCCAAAGTAAATATACCAAATTTTAAAGTTATTACGCGTATTATTAAAAAATAAAATTATGTTAATTTGCAAATCGATAGAGATGGTTGTAAGTATCGACGAAGTCGGCCGCCATCACGTTTTTTATTGGAATGTAATTCAATGTCCGTTGGGGCATATAGCCCAGGAAGTAGTTGTTTTTTTTTGATAGAAAACGGTCAAGCTTGGTATAGAAACTGTTAAGATTCCTTGCCCTAGGTGCAGGTGGATACAATGTTCCACTTTTTCAGTTTTTTTTTTGAAAATTATAATAGTTTTATCTACGGTATATTTATCTATAATATAATTGCAGTTTGCATAACAAAGGAGAAAATGGCTACTTTTCTTCCAGAGGATAAAGTTTAATAACCCAGAAAAGGAAAGGCAATTTTAAAATAAAAAGAAATTAAAGGAAAAAAATAATGTGTACCTTTATTTTACATTAATGTTAATTATAATTTTTTATGTTGTATTGAGCAGAAGTACAATAATTTAAGGCATAAATTTTACTTCGCTTAATCTTCAATGTTTTGTGCTAAATGCTGGTTTATACTGATTCTGGTTTATACCTACTAATAAAACTACTAGTCGTTTTGTCAGTATTGGTAAAATCGAGTTTTCAAAAAGTCGAGTTTTTTTGGTTCTGCATGTTTTTAAAACATTTAGATACCTACAGAAAAATATGGTCTTGCATAGGTAAACTGCAATATGCCTAATATTTTTCATTTTGGCAATTTTCTCTTAGGCGCGTTACGCATATATGCGACGGACTTGGTGCTGCTGATATTTTTGATGTCCCTGACACAATGTTGGTTACATGAGTGTTTAAGAATTATTTTGTTTTTTAGCCATGCTAGTTGCACATGACAGTCGATAAAAAGTGGCAGTGGCTCATTTTTTCAAGTAGTTAAGTGAAAAATGTCATCTGAAGAAGATGAAGTACTCTTGTATTGAGTGTTGTTAGGAGAAGACAACGCCGAGAAGCAAAAAGTATACAACGTAATTTTTGGACACATCCCTACTGGAAAAATAATGTGAAAAGTAACCAGTACATCTTTACTCAACAACTTTTTGAATTCCCCGATAAATTTTAAAAATTTTATCGAATGCATCCTGGTACATTCCTACAATAACAAAAAAGTAATACAGTAGATTTGTTTTAACAGCTGACAAATTGGTTTGAAGAGGCATTTGCTTCTAACTCCTGTCAGTCCTACCGGATCAGTAACATAAGTATGTAACGTACCATTTGATAACACAGATAACGCACCTTATATAATGTTGTAATAGGTATAAAAATAGATATTTATTCAAATTATAAATGTGTTTTGACGGTGCTCACGATAACTGACTACTGTTACAGAATGAGATAGATTAATAAAGTTGCCATAAAAAGAAAAAGAAATCCATAATACTTTTGCAAGTTCTCATGCCAGCTTCATTTGACTTTTTGGTTTCCCTTATGTTAATTGCCCTTTCTATAATACCACCGAATTTCGTTACGACTCCCATTTGCATATCATGCTGTAACGTAGTGTAGCCGTAACCTTTAATTTTTGCAGAAAATGCTATCTTCATAATTTTTATTAAAGTTGTTGAAAGATCAAAAGGTTATACGTATTTTCTATTAACAAAATATATTTATTAAATATTATTTTTCTGTTCTTTCTTGTTTTTCTTGATTATTAATTTTTTAATAAATTATATCATGGGTAGGCAACACAAAATACAGGTACACAGTTGTTAAATGAACAAGATATCGATGCTGCTTGGCTGCTTCCCAAAAAAAGCATGCTATTCGCTAAACGCAACCCAAGTGTCGTACCCCCCAAATTCACATTACGTGGGCAACATATTTCGCATGTAGATGAAGTAGAGTTTTTAGGAATGCGCTTCGATAATAAACTTACGTGGTTAAAACACATTCAAACTCTTAAACTGAAATGTCAACGACATATTAATCTAATGCGAACAATATCATCAAAAACGTGGGGAACTGATAGTATTACATTAACCAAAATATATAAAGCCTTAATAAGAACAAAACTTGATTATGGTGCCATCATATACAATTCTGCTAAACAACACATTCTTCAACAGTTGGACACGATTCAAAACAATGCAGTAAGAAGTGCTTTGGGGCATTCTGTTCAAACCCAGTTGAGAGTATACTGTGTGAATTAGGAGAACCGAATTTATTTCAAAGACGAAGGTATTTAACTCTTTGCTATGCAGCATATACCAGAAGAGCATATTTGCAAATCGTTTCAGGGATATGTTTCAACCGCACCCACGATTGGACCCTCCATTCCATGTACGACTACACCTGTACCAAAATACACTAAACCTTCCTCTACCACTTACATACAACAAACACACTTAATCTCTGCCTCCTTGGAATTTTGCAATCCCTAGCTGTGACTGTAGCTTAACTGAATTTAGCAAATCGACAGTGAATCCCCCAACTATTAGAAAACTGTTTCATAGTAAAATCGTGGATTATCAAAATTACACACATATATATACCGATAGTTCCAAAACAGAAGAGGGTGTGGGTGCAGCAATGGTTCTCAAGAATTTGCAGCGGTCGTTTACATTAGCATCGACAAATTTAGTCTTCTTCGGGGAATTGTTTGCTATTTGGAAAGCACTGGAATACACAAATAAGGCAAAAATAAATAAAGTATTATAATTGACCGATTCTTTAAGCTCCATCAGAGCCATAAAAGAATACCAACAATCACACCCTATCGTCACATACATAAAAAAGGAACTTGCTACAGCCAAAAACACCAAACAACTATCAAATTTATGTGGATTCCATCACATGTGGGCATCACACAAAACGAAAAAGCCGACGAATTAGCGAAAACTGCTGCATCTGACTCATCTTCAGAGATTGAAAATAGGACCCCGCTCACAGATTTCAAACAATATTATAACAATATTATTAACCAAGTTAAAAAAAAGGAAAAGTTACTGCATTTTAGTTCTGAAATAATATTTTATTCTACTGGAAGTGTTTTGTCATGTTGATTCATTGAATATTTATTTTATTTTCTTTCTACTGTTTTATGAATATTTTTAACCATGGTATGCAAAAAATGCAAAAAATTACTAAAAAAAAATAACTGCTTTATTTACTTATAAAATCACTCCGTTTTAATAAGATATAATTTTAACTGATCATTTTTAATTAGACATAATGGAATTCCCTTGAGTTATTCGCTAGAAAATTAAATTAAACAGGTAACCGAGTTATTAATTGTGATAAGAACAGGATGAAGCGTAGGAGGAATGTTCTCCAATTTCTTCTCGTGTTCGTTATTACATTTTTCAGAATAATCTTATTAAACGCTTCTTAAGATGAACTTGTTGCAGAAATGTGATTAATGCTCTGTATTATACAGTAAGAACTTTGATAAAAACGGAAAACTTTTGACTTGAATGTGCAATTCAAGAATAAATTAAATATATTTTAAGACAAAACAATTCTAAACCAATAAAAAATACCCTTTGGATTACCAAGTTTTTTAATTTTTATGTAATTTACTTTATAAAAATCCCCAAGGAAATTTTCCGGCTTGTACAGTTTTTATCTTGAAATACGGTATGAGTAATTCCTTTGTGACGCAAAATCCTCTCATTTCATGTTAACAAAAAACTTTTTATTCTTTTTTTAAATTAGTTTTAAACATTTCTAATACATTACGCCAAATATTTATTTTACGAGTACATTTACTATTCCCTTATAAACATTTCAAAACCTCTGACATTTATTTTTCGTACCAAAGATTTACGCCCCTAAAGTTTATTATGTAAATTCAAAGTATTCAATTTAAAATTCAAAATAACATCAAATTAGAAATTATATTTTTAAAGGAATAGTACTTAATGTGAAATTCAAAACATTCCTTACTTATTTATTATTAACACGCTATGTAACGGAATCTTTGAGCTTAATAATTGTCATTGGTCCCTAGAAGTTTAATTAATTTGAAACTTTGCATACGCATCAAGCTCCGATGACAATGCAAAAATAACAGAACAATTTGTAGGACAAAGAACGATCACAGATAAAGTAGAAACAGAAACTTAGAAGAACTTAGAACTTAGAAGAGTCTTTTTAAAGTGAATTGACTGAGGTTCTTCATTTCGTCAGGAAGCAAATTGTATAATTAAATGTCTATAGAATGCTTTTTCGATTTTTTTAAACGAAATCGAAAAATTCTTAAACAATTTCCATCACGAATGCTATAATTATGAATATCTGACTGTTTACTAAGAGTTTGAGCATTTTAATGTATTTTAAGAAGTGTATGAAACAAACAACATGTTGGTAAATGCATAATTTTGAACCTAATTCACAATACAGTTATCTCTACAGCCTATATTGGCCGAAATTCTAATAGCTTTCTTATGGAGCCCCATAACATGAGTCCGAAACTAATTTTCGATTAAAACAGTGAATGGTAAACATTTTTTAGCGTATATAAAGCAGTAATTGTTTTGAGCTGTTTTTACAAGAACACAGTACTCACCAGCCTGTTACTAAAATGCTGTATATGACAATGCCAAGCTGTAACACCAAGCAATTTAATGCATCAAATGGTTTCAAACAGACCACTCCCCAGCCTTTTTCTCAAGTATGGCAAAGGGTGTCTGTAAACCATTAAAATCCGATTTAGAAAAATTCAATGTTAAATCATTGGCAAAGAGAACGGTTGAATATAGAAGTATAAACTTGTATGTATGAGTCAGGGGTAATAATCAAACTGCGACCCATAGGATCTATTGTGTCCCCCCTTACTTGCCATGTTCTAATATTTTCTCAGACCTATAGCAGCTCTTCGAGTCCTATTTTCCTGAGGAAGTTTAGGACATCGTCGGGCTTCAAATCAGGTAGATCCCCTTCCTCTATTTCATGTGCTCCTAAAATTTTGCAAGGCAGGGCATTCTGAGAGTATGTGTATTGAGGTTTAATCCTCTTCCTCACAGAATCTGCACTTTGCTTCATCTGCTAACCCTAGTTTCTTCATGTGGCTTCTTAACCGGCAATGCCCGGTTAATATTCCCGTTAGAATTCGGAGCCTTTTTTTACTGAGGTTGAGGCAGCTAAGGATCTCTTCTGGTCATAGTTCCCCAGTAGTATCTTAGATTGCCTCAGTCCTTCCAGCTGATTCCAGTACTTGGATTTTTCTTTCTCCATTTCCTCCCTTAGTTTTTACTCTACTGCTGATCCCACAAGATGGTTCTGGTCCCAGATGTGGGGTTTCAGCTCCTTTTTTTGCCAGCTTATCTGCTGTTTCATTCCCCTCTATTCCTATGTGTCCCGGGACCCATAGGAGGGTGACAGTGTTCTTCTGGCCTAGTTCATTTAGTTTGGAACTGATTATATTTGAGCTCAGCGCTTTGATGGCTGCTTGACTATCCGACATGATCACAATCTCTTGTCTGCGGTAGTTCCTTCCAATGTTGAATTCCACACATCTTTCGATGGCGCGGACTTCTGCTTGAAAGATGCTCGGGTATGTGCCCAAGCTTTCTAAGTATTTGGCTCTCGGTCCAAAACCTCCTATTCCAGTTCCCTTGTCTAGCTTGGAACCGTCCGTATACCACTTTATGGTATTCTGATTTAAATTCTGTATGGTGTCTTTATCCCATTCAGATTTATTACTCAACTTTGTGAATTTTCTCACAAAGTTGAATTTTTTTGGCATATCATCTTGGGGCATTTCCCAAGTTTTATCAAAATGAAGTGATCGGGGTTTTTCCCTGATAATTCCTTCTTTGATCATTCTATATATCGTTTTCTTCCTTACACTTTCTAACAGAATGTGCAGTGGGGTTAAGTTTAAAATCACCTTCATTGCAGCAGTGGGGCAAGTTCCCATTGCTCCAGTGATACATGAACAGGCTAGTCTCTGAATCTTCGAGAGATTTTTTCTCGTCGTACTCAGATTAGCCCTTGCTCCCCAAGCCACTGCCCCATATGTAATTATTGGTCTCACTATTGCTGTGTACATCCATTGCAGAATACGTGGGTTGCATCCCCAGTTCTTTCCTGCAATGTTCCTGCACACCATGAGGGCCTTGGTTGCTTTGTGTATTACTTCGTCTTCGTGTTTATTCCAGAGTAACCTGCTATCTAGGATTAGCCCTAAATATTTGACCTCTGTTTTCCACTCGACGATGTTCTCCCCTATTCTTATGATCTTTAGATTAGGTTTCTTTTTCCTTGTAAAGGCTACTAGTGTGGTTTTGGTGGGGTTGATGCTGAGTCCCACCGAGTCACACCATTGTTTAACAATGTTCAGTCCTCTTTGAACAATATCACAGGACATTTTCATACTTCCCTTTTGCCAGGATAACCATGTCGTCGGAATACCCTTGACATGGTATGCCTTCCCTGGTCAATTGATTAAGTAGACTGTCCACAGTGAGACTCCACATAAGCGGGGATGCAACTCCCCCCTGTGGACAGCCTCTTGTTACATTAATGAAGATAGTGTCTTGTCCTGCCTCCATTTCTGCGATTCTTGTAGATAGCAGTTGCGACATCCAGATGGAAGTCGTTCTATCTACTCCTTTCTCAATCAGTGCTCTTTTGACTGCCTCATGTAGCGTATTGTCAAAGGCCCCTTCTATGTCTAGAAAGGCACATACCACGGTCTCTTTTTTATTCAGAGCATCTTGGATTTCGTCAGTCAATCGTATTAAAGCGGTTTCCGTGGACTTTCCCGCTTGGTACGCATGCTGGCGGGGGTGCAGTGGCACCTGTTCTAAGATTTCTTTTCTAATGTAATTGTCTACAGCCTTTTCCATCGTTTTGAGAATAAACAATGTGAGGCTGATCGGTCTAAGGGATTTGGGGTGCAGAGCTCTTTCTTTTTCGCTTTCTGTGAAGCTTCCATCTGGCTTCCGTAATGCCATTACAGTGTCTACTTTCTCTTGTGCCAAGACTTTGTGTAGGCGGTGCAGTCCCGTTCCCTGCAAAGTAGCATGATGCTATCATGACTTCTTGACGTCTAGTCCCGAAGTCGAGGTTTGCTCGAATTGGAACGAGATCTCTCGTCATGAACTCTGAAACACAAAAGTGATCAATGCTGTTACTTACCAAGATGCATGCTCTGGGTATGTCTACATTACTTTATACATAAGCTTGGCTTCCCTACTTGCGAGTCCTCTCACCTGACCATTACAGACCCATGGTTCCTGGATCAGTACTAATCCCATTTGGTTTCTGATAAACGTCCTTAAAATAACCGTAATGGCGTAATGGGCGTTTATCTGAGCGATTTTTTTTCTCTCCCCCTTACCTTAGACTTGTGAGGTGAGTGCCCTTTCCTCACCTCCCTCATTCCCGACCAGTGTACTGTCGACTTCTTCTTCCACATCCCCCACCTCCATGGCTGCCTCATTTGATGAGTCTTGCCCATAGAGGTCAGAGATGTGGTAGTCCCCGATACTCTCTGCATCACTGGGCACCTCCGTTCCCATCGACGCAGAGGGCACCGGGGTGACTTCTTCGGCTGCAGTGGTTTTTGACCCACTGCTGCTCCCTGGAGTTATCTCTTCACTAATGGCTGTTTCCCTCGTTAAACCGTGGACGGGGATTTTCCCGAACCGGTAAAACATGGTGTAGCCATTCTTCCTGAGGGTATTGCAGGATAGCTCGTCTATCGCTGCCCTCAGGAGTTGCCCTGCCGCCTCCTCCTTCAGGCTCAGGACCTTCCACCTCTCCGTGCTTAAGCCCTTATTTTGGGCTTCTATCAGCTGAAGTAGTTTCTCAGCTGATATTCCTTTGCTCCTGGGAAGGAAGGCCGTCACCACATGTGGTTTGGGGATGTCGTCTCCCCCACATGTTGTTAGCCCACCCTCCTATTCCTTCAATCGTGGCACTTTTAACCTAAGCCACTCCGCTGACTGTGGTGTTTCACAGTCCACGATAATGTGGCCCGGTCTGAAGTGGATGCCGCCGAACTGGAGCTTGTGCTCCCATCCGGCAAACATTTCCTCCACGATCGCCTCCTCCACCAAAGTCTGCTGTTCCGAACTGAGGGTGTTCTCAGGGAACCCTTTGGGAAGGATGGCAACCTTCTTCGACTTCAGAGCGGCTGCATAGCTGCTCTTTCCCGTCGTAGAGGTGGTTTTCTTTCCCACCTCTCCCTTCTTTTTTTTCCTGCGCTGGGCTGATGACCGTCTCAACCAGCTTGCGTTTTTGGCTGGAAGGCTCTTGGGACTTGTGCTCCAAGGCCTTCCTTCTGGCTGTTTCAGGTGACATTCCCTGATTTAGGTACCTTAGGTACCATCTACAGCCTGCTCCGCTGAGCCCACGTCTCAGTGGGTCGTCCCTACCTCCAGGTTCTCCCAAACTGGGAAGTGGAGGCAGTTTCGAAGTTGAGGGCCTCATACCAGACCACGCCACCCGTATAGCCACACACCCCCAGCTTCACCGCTTCCCTGCTAAATTGCAGTGTTTACCTGCTTAAGCATTGTTAATATAAATTATAAATAATAGAGGTCCAAGAACGGATCCTTGTGGAACACCGTGAATGACCTCCACCATAGTGCCAAAGTGTGTCGAGTAAAATTTCATAAGAGATACGACACGAACGCCTTGAAGAGATCACTTAGTGTAATACCAGTATGGTAGTTCTCTCCGAGATCCTTAACAATGCCTGTCACTATGTTTAGCAACGCTTACGTTGTAGAACGACCAGATCTAAAACCAAATTGAGACTCGTTAAAAAATTAATTTACTTCAAAATAATTAGCAAGTTGTTTAATAAAAGTTTCAACTGATTTACAAAATATACAGATGATAGATTTTAAAAGATAATTGTCTAAAGTACTTCTGCTACCTTTCTTAAATAAGGGAAGATTCTTCAAAAATTTAAAAATTGTAACCTTATTAAAGGGCGCCAATTTGTAACTAAAAAAAAACTTCCCAAAAGAGATCCTGGCTAAGAGACCCTCTCCAGGGGGTGGTTCGACTCCAAGTTAATGCTCACTATAGGAAGGATTGGGATGTATAAGTAATAAGGGCGCCATTATCTTTTGAACGCTATCGATTAAGCAAACAAACTACACAAAAACTAAGGTAAGAAAGATAGAAACACCTTGTAATTATTTTAATTAATCAACAAATAAAGAAGCTACTTGAAATAAAGACCAACCACGCTAACCCTTAAGACTTACAGTCTAAGGTATATAAACGAAACTGTTTTTTTTAATTGATTATTTATTAAAACTGTAAGTACTTGCTGATAATGAACTGGAGTTGTAAAAAGTGGACTTAACTTTAGATTTCTGTGCTGTCTAGGAGGGCGGCTTCAGCTTCTTCGTGGAGAGATGAAACTTTCTTTAATGGTTCTGGCTGCTTGGGATGTAATAGTTTTCTTAACAGCTCAGAAGTGGTATGAAGGACTTTTTTCACATAGGGACCTTCCAAAAGCGGTAACTGGGCTCTAAATTAGCGATAACTTGACTACAACTTAGCGATAACTTGACAATAACTTGACTCCAACTTAGCGGTATCTTAGCGATAACTTGACTCCAACTTAGCGATAACTTGACTCCAACTTAACGGGTTTTATCTTTCTAAAAGTTTTATGTGTGTGAGAAGGAATCATGGAGGTATGGGCGTTAGTATTGGCAGGCTTTTCAGATAGGACAGCAAATTACTAAATTTCGACAAATAAATTGTCTTATCTTCAAGTTTTCCAACATAGCGTCCATAAATATAATAAACTAATTGAAAATTTAAACAATATTAAAAATTATTTATGTACAGGATGGTGAAGCCGGTCCTGTTCTTTATAATGCAAAAAAATTATCAATATGCTAATGTGATTTGAATAAAAAAGGTATATATTTAACTAGTTCTAGTAAAACTTTGAAACAATCATATATTTGTACTAAATTCACATTTTTGTGAAAAATTGATTTTTTATAACATTAAAAATATTACAGTAAAGTGGTTTTTGTTTAATAACTATTATTAATTGTTTGACTCTAAAGCAAGTTTTAATAGCGTGGTTAAAGACTACGCTCTAAGATTTTTATTAAATTAAAATGTGACAATAATTATGTTTTTAGCTTACGAAAAATATAATGTATAGCGGTTTACTGATCAATTATATTTTGTCTAAAAGTAATAGCTTACCTTGAACAATTATTAAAGACAGGTGTTCGAAAGCACGCTTCTGGTACATTTTATTAGTTTTCAAATAGTATGTGTACAAATTGTATGTGAATTGTGTAGAACATGTTTTTTATTATAATTAAAGCATAATTATGTAACTAGTAATGAAAAGAATGGAAAAAAGTCTACAAACCAACAACCAAAAAGGAAATTCACAAGATAAGATAATTTAACGTTTTTCTTCAGTCTCTTTAGTCGGCCTGTTGGTCGATGAAAGGAGAAATGGTTGCCTTAAGGGTCTTTAAATAGTCTTGCTCAAAACGGAAATCGTGTTTGTGTCATTTTGCAGAAGAAATGCGTTCGTTACTCAATTGCAAGCGAGGGACGCGTTCTTTGATTGGCCTCGTTCAAAAAGATAAATAGTTAGCGTCTATAAGGGTTGTCTCGTGTACAGTAGCATTAACAGTGAATCGGGGTCAGTTTTAACGGTAATAATAGCGGTATCGTTTACGGTCGGTAATAGTGCAAGGTGACATGACGATAGACATGTTACAAAATGTTAAGAAAAATTCCATTTTAGAAAAAAAGATGATGATAGAGAACTGTTAATGGTTCTACTAAAATGTAATTTGATTGCTTTAAAATAAAAATATTTGTTTTGTATACGTCATGACACAGTTGTTTAGATTTTTTATAATATCTTTTAGGTGGAACAATCAATCATAATTAATAACCCCAAAATGGTGTTATAATAAAATTTAAGTTATTTAAAGAATAATTCAATTCAGAGTAAAAAGCGTGGGGTGCATTTTACTAAATTTTATAACTCTTCTTTATTGATAGTTGCCAATAGACTAAATGTAAGGTTTAATATGTTAGCACACCACGATACCCTAATTTAAATTATTCTTTAAATTATTAAAATTTTTATTTAATTTTATATTGGGGTGATTAATTATAATTGATTGATCGACCTTCTATTACTGTTATATAAACTCTTTATAATTAAAAATTATTTTCTTTTTTTTGTGCGGTTGCCAATAAAAGCGTGGTTTTTTAGTTCTTTTAACTATCAATTATTTTATGATTAGGCTTAATAACAAGAAATACCAAGATACATAAACTGTCTCTCAGACAGCTTAAAAGCGTTTAACGTTGAGTAGGATTATGTTTCTGACACTAAGCTAAACAATATGAGCCATCCAGTTTTCAACTACCCCAACACTCATGTGAATTTAATGCTATTGAACGTATGTGGCACCAAGTTAAATCGGAGAATAAGAGCTTTAGACACGTAGATCACTTTTAAGTGGTTTGACGTAGATTTGAAATAATAATCTAGCCAGAAATTAGCTTATTATTTAATTTTAAATTTAAACAGATGTACCCAGCTCTCACTTTATTAATATTGTATTACTGGCAAATAATCCATTATGCATTATTTTTTATCTCCCATCATTTAAAAATAATTATTAATTATTGTACAGGTTATCAATAATTTAAATGTGTATCGTATAAATAGTAGTAATAAAATTAGAGGTCAACCCAAAATATTTAATTAATTTAATTGTTAAATGTTACATCAGAACATGTTTCAATCAACAGACTATCGCCAGGTTTTAAGAAACCAACAGACTCCTTTTTTTAATTTTGACATAATTTGATGTTAGTTTTAATACATTTCGTCCTACAATGTTTACAATTGATACTTTCCTTACAAATGGTAACTTTTATCTACATGTAAATTTTTTTGATTTACCTTTTTCCGGACTAGTTTTATATGTAAGTTTAAATTTTATTTTCCGCTTATGAAAAATGTTCATCTTTATCCTTACTTTATGAAGTTGACTCCTCATACTCTTCTAACTAAGTAGGCAGGTGGAACTCTCAATTTTGGAAATCCCTTCTTTTAAAACAAGTTGAGCTTGTTTAATTTTCATTTAGTAATCATATATATTTGACTCTTTTGGTATTAACATGCATATCAACTCTCCCACCAGAATAACCAAAACTAGTTCTAGTACTATTGACTATGTTGTGTCGTCATTTGAATCGAGTTTTGTAGACTGTCCCGTCCTTAGTTCGGGTTTCTCAGACCATGAGGAAGTATTAACTAACTTTTTAGTAAATTCTATAACAAAAATTGCTCCAGGCAAATTCTGTCGAATTTTTACGGATAAAAATTTTCTTCACTTCAGAAATCTCTGTAAAACAACTGGGATTGTCTTTCTCTTGATGTCGATACCGCCTTTGCATCTTTTATTAAAACATTGTCTAATTTAGCTGTCAAATCATTTCCTTTTAGGCCTGTCAAAAACAAACTGCATAAGCCTTGGACTACCAAGGGCTTGCGTACATCCTCAAAAAATATGCGTTGTCTCTCTTACATAAAAAAATTTACTGACAGTATATTTCTTCATGAATACGTAAAAATGTATAAAAAAGTTTATCATAAGACTATAAAAGCCGCAAAGGACATCTACTACAATAGGAGACTGAGTGGATCCAAAAATATTACTAAGGAAATATGGTCCATAGTTAATGATTTAAGAAATAAAGTTTCCTCGCCCAGCACTATTCCTACTTCACCTGAGAGCCCAGCACTATTCCTACTTCACCTGAGAGCCTAAATAATTACTTCAAAAATTTTGCCAAAAACTTAACTTATTCTATAACTTCCACTATTGATCCACTTTCCTATTTACCTGTGGTAACAGAAGAGCTTCGTAGTACAATTCGAGACATTATAAACAAATCCGCATCTGAAGTAGATGGGCTTACCCTCAAAATGTTCGCAAATCTGCCGGACTGTGTAGTAGATCTTCTAACAAATTTGATTAATGAGTCGTTCCAAATTGGTATTTTTCCTACTTGCCTTAAGACAGCCATAATCATTCCTTTGCATAAAGGAGGTGATAAAGATCAAGTTTCTAATTATCGCCCAATCACACTTCTTCCTACGTTATCCAAGATTGGTTGGTAAAAAAAAGGCTTCTTTCATTTGTGGTTAAATACAATATTCTAGCTAAAAATCAATTTGGATTTTTAAGTGGTAAATGCACAAATGATGCAATGTTTTCTCTTTTTAATAATGTCTACTCCAGCTTAAACAATCAACACTCTACAGCTACAATATTTTGTAATTTCTCAAAAGCTTTCGATTGCGTGGATCATAAAATACTACTTAAAAAATTGCAGTACTATGGATTTAGAGGCACCTCGATCAGGTGGTTCGAGTCCTTTCTTAGTGATAGACTGTAGCTTGTACGAGTTAATTAATTAAGGTCTTCACGCAAGCAGATATAATATGGGGTTCCACAAGGTTCGGTATTGGGTCCTATATTGTATTTGCTATTTATCAATGATATTGCTGACTTGAGCATCCGCGAAAAAATTTGTTTATTCGCAGACGACACTAGCTTTTCTTGGAGTCACCTGGATATCACCGAACTGCATAAAATCGTTTCACATGACTTAACCAACGTTAAATCATGGTGTGATTCTAACCATATGTGTTTGAACGTTTTTAAGACGAAAGTTTTACCATACACATCTGCAATTCAACCTATTATGTTGAATAATTCCACTATAGAGGTCGTTGACTCTGTGAGATTGATTTTTGGGACTAGTCGTTGACAGCTCTCTAAAATGGGATGTACACTGTACACATTGACGCTTTGTCAAAAAAACTAAGCTCTTCTTGTTACGCACTGAGAACAATATCTAGGGAGCTTCACCTGTCAGCTTCCAAAACAGTTTATTTTGCCCTCTTCGAGTCATATCTCCGATATGCACATCCTTTTTGGGGTTTCAATTTGAACGTATTTTTAAATTACAAAAGAGAGCTGTTTGGTATACGCTAAAACTAAGCAGTAAAACTCACTGTAGGGAACTCTTTATACTCGTAAAACATAAAATATTAACACTTCCATCCCTATTTATCTTAGAATCCATTTCCTTAATTAGGAAACATTTACCTGAAGTCTCAGACAGACCATCTCATAACTACCCTCTTAGAAGTGCAGAGTATGACCTTTATTTACCAAAACCTCGCACGGAACTAATCAAAAGCTCTATTTTTTATAACGCTAAGAAAATGCACAACAATCTACCCTTGGAAATAAAGTCCTTTTCATCAATAACCGCATTTCGTAACGCTATAAAATTATACTTGGTAGAGAGAGCTTTGTATGCAGTTGACGACTTTTTTACATAAATTATTTGCACTGGAAGGTTAATTTGTGATATTTATTTATTTTGTTGTTTGTTGTTTTTTTTTGTTGTGACTTTAACTAAATTAAAATTTTAAATTTCATTTTTTTTATATTATTTATTATTTATCATTCTCATTGTATAATGTATACATAAAGTATACATTTATTTTATTTTTTTTAACTGACCTTTCGCAATGTTTATATTGTGAAGTTTTATTTGTTTGTATGTTTTATGTTTTATTTACTTGTAGATACTCTTGTATTACTGTTTTAATATGTTTTGTTCTATGTGATTTGCTTTTTTTTTAACAACTTTGTCCACAAATTTAAAAAAATTTTTTCGACAATAAAGCTTATTACATTACATATCAAAATTATACTTTTTGTTGGTTAAATTTAAAGTTCAACTTTTCCCAGACATGATGAAAGCTATGCTAAACAACTTGACAATATCCATTTGTCCAATGATACAATTTCGAATATCTGTTGACATTCAGGAGCAGAACATCATTTAGTTTGTTACATCAGATTCTGTACGATTATTACAATTGGATAAGATTTGATTTTCTTGGGTCGTATACGACAGCCAGTCTTCTCTGCACTTCGACCTATAAAAATTTTTTGTGCCTACCTTAATCTACTTGACCTCTAGAATGCCAATACTTCTAGCGAAGATAAGCAGCTTTCTGTAGGGCAAATTCCTAATTTTATAAGAGGTTAAAGCCACTCCTTTCAGCAATTAAAGCCATTTGAACAATGCTACGCATTCGCCTAGTATATGTTCCGCCGTTTCTTTGGAGATTTCACAGAGACCACAGTTTTCACTTTCCAATTTGCCCATTATTTTGAGGTGTTACCTCAACGGGCAGTGTCCAGTGACAAGACCTACTTTCAGTTTTATATCTTTTTTGCCCATTTCATGAAGGCATTTTGCTTTTTCAGACGATATGTCTATAAACCTTTTAGCTTGCCTCAGTCCTGGCATATTCCTACATTTAGATCGTAGTCGATCCTCTTTTCAGGAGGGTTTAGGATCAAGAAAAGGGGTATTAACCCCTTTTTTTTGCGAGTCCATCAGCTTCCCCATTACCTACTATCCCTGTGTGACCTGGCACCCATATCAATATGACCTTGTTGTTTTTTGCCAATTTCTTAGGGGATTGTTTACATTTACAGACTAGCTATGACTCATAATTGTTGATTTAAGGATGCTAGTGGAATTCTTTTAGGATCCTTAGATGACCAACCAAATCACCAGGTTTTAAATTTTTTTGTCTGTTGAAGTCATAAGGCACCAGCTGCAGCCTCCCTTAAAATGCAATATTGTAGCGGAGGTGGACATAGCAACACCTCTAAGGCTACGATGGGCACGTTGACATTGCCCCAGTAATTCCCAACCAGCCGTTGCACGTTCTGCAACTTAGCACATGCCGTTAATTGCTCAATTTTTGATCACCACACTAATGAAGCATAGGTGATCATTGGCATGATAATCATTTGGTATTACCAGAAGATTATTTTCTGTTTGAAGCCCCATGTCTTCCAAAATATCCTGCCTACCATTTTAATACAATACTTTTTTGCAAAAGATATCAATTTGTTTTACAGGAAACCTAATGACCTATCACTGGAAAAAGTACAACTAATAGACACTTCATACGCCCTTTACTAAAAATTGATTTCAGTACCAAATCTTTAACAAATTTCTGGATCGAACTTTCAAATTACTTTTCAGTAGAAATCCAAAGTGATACGTATTTTGTTGGTTTTTTTCACGTCCTGTCATTGTGAAATAGAAGTTTCTGCTGTTGCTTCCTTAAAATATCAAAAAGTCGCCATTTACAATGTGGAACCCAGCTTACAGAGATTGTGTGCCGCAAACCACACTACTTGCATTCTAAGAATATTTAAAACTTTTAGAATAAGTTTAGATTAGAATAAGTTTGTATAGTAAAATTAAAACAAAAAGAGTTGCACGTTAGTGATGTTAGTCAAGAGTACGGGCCCAGTTAAAAATAAAATTACTTTAAAAGAACAATTGGACAATATCCAATGAATAAATACTAGCTGGCGAGTTTTATAAACAATTTTAATAGAAAAACATTTTAAGTTTAAAGTTTAAGAATAATGAAAAACTCTTCGTTTTACCAAAACTTCCAATATTTATTTAAAAAATTGCTTTATTAACTTTAATGACAGCCGTTTCGCTAGAGCATCGTCAGATTGACATATTGAAGTTACATTTTGTTTGTTTGTAGCTAGGTACCTGATGTTTATTAGGTAGTTATAAGGCTAGACCAAGTATGGAAGTAATAAGACATAACAATATTAAAGCCTAGATGTTATGAGCCCTAAGGAATTATCCTGGATGTACTTCCCTCTAAGATCAGTATAACTGTGCAATGATATAGAAAAACCAGGAAAAAACTATATCATGCTGATCTTTACAATAACTTAATATATTTGTGTTACAATTACGTCTTATCTATGTATAAAATGAAGACTCAATCAAAGCAAACACTTTAAAAGTGGAGAACTTCCCAGATTTATTTGTTCATTAACAACTTTAAATTGTGGATCTGCTAGATGTCTTTTTATTTCAAGTTCTTCAAGGAAATCTAAATTTTGTTTTTTATTACAAGTGTATTACAAGTATTTGGATGTCATTGATGTGTAAGAGTGAGGTTGGATGTTCAAGTAGGTGTTTTGCATAATTTGACTTATCTGGTTGTTTTAATCTATATGCTCTTAAATGTTCGTTAAATCTTACTTCAAAATTTCTTTGTGTTTGACCTATATATACAGCATTACACTTTGGACAATTAATTTTGTAAACACCTTTTTTTTAATTTAGGTAATTTTGTTTTTACATTTAACAATTTTGTACCAATATTATTTCGTGTTTTAAATGATATTAATGCTGATGTTGCCGAAGATATTATTTTTGAAATTTTATTGGAAATAGTTCCACAATATGTAATATTTTTATAACTTTTAATTTCTTTAGTTTGTTTAGGAAATATTAGGTTTAGTGACACTTTCTGTTCTTTCTTATTAATTAATGTATTTATTAAATGAATTGGGTAGCCATTAGATGTAGCTATTTGTTTTATGATATCAATTTCTTTATCAAAGTTAATTTTATTCATTGGAATTGAAAATGCCCTATGTATCATAGAATTATAAGCTGCTAATTTATGTGTTATAGGATGATTTGAATTATACGGTATGGTTACATCTAGTTAAAAAGCCATTAGATGAAAGAAATATCCATCCAGGAATAATATCAGATATAATTGACTTATTTAATGTATGCATTAGTCAAAAAGGTAACTCCACAATAATTTTAAAAAAAGAAGATTATAAATCTAAAGTGAATGACTTCATAATGTCAAGTAATGTCAAAATTCTAAAGAACGATCCCACTCAAAAATTTTCTAACCAAATAAGAGAACATGTAAACGATTCAAATTATCTATTAAATGACAATGATAAAAAATACCTAGTAAATAAAAACCCTCAATGTCCAGAATTATATGGAACAATTAAATTACATAAAGATTCAAAACCGATTAGACCAGTAGTTTCGTATGTTAACACTCCTAATACTAAGGTAGCTAAAAAATTAAATACTATTCTAAATAATTATGGTTACACATCTAAATATTCAGTACAAAATTCATTAGATTTGATAAAAAAATTAGATAAATGTAAATTACAAAATAATACTAAGTTAGTTTCATTTGATGTAACTAATATGTTCTCTAAAATACCTCCTAAAGAATGTATAGTTCTAGTTAAAAAGCTATTAGATGAAAGAAATATCCATCCAGGAATAATATCAGATATAATTGACTTATTTAATGTATGCATTAGTCAAAATTATTTTACTTTTGATAACAAAGTATATATTCAAAATGAGGGTCTTCCAATGGGAAGTCCCATTTCTCCAATTTTAGCAAATATTTTTATGGATAATTTAGAAAACATAATATTTAATTCCAGTTATAAAAACAATATTGTATTTTGGTATAGATATGTTGATGATGTGTTAGCAGGATTTGTAGGTAGCGAACGACAGTTAGATATATTTTTTAATTATATTAATACCCTGCATCCTAAAATTAATTTTACTTTAGAAGTTGAAGAAAATAATTCAATTAATTTTCTAGATTTAAAAATTGAAAAAGTTAATAATTTACTAAATTATTCAATATACAGAAAACCAACACAAACAGATGTAACCATACCGTATAATTCAAATCATCCTATAACACATAAATTAGCAGCTTATAATTCTATGATACATAGGGCATTTTCAATTCCAATGAACAAAATTAACTTTGATAAAGAAATTGATATCATAAAACAAATAGCTACATCTGTAACTGTGTAGCTGTAACTGTGACATGCGACTGTGAACATCGCGCTGGTGAGCTCTGCAAACTTTTGGTTGTTAATGAAGTATTTTGGCTTAAAAAAATTGTTTTTGTTGTGCCAATCGGTTATTATAGTTGTTGTGCATCGTATAGTGTGCAGTGTTAAAAAATACTACGAAGGAAATTTATTTTTTTTATCTCCAATAAATTGCTGTTGTGAAAATTTAAGCACTGTTGCCGGATTGGAGTGCAGTAATTTCTGAAAAATATGGAGAAACATAGAACTAGATCTGGTAGTACTACTACTAATAGCAATTTAATCGATGAAAATACTTTGGAGATCGTGGTGCAGAAAGTAGGAATAAAACTGACTCAAAAATTAGAAGAGAAATTGGATATTTTGACAAATAAATTGGAGAATGTGGAAAGTAAAGTAAAAAAAGTTTCAGATGACCTAAACCATATTACAGATAAAATAAGATCTCTAGAAGTATCAAATGAAAGAAATAAGCAAGATGTTACAATTTTAAGAACCAAGTTAGATAATATGGAACGTGATACTAGAAAGAAAAACTTAAGATTAATAGGAGTAGAAGAGGAAGTAAATGAACAATTAATCTCTAAGGTACTTAACATAATAAATACTACTTTGAAAATAAAATGTTCCCAATTTGATATTGAAAATTTATTCAGAGTTGGAAAATATGTTGCAAACCAAACGAAACCTAGGCACATACTCATTTCATTTGTTACTTATTTAAAAAAGTATGAAGTTTATAAATCTAGAACAAACTTGCGAGAACTAAATATATTTTTAACCGAAGATCTGGCCCAAAAATCCTACAAACTCCTACAAGCGGCCAAGAAGAAATATCTTCGTTCGGCATGGTCACAAAATGGAAGAATTTATGTAAAACATGACAACGTTGTCGAACTAATTAACGATATAGGTGATTTGGACTAGTCTATAAGTAGAGGAATTGGGACGATAATAATAAGTAGAATTTTTAGTTTTTGTTAAGTATTTAGTTATTAAAATTTTTAAGGTATACCGGTCTAGTGTCCTTGATACTGGTTCAAAAATTATTTCCTTTTTAATTTACTAACACAACTTTCTTTTGATGCTTCGATTTAATTTCTTTGCTTATAATAATCGAATCTTAATAAAAGAATTATCTTTCTTTTTTATTGTAAATATTACTATAAAATATTTTAAATCTGAGATTCAATTGATTTGATTTTATTTGTTTTTGATTTTTAGCGTTCAATTATCTTCTCTTTCCTTAATTCGACAATTCCAATCAAAAATCATATTTAATTTTGGTTGAATCGCGGATTTAATTTAATAATCATGTTGTATAAATTAAGTGTAATTTTTTAAGCCTTACTTAATTATGGTTTGCAGAACTCTGTTACCAAAACGCAGTTTTCAAAAAAATTTGAACTAAATGCCTACTACCCTTAATATTTACTATCAGAATTGTAGAGGTTTAAATAGTAAATCTAATGATTTTTACAGGAGATGTTTAGATGATGATTTCGACATGATTGTTGCTGTTGAAACATGGCTACAAGGTGGTGTAAAAGATGGTGAGATTGTTTATACTGAATTATACAACCTAATAAGAGCAGATAGAGACCTTAAATTCACGAATAAATGTACGGGAGGAGGAGTATTAATGACGATAAAAAAAAATTACAAAATATTGAGTATCACAAGAAACAGTACCTATTTTGAAGGGCTAGTGGTTCAGGTAAAAATAGGTGGGGACAAACTAAATTTTTGCACATTGTATATACCACCCAATAGTAAAGCAGATGTGTATGAATCAGCTTTTAACTTCATTCAAGTAAATATTTTAGATATTGAGAAAACGTATATATTTGGCGATTTTAATATTCCTGAAATCACTGGTGTGGACCTGATTTACTCAGTCCATAATGAAAAATTACATCTTTTTAATGAATTCTGTGAATTTAACAATCTTAAATTATTTAATAATGTCAAAAATCAACAAGGTAAAACCTTAGATCTGGTCATTACTTATGATAACAATTTAGATAAATGTACCGTGTATAGAGACAGCCTACCCTTCGTAACTGAAGATGTTTATCATCCATCTTTGAATATTTTTATAACAATTCCAAATTCCAATAATGCATTTAAAACTTTAGATAATTTGTCAAAAGGACATAGCTATAATTTTAAAAAAGCCAATTTTTTAGTATTTAGTCAAAGAGTTAGGGATGCTGATTGGGACGATATTATTAAATGTAAAGAGGTAAATAAAGCTTTAAAAATGTTTTATACTGTATGGGATCAGATTGTTGAAGAGTGTATTCCTAAATATAACCTAAGTAAGTGCAATAAAAAATATCCTATTTGGTTTAATAAAGAAATTATTAATCTATTAAGGGAAATAAATAAGTATAGGAAGTTAAGGTCAGTAAATGGTTCTTATGGTGAAAAATTTAAAGAAATTAGAAAAAAATTAAAAACTCTAATTAAATCTGAGCAATATAAATATTTAAAGCAATTAGAAAATAATATAGCGTCCGATGTCAATCAGTTTTGGAATTACGTAAAATGCAAAAGTAGTAATACGGGAAATTTAGGCAATTACACTTATAAAGATGAAAATGTACCTATAGATAAATCGGCAAGAATGTTTGCGCAACATTTCTCATCTGTTTATTCATCAAGTAAATCGAGCTATAATTTAAATTTTACCCATGATAATATGGTAACTAATGACAACTGTAATCTTAGTATAATAACTGAACTTCAATTTAATAAAGCGGTTAAAAAATTAAAACCAAAAAAAGCGGCAGGTACAGATGGAATTCCCCCATACATATTAAAAGGCTGTTGCGAATGGTTGAGACGGCCATTACTTCATATTTTTAATTTAATCATACTGACCGGTATCTTCCCCGAATGTTGGAAAACTACAGTAACTACACCTATTCATAAAGGTGGAAGTGTAACAAATATTGAAAATTATAGGCCAATTGCAATTATGTGTGCACCATCAAAGCTTTTTGAGCAAATCGTCTATACAGAAATCTATCAGTTCGCTGAAAAATACATATCAATAAAACAACATGGTTTCGTCAGAAACAAAAATACAAACACGAATCTTTTTACGTTTACACATAACGCATATGAATCTTTTCAATCTAGATGTCAGCTAGATACAATTTACACAGATTTCCAAAAGGCATTTGATAGGGTGGACCACGATACTCTTCTTCAAAAATTGCATAATTTTGGCTTGTCTCATAATCTAATTACATTACTAAAGTCATATCTAGAAAATAGAACTTTTATCGTTAAGCATAATGGAAACCATTCAGGAAAATTCGAAGCTAATTCTGGTGTGCCACAAGGTTCAAACCTTGGTCCTCTGTTGTTTGTCCTATTTGCTAATGATCTTCCATCAGTACTAGAGTACTCAGATTGTGCAATTTTTGCTGATGACTTTAAAGTTTTTAAGAAGGTGCAAACAGTTAGAGATTGTATTCTGCTACAAAAAGATGTCAATCGAGTCTATCAATGGAGCTGTAATAATAAACTGTATTTTAATATCAAAAAGTGCAATGTTATGACCTTAACTCGCTTAAAAGAACCTATTATTTTCGATTACACGATTGGTAATAACTTACTAAATCGATGTTCAGAGATTAAAGAATTAGGTGTTACCTACAATTATCAACTATCATTTTCAACCCACATAAAAAATATTATAGCATCAGCTAATCGTATGTTAGGTTATATAATAAGACAAACTACTTACTTCACTAAAATTGGCACCATAAAACTTTTATATTACAGTTTAGTTAGACCGAAATTAGAATATGCTTCTATAATTTGGTGTGGGGAGTATAACACAACATTAAAAGATGTGGAAAAAGTCCAAAATAAGTTCATAAGATTTTTATATTACAGAAAACACCATATTAGACCAGATTACAATGTAGTAAGATCTTCCCATTTGCGATTTGAATTTAAATTACTGTCACTGGAAAGTAGGCGATCTATAACTATGATGTTGTTCCTATATAAAATAATAAATAGCCTACTAAATACACCTGATATATTAAACTTAATAACTTTTAATGTTCCTCCTCGTAGAACGCGCACAACAGCTATGTTTAACATTCCACTAGTGCTCACATTGACCATATCACCCCTTGTAGTTATGTTGAGGCTGGCCAATAATTTCAATTCGCTAATAGATTTAGACTGGACAATGTCACTACAAACATATCGTCGAATTCTCCTAACACATATTTCAAACATGTCATACTAATTTCCCAATACTTATTAATTATTAACTATACTTCTGATAGTGAACATGATCATTTTTATTTGGTAATTTCCCATAGGATTAAATATTTACTTTAAATACTTGTTATTTGTTATTGTATTGTTTATCCATGTAATTAGGCCAGATAGGCCTGTATGGATGAGAAATAAATAAATAAATAAATAAATCTAATGGCTACCCAATTCATTTAATAAATACATTAATTAATAAGAAAGAACAGAAAGTGTCACTAAACCTAATATTTCCTAAACAAACTAAAGAAATTAAAAGTTATAAAAATATTACATATTGTGGAACTATTTCCAATAAAATTTCAAAAATAATATCTTCGGCAACATCAGCATTAATATCATTTAAAACACAAAATAATATTGGTACAAAATTGTTAAATGTAAAAACAAAATTACCTAAATTAAAAAAAAAAGGTGTTTACAAAATTAATTGTCCAAAGTGTAATGCTGTATATATAGGTCAAACACAAAGAAATTTTGAAGTAAGATTTAACGAACATTTAAGAGCATATAGATTAAAACAACCAGATAAGTCAAATTATGCAAAACACCTACTTGAACATCCAACCTCACTCTTACACATCAATGACATCCAAATACTTGTAATACACTTGTAATAAAAAACAAAATTTAGATTTCCTTGAAGAACTTGAAATAAAAAGACATCTAGCAGATCCACAATTTAAAGTTGTTAATGAACAAATAAATCTGGGAAGTTCTCCACTTTTAAAGTGTTTGCTTTGATTGAGTCTTCATTTTATACATAGATAAGACGTAATTGTAACACAAATATATTAAGTTATTGTAAAGATCAGCATGATATAGTTTTTTCCTGGTTTTTCTATATCATTGCACAGTTATACTGATCTTAGAGGGAAGTACATCCAGGATAATCCCTTAGGGCTCATAACATCTAGGCTTTAATATTGTTATGTCTTATTACTTCCATACTTGGTCCAGCCTTATAACTACCTAATAAACATCAGGTACCTAGCTACAAACAAACAAAATGTAACTTCAATATGTCAATCTGACGATGCTAAGTCTAGCGAAACGGCTGTCATTAAAGTTAATAAAGCAATTTTTTAAATAAATATTGGAAGTTTTGGTAAAACGAAGAGTTTTTCATTATTCTTAATAAGATGGACTTCCAAAAAGTAAGGGTTAGTACAATCAATTTAATTTAAAGTTTAAGTTTAAAAGAATAGCTGTTTATTATTTTTAACATTTTAAGACCTAATATTTTGAAGATTACTGTGAATATAGAAGTCCAAAAGGCTGGAAATTAAAATTTAGTTTAAACATAAAAATGGACTGCAAGATTAAAATAAAATAGAATAAAAATAGTAAACAAGTTGAAATAAATATATTAATGTAATTATGAAAAACTAAGTTAATTTTATTACCGCCACAATTTTAGAAAATAAAAAAATAACCTTAAATAATTTGATGTTTTTAGCTTGATAAGAACAATTTCCGATACTAATAGTTTTCTTAATTTTTTTAGTAAACACCATATTGTTCATAAAATAAAATAAAATAATAATCACTAAAGCCCCTAAACTAACGTATCACACAACTACTTCTAGTTTGAAATAATAATTACACAGCTTATACCTGTGTACTACCCATTTAGTATTTATTTTGTTCAGTTTTATTACCTAAATCCCTATTGTTACCTATTTAAACCTTCTCGTAAATATGAAACATCTATTTCATATTGTTATTGGTCTAATTTACGGCTGAATAAAATATTTTAATAAAGTTTAAATTTTGGTAAGTAAACAATAACAACTGTTAAAACTTGCATATCTATTGAAGCTTTTTTTTCACCTTTTAAAAAGACTTTTTTTAACCGAGGAAGATAACATTTCACTGCCAAAATAATTCACAAAATAAACATGAATTATAACTTTTTATAGGATTTATTTTTTACAGATTCAATTATTAATTGATTATTTATCATAAATATTTTCATTTCTTGGAATAATAATTTAACAATTCTTTTAACATAAATTCTCCAATAACTTTCGATCAGAAACGTTAAATATTTCTTAATATATTTTACATAACATATATGTACTTTTAATTTTGTATTTTGTGATTTAATGGCATATTTCAGAGAATTAATATTATATCAGACGTCACTAAAAAAAATCATTTTACGCAGATAATATAAAAAATCTATTATTACATATTGTAATATTAGTTGGTCGTTGGGCGCCAATTTGTAACCATATTATTACGTTGTTCGTCAATTTGTGATATGATTTACGTGTTAAGAGTGAATTTATAAAAATATTATTTAACTTTTAAAAAACTAACAATATACCAAAAGAAAATATGTAATTTACAATAAAACAACCATTAATCTTAATTTCGTGTTTATTTAGTTGTAAAAGATATTTCAATAATTAACAATATTTATAAATGTTTATCACAGCAAAAATTATGATAGTTAAATAACTCGGCTAGGGGTGAGTAAGTTCATTAGCTCTGACTATAGTACAATATTTGTTTCTTTAAGAAATTATAAGGGCGCCACTGAAATCTTTTTATTTTTTATGATACTACTGAAGAAAGTTGTTTTAAGCTGAGTTATTTCAATAATTATCATAAGATGACAGAAAGATGTCAGAAAAAACTGTCTATGAAGATAAAAAAATGATATGAAAATGTACAAACAGATAAAAGATAAATAGATTTCCTTGGTGCTAAAATGAATGAAGTTGAGAATACGTTACAAAAAAAATAATCCGCAAACAGTTCTTTAAAAATACTTATTCTAATACAGTTGACGATATAGATAGATATAAACGGAGATAAAAGAGAACAAAATATGGGAACAGTAAACTTGATAGATCACAATAAACTTATCTGTTAACAACAGTTGACGATCCTTCGCCGCACCTTGGGGTCGCTACGGCACTGTCTAGGTGGTTCCAAATGATTATGGAAGATCACGAGTGGAGGGATGATTTGCCCCAGTTGTAGAGATGATCCAGTTAAAAATGTGCATACGAGAGCTTAAATTTTACAAGCTGTTCAAGTTTACTGAATCTTCAAATTAAAGAGATGCTTCTAGTTTACTGTATTATATTCCAACTTTCTGAAAATTACCAGTGTCAAACACGTGTTATATTTACTTTTCTGGCACAAAAAGTACAAATGAGCATAGTCCGAAATCTACAGTTAGATGCTAACGTATTTTAATAAATTACAAAAGATACATTTTTACATTAAATGTACTTTTTAACAACCTTACACACTAATCAAAATTCCAGAAATGTACTTTTACTAGCCTTTTTATAAAAAATTATCATTAATACTTTTAATTACCATAAAAAGATTCTTTGAATAATAATGAAATATGTTGAAATTCTCATCTGATATAATAAAATATAATATAACTTTCCATATTTTATAAATATTTTAACAAAAAGGAATTATAAAATTTGAAAAAACCTACCTGTATATGACAGTAAACCAATAGAAAAAATGAGACTGGGAATAATTATTAAAACCTCTTGAACTCGATAATGCCAACTCATTAATACACCTCGTAGCATAGCTACTTTGAACTTCCAATTATAATTATAGAGACCGTATTCATTATTTTATTATTAAAAATTTTTTAGGAAAGATGGAGCTAGCGGTACTAATTGAATTTAATATTTAGGATACCAGGTGCTTAAAATGTTAACAGGTACTGTTACAATATTGAGTACGCATTTTCAAGTAAGATACATGCATAAAACTGACCAAATAAACTTTAAAAATTGTTTTTTGCATAACCCCTAAATAAGAAGAGCTCCACGAAGCTAAACATTTTTTGACCACTAATTTCTTACTTATTTTAAATCCTAAAATAACAATTCATCCCAGCTACTTTTCATTTCTCTAGATACCTTTGTTCATAAAGATATATCAAATAACATTCCATTACAAACGATTTATATATATATCAATTTAATTTCGAAATATGGCAACACCTTCAAGTACCTGTCCCTTTAAATCTCCTAACGACATGGAAATTAAAATTTAGTTTAAACATAAAAATGGACTGCAAGATTAAAATAAAACAGAATAAAAATAGTAAACAAGTTGAAATAAATATATTAATGTAATTATGAAAAACTAATTGTTTTTAATAATTTTATTTTTAGAACCAAGAAGGAGCAAAAAGAGGAATTTTTTATTATATTTACCGCCAAACAACTTTTCTGTACATTGTAGCCTTGACTGAGATATTAACTTACTACCCGTGTTAACCATTGTATGTAACTTTAAAAAAAAAACGTCTTTACACTTTTGTAAAAATATTAAGATCGACCTAAAATATTTGTTTTATATCTCTATACTATGGAATGTTTGTTTCTCAATTTTGAATTTACCTGTTATAATTTAATGTTTTTATAGTTTTTTCAATGTTGGTAAACGTATTTTACGTGTGCCAACGCAAAATATATTCTGCTGGAAAGGTTTGTCCTATATTCTTTTAATATACTCAAAAAAATCTTTGCGAGAGTTACGAATCTTCCATTAGCATAATTATTAAAATATCCATAATAACGCGTCTATTTTGCATATTCCCATATTTTCAGTTCAAGCAATAATTCATACAGCTTTCTCAACGTACAAGACAGATAAAAAGGGGCACTCTAGGAAAGTATGTCTATATGTAAAACCTATGAGAAATGAGTTGGTAAGAACTTGTAAATGTGAATTATTTTAAACTATGGAAGTAGGTGCTAATACATTTTATAATTTTAAAAGAATAAACAAATAAACATTTTATTTTCTATGGAATATGTATTAATTATAGAGCTAAAAAAAGTTTCTTTATAATAAAGAAATAAAGGAGAAATATCTGATTGAAACAAAAATTATAACTATATTTATATAAAATAGAGGAGTGTCAATTATTGTAAGATATTAAAAGATTTTTAAAAGAATTTAAAAATTTTAAAACAAAGTTAATATTAATGAAATAATTGAAATAAGTTTGTATAGCTCGACGAACCTGTTTTATCATACACAATAGTAAATGGGGTGATTAGAAGATATAAAATTAAAATAACTACCAAAGTTGATAAAAAACAAAGACGTTTGAACACCAAGTCTCTAATACATTTAATGAGCTAATTCAGTTTATTTTTCCAAACAATCAACTCACTGGGTTGTTTTTAAATATATTAAACATAAAATAATAAACTCATTTTCGACATTGGCTTTAGTTAAAAGGGTTTCTTAAATGAAATAGGTACATTAAATTTATTATACTAACCCTTACTTTTTGGAAGTCCACCTTACTAAGAATAATAAAAACTATTCGTTTTAACAAAACTTCCTCAATTTATTTAAAAAATTGCTTTTTAATCTCAATGACAGCCGTTTCGCTAGAATTAGCTTTGTCAGATGGACGTATTGAAGTAGCATTTTGTTTGTAGCTAGGTACCTAGTAACATTTATGCAATTTTAAGGACCTAGAATGAATCTTCTAGAGATGTTTGAGATAAATGAAGCTGCTAATAATAACTCATTGGTATGTCTTAACGAACAGCTTAAACCAAAGGATCCATATATTTTCCTACACATACCGTTTTGATATTTCTTCAATAGATGATATTTTTTACTCTTTTTTACTCTTCTGTTACCTGATGATGCTTTGTTTTCGCCATAGAGTTCCTGGTTTAGCATTGATTTTAGTTTTTGTGCTTTTTATATTTTCAATCATTTACTTAAAGGTTACCTTTACTTATAATGATCTACATTGTTTTTTATTTTGCTGATTTATTTATTTAATCGAGTTGTAAACAATCCCTTCCTTTTGTTTGTCAATATGATTGCTCTCTACTTTATACATAACTATTTTTTAGATCGTTCTTCTTCTCTTATATTGGCAATCATTGATTGGGATTGATCGCTTCTTAATTTTATGGTCTCTATCTTAAGTTAGTTAGTTAACAATTTGTAATGTGCTATTACTCATGTATTTATGCTAATTGATTGTACTGTACCTTGAACGATTGTATTATTGTAGTTGTTTTATCCTCTAGTTGATAACATAATTTTTAGTACCTTTTTCTTAGTTATCTAGACATATTTCTGATTCAGGTTCCATGATCTGTGTCTTTCAACTATTCTTTGTCATATTTCTTCTGTCGAATTTCTTGGTGTCTATCGCCATTACCATTAGTTTCACGTGTTGAAAATAGTTATAATAGCTGGTGCAATTAACTATTTAATAGTTTTTAATGGTTTGGTTTACTTATTGGATATGGACAATGCTCATCAGCTTTTCTTTCACCATGTTTCTTAATTTGTATCCATTAACATTACTTTTTCTTATTGGAATTTCCTTTTTTCTACGGATTACCCATTGGAACATTTATTTTCGGTTCTCTGGAACGCCAATTTTAGAGATTTTGGAAGAGTCATTCCTTTTCCCAATATTTTTCTTTAAATGGTCTCATAACCAGATTATAATATCTCCGTTTTGGTCTATAACCAAATATCAATTATCCTATTGGTTAGTTTCGACATTTGGGTTGCTTCAACCCCCGTTAATTTTTATGTAATTTTTTATAATTAATTCATTGAGCTTAATGCTTTCCTCTTTACTTAATCTACCATTTTTCTTCTTCAATGTCCATTTCTTCTCTTTCTGTATAATTTAATACTTTATCCTGGTTTTAAACATAAATTTTATATTATGCATTATTTGTTATAATTTCAATGTTACACCATCAACTGCAATCGTACAATATTTACTTTGTAACTTTGATAGGTAAGGAATTGTACTTATACTAATCTCTGATTTGTTTGTAATTTGTTTTCTTCTTGATAGCCTGATGATGGCCTTATTGTAGGGCGAAACTAGTTGCGCTTTAGATTTTCAACCTTTATAATAATAAAAATTTGTGACATTGACATTGGTTTTTCCTTTCTTTATTTAAGGCGAGTCACATTGGAGATATGGATGATTTGCTTCATATAAAATAATATTTCTTTTTCTTATTATGCTGAGCTAACAAACATAGTAAAATGAGTTTTTCTTTAAAACCAAATAACCAGTAAATTTGTATTATGTTACACCTCTGTCATATAAACAAACCTCATCTCCCCCTTCTACGTGCTGTGTTGTTTATGCCAGTTTAAGCCCAGTGTTAAAGTGACATCATACTCTCGTTTCTACAGAGACTTTCTAAAGTTTTTCTCTTGTCATATTTAATTTAAAGAAAAGTGATATTATATCAGAATAACACACATTTGGAGCGAGTTCGTGTTGTACAAGACGTGCGAGATAAAGTTCAATCTCATTGAGTGTTGAAATAAGGGAGAACTATTTGATGTTTAATTGTAGGTATTCGTTCTAAGCGAGTGTTACGTGCAGAGATATTTTATGGGATAAGTGAGGGATCCCTCAACTTCGTTCGTTAGAAAAGCGGTAGAACAACCTTAAATATTATTAAGTTTATTAGAAGTAAATCATCCATTAAGTTTAGTTTTTAATTATGATTAGTATATTATATCAAAATGTTCACACAAATGAGAATTTTTCCCCCGAATAATGTTTTATGCCACCTCAGTATGTGTTGAACTATGAGATCTTAACTCAAGAGTTTAATTATTAATCCTTATTTAAAAATTTCAATGTTGATATTCAGTGTTTAAAAATTATGATAATGATAAAATTGATCAAATGTTTGTATCAAGTAAAAAAATATTTCCTTTAAACTTCCCTTTATCTGTCAAAAATATTTTTACACATACACTAAAAAATATCATATATTTTAGTTCAGTTGGATGCTAACATTGTTTATAAACAAATAAATTTTAAAATTGTTCACGAAATCAAAAGCTCCTCTGGATTCAAACAATTATGACGGTGTTCATAATACGCTTGATGACCGAACAATATTGCTGATGTTGGACACTATTACCCCCGGAGATGTTAACCCTTACTTACATTAAGGTCCGTAGACTGGGGTTACTTTGATTCGAGGGGTGACTTTGATTAAAACTTCCTTCCAAGATAAAATCGATAAAATCTTAATTTCTGAACATACTACTTTTGTTTTTAGTTTTCGTTTGACAAAAATGCTAATGACGTGACAGTATGACGAACGTTTTAGCCGGTCTGATTATTTTAACAACTTGGAAAAAACTATAAAGGATATACCGCCCAGTCACTTGTTTAATTACGACGAGTCAAATTTGAGTGATGACCCTGGAAACAAAATTGGGATCTATAGAAAAGGTACCAAATACCCTGAGAAAGCTATAAACTTCTCCAAAAGTGCCACTTCTATCATGATCTGCGGCTCAGCCGATGGTGTTCTTCTACCCCCATACATTATATATAAAAGTCAACACCTTTATGATACATGGAAGAAAAGAGCACCAAGAGGTCTTCCATGCTGTGACAAACCATGTTGTTCTCAAGGGTCTAGATTCAATAGAACAGTCAGCGGATGGATCGATGCAGTTACATTCAGAGATTGGTTTAAAACAGCATTCTTACCACATGCAAAAAGGTTACCAGGTAAAAAAGCTTTGATCAGGGATAATCTATCTTCCTATTTGGATGACGAGGTGTTAAAACTGTGTCAAGAAAACGATATAAAATTCCACACACATCTCACACAACCCCTTGATGTAGCTTTTTTCGCCCGATGAAATCGGCTTGGCGTCAAATATTGACTAAGTGGAAGACACAAAATCAAAGACTAACAACTTTGCCTAAAGATACTTTTCCTTAGCTCCTATCATTGATAAAATGGACAAAGTAGAACCAAAACCAAATCATCCATTTAAAGACACCGCTTCAGGGATCAAAAGAAACATAATGAGTGGATTTTGTGCCACGGGCATTTAAATAGATTTAAATAGATATAAAGTTTTAAATCGATTGCCAAAAGAAAACATAGATAATGCGGAAGAAATTGAGAGTATACTGATAGTTTTTTTAAAACAACAGCGATTCGGAGTCACTTCTGGACAGACTGTAAGAAAAAAAAAGAGTTTGGATGTTGCTCCGGGTTTGAATATAGCTACAGATCAAATAAATCAATATGAGAAATTTAAGAATGATGTTTAGACAACAAGTAAGGAGATAGAAAACGAAAAGTATGTTTATTCTGATGCTAATGAAGAAAGTCTGTCCGGAATGAAAGAGACTAATGAGATAGAAGAGACCGAAGAGTTGGAAGTTGGTAAATTTATTTTGGCCAAATTTTACTCTGTAAGAGGTAAAAAAATTTATAAGTACTTCTGCCAAATAAAAAAACTAACTCCCCTACTAGTAGAAGGTTTTAAAAGGGTCTCACTTGAAAGCTTAAAAAAGTTTAAAAGAATTCCTAACGACGTTTCGAAAATTGGGTTGTCCGATATTGTGGCGTATCTACCAAAGCCACTAGAAGAACAAGGATATTTTGTATTTCCTTATAATATAGATATTTTTGAAATATTTTTGATTTTTTTAGGTTTTTTTTTAACTTGTAAGCGTTGAAAATAGTTTTTTTAAAGGCATATCTTATTTGTAACTATCAAATTTAATTTATTTTAGATAATAAAGTTCTATATTTTCGGTGCACATTATTGTTTTCATGTCGCTCATTAAAAATGCGTGCTGTTTTATTAGCGCACTGATTATTTCTGAAAAATATTTCAATAATTTCAACCCTTTCTGCCGTGGAATATATCATGGTTAATTTATGTATAAAGCAATAAATGATATTTTAACAACAAAGATTGGTCAAATCAATCGCAAACTAATGTACTATTTCCTATTTAAAATAAGTACATGGCATTCTCTACTTATCTTTCTTCAAGAAACAACTTTTTTTGTCACAAAGGACAGTTCAATTGCTATTTTTATTAT
The DNA here is from genome assembly GCA_035357415.1 of Ophraella communa. NCBI lineage: Eukaryota > Metazoa > Arthropoda > Insecta > Coleoptera > Chrysomelidae > Ophraella > Ophraella communa. The sequence goes on along the minus strand of CM068983.1, from coordinate 12,716,176 downwards.
TAATAAACCAGTAAAATAGTAAATAAAAGCATTTACTTATCAAGAAAATGCTTTTACTCAAATTTCTTCTCCAAAACTACTGAATTAAAGTACATGAATTTTACATCATTATAAAGGGAGTTGAAAGACGTTTCAATTAATGGATCATTCGACCCCCTTTTCATTTAAGATTTTAGGGATGATGCCACCCCCGCTTAAGGGGCTGCAAATGTTAAAGTGATTTTATGCCAAATTTATGTCCCCCTCGAAAACAAAATCGACGGGTCCGAGCGTTTTTTCTAAAAAGGAATCATCTGCCAGTAAATGCATCTGTTTCGTTTTCGGTGCGCCACCCTGTATAAAATATATAATATAAACTATTAGTTTAATAACACAAGGATATTTAGTTTTGTTTTTTTGCAGTAAGAGGTAAATGTTTTTGAAAATCGATATGTGCTTAGAGTATTTGTACCAAAAAGGATTAATTATAAAAAAAAAACAAAATGATGTACAAGGTCCAACAACGTATTAATTTTTTTAGTATACTATCCAATAAATAATCTTATGATGAAAATGTCGTTTTAGATAAAATGTATGTTGGAAAATATATTGCTGTATATTTCTCGAAAACTGTTCTATCGCTAGATCGCAACTTAATAACCACGCCGATTTATTACCCAGTTTTCATTACAAAGCCACTATAGAGTATGAAAATCGTAAAATAAACCAACGTTAAAGAGATATATAGTGCGGTGGCGATTGACTTTTAGATATACCATTTTTATTATTAATTGTCATAGACAATCAATTTCGGATTAAATATTCCTAAACCAAAAATTCAAAACCCAATCATACACATTCAGCCTAATTATTATTTACTTTTGGATGCATAGGTTTTCTATTCTTTTTTTGTAATAAATTACATGTATAGTATTATTAATATGATAGGTATAATTTTACTGCGGTTTATAAATAATTAAAAACATTATTGTTGTTTATAGTTTTACACATGACATGATTTCATTTATAATGAATGTAAACGGTAGAATTAAATTGGTAAGTTTAAATTATATACTATAGTTACATCTGTTTTTATTGGTTTTCTGTTTAATAATTTATCGGTATATATTTACCCCCAGAAATATTAATTCAAAAATTGTTTTTTTAATTTCCAAGTAATTGATAATATTACAGAATAATTCTTATAAATATTAAATAAAAACTTTGTTAACCTCATACAAAACATGGAAATGCATGTTTTACATATTAAGATAGTTCTAGTGCAAGACCTCTCGATAGATATTTCGCAAATTTTTTTGACAATTTAATATTAGTGTTTTTTTTAACGATTCCTAAATGTTTAGAATTTTTGACCGTTTAGATTTCGAGATATTGAGGGTCACTTTCCATTAAAAGTATGTAAAATGTACGGTCTCAACTATTTTAATTTATATAAAAATATTCACTTGACAGAATCGGAAAAAAGTGGGAGAGTGCGAAATAAGGTTGTCAGAATAAGTTAAAAAATAAAAATCTCACCTCGTTTTGTTTTAAAGATATTTAAATAAAAATATTAATCTTGTATCCGTTTCCAACCTCATTATTTTAGTTTATTGTGATCTGGCAACGCTGTACTCAGCGCTCAGAAATAGCGTTGAATATTTAATTATTTAAATGAGTTGTAAATAAAGATATACATAAATAATCAACATGTAAATAATTGTTCAAAATTAATCTTAATTATTTTTTTGCACTATTGATCATTTTTGACTATTTACCATGACAGATTTTCCGTCAGTAGGTGAGATTTACTAGCAACTCGACGGTAAGTACTCCAATTCGACGGTAAGTAATTCACTTACCGTCGAGCTAAAAAATCTCTTAATTTTTTAAAGGAATAAAGAAAACTAACGAATTATTTATTAATATTGAAACTTGGTACAATTTATTAAATTATTTAATGAAATCCCACTTGTTTGGGCTGTGGTTTCACTTCCAACAGAAAATCCGGAGAATCGCATCCATTAGCAGTATTACTAGTATTGCACAATATTTTGTCGGCAAAATCTATTTTATTTTGAAGAGAATCTTCTACATAGCTTTCTGCCACGATCGATGAACGCCAACCTCTATGACGCTTTAATCCGAGGACATCAACACCTTTATTAGACAAAAGCGTTGCTGATGTCCTCCTGAACGAATGGCCAGTATAGTTCTAGCGAGTAGGCAAATTTAAGAATTTGGCAATTTAACCCTCCGTTAGTCGCGTATGTATCCAACAGGTACTATCGGCTTCAGAATTGCATATACATTTTCAAACTCAAATCGCTTACATTGAATAGACAGCCTTCTTATTTTCTGTAACCAATCACGGTTTAAATAATAATAAATTTGAAATCAGTTAAACAGTTGTCCACGCCCACATCTTCACTTAGTTTGGAACCCTCGATAATAAATGTTTGTTTAGGATTAAAATCCCTTTTTTTTATTATATCAGTACAAAAATGCGAAAAAAACCTATTTATTCGAGACATGACCGACCATTGTAAATACACTTAATCTTCCAAAACCATTTAATGAAGGCGTTTTAAAAATTGCCATTTCTTTGTTGTCTAAGAAGGGCGTTTTTATAAGTTCGGTAGGTAAACGAAATTCACATTTAACATGTATATGCTATTCTAAAGCCGACTGTACATGTCTCATTTATATGAGGTTTCAGTTTCTCTGAAACGCTGGAATTTCCAGCTACAGTCTATTTGTCGCTTAATCTTACTTCTACCGTTTCCTGAAATATCTAAGCCAAATATTTATTTGTTCCATTGTTATGGACCTAAAAACCCAAGCGTCGTCGGCCGTGTACCTGGGAGGTACAGCGCGACCCTCTACGTTACAAGTTTTGTTCGTTAAGTCTGTTCGAAAACGTTGTGCATTTAGGACGTTTTTAGAAGAAACATTATTTGTTGCAAGTATATAAACGCTTCTTTTACTCGTGCCGATGGATAGAAGAAAAATATTTGATTTTTCCAAACCGCAAGACATTGAAGAGATACATCGTCTCATTTTTGAAGATGACGAACCCAGTATCGATGTTCAGGACGGAAATTTCGACGAATCTGATCAATCGGATTCAGAGGATTTTGTCGAAACTAGGTCAGTTGATTCTGACACGGATCATGACATTAGTGAGGAGGAACCGGAAACTGAATAAGCCGAAGATAGAGGTTTTTTTTCGGGTAAGTAAATCTTCTTTTCAAGTGTTTTGTTATATACGAAAAATTGAAGGCAAAGATGGAACCCAATGGAATAAAAGTCCGCCTAAGTCTTCAAAAAATCGTCCGCATAATATTTTGGTGAAATTACCAGTGTGGGCCAGGAAGCAAAAAAGGCCAAAACTGAATTTGAATGTTGGAACCTATTTTTTACAGAATTTATTCTAAATTTGCCAGTACAAAACACCAATCAATATATTGAAAATGTTCGCGAAAAATATGGGGGAGAGAGAGAGATTGTAGGTCCACGAATGCTGCCGAAATCAAAGCATTTTTGGGATTATTGTATTTATCTTGTGTGTTCTGAGGAGGTCATCAACTGCTAACCGATTTTTGGGCCACTGACGGTTTAGAAATAAATATTTTTCGGATGACGATGTCAGAAAAAAGATTCAGGTTTTTGATACGGTGTTTGAGGTTTGACGACAGAGAAACTAGGGAAACACGGTGTAAATTAGATAAATTAGCAGCAGTAAGAAAATTCTTTACAGTTTTTATAGAGAACTGTCAAAAACATTATCATCTTGGTAAAAATGTGACAATTGATGAAATGTTACCTGGATTTCGAGGAAGATGTTCATGCCGCCAAAACATTTCCTCTAAGCCAAATAAATACAGCATAAAATTATTTTGTCTGAGCGATGCCAAATTGTATTACACAGCTAACATGGAAATATACTGTGGACAGCAGCCAGAAGGACCATTTAGCCACTCTAATTCGCATGATTCTGATGTAATGCGGTTGTCTCAACCTATTTTTGGTTCTGGACGAAATATTGCCCAGCTGACAGCATGACGTACATTGTACGTAATTTTTTGGTCACCCGTTACGTCGTTTAGACTTCTTGGATGACGTCAAATCTACTAAAATATGACGTGAAAATGTCACAGCCCAAAGACGTCACCCAGTCACGTTAAATTACGTCACCCCATGACGTACAATAGACATGTTTTATCGACGAAATTGTAACGTAAGATTACGTTATTTCATGACGTAGTTTTTTTCTACCTATTTATGACGTATGGATTGATTTTGGGACAGAATAAAAACCAAAAATATTGATAGACAATTTTATTTGCATTAAATTTCAATTTTACATACAAATATTACAAGTTACTTTAAATATATAAAATATTTAACAATATTATTTAAATAATATAAAATGTTGCACATTACATATTAAAAGTTAGGTACATCGAATTAACAACGTAGTCTGTGTGCGAAGTATAAGTTAAATGTAAAGCAACTATTTAAAATCAATTCTGATTCATAAAATGTATCTTTAAAAAATGAGATATTCATCAATTAAAAAAATTATTGATACAACTTAATTTGAATTAAATATTACAAGTTACCTAATGCATAGCACACAGCATGTCACTAATAGTTATTATGTTTTAGTCAACAAAATTAAATAATTATTGTTAAATTTACCTTGTTCGAAGTAAACTTTTCTTACATTGTAGGATGTCCAGCCTTTTTCCTGAGAAACGCCAAATTATAATGCTTTCTGGTACTTTGTAGATGCCGAAAAAAAATCTGATTTCTCTAGTGTTAGCCATTTACAATGAAAAGGTGCTAAGCCAGTTTGGTAGAATCGGATGCATACGAAGTATTTCTAACGCCGCTATATTTAGACAAAAATTACAATATCAGTATACGAATACTATACAATAATCATTATTTAAATACAATGCTCTAACTATTTACCTATTTAAATTACATATTAAACTGGTTAATAATAATATATTTACATTTTCTAAAACATCATTGGTAGCCATTTACGCCAATTAAGAATACTGGCAAATAAAAATATTATAAACCATTTATTTAGTTGAATGTAAGGAAATAGCAAAATTTTTCTTACTTACTTACATTTATCTGCAAGGAATACTGTTATAAATATACACAAAAACACTTCTCATTTTAATCCTTGGTCATAAAGTGCTTGCTGTTGGCTTACATTACAGACGCCAACAACAATGAGAGGAAAGGCGTGGCAAACACGATCTGCCCGACAAGCCTCCGAGTTGTAACGAGCGTTTGGCGCGAATATTAAAATTTATCATTTTTCACAAGTTAAGTTGATAAATCACTCTAAATGACAAAGGTAGGTGTATTAAGTATTTAGTAATAAGCAAATAAATATGTAAGGTATACAATACTATTGATAATGATTACCACTTAGAAATATTTTCAACTGCATGTATCATATATATTGAAATGACATATTTACCTAGCTGCTAAGTATCAGAAAATGAGAAAAAGCTACGAAATAAAATTTTTATTTACACTATGCAAATGTGCATAGTTAAATATTATTGCATCACTTTAGGTCGACGAAGTATCGACGTTGGAAAAATGACGTATATGGTTGGTCTAACTTATCACGTTGTAGAGACGTAGATGTTAGGTCGTCGACGTCATTTACCAATAATTACCTAATATCGACGTTTATATGACGTGACCCTGTCAGCTGGGTACTGCAGATAATTGGTTCACCAGTTTAGAGTTGGTAAGAAAATTAGAAAAAAATAAAGTTTCATATGTTGGGACGATCAGAAAAAATAAAAGAGAGTTGCCGCAGAACTTTGTGTCCCCAAAAAATCTAGCCTGTTTTAGCAGCATTTTTGGCTATACTAAAAATGAAACTCTTGTTTCGTATGTGCCAAAAAAAGGTAAAACTGTTGTCCTGCTTTCAAGTATGCATGTAGGTTTAAAAGAGGTTTCAAATATTATGGAAAAAAACCAGAAGTCATTTTATTTTATAATGATACCAAATCTGGCGTCGACGTTGTCGACAAGCTTTGTGCGACGTACAGTGTTGGAAGATCGACAAGAAGGTGGCCAATGGTAATTTTTTATCATCTAATGAACATCGCCGCTTTGAACGCCAGAATAATTTATTTGGGCAACAATAATGAATACTGTTCAAGGAGAGAACATGATGATGTGAACCGTGCTATCGATAAAATATAAAATCCTCGCAGAGTTGGTACTGTTGTGCAAAATGTGGCATAAGTTTATGTTTGAAACAGCATTCAAACATTATTTGTGAAAGCTGCTTGAAGAAAAAGATGAGGAACAAATTTCCGAATAATTTTTTTTATGAAATTGTAAAAAACATAAATAATTGTAATTTTAAACAAATTTGTGTTTATCTATAGTAAAACAAGATATTTATTTTCAATCGTTCTTGTTCATTAACTTTATTTTGCTTTCATCTATTGAACATGTAAAACTTTAATTAATATAAAAGATTTAAATTTTTGATGAATTTGTTTTCAATTATTGTGATTTAATTAATCAGATGGTAAATAATAGCTCTAAAATGCTTTGAAATTTATACGAAAACAAATCAACAACATACAATTGAAAAAATTGCTTATCAACATACATGTATCTATGGGGTACAGTACGACTAAGTATGTTACAAAAACAGGCGTGCCTAACGGAGGGTTGAAAAGGCCAGCCCCTGATTGTCCCTTTCCTTATTACTTGAGCACAACATCTTCCTTTGGCGTATCTTCAGTAAAAAAAACCGTAATTATTATTTAAAATAAGTTAGCCTTTTGCTGAGTAGCTGGAAAGGGCTGATTTCAGAAGAAAACGCAGCTACTGATTAGGTTAAAGAAGACTTTGACAGGATTTTGAGGGAAGCTTTATAAGAACAAGAAGAAGAAGAAAAGTGAAAGGGCAATAAATTGACAATAAGTTTGGTAAGGTAGATAAAATAGAAAAGATGATTTGTATATGTAATTATATTCTATTTAGAAAAATTTTAAGCATCTTTTTAACTACTAAAGCCCAGTTAAACTTTAATTATAAAATTAAATTTACATAATCGATTATACAATGTTTTTACCTCATAAGTTATTCTATAATAAAGTTATTAAATTTATAAAAAGCTATACAGTAAATTTTTATAATTCCCTTAATCAGTTATAGTCAATTAAAATTAAAGGCGAAAAATAAGAAACGAAAAACTCAATCACAATAATCCTAAGAGTCTGTCAATAAAAAGGAATATAAAAGATAATTAAATAGCATAAAAAATACACCAAAGCATTTACAGAACTTTTTTAATAAAATTAAAGTCTGCGGTATAAAATAGCTTTCACCATAAAACTGCCATAAAATAGCTGTAACAATTTTGTGGGTGAATATGATTTCAAGGAATGTACGAGTCTGAAAAAAATATAAAATATAAACCTTTTAAACTTATCCAATATATAAAAATTATTTGGATGCTCTAAGAAATAAAATGTAATTTTATGTATTAATTTGAAAAAATTTAAATATTTTTTAACATAGGAATTTGCTATACAAGGATTTTAGAAAATCTTAATTTTAGCACTGAAGAAATGTGAGTAAGAGTCCGCAAAAAGAGTCCACTTGCTAACTGCTTAAATAAGTTTTTATCGAAACAGTTGCAAAACTTTCTACTTTAATTAATGAGCAAAAAATTGTTGGCCAAGAGAGAAGTCGAAAAATCAAAGTAACAGCTGCTGTTCTTTTGTTTATCTTCTCACTCAAAATTTCTTTTATTTAATTTAGTATATATAACAATGTTTTATAACCTATTATTCGTCCATTTGCTGGTGCTGTCGCATCGGCCAAAATTTCTCATACATGATATTCTACGTTCACATATAGCAAGTCAGTCACAGATTGGCGTAACAACGAAGTAATTGATATATTGACATGGCCAGCAACATCACCCTAGCATATATGGGATATAATTAAAATAAAACAAAATTACCTATACAGCTCAGTATGGAACAGAGGAAAGGAAAAAATGCATTATAATGAAATTGGTTGGCTTTTCGAAAAAACGCTAAGACAAACTAATTTTGTTTACTAAAAGCTCAATTTTTCAAACAGAAGTTGGGTTTCCTCTACTTACCATTGGCAATGACGTCATTGAACATTTTTTTCTATTTTTTTCTTTGGATTTTCATACACACACGTGCAATTTCCTTTTCGGAAAAATCAGACACATATATTTTATTTTACTTGGGAACACAACAAATAAGTTATTATTACTGAATATTAACAATTTCAAAGCAAAGTAATTTAAACATACCTCTAAGTGCTAAAATTGTTGATCCTCAGTTATAATACAATGGAAATGAGATGCAGCGATCTCTTGAAAGTTTTCCAAAATTTTAGTAGTTATGTTTGCAATCCCAATACGTATCCGTTTTTTGAGGTCATTGATATTTTGTCGTCTGCTTTGATACACTTCACTTTTTAAGTATCCCTATAAAAAGAAGACAAGAGGAGTAGAATCGAGTAATCTAGGAGACCATTTGATTGATCATCTTCGACCTATCCACCGATTTGGAAAGATGTTGTACCAGGGTAGGATTATGTGGAGGCGCACTATCTTGCTGTAGCCACAAATCATTTCTGTTTGGAAACAATCGGTTCAATTCGGGGATCAAGAAGTTTTGCAATAAGAATAATAAAAACTTCCACCATTTATTTAAAAAATTGTTTTTTTAACCTCGATGACGGCCGTTTCGCTGATTAGCATCGTCAGATTGACATTTAAGTTAAATGCTGGGGCATATATATGCAATAATATAATTTTTCTTACTACCGCATTATGATTTTTTTTGGTGCATACCGTATAATTATTATTCTGAAACAAATCAGAAAAAAAATATATTTAGGAAGTTTACAGTTTATTTATAAATCTGATCCTTATTATACAGGATAATGGCGATAATCTCCAACCAAATCAAAAATTATTACTACCGGAATATTAGTCCAAGTCTAGTAAAACAGTTGTTTAAAATTAAACCAGAATTATCCATCTATAGTGCTGAAACTATAGCTATTTACGAAGAACTACTTTCCTTAAAAAAATGTAATAAGGAATCCATAATGATTATTATCAGGCACTCACTATAAATTTTGTCAATTCCTAGTGTAACTATTTGTTAGCAGTAGTCAATAAAACATTTATAAAAACAATGTTCTAATTAAAATAGCTTTAGAAAATAAAAGGTGTGTTTTAATTAAAAATATGTACTATCAAATTGATTGTGGTAACCTTTACTTTGTGGAAGTCCATCTTATTAAGAACAATAAATAACTGAACGGTTGAATTAAACTTCCACTAAAAACATCTAGGCTTTAATATTATTATGTCTTATTGCTTCCTTACTTGGTCTAGCCTTAACTACTTATCAATATCAGATACCTAGCTATTAAGCAAACAAAATGTAACTTCAATATGTCAATCTGACGATGCTAGTTTTTAGCGAAACAGCTGTAATTGCAATTAAAAACGTATTTTGCGAATAAATAGTGGAAGTTTTGTTCAACCGTTCAGTTATTTATTGTCCTTATGTACTATCAATTTTTAACTATTAGCCATTTTATAAGTTTATCGCATAGATAAAAGATTACTAGTAGCTGGCAAAGTGATTATTTAAAAACAATTACAATTTTAGAGCACATCTTGATTAATTAGAATTTGACAATATATTGGATGTACTATACATGTAAAGGGATCAATAAATCGCTCTTAGTTATATATTCAATCAAAGTAATTACAAACTAAGATATTGGTTATTCAATATAGTGATTGAGATTTCCACAAATTCACATTGTTACCGCTATACGGTTACTATCGCCCAGTCTCAATATGTAAATAATTCTAAACGGAATAACAACTTAAAGCACACAATTTTATTTATAATTATAAAGTATAACTCTTAACGATATTTTCTTTTGATAATTCTAATGAAACCAACTTTTATTAACAAAAATAATAGAATATCGAATATCTCAAATTACAATACCCTGGTCATTTGATCGGATGAAGAGGTCCTATGGAGTGGCTGGCCTACCCGATCTCCTGACCTAAACCCTCTGAATTTCTTCTTGTGGAGACATTTCAAGTGCAAGATATTTGTGACTGAAAAATTTGGACGAACTTCGCCAACGAAGTGTAAATGATTATGCTGGACGGTTTTCAGCCAAGATTGCACTATTGTATGGAAGTCAATGGAGGTACATTTGATTGATTGTTAGCATGGAAAAATATTAATTTTTCTAAACAATGTGTTCTTTATACACTATTGAAAAAAAAATTCTAGATAATGTGTTTTTTTTTATACAACTTTGTAAAAAAGCTTCTAACAACTTACAAATAAAGTATCACTAAACCCCTCTCCCCTATTCAATTATTAAGGGTTGAAGCGTTCCCTCATAAGGGAGGTCTCAAATTTACGTCAAAATATGCCACCCAAAGAAAATCAGTCGCTGTGTTTCGAGAAATTTTCTTAGTCACTATGGGATGTTAAATATACTGGGTAATTCGTCTTGGACAACCTGTATAAATATTTTAAAAAAATATTGCTTTTTATTAGTTGATAAAATGGTTTCGGCGGTTTTGGTTTATTAAAGCCAAAAACATATCTATCCATCATCCAGTTATTATCAAGACGAAATCAAACTAAGTTCAACAGATGTTTCTAGAAAAAAAGTCACATTGAACAAATAGTTCATTTAACAAATTATCTAACCCACCTTTCGACCACATATTTCATGAAAATCCAATGTTTGCCAGCATACAATAAAAGGATGAAAAAAATGCAAATCGAACAAGAGGATGTTGATGGATTACGTAACCTTTCAGTTTTTTATCCAGAAAAACTCGTATTTGTTCATTGCAAATCCTGCTGTTAATTTTTTTTGTAGCATAATATGTCTGTTTAACATAATTTAATCATGAGATTATAGTTAAATAGTTTTGTTAATAAGTTACTAACGTTTACTACTATCATAGTTCATAATTAGATTCTTTTAGATTTTATTATGATAATATAGAGTTGAAGTTGTAAACAGTTTTGTATATTTGGGAGTAACTTTCACGTCATCGTCATTTTTCAGGGAAATGTCTACTTGTACCAACGAAAAAGCCAAACAAGCAGCTGGTGCCTTAATATCAGTTATAGCTAACTCAAAAATTAGCTCTTGGACAACAAGAGCGTACTACTACTAGTAGTACGTGCAGATAGCTTTTCTAAAACGCAGGTTACTTCTTCCGAAAAACCCTAGAGACTCTGTTATTAGATTAGAGGCGGGGAGAGTTAAATTATCGTACGTGGTGCTTAGACATACGATTAACTGGCTGATAAAAATTCTCGACATGGATAATTCTCGTCTTCCGAAAGTCTGCTTTCAACGCCTTGTGAAACTCAGCAGCACAGCGACAGATTCAAGATATAACTGGGCGCTCCAGGTAAAACAACTACTTGAAACAGCAGACTTCAAACTAGCGTGGTCTTAAATAACTAGTTGCTGTCTAAAATGAAATAAAAAAAGTATAACCAAGCTACCAGGACTACTTATAACTTCAGTTGCCCATCCGGTTTATTCGTACTCTAGCCTAGCTTCGACTCAGTAATAAATATAGTATAAAATTCTCACTTAACCGATGTTTCTATCGTTTCAACCCGCTAGAGATATGCACAGTAGGCAAATAAAAATGAATTAGAAACTCTCAACCACATACTTTTCGACTGCCCAATATATGTATCAATGAAACCTGTGAACGCAGAATGTCTCAAAGATATAAATTCACTTACAAATGCGCTTAACAATATCACTCCCCTCAAAGTTAAAACTATATGTAACCATATATGGAATATTATTAAACTTAAATCTTTCATAATAAACGAATAGTTTTTTAGTACCTTTCCTATGCACGAACTGTAAGATTTATAGATATTCCTTAAGACTTCTTTTTATAGGCAGATTGTTATGATGTGCTTCCCAACTTTTTGTCTTTGTGTTAACACTACATATTATTTAAACCGCTTTAATACAATTGACTAGAAGGGGCCTTTGACAATACGCCACATAAGGCAGTCAAAAGAGCACTGATTGTAAAACGACTTCCATATGGATGTCGCAACTGCTATCTACAAGAATCGTAGAAATGGAGGCAGGACAAGATACTATCTAAATAAATTTTTTAAATTAATTAAATTTTCATTAATGTCTCGACATAACTCTAAAAAGTATTTGGTTCATATTTTTATTATGATTTTAAGTAAATATGTAACTTTTAACTTGGGTAGCTGCTAAACCGTTCTTGAATATTTGTAATAATATTATGCGTTGAGCGTCAATTTGTGATATGATTTAAATGTTGATAGTGAATTTATAAAAATATTTATTAAATAAAAATTTACCAAAAAATGTAATTTACAATAAAACAACTATTAATCCAAATTTCATCTTTAATTAGTTGTAAAAGATAATAATTAACAAAATTTATAAATGTTTATCACAGCAAAAATTATGATAGTTAAATACCTCGGCTAGGGGTGAGTAAGTACATTAGCTCTGACTATAGTATAATATTTGTTTCTTTAAGAAATAATAAGGGCAGCACTGTAATCTTTTTATTTTTTATGATACTACTGAGGAAAGGTGATTTAAGTTTAGTTATTTAAATAAGTATCATAAGATGACAGAAAGATGTCAGAAAAAACTGTTTATGAAAAAAATTAAAATAAAAATGTACCAACCGATAAAAGATAAATAGATTTCCTTGGTGCTAATAAGAATGAAGTTACAAAAAAAAATAATCCTCAAACAGTTCTTTAAAACGACTTATTCTAATACAGTTGTAACGATATAGATAAATATAGATTGAGATAAAAAAGAAAAATACGTAAACAGTAAACTTGATATATAACCTTGGGGTCGCTACGGCACTGTCTAGGTGGTTTAAAATGTCTATGGATGATCTAGAGTTGTGGGATGATCAATTCTTAGAGATGATCAAGTTAAAGATATTCAGGTTTAGATAATGTTCAAGTTTACGAGCTGTTCAAGTTTACGAGATCTTCAAGTTTACGAAATCTTCAAGTTTAGTAGATGCTTTAAGTTTAAGAGATGAGATGTTCAAGTTTACTGTATAATATTACAACTTTTTGAAAATTACCAGTGTCAAACACGTGTTACATTTACTTTTTCTGGCACATAAAGTACAAATCAGCATAGTCCGAAATCTACAGTTAGATGATAACGTATTACAATAGATTGCAAAAGATACATTCTTTCATTAAATTTACCTTGTAAGAACCTTTCATATTAATCAAAATTCCAGAAATGTACTTTCACTAGCAATTTTATAAAAAATTATCATTAATACTTTTAAATTACCATAAAAAGATTCTTCGAATAATAACTAAATATGTTGAAATTCTCATCTGATATAATAAAATATAATATAAATAAATAAATAAATAAAGGTTTATTTTACATATCATCAAATAACAGAAAAAAGTAATAATTAATTAATCAGTACATAGTGAAATTGACAATACATAAAAAAGAACGCCAAAGCAGTAAAAACTGTTACGAGTGGGCGTCCTTGCAAGCAGTAAGCATGTCCGCCACGAACCAAAATAGCCTGAATAAATTAAATTGATAATTTAAATGATATACTTATAATCATAAAAAATGGCCATAGAGGGATGAGAGCCGACATGCCCACAATAATAATAAGATAGGTATACAAAAATGAAAAGAATAAGGAGAGTTCGCTGTAGCCTCAAAAATACTTACGGAAGAGAACTGATAGATACAAAGAATGAGAAAAAAAATGCCAGGTCTTTAAACATTAAAATATCTGTGACGCAAGGAATTACATTTTTAAAAGTTCTTTATATTTTCTTTTAAAACTAGGTACATATAAAGATTTAAGTGAATCAGGAATATTATTATTATAATATAAGTTTCAATGTTTTATAAATATTAAACAAAAAGAAATTATAAAATTAGAAAAAAACCTACCTGTATATGACAGTAAACCAATAGATGAAATGAGACTGGAGATAATAATTAAAACCCTCACACCTCGTAGCGTAGCTACTTTGAACTTCCAACTATAGAGACCGTATTCATTATTTTATTATTAAGAATTCTTTCGGAAAGAAAGAGCTCGCGGTACTAATTTAATTACCTACACATTTAGGATACCAGGTGCTTAAAATGTTAACAGATAGGGTTACATATTTTGTTGTGAAGCAAATTTTAAAGATATATGTATTTTTAAATCATTACTATATGTACCTACGTTGTTTTAAATTCTTTTATTCACTAACTGTTAGGGCTCCAAGTGAATTTGATCAAAAAACCGTCATTACAAATAAATAGATTTAAGGGGCGTCAAGCTTTTAATTTTCTAATAAAAACAATAGTGTACAATAATTCGTCAGATTGAATAAATGAACTTACTCAGGCGCCTATCTCTAAATTGTAATTTAGCAAATTGTCAACCAAAGGGTTTTATCACTACACTGAGATGTTCGGAAAACTTTTAGGACTAGAGACATATTAATAAGCTGAGATAAGAGATACGATAAGTTCTTAGAGCTGCACTGCAACCCAGGTTTACCTGGCCCTCTGTTAAAAAAATATGACAGTATTGAGACTACATTGCTCTTGATTTTATTAGTAATTTTTATTATATTAAAAACTAAATACTTTCTACTACTTTTTATCAACTTCTGTAATATGCTGTTGACCAACTATAAACAAAACTAAAAAAAATCATGGTTATCGCTACAGTATTGCTTTGTAAGTTATAAATTGTTTAATTTAGTAAAAAAAAGTACATCTCCAATAGGTATACTAATTATACTTAAATTTTATTTTCTTGCCTTCAACTTTGGCAAAATTTTGGGAACTCGCATGTTTAGAAACGGCTCAATCTGATAAAAATACTGTTACCCGATTGAGGTGCTAATTAAAGTGTTCTTATACTTTATAATCCCTTCTTCCGTATAAAATAGATCCAAATAGATAACGGCAGCTTTATCTATAGAACCGCATCTAAATCCAATTTAAACCTTCTTATTTCAGTTCATAGCACTGCTTTTCGTCTTTACATTAGTAGTTTATGTTTCAGTTCTGTAGACAATCTGTTTGTCAAGACTAATCAACCATCTTTATATCACAGGCGATATTATCTATGCTAGATCAACATTTAGTAATCCCTTCAATCCCTCTTACTTTGGATCACAGTAAATAAGATTTTTAACTAACAAATTTTTGTAGCATTTAGTTACAAATACAGAAAAGAACATTAAAATAGATGACATGACTGAAATCTAATAATATTTATGTTATTATTATGTTATTAAATAAACTTTTAATATTGTAAATATGATTTAAAAGAAGTTAAACGCAGACATTATCCTCCAAATTAATGTAAAAGGTTTCAAATAACAAAAAAAAGCGTGAACTAAAGTATAACTTGGGTAGGTAGTGATTAAAATTTACGGTTCATTTTAAATTTTTATAGGACGTATAAAGTCGATCCAAAAAAATTGAACAAAAAACTTCGAGTTAAAATGTAATTAATTTTGACTGGATGGAAATGTGTATTACGTTTTTAAGTAAAGTTTTATGAGAATTTTATTGCATTTTTAATAATTTCTTTCATAAACGTTACGGGTAGTAAAACTGCTTAGTACCAAGTTCATAGTTTATTTAAAAGCTTTTACGAAATTGAGAATCGCCAAGTGGTCAGCTTCATATTATTTGCATGTAGGATGGATAAAATTGCAAAAAGGAGTTTAAATGTGGCGTGGGTCAGTTTTTTTTTATTATTAACTTTGAAATATTAAAAGTTTTTGATCTATAACTGTTAATTTTTTTACTACTAGACTCTAAACCTAATCTTATTAACTTTTTTGAGGTAGTAAAGCTGCATTTTTAGGTAGGTAGAAAAATACAAAGACTACTTGATTACTCGTAGAACTAAATCTCAATCCATTAGACATAATATGAGGTTAAATAATGCAAAGATAAAACGAAAAATATTTTTCCTTACTTATTTACTAGTCATATCCACCTACCTAGTCTATAATGAAAATCAATCAACTTATCCGCATGAATTTTCTTAGCGATTTTTGCAAAACAATACTTATATCAAATTAAAGCAAAAATTATTGGATATGTTATTGGTTGCCTTCGTTGTGCAAAACTTCTGAAATGTGAGTGATTGGTGATCCGTTCAAAATTTGTATTGTCTCTCATCAATTAAATATCTCGACAATAATAACTTATTTTTTTACCTCGACGTATAATTACTATTATTTAAATATATTTGAAGTTAAGTGTTTTTAATAATTTTTCTATAACGTGATTTTCAAAAACTTCCTTCTTACGTGAATTGTGGACCAGTTTACTTGCATGGTATATTGATGGAATGTAGTCAAGTAGAAGTAAAAAATCATGATATTTCTTTTCTTGTATTGGTTGGGATACTTTAAACTGAGAAAAAGGTGTGACCGTTTCATGGAAAGTTTTCTAGCTCATTTTTTCTTTTTATTTTAACATTTGGCCAAACTTGGAATAATTCAGTCACCAACATGTAATTGCAAAGATCATGCATACGCAGATCTTAACCATATGTTTTTTGGTTGTAGTGAATACCTCGAAAAGACTAATAAACTCATTACATCACTTGTTAAACAAAATTATGCCTTACCAATAAACCTCACACATATTTTGGGCACCACCAACCGTAATACTTTAGACTTGCTAGTTAACTTTATCAAAGAAACAAAAATGAATCTTTAAATATTATCATAACCCAAAATTCTGTGGCTTGTTTCCGAGCCAAAATTCTTTCATCACCACATGTTGTGGGTGTACTAAGAACAGTCAATGACAGTAATTAGAGTTCAATCATAGTATTTTACAGGGTGGATGGGGAATAATGCGACAATAAAATGACAGATATTTTTTTAACCCTTCGACAGATTTAAAAAATATTTACTTTGTTTTGTGGGCAATTTTACTCTTAAACTTTCCTTACTCCAGTTATTTTTTAAAAAACTTCTTCGTTTAAAAAAAAACTCGCGCTATATAAAATAATCGAAAATTCAAAAGTTGGCAATGAAATTAAACGTCAGACTTGACAATTAAGAAAATAAGTCATTTAATGTGAGTAAAAAAAGGAACGCAAACAAATTAAAATCCGCTCTATCTAGTAACTGCTGATTGTGTCTAATCGATGTGCATTTATAAGTAATGAGATTCCACAATTCTTCCTGAGACGCAACTGGCGATGAATACACAGATTCTTTAAACATTTCCCAAATAAAGAAATTACATTTGTTGAGGTCAGGTGATCGTGGGGACCAAACTTGAGGGCAATTATTTCCTCTTCCCATTCATCTATTAGGATACTGGTGGTTTTAAAAATTTCTAACATCCATAATAAAATGAGGCAAGGCTCCTTCGTGCATAAACCAATATTCCAGCCTTAGTTGTAGAGGTACCTCGTCCAGTAGATAGGAAAGAGTGTTTTGCAAAAAATCTAAATAACTTTCTCCATTCAGCCGATTCGATAAAACAACAGGACCAATTAAATAGCAATCAATAATTCCGATCCCACCATTTATTTTAAATTCTCGTTGGAAATTTGTGATACCTCTTCTAGTAAAAGAAGCCTCATACGTAAAAAGAATCTTCTTTTAAAAATTAATTTCTTGGTGCAGAATAAACTGACAAAAATGTACAAGATTAACCAAATCTCCCGGTAAAAGTTCTGGCACTTTTTGTACATGGTAAGAATGCAGTAGATTGCGAAGGATAAGTCCAGTCTAGTACTAATATGTGGATTATTTACTATAAATAGTATCTAAAATAGCTACTTCGACCTGCGGCCTGATGGTAACAGCTCTTTCTCGAGTATTAGCACAAAACTGGGGGATGGCACGATACCTAAATCTTCTACGATATTCTTCTACAGTTTCCTTCACAAAAATCCAGCACTAACAGCATGTCGACTTGCTCGTTAAATAAAAACTTTTCGCTCATTTTATGAAGACTTAATCAACAATAAATACAATTGAATAACATACTTTCTTGATTGTCAAGTCTGACGTTTAATTTTATAGCCATCTTAAATTTTCCATGATTTTGAATAACTTGAGAAATGAAAGTTTTAGAATTAAATTGCCCACAAAACAAAATAATTTTTTTTTAAATCGGTAGAAGGGTTAAA
Organism: Ophraella communa; assembly: GCA_035357415.1. Taxonomy (NCBI): domain Eukaryota; kingdom Metazoa; phylum Arthropoda; class Insecta; order Coleoptera; family Chrysomelidae; genus Ophraella; species Ophraella communa. The sequence continues at coordinate 12,697,872 of CM068983.1, read as the reverse complement.
AAAATATCTACAATTTTAATGTCGCAATATTCCCCATTCACCCTGTAAAATACTATGATTAAATTAATTACTGTTATTTACTGCTTTTGGTATACCCACAACATGTTCTTTGAAATTCAAGTATAAGGGAAATATTGATTTTTTTCTAAATTTAAAACTTATCTTTTAAAGCTTATAACTTATTCTCAGGGAAGCAACTTGGCATTGAATTCCCCTACATGCCCTTGCTCTATGTCGGTTCTTATGCGAATCACCCTGTATAGCCACTATATACTTTTTCATAAGCTTTTGTTTTACAGTGTCATTGTGCTCTCTTTTATTTTATTGTTATAGTAGCTGAATGCCATAATAATTATTTAAACAATAGCAATTGTTGGAAATTTTAGTAGAAACCACTATCCCCTTGGTGTTAAAGAATTCTTCCCAAGCAGCTTCCTTTTTTTAACGTTTCCTTTCTACTGTCCTTTTTTTTATTCCTGCATAATTGGCTTTCTGCAAGTGCCTTGTAATATAAACAAAATATCAAACTATAATAATATAACAAATAGTTAGGCCAGTCTTCCTTTTGCCAATAGTATCCTACTGTACGCGAAAAAGTGAATGTATGCGACATCTTATAGAGAATGGTCCAAACTGGATTTAATTATTGGTCATTTTTAGTCTTACATCCATTTTATATCTTTGGTCACTTTTACACTAAACGCCTCAAACATGTATTCAGTGCATTTTTCTGGCCTGTTTTTATCCATTACTTTGTTGTTTAATCCTTCATTAAATTATGTGTATACCTGAGCGTTCAATACTTTGTATTTCGTAATCGTAGAAACCTTCATAAATATTTTTCAAACGATAATTTCCGCAAAAAATTTATAAAAAGCAAAATATTAATAAGTGGTCCAACAATGTTTGGCAATGAATCTGGATAGTTTACTGACCTATTGTTTATAAATATTGATCAGCTCTAAAATCAAGACATATACCTACCTACTTTTAAAGTGGTATCCAGCTACCGTATTGATATAACAGAAATATTTAATCAGTTATTATGTTTTTTTTTTTAAATGAACTACATTTTTTTAATTAAAAAACTTTTTCTTCTTCTCATGCTTATGTCAAAGAATAAAAGCTTTGGGCTTTTTTATTAAGTATAAATTATATTTTATATTTTATCTGTAAACCAATAGTAATATCTATTTATTTTTATTTTTATTTAAATTTCAATTTAAATATTTATTAAAAAAAGTCATTTACAAATTCTTGATAACGATTCAAACAATTTATTCCCAATTTTATCGAATATTCAATGAAGTGCTGTATCCATCATTCATTAACGTGATATTTTATTTTTGAGCTAGTTCATTAAAAGCGCTATTGTATAACATAAACGGTAATGTTTTATATTCAAGCTGTAAAGGTTTATATTTTTTTTACTCATTAAGTAATTTACCCAAATGATTTTAGTTTTGTGCAAGTCATTCTGCTTCTATTTAGGACCCTTTTCTTTTTCTCAAGTTTTGTCCAATTAATTTTTAATCCTTTTTTTGTTATAGCTCTCTACATTATTATGTCTATAATTAATTATTTTATGACTAATCCGTAATAAATGTTTTAATTTTTACTGTTTGTATTTTTCTTTTAACTATTTTTGTAATTTTCCAGCTAGAGCTATTAAAGTTTTGAATTATTAGAATATTTGACAAAGTTTTAAACTTTACTATATTTTTGTGGATGTTGTAGTTTTTAATAGGATAAGTTTTATCCGCATCATATATGCGAGGTTAAGTCGTTCAACGTCTCTTTCACTGCGACCTGAAGGATCAATTGTGGCTAGTTTACAGTCGCTCTATCGTTCTATGCCTCTGATGAAGCTCATCAGACTTCCATGAAGTTCTTCGGCTAGAGTTGATGCAGACCAAATTTATTGATTCCTAGTCCCTAGAGCTCTACCCAGATTTCTTAAATTGAGAACAGGAAAAGGGTAAGATACTTAAAAAGGGACTTCACAGAAATGACACAATGAGGTATTATAAATCTTTATTTACTTAGGTTAAAGTATTGATTTCATATACAATAATTTTTTCTAGTTAAAATATTTTATTATTATTATATTTTAAAGCGAAATGCTTTAGTTCTTTAGAGTATCTGGCTCCTTTAGGTTTTTTTGTCGAGTAATGTTGATTTTTTATCAGCCTCCTATGGGTACTGTCCGTCCTAAAATTTTTCAACATCCTGTAGAGTTACCTTTTTGCGTTGCTTCGAAGATTTAAGCTTGCTTTGCAGCTCCTTAATTTTTCTCCTTAGTCCTTGCTTTCTAGGACTACTATCAGATAATTTAGAGACGTTTGACAGGATACATTTATAAATAAATTGACATATTTTAGACGTGATTTGAGGAATAAAAACAAAAAATTTTATGATATTTTTAAGTTTTAATTAGCTTGAGAAAACCCACTTTGGATCTATTTATCGTAATGTCCGTTTGTTTGTTGGGTATCAATACTAAAAAACATTCGCTATATTTATAAATAAGTGATTATGTTTATTATAATAGCTTTGGCATTAACCTGGCAAAGCTGAAATTTTTTCTATTTGTATGGACGCATCTAACTTTGAAAGAGCTAGAGGCAGTTGAAAATCTCATGGGCTATGAGTCACCCTTGCGCAGTCTACACGATTCGGTTTCTAATAAACCCTATTAACTATTGTGAAAACATCAGTAGATAATTTTAGTCTAAACTAAATTGCCAGTGATTGTACATCGTGTCGCATACGGAGTATTATTACAGTCGAAGTTTTAGTATTTTATTAGTTAGTTTTTCTTTGTGGTTTTGTAGTTGAAAATTACTATTTTGTTAGTTAGTTGTATTTTTAGTAAAGACTTAAGTAAATTTTTTATAAATAATTTATATTTATTATTAATTCCAATCACATTTTATAATTCATAGTAAATGTTATTCAAGTTATTATAATACACCTAATAGAAATGCAGGTACAAACAATCTTTCGAACTAGAAGATTTTATGATATATTTATCTACGATAATTGTTATTTTATCTTTTTAACAACAATTATACAAGTTAAACAACATTTTCTGTTAAATTGTATTTTTATCTCTCGCGACCCCAGAATTTTGCTACACGAACCCTAGTTTAAGAAGCTCTGCTCTAGTTTATTGCAGGTATTCTAAATTATTTGGAAAGATGGAAAAAAACTGAGGATAATAGAAAAATTTTAACGGAGAAACATGACATCAAATCGAAACGGATTGAATACTTGAAAAAGTTAAAAAAATATAAAGAAGGACGAACAATAATATATTGTGACGAAACGTACATTCACGGCTCACATACTGTACCTAAAATGTGGGACGATGGACAAAAAATATATGTTTGAAATCACCATTAGCCAAAGGTAAAAGATTGATTATTTTACATGCTGGATGTTGTTCTAAACTGCTAGTTGTCTGGGTCACTGGTTCGTTTTTGGATTAAAATTATAATTGACTGGCTGTCCGCCTAAAAGTTTAACTAATCTCTACCCTAGGAGCTGACGGCTGTCCACTGATGGTGGAGGTAAAGATACTCTTTCTACTTAATAAACGCTGTCGGCGAACTATCTTGCAAAAATAGACGTAAACTTTTTATATTTTATTTTACACCAAAATTATTGACACATATATCAAAATTGACAATTCTATCTTAAATCAACAAACTTTTCTTTTAAACCGTTGTTTAGCAACACAAATTCTACCACTGGAGGTGTATCGGGTTTTATACCTGATGCTTTGTTGATATTCAAATCAGGACAAAATGGGCGATTATCACGGCGAAATGAATACCAACAATTTTTGCAAATGGTTAAAGGAAAAGTTTATTCCTAACGCTTCAAAGAAATGTGTAATGGTATTAGATAATGCATCTTACCATAATACTTTCTTTGAACCACTGCCCAATTTATCATGGAAGAAAGATACGATGCAAAAGTGCTAAGCTAAGTAAAAGAAACATTTTTTTTTAATATGGCTGACACTAAAACAGAATTGTACAATTTAATTCTAATGCACAAACTTCTAAAGAAAAGATATGTAATCGACGAAATATTAGCAGAAAATGACATGCTAACATTGCGTTTGCCACCTTACCATCCGGAACTGAATCCAATAAAAAAAATTCGGGCAAGAGTGACGTAGCTTCCTGTTACGTCACTTTCAAGTTAGACGATGTGTGGAAGTTAACGGAAGAAAAATTTGTCAATGTAAAATTAGAACATTGGGAGAATATTGCGCCCATGTTGGTAAAGTTGAATACGAATACATGGAAAGACAGCATATTATAGATGATGTGCACAATTTAGCAATAAATATAGGAAACGAAAGTAGCGAGAGCTAATCGGAATATGAAGACAATGAAGATGATTTGGGTTGTCAACCATTGTTGTGATTTGTATTTTTGTTTATTTTAACTTGTCACAAACTTTTATATTTATTTGTAATGTGATTAAATAAATCCATTTTTTAAGTTAAATTAAAATTTTACACTAATGCATGATTTTTCTTTTCTTTTTTCTTTTTGGTTTACATCACTAAATGACCTTTTTTATAGCCTGATGATGGCCTCAATGTTAGGCCGAAACTAGTTGCGAATATTGTTTTTCCATCAACAATAAAATAAAATTCTGTGACATAGACTTTGGGTTTTTCATTTGGTTCCCATTAGTCACATTTGATATATGGATGGTTTACTTCGTTTATAATATTTATACTACTTCAGTGCGAAAGCTTTTAAAAAGTTCAGATATTTCGAAATATTTAATGAAACAATCGCAAATGTCATATAAGAGTTTGCCATTTTTAAAAGAATACAGAAAAAGGAAACCAGTATTCTTATTATAGGTTTTTTTGGGATGGCTTACACCTTTTCTCATGTAACTTCTTGTATAATTCATCTTCAAGAGAAGAATTAACCCGATTATACAAGAAGTTACATGAGAAAAGAAACTTATTATAGGTATTCATATTATAATATATTAATATGAAACAAATTATTTTTTATTAATTTTAAAAAATAAACAATATTTTTTATTACATTATGAACAATGTGCAACAAGAATTTTTAAACCGTTTGGGTTACTGTCAAATACAACAACATTTATTAAGTCATGTATTTTATCATATTTTGTCCTCCAAAAAAAAAAAAAGTATTTTTAATAATATTATCAATAAATATTATTATTTTTTATACTAATAAATAATGTTAACCGTTACATTATGAGCACACACAAAACTATTTTATCTTTTATCGCCCTCTACTAATTGGAATCAACATAATGTTATATATTTTTGGAATCAACTTAGATATAGTCATTTAAAAATTTAGCCAAATGCAATTGTTCCATTTAAAAAAAATACGGTAACGTCATTACTTGAAAGTAAATTAAATAAAAATAATTGACGTGTTTCAGGATTATTTATTAAAATGGTCTGTTTAGCAAATAATTGGATTATTCAATACCTTAGAGATAAAGTGCATACAGAAATAAATTAATAATACGATAGATATATTTACTTTATCCTGTCCAGTAAATTATCCTCAGAGTAATAAGTAAACATAGAGTAGGCATATTTCCTATTACTTGTCGTCGAGACAGATTTGTTAACCAGCAGAGCATTGCCAGACGTTGTGTTTTGTAAGTACAAAGTAGGAAACAAAAATGTAATAGTATAATTTACAACAATTTTATTTTACTTTAAAGAGGAGATTTTTAGTCAGAGAAAATATTCTTTAATACATTTTAGTATTCACTTTCTTACCTTTCGATAATACTAATTAAAAAGGTCTGCACCAATTGTATCAAATACCCACACCGAAAATTTGGCATCAGTGCCTTTTTTTGTTATTGTCTAGAGGTGATCAGAGCTTTGTTCGATTTTTCCTGAATGTTTGTGTATTTAAGTGAACTTTATAAAGTGTTTTTATTTATTTTTAGAATTGACGATTTAAATTAAAATTTATTACAAATAAAAAAAATCAAATTAATAATGAAATACATATCCTTTTAGATTTCATTCTTTTTAAGAATAATAAAAAATTCTTCGCTTCAACTCAACTTCCAAGTTGAGTTAAAGCGAAGAGTTTTTTATTATTCTTAGTAAAATGGACTTCCAAAAAGTAAGGGTTAGTACAATAATTTTTTTTTTTTTATTTAATTAAAAGAATTATTTTTAATGTGTGTAAATTATTTAACTAACATTTATATATTACGATGATACCCTAACCAATTACACGCCACTGTACGACTGTGTTTACCTACACCTCTAGATTTTCCATCTCTCTCAATTATAGATTCATTGTTATTGACTACAAACTGTATGTTATTGTGTTGTGGCATCTCTATGTTTACTTATTACTCTGAGGGTTTATCCAGAAAAACATTGTAGTTACAAATTTATTAAATTTATTTTTAAATTTTGGCATTTAGCATTGTATGTTTAAGAAATTAACCCTTTTTTAAATAGAATTTGCTTCCAAAGGAAACAAAAAACATTGTTCACTTCTAAATAAAGCTTTATTATTCCCTAAAATGTTAATAACGTTCGTTTAAATTGTTTAAATACTTATAGCTTATACTATCCTAATCTCAACGTAGATTCGTTCTATCCCAGTTATTAGTATAAAGGTTTTAGGTCTGACTAGGAAATTTGTAATAAATTACAATTTAATTTTGCTTCTCTCTTGCAAAACAGAAACTGAATTTAATAAATAAGTTATGGTAAGGATTTCGTTCTCTATTTTATAGATCTTTCGTTCGGATTTTGCCCTCCATAAATATTTCTAAAGAATGAAGAAATTATTTTATATCGTAAATGTTTTATGTGGAATTTCGGACAAGCCGGTCAACCTATAAATAAATCTACTACTGGTTTTATAAGAAAACTGTCAGTATTTATTATACATTGGAATGTTCACAGGGATGGGAACGAATTTCTAGAAAAATAATTAAGGATTTACGTGACAAAGAACAATTTTTTTATAAACAAATAAAAGATTTACAAGATATACAGATAAAACCGCTTTCATGTTAGTATCTTTTTAAAATAATAATTAAATAATTAGCGTGTTATAGAAAAAACATACATCAATAGCTATATTCGGGTTTCATTTTTCAGACGGTTTGAGAACGATTTGCTGACTGCGCACAACTGGATGTGCAGTAGACTTAATCCAAGGACTATTTATGTATCAACAAATGAAAAAACCCGAACGCCTTATTTTTTAATATCTGACACAAAAAGTAAATTATTTTATTCATAAACCTAAAATGTTGGATAAACTGTTCATCACTATATAGGGGTACTGTTTCTTCGGCATACTTTTCATTTTTTACTTTTTTCTGTAATAATTCGGATAAAAAAAGATTTGCTACCATCTCCAATCCATCATCACCTGATGATGAAAAAGATGAGGATGAATCTGACGAGAATTCTCCCAATAAATCCATAATAATATAATCAACAAATTAAAATACCAAGAATAATTTGAATTTAAAATGCACACTACAAACAATGACTGACAAATGACTTACTTTTAACCTTTGACTGATTTGACAGTTTTCAAATCGTCCGAAAACAGTCAGAAATAAAACCCGAACATCAAACTAAAATTATAGAACGGTTCGAAAACCGTACAAGAAAAACCCGAACACAGGATTTTTTAGTGCGCAGAATCCTGACAGTTTGAAAACAGTAATCAAGTAAAGCCGAACAAAGCTAATATAGTGTATTATGCAATGAGCCCAAAATGAGGACCATTTTGCATGAGTATGAAATTTGCAGCACTAGCCGAAGGCAAGTACTGCAATTTCATACACGTATTCAATGCAAAACCTTTGACAAAAACGATCTGCTGACATTTCATCAATTTATCGCTGGAAGTCATAATTTGACAATCTGTAGTTTTGGTAGTCGTCGTGATTGTGTGAGTGAACCTAGACCTAACACGAAATTTTCCATTTTGCATTTATTGCTTAGCAATTTGGCTAGCAGCCGATGCAAAAATGATATTCTGTTCAAAATGAGCTTTTTTATGGTTATACAATGAACATTTATCGAATATGCCATAGAAAATTGTAATTATGCGGTAGAAAAGTGAATTATTATTGTCGTGGTCCATTAAAGATCGAATACCACAGTTTCAAGGTCTTTAATGGAATATTTAATTAATCTAAAATAAAAAAATTAATTTTGTTTTATACTGCTTTCTATTTAACAATATTCAGGATGATCTCGAAAAACTAAGACTTTGTTGAGACATGATACAGGATTTTTTAGATAATTAAAGGATTCTGTTAATTTTCAATTTTAATATAATACCATAAACTATTTTAAAAATAATTGGGGCGAGATTTTTTTCGTTTCGCCTCGTTGTCGTCCAATAAAAGAGGGACAAAAATTAAACAAGATAATTTTGGAAGAATTTAAGACGAGACAGAGACAACGTATGGTGTACCCCGAGAGTTTCGTTTCGCAATTCATTTTTTTTTCCAAATTTACCAAAATTCAATGTTTTGTTTTAATAAACGTCTCACCAATAATATGTGAAAATTTTTTTCATGTCAAATTTGACATTTCAACAATATTTCGACTATTTTTTGATTGTTGTTTCAACCAATGATCCTTCAAAATAAATGCACACGTAATTATATTAAAAGTTTATTATTTTGAAATAACATGAACACTGTTAAACCTAGTTATTAAAATTCTTACGATTAAAAACGCAATTATTAAAATTTATAATTGAACCAGTCGAAGTTTGTTGTCGGTCAGAAACAACGTTACTGGAAGAAGAAGTTGAAACTGAAAAATCACCAACCTCGCTGTTCTCACTGTTTCTCATTTTCTTCATTATTTCCTCATGAAACTCTTTATCAAGTTGTAAATAAGGTTTTGTTGAATTGACATTTCCATGTCCCGTTATTTTCGTTAGCTGGTCTTCGTTTACCCCAACCTTGGCTAGATGGCTTACGGCAGTTGCTCGATGAGAATGGTTTGTGAATTTAAACTTTTCGCTATCGAGACCTGCTTCTTGAAAAGACAGCTTTGTCCATTTTGCGATCTCGTTTCTACCAGCTGAGATGTTCTTGAACCATATACCACTATTTTGCCATTCTCGATTCGGTGTAAGAAACAGACGCAGACGGTTCGTCTTCACGTTAGATCCTCGTTTTGACAAAAATTTTCTGTATAATCTTAAAAAAAAGCATTGAAAAGTAAAATTAAATAAAAAACCCTTAATTTGACCTACCTAACGGGGCAGATGTCTTCATTACTAATGTTTCGGATTAACCATTTACTGTCCGCTAATCTACGGCCTCCTCCTTGGCAGGTTTCTGAAAATACTGGATTATATTCCATTCTATTTGTGCTTGTTCCATCATAAAACTTTTCTTCTTGAAAAAAATCCGTCAAACAGTTGACTGCCTCACCTCCTCGAAATGCTAGCTCATAACATATGAGATGAAAACATTTTTTCTGCAGACCTTTCGGCTCGTTTTCATCGTAAAGCTTTAAAATTTGCAGCAATTTTTTGTGAGTAAAAGCCGATTAGCTTTATTTTCTCTTTTCCGAGTTCATTTGTAATATTTTGCGCGTAGCATCTCGGGCACTCCTAGCACATTTAAATCTTACATCATTAAATGGATCTATTACAATACCGAAATCTGCACAATATTTTTCCTGAACAAGTTTTGCTGTTACGTTTCACATTGTTTTCACTACACTTTCTTTATAGAAGGATCCATCCTTCTTGCGCATGTTGCTTGCCCAGTCCTTTAGAGTGAAGGCAATTTTTTCCACCGAAGTTCCACGTTCTAATAAGTGATTTCTTTCAGCACAAAACTCTTGAAATTGTCTCCATACTGACATTTTTGACTTTTTCGTATTCGTTGGCGTAAGATTGTCTATATTCTTGTCAATATCTACAACAGAAGCATTTCCAAATCGCGATATTGTGCTATATTGTTATCGCTACAGGTGACGCCAATGTGACAGCAACTGACAGTGATACAAAACGATTTGATTTATTCATAAACTTTTCTCATAAAAATTATAGTCGCCACAGTTGGGGTGTGTTCGGGGAGCACGCTATTTGCGCCAGTTGGCGCTATCTAGTACTATTCCTCGTTTGCCTTATATGGCGCTTGGTGCTACATAGCGCGAAAGCCTGCTCCCCGAACACACCCTTGATGTCAATGTGACAACAAATGACAGAGGCACAATAAGATTTGTTTCATTAAAAAAATTTTCTTATAAAATTTAACTAGTGCAATGAAAATTATCGATAATTTTTGGGAAAGATGCTCGAATGCATGTTAAGTTAAAAAAGAGCACGAGTGCGCGAAGCCTTTTTCAGTGTAACTTGCGTGAGAGCAGATTTGTCAAAAATTATCGATTCATTTTCATTGCACTAGTTAAATTACTACTGATAATTTGACGATTACGTTTTACATAAAAAATACCAAATTTACTAAGAATAATTAAAAACTTTTCGTTTTAACGCAGTATTCCCGTCATAGAAATTTCGCTTAAAGTTAATCCCCATCAAATTTTAACAATGATTAAAATTTGACTCTCTGTCGTAGATGTACAGTAACGAATTTTGGATGCAGATGCAGAATTAGTTTTCGGGATTCAGGACGTCGATTGTTTGCCGTAGTTTAGTTCAAAGTTACTATTGTTTTATTTTAAAATGGTAATTATCTTATAGAGAAGCACAAATATTGTATGACGATGAAAACAAATAAAGAAGATTTAAATCCATGTTTTAATTATTAAAAGTCGTTTCGTTATTTTTTTACCTTGAATTTAAAATAGTATTATTGACAATTGGTTTCAGCTGATTTGTTTGTTTTATTTAACCACACTTCTAACTTTGAACTTCTAAAATTGGAGCTGCGTAGACTTTCAAAATTGAGTATGGATAAATTTACTTACTTGACTTTAAAATATTCTGGTCTCTGATGCTAGTCGCTAATTATAAACGATCGTACAGTTCTATTATAGCTTTAACAAAGGCTGGTAACCTTAGACAGTTCCATCATTGGCATATTATTACTTTTGTTCAGTTTGAATGTATCCCAGCTGACATGGTCACGTCATATAACCGTCGATATTAGGTAATTATTGGTAAATGACGTCGACGACCTTACATCTACGTCATTTTGACTATGTCGACTCTACGTCGACCTAAAGTGATGCAATAATATTTAACTATAAAACATGCACATTTGCATGGTGTAAATAAAAATTTTATTTCGTAGCTTTTTCTCATTTTCTGATACTTAGCAGGTAGGTAAATATATGTAATTTCAATATATATGATACATGCAGTTGAAAATATTTTTAAGTGGTAATCATTATCAATAGTATTGTATACCTTACGTATTAATTTGCTTATTACTAAAATACTTAATACACCTACCTTTGTCATTTAGAGTGATTTATCAACTTAACTTGTGAAAAATGATAAATTTTAATATTCGCGCCAAACGCTCGTTACAACTCGGAGGCTTGTCGGGCAGATCGTGTTTGCCACGCCTTTCCTCTCATTGTTGTTGGCGTCTGTAATGTAAGCCAACAGCAAGAACTTTATGACCAAGGATTAAAATGAGAAGTGTTTTTGTGTATATTTATAACAGTATTCGTTGCAGATAAATTTAGGTAAGTAAGAAAAATGTTGCTATTTCCTTACATTCAACTAAATAAATGGTTTATAGTATTTTTATTTGCCAGTATTCATAATTGGCGTAAATGGCTACCAATAATGTTTTAGAAAATGTAAATATTATTATTAATAACCAGTTTAATATGTAATTTTGATAGGTAAACAGTTAAAGCATTGTATTTAAATAATAATTATTGTATAGTATTCGTATACTGATATTGTAATTTTTGTCTAAATATAGCGGCGTTACTTCGTATGCATCCAATTCTACCAAACTGGCTTAGCACCTATTCACTGTAAATGGCTAACACTAGAGAAATCATCTACAAAGTACCAGAAAGCATTATAATTTGGCGTTTCTCAGAAAACAGGCTGGACATCCTACAATGTAAGAAAAGTTTACTTCGAACAAGGTAAATTTAACAATAATTATTTAATTTTTTTTGAATAAAATATAATAACTATTAGTGACATGCTGTGTGCTATGCATTAACTTGTAATATTTAATTTAAATTAAGTTGTATTAATAATTTTTTTAATTGATGAATAGGTATCTCTTCGGTACATTTTTTAAAGATACATTTAATGAATCAGAATTGATTTTAAATAGTTGCTTCACATTTATTTTATACTTCGCACACAGACTATGTTGTTAAATTCGATGTACCTAACTTTTACTATGTAATGTGCAACATTTTATATTATTTAAATAATATTGTTAAATATTTTATATATTTAAAGTAACTTGTAATATTTGTATGTATGTTAATGCTAATAAAATTGTCTATCAATATTTTTGGTTTTTATTCTGTCCCAAAACCAATCCATACGTCATAAATATGTAGAAAAAACTACGTCGTGAAATAACGTAATCATACGTTACAATTTCGTCGATAAAACATGTCTATTGTACGTCATAGGGTGACGTCTTTGGGCTGTGACATTTTCACGTCATATTTTAGTAGATTTGACGTCATCCAAGAAGTCAAAACGACGTAACGGGTGACTAAAAAATTACGTACAAAGTACGTCATGCTGTCAGCTGGGATAGTGTGGCCTCCTACTACAAATTTGAACATTCAATAAGGGTTCTTCTTCCAAAGTTGCTTATTCGTTTCATATAATAATAATAATAATAATAATAATAATAATAATAATAATAATAATAATAATAATAATAATAATAATAATAATTTTATTGGTACATTAAAATAATATAGTTACAATGCAATGACATAAGTAGGAGAAAAACATAATGTGGCCAAAAGGCAGAGTTCAGTTTCTAATATGCGAGGCAACATTAGAATCCTGCTCTTCCACTCAACCTGTACAAAAAAAATTTAATTTACCCTTACACATTAATAATAAAAATTATAAAAATTAATAGCAATGTAAAAACTGTATATATAAAATATAAATAAAAAAAATGTACAGAACAAATATTTAATAAATAACATTTACTGGAAACAACCGACAGATTAAATAGATTTTACATATTAGGAAGTGTTAGTTTTCCATCCATTAAGTCCTGCTTTATGACTTTCTTTAATTTTGAATTATTAAAACTAAATTATAGATCGGGTAACCGGTTCAATAGCCAAGGCATATAATAAGAAAACGAGCCTCTATATAAATTGGTTTTATGGTGTGGACTTGTGAGCTTATTCTTAAACCGAATATTTATATTATGTACATCGGTACGATAAGATATTTTTTTGTACAAATAGGCTCGAGTTTTTGTAGCCATTATCTTTAGAAACAATGTACAAGCATGCACAGCATGCCTTTCAGCCATATTTAACCAACCTATTTGCCAAAGGCTGGCTGTCACATGGTCTCTTCTGCGTAAACCGCATATAAATCGGACACAAGAATTTTGAATACGTTGTATCCTATTACTATCGCCCCTCGACAAACACGGCCCACATACAACGTCAAAATAATTTGCGTGAGATAAAACCAAAGAGTCACACAATATTTCCTAGGTATTCCGGTCTAGTAAGCTTCTATTGGAGTATAATAACTTTAGGTTACAATAAGTCTTTTTAGCCACAGAAGAGACATGCGATGAGAATCTTAATGTGTCATCAAAATTAAGACCTAAATTTTTAACACTGGATTCAAGCTGCAGCGTATCACCAGTAATGGAAACGTTAATTTTGCCTAAACAACACTTTTTAGCAGCTGAACGCCCAAAAAGTTGAAGGGATGATTTTAAAGTATTAATAGTTAGGCAATATTTATCAGACAAACCAGCACTAGATGATAAATCGTGATTAAATTTTAGACATGCTTCACTAATATCTTTCTCTGCAAAAGAGTAGTACAGCTGGGTATCATCGGCATAACAATGTAGATGACTAAAGTTTAGAACTGACGGAAATTGTGAGGTGTATATAACAAACAAAAGTGGTCCCAAGATTGAACCTTGAGGTACATCCTAGTGAATATTACGAAATTGCGAACACCTTTTACTTAGAGTAACAGCCTGACATCGATAAGTTAGATAACTTTTAAAAAATTCTCTTACATTGTCTGAGAATCCAAGATAATTCATAAGAGATAACAGCAGCGAATGATTGATCATATCAAAGGCTTTAGAATAGTCCAGAAGAACTAGTAGGGTTAATAAATTATTATCACAAGCACCTTTAGTAAAGCCGTAGTAGTGCAGCTAAATCCTTTTCTAAATCCCAACTGCAATGGGGGTAACAATTCAAATTTACTCAAATAAGTTTTAGTTTGTCTATTAATGATTTTAAAAAAAAAAATAATCTGCGTTTCCCTGATTGATCTATAGTTTTTTATAGTCACGACTAGGTCATCTGCCTAACCTTGAATCGCAAAACCAGAGTTATGCAGCTTTGATCTTTGAGCATAAACCACAGTAGAGGCGATAACACTCCACTTTGAGGACATCCTGTACATTATAACAGGGTGATTCGCAAAAAACCGACATACAGCAAGAACATGTATGGGAACTCAAAATAGGAAGATTTAAAGCAACTTACCTCTATGCCAAGTTGCTTCCCTGGGAAGTTAAAAACTTTGATAGAGAAGTTTTAAATTTAGAAAAAAGTTGGCTATGAAATTAAACGTCAGACTTGACAATCAAGAAAATAAGTCATTTAATGTGAGTAACGAAAGGAACGCAAACAAATTAACTTAAACAAGGGATATGATATACCTACAATTTACATTGATAAGTTAAATAAAGTTTTGAATGTGGTCGCCGTTTTCTATTATGCATAAATTTATTTTTCTTCGAAAAGTAAAATCCGCTCTATCTAGTAACTGCTGATTGTGTCTTATCGATGTGCATTTATCAGTAATGCGATTCAACAATTCTTCCTGAGACGCAACTGGCATTATTCCCCATCCACCCTGTAAAATACTATGATTGAACTTTAATTACTGTCATTTACTGCTCTTGGTACACCCACAACATATACCAGATTTGGTTCTTCTTAATTAAATTATAAGGGAGATATTGGTTTTTTCTAAATTTAAAACTTCTCTTTTAAAGCTTATAACTTCTCAGGAAAGCAACTTGGCATAGAGGTAAGTTGCGGTAAATCGTTCCCCTACATGTGCTTGCTCTATGTCAGTTCTTATGCGAATTAAATATTTAGTTTAAACAAATTTAAATTAAAAATACCTTTGAGCAAAACATTTTGCATACCGGAATGTTCAACTGATTTGGGTATCTCATTAACATTTCCAAAAGTAATATTTCTAAAAATAATAAAACTGTGGTCCCACCAAGTTAATTGCCTACCATTGCCTTTACTTCCTACTAAAATAGAAAATGTTAGATCTAGTAAATCACGAGTATGTTCCGACGGCAGACGGGTAAAATTACAATGTAATTTCATTCCCTATTTACAAAACCGCAGAATACAATTTCGTGTATTTGATGCTGGACGCTGTTCAGTTTTCAGTTGCGCTGGAATTCTGCTTTATAATTGAAAATGCTTTTAAAATCTAAATAACGGTAATTTGAAATGTATGTATTCTAGTAGAATAACCTCAGCTAATCGTAATATAAACGTAAAATCATGTAGTTACGTGACACTAGCTCCGTTTTACATAATTGCATAAAACTAACAATCGAACCTCCTATATAAGGTCTGTTTTTTAATGATAATGAAATTCATTGTTCATTAGGAATAATAAAAAACTTTTCGTTTTAACAAAACTTCCAATATTTATTTAAAAAATATAAGCAATCTAACGATGCTTATATTATATATTATATATTATCGTCAGGTCAATTCCCAAGTTACTGGAAATTGAGCTATATAACACCAATTTATAAAAGCGGTAATAAGCATAATATAAAGAACTATCGTCCTATATTTATATTAAGCACCATTCCCAAACTCTTTGAAGCCATATTAACAGAACATCTATCATTAGTATTTAGGCACAAAATAGCGTCTCAACAATATGGATTTTGCAGTGGCAGATCTACAGTTATATAACACAGTTATATAACACAGTTATATAACACAAGCAATGGAGGCAGGTCATCAAGTTGATGCTATTTATACAGACTTATCAAAAGCATTTGACAGAGTTAATCATGAGCTCTGTTTATTAATGATATAGTTAAAAGTTTTCACCATGGTATGGTACTCCTATTTGCTGATGATTTAAAGGTATTTTCTGTAATAAGATCAAGTGAAGATGCTGAAAAATTACAAGACGATTTGACTAAGCTTCAAAGTTGGTGCATCAATAATGGTATGGAACTAAATAAAAGTAAGTGTCATGTCATGCGTTTTTATCGAACTAATAACCCTTTACTATATTATTACAGTATTAATACATCTGTTCTTTCATTACAAACTGTAATCAAAGATCTTGGAATATGGCTAGATACCTCATTAACTTTTCATTTAAAATCATCATTAACAAATCTTTGAGGCTCCTTGGATATATCAAACAAGTTACTTCTGGTTTTACGTCTATCCAACCATTAAAGATTCTATATTGTTCGTTGGTTAGATCTCATCTGGAATATTGCTCTTCGGTGTGGTCTCCCTATTATCAGTTGTATAGTGATAAAATTGATAATGTGCAACATAAATTTCTTAGACATGTTGCATTTAAACTTGGCCAGTATATGCATTATGACCATATTTTACAGATGCTACATTGAAAAGCCGTCGATTACATCACGACTTAATTCTATTATTTAAGCTGGTTAACTCACAAATCGACTGCTTGATATGTTAGTCAAATTAATTTCGCAGTTCCCAACCGCCAGACAAGACAATTGGTTTCATTTTCTGTACCAATGCATAGAACAAATTATGCGCATTATTCGTTCTTATCTCGAAGCCAAAGAATTGCAAATCAATTTTAGGAACTGGACTTTTCCTACAGCATAAATAGATTGAAGGCCGTATTGTCAAATATCACTGGACGACAGTTATTATAGGCTATAGGAACCTACTTTTAATGTTTATTATGTATATTATTTGTCTGTTTTTTTAAATTATTGTACTTATTTTGTAAAATGGGTTCGCCCGTAAATAAATAAACATTTTTTTGTTAAAATAATCAATTAGTGGACGAATTTTCTGTAGTCTATCGGCTGATCGTGGTTCCCCCGTCGATGGATTTTTGCTGAAGTGTAAACAGCGTAATATTAACATAAAACGGTCACGGCTCATATGATTCGAAAAAAAAGTTAAAAAATCGGTCTTTCTTGGAGGCGAGGAATGCTGATAGTGCCCATATGGAAAAGCAATCCAAAAAAAAACTTTTAGCTCCTCCATACCTACATCTTTCCAACGTGTAATCTTTGAGTGCTCTTTTGTCGAGGCTTGTTGGAAGATTTCCACGGCATATATATTACTTTGTTCCGCGACCAATTGATAGAACTGTTCATCCACCAATAAATTAAAGTAATCTATTGGCCGAGCTCCTAAAAAAATTGGTTTCAAAACTTTTGTTTATAATGGTGGAAAATAGGGTTGTAAAAGAATATAAATATAAAACTACCTTCAGGTATGGTTAGCAATTCATTTCATTTTTGAAATTCCATATCTGAAAAAGGGATGGGGTCCTCGACCCAGTCAAAAGAAGCCGATGTGGATGCGGTCCGGCGAGCACGTACTCTTAGGGACCGAGATCGGTGTACCTGACGTTGTAAATCATCACCACCCTCCTCGTCACTACCGGTGTCTGAAAATTTTTACTGAGAATTAGCAAAAGCAGTAAATCAATATGGTTGAGTATAGATCAGTAAACATGACAATAGTGTATATAACTGGATCTACTCTTTCTTCCCCGTATACATTTACAAAAGTTTGTGGTATCGGAATATGACGAGGCACATCTTCAAAAATTGATCAACCGGAATTATCGGGGGAGTCTCTGTATCATAAGGAGCTGGACGATCTTGATCAATTGGGTCGTCTTCGGATTCCTCTACATCTTGTAGATCATCGAGATCGTTATCAGAATTATATAACAGTTCTTCTAATTCTTGCTCTAATAATGGAGCTTTATAAGTCTTTTTCAAAGGCCTTTGCTCCGTTCTACTTGAAGAGGGCCCTGCTTCGCAATCACTCATTTTTAAATCAAAAGTCGGCTTTGGTATATGAAAATACACTATTATCGAGGAGCTGAAGAAATCTAAACAACACACCACAACGACTGACCGCACGCGACTGCTTTAAAATATTATTGAGACGTGAGGGCGAACACGTCATCAGCACTGGCGGAAGTATGAACTTGACGTGCGGAAGCGTCATCAGTATTCATCGTGTTAATCAAGATCAAATAGTGATCTTTAAAAAAAAAACATTCATTTTTATGAAAACATTAATTATTATTTAAATATGTTTTGTTAAAAAATTGTTTGTTTATTATTCTAAATATGATGGATTTCTACAAAGCCAAGGTTGATGCAATAAATTTCATTAACTTATTTGTTGCCATGATTGTTGAACAAGCTCAGTTAACCCTTCATACTTGTGTTTATTCTAACGTGATGGTATTTTATTGGCACTGCAAAATGGAAAAAAACAAGGTGTACATTATAAAAACATATAAAACAGAAACAACATATTTCAATTTCCGTGGTTGTTTAACAATACTTGGACCTGACGCGTGGGTTGTTTCGTATTATTTATGAAAGAAATGGATTTTTTAATAAAACCTTTTTCATATATTTTTCAATTAAATTTACATTCCACTTGTGCTGCGTATTTTCTAACAAACACTTCATATTATGTGGATTTGAATTAGCTTCGAATTTAATTGTGTTTGTTTTTAACTCAGGTACTTTATTTAACTATTTTGTATTTACAAATTTACGGTAACTTGAAGGTTTTTATCAGATTAACTAACTTAATGTGACAAAACTATTATTGAATAATGAGTTGAGATATAACTTTGGAGCGAAAAAACTAGTGATGAGCAAATACAAGACCAAGACCGGGTTAGTCTTGGTCTTGGTCTTGGTCTTGGGTCTTGGTCTTGGTCTTGATCTTGCATACAAGATCTTGGTCTTGGTCTTGCAGTCAAATAAGCAATCTTCGTCTTGTTCTTGTAGGGTCCAGTCTTGGTCTTGGTCTTGGTCTTGCACCAAGACCCTTGCAAGTCTTGCACTTTCTTTTAGATTAACTGGGGTCCATTAAAAAAAAGAAAAAATAGTTTTTAAAATTATTACAAGTAAAGAAAGATTAAATGAAAGGGATAGTATTTTTCATTATATTTTTTTTATTTTAAATTGTAGCGATAAATCAAGTATGAAATAGTTATTATCCTAACAAGTTAATTTCCCCATGTGTTGGAATCAATATTTTTTTACAAGCAAAATCACCTCGAAAATTATTTAGATACTTGAAAAGATGGGATTGTGACAATTAAATATTTCATAGTGTCAATAAATACACGACTGTAGCTATAGCAATCCTACTTAAATACAGTCGACAGAAGCAAACATGGTCCGCGGAAAATATGCCAACTAATTTCAAGGTTATTACAATCAGCCAATCACGAGCCAATGTTAACGATAATATCAATTTTAGTGGCCGCATAAGTGAGATGAAAATACAACTACAGCGACAAGGACACGCCCACCCAGGGTTCATGTTTGCTTCTGTCAACTGTAGGTGAGTTTGTTGTTGCTTTGAGTAAGGTTTACAGGGGTGATTTTAGATTATGATTTTTTTAAAAATAAACATTTTAAAAATCCCTATTTTCATGTAAAATAATCTTAATTTTTTTGCTGTTTGTATGTAGTCCAACAAGATAATACAATAATTTGTCAAAAAGGTTATCGGAAAACCTCTTTAATTAATAAAAAAATGCGTGCGGGAAAAAATCTTACCCGCTCTCCGTGCGGGAAAAATTCTTACCCACACTCCGTGCGGGAAAGATATTGTCTGAATTAAAATGCGTACGGAAAAGTGTTGTTCTACGCATGCTTGTAGAATTTTTTTTAGAAATATATATTTAACAACAACTAAATACTAAGTTTTCACAACGGTTAGAAAAAACTTGAAAAAAATGCATAGAGCCAAAGAATAGAATAACAAAATATAAAAATATCCCACCAAAAGTGCCAACTACGGTGTTTTCTTATTACCAAAGATGCTTTTGAGAAGAGTAAAGAAGAAGAAAAGAGACAAGAGCTGAGAGAAGAGAGAATTCTTCTATTTCCTTTCTTCCGTTTTGAAAGTCAGATATAATAGAGCTTCGGATAGACGGGCTTCTACTGCCTCTTCTCTAGCTGACGCTTGCTCATCGCTACCACTACGGTACACTTCATATATTGCGTTACGTTAAACTCTTACTGTACATCTGTGCTCACCGATAGCGGTCGCCTTGAACGGTCGACAAATTACGCCCGCTTTATTGCGGCACCGCTATCCCAGGAAACCAAAGCTTTAGGGTTTAAAATAATCCATGGCTGCTTTATTTTTCGGTTTATTTATTTAAAAGATGCAAGACCGCATGACTCTTGCAGGCTTGGTCTCGGTCTCGCGTATATCTTGCAATGCTAAGTCTTGGTCTTGATTTCGCAGCCTGAAGTTGGTCTTGGTCTTGGTCTTCACTAGAAATAACATCAACAATTTGAAAACTTTTTTTCGTTTTGTCAAGTTAAAGAGATATAGACCTAATTAAACTAAAAGAGAAGAAGAAAGAATAAAAAATAAGTTAAAGTGTATTTATAGTACTAACCCTTACTAAAAATAATAAACAACTATTCGACTTATCTTTCACGTTTTTTTTAAAAAGTCGAGTTCAAACGAATAGATGTTTATTTTTTTAAAGTGTATTGTTTAACCAGTAGTATAAATTGGAACATTAGTCTGGGCAATTATAGTTTTAGTTTGAGTCTATTTTATAGTTAAAATCCCCGTTTGCATTTAATAAAATTTAACCAACTTTTAACCTCTTGTTGCCTAATTGCTTTTCCGGAGGATTTCCCATTTATTTAGAAAATTTAGTTAAACATTCTCCGATGTTTAACCATCAACAGCCACTAATTGGGGTGAAAATGGTTAGAGGGGATAAACGTTATATGTGTACAGTACAATCCTGAGCCGAAATACGTTGATTATTAGCACCGATTAAAGTTATTAGGTAATGGAAATTGTTAAACTAAAATTGTACTTTCAAAAAAATCTGATTTTTTGTTGGCTAGATCAAATTGTTAATATAGTTAATAGTATGGAAATAATAGTAATAGGAGTTACACAGTATGGAAAACTACCGAAAATTTTAGAGAGTTTTCTTTTACAAAATTTCAAGTTACTTTTTAAAAGAATTAATATTTATCTGACCGATAAGGGACGAATACGTTTTCTGCAGTTTATTCTTAGTAAACTTATTTGTCGTTTGTAAACGCAAAACTGTTAGATGTATTGGTCAAATAACTTTAATTGATTAGTAGGTAACGTAGCTTAAACTTTCTGTAGGATATTTTAATAAAAGCAGAGTTTCTTGTGTGACAATATATTTTTCAATATTTGACAGACATTAATTATTCAATGATCTTAACTTAAACTATGTTTATAAATAAGCTACATCTTAGATAACATAATACTTCAATACTTTCCCTTGTTATTAAAATGTTGCTTATTCTAGGCCAATCTTCTGAGATAGTATTTGAAATCGCGTCTTAGCTAGTGGTTTTGTCATTACATCTGCTAATTGATGTTCTGTGGATATCTGCTCTATTCCTATGATTCCTTCTAAAATTTTTTCTCGAATAAAGAAATGTTTTAAACTTATATGTTTTGTTCTTTTGTGGAACTCGGGATTTTGCACCAGTCTCACTGCTGCTCTGATGTCAACATTTAATATAGGCAATTGGCAAGGTGGAAAAATTTCAGAAAATAATCTGCTCATCCAAATGATTTCCCTTGTTGCCTCATTTGCTGCAATTATGTCAGCCTCGGTTGTAGACAACAACAGTTTGTCTCTGACTTAACCAAGAAATCCCTCCTCCAGCAAATATTATTACAACTCCTGACGTTGATCTTCCTATTTTTGTACAACCCCCAAAATCAGCATCGCTAAAATATTCCAATACATTACTTGTTTAGGAATTATAAGTTATACCTAAGTCAGTGGTTCCAACTAAATACCTAAATACTCTTTTTAGTTCCTTCAGTTGGATTTTCTAGCGATCTTGATAAATATCCAATACTATATGCAAGGTCAGGTCTTGTTCCTACCATTAGGTACATTAAGGCACCTACGCCTTGACAGTATGGAAAATTACTTTTTTCTTGACCTTTCCCTAATTTCGAAATACATAAATCTTTTTCCAAATGTGTTGCAACTGGTCTTGAAAATAAGTTCTTGGAAATGTCTAGTACATACCATACATCTTTAAGTGTAATTTTCTGGTTTATTAACGAAGATTTTATTTGTATTGTACCTTTTCCTTATGCTTCAAGATACCCTTTACCAGCAGCTTTAATTTTACAAGGATTTTCAAATTTTTCATATTGTGTATAGTAAATGGGACAGAGTGTTGCATGTTTAGTTGCGCCGTTATCAACCCACCAAGACGTTTTGTTATCGTCAATTACATTGGTTTCATCATGGGTAACCAAAAGAGTAATATTTGCATCTGCTGAATTATTTGACTGTTTGGGTGGTTTTCATCAGCAATCCATTTTCGACATATTTTTAACCAGTGACCTTTCTTTTTACAATAAGCACAGAATTTTCTGACTTTTAGGTTTTCGAAATTTTTCTCGTTCTGTTTACTTTAATCGAATTTAACAATCAAAGCTTCTTGACCAGATTTTCCTTGATTTTCATTTCTAGTGAAGTTTCTTTCGAAAATACAGAGTTGGGTTACTAATTCTTCTAAGGATTTTCCTTTATCTTTCGAGAGCAGCATCCAACTCGATTTAAAGTTTTCAAAATTGCTTGGTAAAATATTTAAAATTTTACATACTAACATTAAGTCTGGTAAAGCATTTTCGCCTTTTTACTCCAGACCATTGTTAATTTCGTAAAATAAACTTATTTTTGCAATATGGGTGGAAACATCTTCCCCAAGGGTCCATTTAAATGCAAAGAAGTCGGTACACAGTTTGAATAGTTGATCTTTAGCTGAACCTTTAAAAAGTTGTTTAAAGATTGCCAGGTTTCATATGTTGTTGTCTTATCCATTATCTTTTGATAGACTGTATCAGTAACTGCGTTGGCTCTCATAGATTTTGCATAGCAGTATAATTCATATTTACTTTTAAAATCTTTCTTCCCGGCTTCAGTGGATGTGTCTGGTAAAGGATTAAGAGCAACTAAATTTTCGCCTTTTACATCTAAAGCTCCCTCATGGTGATCAAGCATATCCCTCATTTTTTTTTCCAAACGGGCCAATCACTTTCACCGGATAAGTGTTTTATATTGCGAATAAATTCCATAATAGTCGCTACTTACACAATTTACGTTTTACTGAAAACTTTTACTTTTGTCTTCTACAGAAAAATCGGTCTGGTACCCATAACCTAATGCAACTTAAACTTTCTGTAGGATATTTTAATAAAAGCAAAGTTTCTTGTATGACAATATATTTGACAATCATTAATTGTGCAATGATCTTAACTTAAACTGTTTATAAATAAGCTACATCTTAGATAACATAATACTTCAACAATAGGTCGTTGGTAAAACCGAGCATTAGTCTATTAGTTCATAAGTTTTTTGGTTTAATAATTAACTTACAAAAATTCCTTATTCTTTATAAAAAAGGTGATATTGGTATTTTCTGGCATCAGAAACTGCAATTCTAACTAAGCTACATCTTAGATAACATAATACTTCAACAATAAGTCGTTGGTAAAACCAAGCATTAGTCTATTAGTTCATAAGTTTTTTGGTTTAATAATTAACTTACAAAAATTCCTTATTCTTTATAAAAAAGGTGATATTGGTATTTTCTGGCATCAGAAACTGCAATTTAAACTATATTTTTTTTATTTACAGTAAGTTTCACTTACTTTTAAGTATTTCGTGTCTCGGTATATCTAAAATTGATTTCTTTATGTTGCAATAATCTTTCCAAAACATTACATACGAACACTTTGAATAATTAAATTCAATTTAGATGCTGTTATGTGACCTAAATGTACTCGAATATAAGCTTATCCAGAAGCAATCAATAATTTACATAATCTGTAAACTGTACAACTTACCAGACTACCTAGCATGTTATGTACTATACAGTTTATAATTAATTAACTATAATTTATTTTTTTTATCTTATCAACAGTTGTTTATAAAAAAAATTCTTAAAGCTATGATTTTTTATTTTATTTTTATATTAAGCGTGATCCCACAATTTATCAAGTCTAACTAATCTTCTCTAATCCTAAAACTTATGTATGTGCCATAATAATCTTATTAAAGTTTTACATATCAATCAACTGTAAAAGCTTGCTCATCATTTATTTTTCTAAAAGCTGTAAATTAATGCCTTTTTAAATTTCACAACTTTATCAAAACAGCTGAAACTCTTAAACTTGAATCTTGAAGTTAAAACTTTCCCCGAAAGAATTTTTCTCTCATTATCTGTGTCTCTTTATCTCTTACTAAGGGTTTTTTAGTTTATCGTCTTAAAGAAAATCAACTCCGATATGTTGAATTATTTATCTTTATTATCGCATTAACCAGTTGTTAGTGACAAAAATCTGTCACTTACATATATTATATAAGACCCGATACAATTAAATATATTCTTTCGACAAACGTCAAAAAATGACAAGGTTCGAGCATTGGCAAAAATAAGTAAAGTGACCCTTTTTTTCATTTTTCTTTGTTACTATGACACCGTGCGTGAAGTAGTGTGCGAAATACTTACTTCACTCACTGCATGTAAACTATATGGGATTTTTATATTTTAGCCTTTATGTTCCTCAATCACGCAAAAATCCAAGAAATCATGTATTTATTAATGTATAAGAATAATTATTAAAGCTTTCAAATTGTAAGAAAATTTAACACTACCTAATTTTATTTATTATTTATAATGTTAACATTAATGGTGCAGCCACTGCACGAACCAATATTTATTCCTAAACCAGATAAGTCAGATTCAGCCCGTGATATCTTAGTTTTGGGAGTTGGAAGACTATCCACTGTCGTAGAGGTGATTTTATTTGATATCTGAATTTTATTGTTGATAGAATCTTCCACGTAGCCTTCGGCAACAGTCGAAGATTTCCAACCTCCATGTCGCTTCAGAACATATATATCGGCCCCCGTATTAGCAAGGACTGTGGCTGATGTTCTCCGAAAACAATGGCCTGTGTAGGGATCAGGATTTGGTAATTTTAGGTGTTTTGCTATTAAGCTAGGCATCTTTCCATACTATTTTTTCTAACAACTTGGTTAAAACATCTCTTATTTTGATACTTCAAAAACAATCGGCGACTGGTAGCATAAGAGACGCATATTTTCGGTAAATGTCAATATAACCTAAATTTGAAACTGTAAAAATTCGTTGTGTATGCGTTTTTGGATCGGGTACTTTAACAATCAAAATGGAATTTTTATCTTCTATGTCATCAACCGTAATTTTAATGAGTTCCTCACGGCGGCAAGCACCCGAAATACCCAGTATTAAAACACCCTAAAAGGAAATCAGTAATTTAAAAAACACATAATACAATCATCAAAAATCTACCTTACCCAACAAATAGGTTTCATCATCTGCCTCTTTTATGAATTCTTCAACTTCCTCTCTAGTCAACATCTTAGATTTCTTAGGATGGTTTCCAACTGACATTATTTTCAAATATGGAACCAACTTGGTAAATTTCTTGAAATCCACGTTTTCTTTAACATTGAGTGTTGCTTTCAACATAAAATATATTAAACGAAGTAAACCATCCCTATCTCAAATGTGACTAATGGGAAACCAAATGAAAAACCCAAAGTCTATATCACAGAATTTTATTGTTGATGGAAAAACAATACTCGCTACTAGTTTCGGCCTAACATTGAGGCCTTCATCAGGCTATAAAAAAGGTTATTTTATTGGTGCAAATGAAAAAAAGAGAACAAAAAGCATACCTTAGTGTAAAAATTAATAAATATAAGTGTAAGGACCACAATTAAAATTGTCTGAAAAAATAATGGGAACGCCATTTTTCCAATATTGTCACCTTGTTGTTATGGTAATAACCAGTATTAAAAGTACCTTGCGAAGGTAGCCAGCTTTTTAAGAAGATCTATTAAAAAATGACAGATCATATTGCTTAAAACTAACGATTAGAATACCGTTTTTTGGCAAAACTTGCTATGAAAGCAACATATTTTTAATAATCATGTTATTGCAAACAGAATCGACCTGATTATTTGTTTCATCATATTGGAACACCTTTTACCAAGAGAAACTGTCCATATAGGATTATTAAACATATGGTTTCTACTGCAACATCGACCTATTTGTCAACCTAATGTCCTGTATTAAATACTACGATTACTAGAATATAAAAGTTTTCCCAGTCACATAACAATAAAATATGATTTGCTTATCAGTACACGGAATACATCTATTCAAATTTGTTTCCCGGAGTCATAGGTACTCGTAAATATTTAAATGCAATGTTATCTTTTGCACCATTTCAGTTTGATATTGTAAAATTCAAAAAATGTATTGACCTGCATATATTCTCAATATATTAGTTATATCTAATACTCAATTTTCTTTCCAACAGCGCTTCATATCAACTTTAATAAAGTAATACAAAACTAAACTATCTAAATGCTAAACAGGCATTTTTTTTTTATTAAAAGTTACATCTAACTTCGAGAAACGTTTAGAAGTCGATTGAATTTCGATTCATCTGATCTTTTGTGCATTTGCTCAATGGCAAACATAGGTATATATACAGATAAAAGCTTCAACTTTTGTTTGCACGAAAGCTTCCTCTCTTATCATGTAGTGAACTAAAAATTATAAAGGCAGAAAATTTGAATTTTGTGTCTATACTACTTATGGATCATTTGGATTGGATAATTTATTTAAAAGTTACTCCTTTATTTTTACTTATGGATCATTTGGATTGGATAATTTATTTAAAAGTTACTCCTTTATTTTTACTTATGGATCATTTGGATTGGATAATTTATTTAAAAGTTACTCCTTTATTTTTAATATACAGTGATTTTCAGATAAAAGTATCCACCTTTAATAACTTTTGTAATACTGGTCTTTAGGAAAAATCCAAAAACACGTCAATTTATGTTGAAAGGGGCAAGCATTATGGCTTATTTAAACTTACTGGAAAAGCTACCCCCTCACCTCTAGCAGCATCCCTTTTTTTAAATTACTTCTCACATTTTTTTATGTAAAATTTGAATACTCCTCTTTGAGCCGATTTCAAAAATGTATAATAATTGTAGGTTAACGTGATTATGAGTTTATGAGATAAACAATTTTTCTTTTAATAGCACAAATGTTACTTATTTTTTACTTTCACCTTATTTGCCTGTAATAAAATGGGTTGTACAACAGTTCAAACTGTTATCTTTTTAACTGTGCTATTTATTCTACTTCAGAAATCCAAACAACAAAAAGCTCTACTTTTTATTAAAGTTTGACATTGTCAACTAGAATTTGTAGTCACTATTGATAGTGTACTTTGATACATTATTTATTTGTTTCGCTGAAATGGTTTACTCTTTGCAAAAAAGAATTGAAATTGTAGGTTTACACTACCAAAATAATAATTGTGTAAGAGCTGCTGCTAGCATATTTAACGAATTACATGACGAAAGATATGCAACTCATAAGTATGGAATTCAACTGATGGAGAAATTTACCACAACAGGGTCTGTTGTGGTATGCAATAAAGTGCATAAGCGAGAAGGACTCGTAAATAACGAAGCAATCCAAGTGGCAATTTTAGGGCAAGTCAGCTTAGAGGCTCAACAACCCCAATCGTTGTCAACAATAAGTAGAGCGATCGGTGTTTCATCTTCTACAGTTTTCCGATTTCTACATAAATTCAAGTACCACCCATACAAAGTTAAGTTGGTGCACGAGTTGAATGAAGATGATTTTGATCGTCGTCTAGAGTTTTGCAAATCAATGACTCAATTTATCAATAGCAATCCACAATTGTTAAACAATATTTGCTTCTCTGATGAATTCTCATTTTCATTAAATGGCTTAGTAAATAGGCATAATTGTAGATATTGGGCTGAAAGAATCCACATATTATGAGTGAATTCCATACACAACATCCCCAAAAGTTAAACGTTTGGTGTGGTATCCTAGGTGACCACATTGTCGGACGTTTCTTTATCAACAGAAATTTAAATGGTGCATCATATCTTCAGTTACTCAGGGAATGAGTTGACCATTGTATGGAAGTGAATAGTACTCATTTTGAACAGTTATTGTAACTTCATAATAAATAGCACAGTTAAGAAGATTGAAGAGTTTAAACTGTTGTACAACCCATTTTATTACAGGCAAACAAGGTGAAAGTAAAAAATAAGTAAAATTTGTGCTAACCACTTTAACCTACAACTATTATACACTTTTAAAATCGTTTCAAAGAGGAGTATCCAAATTTTATATAAAAATATGAGAAGCAATTAAAAAAAGGTATGCTGCTAGGGGTGACATAAATAAGACATAATGCTTGCCCCTTCCAACATAAATTGACGTGTTTTTGGATTTTTCCTAAATACCAGTATTACAAAAGTTTCCTTGGGTGCAGGTGGAAACTATTTTCCACTTTTTCAGTTTTTTTATTGACTGCACCTTATAGAAATAATTTCTTGATTGTTACAAAAGTTATTAAAGATGCTGAAAAGCACTTTTTATATATATTATTAGAAGAGCCTTAAAGAATTACATTTTTATTTAAAAATTATTTTTCATTAATTTTAATGACAAACAATTATGATTTATAGATTAGTTCTCAAACGTGTGCGATGAATTTTGTAAATCTACTGTATAGATATTTGGTTTGCACTGTTAAACCCGCACTGAATTGTATATTTTTTTAAATTGCTTGCTTTATTTTATACAAATTGTAAGGTATTACAAAAACATTAAGTTTAGTTTTCTCGAGGTTTCTATAATTGCGCAATAATACCACCTACTCTTAGATCGAAATACATCCAGGATAATCTCTTACGGCTAATAATACCTCTATCTTGTTACTTCGATAATTGGTCTTAAACACTATTTAACCTCAAACTATTGTATACGCGCTTTTTTAAAAAGCTTCTTTATATGTTAATGAATTTTAAACAATTAAAAATTAAAAAATTGTAAATTAATTGAGTGCTGCGAACCTCGTTTCGCTCGGCACGCAGTAATAGATTTGTTTTGCTATGCTCGGCTGATAAAGTAAAAAGTCTTCGTAAAGGATGATGGAAAACTAACAGTAATAATTTATCATTTACAATTAAAGTTCTGCATTTAATTTACTGTGTGTTAGATCTATCCTAGCAGTGAGAACTTTAAACCTGCAGGGTATCACAGTAGCACTTTTTTTTGTATTTTAATTGACTTTAACTATAAATAATATAAATGGAGGGTATGCTTTTATGGGCTAGCAAAATTTGATGGTAATAAAATATACACATTTTAATACAGCTTTAAATTGGAAAATTTTTGAAAAGTTTTTCGTACAATGCTAACAAAATTCTTAAAAAATTTTTAGTCAATTGCTAGGTGCTTTAAAATACATTAAAAAATTAACATTTTGAAATTTCGCACGTTTCTTGTTGAAAAATTTTTACTCTGTGGTCGTGACGTCAGTTCGCTGCATAAACAATTGCTCTGATTTTCTGTATCTCAATCATAAAATAAGACAACGGTCACTTCTATATACGTACATGAAAGTAGTCAGTGACGTAGCTTTAATTTACACAGCCGAAGGACGTATTGTGGCGGCTATTATTTCATCGTGATTAAGAACAGATAAAAAATATTAAAAACTTATAAATTATTTTATGAACAAAAACTTACTGATTGCTTTTTTTATTTCTTCTTATATAATAGAGTGAGGCTACTTACGTTGGATCATTTCACGAAAAAAAAAAAGAAATATTTTTAAAAAGTTTAAAACCCTAAATGCAACCATCAAATATTATATTTTTGAACCTTATG
Source organism: Ophraella communa (assembly GCA_035357415.1). Classification (NCBI taxonomy): domain Eukaryota; kingdom Metazoa; phylum Arthropoda; class Insecta; order Coleoptera; family Chrysomelidae; genus Ophraella; species Ophraella communa. The sequence goes on along the minus strand of CM068983.1, from coordinate 12,667,530 downwards.
TATTATTTATTGATTTAATGCAAAATATCAATAAGAAAATAAGTTAAAAAGGTAATCCATCTCTCAAATGTGGATGACAGATAATCGTAGTAATAAAACTCAAAGTCTATCCACAACTTTTAATAGTAAGATTCACAAATTAAATGCGACATGTTTCGGTCTTCAGACCATCATCAGGCTATAAAGAAAACAATGGTATCAGGAGAATCAAAAATAGTTATAAAAAGAGCCATTAGTGTCGGTTGCCGATTACATTAATGATTAAAGTTAAAACATTACAAGTATGACAACTAAATACAAATAGAACTAAAATTTAAATTTAAAGCAAAAAGTTAAAGGTACATGTTTTTGTAATAAGCAAAACTACGACAAAACAGCAAGTCAAACAGATGACAAAATCATTACAAACTCACCTGTATGTGCAGATTGTAGAAGTTGTAAATTAATTTAAATTTAAAACTTAAACATTTATGAATAAGTGAACAATAATGGATAAATAAGAGTTTTAATGTAAAAAAAAAGAAGAAAGAAAATTAGATTGAATTTGCTTGAGTTTTTGGAAATTAAATGTGCTATAAATGATAGTTTTCTTAATTGTTTGAATAAACAAATTCAACCTAATGAAAATTATTTATTTCTTAATTTAAGTTTTTTGACAACTGTTTATTTATGTAATTAGGTAATGTTTGTACTAAAAAATTATTTTACAGAAAAAATACAGGTACCTAGGTAAAGGTAAGAGCAAACATTATTAAAAACAATGTATACTTTTTGAAGTACTCAGTGCAACCAAAAGACTTTAATGGGGCCATTAACTAAAATATAAAAAATGTTAAGTTGTTAAATTAAAAAAAATAATTAGAAAATAAAACAATATACGTACTTATTTGTTATAAACAATACTAATTAATAAATGTCAGTTTTATTAGGTAATCATTTAAATAAAAATTTAATAGACTGGATCACTAAACTACTCCTAAGCATTTAAAAGCTTTAAAATGTTTTCCAGAATAGGCCCAAAAATTCCTATCAAAAACATACCCACTTAAAAGTTCCTATGTATTAAGATTCGCTGACCGCACAGAAAATACAATTGTGTGCTATATTTTACTATTAAACGCTTGTTATAAAATTCATTGCCAGAAGTTGGAACAAGGTTCACTTAAAACACAATGTCAATAAAGTATTTTGACTTTAATAGCACTCTTGCGTGAAGTTAATACTACAGAATGGTAGATTATTTGTTAGGTCAAAGGAAATTTTAAATCTCCTTGGCAAAGAATTCTGAAATAAATAATTTAATTATTTAGTATAAGTAGAACACCATACAGTGCAAGAAAAATAGAAAAATGCAATGCACTTATAAATAAAATGTAAATCATTTAACCAACTAGTAATAAACTTTGAACTGTGTCTTAAAATTGACGTCCACTCTTCCTAAATAATATGAATCCGCAGATAAAAAACTTTTTTGACTGCAGAAATTTGTTCTCTGATATTATTATGTTCTGTTAGTGCTGGAATTTTTTATTAATATTGAAAAAAAAAATTTGTGTCATTTGGTAGTTGCGACGGTGATGCGCCGCCCGTTTTTTATGCCATTTTCAACATTAATTTAGACCTATAAATAATTGAGCTACAATTTGGGGAGTTTGGAATCTTTTGTTGGAAATCTCCTGCCCTTTAAAAATCCGTTCAGTTTTTTGTTCTAGCTATTATAGTTTATGAGTTATTAGCAAAAATGCAAACCACCTTTTTTAAAATCTTAAATTGTTAATAACAATAGGAAATTCTTTAAAACGGATTTTGATATTCAGGAACATTTTTATATTTGTCATTTTGAATCGATTGACACCACAATCAGATTTTTCGGATCGGTGTAACTCAACCAGACTACATGATGATCATGGTTTTAAAATTCGTTTTCGATTTCCTTGTGTGATTGGAGCTATAGACTGTAGGTATACACATAAGGATAAACTCACCAGGGGGGCATAATGCTGAATTATTTAGAAACAGAAAAGAGGAGATACTTTTCAATTAATCTGCAGATGATATGTAATGCAAAGTTAAAAATACTGCACATTATCGCTAGATGGCCGGGTTCGCAGTACATGATAGTACAATTTTTAATGATTCTCCCATTATATACGAGTTTGTAAATTGATTTTATGGTGACAAATATCTCCTATAATTAAATTCTTGATTAAACCTAACCTCTAAACGTATAAAAAATGACGTTTTTGCAACGTTGCCAAATCTAATTCGTTGTTAGTTAATCATTGATTAAGAAAAACACTTTTTGTTTTATGAAACTTGACTAAGATATAATAGAATGTTAACTTTAATAGTATTTTAACTAATCACTTGTTTAATCAGCTTTTGTGAAACCGGGCATTAGATGCATATGGTCAGCTTTCATTAAATCCCTAAAAGGATTTACATGTATGCCAACCTTTTTCCGATGGATTATTCTTTTGTTAACTTTCTCCTCATTACCTCAACTTTTGTTAAAATTTATCATAATTTTGATTCAACATTTTTAGAAATTTTGCAACTATAGAACCAGGATGCAAGTTTCATTTCAAATTTAACACAATAGGCATGATGACAGTCAGTAAAAATCACTAAAACATTGATTTGTTATAATTATATAAGATACGGAGATTCTAAAGAATTTACTCATTTTTATATTACATGTGTGATTACATTTATTTTAATAAAAATATAAGCACTAATTTTAACAATCCGCCATATTAGCTGAAACACCAATCAGAAGAGAGTGACGTCGTACTTTCGTAAATATTGTTGACATTGACATTGGAACGTAAACAAATATTTTGTTCGGGGTTTTTATTGATGTATTCTTACATTGTGGAACCGCACACCATCGATACACATTAGGATTCATGACTATGATAACTATTATAATCGCACAAAATAAGTAAAAACAAAATAAACTTTTTCAACCACCCTCTTTTAACCTGCAAAATGTTTGAAGTTTGACGTTTTTACCACAGAATCCACAGATCACACGGGTCGCAGTGTAGTATAAATGGTATTTACGAATCGATGATGTCATAGATAGACGCCATTACTATTATAGCGTTTTGGCGTCAAATTTAAAATGCATTTTTAAAAAGTAAATTTCTTATTTAAAAACTCTTTTTTTGCAAAAATAACATTTATCTTAGATAAAGTATATACGTGAAAACATCGTGGATCAGTTTTTAAAAATCAGTCATCATGCCTATTGTCACATAGGTATATTCCAGTCGTATCTACTAAGGGCATACGGTCAATGATGATTTTTTATACCATGGGCTGACGGTCTACTACTGTTATATTGTTTCACTGGCTGTTAAAATTATTATTTTGACATAATACGTCTACCTTTTTTAGCTACATAATAAAGATCAAGTTATTTCTATCTAGATTATATATTTTTTATTTTACGATGCTGTTATATAAGCTTAAGTTTTTTATTATACCACAATGAGAAAATGTATAAATGGTTTAAACCAAAAAGTGTTAATAACATTTTTAATGCTAGTAATTTAGTACCCTTTTATCACTCAGGGTCAGTAAAAAATATGGAGTTTCTAGTTTTTGATGAAAAATATTGTGCTACATTTTGATATTTTATTAACTAATTAATAAAATCGTTTCCAAAATTAATTTAATCAATTTCCCATTTCTATTTCTAACAATAAATCCACCACTTCTATAAGCTGCCGTAATCGTAAATCTTTCCTGTCATTAAGAATATAATAACTATTAGCAATATCAAATTTATAACCCATTTATAGTTAAGTATTCTTTATAAGTACCTACATGATAATATGCTTAATATATTTCTATAGACACATTATGTTTCCTGGCAAAACTATGTTTTAATAAAAAAGGTAATTTTCACTTATTTTTTTAAATAACAATTATTGATTTATCGTTGATTTGTGAATATTTATTTAATTAAAAGTTTAATGTTTAATTACTATAGCGATTTCAAAACGTTGAATTACTTTATAACTGTAATGAGGAAATTAGATTGAATTTACTAAAATGTTTAAAATTTAATTCGCTATTATGAATAAATCTCTCAATTGAATGAGCAAGCAGATTCAACCTATTGAAAATTATTTATTGTTTAATGTGCCACTTTAATTTTTGTTATGGTTTTGTGTCATTGCAAGTTAATTGAGTTTAATAGTTTATTTGTTTCTAACATAATTGTTATAACTAATTTAACGAATTCTTATTTTATTAGATTTGCATCTACCACATACAGTCATTAAAAAAATTAGGACATTACAATTACTAATATTACAGTATTTTTGTATTTTTTTCCGCGTGTTTGTAAGATGATGTAGCATTTCTAGTGTATACCGAGGAGTCTTTAAAAATGTGTTTTACTGAAGTTGTAGTATTACAAATATAGCACTGTAGTTCCTCTTCTTTTTTTAACAGTCGGTTGCCGTCGGTTTGTAGGTTTATCCGCTGTAAGGGAATCGATTATTATTAAAGATTTTAAAAATTTACTTTGTAGAATAAAATTTAGGGCTTTAAAAATAGCCGGAAGTTCTGCTAAAAAAGTGCTAGTCTCTGGTGAAAGTTTCTATAGAAATTGATGTCCTGAGCAATGAAAGCTGAGACATCGGTTTATATAAAGTATGTATGTATGTATATAGAATTTTTTGTGTTGTCTAGGGTTTGGTTGAATAAAAAGCTTTCGAATTCCACAAAACAGTTCAAGACAGTTTATTAAAATTGTAAATGAACAAAAATGTTTAATTAGCTCATACATTTGACTGATCAATGATAACTATGATATGAATACTGAATTACAGAAGCGTCGATCTTTTGTTTCTTTTATGTTAATAATAATAATAATCGTCGTTACGTCTTACGTCGTTGTAACTTTTCTCTGTACTCACGTGTCTGACTCTTAGCAACAACTAACTGATTGTGTGTGTGGCTATTTTAACTTTTTAAAGAGGGTGTTTTCCCCCGTCCCCTCCGTGAAGCAAAGGTTCGATCCTTCATCTAGAGCCAAGACAGAATATTATTATTGCTAGCTTAATTCTAAACGAACAAATAAAAGTTTTGTTTGCTGACGCAAAATGATCCCATACGTATGTATGAAATTGGGAGTGGACAGTACACTGCGACCTAGGAGATCTTTTGTATCCCCCTTACTTGCCATTATCTCTGATGTTTTCTTAGACTTATAGCAGCTCTTTTAGTTCTAATTTCTTAAGAATGTTTAGTACATCGTCGGGCTTCAAATTAGGTTAATCTTTCTCCTTTATTTCGTGTAATCCCATGTATCTAGCCCTAAACTTTTCCTCTTCCTCACCGAATCTGCACTTTGCTTCATCTTCTAACCCCACTTTCTTCATGTGACTTCTTAACCGGAAATGCGTTGTTAATATTCCCGTTAAAATCCGGAGACTTTTTTTACTGAGGTTAATGCACGTCCGAGATCTGGTTGTAGTTTCCCAGAAGTATCTTAGCCTGTCTCGGAACTTCCAGCTGATTCCAGTACTTGGATTTATATTTCTCCATTTTGTTTCTTAGTTTTCCTAAGATTGCGTTGCTGCTGATCCCACAGAATGGTTACGGTCCAAGATAGGGGTTTTAGCATTTTTTTGCTAGCTTATCTGCTGTTTCGTTCCCTTCTATTCATAAGTGTCCTGAAACCCATTGGAGGGTGACAGTATTCTTCCGGCCTAGTTCACTTAGCTTGCCTAGGCACTTTTTTGATAGCTTATCTGCTGTTTCGTTCCCTTCTATTCATAAGTGTCCTGAAACCCATTGGAGGGTGACAGTATTCTTCCGGCCTAGTTCATTTAGCTTGCCTAGGCATTCCCAAACCATCTTCGAACTGATTATATTTGAGGTCAGTGCTTTGATGGCTGCTTAACTGTCCGACATAATCACAATTTCTTATCTGCCTTAGTTTCTTTCTATATTGAATTCCGCACATTTTTCCATGGCGCGGATTTCTGCCTGAAAAATTCTTGGGTATATGCCCAAACATTCTGAGTATTTGGCTCTCGGTCCAAATATTCCTATTTCAATTCCATTCTCTATCTTGGAACCGTCCGTATACCACTTTACAGAATTTTGGTTTAAATTCCGTATGGTGTCTTCTTCCCATTCAGATTTAGTACTCAACTTTGTGATGAATTTTCTCACAATGTTGAATTTCTTTGGCATATCATCTTGGGGTCAAGTTTCATCAAATTTAAGTGATCGAGATTTTTCCCAGATAATTTCTTCTAGGGCTAATAACATCTAGGCTTTAATATTGTTATGTCTTATTACTTCCATACTTGGTCTAGCCTTAATACTACCTAAACATCAGGTACCTAGCTACAAACAAACAAAATGTAACTTAAATGTCAATCTGACGATGCTTCATAGCGAAACAGCTGTCATTGAGCCTTTAAAAAAGCAATTTTTTAATAAATATTGGAAGTTTTGTTAAAACGAAGAGTTTTTTATTATCCTTAATAAGATGGACTTCCAAAAAGTAAGGGTTAGTACAATCAATTTAATTTCTTCTTTGATCATTCTGTATATTGTATCTTCCTTACATTTTCTAGCTGAACTTGCAGAGGGGTCAAATTTAGAATCACTTCCATAAAATGGAAATGTTTGTACTTTTGGATGGTTAGAAAAAGTTGTTTTTAAAATATTTGGCTTTGCTACTATTTTCATTATAAGTAGTAAACAATAAATTGTATTTCGGGGAAGATATGCTCCAAGGAGGTGATAACGCTGTTTTGGAGTTATTACAAACATTAGAAGGTTGAGGTTTAGTAGATTTCTATTGACTCGTTCATAAAAAGTTACCATTACAAAAAAGTTGGATTTTTCAGATTGGAATTTATTAATAAGGCGTATGATAGCGTTAAATATTCCCTTCTTAGTCTTAAAGGTAACTCTACAGCTTTACATAGTAAACTATTCACTGGAGTGGTCCAATATGCTCTAAGGACAAGTCGAATTGCAAAGGTCTATAATGTGTTTAGGGATTTAAGCAAATTGTGCTTAGCAGTGTTGTACATAATACATCCATAATCCAGTTAAGTTCTAATTAAGGATCTGTACAATTTCATTAGAGTTGGAAAATCTGCACCCCAATTTTGTATGTGAGACAGATTTCATAATATTTAACCCAGCTTGACAGGTCATTATAAGTGAGTGAATGTGATTTACCCCACTTAATTTATAGTCTTAATGCATTCCTAGAAACTTTATGTTGTTTGTATATTCTATAGAAGAATTGTACAACAAAATGAAAGGAAGAATATTGGCTTTTGATTTACGTGAGAAATGGATGACTTTCGTTTGAGTGGTTGAGAATTGGAATCCAGCATTTTTAGACTGATTCTATTGACTTAATAATACGTTTATATGCAGATATTATGTTTTTGTTTCTTGCTGTAGGGCTGCAGGGCTTTACAACAAAAGAATTACTACAATCAGAAATAGTGCTGCGCTTATATTAGAACCTTGAAGTATTCCATTTTGTTGTGTCTTGATTTCAGATAGGTTATTGTTGATTCTAACCTGAAAATACCAACTGCATATAAATTTTTGAATAAATGCAGAGTGTTTTTATAATGTCATATGGGTCAAAAGCTTTTTTTATCGAAAAACACAGCTAGACACTATTAATTAAATATAATTGCTTCGTGAATTTCGGATACCAGTGATACTAAGTTTTCTGGTGCTGATCGAATTTTTGATATTATCTACTTTTATTAATAGGTATTAACTGTGGTGCACTTTATAGATGAAGTTTTTTAGATCGTTTGGACGGATGATATATTTCAATTCATATAACATATAGTAAATTGTCCATATCTTTATCTTCTCATTGGGAATTTTTTATCCTGTTATGATTTCTTTTTTTTACGTTGGTCAAGCTTCTTTTTAGAATTATTTCCATCCTTTACAACCTTTGTTCTTATGCACTATGCTTAAAAGAAGTAATTAGTGTTTGGTTGTAGTGCAATAGTGTTACCTAACTCAACGATGTTGAGATTATTTTGTTTGGCCACTTAATTATGGGTGTTACAGTATCCATCAAAATAAACAGTACCGAATGTAAAAAATCTATTTATGGATTTATTAAAAATATTTATTTAAAATATGCACAACAATCTTGATACCGTTATTCCGATTTTTCCTTTATCAATGGTATAAAAATTTTCTTAATTCCGTATTACTCTAGGTATAATTTCCCTTTTTATTTAGTAAAAGTGTTATTTTCAAGTTGTTTACTTACTATGCGGTATTAATTTACAAAAGTTTTTCATAGTCTTTGTTGAAAAACCAAACTCTTGTATGTCGTCATAGGTAAGTTCTCTTCTAAAAAAATCTTTATCAATAGCGTCTCTTAAGGCTCTATTCTTGGCCCTTTTCTGTTTTCGCTTAATATCTCTCAAATTTATCCTTCCTTAAAATATTGTACACCTCATTTTTGTATTGCGACACAAAACTTTTTATGAATTTTACGGTGGATAATATTCCTGAGATTCTAATTTACATTTAGACTTCCTTGTTAAAATTTCTAATTAATATAACTAAGTTATTTACTCTACCAAAACTAAAGCCTTAATGTTTGGTAAGAAACATGCACGTGTAAGGTACTCTCCAGAATTTTGCTTACATATTAATAACAGTCTGATAAATTGCCTTCTGCAAAAAAAATTTGGGGCTATTTATTGACACTAATCTCGGGTATAAAGATCACGTGTATACTTTAATCATATTTATCACGTTTTAACTTCGCTGATGTCGTTTATGGACCGTCTTTGTTACGAAATGAATGTAGACGTCTCCATCTAATTCAAAACTCATGTGTCCGTCTAATATGTGGTATTCGCCGCCGACAAAAAATGTTTGATTGTTTCAAGGATATAGGTTGGCTCACGTTAAAACAAAGACGATTTTCCTTTCTCTTTTGCAGTTTCTTTCATAAGATTATCACGACTAAAACACCTTTTCATCTTTACAAAAAGTTGAATTCAGACACCAAGTTCATTCTTTAAATTTAAGGTTTCCCAATGCATTATCTATTCCTAAACGCAAAATTGTTTTTTTTACCTATTCATTTTTATAAATATTGCCCACATTTACAATTATTTGCCTGATGCCATTAAATCCTTGCCAGCTAAAGATTTTAAAAAGAGGTTAAAGACATTAATATTGGAAGATACTTTAACTCATTTGTGCACGATTTTTGAAATGGTATGTAGATTTATTGTATTTGGGCTTCTTTATAAATAAAAGCAAGGTTTGCCTTGTTAGTCGAAAAGCTAGTAGCGCAGCTTTCATGAAGTGTTTGATGCACCTTGAACTTTTTCATTTAAAATCTATTGGATTAAAAAGCAGATATACCTGTGTTGGCTTGACCCACCTTGGGACACCAGGTAGTTCGCATCTTAAAAAGGTGTAAAAAAATCTGACCCAAAAAAAGTGATTGATTTATCAGCCAATAACCAGTAATTAAAAGTTTAGGTAATTTTAAAAATGCAACTATTTGGGCAGACACTTTTGAGGAGATTAAGATTTAATAAGTGATTTTTTTGAAATACCATTTGAAGTGTTTGATTCACGCTGCAATTTTGACAGCGTCTTAACTAAATATAAAAAAAAATATTTACAAAACGTCAGACACTTTGTCCGGGGTTTAATTGTCGGCAAACATCAAAATAAATATTATTTCTTATAGAAAGAGATATGCTGCGCATGGCGGTAGATGTGAGTGAGAGCGCCGATCACCACTGTTGCTGCGATCTTTCTCTATGCTCCCATTGGCTGTTGGTTACGTGTCTTGTACAGCTGTAAATTCAAAATTTTTTTTCTGGAATAGAATTAGAAAAAATTATTTATTTAGATAAATTATGTTTAAGTTTTTTATTTCACGGGATTAAGTAATACAATTAAGTAATGATTAAGCAGTACAATTTAGTAATAATGATGAAAAATTGTAATTAAAAGCTTTTCGTATTAAAAATGGTAACTGTGAGGGTATAATTTAAAATTCCCCTATTAATATGATAAATATAACTTGTTTATTTTTTTAATTATTTTTTTGAAAGGATGCATAATAAAAATATCTAGGAAATTATCTTCAATCTTCGTCCTCATCACCAGTATCCTCTGAATCTTCTTCTCCCGAATCATCACGAAAATACGTCTTCATCATTTGAAAAAATATTTTTGGCGAAATTTGAATGCAATCTGACATTTATTTAATGTACTCTCAGTAAATGGATTAATCTTTCCAGTATCTTTTTGTTTACATATCACACACGACACACATTTCATTTTTGCGAACAAAATTTGATTCAGAAACGTACTAAAATTAGAATATAACGAATTTAATATTTTATTATTAATAATTTTTCCAATTTATAAATGAATTAAAAGAAAACTTAATAAAATGTGCTCAGAACAACGCAGGTTAACTTACTGGCGGTACAGGTACAAGACACGTTACCAACAGCCAATGGGAGTATAGAGAAAGACCGCAACAACAGTGGTGATCGGCGGTCTCACTCACATTTACCGCCATGCGCAGCATATCTCTTTATATAAGAAATAATAATTATTTTGATGTTTGCCGACAATTAAACCCCGGAAAAAGTGTGTGACTTTTTGCAAATAATTTTTTTTCAAATCTACTTTGTGGCGGATTTATTAAGTATAAACCCCTTCAAAAGTGTCTGCCCAAATAGTTGTATTTTAAAATTACCTAAACTTTCTATTACTGGTTGTTGGCTAATGAATCAAGCACTTTTTTGGGTCATTTATTTCTACACACTGTCCCAAGGGTCAAGTCCATACAGGTATATCTGCTTTTCAGTTCAATAGATTTTTAATGAAAAAATTTCAATGTTTATCAAACACTTCATGAAACGTGCGTTACTAGCTCTCCGACAATGTGATTTGCAGTCACTTTGTAACTGCAATAATAATTATTTCTATCTTAAGTAACTTGTATCGATAGATATTTGATATGGTTTTATATATTTCTAATATCATATATTTTTGAATATTTGATATTATTTAAATTTTGCTAATATAGCATCAGCTCATGCTTTTTGGAGACTTATGTTTTGCAAATTTCTGGTTGGATTTTTAGGTATTTAAATAAATAATTGATTAATTGTAATTAAAAATTTATTACAAAAGACAAATTATATTATAGTAATTTTTTTTCTATATATTAAATGACTAATTACGAAAATAATATGAAAAATAAAAAAAAGGGAAATAACTTATTTGATCTAAAAATTATGTCAAATAAATTATAATTAATTAAACAACGATGAATTATTGAAAAGTTAAATCTATTAAGAATAATAAAAAACTCTTCGTTTTAACAAAACTTCCAATATTTATTTAAAAATTTGCTTTTTTAACTTTAATGACAGCCGTTTCGCTAGACTTAGCATCGTCAGATTGACATATTGAAGTTACATTTTGTTTGTTTGTAGCTAGGTACCTGATGTTTATTAGGTAGTTATAAGGCTAGACCAAGTATGGAAGTAATAAGACATAACAATATTAAAGCCTAGATGTAATGAGCCCTAAGGGATTATCCTGGATGTACTTCCCTCTAAGATCAGTGTAACTGTGCAATGATATAGAAAAACCAGAAAAAAAACTATATCATGCTGATCTTTACAATAACTTAATATATTTGTGTTAAAAAAGCAATTTTTTAAATAAATATTGGAAGTTTTGTTAAAACGAAGAGTTTTTTATTATTCTTAATAAGATGGACTTCCAAAAAGTAAGGGTTAGTACAATCAAGTTAAATATATTCTTTGTTTGTAAATATTTAACTTAAACTGACTACTACAGGAATTTAAAATGTTTTACAAAAATTAAATGACCTTAACTTGTAAAATTGGTGTTTTTCGTATCGGCCCTCAATGTAGTTGATCTATACTTTGGTGTAGTCTGACTTTTAACAAACAACGCCGTTGTTAATAAATGTTCGTTGCCATAAGGTGATTGTTCTTTTTAACTGATTAAGAATACAGTTCAGTGTTTGGTGGCTATTATTGTTTAAATTTAATGATTACTCGTTAGTTGCAGCACTTAATATTTTATATTTAATCCGAAAATGTTATTGAATGCATTTATAGTCTTATAATGTTACTTTGATTTTTCCTTTTATTCATTAGGAATTGTTTTCGAAGAATGTTTTTCATATCAGTAACTGATGATTTGAACCAACCTCTTGACTTCAACTAACTGATAAACTACCACTGACAGTTTATGATTTACTGATATCCCATGATAGACTGCTCCCAACGACCTCTTCTCAAGTCTTTTTATACTTTTAAAAGATTTCAGAAGCTTCCTGGAGATTCTGGGTAGCTAATAATGTCCTAAAACATTATTCACATCTCTGTCTTCACTATATACAATTAGATATACTAACACTGTCAACTGTAAACTATCTAGAACGAATTTAATAAAAATATATTTGTCTTATTTTATCACTGTCTAGTAAGTTTATCTATTGTTTAAGTACAAAATAAATAATATTGTTAAAATTACGTAATAAAAATGATTTCTTGTTTAAAATTTACTTACAAATACATAAATCAAGCTTATTTTATTATGCGCATTATGTGTCTAAGAATAACTTAATTTTTTTATTTTTTTTAACAACTGTTCGCTGCTTGTATATTGCTATCTGGTCAAATATGACCAATTATCAGTAATTTTCTGACCTATCTTTATAACAACAATTACTTAAATCTAAGGGCATACCCTGTGGCCTACTCTTATTATATCTATCGACTAATGCACCACAACTAACATGCAATAACATCACAGCACTATGCTCTGCTTTTACACTAAACTGTTACACATTTAAACTAACTCAAATGAGTCTTATCTTTAGTTCAGTGTTGTCAAATGAGTCTTCTCTTTAGTTCAGTGTTGTCAAGAAGCTGGATTGCCTCGACATTCACATGACTATGTAGCCTCTGCTCGTGAATTGCTGCTATTCTCTTGATTACTTCGTTCACAGTTTCCATACCCAGGTTCTGATGGAGGATGTTGTTACGGATATACCAAGGAGCATCAACAATGTTCCTCAGTACTTTGTTTTGAAATCTCTGGATAATATGTAGGTTACTAGCTTTGGTACAGCCCCAGAGTTGGCACCCATATACCCATACTGGGCCTCAGTACTTGTTTGTAAATGGATAATTTATTATGAATAGATAATGTAGAATTTTGGCTGATGTTGAATAAGGAACTTGGGTATCGTTTATTCTAACTGGGAAATTTTCAATTTTTTAATTTGTAAAGTTAATGTGTGCCGATTTAGACACATTTAATTTTATTCGCCATTTTCTGGTCCTGTTATGTATTGTATTTACTGAGAGTTGCAACTTATTAGTCGCTTCTTCACTAGTGTCTCCTATCGCTAGTATAGCTGAATCATCAGCGACCGTTGCAATAGTATTCTGCTCTAATTCTGGAATATCACACGCATACAATAGGTACAGTACCGGACCTAATACGCTCCCTTGTGGCACGCCAGCTTTGATTTCTCTTAAATCGGTGTACACTTCTTCTTGTTTAACTATGAAATATCTATTCACAATGTATGATTCTAGGATTTTCGAATACTGTTTAGACATGAACGTTCTTACTTTGTAGTTTAAACCCTCATGCCTTATTATCAAATGCCTACGTCCAAGAAGATTGTAAAGCAGGCTTTCTTTTCTTCTAATTTCTTTTCTATTATTTTTGTTATTCGGTGAACTTGATCTATAGTTTTATGACCAGTTAACATTAATTTGTTAACAATATATTGATAAAATAAATTTTACCTTATTTTACATTATTACATTTTTAAAAACATACAGTTACATGCTTATATCACTAAAATGATATATCATCTTTAATATTATAGTGAAAGTTACGTTTGTATTAGAATTGATTTCTGTTTATTATCTAAAATTGAAATTATTTCACTGTTCTTAAATTGTTATCAGAATAGTCACCTTTATGTTAACCGATAGAATATAGTGACCGTATACTCAAAGTATATAATAGGAATTAATTGATTGAGACTGTATAAAACAACTTATGTTAATATTATATTTATTGGACTCTTATTTGATATTTTAAATGTTACGGTATTTACTTATTTTCATAACATTTATCTTATTTTATTCTTTATAAATACTTTAAATATAATTCAATAAAATCAATATTATTATGTTTCATTATTTAATTCACTTTACATTGTTAGATTTTCCGATTATTTTAAAACACCATGCCATTCGCTTATCTATATTTGAATTTATAAACACATCAATGAATATATTTGCAGTTACAGGAACACGTTGATAACATTTTAAGACTTTATGAGAAACGCTCCAGAACAATTTATCGCGTGGCAATTTGTTTCACTGACAGAGTGCCGAAACAAATTCAATTTTGAGATGTGTTTATTCATTTATAAATCCTCTTTTAAAGGATAAAATAGATAGTCTTTGAATACTTTAAAATAAGTACCATTTCTATATCAGTAAATGATATTCATACTTTTTATATTATTTTATTAAATCCATCTTCAAAGCAGTACATTAAAGAGTAGAAAAATAAAATTCTTCATTCTACCACTATTGGCCCTTAAATTAAATTTTATGTAAACACGTTTAATTTTTTCATTACTCATTTTTACATTATTTATTTTACTTTTACATATATATATTGTAATGTTTTAAAATAATAATAAATATAACTTACCCAATATATAACTTGAATTGAAATAAATTATTAAAAATGGATGTAATTTTCGAATCTTTTCATTAAATGATCAATACACCAAAAATTTCTTTATTAGTGGCAATCCAGCAAATCTTAATTCACACAAGAACACAAAACTATCTTGATAAAATGAGTTCATAAGAATGAGCACTAACACCAGTAGTCGATCCAAGAATCAAAGTCCAAGATCCTATTTTCTGTTTAAGCTAAAAATAAAAAGCAAATGAGTATTAGAATATGTTAATAATGAATTATAGGAATCCAATATTAGTAAGAAACCAAGTTAGTTAGATCAAAATCCAAATAAGTTATAATTAAAGTTAATAATAACAACAAGTTTAATAATGTTTTTTAATAGGTAGTTATTAAATAAAAATAAGTAGGTGTAGATTATTTAAAATTATTATTTAAGGTAGAGAATATTCAACTGTATTCAGTTAGTAAAATAAGTAGAAGAATTTAAACTCAACAAACTAATATTAGCTATTAGAGCAAAATAAATAATATTATAGAAAATGAATATAACTTAGTAAATAAATATGACTTACCCAAACAATATTTACAAAGTCATTTAAGCATCAAGTGATGAGTCCTGTATTATAAAGTATCGGATAATAGTACAAGCCTAGTACTTCCTATGTTCTGGTACATCCCATATTTTGATAAAATGCAATGCTTGAGACAGAATCTAAAAATAAAGATATTGAAATTTATTACATGTAAGAATACAACTGTAAGAAAGTGATGTGTTTGTCTACAAGCTAAGACTGTTTAATTAAAGCTTAATCAAGGACATTATGATTGATAAATTCAATGAAAAAACACTGTAAATAGTGAAGTGGTGATCAAAAACTATTGATTATAAACTTAAAAGATGTGATTGCAGTGGAAAGACATAAACTTAATATTAGATGATTGATTGATGTTATAATTGTATGTTGTTGTAAGGTAATTAATTTAAGTGGTTTGTTGATGATATTATGTATTATTAATTCGTTTATTCGATAAAATTTGTAATTGAATCGTTATGACGCAGTAGATTTAAAATGTAAATAAAAACTAAAATAAGCGGTGTCATATAAAAAAAAGGTTATCTGACCATATTAGAATATGTAAATTTTTAATTTTTGTTAAAATTAATGGCCAAAAGGAGATATTTGCTCAAAATTGTTAAATTTAATGTTGATTATTGTCAAAATGTCCGCCATTGTGTGCTCCATAAAGTCAGCACTTTTAATAGGGAACAATCGATTTTAAAATTCTAAGAATGTTATTTTATAATGAAATGAGCTATGCAGATTTAATTTATAACAATTATAAGGTCAGAAAATGTTAAATTAAAAATTCAATTTTCTAAAAATTTGAGGTAAATGGGGTTAGGAAAAACAAAACACGTTCGAAAAGGCAGCCATTTTTCGATTTTCGGGGGTAAGATATAAAAGCCCTTGGAAAATGAGAATCGAGGTCACTCTAATTTCATCAAAAGGCCAATCCACGTCAGTCTTCACTAAAATTATCATAAATCAATGGCCGACTATTGTTAAAAAAAATAAAGATGGCTGAAAATTAATCTGATCAACCATATAATTTATTGTAAAATTAAACTATTGGAAATTTGTATATGGAAATTGTGTAATGGTGAATAAAATATCCTATCCTAAGAAGAAAAAATAAATATTTTTTTTTACTAACCTGTGATAATAATAAAGAAACCCTGAAGAAGTCAAGGAGATATTGCATCCAGTGGTTTAATCCTTTTGGTATCTATCCAAGGAAGTGCTTGCACGTGTTGTAGGTGATATACTGGTAAGAAGCCGAGCGTCACGAAGGATTTTTCATCTTTCATCCTTAGCAGCGAGTGAATATACGGTATGTGTTTAACATTATTCATTAATATCACTTTCATAACTCCTATAAAATATTGTGAGTAGTATATTTCAATATCTTTAAACCACGATTTTAACACAATTTTGTTTTGAATAAATAAACTGTTCAAACATTTGTTACCACTAATCCACGCTGTTTCTATCTACTAGAATATAACTGTAATTGTAAGATATCACGTGTTCTTTATGCGTGGGCATATGCGCACGAAAATACCATAGCCGCATCATTCAATAGGTATAGGGTGTATTAAAAATTTTAAGGTGAAAAATTAAAATAAATAGTTATATCGTTAGATTTTAATTTTATTAGAACCGCCTTCTGTTGGTAAGAGTCATTCGTGCTTTGATAATTAATTTAAGTAGATCAAGTCTAAATTATAATAATAAAATTACATATTTTGAGTTTGAGAATAATTTTTTTTTTAACAATAAAATAGCAACAAAATAAAGAAATTCTGAGGTGTTTTGAGTTAAATAAAGACTGAATAAAATTGAAACATAAATAAACATAAATATAGCCCCACAAAACTTTAAAAATAAAAATTTAAAATTATAAAAACAATAATTTAATAATTGTAATCAATTATAAACTATATCTATTCAATCATCACAATTATATAATTGTAATTTTATTACAATATATAATAAATTCTTGTTTTTAAATATACTTCACAGATGCTTTTTATAAGTTGTTTCCTTCGAGAACTTTCATAAGTAGATAGTAGAGTTTCAGGAACAGGAACTGGAGAATTTATTTTTACTGCTAGTTGTTATTATCTCTTCAGCTTTAGGGTAATTAGTCCTTACCTACATAGAAAAAGTATATATTACTGAAATATATTACAAAACACCCTGTAGTAGCAGCTTGCTGCATGAACCGGTACTTCGTTAAAAGCTGAAAAAAAAAGATAACACACAAGTTCCGAATTCGTCACCTATCACCTCGATATAGCCTCTATCGTCACTATTGTTTGTCGTATGAACCGGTATAGACATTCGCTGTGATTAAATTTTAAATAGTGTGTGCTGGAAGGAAAAGAAATGGGAAGACATACGGAAAGTCAAAAAAATGAAGAAATTGTTAAGTTCAATGTTAAAAGAAATAGACGATAGTAGTAGTTCTTCAAGTAAGTATTTAAATATTTTTCAACTAATTACAGGTTTAAACATATAGTGGACATTTACTATACTTATTGTGTACAAATATTCGCTAATTGTGTTTAAGAACTAAACACTTATTGTGTGCAAAATCAGGCAAATTATGTTGTGCAATATCTAGCCACTTATTTCGTGCAATATTAAACCACTCATTGTAGATGCTTTATTAAATTAGTAGTAGTTCTTCAAGTAAGTATTTAAATATTTTTCAACTAATTACAGGTTCAAACATATAGTGGACATTTACTATACTTATTGTGTACAAATATTCGCTTATTGTGTTTAAGAACTAAACACTTATTGTGTGCAAAATCAGGCAAATTATGTTGTGCAATATCTAGCCACTTATTTCGTGCAATATTAAACCACTCATTGTAGATGCTTTATTAAATTGAGATGTCACTTATTGTGACAAAGTTTCTCTAATGATTACATAAAAAATACATGTATATATCTACATATATTTTTTGTTTTTTTGTATGCATATGGAATTTTTCCCTATTAGGTTCATCCACTGAATCAGTCTCAGAAGAGTACACGGCAGTTGAAGACCAGCGGGACCTCCAGAATTAACAAAACAATATTCTGGTTGTACATAAGTGAAAATATTAGGACTAATATCAGGGAGATCTTAGGAGATGATCCGGAGGAAGCGCCAGGCTGTCAACGTCAAGAAGAAAAAGTAGGAGGGGTGTAGGAGCAAGGCAACAGGACAATGGAGGAGCAAATACAATCTTCACAAATAAAAATCAAGGTAGGAGGTTTTACGGGTAGGCTGTCTATATTCATTCATAATTGGATGGCAATAACTTCCAACCAAATTATTATTAATTGGGTCAGAGGTGTTAAAATTAAATATAATAAAACTCCTTATCAGGAAAATCCTCCAAGACTTAAAATTGAGGAACAAGACAAGTTTAAGATGCATAACAAAATTAAAGAAATGTTACTTAAAGGAGTTATCTCTAAATGAGATAACATGAGTATAATACGACTTCCACATAATCATTATGTGAAGAATAAGTCAACAATACTAATAAATACGAAATTATAATCGGTGACCTAAACTGAATCCTGAATGGGTTGTTTATTGTAAAAAAGCACCATATTCCGTCGTAGTTTTTGTAGTAGGGTTTTTGAGTTTGATTATAAATATCAGAGGAATGAATTAAGTTATATCATGCCTGGTATTTTTAAGGCTTGTGTTGATATGTTCTGAATGATAGGCATCTATTTTTTTACAAAATGAAATGTTATTTTTAGTAAACAAAAATATTTTTTAAAAATTGTCAAAATCTCCTAATTCCGACGTATGTATATGTACTCAGGCCTTATTCCGACCTAAGAGGTCCTTTATTCCGACGTATATTTTTATATTGTATTATTTAAATAAAAGTGGTTGTAATTAATACAATAAATATTAAACAGAAATATTTATGTAGATTATATATTTATATTTATTTATTTAAGTAATAACAATATTTAAAATTAATAACGTTATAAAAAAAACAGAAATTTTTAACTTTGTAGGAAAAGCACTTTACAAAAAAAAAACATTTACAAATTTAAAAACTTACATTAAATTAAAAAAAAAACTTTGGCATTTAAAACTTAAATTTATACATATCATTAAAAAAATATTGCACTTTTACTCTAAACCTTTTATCTCAGGAACAGAGTAATATCCTCTCTTATTTATAAGGCTGGGAGCACTTATGCAACAATTAATTTCATTTTTTTTATTATACTCAATGGTTGGCCATTTCCAATATATTCCAATTTTTTCCATTGCTTTGATCAAAATTTTTTTTTGTTTTTGCCAATAACTTGGCAAATATTTATTTTCATTAACTACTATTACGTAATCATCCTAATGATAATCGCTCTTTTTTTGTAATCACTTTCTACCTGTTCCTCTTTTCGTTTGTCTAAAAACAATTTTGCAGTATCTTCTGTGTTTTTATCTAACTGTTCTTTCACTGTCGTTAAATTTTCATGTTTCTTCTGCTTGTAATCGTTCTTGTTTTATTTGTTCTTGGTGTACTCCTTTTATTTTTTTACCGATTAATTTATTAGTGTTTGTTATTTTCATTTTCTTTAGCAAGTCTATCTTTTTTCTTTTCATCTTTTGCCATTTTTTCGGCTTCAAGTCGTTGTGATATGATAATATCACCCTGTATAAATTGTTAATTTAAATTGTTAATGAGGTTACTCAGTTTTAGTTTATTATTTATATTATTTTTATTATACCTATTCAGCATAACTAAGCTAAGTGTATTTTGAGGGCATGTATCAATTATAGTTTAGAAAACAATATAGAATAAATTCGTCCTTTAAGTAGAATGGTTGTTTTTATTCAAATCTACCAATTGTTCAAAAAATTAATATAAGAACATCACATGGCGATCCTGCCACTCAAGAACTAACTATTAAGTAAAATTTTAAGATGGTTTAGTACTCATATCAGTATCAAGAAGAACATAGATTATTTAAATACGAAATAAGGAAAGAAAACTATGGGAACTAATCAATCCAAAGAGGAAATAGTAATAGCACAGGCTGGAAACAGTGGTGGCGTTTCTGGAGCAGCTGGGAAAAACAGAGTCTCTACCTTTGAAGTGATTGGAGTTGCAGCATTTGTGTTGGTCGTAATTATTATTGCTGTTGTAATTTATAAGCGGTGCAAAAAGGCGTTGGAAAGAAAGATTAGAGAAGAGATAACCAATTCCCAACAACTTGTTTAACGGAAGAAACATTTAGTTTTAGGTATATTTTTTTAGGTAAATTTATGTATGGTATTATTAAGAGTTGGACATTTTACACAAAGCTGATGGGTGACCTAATTATTATAGCATAAGTTACGAGATGATGATATATATAAAAAAAAGTGAACTTCTTATGAAATGTATGTAAGTAATTTTTATTTACCATATTTTTGTGTACTTATTGAATAGTAAATGTCAGACGAACCATTTAAAAAGATTCATGAAGAACTTTCGGTACTTTTAAGAAATATTAAGAAAGACCCATTAGATAGGCGTGTTAACTTAGAAAAAACTAACAAATTATTAGATAGTGTAGATAGTATAGAAAGTAATTTTAATTTAATTAGAAGTAAATTTAATGAGGAAAATCATGATATAAAAATCAAAAATAAGGTAAAGGTTATTGTTGACGGAATAGTCATTTTAGTATATCAAATTAAGGAAATTTTAAACGATAGATTAGGGCAAAATCTAAGTAGTATCCCCAGAGTCGAACAGAACGAGAAAATGGGGGAAGCATTTGATTTAAAGACAGCATCTTCCTTGATTCCTTGCATGAATGACACCGAGTCATCCATAAAAACACTGATTGATGCAATCGAGTTATACGACAGTTTTTTGAACGAGGTCGGAAAACAGGCGTTAACTAAATATGTCTTAAAAGCTAGATTGTCTCACGGTGCAAAGCTTAGGTTAAATCAAACTTATGATTCTAATGAAGACCTTATTAAAGATATTAAAGATAAACTTATTACTAAAAAATCGGTAGCGGCACTTTCGGTAGAACTACATAATTTAAAACAAGGTAATAAACCAATTGACGTATTTGGAAAGAAAGTTGAAGACCTAATGGTAAAGTTATCAATATCGCAAGCGGAAGGTAATAACGTGGTAGAAAGGACTCTAACGGGCGTAAATGAGAAAATAGCTATTAACGTGTTTACTAATGGACTCAGAGACGAGCAAATTAAAACAATTATTAAAGCTAGAAATTATAATAGTTTGGCTAATGCAATAGTAGGAGCTAAGGATGAGGAAACTATGAGAACGGAGTTCCTCACAAGTTTTTCATATGAGGAGTAATTCGAATAACAGACGAGGAAATAACTTTTATGGCCGAGGCCGAAATTTTAAGAATAACTTTCGGGGTCGGGGTAGAGGTAATCAGTTTAGAAATTTTAGTAATAGGGGTAGTTTCGAATCTAAAAATAATAATAGTTATAGAAATAATAATAATTTTAGTTCATATAATAATGGATATAATAATAATAATAATAATTTTAGTTCATATAATAATAGATATAATAATTGTAATAGTAATAGAAGTAGAGGAAATAGAGGAGCACAAGGCGGTAGACAACATAATGCGTATTATATGGAAAATAATGTAACCCCAACAGCTAATCAATCACCCGATCGAGAAAATTTGCAGTTTTTTCGAGAACACTAAATTAGATTATTTATTTAACATGAATGGGTTAAATTATATTAAAGTAGGTTATAATAATAAAGAGTTAAAAGTATTAATTGATACGGGCGCGTCATTAAGTGAAATTTTTAGTAGATGTTTAGATTATGAAAGTAAAGTAAATAAAAATAAAACAATTAGAATAAATGGTATTGCGGGATCAGCATAATATACTGCTGGAACTTGTAATATTAATCTTGACCTACCTAACGGATATAAGCTTTGTCATGAGTTTTCCGTATTACATGAATTCTCCAGTGACATTGACGGTGTAATTGGAAGAGATTTATTTATTAAATATAAAGCTAACATTAATTATGAACATTTTTTCTTGTCACTTTTTATAAAGAATGAAACAATCGAAATACCGTTGTATGCTGACTATGACGAGTATGCTATAATTACTGCTAGGTGCGAAATTATAAAATATTTTGATGTTAGTCATTCGGAAGAATATATCGCTTTTTCGGAAGAAATTTGTGAGGGAGTTATAACTGCCAGTGCAGTAGTAAAGCCAGTTAATAATAAAATTCCCATACGCATTTTAAATACGAATGATAGGGATATAAATCTGAAAAACTTTAAACCAAAAATAGAACTATTATTTCATTACAATGTACATTCCTTTAATAACGTTCCTACAACAGTAGAAAGAGTAGATAAGTTGTTAAATACAATTAATACTAAATCACTTAACAAAGAAGAGAAATTGTCAATAGACAAAATTTGTGCGAAATATGCAGATACATTTTATATCGAAAACGATCCCTTTACAGTGTCCAATATTTGTCTCTAATTATAAAGAATATTGGAGTTCTTGGATACCCTTTTGGTGTTTCTCGTATAATACCTCTGTTCACTCCGCAACTGGGTATACTCCTTACGAGTTAGTTTTTGGGAAAACCTGTGTCTTACCTTCTAATTTAAAGGAAAAAATTGAACCTTTGTATAATTTTGAGGATTATCCGTTAGAACTAAAATATAGGTTACAAGTTGCATTAAACGATGCTAGAAATAATTTAGTGGTTTCAAAAAATAAGAGAAAAATTAAATATGACTAACAAGCGATAGAGACAAACTATAAAGTAGGGGATGAAGTTTTACTTCATGATGAGACCGCTTCTAAATTAAAACCAATTTATAAAGGTCCATATAGAATTTTAGAAAATGAGCCTGTAAATGTAGTAATTGACGTAAAAAATAAAAGACTAAAAGTACACAAAAATAGGGTAAAACCATTCCACCAGTAACGAAAAAAAAAAAAAAAAAAAAAATAATTATTAAATTTTTTTTTTCTGTTACGGGGGAGGTGTGATATAATAATATCACCCTGTATAAATTGTTAATTTAAATTGTTAATGAGGTTACTCAGTTTTAGTTTATTATCTATATTATTTTTATTATACCTATTCAGCATAACTAAGCTAAGTGTATTTTGAGGGCATGTATCAATTATAGTTTAGAAAACAATATAGAATAAATTCGTCCTTTAAGTAGAATGGTTGTTTTTATTCAAATCTACCAATTGTTCAAAAAATTAATATAAGAACATCACATCGTTTTTGATACTCTACAAACTCATCAACTATGGCAACAGTCAGTCGGTGTTATCTTTTTTGTTATACTTATTAGTTGAGTTCTATACACTAGAAATCCAGCTTCTCCTAGAATATGAATCCAATCAACTATTAGGCTTTCTTCTTCGGCTGTTAAGATAGGTGGTTTTTCACTTGGCTTAAAAATATCTCTCTGTTGTTTTTTATTCTTCAATGTAGTCTGTGGTATTCCGTAAATTCGGGAGGCTTTATATACAGACATACCTTGCCTTATTTCTGTAAGAGCTTGTACTACTGCATTATGTGAATACCGTTTTTTTGTCTTATTTATCGCTTTAGCTATTGATGTATTTTGCTAAAAATTAAAAAATGGGTAGGCATAAAAAGATTATAAAATGTACATATTTATTTGTTTACTGTTAAAACAACGAAAACAGTAACTAAGTATACGAGTCGGAATTACTTTTTGGACTAGATAAAAAGTAATTTTTATAAAGGTTTGTCATATTTGTATTATTACTAATTAAAACACAAAAAATGCAATTTCAAACATACTTTGCTTCTATTTTAAGGGTATTTTTATTATACAAGAGTTTTTTTAGTATAATTGCAAACATAAAGTTTGTTGTAAGTATAACTTTTATCTAAAAACAACTTTTTCAAACATTCTTTTAACATGACATTGCTCCATGTTCTAGTGATAAATGTATAGAACGTATTTTGCTCATAACTATTGTTAATGCCTAACTTAAAGTTTACATATATTTTTTGTATAATTGCAATTTATTTAGATTTTAAATTTTGATTTGAATACAACAGAAGAAAATCCTTATTTCGACGTAATACGGCGACATTAGCTCTGGTAACAAAAATGAGCCCTTATTTCGACGTATTTATTTATACGTATTTTTAACAAGTTTATGTCACAATAATAAACCAAAACCAATCCAAAGTAATTTCTAACACCTTTTCCTTCACATAAAAGAAAAATTAAACCCGCTCAGATAACAAAAACTTTTAATTTTCAAAATATTTTAAATGATCACATTTGATCTACTTACCAAAATGACGACGTTTTTCACTCAATGTCATACCTAGACTGACCGGAGAACTTAAATGCAAACTGGATCCAAATAATCATGGTTTACTTCTTCAATTTTACGCAGTTGTGCAATCTGATAAACACTGTAAAGACTCACGTTGATTGCGATTAGATATTTTTGGTCAGTTTAAAGAAATTGACCGACTAAGTTTACCCTAAGAAATACGGCGGGATTAGGGCTCGATTCAGCATACGTCGGAATATGGTGCTTTTACCTTAATTCTAATGAAAGGGTTAAAACAGTTTTTCTATTTAAATTCAAATTGTAATTTTGTTGATCTGCCATAGCCCTTTTTAATTTATTTTCAGGGGGCACATTAGGTACATAAGGTATTACAGTGGTGAAAAACGTTGTAGTCATTACGTCAGAAAACTTTGGGTAGAAATTCAAATGAACCCAACAACCGTTGGGAGTCGAAAATTTTTATGAAAGTATACATTTTTTGTTGCTTCTTTTACTATCTACATTTAAAGTCCTGTACATTTTTTACCTACCGTTTTCGTTATCGAGATATCTGTGGAAAATCATAAATTTAAGAAGTGAACTTTGATTTTATTTTCTTTTTCTCTCAAAATATATCGACAATATGTTATAAACTAAAAATTCGTTGTTTTTCTTATTTTTCATTTTGTCTCATAATTACCACTTCCAGAGCAGTGCAAACTGGGTAAGCCTTATTAGGTTAAATAATGTAGGTTACACATATATGTCCAAAAGTTTGGAATAATGGAATATTTCTTTTTTTTATTAATGAAATTTTTATTAATGAAAACGTCAAGAAGAAGAAAAAGTAGGAGGGATGGAGGAGCAAGGCAACAGGACAAAAATAAAGGAGCAAATACAATCTTCACAAATAAACATCAAGGTAGGTTGCGGGTAGGTTGTCTACATTCATTCATAATTGGATGGCAATAACTTCTAACCAAATTATTATTAATTGGGTGAGGTGTTAAAAAAAAAGTTTGAGATGCATAACAAAATTAAAGAAATGTTACTTAAAGGAGTTATCTCTAAATGTAAGCCTAACAAAAATGAATTTTTATTAACGTATTTTTTAATAAAAAAAAGTGATGGTTCAAGCAGATTTATTCTTAATCCTAAGAGATTAAATAAATATATTAGTAAATATTTAAGTTAGAGGACTATAGGAGGGTAAAAGGTTTTTTATTTAACTATTATTATATGGCCAAAATTGATTTAAAAGATGCGTACTTTGTAATAAGAATTGACTAAAACTCAATAAAATGTTTAAGGTTTAAATATAAGAAAATTATTTATGAATTTAATTGCATGCCAATAAGTCTATGCACGGCACCTTTTGTTTTTACAAACTTGTGGAAGCCATTAATAACAAAACTGAGGTTTTAATCATGATAGATTATTAGTTTTTGTGATAAATTATAAATTAGGATTTTCTTATATGCTTTGATGTTCGCCGCCATTGCATTCAGAGTGTGCCTTTTAATTTACTAGTGCTTAATTGTAATAATTATTTGGTGTTTTCAGTGTGATGGACAATTTTTACACTGCTACACAATGTTTCTATATTATTGGTTAATAATTTTGATTATACTCATGGTTTTTCTACCCTTTGACTATCATGAATGGTCTTCTCTGATACCGGGGTCACTGGTATTTTCTTTGGAGCTCATATTAGGGCTTCATTTTGAGTATTTGTCACCCTTGACTTTCTTTCACAAACTATTTGTAGTATTTAATATTTTCATCCATGTGGTGGTACTCAATTTCTTACCTAATCAATGTTATCACGTATATTTATATAAAATATCAAATTTCTCAATTTGTTCTCCAATGAATCATATTTCAATGTATCTTATTCATACCTCTATTTAATGTAACTTTTTCTCATCTAATTTCACTTAGTTTTAGTTTTAATCTTAATGTCACTTTTTCTTTATGTCACTGGTTTTACCATATACCCCATTTAATATTTAAAATTTAATATACAGGGTGTTTCAAAAAAAGGTAACAACGTCTCTAGGATAGGTAAAAAACTGAAAAATAATTGGGGTTTCAGTGTAACCTCGTCTTGATTCTTGATCAGCTATCACGTTTTCTTTCGTATTGATGTAAGATGTAAAAACATATAAATTTTTCTTTTCGCAATAATCCCAAAACTTTTTTATAATCGTATTAAGATTATTAAAACTAACACCTCCCATCCGGTTTATATAACTAACTGCTGTAGTGTTGTCTACTCGTAAAATAACATTAATCCCATTTTCCGCTTGGGTAAAATGTTTTAAACATTAGAAAGCTCCTAATAATTTCAAATAATTTATAAGATTTTGCATCTCGTCATATCCCCAAAGGCCCTTAACTTGTTCATTTTTACATACTCTACCCCATCCTCGCAACGAAGCATCCGAGAAAATTTCCAAATCATATTTTGTTTGTTTTATGGACAACTACTCTTTCTCAAACTACATTGGGTTTAAGTTTTAATTTCTCATTGTTGCTGCCCTTAGACTTTAAGCGGGCCAGAAATTTAGCTCTTTCTAATATTTTTTTATGAGCCCAGCCATATTTTATTGCTGAACATGCAGTTACTAATAGGCCCAAAACTTGTGCAAATAATTTTATAACACAATGTTTCTTTTTTAAAATTTTTAAACAAGCATTTTTTTCTTAAAAATTCTTTTAGCAAGCAATGACATCTCCATTTTTATTAAAATATATTATTAATATTATTAATATATTAAAATTAGAGCGTAAATATTTACAACAACGCGAAGGCCATAAAACACTTTTTTTATAAATAAAGGAAAATACCAAAATCAGTGTCACCGGTTTTTATTACAAAATGTGCAGGTTTACAGGAACAGCGACTAGTTTCGGCCTATAAGCAGGCCATCATCAGGCTTAAAAATTATTTACACGTAATGTTCACTAGATCATATGCTCGATCGAACCAACCAACTTATACAGGGTGTTTCAAAAAAAGGTAACACCGTCTCTAGGATAGGTAAAAAACTGAAAAATAATTGGGGTTTGCTTAGTAAAATTTTTTTCTAACGCCATCCGTTTCCAAGATAAAGGGCGTTGAAGAAAATAGAAAATTACACATTTCTTACGATTTTGCCGAAACTACTGGCACCATTGCAATGAAATTTTATACGAATATGTTTTGGAAGCTGATATATCCCATGAATTTGTTTTTATAACTAACTCTCATAGAGGGCGCTAGTTACACGATTCATTCAACGTATTATTCAACATAACTTTTTTTAGGGTAGAATTATTAGTCAAAACTCCAAGTGAAAATCGTTTAGTTCTACACCAAAAAGGTACTCTTGGTAAAACTCGATATTATGTACCGTTTTTGGAATATTTTGAATATTTATTGTTGACTTATTGTCATAACAATCAATAAATGTCAATTTTGCATGGCAAACTTAGAGAAAAGCGAACTTTATCATTAACTAATACGAGGAGCGGTTATTACTTCATAATTTTCAAATCAAAATATTCCGAAAACGGTACATAATATCGAGTTTTACCAAGAGTACCTTTTTGGTGTAGAATTAAACGATGTTTATGTTCACTTGGAGTTTTGGCTAATAATTCTACCTTAAAAAAAGTTATGTTGAATAATACGTTGTATGAATCGTGTAACTAGCGCCCTCTATGAGAGTTAGTTATAAAAACAAATTTATGGGATATATCAGCTTCCAAAACATATTCGTATAAAATTTCATTGCAATGGTTTCAGCAAAATCGTAAGAAATGTGTAATTTTTTATTTTCTTCAACGCCCTTTATCTTGAAAACGGATGGCGTTAGAAAAAAATTTTACTAAGCAAACCCCAATTATTTTTCAGTTTTTTACCTATCCTAGAGACAGTGTTACCTTTTTTTGAAACACCCTGTATAAGTTGGTTGGTTCGATCGAGCATATGATCTAGTGAACATTACGTGTAAATAATTTTTAAGCCTGATGATGGCCTGCTTATAGGCCGAAACTAGTCGCTGTTCCTGTAAACCTGCACATTTTGTAATAAAAATCGGTGACACTGATTTTGGTATTTTCCTTTATTTATAAAAAAAGTGTTTTATGGCCTTCGCGTTGTTGTAAATATTTACGCTCTAATTTTAATATAATAATAATATTAATAATATATTTTAATAAAAATGCAGATGTCATTGCTTGCTAAAAGAATTTTTAAGAAAAAAATGCTTGTTTAAAAATTTTAAAAAAGAAACATTGTGTTATAAAATTATTTGCACAAGTTTTGGGCCTATTAGTAACTGCATGTTCAGCAATAAAATATGGCTGGGCTCATAAAAAAATATTAGAAAGAGCTAAATTTCTGGCCCGCTTAAAGTCTAAGGGCAGCAACAATAAGAAATTAAAACTTAAACCCAATGTAGTTTGAGAAAGAGTAGTTGTCCATAAAACAAACAAAATATGATTTGGAAATTTTCTCGGATGCTTTGTTGCGAGGATGGGGTAGAGTATGTAAAAATGAACAAGTTAAGGGCCTTTGGGGATATGACGAGATGCAAAATCTTATAAATTATTTGAAATTATTAGGAGCTTTCCAATGTTTAAAACATTTTACCCAAGCGGAAAATGGGATTAATGTTATTTTACGAGTAGACAACACTACAGCAGTTAGTTATATAAACCGGATGGGAGGTGTTAGTTTTAATAATCTTAATACGATTATAAAAAAGTTTTGGGATTATTGCGAAAAGAAAAATTTATATGTTTTTACATCTTACATCAATACGAAAGAAAACGTGATAGCTGATCAAGAATCAAGACGAGGTTACACTGAAACTGAATATGAATTATCCCAGGAATATTTTAATAAAATGATTGAATTTTTGTGTTAACCTTCCATTATTTGCATATAAACAAAACTTAAAATTTCAGAAATTTGTATCTTAGAAGCCAGATTCAGTTTTGGTAGATGCTTTTACTTTTTCTTGGAAATACTTGTCATTTTACGGATTCCCGCCCTTTCCATTAATATCAAAGGTATTAAAGTAAGTTAGAGATGAGATTGCACAAGGAATTTTATTTATACCAGACTGACCGAGCCAACCATGGTATCCAGTATTTCAGCAAATTATAGTTTTAAAAATGTTTCTCATGGGACCAGATAAATATTTATTAAATTCTCCTTATTGGCAAATGTGAAAATCTCTTACTCTGATTGCAGGGACTATATCAGGAAGGCATTCGTAAAATTGACATTTCCAGAAGAGGGAATAACAGGAATTCTGGCCTCAATAAGTGAAAAGACGCTTAAACAATATAATTTCACCTATAAGGCCTGGTGGCTTTTTTGTTCAAATAAAAATGTTGATCCTTATGTTAGTTCCTTGGATAATATAATTGTTTTTTTGAAATTATCCTTTAAAAGAGGATGTTTGTTTTCAAAAGTTAATAGCTATAAGTCGGCATTAGATTTAGTATTACAATTATCAAAACATAATGAAAAGATGGTGAATTGATTTTTAAAAGGTCTTAAAAATTTAAGGCCTCCTAAAGCTAGGCACCCTAGCACATGGGACCCTCACCCAGTAATCAATTATTTGGAATCCCTTTATCCTCCAGATTCTTTAAGTTTGGAGAATCTTACTTTAAAGATAGTAGTGTTGTTTGCACTAACCAATGCGCATAGAATGCAGACATGAAGTTTGATGGCTCAAATAAATGGAAAGAAAACATATTTACCCTTAGTCTATCAAGCCTTTACAGTTGCACAAGATGTGCTTGGCCCGTTAATCCTCACCCTGACAAAATCTACCAATTGTTTACTATTTTACAAATGCCCTTCATTATCCTAGCTTGAACCAGTAGAAACGTATTATCCGATCTATATAGTTGGATATCGTTCGTCTAGCAACGCTAATCGCTATGCCTAGGATTGGATTCGGACCTATAAAAATTACTTTATCTCATTTTCTCCGTTTCTTTCAACGTCAGTATGTACAAGAGCCTAAACTAACTTGGAGTCGATCCCATTTGTATTCAGTGACTTTAGCGTTGTCTGGCTATCGGAGTTTTTTTTTATAGTGTTGTTTCTGCAGTTGCACTTAAGCATCTCTGGCAGACACATCTCCAATGCAAAAACCTCTGATTGGAAAATTGTGGATAGGTTACCCACGTTCCGGTTAAAATTCACCCTTGGTTTTCCTCCATGGATCCTATCTTCAACATCCCCTCTCTTTGTCTTAAAGCCGTTTGGGGACCAACATTGGTCAGCCATTATAGATTCGGCCTATTCCTTTCTCACTAGTCTCTTCCTGGGAAAGGGACAGTAAATAGATTGTGAAAGTTGTATTTAGGTTACATTATATCTGCTTTCATCTCGGTAAACCTTAGTCCAATTTCGATGAAGCTGCTCGCACCTGCAAACTGAAATTATTCCCCAAATTTATGATTTTCGGCCAATATCATAATGACAATAAAGATAGCTAAAATCTTAAATATAGATCGTAAAAAAAGCAACAAAAAATAAGCCACTGGAGTAATAAGTACACATAGAGTAGGCATATTCCCTACTACTTGTCGTCGAGACACACTTGTTTACCAGCAGAGCATTGCCAGACGTAGTGTTTTGTAAATACAAAGTAGGAAACAAAAACGTAATAGTATGACAATTTTATTTTACTTTTAAGAGGAGATTTTTGTTAGAGAAAATATTCTTTAATACATTTTAATATTAACTTTCGTACTTTTCGATAATACTGATAAAAAAGCTCTGCACCAATTGTATCAAATAGCCACATCGAAAATGTGGCATCAGTGCCTTTGTTTGTTATTGTTTAGAGGTGATTAGCGCTTTGTTTGATGTTTCCTGAATTTTTGTGTATTTAAGTGAACTTTATAAAGTGTGTTTATTTATTTTCAATATTGAAAATGGTGAAAACCCGAAAAGCGTGTATAATTTGTGGTACTTCGCAAAATAGGATAATGTAACCCATCACCGATAAGTTATTCACTTCATTGGCGTAGAATTAGCAATTAAAATTTATTACAAATAAGAAAATCAAATTAATAATTAAATACATATATCCTTTTAGATTTGCTTCCGATAAAAATATGTTAGAAGTATGCCATGCCATTTGTAGATATAAATTCCTTACCAAAATATGCGTATTAAATTATTAAACTAACATTTATATATTACGGTTATACTCTAACCAACTACACGCCACTTTACAGCTGTGTTTACCTACACCTCTAGATGTCAATTTTATTTTTCATCTCTCTCAATTATAGGTTCATTGCTATTGACTACAAACTGTATGTTATTGTGTTTTTGTGGCACCTCTATATTTACTTATTATTCTGAGCAACAGACAAACAAGTTCAGCTTGTTGAGTTGATTTGCTTTTCCAAATGTATAAAATGACTGGACTATTGAGGAAACCTCTGATCCCGACCCAGTTTTGTTAATTTAGATACAAACTGACCAGCAATAAAATAAAATTTTATAATTTGAATAAACCACACTGCGTCAGATCCAGGAAATACTTGAACAAAACTTTACTCCAAATACCAACAGCACAAGGTTAGATGAACATCTGGAAAAAATGCATGAGACACCACTAAAAAAAAAACAAAAACTTACAACAGAAAATACGAGCTTCCGGATTCGATCCTAAAGAAAATCCAGGAAAAAACATAATAAAAAAACACTAACAGAAGACGTGACTTTCACATAAGCGTTAATGGTCTTACGAAAAGAAATTATGGGAGTTAAGAAACAAAATCAGGTATTGTACAGTGTGGAAAAATCAAATTGAATAAATTCGGAAATAGGTAAATGGGGGCATGTTTTAAAAAATGCTCACACCCCTCGATTAGTATTTCTAGTGGGCTTATTTTATAAATAATTTTTTCAAATTTTGTCGGATTATGAATACTAAATTTGTAATAAAATTGTAGTTTCTATTCCAAAAGGTAATTTTTAAGTTGATGACAGCTGTTGTGATAAATCATTATATTTTATTACAAAGTTATCTGTTTAGTGTCAATAAACACAAATATTTAGGAGAGAATATTGTTGTTATTTACAGTTATGTTTACCACAAGGGCCTAAAATACAATATTAAAGGCACTTCGCCTCGTTGCAGATATATAATATGGACTATAGTTTCTGTTACGTTCGTTTGGTTTCATACAGCTGGAGCCTAATGACCTTCTCCTAAATCAACCATAGACTTTGGTAGGAGAATTGGGCAATAATACATAATGAACAACGCGTCAGCCACAATAGGTCTCGCTTGGCTGCACTTACATTAAACCTAACTGACCATAACTTAAAAAAAAACATCTGGATGTTTGGCGTGTTTTTGATTATATCCTTATTATGAATTATACAAAATAACCAAAATAATATTCTATAATTTTACAACTATGTTTCTTTAAAGTGGCTCCAAATATAAAATAATGTTTTAAACATTTGGATTCACTTTATTTAAACAGTTTTATGTGTTAGGATTAAGGTATAGTTAAAACCTTAAAGAGAGTGTATTAATTTTGTAATAATATTATGCGTTATTTAAATAATTTAAATAAGTATCATGCGATGACAGAAAGATGTCAGAAAAAACTGTCTATGAAGAAAAAAAAATGAAATAAAAATGTACCAACCGATAAAAGATAAAGAATTTTTCTTGGTGCGTCCGAAAAAAATTAAATTTACATAGGGAATATGTACGTAAACAAAAAATAATTACTATGATACGAAAATGTTTTTGATATTACGGTTAAGAAATAAAGAAAAAACGTAGAGACAGCTGTATAAGATGATAAATGCATTTATTTAGTTAGTCGACTTATCTTTTTTTACATCTGCGATCCAAGGGTTGATCCAGGAAAGGGCTGGTCCAGAGAAGGGTTAGTCGGTGAACAGTCCACTAATGTAGAACCAATCAGCGGTAATTCAGTGGTAACTCAGTAGCAAATTTAAGGTAAATTTGTAGTAAACTTGTAGTGTCTTTGAAATTTGTAGTGTCTTTGGTATTTTATATTCCAATGCTGTGAAAAATTGTCAGCATCAGCCACGTGTGCGTTTATTTACAAAAAGTACAGAACAGCGTATTCCGAAATCTACATTTACCATTTGGATATATTAAAGAAAATACAGTAGTAACAAAGGATACATTAATATTATAATTAGAATTCCGGAAATGTACTCAACTCTCCATTTTGTATTTTTTTTTATTTAAAAAAATTTACAATTATTACTTTTAAATTGCCCTCAAAATATACTTGAAATAATAATTATAAATATGAAAATTCTCATCTGATTATATAGTACTGTCAATATTTATAGAAATTATATTTAAAATCCTTTACCAAAAATATAAATCAAAAAACATACCAGTGTGTAACACCAACGACAAGAAGAGAATGAATTGTGACATTGAAGGTATTGGACTATGCAACATTAAAGATCGTGTATAAAGTTTGAATTACTGACAGGAATTGTTTGTAATAATTAACATATTAAGAACTCTATACAATAGATGGTGTCAGCGTTAGGCATATTATTTAATTTAAATATACTACGTTTTTGGTTAACATATTATATTACAGTTTACACTATTTAACGTATTAAAAGATAATTAAATGTATTAAAGTTTTTGCTAAAATTCGATCATTGTAATGGTAATGGTCACTTAATTCGGCAGGTGAAAATATGCAAATTCCAGAAATGTGAAACTTTAAAGCAAATTGTAGTGC
This sequence comes from Ophraella communa, assembly GCA_035357415.1. Lineage (NCBI taxonomy): Eukaryota > Metazoa > Arthropoda > Insecta > Coleoptera > Chrysomelidae > Ophraella > Ophraella communa. The sequence goes on along the minus strand of CM068983.1, from coordinate 12,633,036 downwards.
ACTATTACGGTTCTAAAATACTTCGACAGAGAACTCCACTGTCATTTAATGGATGCCGTAATACATAAGGCAAACACTGAGAAAGATTGAAGTTAGATACAATCAACACCTCAAACGAATACTATAGATTTTTGATTAAAAAGAATATAGATTTTTTGAAGAACAAGAAACTAAAAGACTTCTACCATTTCATGAATTAAATTTGTCAATAATGAGCAGATATATATTGGAAATTCTCCACTATTAAACTGTTTGCTTAGATTAAGTCCTCATTTTATATTGATAAGATATAAAAATCTGGAAGATTTATTTTTTTCTGTTTTTTTTTCTGTATTATTGAAAAGTTTTATTGTTCTTAGGGGGATGTATATTTTGGATAATCCTTTACAGCTCTTAATATCTAGGGTTTAATATTGTTATCTCATTACTTAGATGCTTGGTCTGGTCTAGACACAACTTACATAAATCTCACAAAAACCAAATGTTACTTTAGTGTAAGTTAAAGTTAATTTTTAAACAAAATTGTTAAATATTTTTTTAAAGAATAATTTTTTGGTGTTTTAACAATGTGGGGGTTAGTGGAATAAATTTTTAATTTATTATAGCATATCTCTTGTAAAATTTTAAAGATAAAAAGAACTGAATGCTTTTTTATAGTGTAAAACGGAAAACTTTCATTTGTTTTCCTAATAAATTTTAGCAAAAGTTTATATACTCTTAAATGTTGTTAAGTAGTTTACAAAGACAATAAACTCACAAAGCAAAGTCTGCATTGTTTCAAAAGTTAAGTTAAATATTTGCTTTTATTGTCTGGTCACATACATAGTTTTAGAATTCACGAAATATCAAGTTTTAATCCTCGTAAAATTCTGTTTTATAAACAATATCCATAGAGTGTAATGCATAAATTTATTATTAAATAAATAAATAATAATGGATATTTTAGGAACATGTCGAATTTTCTATTTTATTTTAATATGTTTAAAGAAAAACACAAAGTCTAGTCCACCATGTTTAATGAAAGATTTGAAAAGCTTCTTCTAGTTTTGGTCTCACCAGACATCTTTAGGCTATTTAGCCGCCATATGCAAGCTTCTTTTTGGACTCAAGGTCATTTTGTAAATACTCTTTCTCGTGTGTTTGTTGGTTTTAAAAAAAATAAAATACTATGCAAATCGAAAGATAAGACAATATAAAGTGATGAAACGTAAAGTTGTCAACAAGAAAAATGTTTATAAGTAAAATGTTAAAAGTAAACAAACTTTAAAATATGTTAAAACATTATAAATTTTTAAAAAGGTTAGTTTGAAAGATCATTTAGAAGTTACAATAATACAAAATTCCTAAAAAGTTAATGAAAGGGAAATTAGGAAGAAATTACAAAAAATAACATTAATTATTTTTTTGAAAATCTTTATTTTAACAAAATTATACGATGCTAAGTCTAACGAAACGGCTGTCATTAAAGTTAAAAAAGCAATTTTTTAAATAAATATTGGAAATTTTGTTAAAACGGAGAGTTTTTTATTATTCTTAATAAGATAGACTTCCAAAAAGTAAGGGTTAGTACAATCAATTTAATTTGGTACTCTAATTAATTGACTTAAAGTCTTTTAATTTTTTAACAAAAATATTATAATTACTTATTTCCTTTATACATCTAGGTAAATTATTGTAAATTTTAATAGCATCTATAATTGGATTTCGTAAACCTATATTAGTCCTAAGTGCTTAGCTGATAAATGTTATTTTGAGACCTCGTTTGGTAGTTATGGACATCACAGTAAAATCTGATGTTTATGTTACTTCTTTGCTGTCCATGTAGAATCTTATAAATCATTTTACATTTTTCAAAAACTAGAACTTCTTCTAACTTATTTAAATTTAATTCTAAATAAATTCTATTGGTATTAGTGTGCCAATTATAATTAAACAATTAAATTAGTTCATATATGAAAATAAAAGCAAAAAATTTACATAGGAGGGGAGTGATTCTATGATTTTTGACGTCCAACGGGTTAACAATTGTCATTGATGGGTTGCTACCCACCTTTGTGAGGGGGGATGGGGGTTCTTCGTATATAGATGTGACTGCATGGTTGGAAAAAAGAGTGAGTAGCTGGAGGTTGACGGAAGAAGAGGAAAGCTTGAGATTGCATAGGTACGTGGATACAGACATAAAGAGGATGAAAAAGAGGGTGCAGAAGGTAGAAGGCCAAGTAGGACGAAAACCCAGGCGGAGAGACTGAGGAAGAAAGTACGTGAAGAGATAGAAAGAGGTATCAAGCTTGATGTGAATGATTGGTATGAAGGCGCTAAAAGGGACATGAAGTGGGGCAACCAGTGTGTAAGGAGGGCTAATTATTGGTGGAATGAGAAAATAGAAAAGTTGTGGAAGCAGTGGAAGAGAGAACAAAGAAGGATCTTAAGGATACAATAAATGTGCCTGATATATACGGCAGAGGGAGAGGCAGAAATAGCAAGAAAGGTGGAAACAATATGTAGAAAGATTGTGGAAAAGATAGAGGAATGCGGATTAGAAGTGGCCAAAGAGAAGACAGTGGGATTACTAGTGAAGGGACGCAGCAAGGTGAGGGAGTTGGAGGTGATGGTGAAGGAACATGGAGGAATCCGTGAAATACCTAGATGTGTTTAAAAACCACATGTCGAAGGCGGCACAGAAGGCGAAAATTTGGGCTGCATGGCTGGGGAGATTAATTTGTAATGTGAAAGGACCGGGAGAATGGAAGAGAAGAGTTGTCGGTAGAACGATTGAGGAGAGTATACTGTACGACGATGAAGTGTAGGGTAAAATAGCGGGAGGAATGCAAGGATTAAACCACTACTGATGGTTCAGAAAAGAATTTGTTGAGGGTACAGGACAGTGGGACGGTTATCAGCAATGGTGCTGGCAAGATCCTACCCATTGGATGTGCTGGCTAAAGCCAGAAGACTACAGTCGAAGGGCGCGATGAGGATGAAAGTTATGGATTGGTTATATGTGAATAAATCAGTGGTAGCGTTTGTATTGTGTGGAATAGTAAATTAAACTATTTAATTCAAGTACAAAAAACTGCGAAGGAGATACGGAATAAATGTTACTTACATTAAATGACATTCAAATAAATACTACTTCTCAGTGTTCTGTAAGTGGATATTTAATAAAAAAATGTTTACAACAACATACAATGTGAGCATTATTCTAAATCCATGGAAAATTTAGATGATTCCGCTTTATTCTGTTTATTTAAAGCATATAGAAATAAAGATAATAGTGTCTTTGGAAATATTTTAATGCCTGGTAATAATTTTATTATATTTATTGCTAAACTAAATAACATTTTTGAAAAACTATTTGAAGAATTGGCAATAAAAGATCATGTTCTTCAAACTATATTAAATATTAGTAGTAATGAAACTTTTATACATCCTTGTACAAATTTTCCATTACTTTATGTAAAAAAATTATATTTTAGGTTAAGACTATACACTACCATTAAATGTATCAACAGAAATTTTAAAAGTAATGAAAATAAAGATAAATTGTTAATTTGGAGAAATAAATAAGTGTTAAAGCTGTTGATGTGTTTTTTTTATATTCTTCCTTACTAACGAGAAAAATTGCATGTAAGACATATATATTCGGTCATTTATTTTGCGTAGAAATTCTATTTATATGTAATTATTTAACCTAAAAAAACAATTTTACTTTTTTTAAAAACAAATAAATCAACGCTTAGTTAATATTATTAATCTTGTCGAATACAAATTCTATTTTTCTAAACTTTCTGAAAATAAAAATTATCTCAACAATAAAGAAAAATTTCAAGTACGGGTCTTATTTATAATAACAATTTTTTTAGTACTATCCTAAGCTTATACCACAAAACAGAATATTGGTTACCACAAAACAGACTAACCAATTTTCTGTTTTGTGGTTAATACTCCCAAAAAATGGCCGCTCTTGTCTTATAAACATCAAAGGTGCCGACAGCGAGTCGATACTCTGGTTTGTATTATATACTCTATGGTATGGGTCAAGAGCAGGCTAAAAATACTGGAGTGTGTGAAACGTGCGAAGTGGAAGATGATATAGGACACGCGTTTAGATGCTGGAGGAATGAAGAAGTGCTAAATGACTTGGAGGATAGACACGAGGACGCGGTGTATTGGGAAAATATGGTGAAGGTAATTTTGAGAGGGGAGAATGGATGGAGGTGAGTAAGGCAGTGGAGAGTATGGTTAGGAGAAGAGAATGTTTCTGAGTGGCAGAGAAACTGGAGAGTGTGTGAGGGACCGCCGCCCGAAGTATGCTAGGGTAGTGAATTCGAGACGGGGACAATCAATGGCGAGTTCTGAGGTGGTTTTGGTTGGTAGGCATTATCCTAGCGGTAATGAGTTCAACAGGAACACTTTTACCTCCTCCTTTCAGACTTGAAATCTTCTGGCGGTGTTATACCTATCAGATATGCTTTTGTATAGTAGTTAAATTTGTTAAATGTGTATTATAAGATCCACCCCAACTAGAGATATCGTATTGAATATGAAATTCAACTAATGAATGATAAACTAATTTTAGTTCCCCAAACCCTAAGATATTTTTAAATTGCTTGAAAGACTGATCAACAAGACTGATCTTAGTTTTTTAACCAAATTATCATTATGCCTGTCCCAGTTCAGTTGGTTATTTATTTCTACTCCAAGTGATTTGCAATTTTGAATAATATTATTCTCAATATGTAAGCTTTGCATATTTGGTAATTTGGTTTTATTACATGAAAAAGTAACAAATTTGGTCTTTTCCATGTTAATAGTCAGACTCATCTCATCAAACCGGTTTTTTACTTTTTTTAAGTCTTCTTTAGCTTGAAGTTTTACTTCGTTCCCAGAGTTACCATTATATAAAATGACAGTATTATCGGCAAAAGCTGATATTGAAGAATTTCTACCATGGGATAATAAGGTGTTAATGTAAATTAGAAACAATATTGGTCCTATAACTGTGCCCTGGGGAACACCAATGGAAATATTTGATGGTTCACTTAACTCTCTATTAATTTCAACATATTGTATACGATTTTCGAGGTAGCATTTAATCAAATTTATTGAGATTCCCCTAATTCCAGCATCTTCCATACAATCAATTAGTATTTCATGATTAATGGTATCGAAGGCTTTGGCCACGTCCAAAAATACTCCTATAGTGCATTTTCCTTCATCTATTTATTTAGTTGGCGTAAATTAAAATGGATTGATCGGAACTTTCTCATTTTGCAAGCGGATGTACTCAAATAGTGCTTGTGGGGTTAAATTGAAAAACTTCCTGTTGCATATTGACTTATCGCTAGAATCAGAAAAAAAATGTAAGAGCAATCACATCCGGTTCGACACATACGTGTCGGTATCGACAAAAAATGAGCGAAATATGTTAAATGTCGAGTTAGCGTCAAAAGTGATGCGGGACGTCAGATAGAATAGATTATGTATGCTCTGCACATCGTCTCCTTCTTCCATGAGAGGCATAAAGGAATTCGTGATAGGGAGAATCCATTTCGTCCTAAAATCCGAAGTTATATCTACTATTAGTGTACGTCGAGTCGTGTGGAGATTCTCTTTAAGAACGTCGCTTGCAAAGTAAATGTGGAAAAATGTTTTTATTTCAAGACAATATATTGAATTCAATTGAACTGTAATCGTAAGGTAATGCTGTGACCACATTTGTTTTTTCCGTTAATTACAGGAAACTATAGCTATAGCTATAGCTATAGGAATTTAATCAAATAATACGGTAAAACTGTTGAAAAAAATCATTTATTATTTATTGGACTAATTTCAACATTGTGCAGGGTGATCAGTTAAGGCTAGCGAGCGGCCATATCTCATAAGATATTGGTCATATATATTTGAGAAAAAAATATCATGATAGAAGTCGCCAAGAGAAATTGCTGTAAATTATTTTCAAGTTTGTCAAACGTCCGTTAGAGGGCGTAACAACCAACACCTAGTAGAAAAATAGGATTTGTATGCTCTTTCATATGAGCCCAAATTTCTTAAGATCGATCAAGCGAAACGCGAAAATGATATCATCGATATACTTTTATTATGCAAAATTCTATACAAATCCCATTTTTCTACTTGGTGTTGGTTGTTACGCTCTCTAGCGGACGTTTGAGAAACTCGAAAATAATTTACAGCAATTTCTCTTGGCGACTTTTATGATAATTTATTTTTCTCAAATATGTATTACCAATATGTCATGAGATATGGGCGCTCGCTACCCTAAGCTGATCACTCTGTATATAAAATATAAGTAATATACTGTATCCATCGGATATAGAAAATATATTTATAAATTGAAAATAAGTTATTATTTATTGCTGTAGTTCTCCAATACTTTCTGGAGGATTTTCCTTTATCATAACCCAAATGTAGGTATTAGGTGGTATTAAATCTGGTGAATGAGGTGGACGACGGAAAATTATTGGTACCAAAATGTTTATATTTGTAGAGAATTTGTCTGTTTGGCTTATTGTGCCATCCTGTTGAAACAATAATTGTTTACGGATTCTTAAATTACGCGCACGACTAAAATTCGTTAAATCTCTAACAAAAAGTCTCATATATATTATGTCTGTACCTCTTTAATAAAATAAGGACCAATTATCCCATGACCAGACACTGCAACCCAAAGGATTACTGGAGCATTGTAGAGAGGCTTTTCTGCAATGACATCGGGACTCTTTGGTCAGAAAGCATCTTCATAATCTAGGCTCAGCACACGTCGACAGTAAATTTCTCTTTTACGTTTATCTGCAACATAGTCGTTGTCCCATTTGAATTTGGTAACATAATTAGTAACAAGAAAATTTTTCTTTAGTTTATTAAAATAAGTTATGTAACTGTACTGATTGTTTTATTTGTACTGATAACGTTATTTTCCACTGTCTACAGGGTGTTTCATTAAGAATTATCCATATAGTAACTGGAGAAACCTTAGCACTAAATATTAAGATTTAAGCCAAAACACTTAAATAAAATATTCCTTCTAACCGAGATATAGGGTGTTTTATTTTAACTATTTTAAATGATTGTATCCCATATTTTTGACACCTTCCAATATTTTTTCTTCATACTTGGCAAAAAGTTTACACATATTAGGTTACTTTAAACAGTGGCAAAAGATAGTTTTTCTCGATTAGCAGAGGCGTGCGGTAGGGATGGATACTTTCTTGTATTCCCCTACAATTTACGCCACTGTCGTAATAATTGTTTCTGCATTTTTTTTTTGATTCTCCGTCACTTTCTACGTAAATATCATCCTTTTGTCTCAATACCATAGAGTGAGTAGTTTTCGAATTATTTGCAATTAAAGGTAATGTTTAAAATATCCATTTTTTTTTATTGCTTATTCAACATGAGTTTCCTTAATAATATAACCACCTTGACAACAAAATTTGTTAATTCTAATTGTAAATTCACATGCCTCAATAACTATTTCACTAAATAAATAAAGTTTATTAGTTTCAGTAAATTTCATTTCAAAAGATTTTTTCATATCAATGTTTTTTAATTTTAAATTTATGAAAATTCAGAAATTTGATTTTTATTATCAGATACTAATGAATAAGATAAAATTCGCAGCAAATTCGCAGGTCCTTTTGAATTACCTGCAAATTTAAATGGCCGTTCATATCTGGAATTACTTCAAAATCCAGCTGGAAAACTTACTATTAAACCAAAGAAGTATGTGGTTTATGCAAGACGGCGCCCCACCACATTTAGCGGTTCGAAATTATCTAAACAATACATTTCCTCATAGAAGGATAGGGCGAGGGAGTGAATTTCCATGGCCTACTCGGAGTCCCGATTTTAATCTCCTAGACTTTTATTTTTGGGGACATATGAAGACACTTGTGTAAGCTCAAGAAATTAATACCCGACAGGAATTATGGCAACAAATAGAAAATGTTGCAAATTTTATTAGGAATCAACCCAACATATTTCTAAAGGTTAGGAGAAATTTTTCCAAAAGGATTAAGAAATGTATTGAAGTCAATGGAAGCCACTTCGAAAATTTACTATAATGTTAACTAACTAGAATTTTTTGTTACAGTAGTCCAAATAAATAATTGTTTCAGTACGTTTCTTTTATGTATTCATCATGTAATTTCATAATAAAAATCATAGTTCTATTTTGTTATAAATTTAAAACTGAAATTTTGATAAATATTAATATAAAAAAATCATTTGAAACTAATAAATTTTATTTATTTAGTGAAATAGTTATTGACTCATGTGGATTTACGATTAGAATTAACAAACTTTGTTATCAAGGTGGTTAAATTATTAAGGAAACTCATGTTAAATAAGCAATAAAACAAAAATGGATATTTTAAACATTACCTTTAATTGCAAATAATTCGAAAACTACTCACTTTATGGTATTGAGACAAAAGGATGATATTTACGTAGAAAGTGACGGAGAATCAAAAAAAAAATGCAGAAACAATTATTACGACAGTGGCGTAAATTGTAGGGGAATACAAGAACGTATCCATCCCTACCGCACGCCTCTGCTAATCGAGAAAAACTATCTTTTGCCACTGTTTAAAGTAACCTAATATGTGTAAACTTTTTGCCAAGTATGAAGAAAAAATATTGGAAGGTGTCAAAAATATGGAATACAATCATTTAAAATAGTTAAAATAAAACACCCTATATCTCGTTTAGAAGGAATATTTTATTTAAGTGTTTTGGCTTAAATCTTCATATTTAGTGCTAAGGTTTCTCCAGTTACTATATGGATAATTCTTAATGAAACACCCTGTATAATTCCAGGATCTTCTTTGGTAGTCTTTCCTTGATCATGCGTTGATCAGACCAAAATAACTTTTTAGTTTTAATTACTCTAGTTATTAGTATTTTACACCCATTATCTCTCTAATTATTTCGTTAATAACTATTTCTACCAAATGAAAAACCAAATGAAAAACCCAAACTTTATGTCACAGAATTTTATTAATTGTTGTGGACAAACAATATTCGTGACTAGGTTCGGCCTAACATTGAGGCCATCATTAGGCTATAAATAATTGTTATGTTTAATAGACCAAATTAAAAAAGAAAGAACATACCTTAGTATAAAATTAAAATAAATACAAATATAAAGTTGACACGATTAGCTGAAAGTAATCGAATGACACAAGCATTGATTATCGATAAAAGGTGTTTTTAAAGATGGAGACTGACGCAGAAGCACTTTCGTCTCTCCAACTTAAATTGGAATTCCGGGGACACCCCTTAAACATATTTGAAACAAAAATCTGTTAAGTAATACCTTGCAAAAAAGTAGTCTTAGCTTGGCCTATGTAAAGGATACTTTTCCCTTTAGCGATGCAAATTAATTAATAACTGTGGGTTAACCTTCACTTAAAGAGATTTCATGTTAGTAAAGTTTTAAAAAATATTTCATATAAACCGTATGATTAGGATTCAAATGTTGGATGATTTCACCATATTATAAAATACCCGAAATAATAACAGACTTTATTTTCACATTCAAGAATGTTTACGAATTACGAGTGGAAGAAAATATATCCTGTCAAAAAACAATTTAACATGTTATTTTCTTCAAAACGTATCTTAAACTTTCTCGTTATCTTCTTAACAAAGTTTTTTAAAACTACATTTACAATTATTTAGTTTTTATTTTAAACATGTTTATCAAATACTAATGCATAATATACTTTGTTTTAGGTAAGTCATTCTATTCCACTGGTCCATGAATGTTGGCATTACTGATTACCACGTGCTTCTACAATTGTTAATGACACTGGAGAGCTTGGAATTTATTCTTACCTAAGAATGAACTACAAAAAGGTAATCACAACTAATATGGTAATAATGTAGTAATGGAATTGTTAAAATGTAAGTTTGATTTTTTCCCTCACATAGGAGCCCTTTTATAAAATGAAATATGTAAGTAAAGCTGGCCACTCACGGTACCGCGGCGTCGGAATCGTACGTCCAATTTGGTTAAAAGTTTGTGGAGGACACACACGATACTGTGTTGCAGTAATAGTCTTCGCTTTCGATCATGTCAGATCAAAACGAGTTGATTTTATTAGCGTCTCTCGCTGTGTGCGTAACGAAAAATAAAATAAAAAAAAACAAAAACTATAAGAGGTTCTTGAATTATTAATTTTTTTTCACAAAATCGTCATTTGCTTCCTTATTAGCTTCTTTAAATTTTTCAATTAAAATGTTCATAGCCTTTCTTCGTGCATTTCGGTCGTGGTATAGATAGATAGATAGATGTTTAAGAGGTGGCCAGAAGCCTATTCCAGTGCTACCTTTTCAGATCTATCGTGGTCCTCGAAAAACTAGATAATATCCCTCAGTCCGACTCTCTTAACGAAGTCTATAAGCTTTGATACTGTAACCTTCATGTAGTCCCTTGCCAATGGATATTCTTCTCCTAAAGTCAGGAACCGCATATTTACCAGTCCGTCGCACTGACATAAGATCTGCTCTGGTGTTTCCTCTTCTAGGTGACAGAATCTGCACAGATCCGTCTCTGTCAACCCCATCAGCTTAAGATTCGTGTTTAGCTTACAGTGACCCGTCAATAGACTTACTACAGTTTTAAGCATTTTCCTGTCTTTACTCAATAAGTCTGACGTAAACTTTTGCAAATGTTCCATTATGAACTGTTTGGCTTGCCTTTGTCCTGGTGAATTCCACCCATATTTTCATGACCGTTTTTATTATATTTTTTGCAATGCCGCAGAAAGGTTCTGGTCCAATAAAAGGCATTGATGAGCCTATTTTAGCCATTTCATCTGCTTTTTCATTGCCTTTTAGACCCCTATGACCTGGTACCCAAGCTACCGTAACCTTGCTACGATCCCCCAGAGTATTCAGAGCATGCACACAATCCCATACTAGCCTAGAATTGACCTCTACAGAGTCTAGTGCCCTTAGCACCGCCTGACTGTCTGTGAAGATGGCTATTGAACGGTACGTCCTATTCAGCTTTTTAATTTCTTCTACACAGTAGTGAATTGCCGTAATTTCTGCTTGAAAAATCGTGGCATTTTGAGATAGACTTACTGGGAATGTTACCCCTTGTTTCCTTCCGACTACGCCGGCTCCCACGCCATACGGCGTCTTTGAGCCGTCCGTGTACCAGGTTGACTCCGCCTCTACGGGTACACCTTTTTCCCAGTCTTCCCTACCTGGTATAACTGTTTTAAATAGCCTTTGCAATCTCTTTGTCCTCTATAGACTTAGAGACCAACCTATTTAGGTCATCTAATGCCGTTTTCGTTGATTTATCTGGTTGATATGCATATTGACGATTGCTTAGAGGGTGCTCTTTTAGCACTTCTTTTTTTATGTACCTGTCCAAAAGCCTCTCTAAAGTCTTTAGTAGAAAGGATGACAGGCTTATTGGTCTGTATGATTTTGGTGTTAGGTCCGATACTTTACCAACCTTTGGTAAGTAGATGACTTTAACCTTTTGCCATACTTCTAATAAGATACCCCATGCCAAACAAGCTTTTAGTATCCTACTTAAATGTACTTAAATGTGGTAGTAACTTCTTCATCCCCATCTATAATAGAATGGGGTGTATACCATCCATCCCTGGGGACTTAAATGGTTTAAATTTTTTGATTGCCCATCTGATTTTGTTAGGTCTTGTGACTTATGTAGCCATTTTCCAATCTGTCGAACTTGGCCTGGTCAGCTTTTGTTCCAGATTGGTTAGCCTTACTGAGTCATCCAGAATTGTTGCGGCAGGAAAGTGTGCATATACCAGTTCTTTAAGACTTTCCTCTTTGGTTTCTCTGTAAGTGCCATTATTATTGCAAATCATCCATTTTTAATTCCATTTAACATTAAATTCTTTAAGCTTTAACAATGATAAAAGCAAAAACGAATGCTGAAGAATGCCACATTCAAGTTTCGTGGGCAATTTGAAGACATGCGAGTGACATTGACACCTACGAATGGTCAAGAATAAGGCCACAGGAGTGTCTATGGAGAGTAAAGAGTGATTTATACTACAACAGAAATGCACGAAGAAAAGCTATATGGATATTTTAATTGAAAAATTTCAAGAAGTGAATAGGGAACCTCCTAGAACCTCTAATAGTTACGTTTTTTTTTTATTTTTCGTTACGCACACAGCGAGAGACGCTAATAAAATCAAATCGTTTTGATCAAAGCGAAGAATATACTGCGACGCAGTATCGTATGTGTCATTGTCAAACTTTCAACCAAATTTTACAATCTTGACGCCACAGTACCGTGAGTGGCCAGCTTTAGGTATATATAATATTTATATAGTTAAAACCAAACCCTTCTTTCAGTGCGTCATAGTTTATCAAATTATATCTAAGTTAAATATGACAATAAAAATATAAGTCCGTGATATAAAACATTTAAAAAGTAAAGTTGACGTGTAGTTAGATATTAAAGCAACTTCTACTTATCGATGTACAATTGATTGACGTTTCGAATAGGCTAAATCGATAACCAATCAATCTTGCAGATTAATCAAATTTGCCGCAATAGTACTCGATCAATGAGTAAAATGAGAATTGTCATACAGGTTATTATTATTCGACATGTGGAGTGAGATTACGAAAACTCGATGCGAACAGTCCACTCGATACGTATGGTAACTCGAACTGTATTCAAAATGGAGTTGTGAACTTCCTTCGAGTAAGATTTGAGTAAACCTTCGAGCATATATACTAACATAGAGACAGCAAGCAATAGTGATTGTTTTGTATCAGAGGGGAAACTGTCAGACAATACAGCCAGTGTCGTATCATTTTTAGGGGGTTTGAAATTAATACCTTTATAATACATTTTGAAACATGTAACAAACTATTTTTTAAACTTGAATATAAGTAGTAATAGTAATTAATTATTTATATGGAATCATAAGATATTTTATAAAATACAAAGTTGAATTTATTGCATAAATTTCTAGATTTTCAGTATTCTTAATGATATGGAGATATATTTGCTTTATAAATTTTCCTATTTTTAAACAAGTGTAAGAGACGCTAAGGCATATTTACTTGTAAAACGACCTTGATGATTCATTTTCATATTTATATTTACAAATCACACAAACTCTCACCATATAATATATACTCAAATTAATTTAAAAAATGGCTTTAAAAGTAATATTCAAACACTATTAAATTGTAAAAATAACTCTAATTTCAAAACAAATTGTCAATAATGGCATATGTGACAATTCGACTTGACACGCAAATTCAAAACGGACCAATGAGATTGCTGGACACTATATGACATTTATTTCCTCCCCCCCCTGATACAAAACAAAGCTCATTTGGACGCTGTCTCTACGTTAGTATATGCTCGAAGGAGTAAACTCGTAATTTTTGTTTTATTGGGATGACAGTTTGAATAAATGAAACAACTTAACCGTTTTGACGTTTGATATTTCATAGAATTTCGTTTTGATTGATATAGGTACTTGTTTGTTATACATTTCGAATTCTGATCTGTTTTATTTTTTATTTTGGTTGATTCATTTAATTGCTACTGTCTTTGGCTACAGTTTTCAAACAAAGAGTACTAATAAAAATGCTTCTTGCTGTTGTTACAATACAGAACATTCGTCGGCGTAGGAGAGAAATATCGTGGGTATACTGCGAAAAGTGACCAAGTCACATTTTCTTAAATTCGACTTATTGTTACAAAAGATCATGTCTTTATCAAGAAAAAATCACCAAGTCAAATTTTAATACAGAATATGTATTAATATGTATTAAAATTTGACTTGGTGAATTTTTCTTGATAAAGATATGATCTTTTGAAGTCACTTTGTAAGAATAAGTCAAATTTAAGAAAATGTGACTTGGTCACTTTTCGCAGTATACCCACGATATGTCAATATGACAATGAAACAGCTGTCATTGTAATTAAAAGCTTTAAAATGTTTTTAATATATGGTGAAAGTTATAGTTAAAACGTATTTTATTTAAAGTTCTTAATAAGATGGACTTTCACAAAGTAAGAGTGCCTACAATAAATTTCATTTATGAAAACATACTTTTTGCCACTTTTTTACAGTTCGGTTTCCCAAACCTAAGGCATTCAGCTGTTGGGATAATATCTCCTACAATTTTCTGTGAGCTGATTTGCCTTGTGGACCTTTACAATTTCCACAGGCAAAATCGGTGTGAATTTTTATAAATGAACGTATTATCTGCCAATGACTGTCTGAAATTTTGAAAACCATTTCAAACAGTATCAACCCTACTTTTTTTCTCTGCAAAGAATAAATCAGTGTTCTATAGTTGTATCTAATGTCAACATCAAAAAATAACTAAAATAACCTTACTTTTTGATTTTTCGATAGCTACATACATTATATCGAATGACTCGAATTTAGTCGTTTCGAGTAGCCTTCATAATCACTAGCATTGTTTTAAAATGGCGTTCTCGATTCGAGTTAAACATTCGTAATTCCACTCCTCATTCTATAAGAAAGTGGTTAAAAGAGTGATAAGCGCAATAACGTGGTTAGGAATAAAATTTTAAACATTCGTCTAGTCACACCATACATGTTTTGGATTCTATAAAACCAAAATTAAACACGATTATTAAAACGTAATACGCTTAATCACCGTAATTAAAAATAATGAACACAAATTTAATTAATAAGGATGGAATAAACCAAAAACATTTAAAATTAAACGAATACTAAGAATAATAAAAAACTCATCGTTTTAACAAAACTTTTACTATTTATTTAGAAAATTGCTTTTTTAAACTCAATGACAGCCGTTTCGCTAGAATTAGCATCGATCGTCATTGAGTTTAAAAAAGCAATTTTTTAAATAGATGGATTTTCAAAAAGTAAGGGTTAGTACAATAAATTTTACACTACCACTACACCAACACACATCTTGAGTAAAAAACTAAAGAAATTAAAACCAAAACCTAAAACAATTTCTTTGGAACCTATTAATATTGTTGAAAATATTTCTTCCCAAACTTTTGACAGTAGTGAAACAGAGTTGTTAAACAAGGGTTTGAACTTTGCCGTGCCTTCTCGTGAGGACCTGGGTGAATTGATTGGACATATTGAAAGTTCTGTTCAGTATCTCTCTCATGATGCCAAGGTTTATGTTCGGGAAGCTTGTAAGAATCAAATTTCCAAAAATATTTCAAATAAGAACAAAAATTTACAGGGAATTAAGAAAACTAGGAATATTGTCAAAGGTTTAAGACAGAAGGAATGTTTTTACTTAAAAGCTGACAAAGGAAACAAGGTTGTTATGATGGACAAACAAGACTATTTCGAAAGAGTGGATCACTTGATCGAGAATGGTTCTTAATTTAAGATTCAAAAAAATCCACTAAATAAAATGATTTCCATGGTGAAGAACACTCTCAAAAGTTGTAAGAACCTTGTCACCGATTCGTTAAAGTATAAATTAACTGTAAGTAACCCTACATTGTCAAAGCTCTATTGCCTTCCTAAGATACATAAACCTGGGAAGGCAATGAGACCTATTGTTTCAGCTATATGTACACCTAGTTATAAGATTTCATAATGGTTATCGAACGAGTTTGAAAATCTACCCAAAAAATGTAACAGTTTTTCAGTTAAAAATTCATTAGAATTTATCAAGAAAGTTAAAGATGTTGTTCTAGAAGATGGGGAAATTTTAATCTCGTTCGATGTTAGTTCTTTATTTCCTAGCGTACCGATTCCACAAACTTTACAGTATCTAGAAGAACTACTCATCTTGAATGATCTGGGTGTTGAAGTTAGAACTGAATACCTACGATTAGCTAAACTATGCATGGACCGAAATTACTTTCAATACAACAATCAGGTTTATCAACAATATGAAGGAAGGAGCAATGGGTAATTGTTTATCACCATTTACAGCCAACCTTTTTATAAGCAATTTTGAAACACAGATCAGTCAAGAGTTCGAGTATTTCCCAAGGATATGGTATAGATATATGGACGACATTTTCGCAGTTTTCAACACGAAAAAATCATCAGTAGAAGATTTCATTTCAAAATTAAATTCAAAATTCACAAGCATAAAATTCACGTTTGAACTAGAAAATAATGAACAGTTACATTTTTGGACACATTAGTAATAAGAAATAATAACAAGTTAGAATTTGATATTTTTAGGAAAGACACCGCTACGTATAGATATATTCCGGTAGATTCTTTTCACTGTAGTCAACACAAAATGGCAAGTTTTCATTTTTTGGTTCATCGATTAATTCATTTTCCTTTAAACAAAACAAGATATAACAGAGAAAAGAATTTAATTGAGAATATAGCTGTACTTAATGGATATAATAAAAAACTAATTCATAAGCTAATCAATCGCCATAGTTTCAAGAAATCTCTTTGTGAAACCACCTTTTTCCAGCGAGAACACAACGATATGAAATTCATTTCATTACCATTTATGCCTCAGTATACCAAAGGATTGAATACAATTTTCGGCACGGTGGGATTAGGTTTAGTTCATAAGACAATTGAGACAATTGTTAGGAAATCCGAAGGATAAAAAAGTGTGTGTTGGTGTAGTGGTAGTGTAAACGGTTTTCGGTATCAGTTTCGCCAACGGTTCCAGATTCAACATTTTACAATAAATTTAATTGAAGGAATACATTTAAAAAGTTAAAAACTAAAATAAAAAGCAGTAGTTAGCTTCTACAGCTAGTAGTGAAAAAGGTTTGTTAACTTATTGTTAAACTCCTAAACCACAATAATTTATCTTTTTTGATCCGTTTTCAGCTTTCTAGTTCCATTGTAAATTATAGAATCTATCAGTGATGACGGTAACAAAAATATTATGAAATTTAACGAGTATCGCTGATTTCATTAATTAGCTTTTTTAATTCTAGATATCTGATTTTTTTGTTAAAATTTTTTGGATTTCTTTGTTAGAAGAATTTATCGTTATGTCGAGTCTAAAAAGCTTAACGCTTGGTATTATCTCTGTTTCTGCTAATTACAATGCGCCAACTGTATTTTTTGGAATCTCATTTATCTGTCGCAAAGAAATAAATTACCGAGATTAACCATTAATCTGTAGAAAAGCTTTGTGAAGCATATACCGAGGACTTTATTAAAATACAAAAATGTAATATTATCTTTTGCTACCTATGCATGAATTTTGATGACAATTGTAAAAGAAAACATTTTCAATTTTGATTAATTTATTGGCAATTGTAATATTATTTGTAAAAAATATCAGCTCTTATAATACAGCCAATTTAAAGTAAATTGGGTATTTTAATATAGAGGACATTAAACAACGAAACTTAAGATGACAGCAGCTGTTTCGATAAAATATACTAAGTGACATAAATATCCAAACACCCAGTTTAAATGATTTTATTTTAATAAAATTTGGTGAAATTATTTATTTTACTGATATAGGGGTCTATTCTGTAACCATTCCGTTAAATTTTAGAGGGCGTTAAGATTTTAACAGACGTTCTGTTAAAATTGTATTATTTAGATGTTAAAACTAAGCTTTAAAAAATAAAGGAGTGTTAAAGGCGTATTTTGATATTTGTTAGAGAAATTTTAAAAGATAATAGTGTTGAAAAAGAAAAAGTAGATTTAGATGATCACAATGAGAATAATAATATTCATAGAAACAACAATTGGCAAGCAAGATGTCAATAAATAATGGCTATGATTATGCAGCAATATTTTATGAATTAATAATGCCATTATAATTATTACAAAGTACTACACCAATTTATAAGAATCTTTGAAATAAAATGTTCGATTATTTATTATAATAAATGTATAATTATAACAAAACCTATTATAACAAAATATTTATTAAAAAACATAAAAACATTACTAGATTTTAAAATATAAACAATCATAAAATTCCTGGCGGAAAAACAAAAACGCTGATCTGAAAGTAACAACATGAGTAACACTATTTTTGTCTCTTTTTTACTTGGTTTGAGCCAATTAGTTTAAAACTGTGGCTAAACATCTAATAGAGTGGGCAATTGCAAATTTTCTAAATTTTGCAATTGCTTATTGTGTGAGTTTATTGCATGTTCAGCACAAACTTTTCA
Source organism: Ophraella communa (assembly GCA_035357415.1). Lineage (NCBI taxonomy): Eukaryota > Metazoa > Arthropoda > Insecta > Coleoptera > Chrysomelidae > Ophraella > Ophraella communa. The sequence continues at coordinate 12,614,900 of CM068983.1, read as the reverse complement.
GTTTTAACCCTCTTCCTTTGTATTTTATTCCTTTTTTCTTCTCTTGTTACATTTCCAATAGAGCGAGGCAAGTTTACTTTTTCCAATTAAGGTGCTTCCTTGGTTGAGAATTCCTTAAAATAATATTAAATGAATAAATATTTGATATAATTTGTTGATAAAGGATGTGAAAAGCTATTCAGACTGACAACAAAATACAGACATTGACATTAAGTATAAATAATAACATTCCTTTTTTTATATATATAGGTGGTGATTACAAGATGTTTAACTGCTATTTCAATAAATATTAATTAGTTTTGAAAAAGAGTAAAAAAAATACTATAAATATTTTTTAGGTAGATACATACTTACTATGTTTACAGTCTTATTTTATATAGGTGCATTGCCAAATTTATAATATGGTGTATTTTGGGTCTCATTATAAGTAGGTATAGTATCAGACTCAATATTTATAAATATAATTTGTCTGGTGTTTCTTCAACTGAATTATTTAAACTTTGAGAAATTCCAGCCTTCGCTAAATCTTCTCTTTCTGCACTACTAGTTAAAATAAGGGCCAGTAGTCATTCTTCTAAGTCAAAGGTTTAACTGGACCACCTCCTCCTGTGCCTTGGGAACCACATTTGATGTCCCTTGTCCAGCTTTTAATATTTGACTCCCTTCACTTAAAGTCTAAAATAACATTTAACTTATAAAATGGTCCTAAATATTATAATAGTATTTTATGTAATGATAGCCATTAACACAGATAGCTTATTTTTTTAAAGGTTTAAAAATCTGTATTGTAATGTAATGTATTTCATTATGATACAGATTTTTCGCCTTGATTAAGTGTATTATAAAACAGAAGTACTGGTAATGGTGTATTTTAGGTCACCCCCCTAGGCGCATGCGCGACAATTTCAAATTTATTGATTTTTAGACGAGTTTGAAGTTGCAGTGTTGTCGGATTAAATAATTTTTCCCTTAAACCGAATAGTTTGGGTTTAGTAAATTTGATTTAAAAAAAGAGGCGCTGGTAAATAGGTATTTATTATTTAGATTAAAGGAGTTTTATAAATCCATAAATAATAAATTATATACTGAAAGTAGTAATTAAAAATATAAATAAAAAGCATTCTTTTTTTAATTTTTTTAATTTGCAAATATACCTATAAATCTCTTGCTTTAATGGTATTCTGTGATTTATTATGGTTTAATAATATTAACAATATATAAACTTCTGTTATAAATGCCATAGAAATAATAAAACAGCAATTAAAAATAGGAATAAAACAGCAAATAAAATTAGAAATAGTACATGTTTTATGTTTTCATTCATGTAGGTAAATGACATATTTACTTATGGAACTTATTTTAATTATGGTTTAAAATTCATTAAAAAATATAAACTATTAATGTAAAGGCAGTATAGAAAATATTAGCAAAAACTTTTGTGATTCATATGTTTATATGTACCTCAAGTTTAAATCCAGAAATGTTTTCAGATGCAAAATTTATTGTTCTGACTCACTATTTATTTAAAAAAACTTAATTTTTCAGCCAAGATCTAATTTGTCTAATTTATGAAAGAATAATTTTCATCTTTTCAAGATCTTTCACTCAGTTTATTTATTCACAAAAATGTGGCAACGTAGCTTAAAATTCAAAGTTTACCGCTCTAGTCGACCAATAAAATTAACTTAAGAATTCAAATTGCCGCATGCGCCTAGGGGGGTGACCTAAAATACACCATTACCGAAGTACTTATAGTGTTTTTTTTAAATACTTACATCTTTCCACTGTTTTATTGTTTTAGGTGCACATAGACTATTTAATTTCGTTGTAATTTATCCTCACAGTTCATGTAATTTAAATAAATCCATAGGTTTTATCTTGCTGCCCATCAAAATTTTCTTTTCTATTAGAAAACTTATAAAATTTATTTTTTGTTTTCTTGTTATTCTTTTGGCTCTATACAAATTCAATTAATTGTTTGAATACAAAAATATTAAAATACACCACAAATTTAACTATTATAGGTTGGAATGTCTTCTTTTTTGCTTTCTTTGATTGACAAAGCTAACTTATATCAATGTTGCCACATGTTGTACACTATTTTTAACGGCATCCTTTAAAATTACATATTTTTAACGGCCTTTAAAATTTAACGGAATAGTTACAGAATAGACCCCATAAACAATTAATAAAATTTTCAGCCTTATCATTTGAAGATTCCGGTTTCTATATTGTTTTTTTTAAATTCAATAACAATCCAAAAATGAATATTGTAGCCTTAGTAAAGATCCAAATTTTGCGGATTTTGGTTCTTGACATTCTTTACGATTGGTTACGATGCCTAGGGTACGGAGACCTGTACGATTTCGTCAACTTAGTGAGTTTGTTAGGGGTCGTATAGTGGTACTTCGGGAAGCTGGATTTTCTTTTCGGGAAATTGCAGTCTTTTTGGCCTTAGGGGACCGTTTCTCCACTTCCAGGTCAATTACAAATGAATGGTTTGCAGAACACGGAAGACCTATTGGCATGCGAAGTTTTTACCGACAAATAAGACGTTTCTGCATGTTTTTACACCGACCACACTGGGTTCTCTATTTAACTCCAAAATACCGACGAAATCGCCTTAAGTGGTGCAGAGAACGGTCACTCTGGGATCAGGAATGGAACAGTATTGTCTTTAGTGACGAGTCTCGATTTTGTTTAGGCATGCACGGTGGTCGAGCGAGGGTTAGAAGACGACGTGGTGAAAGGAGAAATCCACGAATTTTTGTTGAAAGGCATGTCGCAAGAGTCACAATAGACTTCTTTCAACATAATGATGTTACATTGTTACCTAGGTCACCAAGATCTCCCCAGTTGAGCACGTATCGGATATAATGGGTAGGAGATTGCTTAATTTGCAAGGTCCTCCTCAGATTATAGAAGAACTTCGAGAGGAGTTGGTGGTTGCCTGGAATGGAGGACATTGACCACCTGATCTGAAGCATGTCTAGACGCGTTGGAGAATGCGTTGGAGAAAACATCCACACATTATTAAGGGTAAAAGTTCTTTCAAGCAATGCAATTGTTTTGAAATGTTTGTCATTTACTTATTATGCTTCAGTAAGTACTTATACAAAACTTTATAAAAATAAAATCATTTAAACTGGGTGTTCGGATTTTTATGTCACTTAGTATATCAGTCAGATTGACATATTGGAGTAAAATTTTGTTGTATGAGATAGCTATCTAAACCAAGTATTAAAGAAATCATTCATAACAATATTAAAGACTAGATGTTGTTAGCTCGTAAGTTCTCTTAAGCAAAGACCTACTAATAGGTTCGATTTTTTTTCCATAATCAATGTACATTAATTGTTAGCAATAAATTTTTTTAATCTGTCCTCCAGTATCGAATAAATCCGCTTGAGACAGAAGAGCTTACAAAACAATACGAATTATTAATTTACTATAAACATTCTATTCTAATATTTATTTTTTAATTAAGCTATACAAAAATAACTTTAAATCAATTTTTCTTATAACCCATAAAATCCTCAATTAATATTATTTTCATAATTACCAATTCTTTACAATTTTAATATATTTTATTAATTAACTATTATTTTCTATGATTGTTAGGTTATGATTTTAAAAACCAACTGGAAACTATGAAATAGAATTTACTTAATTATATCAACCGAATCAAAGTTAGACTGAAGATCAATATTTATTAATAAAAGAAATAATTTCCTGCGTCCTAATTACTATTCACCCAAACTGTATTCTCTTAAATTGGATTATTTTGTGGTTCATCTTTGATAGATGGCGAATGGGAACATTACCCGTGTTGCCTATATCGATGTCAATTATTCTAATCGGACCATGGAGAGTTCGAATTGTTGATATTTCACTTTAACGTTAACATTGTTTCGTACTCATGTGATGAATAAATTTAATATGACCTAACCCAAACGTTTTTAATTAAAAGCTGTTATAAGCAAAAATATGTTTCAATTTTCGATATTTTTTTCGGTAAATTAATTTTTTTAATGGACTTTCGTATTAACTGATGGTTGCAAGCGGTTTACCAAACTAATGGTCCAGTCGAATCTAATTAAAATAAATAAAATAAAATATATCGTATCCAAAGATGATAATTAACATGTACAACATAATTAGGTGATATTAAATATTACAAATATTAAGCCAAAAACAAAGAAGAAAGACAGTTTTAGTCAATACTTGTTTAATCTGAAGGTACACCATGATCTGGAAATATTTATAATAATTGTAACAGTACCTGTTTACATTTTAAGCACCTGGTATACTAAATATTAAATTAAATTAATACCGCTAGCTCCATCTTTCCTAAAAATTTTTAATAATAAAATAATGAATACGGTCTCTATAATTATAATTGGAAGTTCAAAGTAGCTACGCTACGAGGTGTACTAATGAGTTGCCATTATCGAGTTGAAGAGGTTTTAATAATTATTTCCAGTCTCATTTCTTGTATTGGTTTACTGTGATATACAGAAAGTTGGAATATAATACAGTAAACTAAAAGCATCTCTTTAATTTAAAGATTCAGTAAACTTGAACAGCTTGTAAACTTTAAGCTCTCGTATGCACGAACATTTTTAACTGGATCATCTCTACAACTTGGGCAAATCATCCTTCTACTCGTGATCTTTCATAGTCATTTGGAACCACCTAGACAGTGCCGTAGCGACCCCAAGGTGCGGCGAAGGATCGTCCACTATTGTTAACAGATAAGTTTATTGTGGTATGTCAAGTTTACTGTTCCCATATTTTATCTTCTGTATTAGAATAAGTATTTTTAAAGAACTGTTTGCGGTTATTTTTTTTGTAACGTATTCTCAACTTTATTCATTTTAGCACCAAGGAAATCTATTTATCTTTTATCTGTTGGAAATTTTCATTTTTTTACTTCATAGACAGTTTTTTCTGACATCTTTCTGTCATCTTATGATACTATTTAAATAACTCCGCTTAAAACAACTTTCTTCAGTAGTATCATAAAAAATAAAAAGATTTCAGTGGCGCCCTTATAATTTCTTAAAGAAACAAATATTGTACTATAGTCAGTGTTGTGATTTCAACCCTTTTTATTTACCACTACGCTCATGGTTAAATTCCTCAAAAACAAATATATAAAACAGAGCGCATGACGGGGATGAAGCGACCTGTTGCATTTCGCTTTTAACGGGGACGATGGGGAGTAAGATTCGAGACGTGGTTACGTAAAGTTAGTAAGAATATTGTGTTGTGCATTTTTTACGTTATCCAGACAAGGTAAATTTTTTTTAGTAATAATTATAATACTTGGATGAAGCATCACCATTGTAATTATAACTGCAATTCCCGTAAGGGTGGTCCTTCGAGTATAATAAAACAATAATAATTAATTGTGGATGTTTTTATGGCACTTTCCCAACTGCAACCTGAACCAGCAGAACACAATTAATATCGGAGACTGATTCCGGCGGAGTTACAACCCGCCATTTTATACAACCACGCCCAAGCAACTTAATAAATAATTAAGCATTGAGCAAAACAAATTTAAATATTTTTATATAGTCCAAGTCTTCCACAAATTTCTTCATGGTCCTTCGAGCCGGATGGTTGCAGCATTGTTTTTTTGAGTCGTAAAATACTTCACATGTTCCAAGAATAATAAACTGACTTTTGCATGCTTTTTATTATAAAATTATATAGGTACTGATCACTTTCCTTTTATGTAATTAATGTATTTTGCAAATATATTCATTATTACATATTTTTACGTAAACATTGTTGTATTTAAAATAACTTTTAAACAAAATCAGGTATTGTAAAATTCCAAAAGCTCATCCAATTAAAATATTGTTAATTTCCGAATAGTTCCTGTAAGCTTTAGATTCAAATACATTCCAGTAACGTGAGTAACTTTTTTAAAGTTAAATAATTTAATAAAACTTGTAAAGTTTAATAGAATATAAAGCTTGCAAACAAAACTTTCCTTATTATGTTCATTTGTTATCGCAGAAAGGTTGCAACATATTAAAATTTATAAATCATATTAGGCTTACACAAATAACTACTTAAATAATTGTACATTGTGCAGCGAATTTTGTGTAGGTAATATCCTCAGTGAAACTGTAAAAAAGAAACAAAAACACAGTGCGCGTAATAAAAATCCATTGTTTCCGTAATTCTAAGCGTACTAGTACGCTGATACTTGTAATATTTAGTATTAAGAATTGTATTTGTATTGTAAATCAATATGGATGCCCTAAAAAATGCACGTAAACATTCCAAAGGCGCAATTACTAGGGTTATTAACTGGGTAGAAAATAATTTAGATTCAGTAAATGATCAGTTTATTCTTGACAGCAAATTAAAATATATTTGTGATCATTTTGAAAAATATGATGTTGATATCACCCTTTTACCAATTGTTTTGTTCTTTAATAAAAGATAATCCCAGTTTGACTGAAATTCAAAAGTTCATTTACTTAAAATCTTATTTACGATCGGAACCACTTAATCTAATAGACTCATTAGATCTCACAAATGAAAATTTTAAAGTTGCAATAGAAATATTAGAAAAAAGGTATGACAATAATTTAGCAATTATAAATTCGCATTTGAACACTATTATTGATTATCCTAATATTGTAAAAGGTACTGCTCAGTCATTAAGAGACTTCCAGGTTAATATTAGTAAAAATTTAGAATCTTTAAAAAATTTGAAATGTCCGATAGAAAGTTGGGACTTAATAGTAGTCAATATTATTTTAAGAAAGTTAGATTATAATTCAAACAGACACTATCAGTCCAATCGGGACAATACTAAGCATCCTACAGTAGAAGAACTGTTTGATATCCTAACCAATTACTCCTTGGCTTTGGAAGCTGCAAACTCCAATTTTGCTCCAAAAGGAAAAATTTCCTCTCCTAAATCCATTAGAAAAACTACTCTCCATGTAAACAAGCTCCAGGAAAGAAATGTTTCCATTGCAAAACTTCCAGTCATGATCTGTACTCTTGCATACCATTTTCCAAAATGTCACTCAGTGACAAATACAAATTTCTTAAATCTGAAAAATTATATTTTAATTATATTGGAAGCCAGACACATGCTTTCAGAATGTAGATCCAAAGGATGTTCCAAATGTGGTAGCAAACACCACTCATTACTTCATAAAGACAATACACATAATTCCTCTTTTGGATCTTCAAATTCAAACCTTACAACTCCATCAAGAAATGACTATGCGCCTGTAAACAGTCATGGAACAGGAGCGAATTCTAGAAATACTAACAGGAAGCAGTCGTCCACATCTTCTAGTCACCAAAACTCCGAATCTCCTAGAAACTCTCATTTACAAATTTCCACTGGTGACCCAAATTTGACACAAATGGATGGTCGAGTTTATAACCAGTCATCATCCGTTCTTTCCGCTAGTACTAAAAGCACAAATGTCCTTTTAGCCACTGCCATGGTTACATTATATGGCAAAGATGGCAATCCTATCCAAGCTAGGGCTGTTCTAGATGCAGGTAGCCAAATCTCCTTTGCTACAGAGAAGCTATGTTCAAAATTAAATGCTGAAACCTACAACCTGACATTACAAGCAAATCTCCTTCGTTTCCAATAAAATGACAAATCTAGAAATTCATTCAAATACTGAACCATACAAGCGTAAGATTCAATGTAGCATCCTAAAAACGATTACATCCAAGTTGCCTGAAATAGCAATCAATACAAATTCTCTACGTATTCCTCCACATTTACAATTGGCAAACACCAAGTTTGGTACTCCTTCCGAAATAGATATTCTTATAGGCGCCGATGAGTATTATGATTTAATTCTGCCTGAAAAGGTTAATTTAGGCAAAAATTGTCCAAATCTCCTCAATACCCATCTGGGATGGATTGTGGGAGGTAAGCTTCCAGATTCCGGGCTACAGAAGAATTGTAAGCCATTTTTTCTTCATTCATCCACCCCAGTCACAGAATCAAATTCGCTTTTAAATGAAACCTTGTCCAAGTTTTGGGAGACAGAAGAACTGTCCTCAACAATTCCTCGTGCACCAGATGAACAGTTAGCAGAAGAGCAGTTTTTACAAACACACAAACGTTTGGCAAATGGCAGATTCCAAGTAGATTTTTCTTTGAAATCCCCATCCGAAACAGACAAATTAGGGGAATCCTTTCAAATAGCAAAAAAACGATTTCAAACCTTAGAGAAAAGATTTTGTGCAGATCCTAAGCTCCTACAAGACTATTCCAAATTTATTGAAGAATACATTTCCTTAAATCATGCCAGAGAAGTTCCTCTTCCCAACACTAGTCATTCATTTAAATACTTCATTCCCCATAACTGTGTTGTTCAAGAAGACCATTCAACAACCAAACTTCGCGTTGTATTCGACGCATGTAGTAAAAGATCCAACGGAGTGTCCTTAAATGATATTACATTGAAAGGTTATCAGGTTCAACCCGAGCTATATGACATCCTTTGCAGATTCCGATTGTCCCCATTTGTCTTGACAGCCGATATAGAGAAAACGTATAGGCAAATAAGAACAAATCCAGAGCAAAATCATTTGCAAAATATTTTGTGGAGAAAATCTCAATCCGATCCACTCCAATGAGCTATTGACAGTTAGTTACGGTACTAACTTTGCTCCTTTTGTTGCCACACGATGCCTTCATCAGTTAGCCATAACATCAGAAAAAGATTATCCAATGGCTGCTGACGTCCTAAAATCACAAACATACGTCGATGATATCTTATGCGGTACAGACTCAGAAAGTAAACTATACTCAATATACTCCCAATTAAATTCTCTCCTTAACTCTGCAGGGTTTCACCTGCACAAATGGAATTCCAACTCTCACAACTTTAGGACCAATTTCTGTGGAAACGATGAATCCATAAATTATGAAATTACAAATGAATCCTCATCAAACAAAGTCCTAGGTCTTTCGTGGAATAATATTTCCGATACAATATCTGTATCATTCCCCAAAGAACTTACTCAAAATTCGGTGACTAAAAGAGTGGCATTGTCCACAATTGCACAAATGTATGATCCTCTAGGTCTAATAAATCCAGTTATTGTTATTGGAAAACTATTTATGCAAAAATTATGGCTTTCCAAACTCTCATGGGATGAACCCATTAGTGGTACTCTTCTTTCTGATTGGCATGAGTTTACACAATCCTTGCATTCCTGCTACAATTAAAAATTCCGCGTTACTTGTTTTCAAATAAACAAATAATAAAAATCGAGCTCCATGGGTTTGCCGACAGTAGCGAACAGGCATATGGAGCTTGTATCTGTTTCCGAGCAATCCATTATGATAGCACTGTATCGTGTACATTAGTTACATCCAAATCAAGAGTTGCACCAGTCAAAACAGTCACGTTACCACGATTAGAATTATGTGCTATGGTTTTACTTGTGGACTTAATTCAGAAAATAATTGAAATATTTAAATCCAAACTATTCCTAAACTCCATTAATGCTTGGACAGATTCCCAAATTTCATTGTGTTGGATTCAAGCACATCCACCTCGTTCGTCAACCTATGTAGCCAACAGAGTAGCACACATTCAAAGATTGTCGTCTGACTGGAAGTGGAGGCATGTCCAGTCAGCTGATAATCCAGCTGATATCTTGTCACGTGGGTCATTTCCTAGCAAATTAATCAAATCCAAGTTATGGTGGCATGGATCTTATTTTCTTTCCAAACCTTCCGTTAAACTAAGTAACTTTAATCCGAATCTGTCATTATCCGAACTTCCCGAACAAAAGAAAACTACATTGATTGCCATTCCCATAGAAAATAAATTAGCTGCGGATTTGTGGTACAACATATTTCTGAAATATTCAAACTTCCAACGGTTACTTCATTCTATAGCATATGTCTTCAGATTTATTCACAATACAAAAAATCCAGCTAACAGAATAACAGGCCCAGTAACTACAGTAGAAGTCGAAAATAGTTTAAATTTCATCGTTCACAAAATACAACAGTTGTTTTTCGAAAAAGAAATATCCGAGCTTCAATCAGGAAAGCAAATTTCAAATAAAAACTTATTATGTTTAACTCCATTTTTAAACGAGTCAAAATTCATTTGTGTAGGAGGTCGTCTAAAACATGCTGACATTCTTGAAACTCAAAAATATCCTATACTTCTTCCGGCCAACAACCATGTGGTAACCCAGCTGCTCAAACACGAGCATAAACGATTGGGACACGCAGGTGCTCAGACGGTTGTATCCAATGTCCGCTTAAGGTTTTGGCCACTTAATGGTCTCAAACAAATCAAGAAAATAATCCACAACTGTCTTAATTGTTTCCGTTTTTCAGTCAGTCCTTCCGAGCAATTAATGTCCAAAGATAGGGTCACAGCTTGTAGTCCTTTCGATAAGGTCGGTGTGGATTATGGCGGTCCTTTCCTCGTAAAATCGTCCAATTTACGCAAGGCACCATTATGCAAATGTTACATAGCTGTGTTTGTGTGCATGGCAACAAAAGCAGTCCATATAGAACTCGTATCTTCCTTGAGCACCCAACATTTTCTACTAACAGTAAAACGATTCATCGCTAGAAGAGGCAATCCTTCCAAAATCTACAGTGACAATGCTACCAACTTCTTAGGCGCTAGCAACCAGTTAAAAGAGTTGCACGATTTCTTCCAAAGACCTGAGTTCCAAAACACAATAATGTCGTTTGCTACCGAAACTAATATAGAATGGAAATTCATACCTCCACACAGTCCCCATTGGGGAGAGCTATGGGAAGCAGCCATAAAAAGCTGCAAATACCACCTTCGACGAATCCTTGGAGATGCGAAATTAACATTTGAGGAATTAACTACTGTCCTATGTCAAATTGAAGCCGTTTTAAATTCCCGACCCATTTGTCCTTTGTCCAGTGACCCGTCGGACTTACAATGTCTAACTCCAGGACACTTCCTGATAGGAAGGAGTCTCACAGCATACCCAGAAAAAGATGTTACACTTATACCAGAAAATAGACTTTCCTTCTGGCAACGATGCCAGAAACTTCAACAAAATTTTTGGAAACGGTGGAGTTGCGAGTATTTAAACCTCCTCCAAAACAAACCTAAATGGCTGAACATTTCACAAAATTTAAAACCTAATGATCTTGTCCTTCTAAAGGAAGATAATGTCCCTCCATTGCAATGGCCCAGAGCTAGAGTAATAGTAATAGAAGTACTTCCAGGCTCCGATGGCAAAGTCAGGGTGGTAAAGCTTAAAACCACCGATTCAGTCCTTACAAGACCCATAACAAAAATTTGCTTGTTGCCTATGAGTTCCTAACATTCTTGAGTTAAGTATTTCCGTACATAATTATTATATGTTAGTTTAATTGGTTCCATTTCGTTATTTAGTTTTGAAGTTACAGTAACTTCAAGGAGGGGAGTATGTTGGGATTTCAACCCTTTTTATTTACCACTACGCTCATGGTTAAATTCCTCAAAAACAAATATATAAAACAGAGCGCATGACGGGGATGAAGCGACCTGTTGCATTTCGCTTTTAACGGGGACGATGGGGAGTAAGATTCGAGACGTGGTTACGTAAAGTTAGTAAGAATATTGTGTTGTGCATTTTTTACGTTATCCAGACAAGGTAAATTTTTTTTAGTAATAATTATAATACTTGGATGAAGCATCACCATTGTAATTATAACTGCAATTCCCGTAAGGGTGGTCCTTCGAGTATAATAAAACAATAATAATTAATTGTGGATGTTTTTATGGCACTTTCCCAACTGCAACCTGAACCAGCAGAACACAATTAATATCGGAGACTGATTCCGGCGGAGTTACAACCCGCCATTTTAGACAACCACGCCCAAGCAACTTAATAAATAATTAAGCATTGAGGCAAAACAAATTTAAATATTTTTATATAGTCCAAGTCTTCCACAAATTTCTTCCAACTTTATTCATTTTAGCACCAAGGAAATCTATTTATCTTTTATCTGTTGGAAATTTTCATTTTTTTACTTCATAGACAGTTTTTTCTGACATCTTTGTCATCTTATGATACTATTTAAATAACTCCGCTTAAAACAACTTTCTTCAGTAGTATCATAAAAAATAAAAAGATTTCAGTGGCGCCCTTATAATTTCTTAAAGAAACAAATATTGTACTATAGTCAGAGCTAATGAACTTACTCACCCCTAGCCGAGGTATTTAACTATCATAATTTTTGATGTGATAAACATTTGTAAATTTTGTTAATTATTGAAATATCTTTTACAACTAATTAAACACGAAATTAAGATTAATGGTTGTTTTATTGTAAATTACATTTTTTCTTTTGATATATTGTTAGTTTTTTTAAAAAGTTAACTAAATATTTTTATAAATTCACTCTCAACTTATTCAGTGAGTTTTTCTTTCATTTTAGTCGCACATTTTTGGAGTAATTATTTAATTAACTAATTGCACATTTTGTTTTCATTTATTAAAACTATTTTGATCAGCGTTGATTTTATAAACATCTAAAATAGATCTATGGAAAAGATCAATAAAATAGGGAAAATAAAAAAAATGTTGAAAAAAAAATCGATAATAAAAATTCATTGAGTATTAAAAATTAAAAAACAAGCCAAAAAACATCCCTAAAAAATAAAAATCCCAATCCCAGTGCTGGTGCTTGTTTTAGATCCGTCTGTGTATCAGACAGATTCATGTTGTTTTCTAATCTTGGTGCGAGCCTCATCCCTATCTGGAATATGAACCGTAATATGGTTCCGTAAGGTCGTAGCAGATAGGTTTTCTGTCTGAAGGCATGCTCAGTAATTGATTGTGTTCAATCTCTTTCGAGATTGTAGAATGGTACCTAGGGATCGCCCTGCCCCATTCGTTAAAAATTTTAAAAGAAAATGAATTATTTATTTATTTATAAAGCAAATCATAATAATTTTATAAATACTCGAGCCTATAACTCACACATAACCTGAGCAATAATTTTTTTGAACCATTCTACTAAATAATAATAAATAAATAAATAATAGTAAATAATAATTTATTGTGTATTATTTTATATTACGCTGGTGTCCATAAAAAAAAATATAAATAACAAGGTAAGGCAATAAAATTTATTTAATCACATTGTTTGTTATAGTAGTAAAATAAAACAAATTATTAGAACAAAGTAAATTGCCCAAAATCTGGACCAAAATAAAAATTTATATGGATAGCAGAAAGGAAAAGAAGAGGAACGCCGAGGTAAAAATTGTTAGATGAAGTAAGAAAGTTTGGGATGAATAAGAAAATAATGGCTATTATAATTTTAAAATGTCAGTAGTATACTTCTTACTAATCCGATCTAATTTGGTTTTTATATTTGCTTATCAGTATTAAGTATATTACTTACTATGTGAAAGTCCATCTAATTATGACCAATAAACAACTAAACGGTTGAATTAGTATTAAGTATTAATGCTATTAAGTATAGTACCTAATGATCTTCGCTCTTTTAGCTTCTATAGCTTCAAAGTCTACCCAATTACCCAGATATCATCAATTATTAGTTAAAAATAAAAGTGCTTAAAATGTTAAATATATTGTAATGGATCATTATTACTAATAAAAACAAAACTTACCTTTTAAGCATCCATCATAGCCATTACACTAATGGATTAATTAAAAAAAAGGATATGCATATTAAAATACACTTTTCTTCTTAAACCATGTAATTACCCAAAAGAAGTATTGTCTTGAGTACAGTATAAACTTGATTATATCATAAATTTGGTCATAATATCACAGTAAAAGCCACAAAATAAACAATATTCTCTGGTCACAACAGGTTTTCATTTGGACTTAGTAGATACATCTTGTTAGAAAATGAGATGAATCTTCTGACCTAAAAATAATATAATTAGTATGAATTTGTATAAACAAACAGTATCTCTACAGTTACACTAAAACAAAGTAGTATAACTTACATATCTGATAATAATAAACAAACATTATAAGATAAAAGCCAATATAGGGTAGGTACTCATATTGGAAAGTCAACATGTAAAAATAAACAATACACATTAGTAAATGAACAAAATAGAATTAAAGTTACTTACCACAATAATTTACAAAAAAGGGATATCTTAATAAGTTTAATTGAATCTGCAGTTACTTTTTCTTTAGTACATCTTAAATTTTCAATATTTACTCTTCAATTACAAACATTCAAATAAATAAAGAGTGTATTTGACATCTTATCTTGTATAGGATCCATATTCAATTATTGTATCACAATCAAAATTTTCCAATCCATAATGAATGCATTTTCATTATAACAATTCACTTTTCACCTAGTTTTTTTTTTTTTCAAAATTCTCAGTTTAATCTGAAACAATAAAAAGAAATAAAAATCAAAAAGTGTTAATGGTTTCCACATGTTTAAGAAATCAACATGTAATTTTAGTTAGTAAAATATTTAAATTAATATTGTAAAAAGGAAGTACTTACAAAATCAAAGTCTTCGATATTGTACAAACAAATATACCAATAGATTGTGAGTACCTAAAAAAGACACAAGATTAATTATAAACATGTAGCAGGTGTGGTGAAATACATTAAACTAATTCCCATATCGACAGTGTTGAACATAATCACATAAACTTTTGATTGAACATTTTAAGAATATATAGTGAAGTAGATATTGAAAAACTTAGTTTATAAACATTAACAAATGACAATTTATGTAACAAAAAGTATGTAGAATAATTGAGGAAGTTTTTTATATAAATTTTAAAATGTTAACCTTTGATAACACAGAAAATATCAGCTTATATAAGGTATAAGTAATACAAATAACAAAATCTTTTAAAAGTTTAAATTGTAGTTGTTAGGGTTAAAATAGTAAGTTATCAGTTAAAATAGTACTAGTTAAGTGGATTTAGAGTAATTTTAAATATAATAGCTAGTGTTAATTCAAAATTTGAAAGTCTAAAATAAGTTGACAGCTCAAGGAAGTTGTGTATTTTGAATCTAAAATTTCCTAGGAAAAAGTACTTAGAAAATTATACAAACAGAATTTAAGCAAATATAAGGATGAGATCTATCTGTACGTTATCAAAGGTATTATCAGAATTGTGAATTTATTACCTGGATTTTCGGAAATGTAGGTTATTTTGTTCTGAAATTCGAACAGTTGAAATCCGATGACGTCATTTTTTTGTTTTTTTCCAAGAAGCTATAAAAGGCCGGAGAATCCATGATTAATCTCTCTTATGTTTTTGGTAGTAGAGCAGTTAACATCTATTCACTCTCTTATGTTCCTGGTCGCAGAGCAATTAACATCGTATGTATTAATTGATTATCAACTAGAAGAAATTTTTTTAATTAATTAAAAGCTGTTTATATTAAAGTAATACATGTAATATTAAAAATACATACAGAAAAGTAATCAGCTATTATTAAATTACTTACCAAAGTAATAAACTGCATAAAGCAAGTGCAGATTCCATAGAATTTTAAAGATTAATTTCGAGAGACGTTTCCAAAACGGAACCATAGTAGCCATCTTGTAAATTTGAATACGTTGTTCCATTTGCGGGAGTAAACGAAGCAGAAGCCGATCTCAGTTTTGTTACGTTGCGCATGACAAGGACAATATTTGAAAAACTCTGTTATACAAGGTACGTCCAATAATTAAGGATTTGTATTTTTGTTTTTAATTATTTGCAATTGTAAATTAATATTTTGTATATCATCTCCATTTTTTCATATCCGAATATTTGTTATTTATTTGTACTGAATGTGTGAAAACCAATTAATAATTTTTTTTTGAAGTAAAAAAAAAATAAAAAATAAAAAAAAAAAAAAATAAAGACTAAAATAAATCTAAATCAGTATACCCAAATTGAAAATCATTTATAAATTGTCGCAACCAACGTGGGGCTCGCAAAAATCGTATTTTCATAAATAAAATAAATTAAATAATAACTTAAAAATTAAACAACGACAACATGGCGGATAAGAAAATGGTTCTTAGAGATGGAAAAAGGTTAGGAGAAATAAAAGAAGGAGAAGTAATGGATCAGAGAGATAAAGCTGAGATGGAAACATCAGTGAATGAAGAAAGGAACAGAGGTGCCGGAGATTTTGTACCAGAGCAAGGACAAGAAACAGCAGGAAATGAAGATGAACAAGCCGAAGCAGGAAAGTTTGAGAAAGTTGAAGGTAGTAAAAGAACGGAACAAGATACAGAAAGAAGACAAAATAAGCATGAAATGGGAAGTCGTGATGACTGGTTAAGGGAAATGTTTATGGATCTGAAGAAAGATATAAAAGCAAATAAAGAAGAAATGAATGAAAAATTAGAGAAATTGGACAAGAATTTAAATGAAAACAAAGAAGAAATAAAAAAGGAAATGAAACTAGAACTAAACAATATGGAAAAGAAGATAGATGAAGGAAGAAAAGAAAGTTTGAATGAAATTAAAAAAATTCAAGAAGAATTAAAAGTGACTAAACAAAAAATTGATGACACAAAAGAAGAAATCAGAAATGAAATGATAGGAAGAATAATGGAGGTTGAAAATAGACAAGACACACAAATAGGGAGTCTGAAGAAGAAAAAAAATGAATTAGGATTGGAAGTAAAAGAAAATAAAAGGAAAATTAAAGTAAACAACGATAAAATTACAAAATTGGAAAATGAAGTATCGAAAACAAGCAAAAACATACAAGTAGTTGAAGAAATTATAGAAAAAGAAATAGAAGACTTAAAAGTTCATGGGGAAAAACAAGAAGAAAGTTTAGAAAAATTAAAAGGAGAACTAGAAACAGAATTAGAAGAAGTAAAACGAAAAATAGGAGTAGGTAATACCATTATTTATGGGAACAATGTCCAGGATCTGGGAATTAAGTTCGATGGGAATGTGAATAATATACACCCGAAAAATTTCATTAATATAATTAAAAGTAAATTAAATAATATAAAGAATATAATAGATCAAAAATTAATAATTAGAAGCATGCTAGTTGGACATCCATTGTTATGGTTCTGCAATAAAGAACAATCCATTAATAACATTAAAGATTTTGAAGAACAGTTCATTAAATATTTTTGGGGGGAAGTGAAACAAATCCACTATCAAGTGACAATACATTTAAGAGAATTTAATTATACCTAATAGGGGGAAAAATTTCAAAAAAAGAAAGAAATTTAGAAATACAAAAAGTAGGGTTAGGTATAGATTAATTTAGGAAAACATTAAGATACACAAATTAAAATTAAACATGATTTTTTTTTATTATTACATAGAAGTATAAGTTATTGTTTGTTTTGCATAGAGATAGAATTTGTATAGTAATTAAACATTTTGAAAAATGGCATTATGACACACATTCCACATCCCACACTGATGTGTATGATATTTTTAGATATTAAGATTAAACAAATAGAATAGGACTTATAACATTTAATTTTTTTTTGAGATAGGTATATAGTGATTAGATGAAATTAAGTCAAGTTAAAAAAATAACAATTATAGTATAGGTAGTGATTTATCGAATGGAAATTGGTAGATAAACAAAAGTAAATTTAAAATGACAGTCTAGATAAATTAAACTTCAGATTAAGGCAATAAAAGATGGAAATAGAATTAAGAAGTAGTTTGAAAACAATTTCCTATAATAAGGAACTTGTCTATAGAGAAACATAAGTAAAAATTTCAAATTAATTAAATTTTAAAAAATTATTAGTGTAAAATAATTTATTAAAATTAAATTGGGGGAAATTGTAATGGATCATTATTACTAATAAAAACAAAACTTACCTTTCAAGCATCCATCATAGCCATTACACTAATGGATTAATTAAAAAAAAGGATATGCATATTGAAATACACTTTTCTTCTTAAACCATGTAATTATCCAAAAGAAGTATTGTCTTGAGTACAGTATAAACTTGATTATATCATAAATTTGGTCATAATATCACAGTAAAAGCCACAAAATAAACAATATTCTCTGGTCACAACAGGTTTTCATTTGGACTTAGTAGATACATCTTGTTAGAAAATGAGATGAATCTTCTGACCTAAAAATAATATAATTAGTATGAATTTGTATAAACAAACAGTATCTCTACAGTTACACTAAAACAAAGTAGTATAACTTACATATCTGATAATAATAAACAAACATTATAAGATAAAAGCCAATATAGGGTAGGTAGTCATATTGGAAAGTCAACATGTAAAAATAAACAATACACATTAGTAAATGAACAAAATAGAAATAAAGTTACTTACCACAATAATTTACAAAAAATGGATATCTTAATAAGTTTAATTGAATCTGCAGTTACTTTTTCTTTAGTACATCTTAAATTTTCAATATTTACTCTTCAATTACAAACATTCAAATAAATAAAGAGTGTATTTGACATCTTATCTTGTATAGGATCCATATTCAATTATTGTATCACAATCAAATTTTTCCAATCCATAATGAATGCATTTTCATTATAACAATTCACTTTTCACCTAGTTTTTTTTTTTTCAAAATTCTCAGTTTAATCTGAAACAATAAAAAGAAAATAAAAATCAAAAAGTGTTAATGGTTTCCACATGTTTAAGAAATCAACATGTAATTTTAGTTAGTAAAATATTTAAATTAATATTGTAAAAAGGAAGTACTTACAAAATCAAAGTCTTCGATATTGTACAAACAAATATACCAATAGATTGTGAGTACCTAAAAAAGACACAAGATTAATTATAAACATGTAGCAGGTGTGGTGAAATACATTAAACTAATTCCCATATCGACAGTGTTGAACATAATCACATAAACTTTTGATTGAACATTTTAAGAATATATAGTGAAGTAGATATTGAAAAACTTAGTTTATAAACATTAACAAATGACAATTTATGTAACAAAAAGTATGTAGAATAATTGAGGAAGTTTTTTATATAAATTTTAAAATGTTAACCTTTGATAACACAGAAAATATCAGCTTATATAAGGTATAAGTAATACAAATAACAAAATCTTTTAAAAGTTTAAATTGTAGTTGTTAGGGTTAAAATAGTAAGTTATCAGTTAAAATAGTACTAGTTAAGTGGATTTAGAGTAATTTTAAATATAATAGCTAGTGTTAATTCAAAATTTGAAAGTCTAAAATAAGTTGACAGCTCAAGGAAGTTGTGTATTTTGAATCTAAAATTTCCTAGGAAAAAGTACTTAGAAAATTATACAAACAGAATTTAAGCAAATATAAGGATGAGATCTATCTGTACGTTATCAAAGGTATTATCAGAATTGTGAATTTATTACCTGGATTTTCGGAAATGTAGGTTATTTTGTTCTGAAATTCGAACAGTTGAAATCCGATGACGTCATTTTTTTGTTTTTTTCCAAGAAGCTATAAAAGGCCGGAGAATCCATGATTAATCTCTCTTATGTTTTTGGTAGTAGAGCAGTTAACATCTATTCACTCTCTTATGTTCCTGGTCGCAGAGCAATTAACATCGTATGTATTAATTGATTATCAACTAGAAGAAATTTTTTTAATTAATTAAAAGCTGTTTATATTAAAGTAATACATGTAATATTAAAAATACATACAAAAAAGTAATCAGCTATTATTAAATTACTTACCAAAGTAATAAACTGCATAAAGCAAGTGCAGATTCCATAGAATTTTAAAGATTAAATTCGAGAGACGTTTCCAAAACGGAACCATAGTAGCCATCTTGTAAATTTGAATACGTTGTTCCATTTGCGGGAGTAAACGAAGCAGAAGCCGATCTCAGTTTTGTTACGTTGCGCATGACAAGGACAATATTTGAAAAACTCTGTTATACAAGGTACGTCCAATAATTAAGGATTTGTATTTTTGTTTTTAATTATTTGCAATTGTAAATTAATATTTTGTATATCATCTCCATTTTTTCATATCCGAATATTTGTTATTTATTTGTACTGAATGTGTGAAAACCAATTAATAATTTTTTTTTTGAAGTACTTGACATTAAATTTATTGTGTATTAGTTATTAAACAATATTTAATTTGAATCCTACCCAAGATGAGAGTCAGACTTTAAATTTCAACTTTAAAATTAAGTAAACTGAGCTAGTTTGAACTTCTGACAAGGCGCCCAAACTTAAAAGTAAAAAGAAAAAGTAAACTGTATATAAAATTAAATAATATTAAATCATCAAATTCAATTAAAATATTTGAAAAAACCAATAAAACAAACAAAAATTTTTTAATTATCATAATCAAACAAATACAAACATATCTAAATAATAAACTTCTTTAGCTGTTAGGTAAAATAAACTATAGCCAAATTTAAATTAGTATAGACAAAATTTAAAACATTATAAATTGACAATACCAACGTGGGATATAAAAAAAAAAAATAAAGACTAAAATAAATCTAAATCAGTATACCCAAATTGAAAATCTTTATAATATATATAAAGACATGATCAACACCTCAGGGATACCAAAAATTCCAAAAAATGGCTGGTAAAGTTAGCAGCAGAGAAACAATGTGATTACTGGGATTCAACAAACAAGCTTTACTCACCGCAAAAACTGAAAAAAGGAAAATCAAGAGCTAAACATTTTTGACGATGACACGGCTATAATAATATAATTTCTGTTACTTGTATTTAAAATTTGAGATAGATTTGTAAATATGCCCTGGATGGTTTTCAGGTTATTTTTAAGGAAGCTAAGGAAATACTTATGGACGATAATCTTTTTTACTGATGATGTTATACCAAACACTGGATGTTAACTTTTAAAATCGAAGTGATGCTTTTATTAATAAAATTGTTAATTTATTTTTAAGTCACTAAAATCAATGTCCTTAGTAGTATGAAATACTTATAAGGCATGGATAATATAAATGTGCGCATTCGAGCAATTTCAAAATTAAATAAATTTCGCGCTTTCATTTTATACAACAAAAGAACGTAAGAGTTGTTTGTCGACCCTTTGAACAAGGAATGACAAGGTCTAAATTGGAAATATTTTTCATTAAATAATTTCGACAACATAAAGAGTAAGCGTCTACAATATTTAATTCGTAAAAGAATGAAGCTTTTATATAATACGTTTTTAAACAACTCTTTATTACCTGAAAAATCTAATAGAAATAGATGCTTAATCATAAATGTATGAAAAACAAGGAAAAAAATTTATTTAATAGACTAGGTTTACGAATTTTACTTCCTTTGGAAATGGAAATTCCAGTCTGTCTAAAGTTAATATTAAAATTGTCGTTTGAATTTCGTTGACTGAAATTTATAAATATGTTTAGATTAACAAAAATGCATGAAATAACAGTTTTGGTTAAAGAGATAACACCGGAGCACAAATGGAAGTTGCTTGCCTATTTCCATGAAAAAATTCCAAAAAAGCAGATGAAAAAAAAACAATTGCCAATATCAAATTAGGAGACCAGCGTCCGCAAAATTTAATGTCATACATCGAAAACTTATTTAAATAAAATAAAATGCATTCCTATAAAATCATACCAACTCAGGAAGTCATGGAAGAACACTTTTTTGCGAAAAAATGATGAAAATATTGAATAAAAATACAAATTATAAAACGTTTTCTGTTAACGGTCATGCTAATAGTCATGGCTGGGCAGGGATTGTTGATTTAGCAGTACTACAACATGATGTGGTGCCAGCTTTGTTAAATGTATATACTGATCCATGAAAACCTCAAGTTTTAACAAATACCATATGGTTCCAGCAAGATTGAGCACCTCCACATTACCAATAAAATGTCCGCCAATACCTCAACTTAACATTTCCAAATCGCTGGATGGGGAGTCGATGATCAATAGAACGGCCAGCAGGATCACCTGATCTTACCGCATTGAACTTTTTTTAGGAGGCATTCTTAAAAATATTGTTAAGATGACTTAAGAGAACGAATAAAGCTTGCGATTAGATTAGTTCGTCCCGATATATTAATTAACGTTAGAAGAAATTTTTATTAAAGATAAGGATGTTGCCAAAGCAATTGTTAATGAAAAATGAAATATTACATATCAGATATTTTTATTGTTAAGTATTGCAATAAATTTAAAAACAGAAACATTTTTGGATAGAGAATGAAGAGACTTTTCAAACGATGTATCACAAGCCCATACTTCCAATTTAAAAAATTGGGGCTTGTAACTGTCACTCAAAGGAGGTTTAAAAAATGGAACAAATTTTCACTCTAAATAATGTCAATTTATAGATTAACTCTGACGTGTTTCGGGATTTTCTATAAATATGTACAGTAACCTAAATAATGAATTTATTCCATTTGGCTTTTTCACACTGTTAATTAGCAGATGTACATTATTTTTAGTTTTTTAATTAATTTCCATTAAATAGTCCTCATTTTCAATAGTGCAGATAAATATATTTATGCTATGTTAAAAATTAATAAAACTAAATACTCTATACATAATGCATAATCTTTTATTGCTGCATCCTATTAAAAATGTACATAAATATGTTGAATTTACATCTGCATTGATCCTTTATTAAGAACAAATCGAAAATAAATGGAAGGTTAATCCTTATTACCGTATATTAGAATATCTCTTATAATACCTGTATTATGCAACACAATATCCACAGTTACAAAGTGATACATACTGATAAAACCAAAAGTCGTTTTATTAGTATTGATGAAATAATTGAACTGTCCCAAATTTAAAAACAACATTGAAAAATTAATTTTCTAAACGACAATAAAAAATCAAATAGGTAGGTACTTTAAAAATAACCTGGTTCGGCATGCATTTAAGACTTTTAGATGGGTACCCACAGATAAATGTGGTCTTGTAGGTAAACTTCTAATAGATATGCCTAATCATTTTCATTTTGGCCGTTTGCTCCTAATATAATTATGTAAATAGGTAAAAAAATAAATATTTATTTTAATTATAACTGTGTTTTTACGGTCTTCATGACAAGTGACAACAAACTGTCAAAACTGTCAATACTATCTAGTATACAGGTTAAATGATAACGTCAATAGAGTAGCGCCTGTTAAAGAATGAGATTTCTAAAACTGTTATAAAAAGACAAAAGAAATTCAGTCAAAACATTTGCGAGCTCCAATGCCAGCTTCCTTTGACTTTTTCGTTTTCCTTACCTCAGATGCCCTCTTCTCTATAATACCACCGAATCTCGTTCCCCCTCCCATTTACTTATTCTACTAAGCCATAGCCGTAGCCGTAACCTTGAGAAGATATTATTTGTTAAAGTTATTCAAAGATCAAAATATTATGAGTATTTTCTATTAAAAAACAATATATTTATTAAATATTATTGTGTGTAAACCCACTTTCTGTTTTCTGTTGATTATTAACGTTTAAAAAATTAAATCGTAGCAAAATAAAATACACGCAATTTGAATTTAAATCTTCTGTCATCTTAACTTTTTTTAATCAAAAATGCAATCTAACAGCGAAAATAGAATAAGTGAAAAGATGTCGATAAATTATTAAATAAAGTGATTTTTGTACTGAATGGTTCAAGAAATAATAATTAGTAAATTTTTATTTCTCTAGACTCGAACTTTTTTTTAGGCAAAACTACTCAAACAAAGTGAATAAGATAAAATCACTAACCAATTGTCCTACGGACTCATAATTTTATCACATTTTAGTTTGTTTTTATATTTTGCCAAATAGAAAAGTTTTCGTAGAAACTTAAAATTCATAGATAAAATCTTAAGGACTTCTGGTATTACATTTAATAATAACTCAGCCTATTAAAATTATCCAGGTATTACGCTGTAACAAATAAAGTAGAAGTGAAAGTACGTAACACTCCATCAAAAACAAAGAAGAAAGGCACGTTCTGTATCTGTAGAGTAGGAAGGGTGAGTATCGACCCACAGCACCTAGGCTACAATATGGCTTATTGTACATCCTCTCAAGGAGTCGCCCTCCTAGAACATTGTCCATCCTGCCTTATCCAGGAAGGAAGACAGGTCTCCAGGGGACATCTCCTTAATATCGGCAGGTGTAGGTCAAGACTCACCGAACACACACTCTCTTATCGACGATAGCTGCGGACATTCACATAAGACATTCCTGACAGTTTCAGCTTCCTGTTCTCTTAAGGGATTGAGTACGGGTGTAACGTTGGGCTAGTTCCGCATTTGTCGAAGTGTCAAACCATGGGTGTCGCCTGGTCTCAAAATTTTCAGTCTAGCCGCCATCCTGGCCAGAGAGTCAGCAATACGGTTACCTTTGCTCCTGTCGTGCCCTTTCACCCACCTTAGTACGATATTATTATCTACCGAGTCGTTAGCTAAATCTTGGTGGCACTCTGGTGCTAACTCTGAGATAATACGTTGTCTATTCAAGGTTAGTAAGGCTTGTCTACTATTAGTGCAGCTTATTATGTTTTTGCCAGAAATTTCTTTTCTGGTTAGCTCTTTTGCGGCGATTGGGATACCAGCCAGTTCTGTTTGAACCACGCTGGTATTTTTTCCCATTCCCCATTTAATCCTTAGGCTAAGTGATCTGGAGTAAACTCCACATCCTGATCCTTCCTTGGTTTGAGTCGTCTGTGTATATGCGTATTGCATTTGCAGCATCCGCCTCAGTGCTCTGTCTTCTTGGGATTGATCGACAGTGAGTGTTCCTTACACCATATTTCTATTAATTTGAGGCCATCCTGCGCTCTATCGCACAGTGTGTTCACAAATTTGCCGGTCTGCAAAGTAACTATGTCATCTGCATATGCCATTGTGTAGAAACCATTATTGTTGAGGTGATTAATCAGGGTATCCAGGACTATGTTCCAAAGAAGGGGTGAAAGGCACGTTAATGGTAGTGGCCAAAAACATATAAAATTGAAATTAACCATAAAATGATTTACATTTATTATATAAACAGAAACTAATAAAAAATCCAAAATTTGAAAAATATAATAAATAAACATTAAAACTAGCAAACTTTAAAAATAAAACAATTGCCACTAGGTAAAAAAGTAATATATTTGATCAATAACTTTCTAGAATAATAAAAATATAAAATATCACTATTTAAGAACATTAAACATAAAACAAATAATTAGTTAGCAAAACTTACACGGTTTATTTAGGACCAAATCAAGTATTAATGTTAAATTTATTGTGGAAGTCCATCTTACTATGAATAATTCGTTTGAACTTAACTTCCACGTTTAATAAAAAATTAGCTTTTGGAAGTAATAAGACATGTATTAGAGCCTAGATGTCATTAGCCCTTAGAGATTACTGTATACAGGGTGTACCAACCTTACGACAAAGTTCGGTACCTATATGTGTTGTTTTAGAAGATATCAAAAAATGTTAATAAACCGAACTTTGTCGTAAGGTTGGTACACCCTGTATATTTCCCTTTAAAACCATGTAAAGATAAAGAAAAGCCAAAAAAACTACACCTTGCTAATATTTACAATAATTTAATGTATATTTGTTACATTTATATCTTTAATAAAAGTAAGAGGTAACAACGTGAAGAATTATTTGTTGATTAGCAACTTTAAATTGTTGATGCCTTAAAAAAAAATTCAACCAAAATAAATAGCGAGAAATAAGGTCAACCGATAAGGCACCTATATAAAAACATTTAAAGAAACGAATTCCAAAATAAGCATTTTAGGAAAAACTTGTATTATAAAAATCATACTTTACATGCTTAGCTTCCTTTTAGAATTTATGTTAAAATCGTGCCTGAAGGGAGCTTTTCACGGTTACACGGAAAATCTGGAGCACCACGGATTCAAGGTGAAACGTGAAAGGACCTAAAGTGATTTATTTCGCATAAGTTTCCCGTCTAGGTGCGCTGGTAGTATTAATCTGGGACTTTAAAAACATCCATTTGAGTGCCATTTTGTGTATTAGGCAGAATTTGTGTTAATGGGAAAATACCTCATAAAACAAATTCGAAAACCGTTTTATGGGTTAAAAAAATTATACAGAGTTAAAAATAACGCATGTTTTAATAAATTGTATTTATTTTGGAAGCCAATACTTTTTTAAATCTTTTCTGTAATTAACTTCGTTCTTTATTTTGTGGAAGTCCATCTTATTAAGAACATTTAAAATAAAACTTTATAAAACAAAACTTCCACTTTTTATTTAAAATATTAATTTTTTATCTTATTGACAGCTGTTTCGCTGGCGATATTAGTTTGCAGTGAAAAAGCTATTATTAGATCAAACAATCAATAATTTAAATACAAAATGAAAGTTTGGTTTTAAAAAGTGCATCCTGTTTCCTCTTAATTTTATTTTACTTAATTCACTTTTTTACTTTTATAATAACACATGATAATATACATTTTATTAAATTATATTTTATACATTAGCTTTATTAGCTAACTGGAAAAGTGCTTTTAACCTTTTATCCTAATTATTAAAAACACTGTAAAAGCTATGAGTAACTTTATATTGTGATATAATTTAAGTTAGTATTGTTGGTGTGTTTAATAGATTAAATATTATTATGATTTAATTAATTTTCTAAACGTATGATTAAAAAAATTTTTATATTAATACTAATAATAATAATTATCTCGTTACGTTAAATGTACTAAAAAAACAGCAAAACCACTTATTTAACACCGATGTAAAGCTGTTCTACAGACAACTTAATAGTGCCGGATCAAACAACTACCACAATCTTCCAAGTAAGGATGACTTTACTGACTATTGGTCTTCAATATGGTCCAATCCTCAAAAACACAACGGGGGTACAGCATGAATAGAATCCGAGAAGGACAAATCAAACATTGCTTCTATGGTGTTTGATAACATACAACAGCTGAAGTAAACCAAGTCATAGGAGAAACTAATAGTTGGAAAGCACCAGGAATTGATAATATCCAAAATTTCTGCTATAAAAAATTTGACAGCTTACACGAGGTAATGGCATCCAAATTTACACACATTCTTCAACATCCAGAAGATATTCCTGCCTTTATTACTTATGGTTTAACCCATATGCTTCCCAAAACGGCTAACACACAGGATCCTTCGCAATATAGACCAATCACATGTCTTCCAACGCTTTACAAGATATAAACATCTTGCATTACCAACCGAATTTACAGGCATGTTGATCAAAATAACATCTTGGCATAGGAGCAAAAGGGATGTAAACTTGGTTACCAGGGATGCAAAGAACAACTTGTTATTAACTCTGTGATCCTAAGGCAAGCGCAACCGCACTGTCTTCACATCTCGACTGCTTTTGTAGACTACCGTATGGCATTTGACAGCGTATCTCATTCCTGGCTTATACCTTTTTTAAACATCTACAAAGTACATTCCACCATAGTTACTTTTCTTGAAGCATCGATGGAGAACAAACCTTCAGTTAAATATTAATGGTCAGTATTTTAAAACCGATGAAATTGCTATTCGCAGAGAAATATTCCATGGTGACTCACTTAGTCCACTGTGGTTCTGTTTGGCAATGAACTCACTTTCTAACACGCTTAACGACACAAAATATGGCTTCAATCCTAAGACTAATAGAAGCACCAACTGCACCATTTCCCATCTTCTTTATAAGAATTATATAAAAATTTTTGCTTCTAATCAACAACAAATTCAACATCTTATGAATTTATGAATATAACTGAAAGGTTCTCCAGTGATATACACATGGAATTTGATTTAGATAAGTGCCGAACTTTAAACACCGAAAAGGGAAAAATTGTCAATGGAGATGTGGCGCTACCTAATGGAGATATAATCGCTGCCATGCAGAATGGGGAAACCTATAAATACTTGGGATTTCAACAAGCCAGATGTTAGACCAAAAACAATCCAAGGCCAAAATAAGGGATGAGTTTTCACAAAGGGTAAGTTCCGTACTAAAACCAGAATTGAATGCGGGAAATCTAAATCAAGCCAAGAAGAATAAAAAACTCTTCGCTTCAAACCGGTTTAAACCGAATTTTTTAATTAAACTTGGAAGTTGAGTTAAAGCGAAGAGTTTTTTATTCTTCTTAGTAAGATGGACTTCCAAAAAGTAAGGGTTAGTACAATAAATTTAACTAAATCGAGCCATTAATACATATGCCGTACCTGTGTTGACCTAGACTATGATGACAAAGTACAGATGTCACCATCCAACATCGTCAGTGCTTAGAACAACACTACCGAGAAAGGAGGGAGGAAGAGCTTTATTCGACATGATAAATCTACATAACAAACAGATAAATAAATTACGAGACTTCTATACAACAAATGGAAATAACAACGGATGCTAAAAAACAAGTAAAATGGGCCCAAAAAGCTCTATATGGTCGATATCACCACGATCTAAACCAATCACATATTGATAAAATACCATCAAATAGGTGGCTTGCTGACGGTACCTTGTTCCAGGCGACTGAAGGATTTCTGATGGCCATTCAGGATCAAGTAATTAATACTAACAATTACAAAAAGTTTGTTATCAGGGACCCAACGATTACATCGGACAAGTCTAGACGGTGCCAACAAACGTCGGAAACTATACAACACATCACATCAGGATGTTCAACCATAGCCAACACGGATTATTTACGCAGGCACAACCAGCTGTGTAATATTATCCACCAGAAACTGGCCAACAAATAGGGACTGCTGAATACCTACACACGGTATTACAAGTACAATCCACAGGCAGTGCTCGAGAATGCAGACTCTAGACTCTACTACGATAGGTCCTTTATTACCGATAGATAGGTGACGAATAATCGACCCGACATTGTAGTAGTGGATAAAAAAGCTAATTCAGTGCTGCTAGTCGATGTTGCAGTTCCAAACAACAAAAATATTTTGGACAAATATAATGAAAAGATAGTAAAGTATACCGATCTTGCTATAGAAGTAGGGTAGATGTGACATGCAGAAAAAGTGGAGGTGGTACCGATCATCGTATCATCAACTGGACTCATTCCAAAAAGTCTTGAAGAAAGTCTTAAAAATCTCGATCTTCATAAAAACACTTTTATTGACTTGCAATAAGCAGCAATTTTAAACACATGTCACACTGTTCGGAAATTTTTAAATATGTAAATTTTCAGCCTAGTCCCATTTGCGTTTACGCTCGGCCTGCCTTTTAATAATAATAATAATAATGGTTATTGCTTCCAAAACAGGTAGTTTACAGCAATTTACGTATATAAAATTTATACAATGCAAAGTTATCTTTTGAAGTCGAATTGATTAATATTTAACATAATATGACAGCCCAGTAAAAGTGCGACAAAGACTGAAATACCTAACAGAAAAACACTATTCTTCTGGTATAAATGACCTGAGTTTTAGTATATTTCTTATATATTCGGGTATTGTCCTGGCATTATGAAGTGGTAAATTATTCAAAGCGGTAACTAAAGATTCCAAGTTGTGAAGACAAGGTATATTTGTTTTCATAACATATGTAACAGTTAAAATAAGATATGTAAAATTGTTTCTTTTTCTTTGGTGTTACATACAGAACAAACCGATTAAGGATCTATAACATGGGAAATTCCTTCAAGAGTGAATTTGATTCTATAACCACTAGACATACGTAGTTAAGCAAGCGAGCGAGATACTTGTATGGGCAACTTAAAAAGTAGGTAGGAAGCAAGATTTCGAGATGTATTTAATGAGGTATAGATATTCATTAAGGAATATTAAGAGGCCAATAAAAGATCTGTTTCGTGTAAAAATGAATAGTATTTTCTCAACAGAAACTTTCTGTTAACGACTTAATTATTATAACCTAAATTTTCCCAAATTTCCGAGGAATTACAATCAGAAAACATTTTTGCAAGGCCCAATTGTATTTTTCTTCCATTCTATTAATTAAACTTAACTGTTATGTTAGTTACAGTTTTGGATATCGATTATCGGGCATAGCTAATAATTTAATTTACCAATTTAATGATCGTTTAAAAATATTATAAGATAACCATTTCCTATATTATATGTTCAATGTTTTTAAAAACCCAATGACACAATGATCAAAAATTCAATTTGGATTTTAAAATTACATTCTAAAAAACTTTTTGTCGTTTTATAATTTGTTTTGCATATAAAAGGTATATTGAAAAAGATCGTTGCTAAAACGAATAAAAATATAAGACGGTTAACAGAGTAAGTAATTTTAAAATATATAGCGAGCTTGTTCTCAGAATAATTTTGCATACTGTACGCCTTTACGGAAACCCTTACATGACGCCGGTATTATTGTACTTGCTTTGAAATAATGTAAGCTGCAGAGTTGTAAAACCGCTTTAACTTTAAAACGAATATATTCGGAGAAATTAGACCAATTCTAAAACTGCAGTTTCCAATGAAAGGAGCAATAAATGTTTTTCTTAGTGTATGCAGTGCGGAAAAGCCAAATGGAATAAATTCATTATTTCGGTTACTGAACGTATAAAATTCCAGTACACATTAAATTTAAATTATAAATTGACATTCTTTAAAGTAAAAATTTGATCCCTACCTCCAACCCCCTTTGAGTTACAGTTACAACCCTTACAATAATTATTGGTAAACGTTAAAAAATCTAAAAAATTAATACTTTCATGGAAAAATAAAAATATCTATATAACTGATAAGTTATATTATTATGATATTAGTACTTTTCGATAGTGATAGAAAATACAGTGTATTCTATTTAAAATTACCAAGAAAATAATATACTTGCATTTTGACTTACCCTGTATTTGATTTAACGAATGTTGAATAACTATGGTTGCAATAGATCAATGTTCCATACACCTTTTTAATTATACAGGGAGTTAAACTGGATACGATTTTCAGGTATAACTTTTTAAAAACCCAGTAAACCATAATAAAACTTTACTTTGTTGTGTTGTGGAAGTGAAGCAGATTTCAAATTTAAAATAAAATACAGGGTGTTCCATTTTAAAAAACATAAGTTTGGTGTGCCACCATCTTATGAAACACCCTGTAAGATTATAACTAATTTTAAAATGTGAAGTTTAAAGCTGCCTACAATTTTTGTTAAAAACTTTTTTTTGTAATTTTTACTATAACAGATTTACTGAGCTTCCTCACACTAATCAATCAGCCTGTATACTACTAAAACCAAATAAATTATTTGTTCGTTAATTAATGAAATTAAAACTTACTAATACAAAAATGGAACTAAAAGACTGATGGAGGTCGATGATGGTAACCGTTTTACTAAAACTGTTCTCAAAGAGTGCTTATTGTTGACTGACTTCCACTACCTCTTATTAACTGTTTGATATATTTATGTAGTTTTTAAGCTGCCAGAAAAATCTCTTTAGAACAAAGGATCCTTTGTATATCACATACTTTAAAAAAAATTCCTTTCAACATCATCTTTCTCTTAAACACACCTAATTGATTATCATAATATTTCTAATTTTTAAAATTTACTAGAATAAATTTGCTAGAAATAAATTTTTTTATACACTATAAAATTAAGTATTCTAGAAAAAATAAAATTTTCCTGTTAACCGAATGTGCTAATATTCATTTAAATGTTTTACATATAAATGATATTGACAATATTATAGATTATAGTAAATAAACAGTACCGAAAATAAAAATAAAAATTAATTTTTAATTTCGGTAATGTAAGTGTTCAAAATTCAAAAGTTTTCAAAAAATATTTTGTATTCTTTCCCGTAGTTCGGCAATATTCACCGGCGGATTTTTCGAATGAAATATTTTTCCTTCATTATGCCCCAAATGTATGCGTCAGGTGGCGGCAGATCAGGTGAATGAGAAGGATATTCGAAGTCTGTTCCCCGAGAAATTATTCTATTATCGAAATGCTGACGGAGTAAGCCAAAGGTGCGCACAGCTGTATGGCTCGTTGCACCATCTTGTTGGAACCATTGTGTGCGAAAATGTAGATTTCGTGCACGACAAAAGTTATTTAGATGTCTCACAAAAGGTATAATAATTTTTTCTCTATAACGTTCTTGGTTGTCAGTAAGTGGATTCTGATTATCATCTTCAACGAAATAAGGACAAATCATTCCATTACCAGATACCGCGCACCAAACGGTAACTCGAAGAGTGTGGAGTGGTTTCTCTACAATGACATCAGGACGTTCAAATCCAAGGAATCTGTTTGTTTGTCGATTAAATAGCCGCTAAGAAGAACGTGACTCTCGTCTGAAAACCAGTAAATTTCTCTTGTACGTTTGTCGGCAACATTTAGTCGTTGTCCAACTTGAATACGGTATGGATAACCACCAATTGATTTGAACATGCGACGTAAGGACGTTTCACTAATGTTGAGTTTACAGCAGTTCTTAAAAGACTTTTTTGAGGTGATTGCACAACTTGATTAAAAACACCTCCTCATTTTCGTTAGTGCATACTGTTTTTCGACGACCTGAAGAACCTTTACCTTGACACAATACACTACCAGTGCGACGAAATTTTTCAACAACAGCTAACAACACACTTTTACTAGGAGCTGCTTCAATAATTTTTTTTGATATTTTATTGACACCTGTTCTAAGCTTGAAACTTATATCGAAATCTCCAAAAAAATGTGAGCAGTCCGAATTCGGTATAATATAATATACAGGAGTTCCCAAGTTCCCATTTAAAAAATCATATGTTCGGTTTGTAACGGAGTTATACAACACTCTGTATAGTTTAAGGTAATTTCAAAATGTGGACCCTAAAGACATCTACTATTTTTGTTAATAACATTTTTTGATATCTTCTAAAATAACCCATATGCCGAAGTTTGTCATAAGGTTGGTACGCCCTGTATACAGTATATATGTGTATTTTGCTTTTTTTTATTATAATTTGTTACTGCCATTGTAGGAGTTGCAGGAGAAAAAACGTAGGTATTTAAAAAAAACCTTACAGTTTTTTTAAAGTGTGTATATTACTAAATTTATGTGAAACTATAAGCGTTTTCGGCTTACAAAGCCATCATCAGAGTTTCTCAACAAATTAGATAAAAAACAAATATGAATATTTTATATATCCTGAGTAATTATTGCTTTAGGTAGTGGTTATTCGAATCAAGACCGATTTCCAAAGCGTTCAATAGGGAGAAAGGTAATTGTGCCTTATTCGCGAATCGTAAATTCTATATTGAATACATCTAAGGATAATGTCTGTACTGTTTAACGAGTTTCATTGTTATGGAAGTCTTAGTTCGAAGGAATTCAATTGACTGTGGAGAAACACTAAATACATTGAGATTTTGGATAAAAAAAATTAATACTATACAGTGGATATAAATGGAAACAATGGCAGTGAATAATTTTTAAATGAACATAATACTCTGTAAATACTATATTTATTATCGTTTGGATGTTGTTTTCCCTGTTTTCTTATCGGCTGTAGTCTTATATAAAGAGAGAGATATATCATTTATATAAAAGTGCTTGTATTAAATTTACAAGTGGCAATTAGTTTGGCATAACAGGGCATAACTCAATAAGTGGTTGCTATGAGACTAAATGTATATTAAAGTCTGCAACAAACAAGCATTGAAAAAGCTACAACGCGTATAAAGTCCTACCGCCAAAAAGAAACCCAGTATGCTGCTGCCATAAAGCGATTTTCCTTTAAACGGTTACATGCATTCAATTCAAGTGCCAGAAGCCGCGCTATCCATCCATTATTTTAATTTAAAAGAGAATTACTTAAAATTTTAAATTATAAACTGACCTGTCAAATTAGTTAAAATTTAGTCAATTTTCTCTAATGTATAATAATTGTTTCTTACAATTGGACAGTTTAAAACCATTTCAGTTTCAGATAATTGCGTTGAAATCTTTTTTTAAACAATTTCTCCACAGCACACGCTGCAAACAGATCGGCTTGTAGTTTAAGTAAAATAGGGAAAATTTTCTTGGTTTTCTAATGAAACGATAACATCCACCTTCTTCTATCTCTCTGGAAGTACCGTTACCTCAGAATTCCGTTGATGATAGTAGCCAGAAATACTATGGCCTTCTGCGGAACTTTCCTTTGCATTAGGTTCTACAAGAAATGTAGAAGAAGAGGAAGAGGCCTTCTTTAGAGGTAGCTTTCGGATTATGTTCATGACCTCAGCTGAGCTGGATGGCTCAATGACCTGGTCGTCCTAGTATGGTTAAACTGACATTTTCACCCCAGATTCTGGAGAAGAACTTCTTTTTATCTCTCAAGCTGAGCTCATTGGTTCGATGACCTGTTCGTCCTAGTATGGTTAAACTGAAATTTTCAGTCCTGATTCTGGAGAAAAACTTATTTTTTCCTTTCAACCGTATAGGTAATACCAATTCGTAGAAAATTTCTTGTTTGCTCTTGGCACTTTTTGGAGGTTCCAACTTCCATACTTCGCTTTGCTGTAGGCACGTCTTAACTTTGTCGTCATGGATCGTGGGGCCTTAGTGGGCCCTTTTGGAAGTGGTTGTGTTTTTTTTTGAGGTTGTTGTTGCCTTTAGGGGGCAGTTGGCACCTGGGATATCTTCGAAAACTGGCCAGGTAGTCCTCTGCAATTGGAGCCAGTTGGAATCTCGTCTCGTTACTTGGGGTAAACAACGGTCCGGTGGAGATAACTTGTTCTTTTAAATAAATATGAGTTTTATATTACTATGTTAAGTAACAAATTAAAAGGGAATATATTGTATTTAGTAGATAAGTTAATAATTATTTCTTCATTATTAAATCTGCACTCATTATATAAGTGTTTTAACTTATATTTTTAAAATAAACTACTTTATATTCTATTAGTTTGTCTGCCAATAACATTTTTACACTATCAAATAGGTTTTGATTCATCCGTTTATTCAATATGAGCTCTAATACCAACACTTAGTCGAAATCACATTTTCACTTTTGTTATAACTTCCAACCAAATGTAACTATATTTTGTCTAAAAATTTAAAACAGTATATATTTATTTTATAACTTTTGCCTTTAGTATATTTGTGTAGTTTTGTTGTAAATGTAAATGATATTAGTGAGACAAAATTATCTTAATTTTAGTAGTTTTTGTAATATTTTCTTACATTTCCATCAGAAAGCAAATAGCTAGTAAAATTACTCAGTGTATTAGAGTGAATAGCCATAATGGCCAATATTGATTGGTTTATGACCTAGGCCAAAGTATAAAGTTCATTATTATTTCCATATATTAAGCATAATCATTATAATTAAACATTTTTCTGTTTTCTGTTTAAGATTTATTTTTTTCTGTCACGATTTTAAACCTGAAAAAACGATTGCGCGCTATTTTATTATTCCAGTGTAGCCTAGAAAAGTCAGCTTAAGGTCAATTCAATTTGAAATGAAGACAGGTTGAAAAATGTCCAAGTGGGTCAAACTTTGTCGATCGCACTAAATTGCTTGTAATGTACCTATATACCTAAAACTTTTGACTTGCACGGGAAGTAAAAATTTATGGTATAAGCCGAATTTGGAAATAAATAAATGAAACAGGTAAACTAATTAAATTTAATCTAGATCAATTATAAAATTTCTGGTTAAATAAATATGTTTTTATGCAAATTCATCGTTCTTTTCGTGAATGTACTGCTATCGTTATAAAAACAAAAATTAGACAAATATTTGCTAACGAAGACACTGTTAAAATTTATGATTACCAGTTTAAAGTTGTACAAAACGGTTAAGGAATCTGTGACCTGTGGTGAGGTTGTATCGTGTTGCCACGATAAAAACATCGTGTTCGGGCATAAGCGAATACCCAAGAAATGGCATTATTGCCAGTTATATATGTATAAATACCGTTAGAAAAAGATACAAAATTCAACATTACAGATAACTTCAAGTTGAATCATACACTACGTTGACAACGTTATCTACCCTTGGACCCAAAGCATTTGAATAGTTAAAAACTAAAATTTATTATACCAACCCTTACTTTTTGGAAGTCCATCTTACATCTTTTACAATAAAAAACTCTTCGTTTGAACGTAACTTCCAAGTTTGTTTGAAAAAATTAGATTTTAAATTACGTTCAAACGAAGAGTTTTTTATTATTCTTAATTAGTTAAAAATAGTTATCTAGTTTTTTGAAATTACCTGAACAGTCAGATGAAAAACCCCTACAAAAACCATTAAAATATAACTCACTATCTACAATTTTGGAACTATACTGTAGGTGTAGCCAACCAAACGAATGTTTTAGCCAAATTTATTGTACTAACCCTTACTATGTGAAAGTCCATCTTATTAAGAACAGTAAACAACTAAACTGTTGAATTAAACTTTCACTATTTATTCGCAAAATACGTTTTTAAATGCAATGACGGCCGTTTCGCTAGAACTAGCATCATCAGATTGACATATTAAACTTACATTTTGTTTGTTTGTAGCTAGGTACCTGATGTTGATTAAGGCTATACCAAGTATGGAAGTAATAAGACATAACAATATTAAAGCCTAGTTGTTATTAGCCCTAAGGGATTATCCTGGATGTATTTCCCTCTAAGATCAGTATAACTGTGCAATGATATAGAAAAACCAGGAAAAAACTGTATCAAGTTAACTTGTTCTTAGGCAACCCAACCAAGGATTATAGAGAGGGTCGTCTATTATACGCCAGGAATACAGAGGGGCAAACATCGAGAAATACTATTAACAATATACTTTCTTCACGGAAAAACTTTTTTGAACATAAATTTTTTGGGTCACTGTTTGAATTTTTAGTTAGGTTTTATTACTTCGCGTTGATGGTAATGGAGTATAAAAAGTAATAAGTAAATTAAATGACAGTTGCTAGTTGTATGTAAGTTTTATAAGTTTAAGAACAATTTAAAGGGCCACTATTCTAATAAATGATTTATTATCGCAATCAGTTAATAACTTATTAATAAATTGATAAATTTAAGTGACATATATTATCCACTAGTCACAAAAAGTATCGCATAATTTTAAAAATTGAATTATGGTGTCGAATAAAATATCACATTTGTCAGGATATTTTAATATGAGTGTAAGGTATCCTTTAGATGTATAGAAGCCAAAAACATTCATAGTTTAAATCGCCTTTTTGTTGAAAAACAAAAAATGACTAATTTTTTGATAAATCCTATTTGTATCATTTATACAGGGTGATTCATTACTAATTGAAAATAATTTAATACTAGAATCCTGACTTCAAATTATGAAGATAACCCAAAACATCTAAATAAAATGTAGCTGCTTACTTAGTTACAGGGTGTTTTGTTTAAAAATTTAAAAACTATTTGGGTTCATTACTTTAAGACTGTTTTACGTATTCATTTCATATTTTTTGGCAGAAAATGTAGACACTATACACCCTACAAAATTATATGAAACAAAAGTTTCTAGCTACCACCAGAGGCATACGACAGGGGCAAGTGACAGGTTAATCGTTCCCAAATTCTACGCCACTGACGGAATAGAAACTTTAGCACAATTTTTCGATTCTCCAATACTTTTTGCGTAAATAAAGTAATCTCTTTTCATAACGAAAGTCAATATTTCTCGAGATATTTTAAGTTAAACATGAAGCTGCCCAATTTTAATGTGTGATAACTGTCGATGTTTTCGACCAGTGAATTGCATTTAATACGCAAATTAAACTTTAATCCGTGTCAAGAATAAAGAACACATTTGCTGCTTTAAATTTTACAACAGTCACAATTTTAAGTTACATAAGCAACACTAATTAATAGCTATGGCGGCAATGACAGCACCCCACTATGGGTGTGTTCGGGGAGCACGCTAGTACTAGTACTATTCTTCGTTTGCGTTATATGGCGCTTGGCGCTACATAGCTCGAACACACCCTATATCGAAGCAATTGATTCAGACCAGAGCCAACTAATATTGAAAAATTATCCATCAAATGCCACTTATCTGATCGTAATTCAAAATAGAGATGTTTATTTTTTTGAAAATATTTTAAAATCATTTTAATATTATTTTAAGTTTTTTGTCAATAATTTAATATCTATATCTAAGGACTAAAATTTTATTTGCATATTAAATGCAATTCACTGGTCGAAAACATCGACAGTTATCACACATTAAAATTGGGCAGCTTCTTGTTTAACTTAAAATATCGAGAAATATTGACTTTATCGTTATGAAGAAAGAGTACTTTATTTACGTAAAAAGTATTGGAGAATCGACAAATTGTGCTAAAGTTTCCATTCCGCCAGTGGCGTAGAATTTGGGAACGATTAACCTGTCACTTGCCCTTGTTGTACGCCTCTGGTGGTAGCTAGAAACGTTTGTTTAATATAATTTTGTAGGTTGTACAGTGTCTACATTTTCTGCCAAATATGAAATGAATACGTAAAACAGTCTTAAAGTACTGAACCCAAATAGTTTTTATATTTTTAAACAAAACACCCTGTAACTAAGTAAGCAGCTACATTTTATTTAGGTGTTCTGGGTTAAATCTTCATAATTTGAAGTCAGGATTCTAGTATTAAATTATTTCCAATCAGTAATGAATCACCCTGTATTTTCAATTTTCTTGTGTGTAGTGTTGCTGAAGTCTAGAGTTTTACGAACTGGAAGTTATAATAGAAGACTAGTTCCAGGACGTCCCGGTATACTTATCCTGCAGATGAGCGTTATTTAAGAATTCAGACTTGTGAACTCGTGATGTTACTGCCAGGCCCGTAATGTCAGAATATCTGTCAATATGGTTGGAAACAGTTTAAGGAATTTTGGAATCAGACCCAGAATGCATGTTAGTGCTCCATTGTTAACCTTAGCACACCGTGTAGGCTCGCAAAATAACATGTTAAATGGGGTATTAACACGGATGACTCAAGGTTTTCACTTTTTGAATCTCATAGACGTATTCCAGTTTATAGACGCGCAGGTGAGCCCTTTGCTCAGTGTAACATAAGAGCAGCCAAAAATTATGGAGATGGTTCGATTATGGTATGGGGAGACATCTCTTTTGAAGGCCACAAGGAGTTAAGGGAATTAAGGGAGTTAAGGGAGGTTCTTGAGAAAAATGTTGTCATTTGTTTCAATCATTGGGGAGAATTTTATTCTAATGCACGATAACGCTTGCTCGCACGTTGCCAGAATAACAATGGAATACCTTCAAGAGGTTGGTATCTAGGTTTTAGATTTGCCAGCAGTTAGTCCAGACCTAAACCCTATTGAACATGTTTGAGACTACCTGGACAGGCGCATAAGAACTCGTAATATCGCTCCAGACAACCTTGAGGAGCTGGAAAATGTTTTAATAGACGAATGGGAAAATTTAGATTTGGATTACATGTGATCTGAGAAGTAGCCTTCTACGGAGAATGAGATATGTTATTAGAGCCACAGGTGGCAATATCAGATACTAAAATGTTAAATTTATCTTTTAAATCTTTATTTTTTTTACTTTGAATTATTTGATTTTTCTAGAATCATTTTTATTTTTATTATTGGTGCTTATTATTTTTTAATTTTAATTAAATAAACTACTTTGAAAAATAATTCTAAATTCATTTCCTAAAAGAGAATAATAAAAACTTTATTTATAAATTATGCGATACTTTTTGTGACGAGTGTATTATATGAATTGGTATTTTTTAATAAAAACATTGGAAACATTTACTTAAAGACATAGACATTTCTTAATTCTTATTTCACTTCTATTTCTAACCTTTAAGAAAGATATAATTTAGAAACAAAATAATTCATTTACTTTTTTTGTGTACAATAAAGTAAGAGTAAAATAATTTAAATTATTCAATGTATTGTTTCCATATATGTTCATTAACGATTGTTCTTTTAACCCGAAACAGACCTTCTATAAATATACATTAAATATAAATATAAACGGGTAGAGTTTACTGCAAAGGGGAAAAGTGATTCACCTCTCCAAGAAAATAATTCGATAGCAAGTAAGATAGAAGCTTTAGCATCATGTGTTTAATAGCATAGAAAACAACTTAAATGCGAACTTATAAAAAACGGCGAACAGAGGTTAGCGTTACAAATTTCTCTCTTGAGATTACTACTAAGGAACACGATAAAATGTGGAAAGGAGAATTTATACAGACATTGGCGAAAGATATTATTTTTGCTACGATAACTATTAATTGGAAATTATTATTCGTCAGCAACCATGAATTTAAGTTTCCTTGTCGAAATACCGATAGTATAAGCATAGTTTAAAGAGTAAACTATGGTATAAGGATCTACAATAACTAGAGTTAAAGTAAGATCAGCAGATAATCAAAGAGTTGAGAACAGTCAATTTTCATTATGAAACTAAAATTAAACAATCAAACAGATTAGGATCGTGATTTAGAATTTAGAAACTATTTGCCTGGATTTGTATTGCATAATTTTATTTATAGTAAGGGAAAGAATAATAAAATAATAGCTCAGATTAACTAATGTTCTACTAATATCAAGGTAAACTATAATGACAATAATATTTGGTAATTAGTAACAACAGGTCATGATTGTGTATAATTTGTTTTATCTTATTTTATTATTATATTCTATAATTTGTTTTACATGATCAGATTATGTACCATGGCCAGTTTTTATCTTTTTAAAAGGAATACACATTTCCATTTACAACTTAAATGAGTGAACAAATTATATCTATACAGTTATATCACACAGGTTAGGTTAGGTTAGGTTAGGTTAGGTTAGGTTAGGTTAGGTTAGGTTAGGTTAGGTTAGGTTAGGTTAGGTTAGGTTAGGTTAGGTTAGGTTAGGTTAGGTTAGGTTAGGTTAGGTTAGGTTAGGTTAGGTTAGGTTAGGTTAGGTTAGGTTAGGTTAGGTTAGGTTAGGTTAGGTTAGGTTAGGTTAGGTTAGGTTAGGTTAGGTACACAGGTAGAAAATCTAGTGTACGTACGTACGTAAAGTGAGTTCTCCGTACACGATTACTGCTAACGCGTCGTTCAGCAGTACAAATGGCATCACGTGTTAAATAAACTACTATTAATAAAAAATTTGGTTTGTGATTTTGATTGGAATAATATATTTTTTCTTTATTATGGTGTGGAATTTTGTTAAAGAATATCACTTAAATTATTCCTGGAAATTTTCTTTCAGGTGTAGATATTTTAAGAACATTTCAAAATATTCGTATCCTTAAAAAGATTCCGGAAATAAATTAAGCTCTTGTGATATTATAAGTGAAACAACTCCATTATCATTTAATACTATCAATGTAATCTGCTAAGGATTATTGTTATTTTTTTAACAAAAATACTTTAGGCCCCTTTAAAAGTTAAAACAATATAAAAAGTATTTCTTTTCTTGGTAATTTTGAAATAAATGTACTTATTTATTAAAAAAAAATCTTTCAACTGATGCCTTTTATGCGTAGTAAATTGTTTCTTTTTGTTTTAAACTCTTGAAAATAAGGAATGTCTCTCGTTGATTATTGTAGCCTTACCAACTTTACTGTTTCAACTTTACTGTTTTGTGCAACAAAGTTTGAGTATTCAGAACAGATGATACTTTTTCAAAAGTTTTTTTTCAAAGATTATTTAATTTTGAATTTCCATTCAAGCCGCTTTTTATTTAAAAACTTCTCCCATTGTCAGTAGTTATTTAATAAAAAAAGGTGGGTAGTGTCTTGTTATTAAAGTTAAACATTCTTATTTTATTTTCGATATCCATTTTTTCAATAAACATAGATTGTTACTTTTTCACACCAGCAGACTTTTCAGACATTGTACCTTGAAAGGAGATTACTTTGGGAGATGAAAGTGACATTAGTTTTTATAAATACTTGACATCAGCAAACGCTTTGGGATGTCCTCAGTAAAAGGTCTAAGAAATAAAAAGGTAGCTAAAAAATATAATCTTAATATTGCTCTTAACTCTTCAAACTTCGAGGACGTTGGGTAGGAATAAAAATATTTTTTTATACTCTAAATATGAAAAAAAATATTGCATACTGAAGTAAAGTTCTATAAGCTATAAGTATACATATATTTATGTAGTTACACGGGGTGCTATTTATATTTCGGGAACATTAATATCAATAGTGAAATCTGGCAATACTGTAATAAAGATCAAATTTTTAAGCATATACTTTTTTTCCGGACAGATAGAAAAACTGTTGGAACGGTTCTTCCTCAGGACTCGAACAGTGTTGGACCCATCACCGCTAGGACGATGCCTACCAAACAAAACTACCTGGAAACTCGCCGTTGTCCTCGTTTAGGAATCACTTACCCCAGCATACTTCAAGACTCTCCCTTCACCATCACCTCCAACTCCCTCGCTTCCCTTCTCTTTGGCCACTTCCAATCCGCATTCCCCTATCTTTACATTTTCTCCTCATTTCTTTGCCTCTTCCTTTGCCGTACATACATCCTCACATTTTATCCCACAAACCTTATCAAACAAGCATTTCCACAGCGTCGATCCCAATACCGTCAAACAATGCTTTACTAAGTTAATTAGCCCCTTCCCCACTCCAAACCTAGACAAGGCGCCCAGCACTGCCATTTTGCTGACCTCATTGAAAGCATTCCCTACGTCGAAGAACACAAGTGGGGCCAGTTTTTTTTCTCCAACTGCCCTGTCTAGAATTTTTCACCAAGCTCATCATTCTGCCCAGTGCAGAAATACATGACTTCCCCTTCACAAATCTATGCTGGTTTCCCATAAAACCCACATTTCTTTCCACTTCCTTCTAAATTCTTGTTTTTATCATCCCCTTCAAAACTTTACTTATTCCGCACAGTAGACTGATGAGCCTGTAGTCCCCTGCCCGCTTCCCCCCCAAGAAACACAGACCAGTTACATATTAGTCGCAGTAATGTATATAATATAACTTTGTTTAAAACGGACTAACTTACTTATAGACGTCGTAAATCACTACAGCACTACGTTTAAAACCACCAATTTGGGGAAAAATTTGTAATTGTTAAAAACGATGTATAAGTGTGTATATACAACCATATACTATAGTCTAATATAACTGTCGGGTTATTTTTACTACGATAATGATTATGACGGCAATAAATCCTTATGTCCAGACCTTTTAACATAACAATTTTTTGTAATATATTTTTTATTATAAATAATATTATATAAAAACAAAAAAGAACAACATTGGAATAATATGTTTAAAGAACTTATACTTTTAATAATGCATAGATACCGCATACTAAAAATAGTAATTATAACCTTTTGCATACACAAATTTAGAAAGCCATTAATTTTTTACTGTAAATGTGTTGTTTCTACCTAATGAAAAAGTGATACCCCACATAATTAAAGCATATTAAGAAA
This sequence comes from Ophraella communa, assembly GCA_035357415.1. Classification (NCBI taxonomy): domain Eukaryota; kingdom Metazoa; phylum Arthropoda; class Insecta; order Coleoptera; family Chrysomelidae; genus Ophraella; species Ophraella communa. The sequence goes on along the minus strand of CM068983.1, from coordinate 12,571,636 downwards.
AAAAAATAATTAATAATTAAAATAATCATATTTTGATTTCACTTTAATTAATCTTCAAATGAAAAAAAATACATTTTGCAGCAATTTCAATATGATTTGAACATGTCTTTACTATAAATAAGGATTCTGTAACCCAATATATAATTTTGTATAACAATGGCGGACATCATTTTAATGGCTAAATCTGTAGAAGGTATCCATATTGTCTTAAAATGTTAAGTTGCAATACCCTACAAAATATACTATAGCAACTACTAAAGTAGACATATACGAAAATTGAAATTACAAATTATAGGAGATTGCGTAATATTTTCTGTAATTATACAATTGTAAGAATTATACAGTTATTAAAAGGTTGCAAAATACTACAATATAACCCATTTAAGTATGATGTATTTAATGGTCTCATTTCAGTGGTAATGACAAAATTAAAACTTTTTTAATTGTCACTCAGGAACGCAGCTATTGAAATGTCAGTCACTCATAACCTTAAAATAAAATAAACAAATTGATAGGTAGTAATAGGTAATTGGTGTAACAAATAACTGTATAGATATGTATTCTGTTGTAAAAACGGTCGAGGATGGAAATCCCATAATCTTAAGTTATCACGGAAAGAGCTTTCGCTCAATTTTTCATCACACTTTTTTGTTTCTTCAAAATCTTGTAAAATCTCATCATCGCTCTCGACATCATCGATGATGGTGCTCTTTTCTGAAGCTAAACGAAATTTACTTATAGCACCATTAGGATCGGGTGGCTGACTGCATGAGGATTGATGCACTGTTGAGAAGGAATTTAAATCAGATTGATTGATATCATTTACTGCTGCTGAGACTGATGCACCAATGATGCAGCTGAGTGGGTTTTTAAAACAATGTTTTGTGTTTTAACTGGTTGGTTAACATAATTTTTTAACTGCCTACAAAACTGAGACCTATCTATATTTGTAAGGATTTTTATTTATTTCCAATTTTTTGGACTTAATATTAAATTATATAGTTATATTAAGTATAAAACAAACTTTAAAAAAATTGTAAACTTAAGCACAAAAGCAACAACACAACACAATTTTTACAATATAAAACTCTATTGAATAAAACAAAAAGTTGACTCTTTTACGACAGTCATAATTGGTACAATTATTGTCATAATTTATAAAAATTATATAGTTTAACAACCAATATAATTTAAGTCTAAAGGTAGTCTTATAGTCATCACTTAATCGTCAAATTATAACAGTTTTAAATTTCAAACATTTAACCTTATTAAGACGTGATTAGGACTAATTATAAATGTATTACATTTAAGCATTATATAAAATGGTTTGTAAAACTAAATAAAGTTTTAAAAGACACTCTAGATATTAGTCTTTATAAGTTACTTATGTATAAGTCTTGACAACGTTTTTTGAAGTTTTAATATCTTTCTTGTAACTTTGTGTTTGTTGGGCCGCCTTCGTCACCAGTATCACTCTGGCTACTTTCCATGCTTCCGAAAACTATTTCTTCCTCAGCACCTTGTTGAAAAGTTTATTCTCCCCTGTCAAGCCATCTATTTCTGTGGCCTACTTATTTTTATTACCTCGCCCTTCCTTCTCTATTTCCTCCATCTCTACCTGCCTTATCCCCCTCATTTTACCTCTCCTACTAAAATCCAGCTCTATCCGAATTATATTATCCCCTCCTTCTTCTCCACCTGCAAATAGTTTTTTAATAATTCATTTCTCCCAATCTTCCTCTAGCACCATACTTCTAGTTCCCCCCATTCTTTTTACTGCTATCTCATAAGCCGTACTCTATGGAGTATTGTCTAATTCCCCCATAAACATTTCCCACTTACTTCTTTTCGACCTTCCGCTCAAGCTCCTCCTTTTTTGCCTTTTATCCCTCCTTACCCGTACATTTACCTCTTATCCTTAACAACCTTCTTCGTTCTTTCTTGCACTCCTTTCACAAGTTTTCTATTTCCTCATTCCACCAACAATTAGCCCTCCATACACGCCTGTTGCCGCACTTCACATCCCTTTTACATGCATTTATCACTTCATACACATCATTCACATCATGCTTGACTCCTCTATCTATCTCCTCACCTACTTTCTTCCTCAGTCTTTCCGCCTCGGTCTTCGTCCAACTTTGCTTACCATCTTCTCAACCGGTTTTTCCATCTTCCTCATATCTGTTTCCACGTATCTATGCAAGCTCAAGCTTTACTCATCTTCCATCACCCTCCAGCTACTTTTTCTTTTTTCCAGCAATTCGTGACATGCAGTCACATATATATACGACGATTCCCATCTCCCCTCACAAAGGTGGGCAGCTACGGAGGGCAGCTAACCCGTTGGATGTTATCACCCCCTCTAGAATCAGTCCCTTCCTTTTTGTTTTAGTCCCACCCCATGCAATATTTTTTGTCCTCCAGCCCAGTCATGCATTTTCCATACTTCTCCAGACTTACATTTGGGCTAATTTACACGCTGTACACCGCCAAGTCTCCCACACGCATGACCACCCATCCGCTTCCGTTTCTCACTTCGTCTGATCTTAGTCCGTTTCCCACCACTCTTATTCCCCCCTCTTCTGAATGGTGCATAATCCATCCTTGCTGTTTAACATATTTTGCGTTCACCTCAAATCCACATACCACATTCACCCAACAATTTCCTCATCCAAAATATCGTGCGCAACCCTAAACTTCTCCAGGTTTATCCGCCTCTAGTCTTTCCTTTTCCTTTCTGTCTACCCCCAGTTCCTCTATTACCGTCTAAGGGGATCTTACATTTTTTCCTACGTTTTTGCGTCCCTCAGTCTGTAGACCATTTTTTCCTATTTCACAGAGCATCTCTCCTGCCTTAAGACCCCCTTTTCCCACATGTTCGGAATGCTTTTCTGCATTCTCTAACTAAGTGTCCCTCCACCTTGCATATCCAGCAGACGGCTTTTTCCTTTTCTCTCTCCACCCTACACACCACTGCCTTATGGCCTTTAGCTCCACAGGCACAGCATCTGCCCTCCTCCCTTCCCTCCAGAAGTTACTCTATTCCATCCAGATCTATTAATACTTATTACTTTTATGGTTTTTAGTGTTCTCTCCCTAGCCGCTGTAACCTTTTTCATCTCTCCCAGCATTCCTTTCACCTCAACCTTCTTTGCCTCTTTAATTACCTCCCTATTCCTTGAGACCCTAAGTCTATCAACCTAACCATTCATTTTCCCCAACCCTTCCTTGATCCTCTCAATGCCCTTCCGATTGATAACCCCCACATCCTTAAGGATAACAGCCTCGTTCCTTTTATCCTTTACCCTTTTCCTTTCCGTGTATATTGTTACCCTGGTCCCTCTTATTCCACCCATGCTAGCATCATCCTCAACACTTCCGTCTCCATATATTCTAGCTTATTAATCCCCACGCTGTCGCCGCTTCCTACACACTTAAACTCGGACTCAGTAGCTCGTGGACTTTCTTCTTCTTGATTAATTCTTGCTCATTTTCATTCCGTTGTCCGTATTTCCTTTGTTGTTTATTTGGTGTTCTTAATGCCCCTTAAATAAAATATAATGTTTTTGTGAAAACTACTGGATCCAAGAGCTTCCAAAAATATTATTGTTTCCTTCTTTTCCTTCAAATTTGAAACAGTTAATGATTAACAGCCTTACCAATAAACGGAGTATAAATATTTATACCAAGAATAAATATTTATACCGAGAATAAATTCGGATTAGGCAAAATGTCTACCAATAAAAATGGAATAACTTATACTCGGTATAAAGTTATACCTACCCTAAGTGCAGTATAAGTTATACTGTATAACCTAAAAAATATGTTTGAGATAAGAGGTGTAGAAGCTGTTGAGGAGGTTATTAATTTAATAAATATGAACATAGATATGGAAAATACAAAAAGAAAGAATAGACCCATTTACAATATACTCTGACATAGAGTTTAGAGTGAAATATAGATTTTCAAAACAAGGAGTCAGGTTTTTAAATGAACTAATAAGGAATTCTCTAATTATGGACAGGCGAGGAGGCGGTTTATCCTCCAATTTACAAATACTGACAGCTTTAAGATATTTCCCAACAAATCCAGGTATTAAGAGAGGTTTTTGAATTTATGTTTTGCTAGAAATAAATAAAAAGTGATCAGTTAAAGACATTTTTATAATAAAATCTGCAAGGTAAAGAAAATCTCGAGCAATTCCACAAAACTAGACCTTTTTTTTAAACAAAATTTTGTAAATTATAAAGTAAAAAAATCTAATTTAACGCATAATCACTCGTGTTGTATTGTTTTACGCACTCTCACGCAGATGGTGCGGGTTCGATTTCCGACGACAAAAACTTTTTTTATTTATTTTGTTTTTAATAGTTACACTGTCATACTTCATTTTATTTCACACTGTTCCATGTACTTGTGTTGACTTTTGCTACGTTGCCAAATCATTATTTTAGAATAAAGAGGGAATACTTACACCGAATTTATTCCGAGTTTATTAGTGAACAATTTATACCAAGCTTATACTTAGAATAACTATTCTAAGTTTAAATAAAGAATAACCTAAGAATAAGAGATTTTTATTAGTAACAGTGAAAATGTTTTACCGTTTGTTTAAGATTTTTATTTTTATTTGTTTTGTATTTAATAATGTTTAACACGCCATTTTTGTTAAATTAGTAATTTGTTTTTAAGGGTAAGAATTTTTATTAATTTTTTCTTCACTTCAGTAATTTCAAATTCTCCAGCATCCAGCTTTGTCTGTACGTAATAGTACAAAAGGCATTTTAATTAGTTTGGAATTTCGCTTTTAACCAGTGGAATATGCAAAAATAATTGGATTTAAATTTTTTAACAAAATTCTCCCAACACCTTTAACATTATATTAGGACCAGCGTCGTTTTACTCGTATTTATTAATTAAAATTGTTTTCTAATTGTAAAAATGGTTAAAATTCTTGAAAATCTTTAAAAGAATTTTGTTTTATTCTGCAGGAGGTTGTCAAGTCAAGTTTGATCAAAATGACCTGCATTTTGTATCCCTTCTTTCAAATTATCAAAGTTCTTAATGATGAGATTTAAGTATGGAACGCCTCGATTATCTCAGAAATGGCTTTGCCAATTTTTATAAATTTTACTATTTGACGATTTTGTAATACAACCGAGCTTGTGGTAGTGTTTGCATTGTTATCGGATTTTCCGTTTTCCTGGAAATGTAACGAAGTATGTTATTTCAAACCTTTCAAAGCCTGTATATTTCCTTCTTTTAAATATGCTAAAAGTACTGAATATTTTTATGTAATATTCTTTCCAAGTAATAGCTAACTATACGATCCAAACGATCCAAATTTTTTATATAATATTATGTTTAGCAATGAGGCCACTTTTGTTATGAACGGAAACGTAAATCGCCTTCATTGTAGACTGGTCACGTAACAATCCTGATTGGATTGTTAACACTACATCCAGTATCCAGAAAACTTAATGAATGGACTGGAATAGTAGGCAACAAAATAATTGGACCCTTCTTCATTGAAGGAAACTTAAATGATGCGAATTATTTCAATTTACTAAAACATAGTGTTATACCAGAGTTGTTTCGGTTATTTTCAAATCCAAGTAAGTATTTTCAATTGCCTTCTAATTTAAAAATTTCATTAATTTAAACTTTCAGACAATAATATTACTCCATACACCAATATTTGGCTGCAACAGGATGGAGCTCCACTTCACTATACACGGGAGGTAAGGCAATACCTAAATAATATGTTTCCTAGAAGATGGATTGGAAGGCGTGGTTTTGTCGAATAGCCCCCGCGATGACCCGATATGAATCCTCTACACTGTGATGTGATTTGAAAAATACTACATGAAAAAATACTGCATTGAAGTAAACGGACCACATTTTCAACATCTACTGTAGCAGCCTTTTTTATATGTTTTTTATAGTTCCCGAGTATTTTACCACTTAAACATGGACCTGCTTACCACATGATGCAAATATCTAAATATTTGTCTTCAGTTGTTGCAATTTTTCTGCGCCACTATTCGGATAAACCTTTTACTGTACCAGAACGTGAGCGGATATAATAAAAAGTTAGCTATATCTCCGAAATTAGGATATTTTGGTGTAGAAAATATACAGTATTTTTCAAGGATTTAAAAAATAAAAATATACTGGGTGGTCCATTTGAAATAACAAAGTTTATTAGATTTCCAGAAAAGCGGAAAATCCGACAGTAATGTAAACACTACCGTAAGCTCGGGCGTGCTGTAAGATCTTCAAATATCAAAATTTACAAAAATTGTGAAAGCCGTTTCCGAGAATATTAAGACATTCCATATATAAAACTCAATATGTATAACCTCCTATAACTTACTCAATTGTTTTATATGAAATTTATTGTACAAACCCTACGTGAAAGTTCATCTTATCAAGAACAGTAAACAACTAAAAGGTTGAATTAACTTTCACTATTTATATCATTAAATGTAATTACGGCCGTTTCGCTATACAACTAGCATCGTCAGATTGACATATTGAAGTTACATTTTGTTTGTTTGTAGCTGTTTACATAATGTTGATTATGTGGTATTAATGCTAGACCAAGTATGGAAGTAATAAGACATATCAATATTAAAGCCTAGATGTTATTAGCCCTAAGGGATTATCCTGGATGTATTTCCTTCTAGGATTAGTATAACTGTGCAATGATATGGAAAAACCAGGAAAAAACTATATCATGCTGATCTTTACAATAACTTAATATATTTGTGTTACAATTACGTCTTATCTATGTATAAAATTAAAACTCAATCAAAGTAAGCAGTTTAATAGTAGTGAACTTCCAAGATTTATTTATTTTTTAACTACTGTATATTGTTGATCTGCTAGATGTCTTTTTATTTTAAGTTCTGGAACATCCACACTCATACACACCAATGATATTCAAATCTTAAAATGACTTGAAATAAAAAGACATCTAGCAGATCAACGATATAAAGTAGTTAATGAACAAATAAATCTTGAAAGTTCACCACTATTAACAAATTTTCCGTTAAGAATTCAAAAATGTCCATTTGGTCGATTCTGATTTTTTTGCTATGTTTATAAAATCGGAAATATAAATTCCAAACAGTAAGTTATTGATCGGTTATTAAAGTGCAGGTAATCTGGACTTTTTATTAAAGTTTTCGTATATCTATGTCCTTGAGCTTCAACTAGAAACTGACAGTAAGAGCTTATAAAAATGAGAAAACGTGAGAGCAAAAACTTTCTTTGAAATGTACACTGACCTTCTATTAAATGCAACGATACTTTGTTCACCATGAAAGAGAAAATTAAATAAAATCCAGCATATCTTTTTTAATCCAAGAAGTTAGGAGAAAGTTAAAAACGACATAAAATTAGAATTATTACACTAATTTGTTTTTAATGATATCTATAACATTAACCAATAAAGAATCGTTTAAATAAAGTGTAATAGAATATTAAATTTGTTGTACTAACCCTTACTGTCCGTCTTATTAAGAACAGTAAACAACTAAACGGTTAAATGAAGCTTCCACTATTTATTCGTAAAATACCTTTAAAATTCAATTATGTTGGTACAAAATTGTTAAATGTAAAAAAAATAATCTAAATTAAAAAAATCTGGTGTTTTCAAAATTAATTGTTTAAAATGTAATGCTGTATGTATAGGTGAAACACAAAGACATTTTTAAGTTAGATCCAATGAATATTTAAGATCATATAGATTACAACAACCAGATAAGTCAAACTATGCAAAACACGTTCTTGAACATCCACACTCACTCATACACACCAATGACATTTAAATAATATATATTTTTGATAAAAAACCAAATTTATATTTCCTCAAAGAACTTGAAATAAAAAGACATCTAGCAAATCAACAATTTAAAGTAGTGAATGAACAAATAAATCTTGGAAGTTCTCCACTATTAAACTGTTTACTTTGATTTTCATCATAGATAACACGTAATTGTCACAGAAATATATTAAGTTTTGTAAAGATCAGCATGATATAGTTTTTTTCTGGTTTTTCTCTATTATTGCACAGTTATACTGATCTTAGAGGGAATTACATCCAAGATAATCCCTTAGGGCTAATAACATCTAGGCTTTAATATTGTTATATCTTATTACTTCCATATTGGTCTAGCCTTAACTACTTAATCAACATCAGACACCTAGCTACAAACAAACAAAATTTAACTTCTATATGTCAATCTAACGATGCCAGTTTTTAGCGAAACAGCGGTAATTGAATTTAAAATGTCGGTAAGTATTTAACGAATAAATAGTGGAAGTTTCATTCAACCGTTTAGTTGTTTAGTGTTATTAATTTTATAGAATAACTTATTGTTATGGTTAATTAAGTTATGTAATTAAGTACATTTATATTATGATCCATTTATACCTTACACCATATACAAATAGACGTCAATTTTCTATCCTTGTTGTGAAGCCAAAATATCTATATGTTGTGTTCTATGACTATATGTTTACAAACATATCCACGTTTGAATAAAACTTCTTCGGTTGTTTTCGTATATCTTCGGCTGCACTGTCTCTTATAACATGGAACATTGCGAATCATATGTAAACATTAATCTTACCCTGTTAGTACACTAATTGTGGTATTGCTTTATTAATTTTGGGTTAAAGTTATGATTTAAGCATTTTAATTAGAGTTAAAACCTAGTGATATATTAAGACCTTGTTACCTATTAAATGACGTCACAGCCAGTCTATTTGAATATGGTATAAGATTTATACAGACAGAAAGTAGGGTTAATGGAAACGAATCAAATATATATTTTCACATAACTCTAAATATATATATTAAATGCAATCTTATATCTAATAAATGTTATCTACCATTTATTTGTAGTATAAAAGTCACCTTCAAATATGTAAATAGGAAATTTTGAATAAAATAGCGACGTCTATTGGTGCTAAGTGGTTGCTAGGGACGACGTGCGATTATTTTACCGTGCGTAAAGAGATACATTACATAGTTTGTAGATTGTGTGTTATTGACGGTTTAGAGGGGTGGTCGTAGGTAAAATTAATTACGTAACCTTTTTAAAGCATTTATTTATTATTTGTAATACCTTGCGGCCTACGAATTTAAATATTTAGCAAATTTACAGTGAAAAAAGATACTGATTAACAGTAGCAAACGAACGAAGGAAGTCAAACGAACAGAGCGATTTGTTCACTTTGATGACGTGCACTTATATTTATACTGTACAAGCCATATACCAAAATACAATATTGGTTTTATAACTAGATTTAAAGATTTTGTTTTCTAAATTATTCATAAAAATACATTTGCCAAAATTGGAGAAACAGCACTTCCCATTGGAAGACCCTCATTTTTAAAATATACTTTTTACCAAAAGTAAAATAATTTGGGTCAATGCATATATTAAATACATCAAATATATTTGATATTATACCTGGATTAATATTTTTTTCATCCAATAGCTTTTTAATTAGAATACTAGGAGGTATTTTGCAGAACATATTAGTTATCTGAAACGATACTAATTTAGTATTATTTTTTAAATTAGATTTATTTAATTTCTTTCTTAAATCTAATGAGTTTTGTACTGAAACTTTATTATAACCATAATTATTTAGAAAAGTATTTAATTTTTATCTACTTTATTATTAGTATTAGTTTTATTATTTGAATAAACTGTATTATTAAAGCTGTCAAGCAGAACTGTTGGTGGGTGTAACTGGTTAAACGAATAAATAATGTATTATCTTTTATAAGTTTTCTAACAATTCGCCGATCCCGCGTTTACAACTTAGTAGAAAAAATGTGGTAACTGGGTTGTAAGGTTAGGTAATAAAATAATTACTTACTTTATGAAAGAATATGGCCATTCCCTGTCTGATGCTTTTCTTTATAGATATTATGCTGCAAGCATATAAAGTTGGAAATGAAATGTAAGAAAAGTTAAGCGAGAAAAGCTTTTAAAATTCCAGGCACAGGAAGGCAGGCCTTTTTTATATTGTCATCTGTTTAACAAGTGAGGTTTTATAGCTAACAATTTTTGCACAACGAGTTTATTTAAATATTTATTTTGAGAAAAGTTATATTGAAACCGCAGGGTGTTAAACTGGTATTTTAGTCCCACATTTAATAGCAGTTGTTTAAGAATTTCGTCACACTGGTAGCGAATTAAGGCTATTCAGGTCGTCGAAAAACACTTATAGTATGGCTCGATCTCTCTTGGAGGTGCGCTAATGTTAATTTACAGAAATTTTCATATTGCTGATAGCTGATAAGCCTACTGGTAGGTCGATGTACATTTTCTTATCTCTATAGGATGATTTTTCAAAAGAAGTGGGCAAAATCACAAACATTTCTTGAAGGTATTTTTGCATTGGTCCCTCTGTGAAATGGTTGGAATGGTTGCGAACTAAGCCAATAAAATCCTTGTATAGTGCCAAAAAGGCACCATTTATACCCGCTGCTTCACTGCGGCCAAACTCGGGCTATGGCTATTTATTTATATTGCTCCTTTTTATAGTTTAAAATAAGAATAAAATATGTGTAACCCCTCAAAAAAATATTTTATAATTTAAATAACACTCAAAGAGGTTAGATTAGGTTCTTGTGAGTGGTCGTTCAACGTCCTTTCCAACCTGAAAGATCTGTTGTGGCTCACCCCTAGGTTATACTCGTTCTATAATCCCTTAGGGCTAATAACATCTAGGCTCTAATATTGTTTTTGTCTTATTACTTTAATACTTGGTCTAACCTTAATACTACCTAATTAACATCAGGTATCTAGCTACAAACAAACAAAATGTAATTTAAATATGTCAACCTGACGATGCTAATTCTAGCGGAACGGCTGTCATTGCATTTAAAAACGTATTTTGCCAATAAATAGTGGAAGTTTAGTTCAACCGTTTAGTTGTTTACTGTTGTTAATAAGGACTTTCAGATAGTAAGGGTTAGTACAATAAATTTCATTAATTCGTATCATAATTCGTAGGTCCTCTCTGCTCATATTCAACAGCTCTTGAGACCTCGAACTAGTAAGAAATTCTCCTCTGATCCAACCAATTCGTTATTGTTCCTCTGGCTATGCTATTCCCCATGCCTAGAAATGGCTCTAGGCCTATAAATATTCCTTCAGCACATTTTCTGGCTAGAAGGTCCGCTTTTTCGTTCTCCTCAATGCCGTACGCCCTAAATTAATCAATACTAAAGATACCATTCCACTGTTACATAAACCAGGTGTTCATAAACTTTCATGCTCAAATTGTAATGCAGTATATGTTGGTCAATGTGGGAGGAGACTTGAATCCCGAATTCTGGAACATATGAATTTTGTTAAAAAATATTCGGTTTTAGAAGTTAAGAACTCACCTTCCTCTTTCGCTAATCATATCTTAGAATACAATCACTTTTTTGATGTCGATAATGTTGAATTAATTCATGTTTGTAATAAGGGAATTAGATTGAATTTGCTTGAGTTTTTGGAAATTAAATCTGTTACAAATAATAGTACTCTCAATTGTTTGAACGAACAAATTCAACCTAATGAAAATTATTTATTTCTAAATTTAAACTTTTAACAACTGTTTATTTATACATGTAATTAGGTTAAGTTTATATTTTCGACTTGATTTCAGATCTTCTTCTTTTCTAGTCTTAACACAAATTTTGTTCAGGACTTCTTACTCTTTACTGATGTTTGTAACTATTTTCATCGATATGTGTAGATAGTGGGTCTTTGTTTTGATTTTGATTTTTGAAATTGTTATATGGAACTCAATTCTTATATTCATTCCTTTTAATTACCCTCTACATCCAAGTTCCTTCTTGACTAGTTATTTAGTTGGTAACCCTTTCGGATGTAGGTTGGCACTAAACCATTTCCGCTTTATGCTTTCTTTAACTGTAACTGCCCTTCATACGTTATAAGGTTCTTCAAGTGCGTTGGTGCTGGTAAACTTTTCCGGTTCGGCAATTTTTGAAATGTACCTTATGCTGTTCATCTTAATTTACATAGCATTGCTGCTTAGATTGAGAAGACTAACAAGAACCTTTACTCACGGTTTGGGATCGACCTGTCTTCTTGATTATAAGGAGATCGAACCTCTTTCATGGATCTCTCCTTTTTTTGATTGTTTTTTACAATCATTTCTTTATACCTCCACTTATGTTCTTTTCTTCTTGTTTCTTTTAATAATGTAAAACTTGTTAATTGAATTTTCGTGTATACAATTTTCTTAGTACGAATATAGTCCCACATTTCTATCCACTTTAATCTAACCAACACAACCATCATTCTCTATCTAAATAACTTCTAAAGTTCCTTTTCCTCTTCTTTTTTATATATTAACTTTCTTATTCATCCATTATTCTTCACTTATGTATGGATGTTTAAGTTTTTAAATTTAAATTATTTACAATTCCTACGTTCTGCACATACAGGTGAGTTTATATTGATTGTGTAACATAATTAACTTGCTGTTTTGCCATAGTATAAGTTTTTGCAATTCATGTATTTAACTTTTTACTTTAAACTTGTATTTTTTCTACTTGTAATTATTTGTCATATTTAAAATGTTTTAACTTTAATCATTGATGTAATCGGACAACCGACACCATTCGCTCTTTTAATAACTATAACTATTTTTGGATTCTCCTGATACCATTGTTTTTCTTTATAGCCTGATGATGGTCTAAAGACCGAAACATGTTGCACTTACTATTGAACCTCACTATTAAACGTTGTGGATAGACTTTGAGTTTTATTACTACGATTAAGTTTATTAGTCAAACACTTTCAACCACAAAATATGCCATCCTCAGAGCTAAAACTAAACTGGAAAATTTGTACAAATAATGTAATAGGGTCATCCGGTACAAATATAGGCAACAGCTATAAATTTAACATCGATGTTATTAAAATTGCGATGTTAAATCAAATTTCACAGCGCGGTTAATAATTATATCATGAACAATGTGGTGTAAAAAGAGTTATTGACAACGCAATATTACATTGCAGCTTCCCTCACTTATATTATGCAAATTGCCTCTTTTTAAAGTTATAGTTACATTTATTGAATAATATTTATTACTAGTTATTATAACATATTTATTTTTATCATTATTATTTTAAAAATAGCAGAAATTACATCACATTTATGGTATTTTTCTTTTTCTATTTACAAATACAATAGAAAGTATTAGTAGTACTAGTTGGTGGTACAACAATTTCTACATGGGTTCCATCTATCAATATAATAATTTTAGTTGGCTGATATTGGTCCAAGATTAAATATTAACCACGAATTATAGGTAAAACTTATTAGTATCAATAACACCTTCAATACAAATGGAAAGGCGTTTGCATCTCCTAGATTTTTTGCATGTGGTTCAAGGTAATAAATTAATTCCCCAACAATTTCTTTATTTAGCCACTAATAGGCAATGAACAGGTATATCAAACGGATTTTGTAAATACCCTACTATTTTTCTTTTTGTTTGCATATAATTCCAAAAAAAAATTTTAAATTATAACCTAAAATTAGACTTACTTTCATTCCTGTTTTGTTAATGCACACTTACCGTCGGTAATCTGCCTATTGTAAACCGTATGCCAAGAATGGTATAATATTGTTTATTTTGATTTACGGTATCCGCCAAAATAACCGAAACAGAGAGTGCTGTGGAGTTGTTTATGTAATATGGATTTGTCATATTTGACGTAATTGTCATTAGTTGATATATTAATAGTACGCTGCAGTTAAATTTAATTAAAAAATGGTTCTAACAACGAAAGGAAAAGTGTTTTAGGTAGAGAATTATTTTCGTTCATACGGAAAAGCTTAGAACAGGTGTCAATAAAATATCAACAAAAATTTAATAAAGCAGCTCCTAGTAAAAGTGTGATGTTAGCTGTTGTTGAAAAATTTCGTCGCACTGGTAGTGTATTGTGTCAACGTAAAGGGGTTCTTCAGGTCGTCAAAAAACAGTATGCACTAACGAAAATGAAGGACGTGTTTTTAATCAAGTTGTGCAATCACCTTAAAGAAGTCTTGTAAGAACTGTATGTAAACTTAACATTAGTGAAACGTCTTTACGTCGCATCTTCAAATCAATTGGTGGTTATCCATACCGTATTCAAGTTGGACAACGACTAAATGCTGCGGACAAACGTGCAAGAAAAATTTGCTGTGGTCGCATGTTGAGTTTAATTTACGAAGATTCCAAATTTTTAAAAAGCAAATGGTTTTCAGACGAGAGTCACGTTCATATTAGCGGCTATATTAATCGACAAACAACCAGATTCCTTGGATTTGAACGTCATGATGTCATTGTAGAGAAACCACTCCACAGTCTTCGAGTTACCGTTTGGTGCGCGGTATGGAATGATTGGTCCTTATTTCGTTGAAGATGATAATCAGAATCCACTTACTGACAACCAAGAACATTATGGAAAGAAAATTATTATACCTTTTGTGAAAGATCTAAATAACTATTACCGTGCACGAAATCTACTGTTTCGCATAGTATGGTTCCAACAAGATGGGGCAACGAGCCATGCGCACCTTAGACTTACTCCATCAGCATTTGGATAATAGAATAAATTCTCGGGGAATTCAAATATCCTTCTCATTCACCTGATCTGACGCCACCTGACGCATGCATTTGGGGCATAAATGAAGGAAAAAATATTTCATTCGGAAAATCCGCCGGCGAATATTGCCGAACTACTGGAAAGAATCCAAAATATTTTTCGGCAGTTCCATAAACCACTTTTTATAAATTTGTTTATTGACTTACAAAATCGATATGAAGCTTGTTTGCGTCGAAATGGTGAACATTTTGAACACTTACATTTCAGAAATTAAAAATTTATTTCATTTTTATTTTCGTTACTGTTTATTTTGGCGGATACTGTATTTCTTTAATTTACATTTCCAATATCACAAATAAAGTGTAAAAACTCGAATGTTTTGGACGGCGTTATTTTAACAGCGAAAATGTTACAATACATTGATGTAAATTACAGTAAAAGCAAACAGGATAGCATTTTCATAACATATCTCGACCTTGAATATTTAGAGCGCTGTTACCGCTGTCATTTATGTACAGAATAAGCCCATAAATTTGGTTTTAGTACAAATAAAGTAACTTACGTCAAGTTATATAATCCCAAGAGAGATTAAGAAAAAACATACAAACTAATAGAAAACATCAGTTAAGAACATCCACAACAATTTAAAATGTGATTTAAAATTATAAAAATAAAATTTAAAACTAAAAACTACGTCCAAATAATAAAATAAAATTAAAACGATCGACCAGCTTCGAACCAATTATTGTCATTAAAACTTCCACACAACAAGGTTGATTATTATATTTGAAAAAAGTTGTAAAAATATATATATATATATATTGAGATGATTTACTCAATACCAAATTTTATTTAAAAGTTTTTATCTGTAAATTTTCTTTAATTACTTAGGGTAGGGTTCAAACAAAATTTATTATAATTTTTATAGTGAAATTTTGAATAATACCAAACAAACTCTTATCTACCTAAACTGATACCTAATTATTTCCTATCTATTCTTAACTAATTCCTATCTATTCTTAACTACCTTAGCTAACCTTAATTACCGCAGTGTCCTTTTTATTGTCCTATCTGTCTAATAGCCTTTTTTCTTCAAATTGTTTATGTCTACCATATAACTGGTCAGACACCTTCGTCTAACGTTCCAACACTATTATGTTCTTCTTGTGTATTTGTTTACTTTAATCTATTTATACTTTTATTTATATAATTATACTTTCTTACTTTTTTCTTCTAAATTCTCCAATTAAAAACGTCAAAAAAATCTTTCTTCATAAACCGTGTTACTGCTTTTCTATTTTAATAACTTTTTATAATTGCTTATTTTCTTTACCATTAATATAAACTTTTTCTATTCGACATTAACTTCCTTTTTAAATTATACTTTTTTTATTCTATTGGCTTCTTTTAAAAAATTAATTTCTGCTCTACTTGACTTTTCAATTCTTTTCTACTAACTGTCAAACTTTTTTTCCTAGCAACCAAACTTCTTCATCACTATAACTTACCCTTCTTATCTATACTTAAAATTAGTACAATATTGTTTACATTACATCAAAGTTTTAATCTAAACTAATAAACTATGACATTTACTTCAAACGCAAATAAAAAAATTAAATATTAAATTAAAATAAATTTTGATATGACCCTTAAAAATACCTTTTCAATATATACACTCTCAGAAGTCATCCATTTTTTTTTTCATTGTGAACCAACCCGTACTAACAGATTTTTAATATTATGATCTTACTATAAATAAAAAAAAAACATAAATGTGGTTAATTTACATTCAGAATGGCAGAAACAATATTTGTACTGAACTAAAAAATTGATTTATGCAATGAAATTACAAAGTGAAGCTTGTAAATAAACTTTATATCAGAAAATAGGAACTAAAACTTGTCTTACAAATATTACTTTCTTTATAAATCAATAAAAACGTGATATTTACTTAAAATTTAACAAGGTTCAAAAACAAAAGTGTCAAGTTACAATTATAAGGCGCAATGTCTACTACGCAATTATATAAATATATTCTTTTGTTTCAGGAACAACTCATAGTTGTGTTTATACATATTTTTTATCAGAAACTTGGAGGATTTAATTAGTTTTATAAAGATTGATCCAACTTTATAATTCTATTTGCGTAAAATATTTGTATATAAATGATTATATTGTTAAATTGTATTCAAGTAAGTCGAATTCCATATCTTTATTTGCTATACGCATTAAAACTCTAAGTTACTTTTTAAATTTTGAGGCTCCCCTAATTTTATAACAATACCATTCTCCATAGTCATTAATTTTCAGTACCTCGTCTATTCAATGAATACTGCGCGTGTAGTCATTTCCCACCCAATTTTTTGCCACCTTCATTAGTGCTGGTACATCATTTTTTAAGAAAATCAATTTTAAAATAATTTGCTGGATTTTTCGACTACGGGAATTTAACTTTGGCCGAGTGTTTTTATTAGATTGTTTTCGGCTCTTTCAAGAAAAATGAGCTGTTATTCCCATTAATTTTTATAAAACTTTGTTTTCTCATTCACGAATTTTACGATATACTTTGTGCTTCATCATTCTGTTAAAGGTAAAGGTATATAAATTTGAAATACAGGATAATTAGTAGCATGTTAGGTATAAAAAAGTCTAGCAGGTTGCGGTATTGTCCTTGTTTCAATGAACATAACAACATAAAGGAACTGCTTTGTAATAGCGAATTTTGTAACTGACACTTACGAATGGAAAATTAAAATAAATTTTTTTAGTCTTAGATCTAAGACAAAAAATTATTTTTTATAAAAATCTCTGCATGGTCTAAACTTAAGGACCCATCAGATACCGATTTTAAGCTGGATATTGAGCTTTTTAAGAAAATGTTTAATATTTATTAAGAGTTAAGAACTTTTCCCATTGGAAAATTGTAATAATATCCATTTTCCATAAAAAACATATTTTGTTGCTATTATAAACTTCTTGTTAGCATTAATAACTATCAAGAATAATAAATAACTCTTCGTTTGAACGCAACTTCCAAGTTTATTTGAAAAATTATGTTTTAAATTATAATGACGGCCGTTTCGCTGAATAGCATCGTCAGATTGACATTTAAGTTACATTTTGTTTGTTTGTAGCTAGGTACCTGATGTTGTTTAGGTAGTACTATGGCTAGACCAAGTATGGAAGTAATAAGTTATAACATTATTATTAAAGCCTAGATGTTAATAGCCCTAAGGGATTATCCTGGATGTACTTTCCTCTAATATCAGTATAACTGTGCAATGATATAGAAAAACCAGGAAAAAACTATATTATGCTGATCTTTACAATAACTTATTATATTTGTGTTTTACAATTACGTCTTATCTATGTATAAAATGTAAACTCAATGAAAGTAAACAGTTTAATAATGGAGAACTTCCAAAATTTATTTGTTCATTAACAACTTTAAATTGTGGATCAGCTAAATGTCTTTTTATTTCAAGTTCTTCAAGGAAATCTAAATTTTGTTTTTATCACAAGTGTGTAGTATTTGGATGTCATTGGTGTGTAAAAGTGAGGTTGGATGTTCAAGTAGGTGTTTTGTATAATTTTACTTATCTGGTTGTTTTAATTTATATGCTCTTAAGTGTTTATTGAATCTTACTTATTGGATGATTTGAATTATATTATTTGAAAGCTACTTGGGTGGTAGAAGTCAAATTGTCAAAGTGGGTGATGTACTGAGTAACGAAAAGTTCCTTGAATGTGGTATACCACAAGGTTTCGTATTAGGTCCCACTTTATTTAACATCTACATAAATGAGTTATTCTCTTTTGTATGCAATGGTGAGGTTACTGGCTTTGCTGACGATATGGCAATCTTTTTCAAAGACGACAACTGGTTCGATTTAAAAATGAAGGCAGAAAAAAATTTTAAATTAATTAAGAAATGGTTATCGTATAAATTGTTAACTGTAAATGTACAAAAGACCTGCTACTTACCTTTTAGCTGCTCATCAAAGGATCTTCCCGATTTTAATTTAAACATAGACACAGGAGAAGCATTTACAATTAGGCCCAAAAACAATATCAAATACTTAGGAATCATCATGGACCCCCAATTGAAATGGAAGTTGCATATATCCCATACAATAACGAAATTAAGATGCATCCTGTATAAATTCAAGGTTTTAAAAGACATTTTGCCTGTATCTTATATGTCCAATTTATACTATGCACTAGTGGAGAGTCACTTGAGATATGGAATCTGTGTATGGGGCAGTTCCTTAAAAACAAACGTGAAACCTTTACATACCATTCAAAAACAATTTTTAAAATTGTTTTCAAAAAAAACTCAAGATATCCTTCAGATGCATTGTTCTTGGAAAGCAACATGCTTGATATAAACCAGTTATATTTTATTAACTCTTGCATTAGATATCACAATAAATCAAAATTTTCTGCAGTGCTACCATCACACTCATATGCTACACGTAATAATTCTCTATATGTCTTGCCACTTATGATTAAGACAAGTACTCAAAAATCTTTTGATTATTTGGCAACAAAACTTTACAATTTCCTTCCTGATGAGATTAAGTAAATAAAAAATAAATATCAGTTTAAGAATCAAATTAAAAGATACCTATCTAGTATACCCAGAAACATAATTTCTTCCCTTATCGAGGGATAAAATTTCAATTTCTCATTTTAATAGAAAAAAAAATACTCTAATAGAAGATGTTGTGGTAAATGTAGATATAAATGTAATGTAGATATTATTTGTTTTTTATTCTCTTCGCTATTTAAATATACTAGGACCAGCACCTCACTTTGTATCAAATATGTTATACGTTATATGTTTTTATATTGTTTTATTAATAAATTTAGTTTTAATAATAACACTGCATTTAGCTGTTGTTAAAAATTTTTTGTAATTTTATATTTTTGTATGTCTTCCGAAACAAGTGTTTTTATACTTATCGGTTATCGGCTTTATCTACCTTTTTTGTAGTTTTTATTGTACGTAATTGAATTGTTTGAATAAAGCAATACATACATACATATGGTATGGTTACATCTGTTTGTGTTGGTTTTCTGTATACTGAATTATTTAGTAAATTATTAACTTTCAATTTTTAAATTTAGAAAATTAATTGAATTATTTTCTTCAACTTCTAAAGTAAAATAAATTTTAGGATGCAAGGTATTTATATAATAAATATATAATAAAAAATATATCTAACTGTCGTTCGCTTGTAATTCTATGATACATAGGGAATTTTCAATTCCAATGGACAAAATTAACTTTGATAAAGAAATTAGTATCATAAAACAAATAGCTACGTCTAATGGCTATCCAATTCATTTAATAATTTAATTAATTAATAAAAAAGAACTTAAAGTGTCACTACAACTAATATTTCCTAAACAAACTAAAAAAAGTTAAAAGTTATAAAAATATTACATATTGTGAAAATATTTCCAATACAATTTCAAAAATAATATCTTCGGCATCATCATTAATATCATTTAAAACACAAAATATTGTTGGTACAAAATTGTTAAATGTAAAAACAAAATTACCCAAATTACAAAAATCTGCTGTTCACAAAATAAATTGTCCAAAATATAATGCGGTATATATAGGTCAAACACAAAGAAATTTTGAAGAAATAATTTATAAACACTGGAAAACACCACAATAAAGCAAGTAATTTATTATAATATTGACTGAATGCAGAACTTTTAAAAAAGCTTTTTTAATAATAATATATTGATACAAAATAACTATAGCCAAATTAAATTAAGGAAGAATTAAACATTTCAATTTAATTGAATTTATTTTTTTTATGTCAAAATTTGAAGTTGACATTTAAATAATCCTTAACCTTAGACAAGGAAAGAGAGAGGACTGCGCATTGGAATCAATTTGTGTAACCCATTTACCACCAAACTAATGGCGGTCAATATTGACATAGGCGTATCATACGATTTTTCTTAGACGATTATTAAATAATCATTTTCATTATTTCGTATTACAAATCTAATTTAAAAAAGTCTTTGAATTTATACTGCTCCAAAAAAAAAGAACAATCATTTTAAAACATATTTATTTAATAAATATTACAATTTTAATCTATTTTATCTATTTTAAATATATGTTTTTGTTCCACGCTACTGCAAAACTATTACATCTATGAGAAAATAATAACAATTAATTGAAAAATTATCTTTAAAACTGAATGAAAACAATGTTCAAAATGTATGTACAATTAATTTAAGTTATCGTACATAACATATGTAATTTAGTTAAACATCTATTACCTGAAAGCTGTAATATTAATAAAAATAAATTTCAAGGAAATAGTTGTAAAATACTTCTTACCTATGAAATGAAATTCCTTGCTCTTTTTTAGCACTCTGACTATTGCACTTATAAGCTACACAATTAACCATTTTAAAATGTCTATTCAGTTTATTAAAAAAGGTGAAAATTAATAAAAAACTAAAAAAATACAATTCGATGTTCCAAATTTGTTTGCCACCAAACGTTTGAAAATTGGCTTCACTCTCACGCATAAGGTTTTCATTGCCATGTGCTGTCCTCTCTCTTTCCTAGTCTAAGCACCAAACTAATGGAGGACAATATTGACATAGGCGTATCATACGATTTTTCTTATACGATTATTAAATAATCATTTTCATTATTTCGTATTACAAATCTAATTTAAAAAAGTCTTTAAATATGTACTGCTCCAAAAAAAAAACAACAATCATTTTAAAACATATTTATTTAATAAACATTACAATTTTGATCTATTTTAAATATATGTTTTTGTTCCACGCCACTGCAAAACTATTACATTTATGAGCAAATAATAACATTTAAATGAAAAATAATCTTTAAAACTGAATGAAAACAATTTTCAAAATGTATGTACTATTAATTTAAGTTATCATACATAACATATTATGTGATTTAGTTAAACATCTATTACCTGAAAGCTGTAATATTAATAAAAATAAATTTCAAGGCAATAGTTTTAAAATACTTTTTACCTATGAAATGAAATTCCTTCCTCATTTTTAGCACTCTGACTGTTGCACTTATAAACTGCACAATTAACCATTTTAAAATGTCTATTCAGGTAATTAAAAAAGGTGAAAATTAATAAAAAAACTAAAAAATACAATTCGACGTTCCAAATTTATTTACCACCAAACGTTTGAAAATTGGCTTCACTCACACGCATAAGGTTTTCATTGCCATGCGCTGTCCTCTCTCTTTCCTAGTCTAAGTCCTTAACGGATAAATTGATGTAATATTTTGAGTTTTGTAATTAGTGTAAGTATAGATTAAGAAAGTGACACTGAGAGTTCGATTTGAATAGAGAAAAACACATAAAAATAACAAAGGCATTTTTGAAAAGAACAAAACAGTGTTGTATGGTTACCAAGAAACGAAAAAAAACATTTTTGAGAAGTGAGATTAAAAAAAGTGGGGAGGAGATAAAATTTTGATAGATGTCAAAAGAATTTTTTTTCTTTTTTGGACATTTTTAATGAAAGAAAAAGGTGATTAAGTATACTAATAATTCAAGCGATCACAGTTTGGTGTTTGGAAGAATATATTTTGTCTGCATTCAAGATATTCAAGTAAATGAAAATTGTTAAAATTGTTATTCAATGCACGTTATTAATATTCAGTAGAAACCTAGAAAAGTAACCGGTGTGCAAATTTTATGGTTTTTAACGGCGCTTTTCCAAGGGACTCACGGCAAATCTCTCATAGTAGAAAGTGGATACAAGTATATAGCAAGAAAATACACAACAAAACAGGTACAGAGTTTCGAAATACTATGAAGGTCAGTGCTTAGTTAAGGTAGATAAGTTAGTATAGGTTGTATATAGTTAGTTAATTGCATATCATTTCATTCATTCAGTCATAAATCAAAATATATAAAATAAATTCAATTAAAAAAAAGGAACTCACGACCCGTATTATTTCAGATATTATAAATATAAATTAAATTAAAATCTTTATAAATCATATCTATTTCAATATGTTTGTCCATCTGTTTTTTTAAGGCATAATATACCTAAGGCATAATATATTTTAGTAGAAAACAGATAAAAAAATCCAAAATTGTACAAGTACTTCTACTTGACCCTCTGAGCTTCAGAAAGTCTAAAAATAGTTTCCAAACAAAGGTTGATACTTTTCTAAAGAAAAAACCACTACTTCCTTCGCTATATGTCCCACCGGACATTGAATTACATTTTAATAGAAAACGTGATAGCCTTCTCTGGCTATCTCTATGTACTTTTGAAAATGAAAGAAAAGAAACTATTCGTAGACCGGTTTCAACATTATTCATTATTGTGTTATCATCGGCACGAATTAATTACTTCTTCTCATCTCGCAGAGGAGGTTTATGCCAATACCTACCTATGTAGTAAATACAAGGATTCAAGATAAAGTAATATAATAGTGTCATCCTACCGTATAGCATATGTGTGACAAACGTTCTAGGGAAACTTTTAAAACATCTGATATTCACTTGAATTAAGAGCAAAATCAAGAATTTTGGAGATCTGGATGAACAGTATGGATTCAGAAAAAAAATCGACCACATATGCTTTGAAAAGAGTCCAGTAAAAGAGCTAATTGGACAAACAAGAGGATAGAGTGAAAAAGATGGAGAAAAAGCTCCATACTTATACAATATAATAGTAAGCTATCTGGAGGAGAGACTGAGCTCGTGGGGAGAAGGGAAAATCTTCTAAGGATTCACATATCTCGAGGGGTAAAATTGATAGGGTACGCGGATGATTTATCAATTGTAGTGGTGGGAAAAGATTAAGTAGATCTTAAGAATAAGTGCAACAACATCATCGAATGCGTCACAAGATGGATGAACAAGAAGGGTATGAGTATATCCCCCAAAAAAGCCTGGAGACTATTAGTTATCTATTGCTACCTAGAAACCTGAGAATGGATCAACATTACAAAAGGGACTGAAAAAGCTATAGCTATAATGCCAAACACGAGAAGTTCAAGGAAGGGAGTCAGAAAAATACTCTGCACTGTGACCGACTCGATTATCTTGTAAACTGGCATGGACAAAAAAGTGTACAGGAATGTCCTACTGAGCGTACAGGGAGAAGCCGTAATAATGATCCCATCTTCATAAGAACTGTCTCAACAGTTGGCAGTGGAAGGGGAAAATAAAGGGGGGGAAGAAGATTACCTTGAAAACATGGCAGATCGAGTCGCAAAATTAGCCCAATAAGGAACAATGGACGCGAAGATTTATACCTAACCTAAAACTGTGGGTGAAAAGAAAGCCCGGGGGCAATAAATTACCATCTTACACAGCTGATATCGGCATGGATCATGGCATGGATGTTTCTAATCATACAGGCACAGATTTAAAGTGGCTGAAAGTGCCAAGTGCATTTATGGCGGGGAAGATGACATTGTAGAGCACACTTTCTTTAATTGCCCAAGGAGGCAAGTAAAATAGAGCAGATATGGAAGAGGAGAAAGTGGGAAGGGTAACTCCAAAAACAGTGGTGAAAAGGATGACAAAAAACCATAACAAATGGGAGGCAGTAAGCAAATTCGCCAAAAATATTTTGAGTGAAAAAGAAAAATAATGTACAAGTAGTAGCCAACACGTAAAAAAAACTGATGACCCCACAACATAATGACAATCTTCCATCAAGCAATGATCCTAAGCAGTACCAGTACTTGTGTCTGAGGGGGGGGTTGCTGATAAAATTTCGGCACTACCTGACAAATGGGCCAATTAAGGTGCCAGGTGTCCATGAGGATTTCTCTTTCACCAGAAAAAGAAACCATTCATTTAAATAGCAATTTGATCGATACTTACTTCTTTATAGAGGCGTGTGGAACACATGATTTTACCTTCATTTTTTCAACGGATAGATACTATATCCTATTTTGTTGTATAATGTTAGACAGCGGTGTATTATAACTTCTTGTTGTTTATTATCGATTGTTCCTAAGTGCTTCTTTACAAAGATTTCGAAACTATAAATTAGCATTGTTAAAATTTATTGATAATATAAAGGGTAAGCAAGGAAAATAGATATACTTTACTTCGGATGCTTAATATCTTACCCAAAATATTCACAATCGAAAATTGATTATTCGTAACGTGGATGAGACAGTGTAATATAAAGCTCTTCAAATCGCGGTGGCTTTATTTGGATTATGTGACAATTCTCTGATTCATATTCAAATTTCGGCGTCGAGGCTCCTTTGTTAGCCATGAAGAGTTATGTCAGATACTGACACAATAACTAATGGGCGCGTCACTACCCAGAGTATTTTCTAGGATGATGGAATAATAGTAATAATAAAGTTTACTATTTAAAAAATCAGAATTTTTATTTGTATAGTGTAAAATTGAAAGACATTAATGTCACTCTAGGCATATTTTTATTATTAATAACTTTATGTCATTTGTACTGATAAAATCCTATTATTTTTAGCACTGTTGCAACTTTCTAGATGTTAATCTACATAGCGGGAATTTTTTCTTTTATTCTTGGCGAAAGACTTTTTATCACTTCTTATTTGCAATTCGTTCTTTTAATATCGTCATTTTGTTTTTCTAGATTGTTTTCTGTAGGGATGCTTGAAATCAAAGGTTTACGCAACAGCGGTATTAATATTTTTAAAAAACGAATTGTTGGAGAAATAAATTAATTAAATGTGAAACTAAAATTTTGGTATTTATTAAACTTAATTATTAAAATTAGCTTAAACTTATACAAAATTAGTATGAATGAGTGGGTATTTTCAATAGCTGCCAAAACGTACCATTCATTTAAAATTATCGGTCAAAAGCTGGTTTTGACAGTCACTGTATAAATCAGATCATTTAATTAATTACTTTAAGGGGCTTAATTATACTACACACAATGCTTTGTTAGACCATCCTTAAAGCATTAAAATTTCCTAGAGACCATTCCGGATTAAAAGTTAAACCTTGTTTAAGTTGACCATTAAAGTTATTAACAGCAGAGAAATTAAGTTCCTTATACACCTACAATTATTTAAGCTACATCGGGACATTGAAACATTATCTAATGTAAATACATTTTAGGTAGTATTAATATGCACAGTATCCGCCAAAATAAACAGTACCGAAAATAAAAATAAAAATTTTTAATTTCTGTAAGTGTTCAAAATGTTCACCATTTCAACGCAAACAAGCTTCATATCGATTTTGTAAGTCAATAAACATATTTATAAAAAGTGGTTGATGGAACTGCCGAAAAATATGTTGTATTCTTTCCCGTAGTTCGGCAATATTCGCCGGCGGATTTTCCGAATGAAATATTTTTTCCTTCATTATGCACCAAATGTATGCGTCAGGTGGCGTCAGATCAGGTGAATGAGAAGGATATTCGAAGTCGGTTCCCCGAGAAATTATTCTATTATCGAAATGCTGACGGAGTAAGCCTAAGGTGCGCAAAGCTGTATGGCTCGTTGCACCATCTTGTTGGAACCATTGTGTGCGAAACTGTAGATTTCGTGCACGGCAAAAGTTATTTAGATCTCTCAGAAAAGGTATAATAATTTTCTCTCTACAACGTTCTTGGTTGACAG
The DNA here is from genome assembly GCA_035357415.1 of Ophraella communa. Lineage (NCBI taxonomy): Eukaryota > Metazoa > Arthropoda > Insecta > Coleoptera > Chrysomelidae > Ophraella > Ophraella communa. The sequence continues at coordinate 12,545,365 of CM068983.1, read as the reverse complement.
TAAGTGGATTCTAATTATCATCTTCAACGAAATAAGACCAATCATTCCATTACCAGATACCGCACACCAAACGGTAACTCGAAGACTGTAGAGTGGTTTCTCTACAATGACATCAGGACGTTCAAATCCAAGAAATCTGGTTGTTTGTCGATTAATATAGCCGCTAAGATGAACGTGACTTTTGTCTGAAAACCAAATGTTTTTCAACAATTCGGGATCTTCGTAAATTAAACTTAACATGCGAGGTGGTATATTGCTGATTATTTCCCTTTTTTTATATTAGGGAAGGGTGGGCCACAGTGAGACAAAAATTAGTTTTGAATTTTTATTTATGAAAGTGTTCGGACAAATCAATATTAGAACTTTGTTAATGAAACTTAAACGCATTACAATAGTGATCCTATTTATAAATTAGGGTAAAATAAAAAATAAGCACTAAAAATTAATGCAGAAAAACAGATTACAGCTGTGGCCCACTAGTGGTCCACTATGAAACAACTTGTGGGCCACAATCAAACAATATATTTTTCTTAACGCATGTTTAATAATGTGAAATCGAGTTCAAATTTGAAAGATGACTGAAGCCTTTTTGTTCTTCCCAAGCAAGTGGGTGGTGGTAAAATCATTTTTATGTCATCTAGCGACACAGATGCCACGTCCGGAACAACAGGAAACACAAAGTGACTTTCATCTTTCAAACTTTTTTTCAAAAAATTAATTTCTACATCGTTTGCAATATCTTTCACTTTAACAATTTGCCCTATATAAAACACTGCTGTTTTTGTTTTGAATTTTACTAGGACGAAATCATCAAGTATGGGTTCTCGATCCAGTTCCTCAAACCCAGAAGGATCCAACGCCGGAGGCCAAACTACATCTTCATCGCAATCTTCCTCTGTAAGGCTTGTAGTTACAATTTCTTCATCTTCGGACGATGATACGTCGCGTATTATTGGTTTCTTTTTGCACAAAAGTGAACTTTTATTTAGGGAAATTTTGCGTTGTTTTTCAGTTTCTTTTGCCTCAAATAAACTCTTTTCGGGGGTGTCGGTTGCAATACAGCTATGTCCTTTGGCCCGTGGCTTTTTAGATTTTCTTGCTCCTGCTCTTGGATACCCTTTAAACTGTTGTGGAGAAATAAATAGCTTGCTTAAGTCTGGATTAGTTTGAGAACTGGAAGTTTGACAAACATTTTTTGCAGAAGGAAGATTAGATAAAGTTGCTTGTGTGACTTCATCTGTAGGGGTCCTTAGTTGTTCCTCTCGCGCTATATTTTCCGCTGGGATAGGTTCTGTTTCCATTTCTTCATTAGCTTCAACAGTGGGAAATTCTCGATCAGTCACATAGCTAACGAGAAAATCATCTTCAGAAAAAACATTGCGATCGAACGGGTAAATTCCAGTTTTTTTAAATCCAGATATAATATTTGCAGGCGTCATAGCCCTTTGGTGGGCTATGCCTACACAACTTGCAACTTCGTAAATACTCATTGGAGTCCCAGGATTGTGTAGCAATTCAATATTGTCGAAAAATTTAAAAACATTATGTTTATTGTAGGATGTTTCTCTCGATATACTGCAACCCTCTGGTTGACGAATGCTCATTTGTGGATGACCTTTTAAGAATCCCTGCATCCAATCGATACCTGCTCTCTTTTTATCTTCCCAAGTGCCTGGAATTTTGATTTGATTAATTTTTGCCATTTCATAGGCTAGTTCTCGGAAGTCTTTTGTTGACTTTCCATAGCACATTTTTGAACAAGTTATCATATACTCCTTTAAACAAGTTTCTTGTTCGTGGGAGAATATCAAGCGAGATTTATAGTTTGGAACCATACGAACAGGTAAATCTGGGTTCTCCCGTGCTTTTTTTAAATATCTAAAGAGTGTCTGATACTTGACGTTATACTGTAAAGCAGCTTCTCTAAGAGAAACTTTACGTGCATTTATCCCACCAGTCAAAACTGCCTCATCGAGTCCTCAGAAAACATTCCCTTGTTAGTCTTCCTCTTTCTGCCTCTTGACATTGTGCTCTTTAAAAGAGGTTCAACAATTAGATAAGCGTAAAGTATGGTGTAACGCTAAAAAACTAGACATATATAGTGAACAAATATTTGCTCATTGAAAAATTTACATATGGGCCACAATGAGACGTCTCAATGTGGCCCATAGATTTTGTCTCAAGTTGGCCCAAAGCACATGTAAAATAGACTCTATAGGTTAAGCAGAAAAAAATTAAGCATATCAAATGCCTCCACAGCATAGTGTACCTAAATATGTGTACTAACTAACAGATAAAAAATACTTACCGATTTTAGTGTTTTTAAATTCTAAATTCACACAAAAAATTGGCCAAATATTTAGTTTTAACAGTTAGTACCACCAACAACACGAAATCATAAAAATGAACTAAAATGAACTGCTGTCAGTATTAAAATGTCAAGTTATAGCTATTATTTTATTGTATAGATGGCGCAAGACGTCCGATTTTAATTAACTCAGTAAAACTTGTTGTTTCACAGTGGCCCATGTCTCACTGTGGCCCACTCTCCCCTAATCAATAAAATGTCATAATTTTTGAAATTTAGACCAAACGAAGTCAATTATCAGCGACTATTTTACTAGTCCTGATATCAGCTACTATCTCCCAAGAGAAATACTCACTTATCTGAAATTAATTTAATATTCGCGGGAAATAATCTTCCTACATACAAGACATTCGACATTATTTTGGAATTATTAATCAATTGATTAAAGCCCTCTAGCTAATTTTCTCGGAATTTATTTAGATTATTAACCCAAAATGATATCTCATCAATTAAAATATTCTCGTAATTTAGATTCAGCAAAAATAGTCGTCTTGTTATATTACCGTTGATTATTCATTTTAATAAAATTTGTTAACATTGTTATGTATGTCTTTTATATATTATTAAAATTACGATCATCAATTTTAAACTAAAACTATTTTATCTGTACTATAACCTAAAATTTCACAAAATATTGAAATGCCAGTGATAGAGATCATTTAAACTTAAACTAGCATTTTTAGCCATAAAGTATAGAAGGCAAGGTTTTGATAAAGTTTCGGTTTTCTTTTATACTCTCGAGTTAGCAAGCAACGAGCTAGATTCACTAAAATTCCCATCAAGGATCAACACAGCAAGATAATGAGTTTCAAATGGGTATCGCAACTTTGATTAGTCCTTGAAGATCCTTTCCCTGTTATTGTTATGTCGAAATTCTCTTACCGGGCATTCCTAATGTTATTGCTTCATCTTCTATGTAATCATTTTTTAACGGTATAAGAAATTTTGGGATACGTAAACTACATTTAAGGGCACTGTAAATATTTTCAGTTATTAAAGTATTATTCTTATTTATTTATTTATTTTATTATCATTAATTATTTATTTTTTACTAATTATATTTTTAATGTATTCTATTAAAAAAAAAGTTTATAATTATTGTAGTTTGTTAATTTCTGTCTAAATTAAAAAAAAAAATGACTGTTGCCTTGTCTCTACAATTATTCACAGAATCAACGTAGCTGAAATATTAAATTTAACTATTGTTCAGGGCGCTGATTCTAAGTGAAAATTTCGACTCGAAATTGTCCGCCTTGACAGTCGAAATCTTGAGCGATTCCAAGTGATTTTGACTTTTGGTAATATCTGGGGATAATTAATTTTATGTTATTGGCATCGCATAAATATATGATTGGCACAGATTTTTGTATTTTGATCAGCTGTTTGTAGTATACGTATGTTGTATTAAGGTAAAGTTCATTAGTTTGTTTTGTTTTGGTTGTTTAAATTTTATTTATTATTATAATAATCAAAATGATTATTTGAAAGACGAAGGTGATGGTTTAACCAAAAAGTGTCCTTTCAGCAAAAGGAAATGATGTTGGATTTTATATAAGCGCATCTGGATTATATAATAGCTATTTATGTAATAAGGATCATAAAGATGATCATTATGGTACAAGTCGTGGGTCCGATAACACGGCATGTGCCATAATGATTGTTTATGATTCGTATTACATACAAAATTTTATCTGATGGCATTTATATCAATACATTTTCGAAAAATTAAAAACTGCATTTTCGACATGTCACAATCACAACGATTTTTAAAGGAGTAAGTATTGTGTAGTTTCAAATATTAGTAGGTGAGTGAGCTGTGCTTTGCCATTTCCTTGACAACGTCATCAGGTTGTAACGGCAATATTTATTTATCGCTGTCAAACTCAATAATTATTGTCACGTAGAATTTAATGTAATTTAAAAAATGAGTGATTCTGAAGCTAATAGTTTACCTTCTGATTTGGAAGAAATGTCGAGAAATATCGTGGACTCCCTTTTGCCGGATAAATCACGGAGTGTATATGAAATGGTGTTTAATCGGTATGAAGAATGGTGTTCTGCTAAAAAAATCAAGAATATCACTCATGAAAAAGTATTGTTGGCTTACTTTGAATGCTTATCTAAGGAAAGAAAACCATCTTCTCCTTGGTCGTATTATTTGATGATAAGAAGTATTTTATCAACAATAAAAACGTCGATATTAGTAAGTACCTACAGCTGGTTGCATTACTAAAACGTAAATCAGAAGGTTACAGAGCTAAAAAATCTAAAATTTTTACTAAACAAGATGTTTCAAAGTTTTTAACGGAAGCATCAGACGATACATACTTATTTAATAATATTGCCATGATAATTGGACTAACCATTACATGTTTTTCTTATAGAATTTCATTATGTTTACTTACTTAGTCCCATAATAAATTAATTATGGTACTTAGTCCCATAATGAGCTTCCTTAGGTCATCAAAATTGAGTGACATAACGTTGTCATTATGACATGCCATCAGATAAACAATATTCTGGGAGAGAAAAGCCGTGTGGGAAATCTTAAACGGGATGAATAGGGCAAGAAAAATAAGTCAAAAATGGCAGCGAGTAAGTACCTACAACTATTTTACATGTATAAAGCAAAATGTTTGTAACAGATTTGTAATATATATTGCTATTACCTCCTTAAAGGCATAATAATGTAGTTAACATTTTAGGTATTTATTGGTTTGAAAAATAAAGTTAAAAGGAAAGCTAGTTTTATACAGAAACCTTAAGACAAACAGAATGGGGCCTCTTTTAAAAATTATATTAATTGAAATTCTGGTCTGTCAGTGTAAATCAGTCAATAAAGTCTGGAAATGATATTTTAACCATATTATTTTTCCTTACGGAACACAATTCTAATCTAAGTAAAATTGTGGGTATTCTTGAGTACCTATTAATGAACTTATGCACGCTTTTATAAACGTTATTCTGGCAAGCATGCTGTAAGCGTTTTAAATCCAATTAAAATTGTTAAATGCAGTTTAACTTAAGTGCTTTTTACCCAGTACACTCTAGGTATCTTATTAAAATTTAAATTTAACACAAGTTTATATTTTTTATTTATGGAGTCCCTTTAAAATGTTTTTAACTACTAGCCTACATTCCCAACTTTTTTGACTTTTGTTGAGGTAGGACGATAAAAAAAATACACGGACTACTTGATTACCACCAAATCTTAATCCATACGACAGAATGTGATGTTAACTGATGCAAAGGCAAAATTAAAAAAAAACTTTATTACTCATTAGTAGTCCACCTACTTATTCAACAATAAAAATTGACTTATCCATGTATTTTCATGGCGATTCTAACAAATCAATACTTGAAAACAAAAATTATTGGGTATGTTGTATGTATGTATGTATGTATGTATAAATTAGGGGTGATAAGTACACTGCGACCTATAGGATCTATTGTTTCTCCCCTTACTTGCCAAGTTTCTCAGATTTATAGCAGCTCTTCGTGTCCTATTTTCCGGAGGAAGTTTAGGACATCGTCGGGCTTCAAATCAGGTAGATCCCCTTCTTCTATTTCATGTGCTCCTAGGTATCTGGCCCTAAAATTCTGCAACGCAGGGCATTCTGAGAGTATGTGTATTAAGGTATTGTTTCATCATCTTCCTCACAGAATCTGCACTTTGCTTCATCTGCTAACCCTAGTTTCTCTTTTTAACCGACAATGCCCTGTTAGTATTCCCGCCTTTTTTTTACTGAGGTTGAGGCAGTGATCTCTTCTGGTCATAGTTTCCCAGTAGTATCTTAGATTGTCTCAGTCCTTTCAGCTGATTCCAGTACTTGGATTTTTCCTTCTACATTTATTCCCTTAGTTTTCCATATTATTATTATTATTTTTCCATATTATTCTACTGCTGATCCCACAGGATAGATCTGCTAACAAATGTCGGGTTTCAGCTCCTTTTTTTGCCAGCTCGTCTACTGTTTTATTCCCCTCCATTCCTATGTGTCCTGGGACCCATAGGGTAACAGTGTTCTTCTGGCCTACCAGAACTAACTAACCATCTTCGAACTGATTATATTTGAGCTCAGCGCTTTAATGGCTGCTTGACTATCCGACATGATCACAATCTCTTGTCTGCGGTAGTTTCTTCCAATATTGAATTCCACACATCTTTCGATGGCGCCGACTTCTGCTTGAAAAATGCTCGGGTATGTGCCCAAGCTATCTGAGTATTTGGCTCTCGGTCCAAAAACTCCTATCCCATTTCCCTCATATAGTTTGGAACCGTCCGTATACCACTTAATGGTATTCTGGTTTAAATTCTGTATGGTGTCTTCATCCCATTCAGATTTATTACTCAACTTTGTGATGAATTTCTTTGGCATATCATCTTAGGGCATTTCCCAAGTTTGATCAAATTAAAATGATCGAGGTTTTTTCCTGATAATTCCTTCTTTGATCATTCTATATATCGTTTTCTTCCTTACACTTTCTAACAGAATGTATAGTGGGTTCAAGTTTAAAATCACCTCCATAGCAGCAGTAGGGCAAGTTCCCATTGCTCCAGTGATACATGAACAGGCTAGTCTCTGAATCTTCGAGAGGTTTTTCCTCGTCGTACTCAGATTAGCCCTTGCGCCCCAAGCCACTGCCCCATATATGTGATTATTGGATATGTCACTGATTGCCTTGTCATGTGAAACGGTGGTGTCTGGTGACCCGTCAAATTTTTTTATTATTCTTTATGTATTTTAAAAAATGTACTGCTAGTAGTAAAAAAAATGAGCCAAGTTTTATTATTAACCGCTTGTCATAAATTTAGAAAATTATTAATTATTTTTTGTATATCAAAATTTATTGATTTAAGATTGAACTACCTAACTATGTTTTATAAATTATTGTTAGCGCTAACCACTTCTGATTTTCAAAGATTTCACCAGTGAATAATAATATATTATTCAACATGCATACACTGGTAGCTACTATTCATGAAAATGAAGTTTATCCTGCTCTGAGTGAATAATATCTATTATATGCGATTACAATATTATACTTGGTAAAGGCATTTAAAATTCTCATGGGCTATGGCCTTGAAACTGTATGCGCCGGACTTAATGGCAACAATGGTCAAAATGATTAAAATGCGATCTGAAAACGTTGGCCTTATTGCACGTTAAATTCAAGAGCCCAGTTGGTTGATTATAGATTTTTTTATTTAATAAAAATTGTACATTATATAAATAATAGTATATTATAACACGAGCGATTATGTAGGCCATTATTCACCCGAGTGAATAATGTCCACAATCGCGAGTATAATACTATACTTTTTCTACACTTATGGAATAATTAAAAACTAGATTAAATTAAAGTATCTATCTTTGCCACTTTTGCATCGCATCTTTCTTCCATAATAAATTAGGCAGTGGTTCAACGAAAGTATTATGGTAAGATGCATTAGTACACATTTCTTCGGGGCGTTAGGAATAAACTTTTCCTTTAACCATTTGCAAAAATTGTTGGTATTCATTTCGTCGTGATAATCACCCGTTTTAAATCCTGATTTGAATATCAACAAAGCATCAGGTAAAAAACCCGATACACCTCCAGCATGTAATAGTATATTGTGTAACAAGTTGCGCACGTGTTGCACACTGTACTTTTCCTACGACCACCATCCAAAACGACCACCATCCAGAAAACAAACAAACGATCGTGTTGCACACGATACTTTTTTATGAGCACTTTTTCTAACATGGCATAGCTTTTGGCGGTGAAAATTTCTGCATTTCATTTAAATAAATTACTAAAGATCGTATTTAAAGATTTATTAAATATTACAGTAGGTAACAAATTTACGTTTTAAGAAACGTATTTTAAATTTAACTTTCCTTGCATGGGATTTTTCACTTAAAATTATAATGAACTGTAAAATGGATCATTATCCCTGGTGTTGGTGTTTCCGACAAGTTTTTGGTTATTGTTAATAAGTCATTCGTAGCTGATGTTGAGGGAACAGGAACAGAATCAAATTTCTGTAATGATTCATCGACTCTACTAGATAACGAGATTGACAACTTGCTGCAGGTATTTATTTTTGGTATGCCTAATGTCACTTTGGCTATGCTTTATGTTACTTTGGCTATGCCTTATGTCACTTTTCCCACAATTTTTGTTGCTATGAGAAATTGCTGATTTTGCGTACTGTAACCAATGTGCAAAATAGTGTTTTGGATGGTGGTCGTAGAAAAAAATAATCAATCTTTTACCTTTGGCTACTGGTGATTTCAAACACATATTTTGTCCATCGTTCCACATTTTAGGTACAGTACGTGAGCCGTGAATGTACGTTTCGTCACAATATATTATTGCTCGTCCTTCTTCTTTATATTTTTTTAACTTTCTCAAGTATTCAATCCCTTTTGATTTGATGTCATGTTTGTCCGTTAAAATTTTACTATTATCCTCAGATTTTCTTCTAACTTTCCAAATAATTTAGAATACCTGCATTAAACTAGAGCAGAGCTTCGCGTAGCCAAATTTTGGGGTCGCGAGTGATAAAAATACAATTTAGCTTGTAAAATTATTGATAATAAGATGAAATAACAATTATCGTAGAGAAATATATCATAAAATCTTCTAGTTCGGAAAAATTGTTTGTGCCTGCATTTCTATTAGGTGTATTATAATAACTTGAATAACATGTGCTGATTAAGTGCTTTGGCTAGCATGCGAAAGGTTCTGGGTTCGATCCCCAGTACCGGTGAAAACTGTCTAAAAGTATAGTACAGCATCTACCTTTCGGAAGGCAATGGCACACCACCGAAAGTATTCTGCCCAGAAAAACCACTTACTTTGTCGATCGGATCCGGCGTTAAACTGTAGGTGTAGGTTCCAATTATCTATGTCGAGAATTCCGAAGAAATATTGGGTCTATATTCTAGATAATATGACCGACATTATCTCCTATCTCCTATCCGTTCATTCAATGACACAGGTAAAATTTTCGTTGCTGCTTCAACTTATTCATTGATTTTATCATCTGTAGTTTCCTGTGTATAAATAGCAGTCTTGTAGAATAAGATATTTAGTAAATTTTTTTTGTATTGTGGCAAAGGTAATCATTCCCACAACTTGATTGAAACATTTGGTAACGGTGTTTTTTCATTCCTAGGCCTTAAAACAACGTATTTTTTTTTAAAAACAGTTAATGGAATTTTCTAGTATGTTTTTTAGGAAAGTAAAAACTCACGGTCTTTGTGTCTTTGAATAGAAATAGTAACTAATAAAAGAGATTATTTGTCTTCAATATCATTACCACTTATTTTACCATGTAATATTATTTGTGCGTTGGGCGACAATTTGTAATATGAGTTACCTGTTGATAGTGAATTTATAAAAATATTTAGTTAACTTTTTTGAAAAATAACAATATACCAAAAGAAAAAATGTAATTTACAATAAAACAAACATTAAGCTTAATTTCGTCTTTAATTAGTTGTAAAAGATACTTCAATAATTAACAGAATTTATAAATGTTTATCACACAAAAATTATGATAGTTAAATACCTCGGCTAGGGGTGAGTAAGTTCATTAGCTCTGACTATTGTACAATATTTGTTTCTTTAAGAAATTATAAGGGCGCCACTGAAATCTTTTTATTTTTTATGATACTACTGAAGAAAGTTGTTTTAAGCTGAGTTATTTAAATAAGTATCATGAGATGACAGAAAGATGTCAGAAAAAACTGTCTATGAAGATAAAAAAATGATTTGAAAATGTACAAACATATAAAAGATAATAAGATTTCCTTGGTACTAAAATTAATGAGGTAGAGAATACGTTACAACAAAATAATCCGCAAACAATTCTTTAAAAATACTTATGCTAATACAGTTGACGATATAGATAGATATACACGGAAATAAAAGAGAAAAAAATATGGGAACAGTAAACTTGATAGATCTCAATAAACTTATCTGTTACGATAGTGGACGATCCTTCGCCGCACCTTGGGGTCGCTACGGCACTGTCTAGGTGGTTCCAAATGAGTATGGAAGATCACTAGTGGAGGGATGATCTGCCCCAGTTGTAGAGATAATCCAGTTAAGAATTTACAGTTTACAAGCTGTTCAATTTTACGGAATCTCCAAATTCAAGAGATGCTTCTGGTTTTTCTGGTTCTTCAATTAAAGAGTTCCCTCTAGTTTACTGTTTTATATTCCAACTTTCTGTATATGACAGTAAATCAATAGAAGAAAATGAGACTCGAATAATTATTAAAACCTATTGAACCCGATAATGGCAACTCATTAGTACACCTCGTAGCGTAGCTACTTTGAACTTCCAATTATAATTATAGAGACTGTATTCATTATTTTATTATTAAAAATGTTTTAGGATAGATGGAGCAGCTAGCGGTACTAATTGAATTTAATATTTAGGATACCAGGTGCTTAAAATGTTAACAGGTACTGTTACAACCAATTCATCACGTCTGCAGGCATCAGCAATTCCAATAATTATAGAAAACCATGTAAAAATAATCCTCCACTAAACAATACTATAATATTTACCATAATTAGCATGTAAAATTAACCTTGTTTAATTAATGTATATAGTCATGGGCTTCTTTTAAAAAACTGTATATTTTTCTTTGTGAAAAGGTTTTTGATTTTTTGGGTTTATATTCAATCCATTATTTTTTTTAATGATCTTTTTGAACTGACAGTGATGACGGTTTTAGTGTCTTGGATTTTTTTAAAAAATAAGCAACAAATATGTTTTCTAAGTATTTACACATTTTTTGCTAATTACAGCACGTTACGTTAAGAAATTATTCTGCTCTTTGTATAATGCCTTTAATGTTTCTGGCAAAAAGGAGGTGTACCCAGGATATCACTATCACTATTTTACATCATATTCGTTAAGTATATCTAACTGGAACGCGAAAACTATCTATGTTTGAATGTTTAATTTGTTTGTATTTGTATATACTCACTTTTTGTCACAGACGACGCGCTAGAGCGATAAAGTAACTGACTCAGTAAGCGTTAACTTTTCGTTGACGTTTAGCAAATGAATGTAGAAAAAAAAACAGTTTAAAAAAATATTTTTTATACGACTTTACTGAAATATTTCACTTGTAAATCTCTCTCTGATTAGTAAATGTAGTATATTGTACACTGGTTTCTATTTCGCACTAGTTACTATGGAAACTAGTGCACGATTTCTAACAAATACAATAACATAACTAATGTAGATTTAACACCGCCTGATATTTCAGAAGCTGCAAATGATATGTGTGCCAAATTAATACCGGAAAAATCAAAAGAGAAATATCCACTCGCATATAATTCATTCATTCAATGGTGTAAAGAGCCTAAAACAATATCTCTTTCTAAAAATATTCTGTATTTTGGAATTACATCCAAGAAATTTAAACCTTCAACATTATGGGCACATTAAGAACAACTCTTAATATTAATAATGATGCAGATATAGCTAAGTACGCAAAATTAATAACTACAGTAATTTTAGAATCAATGTGTTAATAAGTAAAGGAAGTTTGATTCGAATATGAATATTTGATCACGTTATTTGTTTATTGTAATATCAACCTAGCTGTTAGTAAACAACAACCTCCGTCTCTTTGTAAATATTTCAGTATAGTCGTAGGGAAAAGTATAGTGTACAACACACATCAAATATCTATTTTTCATGCTTGTTGCATAATATGTTATTGTTGTTTTATTAATTATTATTTTTAGCTGTTTTGTATCCTAATTGTTTTTGTGTTTGTAAATAACAACCTCCGTCTCTTTGTAAATATTTCAGTATAGTCGTAGGGAAAAGTATAGTGTACAACACACATCAAATATCTATTTTCTATGCTTGTTGCATAATATATTATTATTATTATTTTATTAATTTATATTTTTAGCTGTTTTGTATCCTAATTGTTTTTGTGTTTTCTAAATATGATCGACTTCCACAAAGTAAGCTTTGGTACAATAAAATACAGTGCGTCCATAAAGTAACGCATAAATGCATTATTGGCTAAATGGACAATAAATTTAGAAATTCACAAAACAGGTGGATTTTTGATTTCAATTTACTATTTTTTCAAATCATAATTTAAAATACAGGGTAAACCACTTTCGTGTAATGACGTCATCACCATTTTTTTCAAATGGACCATAATAATGCCAAACAAAAAGATTTTTATAATCCACAGAATTGGATCACTAATAAAAGCTGTAAGAAAGAATTATTAAGAATAATGCTGGATGTTCTTGATAGTTTATCAAAGTAGTTGTATAACAATACGTAATTTTATTTAATGTGTTTATTACGTTTATTCCTTATTTTCATTACGTTGTAAGTAAATTTTTGCATTTTTGCCCACCCTGTACAAATTTGAAGCAACATATTATACATTTTTGGAATTAGCTCAGAAAAGGCAATTTGGAAATTGAAAAAAGGGAGGAATTCCATTTAAAAAAAATGGTGATGATGTCATTACACGAAAATGGTTCACCCTGTATATTAGATTATGATTTGAGACAGTAATAAATTGAAATCAAAAATCGACCTGCTTCGGGAATTTCTACTTTTATTGTTCATTCAGCCAATAATGAATTTATACGTTACTTTATGGACGCACTGTATATAAATATTTTCCCAAATCCAAAGATATTATTAATTTTACTTTATTATTAAAGCAATAATCTATATTGCCATTAGTTTTGTTTTCAATCACTGTTTATTTAAGTTCCTTTTCTCCATTGAGTTTTTCTTTTATTATTGATGCAAATTGTTTTCTTTTGAATTTAAAAATACAATATTAACAACCTTTATTCGATTATCCATTGAATGCTGCTGTAGCGTTAAACCTACTTTTGTTGAAGTAGGGAATATTATTGTTATCTAGAGACATTAAAGCAAAATTGTGCACTATGAAACCAAAGGATTTTCAAATTTAAACACAATACCACAATTACTTTGTACATAATAATATTACGATATTATTACGATAATTGTAAATGAAAAAGTGCTTAATAGCAGTTTAATTGGATATAAAAGGATTAATTTATACACCCATAAAAACATTTTAAAGTAGATATTTGGTTTAAAATAAATACATTTGTTTTTCGTTTAATTGATTGTGAACACGGTAGATGCCAATGATTACTCTACTAAAACTATGGAACGAGCAAAACTACCCAAAACATGCAAAAGGTACAAGGAAGGACTATTGCTAGATTTTTATAAAATTATTCATAAATGCGTTAAATACAAAAGGAAATTAATTCACGGTACTGCATATAGTGTGTAAAAGCCAAATGGAATAAATTCATTATTTAGGTTACTGTACATATTTATAAAAAATCCCGAAACACGTCAAATTTAAATTATAACTTGACATTCTTTAACGTGAAAATGCAACCCCTACCTTCAACCCCCTTATAATGACAGTTACAACCCCCAATTTTTTAAATGGGAAGTATAGGCTTGTGATATATCATTTGAAAGGTCTCTTCATTCTCTATTCAAAAATGTTATTGTTTTTAAATTTGATGCAAAAATTAACATAAAAAAAATTAGTATCATGTAGTTACCGAAATTCGCTACAATACAATCAAAAACTAAAATGTAATGCAAAACGTAATAAAATGTAGAACACGGAAAAGAACTATGAATGTTAATAAAGTAGATGTTCAAAATCTTCTCCGCGAACGTTTTGGCAACATCCTAATCTCAAATAAAACTGTCTTCTAACGTTATTTAACATATAAGGCGGGATCGACCTAATCGCAAGCGTTATTCGTTAAGTAATTTAAATCACAAGATTTAGTTTTGTACACTTGGCTCTTCACATATCCCCATAAAAAGAAATCTAATAATGTAAGATCAGGTGATCTCGCTGGCCATTCAATCGATCCTCGCCTCCCTATCCACCGATTGGGAAATATTGTATCGAGGTACTGCCGGTCATTAAGTTGGTAATGTGGTGGTGCTCCATCCTGCTGAAACATTTTATTTACTATTACAAACATTTCACTATGTACATAATTACTATTATTGAATATTGTATTAAAAACCATTATTATCTTATTACTATTCTAAAACATAATTAGTCCGAAACTCTTTGTGACACTCCGTAAAAATTGTAAAGTTATTTTAAAAGTCGATTTCGGTACTCAATGCCACCTTGGGCTAAGGTACCTAATTATAACAATTTATCTATTAGTATAGGTACTAGTTAGTAATCACCTGTAAATGGTACTAGGTGCTATCAAAAGCTTTCACCGGAGGGCGGGCGATTCATTTTTAATTCTGATCTTGTGGTCAAAGGTGCCCAGCACCTATTGTGGTTTTAAATCTTTGATTTTTGCAATCATCCTTAGTTGGGAAATATTTTTAAAATCACATTTGGAAAGTTCGTTGATCATAGTTTATTTGGAGATATATATTTTTGTAGTAAAACGAACTTAAACCTGTTTAAAGGGAGATTACTTTATCACATTTGTGAAACATTATCTTGGATAAGAATACATTGAAAGTAAATAGGTATGTACCGTTGTCTTATTTTCTATTAATTTTTCTCAATATCAGAGTTTATTTTCTTTCTTGTTTCCAAGACTCATTTCTATTTCTTTATTGTTAGAATTAATAAAGAACCGACCGAATATAGCAATAAGGCTTGTTAGACCCATCGCAGCTAATACTATTAAAATAGGAAGGAGAAACTCCTAGTAATAGGGTAAGTGTTTGTTAGTTGCAAGAATTAACCTTTTCTTTTATTTATTTAGCCTAAGAATATGGTTTGAAATGATATTTTATTATGTAGTTTATAATTGCTCAATAAAATTATTAATTAAATTAAAAGTAGTTATATAAAGTAGGTACCGTTTTTAAATCTAGATATTCTATTTGTATTAGGGTTTTAATTTTGGGTAAGGTGTTCCCACTGATGCTCTTGCGACCCCTGCACTTTCCTAGCTAAAAGAATTTAAGAAACAAGAAACCCTTGGTGTTCTCTACTTGGCAGAGGGTATACAAGTACACAGTGGCGTGCTACTTAAGGGATCAACATCATGCAAGTTACATTCATTTCCGATTATAAATCATATTTTATTTTATCTTTAATATTAGGTTATATTTACAGACTGTTAAGCGTCAATTAATGCATTTTTTTTATATATTCACATTATTTGATTATCAAGTTAAAATTTGTAGTTGGTTATTAGCGTGCATTAATGTGGTATTTAACTGTAATATAACCTATAATTTATAACTTATAATTAGTGCTCAAGTAAATACTTGGTTGCTTCCTAATAGGTAGTTAGAACAGTATATAACATATCAATGCTTAATTGTAATTCACTAGTCTGGTGGTGGACACAACTTCGCGGCTTACATTTAATTCATTAGTATAATATACACATATTTTCTTTGGGGTCTGTAGTTTTACAGTTTGTGCTTGTTTATTTTTTTACAAGGTTTGACTCATGGTTATGTTGATTTTGGCTACTGTTACTATTTAATAAACTTAAATAATCGATCACGTATTGTTTTTTTTTTGGTTGTTACTTTTTTAGTAGGTTTGGAAGTGACATTTGCAAGGTAGTTGTCTGGGGCAAATTTACCTTTTTTTTCACTCTAAATTTCTCTTTATAAAACCTCCCCATCTCCACTAGAGATGGCGGCAACACCTGTACGTAGGTATAGTGACTTAGTTAACGTTTTTATTTTGGAAATATTTGGTCACATATTATGTAATAAATACAATTGAAAACTTCGCGAGGTAGTCGAACTACATGTTTATATATAATAAAACTGATCTGATAATTTAAATTAAAATTTTAAATTAATTCCTGTTTTAAAGATAATTTAACTATTAAATACATAACAAACATCCATCAGTTACGTATGAGTTTTTTATAGTTTTATTATTACTTTACTGAATTGGTGTTTTTATTTTTTTTTATATCGGAGAGATGAAGTGCCTTTACAAGTCCGCAGCAGACCATCCAATTCATCGATCGAAGTAGAGTATTGCAAAAGGGTTGGTGAAAATTTCATTACAGATACTGACACATCCCTTTTAATTTAATACTTGGCATGTTATTTAAGCCTATGAATAAAAAAAAAGGTAACTTTAGTATTTTCCAGAAGTATTATATTTCTTTGTGACTGAATTTTTTGATTACATAAAAGGATTCAATTGTTGAGGAATATCAGTGTCACTGTCCTTATATAACACTCTTTAATGAATATAAAAAAATGTTTTTATTAATATTAAGGGTATTTCAAATTGAATTGCATTATATTCCATTAATTATAATATAAGATAATAATATGAATTGTAGTAGTAGTGTAAACATTGTTCGATAACTAAAAGTCTACAAAAAATATCCAAACAAAAAGAATTGGAATTTTTAAAGAGACTATATGCATCCGCTTTTATTTCATAAAATTACAAAATCTTAAAATTATTTATTTAGGATATAAAATAAAAAAATCTATCAACTGATTAATTTACCAGTTATTTCACCCATTTAATATGACATTAAATATACTACAATTTTCACTTAAGTAAACGGTACATTTTTATTTTAGTAAATGGCCAATAAAAGACGATAAAATACCTTTTTTATTAGGTTGTATCGGTTAAACAGATTCTTTTCAGTCTCAATTAAAGTCGATTTGTAATATTGTCCTTAGCAGAGACGTTCTTACTTTATACTCATACTTAAATTTTTATATAACATGATAACAATAATAATCGAAGCCAAACTAAAACAGAAATTTATTGAGTAAATGTAAATCTTTAGACTAGAAAAAAAATATATAAAGTTATCATATCAGAGGTAAATATAAAAGTACATAAATTAATTTATAAATTTTATTTTTTAGAAGAAATTTAAGTAACGCAATGAAACTTTAAAACCTCTGGAATGGATGGAATATTTTCTGCCCTACTCCAACAGGGCCAAGAGGCAATAATCCAACATCTGATCCGAATTAGTCGGAGCAGCCTTGAACTTGGATACATACCAGAAGCGTAAAGGGCCAAAATCACCTTCATCCCAAAAGCAGGGAAACGAGACAATACGCACCCCAAATCCCTTAGACCGATCAGCCTCACATCGTTTGTTCTAAAAATGATGTTAAAAGCTGTAGACAACTACATTAGAACAGAAATCTTGAAACAGGTGCCATTACACCCCCGTCAACATGCGTATCAAGCGGGAAAGTCCACGGAAACCGCTTTAACACAATTGACTGACGAAATCCAAGACGCTCTGAATAAAAAAGAGACCGTGGTATGTGCCTCTCTAGACATAGAAATGTCGCAACTGCTATCTACAAGAATCGCAGAAATGGAGGCAGGACAAGACACTATCCTTAATAATGTGACCAGAGGCTGTCCACAGGGGGGAGTTGCATTCCCGCTTATGTGGACAGTCTACTCAGTCAATTGACTAGAGAAGGCATACCATGTCAAGGGTATTCCGACGACATGGTTATCCTGGCAAAAGGGATGTATGAAAATGTCCTCTGTGATATTGTTCAAAGAGGACTGAACATTGGAAAAGAATGGTGTGACTCGGTGAGACTCAGCATCAACCCCACCAAAACCACACTAGTAGCCTTTACAAGAAAAAAGGAACCTTATCTAAAAATCATAAAAATAGGGGAGAACATCGAGTGAAAAACAGAGGTAAAATATCTAGGGCTAATCCTAGATAGCAGGTTACTCTGGAATAAACACGAAGACGAAGTAATACACAAAGCAATCAAGGCCTTCGTGGTGTGCAGGAACATTGCAGGAAAGAACTGCAATGGATGTACACAGCAATAATGAGACCAATAATCACATATGGGGCAGTGGCTTGGGGCGCAAGGGCTAATCTGAGTACGACGAGGAACAATCTCTCGAAGATTCAGAGACTAGCCTGTTCATGTATCACTGTGGCAATGGGAACTTGTCCCACTGCTGCAATGGAGGTGATTTTAAACTTCACCCCACTGCACATTCTGTTACAAAGTGTAAGGAAGAAAATGATATATAGAATGATCAAAGAAGGAATTATTATGGAAAAACCTCAACTTCATTTTGATCAAACTTGGGAAAGATGATATGCCAAAGAAATTCAACTTTGTTAGAAAATTCATCACAAAGTTAAGTAATAAATCTGAATGGGATGAAAACACCATACAGAATTTAAACCAGAATACCATAAAGTGGTATATGGACGGTTCCAAGCTAGACGAGGGAACTGAGATAGGAGTTTTTGGACCGAGGGCCAAATACTCAGATAGCTTGGGCACATACCCGAGCATTTTTCAAGCAGAAGTCCGCGCCATCGAAAGATGTGTGGAATTCAGTTTTGGAAGAAACGACTGCAGACAAGAGATTGTGATCATGTCGTACAGTCAAGCAGCTATCAAAGCGCTGAGCTCAAATATAATCAGTTTGAAGATGGTTTGGGAATGCCTAGCCAAACTAAATGAACTAGGTCAGAAGAACACTGTCACCCTCCTACAAATAGGAATAGAGGGGAACGAAACAGCAGACAAGCTGGCAAAAAAAGGAGCTGAAACCCCACACTTGGGACCAGAACCATACTGTGGGATCAGCAGTAGAGTAATCTTAGGAAAACTAAGGGAAGAAATAGAGAAGGAAAAATCCAAGTACTGGAATCAGCTGGACGGACTGAAGCAATCTAAGATACTACTGGAGAACTATGACCAGAAGAGATCTCTTAGCTGCCTCAACCTCAGTAAAAAAGGCTCCGAATTTTAACGGGAATACTAACCGGGCATTGCCGTTTAAAAAGCCACATGAAGAAACTAGGGTTAACAGATGAAGCAAAGTGCAGATTCTGTGAGAAAGAGGATGAAACCTCAATACACATACTCTCAGAATACCTAGGAGTACATAAAATAGAAGAGGGGGATCTACCTGATTTGAAGCCCGACGATGTCCTAAACTTCCTCAGGAAAATAGGACTATAGAGCTGCTTTAAATCTGAGAAAACATTGGAACTTGGCAAGTAAGGGGGGCACAATAGATCCTATAGGTCGCAGTGTACTTATCACACCTAATTCATACATACATACATACAACGCAATGAAACTCATTTTAAATGGAAGTATTTTTTATTTATAACAAATTAATAAAATTAAATCAAATTTATTTACGTCAGTATCTATACATTCCTAGCGAATTAAGCCTAAATTAAAAATGTATAGACGTTTACTGTTACTAAACCAATTTTTTAATAATGTGTTGTTACATCTGAAAATAAAAATTTAAATAATAAATTAAATTAAACAAAGATTTCTATATAATAATTATCACACTACATCTTGTAACAATATAAAAGGTACAAGTTAAGTATTGCTAAAACATGGTATTGCATGACTGTTTTACAGTTTATTATCTTGGGAATTAAACTATAGCTTGTTAGTCACGCCATATGAAAATTTATAATAATTTTACTTCTCCAAACGGAATAATATACTTTTATATAAAAATTATATATCCCTGACAGGTGTTTATACTCGTATTTCCAGTATACACCAAAATTATATTTTGATTTATTGTTTAGCTTAGATAAAAATTTAAGCACCCAGTTTATTGCAGCAAATTACAATATTTTTCCAATAAACATAAAATAAGTTACTGTGAAGGTATCTTTTAAAGAAAAAAATTGTAAAAAATACCTCTTTGTTTTCAAAATATTTAAAAGACAAATTTATCAAAATAATATTGCAATTTTCTGTAACATTTTAATTAATATTATTTCAGTAGCTTCAAGTGTAACATTTCTTAACTATTCCGTACCGTGGAGGGCTCAAAAAATCGACGGAGTTCTTTTTCTTTTCTTTTTAAGCTATAGGTGCTCTACAAATATATCTTGAAAAACATGATGTTTCTACTCATGATAGTAACGTCCATAAACGCCCCTTCCACTGCTCCCTGAAGGGTCTTGGTAACATTCGCTTTATCAGCTTTATCTTAAATGAATCTTATCAATGGCTTAAATTGTTGACCCTTAGTGACTCGAGCTCTCAGCATTTATACAAAATATGTTTCACCGTCTCGTCTTTAGCCTAACAAAATCTACATTCTCTCTCTCAACCTTTGGCTTCCCTCCATGTACCCAAACTCCAACACCTCTCTCGGTCTTAAAGCCGTTCGTATACCGATACTGAACCATCCATTATAAGATTCGTTCTATTTGTCTCCCATTCGTCCCTTCCTGGAAAAAGGACGGTAAATGGCTTGTGGTGATTGTATTAAGATTGCATTGCATCTGGTACCATCTCCAGTAACGGATGAGTTTTTATTATTTCTTCGGCTCTGTTTCTAACACCGCTCTTCCCTGTATCCCCTCATTGCACTAGCCTTCTGGATGCAGCAGCCACCTCCTCCATTTCTAACCAGATGTGAAGTGGACGAAGATTTATTAAGATTTCGTTGGCAGCGATGGGAGTGGTGGACATAGCTCCCGTTATGATTAAGCATACCTGCCGTTGAAGCTTTATTTAGCTTCTTCCTAGTGGTCTTATTACTGTCAGATATAGCCGAAACATTTGTTTGGGTTTCATTTCCTATGACTTACCGCATATTCTACGGCATGTCCAAAGGAAGAGCTTCACTGTATTGCAAATTTTTTTCAAATGAGCGTACTATGCAGCGTAACCCCTAGATATTTGACTTCATTCGCTTCCTTAATAGTTTCATCATAGAGGGCGGGCATTTGAAGTTTTTCCAGTTTCCGCCTCCTGGTGAAACTGTTAACTGTTGCTTTACTAGGGTTAATCAAGAGTTGCTCTTTGTTACACCACCTCGTAACAATGTTAAGTGCTCGTTGAGTCACTTTAGAAATAATCTCTTCATGCTTTCCTCTAACCAATATCACCAGATCGTCTGCTTAGGCTTGCACCTCTATCCCCTGGTTGTCGAGGTCAGAGATCAGGTCATCTACCAGTAGCGATCACAAAAGAGGGGAAAGTACTCCTCCCCGTGGGCAGCCCCTAGCAGCCCTTGTCCTAATCTCTTCGCCTTCCAGTGATGTTAGGACCAGCCTGTTCTCTAGTATTGCTCTGATCCAGTTATATATTGTATGGGATATCACTTTATATGCAACTGCATTATGAAGATAATTAGGTAATGTATACCTCTATCCTCTGAATTTCAGGGTTGACGATCAGGTCATCCACGACACAAAAGTATTGTTTATACAACATTTTATCGCTAAGAATTGGTAGTTAATGTTTTATCTAAATATGATTAATTAAGACCATTGCTAAAACCACACAATGTTATTTTTAAATAATTACTTAAAAATATTTTTCTGTATTTAGAGGTATAATCAACATTATTCTTAACATTAACATGCATTGCAAGATAGATGTCTTTCAATATATGTATAAGTCTTGAATTATCTGATTTACCAAAAACAATAAATAACTAAACAGTTAAACTAAACTTCCACTATTTATTCGAAAAATTCACTTTAAAATTCAATTACAGCTGTTTTGCTATAACTAGCATCGTCAGATTGACATATTGAAATTACATTTTGTTTGTTTGTAACTATAGGTACTTGATGTTGATAAGTAGTTAAGGCTAGACCAAGTAAGGAAGTTATAAGACATAACAATATTAAAGCCTAGATGTTATTAGCCATAAGGGATTATCCTGGATGTATTTCCCTCTAAGATCAGTATAACTGTGCAATGATATAGAAAAACCAGGAAAAAATTATATCATGCTGATCTTTACAATAACTTAATATATTTATGTTACAATAATGTCTTATCTATGTATAAAATGAAGACTCAATCAAAGTAAACAGTTTAATAGTAAAGAACTTCCAAGATTTATTTGTTCATTAACTACTTTAAACTGTTGATCTGCTAGATGTCTTTTAATTTCAAGTTCTTCTAGAAAATCTAAATTTTGTTTTTTATCACAAATGTGTAGTATATGAATGTCATTGGTGTGTATGAGTGAGTTTGGATGTTCCAGTAGGATTGATTGAGTCTTTATACATAGATAAGACATTATTGTAACATAAATATATTAAGTTATTGTAAAGATTAGCATGATATAGTTTTTTCCTGGTTTTTCTATATCATTGCACAGTTATACTGATCTTAGAGGAAAATACATCCAGGATAATCCCTTAGGGCTAGTAACATCTAGGCTTTAATATTGTTATGTCTTATAACTTCCTTACTTGGTCTAGCCTTACCTCCTTATCAACATCAAGTACCTATAGTTACAAACAAACAAAATGTAATTTCAATATGTCAATCTGACGATGCTAAGAATAATAATTAAAAATAATGTTAATAGAAGCAAACATGAGCCCTGAGTGGGCGTGTCCATGTCGGTGCAGTTGTGTTTTTGTAGTAGCAATCAATATTTTGAATCGATAACCAGAAAAATAAAATTTTATTGGACCAAAATCCCTCCAAAAAAATGTCTATATTTTCAAAATTCAAGACTCTAGTAATTTCATAGAAAACGGTGGTTTTTATCGAAAGCAACAAAATTTTAACATCTAGGCCTCTGTCTACACATCAGGATCTTTTGGAATAGAACCGTCAAATCCAGCTGTTTGTTAAACTTATGTTTAATTCAAATCAACATTGCGACCAATTTGGTATATTTAGCATTGCAATTTTTTCCAATGTTCTTTTTTCTCAACCGCTAAAAGTTAAAGTTCATGACAGTATTAATATTGGAATATATTGTAATGTTTTAAAATAATCATAAATACAACTTACCTAATATATGATTTGAATTGAAATAAATTATTAAACATGAATGTAACTTTCGAATCTTTTCATTAAATGATCAATACACCAAAAATTTCTTTATTAGAGCCAATCCATTAAATCTTAATTCACACAAGAACACAAAACTATCTTGATAAAATGAGTTTATAAGAATGAGCACTAACACCAGTAGTCGATCCAAGAATCAAAGTCCAAGATACTATTTTGTTTAAGCTAAAAATAAAAAAATAAATAAGTATTAGAATATGTTAATAATGAATCATAGGAATACAATATTAGTAAGAAACCAACTATTTTAGTTATATTAAGTTATTTAGATCAAAATCCAAATAAGTTATAATTAATGTTAAAAATAATAATAAGTTCAATAATGTTTTTTTTAATAGGTAGTTATAAAATAAGAACAAGTAGGTGTAGGTTATTTAAAAATTATTATATAAGGTACAAAAATTTAAACCTCAACAAACTAATTTTAGCTATTAGAGCAAAATAAATAAATCATAGACAATGATTATAATTTGATAAATAAATTTTACTTACCCAAACAATATTTTCAAATTTAATTAAGCATCAAGTGATGAGTCCTGTATTATAATGTATCGGATGATAGTACAAGCCTAGTACTTCCTATGTTCTGGTACATCTCATATTTTGATAGAAATACAATACTTAAGACAGAATCTAAAAAGAAAGATATTGAAATTTATTACATGATAGAATAAAACTGTAAGAAAGTGATGTTTTTGTTTACAAGCTAAGACTGTTTAATTAAAGCTTAGTCAAAGACATTATGATTGATAAATCAAGTGAAAAAACACTGTAAATAATGAAGTGGTGATCAAAAACTGTTGATTATAAACTGGAAAGATGTAGTTATAGTGGAAAGACATAAACTTAATATTAGATGATTGATTGATGTTATTATTGGTTATAATTGTATGTTGTTACAAGATAATTAATTTTAAGGGGTTTGTTGATGATTTTATGTATTATTAATCCGTTTATTTGATAAATTTTGTAGTTGAATCGTTATGACACATTAGATTTAAAATGTTAATAAAAACTTAAATAAGCGGTGTCATTAGAAAAAAAGGTTATCTGATCATATTAGAATATGTAAATTTTCAATTTTTTTAAAATTAATGGCCAAATAGAGATATTTGCTCATAATTGTTAAATTTAATATTGATAATTGTCAAAATGGTCGACATTGTTTACTCCGTAAAGTCAGCTGTTTCAATAGGGAAAGATTGATTTTAAAATTCTAAAAATGTTAACTTATAATGAAATAAGCTATGCAGATTTGATTTATAACAATTATAAGGCCAGAAAATGCTAAGTTAAAAATTCAATTTTCTAAAAATTTGAAGTAAATGGGTTAGGAAAAAACAAAACACGCTCAAAAAGGTAGCCATTTTTTGATTTTTGGAGCGAGGGTATATAAGCCCATGGAAAATGAAAATCGAGGTCACTCTAAATTCATCAAAAGGCCAATCCACGTCAGTCTATTTTAAAATTATCATAAAAAACAATGGCCGACTACTGTTAAAAATTAAAGATGGCTGAAATTTAATTTGATCAACTATATAATTTATTTTAAAACAAAACTTATTGGAAAATTGTATATGGAAATTGTGTACTGATAAATAAAATATCATATCCTAAGAAGAAAAATTAAATATTTTTGACTAACCTGTAATAATAATAAAAAAAAACCTGAAGAAACCAAGGAGACATAATATCCAGTGGTTATAATCCTTTTTGGTATCCGTCCAAGGAAGTATTCACACGTCTTGTGAATTATCTACTAGTAAGAATCCGAGTGTGTGAAACCGCTACGAAGAATTTCCATCCTTGACCTTCAGCAACAAGTGAGTTTACGATATGTGTTTAACTTTATTCACTAATATCACTTTCATAATTCCTATAAAACATTGTGAGTAATATATTTCAATATCTTTAAATAATTTTTTAAAATAATATTGATCTGAAAACATTGCATTATTGAAAATTTTATGTCGACTAATAAACATATGCTATTCAACATCCTCACCCCAGCAAACAACCGTTAAGTATCACGTGTTCTTTTATATGGGGGTTGATGCGCACGAAAATGCCATAGCCGTATCATTGAATAGGTTAAGGGTTTATTGATTCCTTTAGGTAAAGGAAAGGAAATAAATAATAATACTGTAGAATGTTATATTATGAACTGGCTACTGGGGTTAAGAGTAACTAATGCTCAGCAATTAATTTAGATATACTAAATTTAAAAATAAATAATAAATAAAATTACATAGTTTAAGTTTAATGATATAATTTTTTTTGAACGGAAAAGGATCAATAAAATAAAGAAACTTTAAAGGTGTGTTAAATTGAATAAAGAATAAATAAAAATTGAGACAAAATTAACATAAATTATAGCCCCACAAAACTTTAAAAATAAAAATTTAAAATTATAAAAACAACAAATTTAATAGCTATATCAATTTAAACTATATTTATACAATCATCACACATTTATTTAATTGTAATTTATTACAATATATATCACTACTACCCTTATATATGTATTTAGTTTTTGTTATAAACAGAAATGTATGACAATACTTTTGTTTGATTTGTCTAGTATATAATATATTACATAAAATTATGTTCTTAATCAAATTTAATTCATGTGCTTTATTGGAAGACAACAGTTAGACATCAGAAATTAGATTATAAATGACACCTCTAAAACCAAATAGAAAACAGGTAACAGAATGCAGTGCAGTGTTGCCTATGCAAATATAAAAATTATCCTATCTTGCGAAAAATTAATGGATCCCAAAACTATCCGGTTAGTGAATTATCCTCACATTTACAACAC
This sequence comes from Ophraella communa, assembly GCA_035357415.1. Lineage (NCBI taxonomy): Eukaryota > Metazoa > Arthropoda > Insecta > Coleoptera > Chrysomelidae > Ophraella > Ophraella communa. Next base: position 12,519,304 of record CM068983.1, on the reverse strand, counting down.
TGATGCAGTATCTAAAATTGATTTATATTGATAAAATCATAAGGTTATTATAATAATTATATTTACAATTACTAATTTACAATCGTTAACATTGACTGGTTTCGATAACCTTTCTTTTAGTTAGCATATTTTCCGGGTCTCTTGTTTGCTTCTGTCGACTGTAGTTCTTTGTAAAGTTTATAATATTCCATTACTTAACTAATTATCAATTATTATAAGTTCAGTATAATTAAGTCAGGACAATGGACGAGGATCAAAAGAAGATAAAAATAAAACTCACTTTTTTATATAAAAATTGCCATAACTTTGTTTTTGGTAGTATAATAAAGTTTTTTATTGGGTATATCAAAATATTCTTGATCCTACAGTGAAATCGAAACAATATTTAAATTAATGTACCCCAACAGATAAAATTTAAATATCATTTTAAGAAATAAAACTGATACGTGAAGGTAGGTATATAGAACACTATAAAAATATAATTTTGTATTCGGTTGAGGTTGTTCTTTTTGAGATTTGATCCAGTTATTTATAAAAAAAATATATATAAAAGAGAAATTTCGAGACAATTTCCCTTTATAAAGACCCAATAAGTTTAAGGACATAAAAATACTTTAACACTGTGCAAGAATAATTAATTATACTTGTAACTTATTATATATTTTGTCTGTTTCAATTATTTTCAAAAGTAATAGCTTAAAACTTCCTGCATATGAAGGATTAGTTTCCTTATAATTTTATTAAGTTTATTATACATATAAATTAGAGATATTATGTTGTATAACGAATAATCGTCTAAAACGATAAACAGCATACATTTCATAGTAGTTTTACGTAGTCTAGAGCAATGCGAAAAGTTGTAGCTTTTCCATTAAAGTTGTTTACGTGATGCTATTTAATCTGTTTCATGTTCCATGCTAGTTGTCACAAATTTCCAATTACAAATATTACTACACACCAGCTTTATACTTTCATCATAATTAATAATTACAGCTGCAGTATTATTATAATTCAAAAATTACAGAAAATTTGGAAAATAATAAAAATGTTATTTTCGGATAAAAACAATAAAAATATGCATTTAATTATGAAACCCTTAACGAAATGGCTATATGAGAACAAAACTATAGTTTAGTTACTTTACTAAATTAAAAACAGCTGTGCTCTGAAAGGTCTCTAATTTCGTAACTCCTAACAGATAGTTTCTCCTGGAATGATGCCTGTACTCTAACTACTTCTATTTTTATTTTTCTGTTTTTGAGCTCGCTCATTTATTGAATGATTACTCTTAAATGGTGCCAGGTGATGTTAATAGTCTATAATGGCTTTTCCTCTGGGAACTTTGAAAATAGGATAAATGACGTCGATAATGTTATTCTTGATGATGTATGGACCCTGCCAGTTTTGCTCTAGTTTGGGGCGCAAGTCACGTCGTCATCGGGGGTTGTAAAGCTTCTTTCTGGATAACTAAACTTCTCTTCGAGTGTAGTACGTCTTCATTTGGCCACTGTTCAATTGTAGTTTGCTGGTATATACCATAGCATGGATATCCATCTTCCTGAGATCTTGGAAATATTACTGCTTAGCTGCATTTGTTGTTTCTACTTACAGATTACAACGGAATACGTACTTTTATTGTACTGACAATTAACAAGATTAGTTAATAATTTTTGATATTGAAATTTCTTAAAACATATATATACAGAGTGCATAAAATAAAACGAAAATTTTCTCTCTGCATTATCAACATTCTCCCACCTTTTGCAATATCATATTGCAAAACATCATGGCGGAAAACGCTATCGTTGTGGAGCTTTGACGACTCGTCCAGATTACGTTGATTGAATGAGCTTCTTTTCTTCATGTTTCTTAAAAACGACTTTTCCCTTCATATTTTCTTTCTTCGTCGATTCCTCCTCACCATCTAACTCGCCTGTCATCTCGAATTTTGTGGCTTTTCGACCTTCTTTTCATATTCGGTGCTTTTTAGATCATGTTTTTCATCGTCCACAATTATTTAAATTTTGGTTATTTTGTTTTCACGTTTAACAATTTTGTTACAATATTATTTTGTGTTTTAAATAATACTTAATTATGCTGATGTCGCCGAAGATATTATTTTTGAAATTGCATTGGAAATATTTCCACAATATGTAATATTTTTATAGCTTTTAATTTCTTTAGTTTGTTTTGGAAATAGTTCTATTGGCATTTTTCTTCTTTCTTATTAATTAATTTATTTATCAAATGTATTGGATAGCCATTAGATGTAGCTATTTGTTTTATAAGCTCAATTTCTTTATTAAAATTATGTTTGTTCATTGGAATTGAAAATGCTTTATGCATCATGGAATTATATAAGATTTAATGAACACTTAAGAGCATACAGATCACAACAACCAGATAAGTCAAACTATGCAAAAGACCTACTTGAACATCCAAACTCACTGATACACACCAATGACATTCATATACTTCACATTTGTGATAAAAAACAAAATTTAGATTTTCTAGAAGAATTTGAAATTAAAAGACATCTAGCAGATCAACAGTTTAAAGTAGTTAATGAACAAATAAATCTTGGAAGTTCTCCACTATTAAACTGTTTGCTTTGATTGAGTCTTCATTTTACTCATAGATAAGACATTATTGTAACATAAATATATTAAGTTATTCTAAGATCAGCATGATAAAGTTTTTTCCTGGTTTTTCTATATCATTGCACAGTTATACTGACTGATCTTAGAGTGACATACATCCAGGATAATCCCTTAGAGCTAATAACATCTAGGCTTTAATATTGTTATGTTTTATTACTTCCTTACTTGGTCTAGCCTTGACTACTTATCAACATCAAGTACATAGCTACAAACAAACAAAATGTAACTTCAATATGTCAATCTGACGATGCTAGTTTTTAGCGAAACAGCTGTAAAACATTTTAAAACGTATATTTCGAATAAATAGTGGAAGTTTAGTTCAACCGTTCAGTTATTTATTGTTCTTACTCTAAGTAATTCTTGGAATTGTGAGGAATAATTTCTAAATTTCTTCCCATTTTAATAATTTTATTTCATTATGTGTCCCAACATGGTTAGATCATTTTCTTAATAAATATTAGAAATCCTTTCCCTTCTGGCAATAAACCTTCTCAACGCTTCAATGAATCCTTCTGCAGATCTTATCAGTTCAAAGTGACACGTTCGATATACTGCACAAGTAAATATTACGATCCAGGAATTATCACCATTTTTTAAATAGAGAATAAATGCCAGATTAGTACCTGTTACTTAAAAAACAGCTGTAATATTATCTACTCTGTCTTTAGGAAGGGGTGCGTATTTTACACACGACACATTTTTCACCATTTTCCGACATTTTATTATCTAATTTTTTTGTTTTCGAAAATCTTTTATTCTAAATCATCCTCAAGGAAACTATCTCAGAATTTTCTGTCTGCAGTCCGTAAATGTCTAATCTTTCTTTTAATCTTTTTGTGAACACTTTCAAAGAATCTGATCATCCACGCAATTATTCTCACAATTTTCGAAAATTTTGAAAAATAGTTTAGATTTTCTGTAGTCATATTTCCTGAATAAATTTGAAAGGATAAAGAAACTAAATTTTATTCGGAAAAACAACTTTTAGAAACAGTTAGAAACAGTTAGAAACATTTCAATTTCTTTATAAAATTTAACTTATTCAGAAAATATGACTACAGAAAATCTAAACTATTAAATTTATTGTACTAACCCTTAACTTTTGGAAGTCTATCTTACTAAGAAAAATAAAAACCTCTTCGTTTTAACTCATCTTCCACGTTTAATTAAAAAATTGGGTTTAAAAAAAATAATTTTACTTTGGAAGTTGAAGAAAATAATTCAATTAATTTTCTAGTTTTAAAAATTGAAAATGTTAATAATTTACTAAATTATTCAATATAAAGAAAACCAACACAAACAGATGTAACCATACCATATAATTCAAATCATCCTATAACAAATAAATTAGTAGCTTATAATTCTATGATACATAGGGCATTTTCAATTCCAATGGACAAAATTAACTTTGATAAAGAAATTGATATTATAAAAGAAAAGTAAAAAGAAAGAAAAAGAAAAACTACATCTAATGGCTATCCAATTCATTTGAGAAAGAACAGAAAGTGTCACTACTAATACTAAAAAAATATTACATATTGTGTGAAAATACGTCTAATACAATTTCAAATATAATATCTTCGGCGACAGCAGCATTAATATCATTTAAAACAGAAAATTATGTTGGTACAAAATAGTTAAATGTAAAAACTTAACTACCCAATTAAAAAAATCTGGTGTTTACAAAATCAATTGTCCAAAAAGTAATGCTGTACATAGGTTAAACACAAAGAAATTTTGAAATAAGATTCAATAAACACTTAAGAGCATATAGATTAAAACAACCAGATAAGTCAAATTATGCAAAACACCTACTTGAACATCAAACCTCACTCTAACACATCAATAACATCCAAATACTACACAATTGTGATAAAAAACAAAATTTGGAGTTCCTTGAAGAACTTGAAATAAAAAGACATCTAACAGATCCACAATTAAAGTTGTTAATGAACAAATAAGTCTGGGAAGTTCTCCACTTTTAAACTGTTTACTTTGATTGTGTCTTTATTTTATACATAGATAAGACTTGTAACACAAATATATTGTAATTGTAAAGATCAGCATGATATAGGTTTTTCCTGGTTTTTCTTTAGCATTGCCCAGTTATACTGATCTTAGAGGGAATACATCCAGGATAATCCCTTAGGGCTAATAACATCTAGGCTTTAATATTGTTATGTCTTATTACTTCCATACTTGGTCTACCCTTTATACTACTTAATCAACATCAGGTACCTAGCTCCACACAAAAAAATGTAACTTCAATATGTCAATGTGATTTAAAACCTAATTTTTTAATTAATCGTGAAAGTTGCCTTAAAACTAAGAGTTTTTTTATTATTCTTATCTAAACTATTTTTCAAAATTTTCGCAAATTGTAAGAATTATTGATCAGATTTTTTGAAAGTGCTCACAAAAAGATTGAAAGAAGGAAAAAAGATTTACGTAATGAAGACATAGAAATTGTTGTTTTGAGGAAGTCGTAGAACATGCATATGTTTGTTGAGGCTGTTGTGTAAGATATTTACGTGCCTTTTTTGCTTTAACAGATACTCCATTAATTATTTTATCGTTGGACTGTATAAACTACTTACTCTGTATCAATCTTGGTTCTAGTCCTTCGCTTGGTTTTCTAGGGCCAGTAGGTCCGGTTCATAGTCAACTTTTTACCCACTATGACTGGGTACTCACTTAATTGTGAGCTTGTGTTTGTTACTCACTTCTATGCAGTGCCAGAGCAACCCTAAAGCAAGTCAAATAAGAAACTTTAGTAAAGAATTTCTGAAGCTTATAATCAAAATTTTAAAATCACATTATATTGTTGTGCGAGTACGCCCCTGGCGCTATGACCAGACGCGAAGGAAACAGATGATGCGAGAGTCTTCGAGAATATACGGCGCCCGACGAGCGAAGCATCTAGACTCGATACGATCGAGAATAGACCGGAGTATGCGGGAACAATACTTACCTATATATTAAGGACCGATTTGAATATTTTAGTTAGTTAGTTAGTACCTAGTATGTTGTCAGATAAATTCGAATAGAGATATTGTCCTACATAAATTAAAGTATTGTAAGTAAATTGTGTTATATAAATTAAACAGTGTTAGTGATTTAAATAGAATAAAAATAAATTAAAAAGACTAGTAAAAATAAATAAACGTTACATTGGTGTCAGAAGTGGGATATTGTAAATAAATAAGGTAAAAAAAAAATAATAAATAAATATGTCGAAAAAACTTTGTGACTTGAAAGTGACAGAATTGCGTCAAGAGCTGGAGGATCGTGAATTGGAAACAACAGGAAGGAAGACTGAGTTGTTGGAGCGACTTAAGCAAGCATTGGAAAATGATGGTTTAGATCCAGAAAATCATATTTTTGTAGACGACTCTTCTGCTACAATTATTTCTTCATTAAATAAAGTTTCTTCCGATATGTCTTCTTTGAAGAGTGATATCTCTTCCGATATGTCTTGTTTAAAAAATGATATTTCTTGCGATATGTCTTCTTTGAAAAATGATATTTCTTCTTTGGAAAACAAAGTTTCCACTGATATGTCTTCTTTAAAAAATGATATTTCGTCTTTGGAAAATAAAGTTTCTGCTGACATTTCTTGTTTGGAAAACAAAGTTTCTTTGGATATTTCTTCTATGGAAAATAAAATGTCTTCATTTGAAAAAAAAATTGAAGAGAAAATAAGAGAAATGGAAAAGCAAATGGAAGAGATGGAAAAAGGAGGTAAAGAAGATATGGAAGATTTAGAAGAGGAAAATGAGGACGAAATGAGAAGCTTCAAAGTGGAGCGGAAACCGAAATTGGAAGGCAACGAAAGTTCTGTTCGTGTTAAGGCCTCAACCTTTGACGGAAAGATGTCTTGGGAAAATTATCTCAAACAGTTCGAAACAGCTGCAAGAGCGAACGGATGGTCCGAAAAAGAGAAGGCAATAAACCTCACCATCGCTCTGAGAGGAGACGCTTCGGATGTTCTTCAGACCATACCAGTGGAGGACACAGATGATTTTGAGCAACTGAAGAAAAGCTTGAACATGCGATATGGTCACGAACACTTGGAGAACTTGCACCGATCGCAGTTGAAGACTCGAAAACAGAAGCGAGAGGAGACACTTCAAGAGTACGAAGTAGATATTGCCAGATTGGTAAGATTTGCTTACCCTTCAGCTCCAGAACAAATGATGGAATGTTTAGCTGTTGAAGCATTTCTTGATGGACTTCGTGACCACGAAATGGCAAAGACACTCCGTTTAGCCCACCACAAAACATTAGTGGACATCTTGTCTGCCGCGCTTGAGTATGAAGCGGCTTCGAAAGCTTGTGGAGGATACAGTAAAGTAAGGTCCGTAACGGAAGAGGAAGATGAAAATAAGTTAGACCAATTAATAAACATGATGAAGAACTTTACTGATAAGAAAAAGAAGAAGACCATCAGGTGCTGGAATTGTGGTGAAATAGGACATGTTCGCAATTCATGTAAACGCCCTGGGGTCACTACGAATCAAGAAACTACTCCACAGGAAAACTAAAACGGGTCGGCCTAGAGGGGGCAGCTTCGACCCGGAACGTTTCCAAAGACCCTCTCATACTAATAGCCTCTTTGAAATGCCGCGAAGACAGTGTATATGTAGATGGTGAAGTCAACGGTAAAAAGTATACACTATTGGTGGATACTGGAGCGACCAGAACGATTATACGGCCAACAACTATAAATAGCCGTAAGAAGCTTTTACCAACAAGGCTACGACTGCGAACTGCCACAGGTGATAGAGCCAACATCCTTGGAGAAGTCCAGGTTCAAATAGGAATTGGCTCAGAAAAGTTCACGCATACTGTTATTGTCGCTGATATTGAGGAAGATATCATATTAGGAATGGATGTGATGAACTTACATGGTTTCCAACTGGATTTCAAGAACAGAGTTATCAAAGTCGGTTCCGAAGAAATATTCCTTCATCCATATGAGGACAAAACCGTGCCAGCCGTTGTCCAGGAGGATACTGTGGTACCTGGTAGAAGCGAAACGATCATAGTGGCCAGACTGCAAGGAACTATGGACGAAGGAATACCTGTGATGATGGAACCATGGAACCATGATGAGGAGGTCGGTCGAGGAATTTTGATAGGAAAAGGATTGGTCACTTCTGCTAAAGAAATTCCAGTACGAGTTATAAATGTCAATGATCACCCAATTACGATCAAGAAAGAGACCAAAGTTGGAAACTCCGTACCAGTAACATCTATAATTCGACAGACAACTATTCCCGATAATTCCAACGATAAGTTTGAACAAATGGTGGCGGTTGCTGGTACATCTTTAAACCGAGAAGAGAAAAGAAAAATGAAAGATTTTCTTCATCGGTATCGCAACATTTTTGTACCAAGGGGAGGTAAGACAGGACGTACCTCTGCTGTAAAACATAAAATCGACACGGTAATGCCAAGCCAATTCGTCAATCAGCTAGAAGATTACCACAGGCAAAGAGGCAAGAAGCTGAAAGGATTGTTCGAGAAATGGAAGAAGATGGAGTGATAGAACCTTCTACCAGTCCATGGGTCTCTCCGGTAGTCTTGGTCAAGAAAAAGGATGGAACTACGAGGTTTTGTGTAGACTACCGTCAGTTGAACAATGTTACCAAGAAGGACAGTTATCCTCTACCTCGAATCGACGACACCCTAGACACTCTAGCTGGAAGTAAATTATTTTCTACCTCAGATTTGAAGTCTGGTTATTGGCAGGTAGAAATGGACCCAAGAGACAAAGAAAAGACAGCCTTTACCACCGGTTCTGGATTATTTCAGTTCAATGTCATGCCATTCGGACTATGTAATGCTCCTGCGACATTTGAAAGACTGATGGAGAACGTATTGAGAGGGTTGTCTTGGAAAACGTGCCTGGTCTACTTAGACGACATCATAGTCTTGGGGGAGACATTCGAAGAACATCTGAAAAACTTGGAAGATGTTTTTAAAAGACTTCAAGCTGCCCAACTGATGCTGAATCCAAAGAAATGTCAGTTATTCCAAGACAAAGTTAATTATCTGGGTCATATTGTCAGCAAAGAGGGCGTGTCTGTAGATAAGGACAAGGTCGCTTCTATTAAACAATGGCCACGACCAACTGATAAACATCAAATAAGAAGTTTTCTTGGTCTATGTACATACTATCGCAGATTTATCAGAAAGTTTTCAGACATTGCTAAGCCATTAACACGCCTTACAGAGGAAACGAGAGAGTTCTGCTGGGATGAAAACTGTCAAACCGCTTTTGAAACTCTGAAGAAGCATTTAACCGCAGCACCGATATTAGGCTACCCACAACCGGAAGGAGAATTTATTTTGGATACAGATGCCAGTAATGTCGGAATTGGAGGAGTCCTTTCACAGATTCAAGATGGACAAGAGAGAGTCCTGGGTTATTTTAGTAAAGTGCTCTCCAAACCTGAACGGAATTACTGCGTTACGAGAAGAGAACTTCTGGCAGTTGTGAAATCGGTGGAACACTTCTACCAATATCTTTATGGAAGAAAATTCTTAATCCGGACGGACCATGCAGCCCTAAAATGGCTAATGCAGTTTAAGAACCCTGAAGGTCAAATTGCCAGGTGGATCGAACGACTCCAAGAGTACGACTTTAGGATCGAACATCGAGCTGGGATAAGTCACAGAAATGCAGACTCCCTTTCCAGAAGGCCGTGCCCAGACGAGTGTTCTCACTGCAGTAAGACATAATTAAAAGAAACTGCAATACTACGAACAACTGTAGTTAACGACGACTGGGCACCTACTAGAATTAAAGAAGAACAAGATAATGATCCTGTTTTAAAGAAAATGAGAGAATGGAAGATAGAAGATCGTCGACCTACTTGGCAAGAAGTGTCAAAATTCTCTACAGTCCTTAAATCATATTGGGCTCAGTGGGAGTCTTTCATTTTGGAATGCGATTTATTAAAGAGAATAATTGAAAATGATGACGGTTCCGTTAACAGAAAGCAATTAGTTATACCAAAGAGTAGAGTAGCCGAAGTACTACGACAGTTACACGACAGTCCATCAGGAGGTCATCTTGGTGTCAAGAAAACCCTGCAGAGAGTTCGTGAAAGGTTTTATTGGATGAATAGTTCCGATTATGTTAAGGACTGGTGTAAGAAGTGTACCATCTGTGCTGCTAGTAATGGACCTCAGAAAAGAGGAAAGGCTCCCATGAAACAATATAACGTTGGTAGCCCATTTGAGAGAATTGCTTTAGATATTGCTGGACCGTTCCCCACTACTGAGAATAAGAACAAATACATGTTGGTGGTAATGGATTATTTTACGAAGTGGGTTGAAGTCTACGCCATTCCAAATCAAGAGGCAGCAACTGTCGCAGACGTGCTAGTGAAGGAGTTTATTTGCCGATATGGAGTGCCCTTGGAGATTCACAGTGACCAAGGAAGGAACTTCGAAAGTCAACTCTTTCAAGGAATTTGCGACAATTTAGGAATGAAGAAAACAAGAACTACAGCATTGCACCCACAATCAGATGAAATGGTAGAACGCATGAATAAAACCATTGGCAAATATCTATCAAAAGTAGTATCCAATCACCAAAGAGACTGGGACCAGTATATTTCGCTCTTTGCAATGGCTTATCGATCCGCCGTCAATGAATCAACAGGTCAAACACCAGCAAAAGTCTTGTTTGGACGTGAGATGAGGTTACCATGCGACCTCGAGTTTGGATGCCGACCTGGAGAGGATATAGCTGGAGAAGACTATGTAATCCAGTTACGAAGAAAAATGGACGACATGCATGATTTGGTTCGCTCCCATCTTCAAGTTGCCAGTGACAGGATGAAGAAACGGTATGATACCCAAGCTATAGAGGGATGTTTCCAAGAAGGTGACAAAGTCTGGCTCCATAACCCAAAAAGACAGAAGGGGTACTCACCAAAGCTACAACAATCTTGGGAGGGTCCATACATCATCAAGAAAAGAATCAATGACGTCATATACCGTATAATAAAGACCCCGAATGGAAAACCTAAGGTAGTACACCGAAACCGACTGGCGAAATTTGAAGGAGATCATGACCAGGAAGAAGAAGTCGTAAATCAAGTCCAAGATACACCCGACCTTGCTTTCGAAGAATTTATGGGTGCATATGGAGGTACTGGGAAAGCTAGATACGGCGTGACTATTGAGAAACAGCAAGACCTGTTCATACTTCCTGATGACTACTCATTGGCCCATAGCGTTTCCGCCACTATCAGCGACGGCCGAGGATTAGCGTCTGTCTTTCGAAGGAAGTTTGGTCGATTGTCAGAACTTCGAAATCAGTTACCAGCCACTGGGAAGGCTTTGATACTTCGAGATGACTCCCGTTGCCTCTTCTATCTGATTACCAAGAATACCTACCAAGACCAGCCCACTTATCGAAATATATGGGAATCATTACTTAACTTGAGAGAGCACATATTGGAGTCCAACGTACAGAAGCTAGCCATGCCAAAAATAGAGTGCAACTCATTGGATTGGAGGGTCATCCGAAATATGGTGGAAGTAATCTTTCAAGATACCGAAGTCCAAGTGTTGGTATGCAGCCATTCGCCCCGTGTCCAGCTGACATCAAAGACCATTCCATGTTATTTCCATGCAACTGGAAATTGTAGACGAGTATTCAGTTGCAAGTATCTCCATCCAGTCTCAATTCCGTAAAAGTTCCAGGAGGAACTATCTCTTAAGGAGGGGGCAATGTTGTGCGAGTACGCCCCTGGCGCTATGACCAGACGCGAAGGAAACAGATGATGCGAGAGTCTTCGAGAATATACGGCGCCCGACGAGCGAAGCATCTAGACTCGATACGATCGAGAATAGACCGGAGTATGCGGGAACAATACTTACCTATATATTAAGGACCGATTTGAATATTTTAGTTAGTTAGTTAGTACCTAGTATGTTGTCAGATAAATTCGAATAGAGATATTGTCCTACATAAATTAAAGTATTGTAAATAAATTGTGTTATATAAATTAAACAGTGTTAGTGATTTAAATAGAATAAAAATAAATTAAAAAGACTAGTAAAAATAAATAAACGTTACAATATATAAGAAAAATCTTAGTTATTTCTTTAGAGTTTCTAATCAGTTCATAAAGTAATGTATGGTTGTGTCTTTATCGCTCTCTTTAAGATTTACTATTTTATAACAAGATATTTAGACTTACAATCTCAAGATTCTTTTTCTTCTTCGCGTGCCATGCTCTGTATGGCTAACTTTGGCAATTATCTGTGCTGTGCGTATTTTAAGGCGCGTTACACACATATGCGACGGACTTAATGCTACTGATATTTTTGAAGTTACTGACATAATGTTAGTTACATAATTTTGTTTCTTGTTGTTGTTTCTTGTTTCTTGCTAGTTGTACATGACAGTCGATTTAAAGTGACAGGATCATTTTTTCAAGTAGTTAAGCTAAAAAATAACAGAAAAGTAATACAGTTGATGTGTTTCGACGTTATTTTCTTTTTAGGGACACAGTGAGTGTGTTTTAACAGCTGACAAATTGGTTCAAAGAGGCATGTGCTTCTAACTCCTGCCAGTCGCACCGGGTCAGTAACATAAGTGTGTAACGTACCATTTGACAACAAAGGTTGGTTTTTAAAAGACGTGCAACCAGCACAAAAAAATGTCAGTAGCATCATGTCCGTTGCATATATGTGTAACCCGCCTCAGAAATCTCTACACAGATAATTGGGATCTACAGTTTTACGCCGGATCCGAACGGCAAAGTGAGAGGCTTTCCTGGGCAGAATACTTTCGATGGTTTGCCTTTGCCTTCCTAAATGTAGCCGCCGTACTATATTTTTTATATATTTTTCATCTGTACTGGAGATCGAATCCAGAACCTTTTGCATACCAGCCAACGCACTTGACCAACCCACCACGGCGACTCAAGATTAAGATAATTTAACTATAGAGCGGGTCACAGTTATTATGCAGCATTGCGTTTATGGACGACGGCGTTGCCATATCGGCATGTTCTTCGAATTTGGTTCCAACTGGCGCGGGAATATAACTTGCCATTGTGTTACTATTATGATTTAAATGATAACTAAATTCTTTATTTGAAAATCGTTTAGTGAGTAATTAGGAATATTTATAATTATGCTTTTAGATAAATTTTACGTGTTTAAAGAAAAATATTGTAAATCCGCTAAAATATTCAAATTTTATACGTTTAATTATCACGTATAAAGAAAGAAATAAATACAGCGGCCTTACAAAAGACCTTTGTCAAATTATGATATAATAATATAATAATATAATTAATAATAAAAATATGTCAATAATAATAATAATATATACATAAATTACAAGACGAGTGGTAAAAAAGTCAGCTGTCATCTAAATTTTAAGGGAGAACGATTAACAGAGAAAAGCTAATGAAATCTTGCCGACGTTTCGATGATTTTTCCGAGGATTTTTCCTCTTCTGGCGGGTTGTTGTAACAAACAAAATATAGAATAAGTAAATGAATTAACAATTACATATTTTAACTTGAATTAAAATTAAACTTTAAAAATGATAATGATAAGCAGGTAATAACTAAAATAAATGAAAATTGAATGGAACATTTGAGGGTTAAGAAATATATTACTGATCTTAATCGTCATCCAAGTCTTCATCTTTATCGTCTTCATTTAGATTTATTATTATTGGCTCAATGTCTTCCATTAAATGATCTGTTTGCCACATCTTTTCCTCTGTCTTCTCTACCTTTTTTTCATAATTAGACCACTGCATTGGGGTTACTTGCGAATACGCTGTTTTTATAAGTTTTTCCACATCCTCTTTTTTAAAAGTACTATTATTACGAGCCACATATCCTTTCACTTGGCTCCACACCATTTCAATAGGATTTAATTCGCAATGATAAGGTGGTAATCGTAGGACTGTTATATTATATTCCGTGGCAATGTCGTCTATTTTTCTTATTCTATTCTTATTTCTTATTCTATTTTTAAATAATCATCCTCGAAGTAAATCTCTTTTTCCAGTAGCCAGTACTTTATTTGTTCCTTATTCCAAGCTGTCTTTGGAAAAGGTAACTTCGCCGAATGCAGTTATTATGCAGCGTGGCCGGCATAAGGCCAATGTAAATCTTATAGGCGAATATTCAACACTGTTGCCGCTTTGGTTAAATTTATTGGTAAAATTTACTAAAAGCGTAATTATTATAAATATTCTTAATTACTCACATGCCGATATGGCAACGCCGTCGTCCATAAACGCAATGCTGCATAATAACTGTGACCCGCTCTATAGATACTTAGACTATAACTGCATATCTTCTCTAGGGCGAGTGGTGTTTTCTTTAAGCAACTTAGTTGTGGACTATATCACGAAATCAATACAGCTACAATAATTTTTTTGACACTACTTGTCAACCGTTTACTTTCTGATCGGTGTTGATTATAGCTGGTATTATCGTGATAATACCAGCTGTCATTGGCTTGTGATTGGTCAGATTCGGCGAAAATCTCGATATGGGTGATTTAGTCCTTATAAATTTTATCTTCTTCGTATATTAGTAAAATTTAGCTAATTGTTAATAGCACCACCAACGTATATTTAAGACTAACTGTTTTATTTGCTTTCCTTGATTTGTATGTAATAGGCTGTTAGCGGTGTGCCATAATTTAGAAATGTTTAGTTCTAAATTTAACAAAGTTGTTTTGATTACATTGTAATAATTAAGATATATATATAAGTAATTAATTATTCGGGGTTGGCTAAAATTCCCACTTTTGAAAGTCCGACGCAGTAAGAACTGAATCCCAAATACATTACTGTACCGACAGCAAATTGAAATTCGAAAACTGGATATACATAATTTATAGAGAGGTCCAAAAATGCCTACTAGGGAGTGGTTCTGTTTGAAATGGATTAAGCGTAGTTTTTAGTTATAAATGCATGAATTACTTTAAGAGACTATATTTTAAGTTACGGTAGTGGTGGTTAAGTGGTGAATAAATTTGAATATTATATTGACCACCTGTATTTTAATGTAGCCAAAATTAACTTTATAATACTCGGATATAATCAAAGCAATAGATAGTTTATGTAATTAAAAATGAGAGTTTAAGGAATTTATCATAAAAAACGAAAATAATTATTTTATTATTAAATAATCATCACAAAACAGAGCACAATAAACCATGATTATTAAATAAGTTATTAAATGGTGTCATATTTGAAATACTTTTTTATACAGTCTGTGTGTGTAAATACAACCGTTAATACCGCATAGTTCTAACTTTATTCATTCCATATTTATATTGGTTTAAATCTAAAATTATAAAACAATTGTTTATTGCTTTATAATGTTTTTTACATAAACCCAACCAAATAAACATGAAAGTAATCTTGAATAGGAAATTTTGATTATTATTTTTCCTACGACCACATATGAAAGTGCTAGATTGCACACTTATTTAGACTTAAGAAAGTAGCTAATATCAATACACGTATTTAAAAGTAAAAAAATATAGTTCTATGATCTGTGACAAATTTATCAATAGTAAACACATGAATGACAAAGCAAGGACCATTTAATTTTTTTTTAATCTTCCTTGTGTCAAATATTGTATTGTAATTGCCAATACAAATTTTTCTGTATAAAGTAAGAATAAAGAACAAAGTTTCTTATAGGGTTTTAAATTTTTAAAAAATAAACATATTTATATTCAGTATTATTATTTTTATACAAACACTTTTAGAAAGAAGAACAGATTATTCTTCTTTTTTATATGTTATGTTCCGTGCATGTGTCGAATGTGGATTTTTGAAGTTATGTTTGTGTTTCTGTTTACAATTATCTTTGCGTCTATTATTATTACATTACTTTTCAATTAATTTCACCAACTGACCATTTTACTTTTAATTTTTATAGAGCCCACAAAAAAATTAAAATGTCATTTATCTAATACAGAATTTTGATGTGAATTCCTCAGAAAGGTGGTTATTTGATTTTAATTAATTATATTTCCATGCAATATATTATAAACTCGTTTAAATCCCAATTTTTAACATGACTAACAATTAAAATAAATTTTATAAATAAATTTAAAATATTTATTATAATAAGAAATATTGGGGTCGTAGGAAAAATCGTGTACACAACGCGTTGGAAAGTGTATTTCTTGCACTCGTTACGTTTCCGCACTCGCCACTACGCGGCTCGTGCTAAACTTCACTTGTGCGTAATACTTCACTTTCCACACTCGTTATGTAATATACTATCTTTACAATAAACCATTAAGATAATGGTAAAAACAACCCCTCCTTCGAAATTGCATCAGCTGGTTTTCTACTTTTATTCGGCCGATAAAAGGTATGAAAATATTTTTCACTATTTTAGATGTAATCGTGTTATAAAAGACAAATATAATGTAAGAGCCGTGAAGTAAATTTCTTTTTACCACATGCCGTGTAATTTTTCCGGGTGTGTCGAACCGAGCAGGTTAGGCTCAATTTGATGTTCTGGGTCCAATGTGCGAGAATGGAATTTCTTATTATTAATTTTCTTTTCTTCTCTTTTCGTTCTTATACGTTAGAAAATTTTTATATTTCGATCCGTATTAGGGATTCGGTATGTGGATTATGGATAAAATATTCATCGTCTAGCGGCGAATACCGAAATTTGTCATTTTATTCTGATTTCTACGGATTATTACTTTCTTTCTAATATAAATAAACTTGCTTTATGGACTTTTTGGTTAAAGAATATTTCTTATTGAATATTTAAAAAATTATCCTCAATATGATACAAAGAATAATAGGGCAGTTGACAGTGTTTAGAAATCTTGCCTCATGGTCTAATTTATTCAAAATAGGACTATCTCACTAACTTATATAACTAGTTGCAAAATGTACGTGTTTTTTCCAAAAATAGTTGCCTTAACGGAACACTGGCTAAATATTGGTGAGCCTGTATTTGTAAAAAATTACACAACTATAGCTAGCTTTAGTAGGGGTAATTTATCCCATGGAGGTACTTTAATAATGTCAAATAACAATAACTTTTCAGCAGTTACCAATTTCGATAACCTTTTGTCGGAAAAAATATTTGAATTTTCCATCGTTTTTAGTAACGTTTTTAACCTTTATATTATTTGTATTTATAGAACACCAGACGCTAACGTGCATATATTCTGTCAAAATTTACTAGGCTTACTTGAATCCTTGCCTGCAAAAAGCAGATTAATTTTATGTGGACATTTTAACATTGACTTTTCCAGTGTGTGTACTGCTCAAGAAACAATTCTATCTATATTTAACTCTTTTGGTATTAACATGCATATCAACTCTCCTACCAGAATAACCAAAACTAGTTCTAGTACTATTGACTATGTTGTGTCGTCATTTGAATCGAGTTTTGTAGACTGTTCCATCTTTACTTCGGGTTTCTCAGTAAATTCTAAAACAAAAATTGCTCCACGCAAATTTTGTCGAATTTTTACGGATAAAAATTTTCTTAACTTTAGAAATATCAGTAAAACAACTGTCTGGGATTGTCTTTCTCTTGATGTCGATACCGCCTTTGCATCTTTTATTAAAACATTGTCTAATTTAGCTGTCAAATCATTTCCTCTTAGGCCTATCAAAAACCAACTGCATAAGCCCTGGACTACCAAGGGCTTGCGTACATCCTCAAAAAATATGCGTTGTCTCTCTTACATAAAAAAAATTACTGACAGTATATTTCTTCATAAATACGTAAAAATGTATAAAAAAGTTTATCATAAGACTATAAAAGCTGCAAAGGACATCTACTATAAGAGGAGACTGAGTGGATCCAAACATATTACTAAGGTAACATGGTCCATAGTTAATGATTTAAGAAATAAAGTTTCCTCGCCCAGCAATATTCCTACTTCACCTGAGAGCCTAAATAATTACTTCATAAATGTTGCCAAAAACTTAGCTAATTCTATAACTTCCACTATTGATCCACTTTCCTATTCACCGAATGTTAATGAAAACTTAAACAGTTTCTTTTTTTCACCTGTGGTAACAGAAGAGCTTCGTAGTACAATTCGAGACATCAAAAACAAATCCGCATCTGGAGTAGATGGACTTAGCCTCAAAATCTGCCGGACTGTGTATTAGATCTTCTAACTAATTTGATTAATGAGTCGTTCCAAATGGGTATTTTTCCTACTTGCCTTAAGACAGCCATAATCATTCCTTTGCATAAAGGAGGTGATAAAGATCAAGTTTCTAACTATCGCCCAATCGCGCTTCTTCCTACGTTATCCAAGATCATTGAAAGGTTGGTAAAAAAGGCTTCTTTTATTTGTGGGTAAATACAATATTCTAGCTAAAAATGAATTTGGATTTTTAAGTGGTAAATGCACAAATGATGCAATGTTTTCTCTTTTTAATAATGTCTACTCCAGCTTAGACAATCAACACTCTACAGCTACAATATTTTGTGATTTCTCAAAAGCTTTCGATTGCGTGAATCATAAAATACTACTTAAAAAATTGCAGTACTATGGATTTAGAGGTACCTCGATCAGGTGGTTCGAGTCCTTTCTTAGTGATAGACTGCAGCTTGTATGAGTTGATGAATTAAGGTCTTTATGCAATCAGATAGAATATGGGGTTCCACAAGGTTCGATATTGGGTCCTATTTTGTTTTTGCTATTTATCAATAATATTGCTGACTTGAGCATCGGCGGAAAAATGTGTTTATTCGCAGACGACACTAGCTTTTCTTGAAGTCACCCGAATATCACCGAACTGCATAGAATCGTTACACATCTGCAATTCAACCTATTATGTTGAATAATTCCACTATAGAGGTCGTTGACTCTGTGAGATTTTTGGGATTAGTCGTTGACAGCTCTCTAAAATGGGATGTACACATTGACGCTTTGTCAAAAAAACTAAGCTCTTCTTGTTACGCGCTGAGAACAATATCTAGGGAGCTTCACCTGTCAGCTTCCAAAACAGTCTATTTTGCCCTCTTCGAGTCACATCTCTGATATGCACTTCCTTTTTGGGGTACATGTTGTGTGACTCAATTTGAATGTATTTTTAAATTACAAAAGAGAGCTGTTCGGTATACGCTCAAACTAAGCAGTAAAACTCACTGTAGGGAATTCTTTAAAAAACATAAAATATTAACACTTTCATTCCTATTTATCTTTGAATCCATTTCCTTAATTCGGAAACATTTACCTGAAGTCTCAGACAGACCATCTCATAACTACCCTCTTAGAAGTGCACCTAACCTAACCTAACCTAACCATCTAACGCACTGGAAGGTTAATTTGTGATATTTATTTATTTTGTTGTTTTTTTTGTTGTTGTTACTCTGACTAAATTAAAATTTTAAATTTAAATTTTTTTTTATTATTTATTATTTATTTTTCTTATTGTATAATGTATACATAAAGTATAAATTAATTTTTTAACTGACCTTTCGCAATGTTTATAGTGTGAAGTTTTATTTGTTTGTATGTTTTATGTTTTATTTACTTGTAGATACTCTTGTATTACTGTTTTAATATGTTTTGTTCTATGTGATTTGCTTTTTTTTAAACAGCTTTGTCCACAAATTTAAAAAAATTTTTTCGACAATAAAGCTTATTATTATTATTTGCACTAGATGTAATGTTTGGATCACGAGCGAAAAGAGTGCGGAGTAAAGAAGATAAATATTGAAAAAACGATATCAGAAAAGGTTTTTCTTGCTTAATTTTCATACAAAGCAAAAGTATTCCAAACTTCGACGATGTGGAGTCATTATTCTATGTTACGAACAACAATGAAAATGTGGATATCAGTTTACAAATTTGAGTGCTTTCTTGAAAAGGAATGCGGAAGGATATCCACCAAAAAAATCAAAAACTTTTAGAAGGAAAGGTTTTTATTAGAAGCTGATGATCATATTTATTTAGGCTTGAAAGTAATTTATATAGTTGGGATAGCTGGAGGTAGCCGAAGAAATGAATGACTAAATATGTGCCCCGAGGATGCCGCGAGTGACTGCGGTTCTTTTATTCAAATAAGCATTCCAGATACAGACACAGATATAAAGAAAATTTTCACAATAACCGGTGATGTTACTGTAATTAATCTGATACTAGTCCGAAAATACATTCAAATGCGTCCAAATCATATACAAAACAATCAAGTTTTCCTTATATATAGAAACGGAACATGCACCATTTAACCTGTTGGCATCAACACATTTTCTGACATTCCAAAAAAAAGCGACATTACTTGGCTTGCAAAATCCTGCCATGTATTGCGCAGATCGTCAGCAAAGTTGCTGTGAGATGCTGGTGCTGATATACAAACGTTGAAAAGATCATTTTGGTGGAAGTCCATTGCTGTTGCTGAGAATTATATTGATGAATCCATCAATAAGAAACGAAAAACAAGATACTTGGACAAAATACATCGGCAAATATCGTGAATATCGCAGTTCTCAAACAAAGTACATTGACAAACATAACAATGGATTTAAACGTGGCTCAGTTAACAATGATGGAGATAACATATCATATTCGAGTAATGTCAAAAGGCACCAGTATTCCGTAACAATTCGTTTCAAAACTGTACTTTTAGTTTTTGTAGTAAAATACATTAATTTTTAAATCAAAATATATGTTTAATTCATTTTATTATTCTTAAATAAATAGATTTGTTGTAATATTGTAGGTACGTGTTTATTT
This sequence comes from Ophraella communa, assembly GCA_035357415.1. Classification (NCBI taxonomy): domain Eukaryota; kingdom Metazoa; phylum Arthropoda; class Insecta; order Coleoptera; family Chrysomelidae; genus Ophraella; species Ophraella communa. Next base: position 12,498,893 of record CM068983.1, on the reverse strand, counting down.
TTTTAATAAAAATGTAGATTTAAAAATGAAATGAGGTCCGGTCCTGATCAACATAGCTTAAACGTGTTTAAAATCGAGCTCTAGAATATTTTATCAAAATCCACTGCAAATTCGACAAAAAAAGTGTTTTTTTGCGATCAAGTAGTGAATTTATAGTGTATAAGTATTAGCGAACCAAATCTGAAGTATAAACTAATCGAACAATCTTGTTATACCTCAACAATGCGGATTTCAAAAGAACTGTTCAACATTGGATAATTTGGTGGACCTAGAATCAGAAATACACGAAGCTCTTGCAATTAAACAAGATAGCATCGCTATATTCTTCCACATCAGTAAAGCCTTCAAAACAGTATGGAAATATTCAATTATTAAATGTATTAGTCAATGGTCGATTAGGGGTAATAGTCTAAAATATGTAAATAATTTCCTTAAAAATTGACAGTTTCAAGTTCGAGTTGATGGAACTTATTCCCAACTACAAACCCAAGAAAACGGGATACCACAAGGCTCTAATCGCAGCACCACATTATTCCTAATTGCAATAAACACAATAATAGACGAATGTAAATACCCAGTGCAAGCTAGATTATACGCAGATGACCTAGTGATATTTTGTAGAGAAAAAAAAATGTGCAAGCATACTCGAACTCCTCCAAAATAAAATACCATAACAAATGTAGAAAATTGGTCAAACTTAAATGGACTTCGCTTTAACATCTCAAAAACAAAAGCAGTATGTTTCTCAAATGTTACTGATGTAAAGGATATCTATCTCTATAGAAGGAAAATCGAATATGTTGAAGAAATCCAGTTTCTAGGAATGATCTTCGATCGTAAACTAACGTGGAAATCACGCATACAGTATCTAAAGAAATCCTGCCAACCTGGAATAAATCTATTTAGATCACTTGCTTTTAAGAACTGGGGAGCCGAATACTCATGCCTGCTTCATATATTATACAAAGCTATAATTTGCTCAAAACTGGACTACGGGTCTATTGTCTATAACTCTGCCAAAAAACACTTCTTAAAACATTAGGCATAATTATTCACAATACTGCAATTCGGGTTTCTCTTGGAGTTTATTCTACAAGCCCTGTTTCGGATATAAATCCCTTTTATTTCTGTTTATTACATACAATAATATTACAACCAACATACATATCGTTTTAAAACATTTACAATTAAAAACATAATGTCATGCGACCTGAACCAAAACAAGGTCGATCATATTCTACTAAAAAATGTTCGCTTTTCATCCCCTATTCATTCGGCGAGGTGAGAAGCTCCGTCCACTACCAGCGTTGCCGGATCAACTTTAAGTCCTGAACATTTCCCCCCACCTTGAAAGATACTTTCAAAAAAAAAAATAGTTCTAACTACAATAACAAAAACAATAATATGTAAATAGTACAATATTCAGAGTCAAAAGGTAAGGGACATAATTTCGTCACTGGTCGTTTATATTGTCCATTAATAGTTTTTACCATCACGACACGAACATTGCCATCCGGCCCACTAAACTTTTCCACTATTCTGCCCAGGTTCCATTGCAAGGGTGGAAGATTGTCTTCTTTAATAATCACTATCTGTCCAATCTCCAAATTCTTTCGTTGATAAGTCCATTTGGTCCTCGTTTGTAGTTCTGACAAGTATTCGGATGACCAACGAGTCCAAAAATGTCTGTATAGCATCTGTAAATGCTGCCAACGAGATAGTCTATTGGTGGGAATATCTCGTACGTCTGGATCTGGTAGCGATGTTAACCTGCGTCCGATTAGGAAGTAAGAGGGGGTTAGGACGTCATAATCATTAGGGTTTGATGATAAAGGTACCAAGGGTCGGGAATTTAGGGCTGCTTCGATCTGTGTAAGAAGAGTGCTAAATTCCTCATAAGTAAAAGGTGTTGTACCTACAATTCTTTTAAGATGATGCTTACATGAGCGTACACCCGCTTCCCAAAGTCCTCCCAAGTGAGGCGCTCTAGCCGGTATAAACTCCCACAAAACTCCTTCATTGCCCAGAAAATTTCTCAATTTTTTCTCAGATTTTACAAAATTGACTAATTCCTTTAGCTTACCATTATCCGACACTATTTTCATGGGTTTTCCCTTTCTGGAGACAAACCGTCGGAAACAGGCTATAAATGCTTCACTAGATAAATCTGTTACAACTTCCAAGTGCAATGCCTTTGTCGAAAAACATATAAAAAGACAGATATAACATTTTGACAATTATGGTTTTCTACCCGATTTATTTTTTAGAATAAAAGGACCTGCTTAATCAGTTTCGGTAATATAAAAAGAAGGAGTTGGTTGAACTCTATCTTTTGGTAGTACACCCATAATTTGTTCAACAGGGATAGGTTTGGCTTTGAAACATCTCACACATTCACGCGTTACCTTTCTTGCCAAGTTGCGGCCTCCTAAAACCCAAAAATTTTCTGTAATAGCACTCAACAACATCTGAGGTCCACAATGAAGTAATCTACGATGTTCCATCTCGAATAAAAGCTTACTAAACCTATGTTTTCCACTCGATAATACTGGATGCTTGGTTGCATAAGGGATATTTGCTAACTGCAATCTGCCCCCCACCCTAAGGAATCCGTTATTATCTAAAATAGGACTTAAACCTTGAAGTTTTTTATTTAACACAGTATTGCCCCCTTTTAAATTTACCATATCCATTCCAAATGATTCCTTTTGCACCATTAATACCAACGCATCCATTGCATGGGTTATCTCTGCAGAAGTTAGAGGTTGAGATGCTCCCTGTTTTTTAGCAAAGCGAAAACAATATGCTATTGCCCTAATAAGTTTATTCAGACAACTGAAGTTTTCAAATGGGAACCTTTGTACTACAACTTGAGTTGCTACGTTCGACTTTAGATCTGGCAAATCTATCTCATCTAATAGAACCAATTTCGGCCATTCTATTTCATCTGACTCCAGAAATTCCGAGCCTTTCCACCAGTTTTCGGACTCAATTAATTTTGTTGGGATTAATCCTCGCGACAACAGGTCGGCTGGATTTTGTCCCGAACGAACATGTCTCCAGTCCCCAATATGTGTAAGTGATTGAATTTGCGTCACTCTATTTGCCACAAAGACCTGTAGCTTACTAGCGTCAGCTCTCAACCATCCGAGCACCACTGTAGAGTCCGTCCATAAGATGGTTCTATTTATTTCCAGCGATAAAGATGATTTTACCTTTGCCATCAAGTTGGCCAAAACTAAGGTTCCACATAGTTTAAGTCTTGGAATAGTCTGTGTTTTCAGGGGTGCCACCTTGACCTTAGAACACAGTAAATGAGCTGAGACTATTCCCGCTTTATTAACGCTCCGTACATACACACATGCACCATATGCCAACATTGATGCATCTGCAAACCCATGAAGTTGCACTTCAGCAGGATCCTGACACACTACTCGCCTACATATCTGCACCTTATTTAAACAATCAAAGCCATCACGCAAATTTCTCCATTCCGTTTCTAAGGAAATAGGTAGTGACTCATCCCAATCCAATTTTTCCTGCCAGAGTTTCCTGAGCAATATTTTTGCCAGCAATACAGCAGGTCCCACCAATCCCAAGGGATCATAAATTCTTGAAATTTCTGACAAAATAGTTCGTTTTGTATTTCTTGTAAGTTCCTTAGGAAAGTCTATTTTAAATTTTAAATGATCCTCCCTAAAGTTCCAATATAGTCCCAATGTTTTATTCTGATCCTTTTCACCAAATTGAATAACCTCTTGATTTCGTTTGACTCCTTCTAATGCCTTTTGAACTGCAGGGACATTTGACACCCATTTTCTTAAGTTTAAACCAGCTTGTGACAAGATTCTAGATACCTCTTGGCATAGCTCTATGGCCTCCTCACTGGTCGTTGCACCGGTTAACATATCATCCACGTAAAAGTCTTTCAGGATTGTTGCAGACACCATTGGGTTGCTTTCTGCACACTTCAGTCCTACCTCTTTCAAACATCTTATAGCCAAATACGGTGCTGACTTGGTGCCATAGGTGACCGTGTTTAAGGTATATTCACAGAGTTCATCTTGAGGAGACGATCGCCAAAATATTTTTTGTAGGGAACGTTGTTCCGGACTGATCCAAATCATACGATACATTTTCTCTATATCTCCACATACCACTACAAAATGTTGCCTGAATCTTAACAAGATTGTCATTAAGTCTTCCTGCAACTTTGGTCCATTATATTGGAGATCATTTAAAGGCAGTCCACTACTGGAAGATGCTGATCCATTAAAAACAACCCTCAGTTTAGTTGTCTCACTATTACTATTAAGGACCCCGTGATGTGGAAGGTAGTACGAGATCTGTTTTGGATCATACTGTGATAACGACATATGCCCCATGGTTTTATATTCATCCATAAATTTACCATACATCTCTTTTAAATTTCCATCTTTTTCCAATTTTCGTTCCAAAGCATAAAACCTATTTAACGCTTGTTGTCTCGAATCTCCCAATTTAGATACAGGTTCCTTAAAAGGAATTTTCACTATGAACTTCCCATCCGCTCCAACTTGCATGCTTTCACAGAACATTTTCTCACATTCATTGTCTTCCATAGACAAAGACTCTTCAACTCCCGGAGTTTCCTCTATTTTCCAAAACTTTTCCAACTGGCCTTGAATGTCCAAAAGAGTAAGATGACATTTATTCTCTCTCTTTCTCTTATTTTCCTGAATTTTATTGTCTCCAAAAGACAGCCATTATCCATCCCAACCTCGTCTTTTGCAAAATTGGATGCTCTGGTCCCAACTTAACTTGACCAACGCAAAGGACTTCATAAAAGAAATTCACACCCAATAATAAATGTACTTCAGATGGTTTATAAAATTCAGGATCAGCCAAATGTATATTGCCAGGGATATTCAATTTTGAACGGGGTATATTTTGACTGGGAATTAAGCCACTAATTTTGTCAACAATCAAACAAGAGATATTCATTTGATACCGGTTTCGACAGGATGAGATATCAACATTACACCGAAAACCAATTGGTGAATGATTATTCCCAATGCCAGCCAACGTAACTTCAATAGGTTCCTTTGGCAAATTTAATTGCTCCACCATTGCTCTACTGATTAAATTTGGTTGAGATCCTGTGTCCAAAAGAGCTCTGCATGTGTGCCTACATCCATGACCGTCAACTACCTGAACTAACGCTGTAGACAACAAAATCTCTCCAGGAACTTCATCCCCATTTTCCAACCATACTGACTTTACATATGTCATATTAGAAGTTCCACTACCAACTGACTGCCCTTCTCCACATTCAACAACCTCATGCTCACCATTCTCTTGACTTTCATTACATCCGCGCTTACTACCTGACTGGCCATTATTTACCTCTCCAACTACTGGGGAATTATAATGCAACAGTGTGTGATGCTTCAGCCCACATTTACCGCACCCATCAAGACTACACATTTTGCTGAAATGATTAGTTTTTTGTAAACAGTTCAAACACAACCCTAACCTTTTTGCTTGTTGGAATCTCGAAAATACATTTAATCTTAAGAATTTTGCACAATTACTAATGTTATGTCTACCTTTACAGTGAATACAAAGTGTACTTGTTTCAGTACCTATAAATGTTTTATGATAATTTTTCTGTTTTATCCAATTATTTTTATTTTCAATTTTAAACTCACTTCTTTTATCTTTATTAGGATTATTTCTTTCAATATTCTTTAAGGTATCTACTCTACTACTTAAAAATTCTTTAAAAAATTCTAAATTAGCTATTTCCCGCTTAGGCCTAACTTCTTTCCACTTTCTAAATGAATTTTAATCTAATTTTTTGCTCATTAAATGCACAATTATTGGATCCCAAGAATCAATGATGTCTAATTTTTCAAGTGCAAATAAACTTTCAATGATCGCGTCTAACATTTCCCTTAAACCTACAGCAGATTCTTTAGTTAAATTCTTAAATTTTAATAATACATCTAAATGATGTCCAACTAATAACGGTGCATCATCGTACCTATCACATAATAGTTTCCACACAACTTCGTAATTTTCTGCAGTCATTTTTCTCATTTTAATCATTTTTTCAGGTTCACCTTGTAAAGCATCTTTTAAAAAATGATATTTTTCGACATTAGAAACTGCACTATTATTATGTACCAATGACTCAAATGTCTCTTTAAACTCTAACCATTGTTCTACATTACCATCAAACTTTGGAATAGGAATATGAGGTAATTTGGGCCTGGCTTAAGGAGCCACCCCTGACCTTATACTACTTCCTTCTGGCGAATTTTGATTATTTTTATTCCCACCCATAAGTTTATTAGCAAAAGAAATTATTTTAAAATAAGAATCCTCAAAGGAGGTTCTCTCACATATCTCTACTTCATTATCTTCCTCAAGACTTAATAGGTCAATGTCATTTTGAATTTCTTCAAATTGATCTATTAATTCTTTAGCTCTACCTAATCTAATTTCTAACTCTGTACCCTCACTTTGCAAATTACTAACATCAAAACCCTCCAAAAACTTTTCAAAATTTGTCAATTTACTTTTAACCGTAGCCCTCTTTCTTTTTAGTTTCTTTACCTCCTCCGCCATTGTAATTATTTACGATTTATTTTATTCAAATAAGCGACTCTACTTACACAAATCGTATAAAATTAAGAAAAGGATATAAAATAAAGGATCGGACTCACCAATATCCGGTATGACTATTCTCCCAAATGTAACCAATAAATTTCATCCAATGTCCACGTGTTGATTCCAATTTAACCTCCAACTTTTCGGTTACAACTATAACTAAACTTCAGAAATCCAATCCGGCTTCTCTTAGGACCATATGTTTCGGATATAAATCCCTTTTATTTCTGTTTATTACATACAATAATATTACAACCAACAAGCTGAACCAAAACAAGGTCGATCATATTCTACTAAAAAATGTTCGCTTTTCATCCCCTATTCATTCGGCGAGGTGAGAAGCTCCGTCCACTACCAGCGTTGGCGGATCAACTTTAAGTCCTGAACAAGCCCCCTTTACTGTGAATCTGGATAGCTTCCTTTATTTCTCAGAAGACAATACCTAAGTCTGCTACAATTTCTGCAAATCAAAATAAACCCGTAATTCACAATGTATTTGCTGATCGTTTCTCAACTAAATTTGATTCTTCACGCACAGATCCTCCATTCTATTCATTGTAACGGTAATAACCCAAGAGGTTGATGCGTCTTTTAAATTTAAAAAAAATGAAATCTGATTTTATGAAAGAGTGACAAAATGAAGAAAGTTTTTTATCTAGAATGAGGGTCAAAATTATGATATTTCGTATCTGAATTACAAAAATCTGTATCATATTTTATTCTACATTTTTAATCATTTTGATATTTACTAAGTACAACGCATCAAACTTTCATGGCTTTTCAAATGATGTCAAGGTCTCCAAAACAGCAGCTATGTATTATGGTAGGTTATGTTATTGCGTAGATGGGAATCACCCTGGGACATAACTAGGCAATCCAAACCAAGTGACTTTTTTAAAGGGCAAGATGGTGACATTGGCACACAAAGTAGTTTGTTGTTTGTATTTATAAAGGGAATAATAAAGTAAAACTGTCTCTGTAGATAAAAAGTGTACTCTTAAATGCGTTAAATTAGGGCGATGCAGTAGCAGCATGACACATTTTAAAAAGGCGCCATAAGTAATTAGACTGAGATGGAAAAATAAACATGGACAGATAACTTTCGTTTCAGACTAAGGCATTATTTGAAATTTTAAATGTATTCCATAGAAAACAGTTCGATTCAGGCTACAAATTGTGTACCCAAAGTTTGTATTATTTGGCAGACAATGACGTCGCATGGTCTGATAGGTGAACCATATCACGTGACTAATAGTTTATTCAATGGTGTTGTGTATGCTATAAATAAATTGAAAACATTATAAAATACCGCTACAAACAGTAGTCAGAAATGAATAATCTGTTTCATTTAAATCATAAACTTACATTATTTAATAGAGTTGTGTATGTAACACTAGGGTATAGTTACTTTTCAGTGTTAGAAAGAACTGGATAGGATGTTTTTAAATTTAAAATGCCTATTCAATGCTAATATTTTATTTGTTCAAGTTTGTTCAACATTGGAAACCTGCTGGTACATAGTTACAGGAATTCTTTAAATGTGATCCAGTAATATTAATATTTGAAAAAGTCCAATCATGAACTTTTGAACCTGCTTTAATATAAATTTCTCTAGCACGTCTAGTTACAGTACCATAAATTCTTGAAAGTTTTAAATTTTTCACTTCTATGTTATTATTGATGTGCCCTTCATTACCATAGTCCATATGGACATAAATACCTTGCTTTTGAATTCCTAAAAATAGAATAAAAATCTTTAAAATGTGAAAAACCAAAGAGTTTCTTTAATACAATATTCTTTTGTTTTCTTAATGTTATAATTCGTTTTATTTGCTATCGGATCAAACCATTAAAACAAATCACTAAGAAAAATAGATATATTTTAATATTTTTTCTTAGTATAAGTCCTCAATCAATTAATTATTTTTTAAAATTTCACCCTTACAACCGTATTATCAATGTCTATAGAAATAATAGACCAATAATTTTAGATAAAAACAAATAAACTTAATTATAACAGTTACATAAAATCTTTGGGTGTTAATTCTCACGTTAAGATATAATAAAGCTGCAAGAGTTTTACCTTTAAGTTCAATATTTTGGAAGGTAACATCACTAATTTCTCCTGGTCCTCCACTAGCCTTAGCAATTATTTGTACACCGTTGGATCCATTTTCTAAAAGGCAGTTGTGAAAAGTAATATTCTTTGATGTATTTCCTTCGTAAGAAGTTTCGCTGTAACCTGCCTTAGCACAAATACCATGAGATTTTACGCAATGTATATTAGTAAAAAGCATATTGTAACCTTGGTTGACATATAAACATTGATCTTGATTATGAATGAAAACATTATTTATGTATATATTTTTTGACTTTGATATACCAATACCATCAGTGTTTCTGCCTTCATGCTGAAATGATACTCATTTAAAATGTTAAATTATTTATCTTAAAACAAAAGAAAATATCGAGTTAACAATATTTTGATGGTTTATAACTAACTTTTCGGTTATCTCCTTCAGAACAATCAGCGTTCCATCCGTCGATAGTAAGATCTGTGGCATGTTCCACACCCGTACAAAACATGGGACAATTTTTGAGAGCAATGTTTTTAAATACCGCATTATTAACATGAAGAATTCGTAATAGCTTTGGTTTCTTAACGCCTCCAGATCCACCTTGACCATCCCAATATTTCTCTCCTTGTCCGTGCAAAAGGGAGCCTAAAAAATGGAGAAGGATATTGATTATAATTATTCAGTACTTTAATATCTTTAATACACTGATCCTCTAAAATACCAATGTTATAAATGAATTACTTTTTATATTAAAATTGTACTCTTTGTTTAATTATTATTAAAAGTTATAACAATAACTTAATATAATTTTTTTGAGGATTTTTGCAACAACTAACCCTCTATAAAAGATAAAAGCCGATCATTTTTCATAAAGGCATAGTATATCACGTACCATGTAGGATAAGAAGCCAATTACCGATGAGCGAGAAATTGTAAGTTAGCGGAGTTAGATAATTCACGAATTAAAATAATTGAACTTATCATGGAAGTTCATAGTATTATTTTTCTGCCCTGACCCGAAAAGCAACAATTAATTGAGATTATGGTTTTGAATAATAAACCATTTTAGTCAGTCAGTCAGAATTCAATAAAATGATTTAAAAACTGGTAATAATATTTCCAAAAAATGATTGTATTAGTCAAAAAAATGATTTATTCTTTTGAGGTGTAAAATGTACAATGTATTACAAATTTTTTTAAATAAATTAATAAGCAAAAAAATGTTTTTAAATAATATTAATAATGAGTATTTCCTCCATGGGCCTGTATGCATGACGGTAGGCGATGTGGCATGCTGTCGATGGTTGAGCTGGGCTTGCGGAATTCTCTCCCATTCTTCACGAGCAGCATCTTTCGGTTCTCGTAAAGCAATTGGGGGAGGGTTTCGCTTCTTAATTCGTGTTCAATGACGTTCATGTCAGGGGAATTTGATGGCCATATTAATGCGGATATTCCTTCTTCCAAAAACTTTTGTACTGCAGCTGTTCGATGTGGAGGTGCATTGTCATGCATAAACACAAATCCATCACCTACCGCCCCCCGGAATAGACGTACAATAGGATTTAAAACTTCCTTGATGTACACAGTACCAGTTATTTTTCTCTCCAGGATAGGCGTCCGTGTACCCCTCATAATACCACTCCAAACCATAATACTCCCACCTTTAAATGGAACACGTGGTTGGGCTGTTTCTACCCGGGCTTGGCGTCCTGGGGCTCTCCAAACTAGCGTTCTTCGCGAATCAGAAACCAAGCCAATTCTTGATTCATCAGAGAACATCACGTAATTCCAGTTAGGACCATGGTGTAACATTTCTTGAGCCCATTGCAACCTTACAATTTTTTGTTGATAGGTTAGTTTTGGAACACGTAGAGGTCTTCTGCGATACAAATTTACCGCATTTAATTTTCGTGTAATTGTTTGCCTTGAGATATTCAGTCCTTCAAGTCTAGCAATTTTTGTGGATATGCCACTTGTAGATTCCTGTCGATTTCTTTGAGCTATCAATGTTATCTGCCGGTCTTGTGGTGCTGTTGTACATCGACTTCTGCCACTTCTGGGACGATCCTTCACATCATTTTTTTTTTAATTTTTGATACAGCACCCTGAGTAACACCAACAATATTCGCGATATCACTTTGACTAAAGCCCTGTTGTAACAAAGCAATTACTCTAGACCTATGAAAATATGATATCATGTCACTGGGCATTTTTAAACAGCTCAAATAAAATTTAAACAAGAATTGGAATACTGTGAAAGCACCCAAATCAATTAAATATGACCAAAATAATACAAAAACCAATCAAATTTAGTATTGTTTTGATTCAAAAACGCTTTAAGTTTTTAAAAAAACATAGGCATAGATATATTATTTCTGGAAATATGGAAATCTCCATAAGGAAATCGTCAAAAAAGCTAAGATCTAAAAACTTAATTTTTGATACATTTCAAGGTCACGAGTGATCCCCACTCCAACGATTTGGTCATCTTCTGTGATAGATATCTTGGTACATAATCATATATATAGGGTATGTCGGGATATTAAGTGGGGGGGTTTGACAATTTTACATAAGGGGTATGTCTGCATACACACGGCTAGCGAAGGTGGGAGATTAGACCCTTCAAGGATAGCCGTCGCAGATGTGAAAAATGTCTTGCTTTATCTGTTTATATACGGGGTATGGTACAAATAAAGGTTTCGAACAGTTTTGATCGAATCATCTTCTGTGATAGATATCTTGGTACATTCATATACAGGGTATGTCGGGATACTAAGATATGTTAGAAATATCAATTTGATAATATGGTACTGGTCAAAGGTCCTGTTAGATACGGGTCTTCATATACAGGGTATGTCGGGATACTAAGAATTGTTAGTGTGACGATTTCCTTATGGAGATTCCCATGTTAGCGCCTCCGCCATGAGGCCTTATGAACATAGCCTATTTACTGACTGCTTATAATTAAAAGAGTTGGTTATTTACTAAAGTATATGTTAGAGTTATTAGAAAGCTCCATTTTTTGCATAAAAAATGTATACAGTTAAGTACTTCTTTTCCCAACACATTTACGATAATCTCACACACTGGATGACTACTTTATAAGTAGTTGTTGATTTTGTTACTTTTTTTCATTAATTCAAATTCAAATATTTCAGTTTTCCTATTTTTATTTACTGATCTTTTGCCATGTTTTATATTACAACGTTTTTTTCAATTCGTAATCAGTGGGATTGGGCTAAAAAATTAAATATATAAACATTTACGAACAGTGTGACATGTATCTAAAATTATTACTTTTTGCAAGTATATAAAAGTATTTTTATCAAGATTGAGTTTTTTAATGCTGTCTTCAAGAACTGGGAATGCGTCCAGTTGATGATACGATGATCGGTACCACCTCCACTTTACTGCCTGCCAGCAAAATCAGTGTACTTTGCTATCTTTTTACGATACAACATTGACTAGAATCACTGATTTACCTTTTCAATCCACAATCATGATGTTGGGTCGATTATTCGCCATCTACTTATCGTTAAGGACCTATCATAGTAAAGCCTAAAATCTGCATTCCCGAGCACTGCCTATGAGTTCTATTTGTAATATATGGTGTATAGATATTCAGCAGTTAGTAGGTTAGGTGTTTAATGTGTTTAATGGCCAGTTTCTGGTGGATAATGTTACACGTTTGGTTGTGCCTGCGTAAATAATTCGTGTTGGCTACGGTTGAATATACTATGTGTTGTATAATTAAATTTATTGTACTAACCCTTACTTTTTGAAAGTTCATCTTATTAAGAATAATAAAACACTCTTCGTTTGAACTTAATTTCCAAGTTTATTTGAAAAAATTATTGAATCATCATGATTGACAATTTTATCCTGGATGCTATTTGGATTTGACCCAATACCATCCTCTAAATTATTTGAATTTGATTCCTCTGATTTATCTAATATTGGATTATAGCTATGACCATCTTCAGAATTATCCTTTAAAATTTGATTAATATGCCGCTTCCAAATAACATCCCCAGATACCTAATATCTTGCATAAATAAATTTTATCAGTAAGTGCTTCGTCTATAATTGCACTTGTCCATATTTTCCCATTTGGACTTCTATAGTCTCTACATAATACTCTGTCTCCCACATTAAACTTTTCCATACTACAATACCCTCCGGTTTTGAATTATTACTATTATTTATAGAGAATAAATTAAATCGGTTCCTTATTTTATTTTTAAAAACTAAACTAGATGGAGTAACACCAGTAGTGATATGAATAGAATTTCGACAATGAAATAAATATCTATTTAAAATTGTCATTAACCATACATTAGTATTAGTTTTATCCTGTAAAGCTTTTAAAATACTATGTTTTAAAGATTTTACAAAGTTTTCTGCCAAACCATTGCTTGCTGGGTGATATGGTGGTGAAGTAATGTGTTAATACCATTATTATATAAAAAATGTGAAAATTCTGTGGAACAGAATTGTGGACCATTATCAGTCACAACCACTTTTGGCAACCCTAATCTTGCACAGCATTCACGAAACTTTTCTATAGTAGAAATAGAGTCCTTTGAATTCATTAAAAACGCTTCTGGCCATTTCGAAAAAAAATCCACAATGACTAATATAATTTTTCCTTTTATTGGTCCCAAGAAATCCGCATGTACCCGTTCATAAAAAGCGTATAATTTTTCACCAGATACTACTTTTTTGGTTCAGGTCGCATTGACATGCAAATATCACAATTGCTAACCCATTTTTCAATTTCTGAATCAAAAAAGGCCATCAAAAATATGATCTGGCATTTGCCTTCATCTTACTCATCCCTTCATGTGTGCTTTGAAGCTCCTTCAATAATTGAGATCTTATAGTATTCGGTACTACCACTCTGAACCCCCACATTACAATAGCATAGTCTATAGATAATCCCTTTTCTCTTAGCTTATTAGGTTTTATAACATCATCAATTTATTTTGGAAACCCATAGCGAATGTAATTAAATACTTTTCCCAATACTGGGTCTTTCCGACCTCAGTTTATTGGTATCAATAGGTATTAACCCTTCTATAAAATAAAAATAGTCGATCGTTCCCTGATCTTCTACTTGTTGATTGTCCGTAATTGGCAACCTACTCAAAACATCTGTCTGTACATTATCTTGCCCCCTAACATACTTGAATGTATAATCAAATCCAGACAAATATAAGGACCATCTCTGAACCCTACCTGCAGCCATTTTAGGCAAAGTTTTAAATTCTCCAAATAGAGCTTGCAGTGGCTTGTGGTCAGAAGTTATTTCAAATTTACGACCTTCTAAATACTAATATAACTTTTTCCCAGCCCAATAAATACTAAAAGCTTCCTTTTGAATCAGCATAATTTTTCTCTGCCTCTGTTAAAACCCTGGACACAAAACAAATTGGTCTTTCTGTACCATCAGCCATTACATGCAATGAAATCGCACCAATTTCGTTGTCACTAGCATCACACGAAAGTCTTAGGGGTTTACTAGGGTCAAAATGAATAAGAATTTTATCAGATATTATTTCTTTCTTGGCCCAAGAAAATGCACGATCACATTCCGATTTCCACACAAATATTGAATTTTTTTTAGTAAGTCATATAAAGGTTTCATTATTGACTCCAAGTTGCTGATAAACTTGGAATAGTAATTAACCATACCTCGGTAAATTTGCAATAGCAGCTACTTTCCTGGTATCAGTTTTAAGACTATTTTCTTAAATTTTATTACCTAAAAAATAAATAGAATTCTGAAAGAATTGAAATTTCTTAAAATTAAGCCTAAACCCTGCTTTTTGTAACCAATCTAATATCCTTGCCAAATTTTTCAGATATTCCTTATTATTATTTCCTGTAACCACGACATCGTCCATATAATTTACACAACCTAACAAAACCTTCTCAACAATATTTTGGAAAATTGAGCATGCTGACGATGCTAATCAACGAAACGGCCATCATTGTAATATAAAACATAATTTTTTGGAATAAACTTTTAAACGAAGAGTTTTTTAGTATTGTTTCATAATTTCTAACGTTTGTTGGCACCGTCTATATTTGTCCGAAGTAATGGTCCTATTTAGTTCTAGTTTATCTGCTTGTTGTGTAGATTTATTGTCACATCTTCCTCCCTCCTTTCTCGGCAGTGTTGTTTTGAGCACAGACGATATTGGATGGTGACATATTTGCTTGATCATCGTAGTCCTGGTTGTTGTTATTTTAATTAATTATTATTATTATTTATTTTATTATTATATCCTACATATTTTTTTTCTTTTTTAATAGGTTTGTTTAAAAATTTTAAAAAGATTTTAATAATTAAATCAAAAGAGAAATTTTTAAAATTAAAATGATAATATAAGTTAGAATTTCCCTTATAACACACGTTCACTGAGTGCTCGATACGAGTTTCGAACTTACTTCAATCACTTGAGAAAATTCCTATCACGCATTTAATAATTGATCAATTTCAAATCGGGTTGATTTATTTTATAAAAAAAAGTTTAATGTGGGTTTCTAAGTAATTACTTTTTCGTTTTATGTAAAATATATATTGCTGTATAAACGTGAATACATTTTATGGGGAGTTTTATTTTAGACTAAAAAAAATTAAAAATTGTTTGAACCTTTCTAAATAAAAAAATACCTTAAGCATCTTAATAACAGAAATTGTGGCCACGGAGAGTATTTTCCTACACGTCTATTTAGTCATTTTAAGGGTACCTACCGGTTGGAGTAAAGTGCCATTTATTTAAAAAGCTTGAACTTTTATATTATTGCAATAGCTTTATTTATGTAAATACATTTAATTTACTCACCCTTTTCTCCAGTAACAGTTATATGATTTCCGGAAATTTCAACTAACCAGATGTCATTGTAACCAACATCAAAAGTAACCACCCCTTTTATAGTAAGCGTAGAATAATCTTTTAATTTTAAAGCCAAAGATTTGCCGCTTGGTACAGTGAAAGAATTAATGACGATGTTCGTACAACTGCTAACGACGGAATCTACTTGCGAATAATCACTTATAGAACAACTATCAGAAACATTTGCCGTAATTATGCTAGAAGATACGAAAAATGAAAAACCCAGGAGGGTTAATGTTTTTAAAACGAACATTTTGAAATTTAATATTTTACGGTTTAATGCTATTGTTTATATATTTAATCAAATTTTTAAAAACAATAGCACTTAAACAATTTTATCTAATTAATTAGTCTTTTCGAGACACTTGATTTATCTAAAATTATAAAGTGATTTAGTTAGTACGCTTTAAGAGATTAAATTGGAAAACCATATAAAACATTGTTTGGTTGTTAACTCTTGTAACCATATTATGACGTTGGGCGTCGGTTTGTGATATGATTTAAATGTTGAGAGTGAATTTATAAAAATATTTAGTTAACTTTTAAAAAAATAACAATATACCAAAAGAAAAAAATGTAATTTACAATAAAACAACCATTAATCTTAATTTCGTCTTTAATTAGTTGTAAAAGATATTTCAATAATTAACAAAATTTATGAATGTTTATCACAGCAAAAATTATTATAGTTAAATACCTCTGCTAGGGGTGAGTAAGTTCATTAGCTCTGTCTATAGTACAATATTTGTTTCTTTAAAAAATTATAAGGGCACCACTGAAATCTTTTTATTTTTTATGATACTACTGAAAAAAGTTGTTTTAAGCTGAGTGACTTAAATAAGTATCATAAGATGACAGAAAGTTGTCAGAAAAAACTGTCTATGAAGTAAAAAAAATGAAAATGTACCAACAGATAAAAGATAAATAGATTTCCTTGGTGCTAAAATGAATTAAGTTGAGAATACGTTACAAAAAAAATAATCCGCAACAGTTCTTTACAACTACTTATTCTAATACAGTTGACGATACAGATAGATATAAACGGAGATAAAAGAGAAAAAATTATGGGAACAGTAAATATATACCACAATAACCTTATCCCAATAGTGGACGATCCTTCGCCGCACCTTGGGGTCGCTACGGCACTGTTTAGGTGGTTCCAAATGACTATGGAAGATCACGAGTGGAGGAATGATTTGCCCAAGTTGTAGAGATGATTCAGTTTAAAAATTCGTGCATACGAGATCTTAAAGTTTACAAGCTTTTCAAGTTTACTGAATCTTCAAATTAAAGAAATGCTTCTAGTTTACTGAATCTTTAAATTAAAGAGATACTTCTAGTTTACTGTATTATATTCCAATTTTCTGTATATGACAGTAAACCAATACAAGAAATGAGACTGGGAATAATTATTAAAACCTCTTGAACCCGATATTGGCCACTCATTAGTACACCTCGTAGCGTAGCTACTTTGAACATCCAATTATAATTATAGAGACCGCATTCATTATTTTATTATTAAGAATTCTTTCGGAAAGATGGAGCTCGCAGTACTAATTTAATTTAATATTTAGGATACCAGGTGCTTAAAATGTTAACAGGTACTGTTACACTCTATAGAATTCACCTACAATTGACCGATTCAATGAGGGTATGAGAAAGAGAGAGAAATCTAAATCATTCAAAATGAATTAAAACGTTTTATACAATTATGCAATCATTAATTGATCAAAAAAAATAAATAAATTCATACAAAAATTAAAAAGAATGGTATACATGATTTCAATGTAGACATCCAAACATAAACGTATCAAACCTGTTAATTAAAACTAGTAACTATATTTCTTGGTAGAACGACCTTTTGTGGTTTAACAAAAGGTCACACCAAATAGGAACTGTATTTCTGGATTGTAATAGGTGGTTGAAAAGTTGAAAAGTTTGACACGAGCAAAAAGACATAAAACTGACCACAGCTCAACATATTCGATACCATCCTTTAATATATGACCTCAAAAAAGTAGGCAAATATAAATTTAGAAAACGCTAAGGAAACAGCAGAAATTGCGCGAAGCAAACTTATATAATTATTCTGCAAACGACATATTGCGAGGAGTATACGCTTATAGTCAGATTAAGTAGGTATTACTTCTGTCACTCATTGAGAATGTACTGGGATTAATAAAAGCCCAATTTAAAACACGCAAAATATATTCTATACACTGTTACGTAAAAAGTCCAACAATGGATGAACTTAATTTGAACTGGCCTAAGCACATCGTTCCAAAAATTTGCACCGTGAACATTTTAATAACAAAATTATTTCTCTTCGCACAGATTTAGAGTATCCACCTTATTTACCGGATTTAACACCACATGATACATACATTTGGGGAATAATGAGGGATTTCAAATTTCGTTTGTAAAATCCTCCATAAACTGTTGGAAAAACTACGTCAAAGAATTAGCAGCAACCACTTTTCATAAATATGTATAATGATTTTCAGAAACGTTATAAAGCTTATCTGTAAAGACATTGTGTACATTTTGAACATGTCAGCATCATTCTTTGACAGTGATGAAATCTTTAAGATTGAAACACGTTTTATTCCGGGGAAAATAGGACTCAACAACACCTGTAATTAAAACAATCACTCAGCTGTGCAGTTGCTAACAGTACAATTAGGACAGCGATTTTGGATAATAAAGTACCTTCAAATTATTAGAAACGTAGTGAACTGTTGTGCCAAATGCCAGAGTAGAACCCAGATCAGTAACTAATTGAAATATCTATTGAACCTGAGCATACCGGCATTGAGGGGAACGAAAAAAAGGTTCTAGCCAGAAGAGGTGCTAAAGGAATATTTATAAGCCCGGAGCCTAGGCATAGCTAATAGCGTAGCCAGAGGATCATTATGGAACTGGTTAGATCAAAAAAGACGTTCTTGCTGATTCCACCTAGAGGGTTTAAGACACAAAAATGCATTTATAACAGATCTCTCTAAAAAGAGGTCTCAAGATCAGTATATAGGCTATCTTCATACGGCCTCATGGCGGAGGCGCTAACATGGGAATCTCCATAAGAAAATCATCAAAAAAGCTAAGGTCTAAAAACGTCATTTTTGGCTCATTTCAAGGTCACACTCGTGAGTGATCATCGCGGCAGGCTGGCAGGTGCGCGCGCACATTCTTTCTTCATAGTGGGTTGGTGAAGCGTTCGTTATGACGTCATAGCAGGCTGAGATGGATTAGATTGATAGATATGGGAGTTTTTAAGGTGATTCAGATTTCTAGAAATAAAACTTACAACGAGTTTGTATGCATGAAGCGTTATCATTAGTTTTTTATTGCATTTTGGTGGTATGAGTTTAGATATTATTAAATCAAACCTTTTAAACATAGAATTAATGGTACGCTTTTTAAATCAGTTGATACATTAACATTCATTTTGTAGGGATCAAACATGAAGAAAATGTTAGATATTAGTAACCTATATTAATCAGCAGAAAGTGTATACTTCAGTATTATCATTGAAAATAACTCGTTGGTTTAAAAAATTATGCAAGGCTATAGTTTTAGAATAAATAAAAAAAAACATTTTAACAATATTAGTATATTTTATAAATTATATTAGTTTATACATTATAAATTTTATTTAACAATTATATCAACATCCATCGGCGTCTGAATCGAATAGTGTCCCCATGGTAACGTTTTATCTGAACCGGAAATCAGATAGCGTTTTTCGTCTTCGGGGCTAAGGGCCACTTTTTCTTGTTTGATGGAGAATACCTGATGGTTAGTTGAGCGTATTAAATTTTGTTGGACAGTTTTTCGTTGCCAGTTATCTAAGCATTCAACATAATCCTCGAAGGTAATATTATTTTTAACAACCGACGACTTAACTCCCTTTGCTTTCTTTCCAACGCCAAAGTTCATGATTTCTATATCTATTTCATCCTCTTCATACCCCTCATTAACCATCTTATTGCGCATCTTTGCTATATCCTCAACAGTTTTCAACACTCTGGTGGTATATAGTTTGGATCTTAAACCGACATAATCAGTCATCGGTACCCCATTATTTTCATCCTTCATCATCCCAAGAACTTTTTTATTAACTCGGGGTATGTTAAAGATATTATTTTCAGAATAATCAGACGTATCAAATCGCGAGTGACAATCGTGTCTTATAACTACGTAAGGATCCTGATGTAGCTCGTAAATTAGAGAGTCGGTGTCCGTATACAAGACTGAACAATGTGGAAAAGCATCGATCATATACCCATAATGAAAATCATATATAGTAGTCTTTGCCAAATCGAGAATAGTTTGCCCAACATATATGGGTTTATTAAGGTATATCTGCAACTTGCCAAGTTCTACTGCTACAAGATTTTCATTAAATATAGTGCAGTTTTTGAATTCAGGCTTGGCAATGTACGCTTCTGCTCCATACCGGCCATTCCACTCACTCAAAAGATGAATGTCTACTCTTTTACGTATATTTTCCATGGTTTTTCCTGTAACAATAAATGTAATTCTATTAATCGTTTAGGGGTTATTAAGAATTACAACTTACCGAAAACGGCATTATTCATTAACTTAAACAAGTTCTTCTCAAAATCGTTAGTGGCTGCAGTCCTCAATCGTGTGTTTAGCTCGATGTAGGGCTTTAACCAGGGAGATTGTTTAAATTTGAGTACTCGATGAATTTTAGTAATAACCAAACCATGGGTTAGCGCCTGTTTCAACGCACGGTAATGGATAACATACTTTGTCTTGTTGTTCAAGGTAGCCATTAACTTAGTTAATTCCCGTGCATTTTCAGGGTGTTTCATTGTCTTGGGATTAATATGCTCCGGACAGAAAGGAATATCTTTGTGTAGATCATGAAGACGTTGTGGATATTCAAGATCAACTTCAAGCACATAACCTTCAGAAGCATCATCTGGGACTGTGGTAACGTCAATATTGGTATCATATACCCATTCGAATCCTCTATGAGGCAGAGGCTCACACATTGCCCATCCATACTGAAAACACAAAAAGAATATTAAAAAATTCACATAGTTTAAATAATAATATTCTCACCTGATTATTAACGTCAAAATACATCAAGTATGAGTCAGGTTTTGATGAATCGTATGTTGGTATGTACTTATTATTAGCAGTAGCTCGACGTTTTGAACAGACTTGACTTAGACCTCCACGAATACCGCGTTCAACGAAAAGAAACATATCCAAGTCGGTTAGTAGCATCAATTCAATCTTGGTATATTTAAGCATCGCATCCCACGTAAATCCAGGTAGCGTGAAATAGTGAGCTGGATCCAAGTTGTAAGTTTTCAGACAGCTTGCCCGAAATCGTTCAAATACATCAGCCAAAAGCATTATATCAATTTTCATATATAAATCCACATACTGACCCAAATTTAAACAGTTAAAGCTATCCCATACAAGTTTTGCACGTTGATAAAGTCTTCGGGGGCATGGTTTATTATCTAATTTGTTGTAAAATGAGTCTTGTGCTGGTAAAGTTGTATCATTAAATCGATCAAATGAATTGATGTAATCATAAGGCATGATGCCTTTTTTAGTTATCAGTTTAAATTGTTCTTCGGTCAAGTTAGGAAACTGTGATTTTAGGTTAGGAAATTCTTGTAGGTACGATGCTAACTTATCTAAGGAGGAAGCCATAAATCGGTATGAATCAATAAAGCGGAATTGTATCGGATATTCATTGATGTGCTTCGTAAATAAGATATATTTTTCCTTAGTGATAGGTAGCAGATCTATTTTACCACCTATCTTTGTAGCTATATCTGTAATAATGAAATGTGCATCGTAACCGGATAAGTTATGAAACACTACAGGTACCACGTGACTATCCTTATAGTTAACATTACATTTTCCATGAGCAGCACCTCTATAATTGTTGTTTGGAATCAGATGATTATGATCACGCACCTTCTTATCATAAGAGGTAAAAGGCAGTTCACAAATGTGGCAGTGTGTAGCTCTTCTATACTCAACTTCCTGCAACCATGTCATATTAATGTCATACGGGCACCAAAAGACTGTAGCCATATCTTCAGCTAAACTATTCATTTCCAAAGCAAACCATTCCATACAATCTTGACCGCAGTATGATCGATAAAAACTTAAAGAATCATCATAACTGCATTTGAGATAGTAACCAACGGCTGCTGGTATGTGATGTTGAAGCTTATTAGAATCATTGTCGGGTTCGAGTACGCTTTCCAAGTCTGCATATACTATGAATGGTGCTTTTTCCTTATTCTTATAGTTCTTAAATTCCAGAACATTTTTCCCTGCTTCAGGCATTTTTATGGCTGTCTCATTCATTTTAATACAGACCTCGATATGCTTTTCCAACTTATCTTGCGAGTGGAAGTAGTGGAGACATCTATCGCAGAAATGTTTCTTCCGATGATCTTTGCTAAGCTGCTGGGATAGTAGTCTAGATAAATTTTTAATCCAGACAAAATGGTATTTGGATGGAACGTCATCATCAACATTTTTGGTTGGAACATCATCATATTTATCCTGGACCAGTAAAAGATTTACATGTTTTTCTTGTTTATTTTTAGTTAAATATGTAGGAAGGGTTTGGAATGTTTTCTTATTCTTCCGCAGGATGTAAACGTTTATTGAAATATTATTTTGTTTTTCAAAATTAGGTATTTGCTTCAGTGTCATGGGTAATTGAATACCTTTAAGCTTCAAAACGGAAGAATAGTGGGGGTACGAAGAACATCTATCTGAATTTTTTTGACCACAAGGATACAGCGCAGAAGTGACAGCCCATGCAAAACAAGCCTGGTCCTCATTCTTCACGTTGATGCAAGCCTCTTTCCTCTTGATTTGATCTGGAAGTTTGACGTATGAGGATCCCAGCTGTGGGGTGTACTTGTTAATATTAATACCAAGATTGAGAACATTCTTCAATGCCCACCCCGAATCACGCTCTTGAAACTCTTCAAGTTCTTTGAGGATGGGGGCTATAACTTTACTGTCAAACCAATCATCAAGGTTGGTATCGCGGTAGATTGGGGAGTTTGAAGTAGTAAAGTACTTATACTCAGTCTGTATACTCTCTCCCTTTACTATTACAAACTCCCCACAAAAGGCGGCGTTAACTTTCACTGCTGCATCCTTTTTAAGGCGTTGCGAATCTTTCGTTTAAAAACAGCCTTACAATCCTTAAGGAAAGAGCCAGGGTCTTTATGCTGGATGTTGGAGATGACTCCGGTGAGTATACGACTATTAAATACCGCCTCTGAATCTTCCCAATGAACTCGCTCAACCAATCGAGCAGTCCGTGGTGAAAGCCCCGACCCCTTCTTCTAATGCACTTTTAGTTGTTTTCTCATCGTTTTCACATTCCTCATCGTAGCTTCTAAATGATGTTTTTCACCAGACATCGACACACTTCTCATAGCATTTCTTATCATTTTAATCGCTTTTGTACACTTTCTGAGTCCTTCTCTCACCTTGTTCTCATCATAACTTAAAGAAACAAGTCCAAGGATGGAAGCAATATTAAAAACTACTTCGTTAAACATTTCAGAACACTTATATTCAACTCAAAAGTTTCTTCATAAATGATTCGCTAGCGTGTGATCAAAGTAATAAGTAAATTTCTAGTCGGACGGAGCACTGAACGCTTTTGATAAATATCTGAAAAGATATCTTTATTTACATTATCAATAATTATATCAATAATATCTACATCTACCCTACACTCAAAGTTTTTCTTAAATTTATAGAACAAAGTATTGAATAGATTTTTTAATAATAAACCCTCAAACTAAAAAATTAGTATATAAAAATTCCCCACAAAAATTAACAAAAGCAATATCCTTGAAATAACAAATGAAAAACAGGGTTACATATATAGTGAATTACATTATTGTGAATTACAATTATTTGTACTTCGATTTACATAAAATTATATCTAAAACATGTGTAAATATTTATTTCTGACTAAGAATAATAGAAAACTCTTCGTTTTAATTCAACTTCCAAGTTTAATTGAAAAAATTAGGTTTAAAATCGCAATTACATCTGTTTCGCTAAAAACTAGCATCGTCAGATTGACATATTTAAGTTTCATTTTGTTTGTTTGTAGCTAGGTACCTGATTAGGTAGAATTAAGGCTAGACCAAGTATGGAAGTAATAAGACATAACAATATTAAAGCCTAGATATTATTAGCCCAAAGGGATTATCCTGGATGTATTTCCCTCTAAGATCAGTATAACTGTGCAATGATATAGAAAACCGGGAAAAAAATATATCATGCTGATCTTTATAATAACTTAATTTATTTCTGTTACAACTACGTCTTATCTATGTATAAAATGAAGACTCAATCAAAGTAAACAGTTTAATTTTATTGTATTTCTGTCTCATTGTATACCTAATAGTTATCGTTGTAACAGATTTTTTTCTGTAGTACGTGAAGTTCTGAAAGGTCTGTATCAAATAGGAAAAAGATATAATTTACTTCTTACCTGAAGGCTACTGATTATCTTTCATATAATTCACATCACTTGCAGAGATCTCCTGAATTTCAACACGTTAAGAGGCCACAGGCGGTTCTTTAATAGCCATCAGGCGACAATTTCCCAAAAACAGAAAATACTATACGCACTCAACTCAATGGGTGACAGCTGGGTTTGTAAGCCAGACTAACAGACACCTTAAGTTATAGTACTTCTCCCACATTGTGGTACCTGTCGTATTTCTGTGTAGAAAAAGTCGACCACCCCTTTTATACCATAAGGAACCTTAGCTATCTACTTAATAAATTGTTTATAACAATTAAGATGCCGCGAACGTCAAAAACGATGCTCTAAAAGGAAGGTGAGTATGATATTAGGACATCTGGACAATTGAACACTGCACCGACACACTTCATAAGAGGTCTCAGGCGGTTCTTTAATAGCCATCAGGCGACAATTTCCCAAAAACAGAAAATACTATACGCACTCAACTCAATGGGTGACAGCTGGGTTTGTAAGCCAGACTAACAAACACCTTAAGTTATAGTACTTCTCCCACATTGTGGTACCTGTCGTATTTCTGTGTAGAAAAAGTCGACCACCCCTTTTATACCATAAGGAACCTTAGACTTACGAAATTATTGATAACCATTAAGATCTACTTACTAAATTATTTAAAACCATTAAGATCCTGCGAACGTCAAAGGCTCTGGAGGCTCCAAGTAGGTAAGTGAGATATCTGGATGCCTGGACACAATAGCACAACACAACTAGAAATAATAATTTTATTATTGTAGATATTTAATAAAAAATTTTAATTAATTATTTAAAAAATAAGATAATACGACACGTCATAAAAATAAAAATTCCTACAACAGATAAATCTTTACTACTTTACTAGCCAGAGATCCCATAAAGAGATATTATTAATTAAATAAAAAAATCAAAATTTATTTTAATAATTAAAAAATATAAATTACTCCTGTCATATTTCCTGTACTTAATATAAATATGATGGAAATCGTTATTGGTATAGAATACTCGTTATTTAGTCAAAATATATGTTTTTCAAAATAATTAAAAGTTAATTTATATGTATAGTATTTTTATAGATAACAGATCTCCAAACTATTTTATTTGTATTAAATGTGTATAGTATAAGACAATTTGAGATAGATATATGTATTTCCGTTATGTTTTTTAATTAAAACCAGTACATTTTCAAAAACGTCTTTAAAACCATGCACATCGGCGTGAGGGTAAATTAAATATTTTTAATGATTAAATATAAAAATACTCTATTAATAACATACTAAAAATTAACATATAAACCATGACATTCTATTTGATTATTTTTATATCCTTTCACATCGATGCAAGGTTAAACTTTTTAAATTTGTGTCTATTTTAGTCAACGTCAGAAACTTTCATTATTATATAAAACTACAAATTTTTCGATTGTTTCAAAAGGTTGAGCTCACGAAAGTCCAACTAATTATATATCGAATTAAACATGTAAACCAGAACATTTTAAAAGATTTTTTATATCCATCAACATCTTTGCAGGGGTTGAACTTTTAAAATCCTTTTTAGCCCAAATCAACCTCACAAACCCTTATTATTACTTTAAAATATATATTTTTGGGGTTGTTTTAATGGTTAAGGACACAAAAGTCCCACTAATTACATATCGAATTAAACATTTAAACCAAAACATTTTGTAAGATTTTTTATATCCACCAACATCGTTGCAGGGGTTAAACTGTTTAAATTTTATTTTTGCTTAAATCAACGTCACTAACCCTTATTATTACTTTAAAATATATATTTTTGGGGTTGTTTTAATGGTTAAGTATACGAAAGACCTACTAATTACATATCGAATTAAACATTAAAGTCATAAAATTTGTAATGTACCTATTAAATCATGTACATCCCTGCGGAGGTTGAATTTTTTCAAATTTTTTTTCATTAAATTAATGCATTACATCCTTATTATTAAATAAAAGTTAATATTTTTGACCGTTTCAAACATTAAATACACAAATGCCCTACTATATGCTTACCGTTTGCAACATAATAAACAATAATTATTTTCTAAGATTTTTTTATATCCATTAACATCGTTGCGAGTGTGGAACTTTTAAAATTTTTTTAGCTTAAATCAACATCACAAACCCTTATTATTACTTTAAAATATATATTTTTGGGGTTGTTTCATTGATTAAGTATATGAAAGACCTACTAATTACATATCGATTTAAACATTAGTGACAAAATTTGTAAGATTCTTTTTATTTCAATGCACATCCCTGCAGGTGTCGAAATTTTCTCAATTTTTTTACTTAACTTAATGCATTACACCCTTATTTTTAAATTAAACGTATTATTTTTAAATATTTTTAAAAGTCAAACGTAACAATATCGTTTCTTATATCTTACTATTTGATTCTTATAATTAGAAATTAACCTACCAGAGAGTACCAATCACCACCGCGCACTAATTACAACTGATATCAAGTTGTACATTTATGTCATTTAGTATTTTTTTGAACGGTCGGAAGATTGCAAGTGTGACGTACTCCTCAAACAAGTCTCGACAAGTCAAGCTCCATGCTTAAGAAAATTCTATTATGATGATGGGTATATAATTTTTACTAATGCATGCTAACCCAGTATAATCGTATTTTGCCATTTTATTCTTAAATTATGCATATTTTTATTAATATTAATTACATATGCGAATATATAGTATTTGTTCATAATTTGATTCAATTTTACTACGTTAAATGACCTTCACTGCGGAATCTCTCCCTGAACTAGCTACGTTACTTTCTACCGGTCGGTGCTTCGGGAGAGATTCCGCAGTGAAGGTCATTTAACGTAGTAAAATTGAATCAAATTATGAACAAATTTTAATTTAAAAATAAGGGTGTAATGCATTAAGTTAAGTAAAAAAATTGAGAAAATTTCGACACCTGCAGGGATGTGCATTGAAATAAAAAGAATCTTACAAATTTTGTCACTAATGTTTAAATCGATATGTAATTAGTAGGTCTTTCATATACTTAATCAATGAAACAACCCCAAAAATATATATTTTAAAGTAATAATAAGGGTTTGTGATGTTGATTTAAGCTAAAAAAATTTTAAAAGTTCCACACTCGCAACGATGTTAATGGATATAAAAAAATCTTAGAAAATAATTATTGTTTATTATGTTGAAAACGGTATGCATATAGTAGGGCATTTGTGTATTTAATGTTTGAAACGGTCAAAAATATTAACTTTTATTTAATAATAAGGATGTAATGCATTAATTTAATGAAAAAAAATTTGAAAAAATTCAACCTCCGCAGGGATGTACATGATTTAATAGGTACATTACAAATTTTATGACTTGTGTCCTTAACCATTAAAACAACCCCAAAAATATATATTTTAAAGTAATAATAAGGGTTTGTGAGGTTGATTTGGGCTAAAAAGGATTTTAAAAAATCAACCCCTGCAAAGATGTTGATGGATATAAAAAATCTTTTAAAATGTTCTGGTTTACATGTTTAATTCGATATATAATTAGTTGGACTTTCGTGAGCTCAACCTTTTGAAACAATCGAAAAATTTGTAGTTTTATATAATAATGAAAGTTTCTGACGTTGACTAAAATAGACACAAATTTAAAAAGTTTAACCTTGCATCGATGTGAAAGGATATAAAAATAATCAAATAGAATGTCATGGTTTATATGTTAATTTTTAGTATGTTATTAATAGAGTATTTTTATATTTAATCATTAAAAATATTTAATTTACCCTCACGCCGATGTGCATGGTTTTAAAGACGTTTTTGAAAATGTACTGGTTTTAATTAAAAAACATAACGGAAATACATATATCTATCTCAAATTGTCTTATACTATACACATTTAGTACAAATAAAATAGTTTGGAGATCTGTTATCTATAAAAATACTATACATATAAATTAACTTTTAATTATTTTGAAAAACATATATTTTGACTAAATAACGAGTATTCTATACCAATAACGATTTCCATCATATTTATATTAAGTACAGGAAATATGGCAGGAGTAATTTATGTTTTTTAATTATTAAAATAAATTTTGATTTTTTTATTTAATTAATAATATCTCTTTATGGGATCTCTGGCTAGTAAAGTAGTAAAGATTTATCTGTTGTAGGAATTTTTATTTTTATGACGTGTCGTATTATCATATTTTTTTAAATAATTAATTAAGATTTTTTATTAAATATCTACAATAATAAAATTATTATTTCTAGTTGTGTTGTGCTATTGTGTCCAGGCATCCAGATATCTCACTTACCTACTTGGAGCCTCCAGAGCCTTTGACGTTCGCAGGATCTTAATGGTTTAAATAATTTAGTAAGTAGATCTTAATGGTTATCAATAATTTCGTAAGTCTAAGGTTCCTTATGGTATAAAAGGGGTGGTCGACTTTTTCTACACAGAAATACGACAGGTACCACAATGTGGGAGAAGTACTATAACTTAAGGTGTTTGTTAGTCTGGCTTACAAACCCAGCTGTCACCCATTGAGTTGAGTGCGTATAGTATTTTCTGTTTTTGGGAAATTGTCGCCTGATGGCTATTAAAGAACCGCCTGAGACCTCTTATGAAGTGTGTCGGTGCAGTGTTCAATTGTCCAGATGTCCTAATATCATACTCACCTTCCTTTTAGAGCATCGTTTTTGACGTTCGCGGCATCTTAATTGTTATAAACAATTTATTAAGTAGATAGCTAAGGTTCCTTATGGTATAAAAGGGGTGGTCGACTTTTTCTACACAGAAATACGACAGGTACCACAATGTGGGAGAAGTACTATAACTTAAGGTGTCTGTTAGTCTGGCTTACAAACCCAGCTGTCACCCATTGAGTTGAGTGCGTATAGTATTTTCTGTTTTTGGGAAATTGTCGCCTGATGGCTATTAAAGAACCGCCTGTGGCCTCTTAACGTGTTGAAATTCAGGAGATCTCTGCAAGTGATGTGAATTATATGAAAGATAATCAGTAGCCTTCAGGTAAGAAGTAAATTATATCTTTTTCCTATTTGATACAGACCTTTCAGAACTTCACGTACTACAGAAAAAAATCTGTTACAACGATAACTATTAGGTATACAATGAGACAGAAATACAATAAAATTAAACTGTTTACTTTGATTGAGTCTTCATTTTATACATAGATAAGACGTAGTTGTAACAGAAATAAATTAAGTTATTATAAAGATCAGCATGATATATTTTTTTCCTGGTTTTCTATATCATTGCACAGTTATACTGATCTTAGAGGGAAATACATCCAGGATAATCCCTTTGGGCTAATAATATCTAGGCTTTAATATTGTTATGTCTTATTACTTCCATACTTGGTCTAGCCTTAATTCTACCTAATCAGGTACCTAGCTACAAACAAACAAAATGAAACTTAAATATGTCAATCTGACGATGCTAGTTTTTAGCGAAACAGATGTAATTGCGATTTTAAACCTAATTTTTTCAATTAAACTTGGAAGTTGAATTAAAACGAAGAGTTTTCTATTATTCTTAGTCAGAAATAAATATTTACACATGTTTTAGATATAATTTTATGTAAATCGAAGTACAAATAATTGTAATTCACAATAATGTAATTCACTATATATGTAACCCTGTTTTTAATTTGTTATTTCAAGGATATTGCTTTTGTTAATTTTTGTGGGGAATTTTTATATACTAATTTTTTAGTTTGAGGGTTTATTATTAAAAAATCTATTCAATACTTTGTTCTATAAATTTAAGAAAAACTTTGAGTGTAGGGTAGATGTAGATATTATTGATATAATTATTGATAATGTAAATAAAGATATCTTTTCAGATATTTATCAAAAGCGTTCAGTGCTCCGTCCGACTAGAAATTTACTTATTACTTTGATCACACGCTAGCGAATCATTTATGAAGAAACTTTTGAGTTGAATATAAGTGTTCTGAAATGTTTAACGAAGTAGTTTTTAATATTGCTTCCATCCTTGGACTTGTTTCTTTAAGTTATGATGAGAACAAGGTGAGAGAAGGACTCAGAAAGTGTACAAAAGCGATTAAAATGATAAGAAATGCTATGAGAAGTGTGTCGATGTCTGGTGAAAAACATCATTTAGAAGCTACGATGAGGAATGTGAAAACGATGAGAAAACAACTAAAAGTGCATCAGAAGAAGGGGTCGGGGCTTTCACCACGGACTGCTCGATTGGTTGAGCGAGTTCATTGGGAAGATTCAGAGGCGGTATTTAATAGTCGTATACTCACCGGAGTCATCTCCAACATCCAGCATAAAGACCCTGGCTCTTTCCTTAAGGATTGTAAGGCTGTTTTTAAACGAAAGATTCGCAACGCCTTAAAAAAGGATGCAGCAGTGAAAGTTAACGCCGCCTTTTGTGGGGAGTTTGTAATAGTAAAGGGAGAGAGTATACAGACTGAGTATAAGTACTTTACTACTTCAAACTCCCCAATCTACCGCGATACCAACCTTGATGATTGGTTTGACAGTAAAGTTATAGCCCCCATCCTCAAAGAACTTGAAGAGTTTCAAGAGCGTGATTCGGGGTGGGCATTGAAGAATGTTCTCAATCTTGGTATTAATATTAACAAGTACACCCCACAGCTGGGATCCTCATACGTCAAACTTCCAGATCAAATCAAGAGGAAAGAGGCTTGCATCAACGTGAAGAATGAGGACCAGGCTTGTTTTGCATGGGCTGTCACTTCTGCGCTGTATCCTTGTGGTCAAAAAAATTCAGATAGATGTTCTTCGTACCCCCACTATTCTTCCGTTTTGAAGCTTAAAGGTATTCAATTACCCATGACACTGAAGCAAATACCTAATTTTGAAAAACAAAATAATATTTCAATAAACGTTTACATCCTGCGGAAGAATAAGAAAACATTCCAAACCCTTCCTACATATTTAACTAAAAATAAACAAGAAAAACATGTAAATCTTTTACTGGTCCAGGATAAATATGATGATGTTCCAACCAAAAATGTTGATGATGACGTTCCATCCAAATACCATTTTGTCTGGATTAAAAATTTATCTAGACTACTATCCCAGCAGCTTAGCAAAGATCATCGGAAGAAACATTTCTGCGATAGATGTCTCCACTACTTCCACTCGCAAGATAAGTTGGAAAAGCATATCGAGGTCTGTATTAAAATGAATGAGACAGCCATAAAAATGCCTGAAGCAGGGAAAAATGTTCTGGAATTTAAGAACTATAAGAATAAGGAAAAAGCACCATTCATAGTATATGCAGACTTGGAAAGCGTACTCGAACCCGACAATGATTCTAATAAGCTTCAACATCACATACCAGCAGCCGTTGGTTACTATCTCAAATGCAGTTATGATGATTCTTTAAGTTTTTATCGATCATACTGCGGTCAAGATTGTATGGAATGGTTTGCTTTGGAAATTAATAGTTTAGCTGAAGATATGGCTACAGTCTTTTGGTGCCCGTATGACATTAATATGACATGGTTGCAGGAAGTTGAGTATAGAAGAGCTACACACTGCCACATTTGTGAACTGCCTTTTACCTCTTATGATAAGAAGGTGCGTGATCATAATCATCTGATTCCAAACAACAATTATAGAGGTGCTGCTCATGGAAAATGTATTGTTAACTATAAGGATAGTCACGTGGTACCTGTAGTGTTTCATAACTTATCCGGTTACGATGCACATTTCATTATTACAGATATAGCTACAAAGATAGGTGGTAAAATAGATCTGCTACCTATCACTAAGGAAAAATATATCTCATTTACGAAGCACATCAATGAATATCCGATACAATTCCGCTTTATTGATTCATACCGATTTATGGCTTCCTCCTTAGATAAGTTAGCATCGTACCTACAAGAATTTCCTAACCTAAAATCACAGTTTCCTAACTTGACCGAAGAACAATTTAAACTGATAACTAAAAAAGGCATCATGCCTTATGATTACATCAATTCATTTGATCGATTTAATGATACAACTTTACCAGCACAAGACTCATTTTACAACAAATTAGATAATAAACCATGCCCCCGAAGACTTTATCAACGTGCAAAACTTGTATGGGATAGCTTTAACTGTTTAAATTTGGGTCAGTATGTGGATTTATATATGAAAATTGATATAATGCTTTTGGCTGATGTATTTGAACGATTTCGGGCAAGCTGTCTGAAAACTTACAACTTGGATCCAGCTCACTATTTCACGCTACCTGGATTTACGTGGGATGCGATGCTTAAATATACCAAGATTGAATTGATGCTACTAACCGACTTGGATATGTTTCTTTTCGTTGAACGCGGTATTCGTGGAGGTCTAAGTCAAGTCTGTTCAAAACGTCGAGCTACTGCTAATAATAAGTACATACCAACATACGATTCATCAAAACCTGACTCATACTTGATGTATTTTGACGTTAATAATCAGGTGAGAATATTATTATTTAAACTATGTGAATTTTTTTAATATTCTTTTTGTGTTTTCAGTATGGATGGGCAATGTGTGAGCCTCTGCCTCATAGAGGATTCGAATGGGTATATGATACCAATATTGACGTTACCACAGTCCCAGATGATGCTTCTGAAGGTTATGTGCTTGAAGTTGATCTTGAATATCCACAACGTCTTCATGATCTACACAAAGATATTCCTTTCTGTCCGGAGCATATTAATCCCAAGACAATGAAACACCCTGAAAATGCACGGGAATTAACTAAGTTAATGGCTACCTTGAACAACAAGACAAAGTATGTTATCCATTACCGTGCGTTGAAACAGGCGCTAACCCATGGTTTGGTTATTACTAAAATTCATCGAGTACTCAAATTTAAACAATCTCCCTGGTTAAAGCCCTACATCGAGCTAAACACACGATTGAGGACTGCAGCCACTAACGATTTTGAGAAGAACTTGTTTAAGTTAATGAATAATGCCGTTTTCGGTAAGTTGTAATTCTTAATAACCCCTAAACGATTAATAGAATTACATTTATTGTTACAGGAAAAACCATGGAAAATATACGTAAAAGAGTAGACATTCATCTTTTGAGTGAGTGGAATGGCCGGTATGGAGCAGAAGCGTACATTGCCAAGCCTGAATTCAAAAACTGCACTATATTTAATGAAAATCTTGTAGCAGTAGAACTTGGCAAGTTGCAGATATACCTTAATAAACCCATATATGTTGGGCAAACTATTCTCGATTTGGCAAAGACTACTATATATGATTTTCATTATGGGTATATGATCGATGCTTTTCCACATTGTTCAGTCTTGTATACGGACACCGACTCTCTAATTTACGAGCTACATCAGGATCCTTACGTAGTTATAAGACACGATTGTCACTCGCGATTTGATACGTCTGATTATTCTGAAAATAATATCTTTAACATACCCCGAGTTAATAAAAAAGTTCTTGGGATGATGAAGGATGAAAATAATGGGGTACCGATGACTGATTATGTCGGTTTAAGATCCAAACTATATACCACCAGAGTGTTGAAAACTGTTGAGGATATAGCAAAGATGCGCAATAAGATGGTTAATGAGGGGTATGAAGAGGATGAAATAGATATAGAAATCATGAACTTTGGCGTTGGAAAGAAAGCAAAGGGAGTTAAGTCGTCGGTTGTTAAAAATAATATTACCTTCGAGGATTATGTTGAATGCTTAGATAACTGGCAACGAAAAACTGTCCAACAAAATTTAATACGCTCAACTAACCATCAGGTATTCTCCATCAAACAAGAAAAAGTGGCCCTTAGCCCCGAAGACGATAAACGCTATCTGATTTCCGGTTCAGATGAAACGTTACCATGGGGACACTATTCGATTCAGACGCCGATGGATGTTGATATAATTGTTAAATAAAATTTATAATGTATAAACTAATATAATTTATAAAATATACTAATATTGTTAAAATGTTTTTTTTTATTTATTCTAAAACTATAGCCTTGCATAATTTTTTAAACCAACGAGTTATTTTCAATGATAATACTGAAGTATACACTTTCTGCTGATTAATATAGGTTACTAATATCTAACATTTTCTTCATGTTTGATCCCTACAAAATGAATGTTAATGTATCAACTGATTTAAAAAGCGTACCATTAATTCTATGTTTAAAAGGTTTGATTTAATAATATCTAAACTCATACCACCAAAATGCAATAAAAAACTAATGATAACGCTTCATGCATACAAACTCGTTGTAAGCTTTATTTCTAGAAATCTGAATCACCTTAAAAACTCCCATATCTATCAATCTAATCCATCTCAGCCTGCTATGACGTCATAACGAACGCTTCACCAACCCACTATGAAGAAAGAATGTGCGCGCGCACCTGCCAGCCTGCCGCGATGATCACTCACGAGTGTGACCTTGAAATGAGCCAAAAATGACGTTTTTAGACCTTAGCTTTTTTGATGATTTTCTTATGGAGATTCCCATGTTAGCGCCTCCGCCATGAGGCCGTATGAAGATAGCCTATATACTAAGATCTGCTGAATATGTGCAGACAGGGCTGCAAATTCTGTCAGGCAAAGGATTAAATGACATCTTGTGTAACTACCGAGAGTTCGAAAAACTAAGGATAAATCAGTTTGGTCTGCATCAACTCGAGCCCAAGGACTTTATGGAAGTATGCCAAACTCCCAGATGAGTTTTTTCAGAGGCATAGGGCAGACAAAACGACTTTAACCTAGGGGTAAGCCACAATAAATCTTGTAGGTCGCAGTGTAGGGGATGTTGAACTAGAACTCACCTAGAATCTAAACTAACCTAGGTATTGGAGAGGTAAGATGACACCCGAACGAACGAATATTGGCTGTTCCAATATACTGGTATTGATATTACTGGACCACTGCAGCTGAAGGAAAACAAGAACGTTCGAAGTGCATTATTTACATGTGAACAATCCATGTGAAATTATAAAAAAGTATTTTTACTGTCTGCTTTATGGTTAACCCAGACAAAAATAATCCGTTATGTTAATGGTTCCAATTTTAAATGAACAAACAACCTATTTGCACAATTGGATTGGAAACAGGTGAAAACAAAATAACTAGGATTTGTATAACATGGAATTTATTTCCACCTGCAGCAGCCTGGTGGGGTGGATACTGGAAAATAATGATAGCTACCGTAGAGCTTCAGACAATGCTTCGCGATATCCAGTCAATCACTGAGGTAAATTTTTGAGGATTAGGAGCCCTGACATGTTTATCCGACATGGAGCTGCTGCAGTGTTGTCCAAGTGTATGTTCTAGAGAGATAAGAACTTATCAGCTTCTATAAAATTTTACAAAATGTGTGGAATGAGCTACGACACCGATTCAAAAAATTATACCTTGCCATGCCATTAAATATAGTAAGAAAAATAACCCACAACAGTGGCTTCGCATTGGTAACGTCGTTATTATTGGTAGTAGCACCAATGGAATGACAACTATGCTCTAGTCCACCGTATGCAGCAAATCAAAGAACTTTTTTTGACCTGTTCAACGTCTCTACCCATTAGAATTCACCAAAAACGAACCGATATTAAAATATTAGTGTATCTGAAGTTATATTTTTGCCACAGATGCAACACAAATTGTAACTTTTTTGGATGTGGTAGGAATGTATGTACAGCAGTAGTTATAGCTGCATATATATTGGAAAATCTTTTAAACAAGAGATTGTCGTGAAAAATAAATGAATCAATGTTTTGTAATATTAACATGTTAAAGTTCTGTCAAAATATTTCAAAATTGTTATTTCTTTTGATATCTAAATTAAGAATGATTTTTGAATTTTTCTAGCCCACTCTTTATAAGAGTAGCTCAATTATAAATAAAACTAATCTTTATTATAAGTCCAGCATCAGGCTCTAAAAAAAGTGAAAACATTACAAAATACCGCTACAAACAAATTGCAAATATCTTTACCAATTAAAATAATTAAACCTTTAACTTCAGTTCTGCAATCGTTAGGAAATTTTTCTACCTATTTTCTCTTATACTTATTTTAATTGGTAACGATATTTTCAAATTGATTGTAGGGGTATTTGATAATGTTTTAATTATTTTATAGCCTATTGATAATTTTTAAGGGCAAAGCTAGTAACTTGTTACTAACGCCTGTATTTACAAAAAAGAGCTAGTGAAATAGACATTGGTCTTTCCCTTTCTTGATTTATCAAGTGTAACATTAGATAGAAATGGATAATCTATTTCTTTTAAATCATAAAAGTGCATTATTTACTAGTGTTGTGTAGAACTGGATGGAATTTTTTGTTTAAATTTAAAATGCCTATTCAATACTAATATTTTATTTGTTCATATTTGTTCAACATTGGAAACCTGCTGGTACATAATTACAAGAATTATTCAAATGGGATCCTGTAATGTTAATATTTGAAAAGGTCCAATCATGAACTTTTGAGCCTGCTTTAATATAAATTGCTCTAGCACGTTTTGTTACAGTACCATAAATTTGTGAAAGTCTTAAATTTTTCACTTCTATATTGTTATTGATGTGTCCTTCATTACCATAGTCCATATGGACATAAATGCCTTGCTTTTGAATTCCTAAAAATAAAATAAAAATCGTTAAAATAAACAAAAAGCTAAAGGGTGTTATTAATATATTATTTTTGTGTTCTGCTTTCAGTCCATTTATTAACGATCGGATAGAATTATCAGACCAAATCACCAAGAAAATTCCAAAATTCTAAAAAACCATCCAACTCAAAAATTTTCTAACCAAATAAGAGAATATGTAAATGATTCAAATTATCTATTTAAAGACTATGATAAAAAATACCTAATTAATAAAATCCTCAATGTTCAGAATTATATGGAACTATTAAATTACATAAAGAGTCAAAACCGATTAGACCTGTAGTTTAATATGTTAACTCTCCTAACACTAAAGTAGCTAAAAATTAAATAGTATTTAAAATAATTATAGTTACTATCTAAATTCATTAGATTTGATAAATAAATTGAATAAAGGTATTTCTCCAATTTTAGCAAATATCTTTATGGATAATTTAGAAAACCAAATCTTTAATTCTAGTTGAAAAAACAATATTGTATTTTTGTATAGCATATACAGGTATATTTAGTTAATGATGTGTTAGCAGGTTTTGTAGGTAGTGAACAACAATTTATATATATTTATAATTTTTAATTATATTAACACCTTGGATCCTAAAAGTAATTTTATCTTAGAAGTTGAAGAAAATAATTAAATTCATTTTCTAGATTTGAGAATTAAAAAAATTAATAATTCGTTGAATTATTCAATACACAGAAAACCAACACAAACAGATATAACCATACCATATCATTCAAATCATCCTATATAACATAAATTAGCAGCTTATAATTCTATGATACATAGAGCATTTTTAATTCCAATGAACAAAAATCATTTTTATAACGAAATTGAGATTATAAAACAAATAGCTACATGTAATGGCTATCCATAAACAAATTAATTGATAAGAAAGAACAGAAAATGTCACTACAAGTAATATTCCCTTAACAATCTAAAGAAATTAAAAGTTATAAAAGTATTACGTAGTGTGGAAATATTTCTAATACACTTTTAAAAATAATATCTTTGGCAACCTCTGCATTAATTTCATTCCAATCATACAATAATGTTGGTACAAAATTGTTAAATGTAAAAACAAAATAACCCAAAATAAAAAAAATCTAGTGTCAAACACAAAAAAATTTTGAAATAAGACACTCATGCACACCAATGACAATCAAATATTATATATTTGTGATAAAAGACAAAATTTAAATTTCTTTAAAGAACTTAAAACAAAAAAATTATGGAAGTTTTGCACTAATAAACTGTTTACTTTGATTGAGTCTTCATTTTATATAATTGTAACAGAAATATATTAAGTTATTGTAAAGATCAGCATTATATAGTTTTTTCCTGGTTTTTATATATATCATTGCACAGTTATACTGATCTTAGAGGGAAATACATCCAGGATAATCCCTCAGGGCTAATATCATCTAGGCTCTTATATTGTTATGTCTTATTACTTCCATACTTGATCTGGCCTTAATACTACATAAACAACATCAGGTACCTAGCTACAAAGAAACAAAATGTAACTTCAATATGTCAATCTGACGATGCTAATGCTAGCGAAACAGCTGTCATTGAATTTAAAACGTTTGTTTGAATAAAAAGTTGTTTGCATTTCTTAACAAGATGGACTTTCACATAGGTAGGGTTAGTACAATAAATTTTAATATTCTTTTTACTAATAAGTCCCGAATCAATTGATACCAGCACATCTTTAAAATTTCACCCCTACATTTCTTTACATTAATGTCTATGGAAACACACTGATCAACTAAATACTAAATTAAACTTGATTTTAACCGTTAAATAAAACCTTTGTGTGTTTAGAAATATTTAGTCCCAAGAGATTTACCTTTAAGTGCAATGTTTTGGAAGGTAATATCACTAATTTCTCCTAGTCCTCCATCAGACAAAGCAATTATTTGTACACCATTTGACCCGTTTTCTAATAGGCAGTTGTAAAAAGTAATATTCTTCGTTGTATTTTCTTCATAAGAAGTTTTGCTAAAACCCGCAGTAGCACAAAGACCATGCGATTTTACGCAATGTATATTAGTAAATAGCATATCGTATCCTTGGTTGACATATAAACATTGATCTTGGTTATGAATAAAAACATTGTTTATGTAAACATTTTTTGACCATGATATACCAATACCATCAGTATTTCTGCCTTCATGCTGAAATGATACTAATTTAGAATATTAAATTATTTATCTTAAAACAATAGAAGAAATCTTAAAACAAGAGTAGAAATTCAATTAATAATATTTTGATGGTTTATAATTAACTTTTCGGTTATCTCCTTCAGAACAATCAGCATTCCATCCGTCGATAGAAAGATCGGTGGCATGTTCTATACCCGTACAAAACATGGGACAATTTTTGAGAGCAATATTTTTAAACACCGCATTGTTAACATTAATTATTCGTAATAGCTTTGGTTTTTTAACACCTCCCGATCCACCTTGACCGTCCCAATATTTCTCTCCTTGACCATGCAATAGGGAGCCTAAAAAATGGAAATGTTTTAGAACTCTATATTTTTGTTACTTTGATCCTCTAAAATACTAAAATAAAAAAAATACTAAAATAAAATACTAATATACTTATTAATAAAATATTTATTTTTATATTCAAATTGTATTAAACAATAAACCAAGATTGTTTTAAGTATTTGGGCGACAACCAATTCTCTCCTAAAAATAAAACCGATAAAGAAGGGCAGTTTTTGTATACAGCTTAGGACATTTTTTTAGCTTAATATATAAATGACCTTAAATTTTGAAGTTGTTTATAGTATATTACTTACTTATAGGATAAGAAGCTCACGAACCGAGTTAACTGAGTGAGATAATTCGCAAGGGGATATAATTGACCTTATCCTTGAGGTGCGTACTATAATTTTTCCACGACTGTCCATAGAAAGAAATTATTCCATATATTTGTTTGATATACTTGGCGTTGGATAATCCTACCCATTATTTATTAGGGTTCCTTTTTCAATTATGTACATTTATAGCCTTTATTACTTTATTATTAATTAAAAGAGATGGTTATCGATTCACGGGTATTACTAGATACTTTACCAACCCAAAAACTGTTAAACAATAAATTTATTGGATTTTTTTATATCCATCTTACAGGGAATTGACTATTTACTAACTTTGGCTTTGCACAATTGAATGTATTTATGAAATCATCTTTATCATGTAATTATTTTTATAAATTTTAAACGAAAGTAGCAGCCATCTATCTGCTGTCAAATATGTAAAAGGGGACGAGTAAAAAAAATTAAAACAAAAATAGAATGTCAATCTGATGCTTCATCGAAACAGCTGAGGGAAAATAACATATTAATCTTAATTTGGGCTCCTGGGTATACCGGTATTAGGGGAAACGAAAAAGCATACTTTCTAGTCAGAAAAGGTGGCGAAAGAATATTTATAAACCCAGAGTGATTCCTAGGCTTAGCGAATAGAGTAGCCAAAGGAACAATATCGAACAGGGTAGAACGGAAACGGTCGTACCGGTATGCGCTAGAAGATTTAAGACACTTAACTTAACAGATCTCACTAAAAAGAGGTCTCAAAAGGTGCTGAATATGAGCAGACAGATCCTACGAACTATATATAATAGGACTACTTATTGAAGTCGCCTTTATGGCCATATGAAAACAATTGAACTGGCAGAGAGTGCGAGCTGCAGATTCTGTCAGGGGAGGATGTATCGGTCGAGCATTTCTTGTGTAACTGCCGCTAGCTCGAAATACTAAGGATCAATAAATTTGTTTTGAGTCAACTCGATCTCAAGGACTTTATGGAAGTATCGCCAACGACCCGGATGAGCTTTATCAGAGGCATAGTGCTGATAGAACGACTATAACCTAGGGGTGATCCACAATAGATCTTTCAGGTCGCAATGGAAGGGACGTTGAACGACCACTCACATAGAACTAAACCTAACCTGTTGTCAAAAGAGTAAATACTGCCTGGCAAGCTCTATGAACGATTTTAAGAAAACAATGTGTTGTTTTTAAACTAAATAAGATAAAAGTAAACAGTGATACCCCAAAAGTATTTAGTTTTAAATTAAAATTGATTAATTGGCTCACCTAATAATATTCTACTTATAAAACAAAAATTTGCAGGTTACTGTAGGAATTCTTTTTAAATATAATACAGATACCGAAAACTCTGGAAATCCAGATTTAGTTTAAATTTAAAAATGGATTGCAATATTAAAATTTAATAGAACAATAATAGTTTTTAAACGCTTAGACATTTTCTGCAATGTAAATAATTTTTTAAAATTGTAACAATTAAATGGGCCAATAATAAGAATCAAATTGAGAGACATTATTTTGCTCTAAGAAGAAAAGATTTGTCATTTTATTGACACTACAATCTTAGAAGAAATAACCTTATTAAAGAATTGTTTAAGAGAATGACAATTCTCGATACTAGTATGCATTTTCTTTGACAGAAAAACCAATTACATAAAATGAAATACATTTTTATTTTTTAAATATTATTGTGTTAGTATAATTGACAAATGACGACATTCAATTTTATGACACTTTTGGTTTTGCTTTTGGTTTATGCCATCTTTTTTTTAACATAATGTATGTATCTATTTCATGTTTCAAGTCAACGATAGATGTACATCTTTTGGTAAAATTAAATTATATAAATTTAGAAACTGTGTTATAGTTAATGTACTGCAAAACTTATTAAAGTTTTTAAATTGGCTTGTAGTTTAAAACAATTACGTTAAACTGCTCTCCCCAAATAAAAGATATTTATGTAAAGCATTTTTAAAAATTTTTTCTAGGAAAGACATATTTATAAAACTAAAATGATTAATACGTTAGGAGAATTCCTTTTATAACTCATATTCACTGAATCTGTGCTCGATACATCGTGTTTCGAACTTATTTTAATCACTTGGGAAAATTCTTATCACGAGTTTAATAATTGATTGATTTTACATCAGATTTATTTGATTTGTTTTATTGAAAAAAGTTTAATCTAGGTTTCAATGAAAATACTTTTTCGTTTTATATAAAATAATAATATTAATCGATAAACTTAAATACATTGCATAGATAAAAAAATTAAGTCAAATGAAACAAAGTTTGAATATTCCTAAATAAAAAAAGACCTAAACATCTAAATAATTTACAAACGGTGGACATGGAAAGTATTTTCCTATACCTACGTCTACTTACTCACTTTTAAAATATTTTCTGCTGGTACATTTATATTATTGCAACAGTTTAATTTATGTAAATACATTTAATTTACTTACCCTTATCTCCAGTAACAGTTATATGATTTCCGGAGATTTCAACTAACCAGATGTCATTGTAACCAACATCAAAAGTAACCACCCCTTTTATAGTAAGGGTAGAATAATCTTTTAGTTTCAAAGCCAAAGATTTGCCACTTGGTACAGTGAAAGAATTAATGACGATGTTCGTACAACTGCTAACGACAGAATCTACTTGCGAATAATCACTTATAGAACAACTATCAGAAACATTTCCCGTTGATGACGGTAAAATTATGCTAGAAGATACGAAAAATAAAAAACC
This sequence comes from Ophraella communa, assembly GCA_035357415.1. Lineage (NCBI taxonomy): Eukaryota > Metazoa > Arthropoda > Insecta > Coleoptera > Chrysomelidae > Ophraella > Ophraella communa. The sequence continues at coordinate 12,456,452 of CM068983.1, read as the reverse complement.
CAGAAGGGTTAATGATTTTAAAACGAACATTTTAAAATTAACTATTTTACTTTTTATTGCTCTTGTTTATATATTTGATCAAATTTTTATAAACAATAGCACTTAAACAATTTTATCTAATTAATTAGTCTTTCTAAGACACTTGATTTATCTAAAATTATATATTATAATGACCGATTCAATGAGAGTATGAGTAAGAGGGAGAAATCAAAATCATTCAAAATCAATTAAAACGTATTTTATATATTATATTGAAAATAATTAAATATTAATTATGCAATCAGTAATTGTTAAAAATAAAAATAAGTAAATTCAAACAAAAATGAAAAATAATGATTCCAATGTAGGCTTTTAACGTATCAAATCTAACCTAACCTGTTAATTAAAAAAACTAAGTATATTTCTTAGTCCAACGACATTTTGTGGTTTAACAAAAAGTCATACCAAAAAGGAACTGTATTCCTGGAAATTGTAACAGGTCTATGACATTACTGGATAAATACGCAAAGAATTTAGCAATTTAAAAAGTTTGTAAATACCTGAAAGAGTAAAGAACCTCATTGACAGAAAGACATAAAACTGACCACAGCTCATCCTACTAAACACTGCCTTTGATGTATGACCTCAAAAAATTAGGTAAATAAAACGGCAAAAGTTGTACCAAGCTTATGTTGCGAGAAGTATACGCTTACAGTCAGATTAAGTAGGCACTCACTAAAAATGTACTGGAAATAATAAAAGCCCAATTTAAAACATGCAGAATAAATTCTATACAATATTACGTAAAGAGTCCAACAATGGATAAACTTATTCTACAAAACTAGAATTCTTTTGACATTGCTGGTGTTTCCTTTAACCGTAATCTGAACTGGCCTAAGCACACCGTTTCATAAATTTTCACCTTGAACATTTTGGTTACAGATTTAGAGTATCCACCTTATTCATCGGATTTAACACCACATGATGCCCTACATCATGCTTATTTGTAAAGCCTTTGTGTACATTTTGAACATATGCGCGTCATTCTTTGACAGTGATGAAATCTTTAAGATTTAAACACGCATTAATCCTGGGAAAATAGGACTCAACAAGACCTGAAATTAAAACAATTACAGCGATTTTGGATGATAAAGTGCCTTCAAATTATTTGAAACGTAGTGAACTGATGCCAAAGACTGAAACCCAGACCAGTAGCTATTGGACCTGGGCATACCGGCAATAAGGGGAATAAAAAAGCGGACCTTATAGCTAGAAAAGGTGCTAAAGGAATATTTATAGGACCAGAGCCATTCCTAGACATAGCTAATAGCGTAGCCAGAGAATCAATATCGAAATGGGTGATTCGGAGGGGACATTCTTACTGATTTGAGCTAGAGGGTTTAAGACACTCAAAGGCGTTTGTAAGAGATCTCTCTGAATAGAGGTCTCAAGAGCTGCTTAATATGAACAGACAGGACATATGGATTGTCATAGGTGCGGACTGCAGATTCTGTCAGGCTGAGGATGAAACGGCGGAGCATATCTTGTGTAAGTACCTAGAGCTCGGGATACTAAGGATTAATAGATTTAATCCGCTTCAACTCGAGCCCAAAGACTATATGGAAGTGTGCCAATGACCCTGATGCGGTTTATCAGAAGCATAGGGCTGACAGAACGACTTTAACCTAGGGTTAAGACACAATAAATGTTTTGAGACGTTGAACTACAACTCACATAGAATCTAAATTAACCTAGGTATTAAAGAGGTAAGATATGACACCAGAACGAACGAATATTGGCTGTTCCAATATACTGGTACTGAAATGACTGGACCGCTGCAGCTGAAAGGAAACAAGAAAGTTCGGAGTCTTTTTACTGTCTGCTTCATAGCTAACCTAGACTAAAATCATCCGTTATGATAATGGTTTCAATTTTGAATTAACAAACAACTTATTTGCACAATTGGAATGAAAACAAGTGAAAACCTATACCCTAGTTATTTGTATAACATGAAATTATTTTCACCCGCAGCAGCTTGGTTAGGTTAGTTACTTCGCGATATCAAGTCGATCACTGAGGTAAATTTCTGAGGTTGATGAGCCCTAACATATTTATCTGACATGGAGCAGCTGCATTGTTGTCCAAGTGTATGTTTTAGAGAGACAAGAGCTCATCAGCCTCTAAAAAATTCTACAAAATGTGTGGAATGAGGTACGGCTCCGATTTAAGTAAGAATACCTTGCCATGCAGGGTAATGTTGGTAACGTCGTTATTATTGGTAGTTACACCAATGGAGTGACAAACATACTCTAGTCTACCGTATGCAGCAAATCGAATAACCTTTTTTGATCTGTTCAACGTCTCCACCCATTAGAAGTCACCAAAGCAGCAGTAGTTATTGCTGTATAAATATTGGAAAATCTCTTAAACAAGAGATTGCCACGAAAAATAAATGAATCAATGTTTTTATTACTAACATGTTATAGCTCTGTAAAAATATTTCAGAATTGTTATTTCTGTTAATAAAAAAGACTTTTGAAATGTAAATCAAGAGT